>OV277703.1:16352500-17602500 GCA_922987775.1 Agonopterix subpropinquella | reverse complement strand
CTCTATTCCGACAGGTATAATAACTTTATGGTGGCTACTCAATTACAATGTTGATTGTCCTTTTATCAAAGAAAGTGTTTGGGAAAACAAATGAGTGTAACGTCATATATTTCGCGGTTACAGAACTATAGTTAATCACAATAAAGTTTTAATTAGGTACTATTTTCACAAAGTACAACTCATTTAAAAGTCTTTGATAGTTTGTTTATGTCTTAGATAACCAACATAACATTTCTTATCTCGGCGGTCAAATAGATGTTATGCTAGAAATTTCTGCTAATTAATGTACCAATAATGTTTTATATGCGTTTGGACTGAGTCTCACTGACCTGGGGTCTTATTGTGTAACTACCCGATTTAATCGGTATCAAATGGGCATGGTATTTTTTGCAGTTAGCTATTCTTATTATTTCAGACAATGTATTATGATGATTGCAGAAACAAAATATAACTCAAAAATTGCCTAGCGCAGTAGTACCAGCCGATTTACCTGCGCAGTTGTAAATTTTTATAGCACGCGAAATTATATTGAACAATCAGGATGTGCCACCTTCAACCCCTTGCCGTTATAGGCTTATGGTTTTCGCGCACTTTTCGCTACTATCCGACTTTGCACCCTTTGATTACTAAATGACTTGGGGTTTTAACGGGCCCTCGGGTCTGCTCTGCGCTTAGACAATTTAATAGGGACGAGTTACCCATGTCATTCTACCAAGAAACATTTCTGCCACTTTTTGCGGGGGGCGAGGTAACATGAAATCGGCAACTTTGGATTTTATTCCCCATAAGTTTAGATTCTAAATCATGAAAAGTAGTCTCGTGTGAACCTCAAACGTTCTAAGTTCTAATTATTGTTCCGCTATGGCTGTCTCGTTTAGTGATAAGGTATAAAATTGGGTGTAAATGCACAAGATCAAGAGCTCGGCCGATCTCGGTCGGATCTCTGATTGGTTAATATTTACACAGCTACACAGCTCGCACAGCCAGCTCGCGTCAATGGACAGGCAGCCTAAGACAGTAATCCATCTTCATACAATTGTACCAAACGCGGCATACGCCTCGTACACGCACGCACGCACACACTGACAATATCTCCGCATAGCCCCATCTGGTGCTGCCTTGGCCGCCTTAGATATCGTCGTACGTACGGCGAGCACACATACAAGCCGCGTTTGGTACCATTGTATGAAGATAGATCACTGTCCTATACTGTGACCGAGCACTCTTATTTCAATTTTCGAATGCAAAAAACTGCTACATTAGTTTAATTACATACCCATACTATTTCAGATACCTTATGCTGGCATGGGACGAGAAATACATTCGTGGTCAAGACTACCTCACCGTCCTATCCCACATCGCATCGAATCCGTCTGGCACTGCTCTAGTATGGGACGACGTGCGTTCCAGGTGGCCTGAGCTAGTGAAGAGGTTCACGCTGAACAGCCGGTATTTGGGTGCTTTGATACCGAGCATTACATCGAATTTCAATACAGAAACTAAACTTAAAGAGGTAAGTTTATGTAGTTGGTCCCCGACGTATCAATTTACCTAATTTCTTGATCATTATCGTCATCAGCCAATATGCTGTGTACGTAGAGGCGTTGTACATTAGTCAACGACTATTGCCTAATGTGGATTAGTAGAGATAGTTCAGATACGCATCAGAATTTCATCTTTATCGTATGTAGGTTTCCTCACGATTTTTTCCTTTACCGTTTAAAGCAGTAGGTAGATAATTTCCTAAATCTTAAAAGGTAAAAAAATGGTTTGCGTGGTTTTCTTTTTAATTTAATTGTAATTACGTCGATTTAACATCATAAAAGACGAAAGGAAAATTAAATCTTTATTTTGAATAAAAAGGTACATTTAATTTGAAGGGGTTCGAATTATAATTTAGTAATACATAATTATTTGGTTTCATCCATTCTGTTAATGAATTTTAAGTAAATTTAAAATTCCTGCACACTGTAGGTATAAACTCGAATCAAGCATTATTGCAAGCAAGCATTATTGTCGTGAGTTAATACATCTAAACTATTATTAAACTGTAACAGAAGTGTGTCTGTACATTGAAGATATTTACAAAATAAAGATTACGATATGATTTTTAGATGTCTCTGATTCCAAATCACCAGTTTTTGGATTTTTTGTCCGTCTGTTTGTTTGTTTGTTTGATTGTTCGTTTGTTTGTTTGTTTGTTCGAGTATCACGCAAAAACTACTGGACCGATTTTGATGAAACTTTTTTATTTGATAGCTTATCATCTGACTTAAAATCTGGTATACTATAATGTATGCGGACGAAGTCGCGGGTAAACGCTCGTAAATAATAAACATACATATGTTATGGCAAATTGCCTTTTAAATCAATTTTAGACTATAAGGATTCTAAAATGTAGGGGTTTTTGCCGCAACCGGTTCCATTTGGCATTCCCGTCAAAGCGTTTTCTCACAATAGTTTGACATGTTTCTGTTAATCGTAGATGGAGGCATGGATTGCGCAGTACCCAGAGGCAGGCGCGGGCGAAGCGGCAAGACGACGAGCATTAGAAACTGTTCGCAACAACATCAACTGGGCCGTCACGCATCAACCCGTTGTGGCTGCTTGGCTCGGCTCTAGAATCGGCTAAGTTGACCCACTTCTCATCACCACTGCATTCAACTCAAGGTTTGAGTGGTCTAATATGGGCTAACCTGAACCACACTATAAGACAGTAATCTATCTTCATACAATGGTACCAGACGCGGCTTGTATGTGTGCTCGCCAGTACGTATGCCTTGTAGCACGCACACACTGACGATATCTAAAGCAGCCAAGGCAACGCCAGATGGGCGCTGAGCAAGGATCTCCTTTATTCTAAAGGCATAGGGGGAGCCATACCATTGCAAGAATCTCCACTTTTTTGACGTTTGTGTTTGAGTGGGTGGTGTCAATTAGTATGGACAAAAGAGACCAATTAGACCAAAGTGACAACTGCCATAATGTTTACGAGCACTTTTCACACACACTAGCACAGAAGTGACAAGTGAAAAGTGGACAGCCGCATAAACAAAGATTTATAGTTCCGTCTCCTTCTACTATCAAAGATACGGCTTAAGACAAATGAGACTAACTACAATAGTAAATTGATGCGGTCTCTATGCTTTTGAATAAAGGAGATCCTTGCTCTACGCGGAGATTATGTCAGTGTGTGCGTGCTGCGAGGCATATGCCGCGTTTGGTGCCATTATGGATTACTGTCTTATACTGTGCCTAAACACTCTTTTACTACTGGCATTTACGCTATTGAGCAAAGATGAGCAGGAAAAAAACATCTTCCTTCATCTGATGTTACAGGTTACTTACAATTCATACAAGTCTGTTGTTTACAATGACATTTGTTAGATTAATTTACAAATAATTATTATTAGAAATCAATAAAAAAAGGGTATAAAACAATTGTACTTTTACCAATAAATTAAAGTTATGCTAGTTAGGAATATTAAACGTTGTACATTTGTGTAAAAATAAAAAGTTAAATTTATATTTTGAAACCTTTTTGACTGAACTACTTCGAGAACTATTTCAATTATAGTGTTTCATATCGCTGATACTGATAAACATCGTGAGGAAACCTGCATACACTGAAGAAGAAATTCTGATGTGTATGTGAAGTCTACCAACCCGCATTGGGAACGCGTGGTGGACTAATGCCCATACACCCTCCTTGAGGGTAGGCCTGTGCCCTGCAGTGGGACGTTTATAGGCTGATGATGATGATGATATCGCTGATAGGTACTTCTAAAATATATTTTTTTGTTTTTGTATCACCCATTATGTTTAGTTACAGTAACAGTTTAACAGTACATAACCAGACCTTGGACACTTAATTTCATACAAATGGGAAATTTTTTAAAGAAGAGGTATACATGTGCGATACTGAGTGAGTTCGAGCGAGACAGGAATACGCATTTGCTTACATTTTACTCCTCGATCCTGCCGCAGGGGCTGAGTTAAGAAGTTAGTGAGAGGCAGGAAGTGTCTGTTCTGTATGTAGTACAGATACTCTTTCTTATACTGTGACATAACTATGCGATTATGGTTACCGTTTTCGATTTTTAGATCGAATGTTACCGAAAATTAAACTGCATTCATACAATACAATATTTATGAAACAATTTCAATAAAACTGAATATGTAGTTACATACGACGACTCGGTTGGTGTAATGGTTACAACGCCGGACTGCCAAACCAGGGTCCTGGGTTCGAATCCCGGTTCGGTCATGGATGTTATATGTCTGTGCCGTTGTTGTATGATTCCCATAACAAAAAGCCTGAGGCTTACTTGGGATCATTACAATGTATGTGCCTGTGAGCGTTATTATTTATTTATTTTATTTTATTTATACATAGTAAGTTGCTCATTATGATCAAAGTAAAACTTTGGTCGTTATCCGTATTCCCGAAAGATATCGGGGTGTTTCTCCTGAGCGTTTAAATGCTGTCATTATCCTCACCAAGTAAATTCATCTTGTTAATAAAAGGTTGAATAATTTAATAGCGCTGGCTGTTTTAAAGGTCCAGCGAGCTTTATAATAGGCAACATAAACAAAACGAAAAATATTTAGTGAGGATAATGAAGGCGTTTAAATTCCCTGGAGAAACACCCATCTCAAACAAAGACGAGACTTATAGCTGGAAAGTTTATTAGATAATTGTGGCTCGTTACCTGAAATAATTATGTGTAAATCTAATTTTTAATCAATGAATTTGCTTACTCGACACCCTTATCTTTGTCATCTTCATCTTATTTATCCAAGGATTAAGAGGAATCATTTCTATACATTTTTTAGGGTTCCGTACCCAAATGGTAAAAACGGGACCCTATTACTAAGCCTACGTTGTCCGTCCGTCTGTCCGTCCGTCCGTCCGTCTGTCCTACCTATTTAGGGCTGTAACTTTTGAACCGTAATAGCTAGATAGTTGAAATTTTCACAAATGTCAAAAAGTTAAAAATTAAGGGGGGTTCTCAACAAGAAACTAGTTTTTATCAACGTTTTTTCTTCACGCTCTATCGTAAAAACGGTAATACATACAAGCGTCAAACTTAGTGTGATTATAGAGCATACTCTACAGAATAAAAACAAATACTAAAAACCGGCCAAGTGTGAGTCGGTCTCGCGCTAAAGGTCCCGGACAAAAAAAGTTTTTTTTTCTAAGTTAATAGTGTTGTGTTTTGTAGTGGTGTGGTACAGAACCCTCGGTGCGCGAGTAGCCCGACTCGCACTTGACCGCTTTTATTTATTCCTACTTATTTATGTGCATAAGAGTAGGTAATTAAAAAACTAAAGATTTGTGTAGTACTCTTCTTATACTGTGCTTTTGTGGATGTAAATGCGAATGTGTTCAGATCAACATTTAACTCTTATTTGCGTAAAACGGCATAGTAACTGTAGGCAGTTTTTACGACCTGAAATGTAAAAAAATCACGATTACTCCAATCATTCAAGTAAACACTATAAAAATCGAGACAGTATTGGGCACGGATTTCTCGAGATAGAAGCCTAACAACGATTCACTTTCTAAGGGTGTTTTGTTTCATTTTATAAGTCTTATCCAACGACACCTCACTCGATGGGTAGAACATTTTTTTTAATGCAGATTCACATTGCATCAGCGCCTAAGGTCAGTACGGGCACCGGGAACTGTCTATGTTTACAGTTGATAAGCCAGTCATAGACGGGATCAATCTATTATGAAAATGTATATATCTGCCTATTAGACAATTTATATAGGGACTCTCCCTTGCGGTAGCATTTCCCCTCTGCCACCGTATAAGAACAATTGATCTTGTGCATTTACACCCAATTTTATACCTTATCATTATCATTAAACGAATAGCGAAACAATAATTTTGAACTTAGAACGTTTGAGGTGAAACGAGACTACTTTTCATGATTTAAAGTTTCAACATTCAAAATTAGAATCTAAACTTATGGGGAATAAAATCCCAAGTTGGGGATTTCATGTTACTTCGCCCCCCGCAAAAAGTGGCAGAAATGTTTCTTAGTAGAATGACACGCGTAACTCGTCCCTATATAAATTGTCTTAGATCTGCCTTATTGCCAACCTGTTTATACAACTTTAATGCAAATTAGTATCTACCTTTGTTTTGTGTGAGGGCGGCGTTATTAGTGTTTTCAACAATTCTACTTTTATTTATATTTCTAATGTACTCACGGCGACACATCAAGCTACGCAAAACCGAAATAAGCTGGCCGCGCGTAGGTAGAGTAATGTATAACGTAGCGCGGCCAGCTTATATTGGTTTTGCATAGCTTGGTGTGTCGCCGGGTGCTTAGATCAAAGTAAAATTAATGGATAGGACTTACGCGAACATTTCAAACCAGAAAAATGAGGCAAAACAATTGACAGTTTTACTTCGAATATGTACAGAGATGACAGACCAAGTGCCCTAATTTGTATTGAAGTGCCCTAGTTGTTGCGTGCTTCAACTTAAAGCGCTTTGGGCCTATCCATTAATTTTACTGTGATCTAAGGCCGTGTGTACCTTTATGAATGTGGGCAGATCGAGAGAATTGAAAGGGCCAGCCTTTATGGACCGTTTCTGACATAAGCCGATGCTTAGCAGCGTCAGCTCTCGACGTATCTTCGGGCTGAGGCACCAGTATGCGGAGCCGAATGGTCCTTCACCCATGTTGACGGAACTCTAAATGCATTGATAATGTAAGTATTATTTATTACATTAATAGCGACCTGCTCCAGCTTCGCCCGGGTGGGATCTAAGATATTGTACCAGCAAAAATTACAATATTATGCATGCATATGCTCACGGCTATATTCCCCGAGGGGGTAGTCAGAGATATTCTGAAACTTCAGAACATCCACGTTTCACTAGTACCGAAACTCTGTCCAGTGTGACGGGGAGTGAGCCCGTCGCCACTTGTATGGACAGTAGGTACGATACATGCCTCGAAATTGAAGCATGCAGGTTTCCTCACGATGTTTTCCTTCACCGAAAAGCCAGTGGTGTTACAAATCGTACATAAATTCCGAAAAACTCATTGGTACGAGTCGGCCTGGACGGGGATCGAACCATCGCCTCCTGCACGGCAGGCAAGGTTACTCGCCACTGGACCACCACGGCTTTTACAATATTATGTCACCTAACAAATACGCAAAATCAAATAATAACGCTAAATTAATAAAAACTGGCCAAGTGCGAGACGGGCTACTCGCGCACCGAGGGTTCCGTACAACATTTATCAAACAAGAAGAAAATCAGAAACTGACTCACACTTGGCCGGTTTTTATTAGTTGTTATACTGTAGAGTTTGCTCTATAATCACACCAAGTTTGAAGCTTGTATGTATTACTGTTTTTACGGTAGAGCGAGAAGAAAGAACTTTGATAAAAACTAGTTTCTTGTATGAGGACCCCCGTTAATTTTTAACTTTTTGAAATTTTTAATCCGCCGTAATAACGCACATTCTCTGAAAATTTCAATTATCTAGTTATTACGATTCAAAAGGCCCGGCGAACGGGCGGACAATTTAGGCTTAGTAATAGGGTCCCGTTTTCACCCTTTGGGTACGGAACCCTAAAAACGTTACATCAAACATTCTTCAGACTTGGTACGAGTTCTATCATCTAGATCTAGTTTCGTTTTGGGAGAATTCCTCATCACGAAAACAAAAAGCTACCTCATGTAACAAGCAGTCCCCATAGTGGCAGAACAGATATAGCTGCGTGAGAGTGGCGCACATGTATTGCAGTAATGATAGTAGTTGCATTATACTCAGCTCCTCCTGTAACATTAATGCTGTGTTATACAGGATGTACAATAAAATGGGACAGCTACTTAAAGGGGTGCTTCAGACCATCAAACTGAACAACTTTCTCTATGAGACCAATATCGAAAACGCGAAAAAAAAAATCAGCTGTCCCATACATTTCAGTCGAGTTATGTTTGCAGTTTTGTATGGGAGAGCGGATTTTTTTTTCGCGATTTCGATATTGGTCCCGTAGAGAAAGTTGTTCAGTTTGATGGTCTGAAGCACCCCTTTAAGTAGCTGTCCCATTTTATTGTACACCCTGTAGAATCGATTTATAGCAGCAGCGGGTGGTCTTCTTCTTATCGTGTGGGCAGAGCCCTGGTGTCAGAGTTTTTTCAGACCGCCTTTCGGCCTCTGACGTGGTTTTTATGTAACGACTACTACCACTAGAGATAGTAGCTGGGACCAACGGCTTAACGTGCCATCCGAAGCACAGAATCACTTTTCTTTTCAGACAATCAGGTGATTCAGCCTGCAATGTCCTAACCAACTGGGGAAAAACGAACAAAGTGACATATCACTAGGTGTCCCCCGTGGGAATCGAACCCACGACCTCCGTATCGAGAGCCAATGCTCTTAAGGGCCTATGTCGAAAAATAATTTAAGCGAAACAGGCGTGGGATAGCTTATATTACGGCTTGATGCGAGAGAAAGAGATGGGACGGCGCGCGCGCCTGAAACGCCAAATCAAATTTTATTTAATTGTGATTGTACTATTTATGTAAGGTCAATTATGCTCTAATCAAAATTTAGAAAATATCAATCTTTTTTTTTTAAATCAAGTCTTGTGTTTCTATTATTCACCGTTTAGCAGTTCCAAGCGTTTATAGATAAAAACGGAGGCTACTTTGGCTTGTTTTTCTATCGAGAAAATGTATCTTAATCGTGTTTTGGCTCTAATCAAAACATCAATTATATGTTCAATTTACACATATCCGAAAATCATACTCATGATACTTCATGATATATGAAGCTTTGAAGAATCCTATTTTTTTCACATAGCCCCTTAACCATTAGACCACGGAGGCAGCGGGTAAAGTGGAGGAATTACTCGAATGTGATCTGAGTCGAAATAATAAGTAAATAGTAGGTACGTGGGTGACAGAGCTCCATGACTCCTATAAAATATATATTTTTTTAAACTTACGTACCTACGTAGACCCAATTGCGTCAACCTGGGTTAACAATTAACTCCAGGTTAAGTTGATGGTACGTGATTTTTAGTAAAGAAAAAAACCGGCGATAGCTATTTAACCTTTAATTTAACTTAACCCAGAGTTCATTGCTATTTCGGAAGTGCGATTTTTGAAAATCATACGAGCAACTTGGCAGTAGAAAATGTCAAAATTACTATGGAGATTATGCATCTTTCTACTGCAGATTTGACATTCAAAAATCGCACTCTTGAAGTATGATTTTTGAAAGTCAAATCAGCAGTAGAAAGATGCGTATCTCCATAGTAATTTTGACATTTACAACTGCTGAACTCAGCAAATGAGATTCAAAAATCGCATTCCTGAGGAGAATACGAATAAACAGAAAAATAAAAATAAAATGTATGGTAAAAAACATTTTTAAAACCAAGCTTTTATTTAAATGCTCTAAAAAGAAGAAAATCAATTTAATACAATTATCAATTGAATAAAAAAGCTTGTCGCGATATTTATATCAGAACTTTTTTTCTTCACGATTTTGAGGATGCATTATTGGTCAAAGTGATTTCTTACCGTATTTAGCCTTACTGCTACAGAACACAGAGTCAGAGTTGTCAAGAGGAAATATACTCCCAAAATATCTTTTACTAGCTGGTTCAGTTCTGTTATTGATCTGAAATATATACACCTGCTATTTACCAATCGCATTTTGTTCATAAAAATTAGGTACCTACAAACATGTTTAATTTTGTAAATACACTCGACGTCACCAAAAACATAAACCTTAATATCTCGGAAACTAAGAACGATAGCTTATTCAAATAAAAGGTAATTTTATAGACAATTTAATACTACTACTTAAATTAATAAAATTTCTGATTGCTATAAAGTAATGCCAATGAAAAAGGCAAAAACCTAAAAAAAAAATTTTTTTAAATAAGTATAATTTTTAGTACTTATTTAACATTTATTATTAACTAGCGACCCGCCCCGGCTTCGCACGGGTGCAGTGCAATGCTGATAATAACTATATTATGCATGTATTATATAGATATAAACCTTCCTCTTGAATCACTCTATCTATTAAAGAAAACCGCATCAAAATCCGTTGCGCAGTTTTAAAGATCTAAGCATACATAGGGACAGACACTTACTATGTAGTGATGTGGTAATTTTATCACTCACATATACTAAAATATGGGGAAAGGTTATATCTGTGACAAAAAATTGTTATTTTCAATTTTCGTTCTAAGTTAGAATTCACGCATTTGTACCTATTTATGCATTTTAATTAATTTTTAATTAAGTAAAACAAATGAAAACTCAAAATGTTAGTCTATGAAATACTTTTTATTTGAATAAGCTATCATTCTTATTTTCCGAGATAATTATTAAGCAGTGAACGCAAATACTTATTAAGGTATGGTTCTGACCCGTTTTCATTGCTGCTTGAGTGTAGTTTTATGGCTTGGTGTTGTAGGTACAAACTTAATACTTACTTTACAAGAAAAACATGAGTTTTATGACACTTAATGATTCTGAAATGAGCTCGATCATCTCTTCTCTTAGACACGTTGCAGTTTTTCCCACTACCTCCTATACGCTCGCAGTTTTTACGAAGCAACTCGAATTGACCGCAAATAAATATCATCAAGCCTACTGTCGTCAGGTCGAATGCAATATGCACAAACACGCAGTATACAGCACTTATTGCTTCAAACACCACTGTTCCCGCATAACCTACGAAATAGATGTCATCTGAAGGTGCCCATGCCCAGTTCGTCAAGATATGTGGATGTGGTACTAATTGCCCACTTATTCTCCAGAACCCGTATTCGGCGAAGGGTGTAAAAATGAAAATCACTAGCGTAGATCTATAGATTCTGTTCAAGAGTACCGCAATGGCTTGGAATCTTGTGGTATACTTTTGGATGTATTTTGGATGAAGGTCTTCGTTGCTATCGTCATCTGTATCATATTCTACGTCAATCACTTGTTCAGTGTTCAATTGATGGTTTTCTAATTCGTCTATATGAGAGATAAGGGATAGCCAACGTTCGTGGCTGCAGACTATTGTGTATAGTTTTAAAGCGCCCATGCCACAGAATGTGAAAACGCTGAAACATTCGAAAAGCCTTTCGGGGTCATCTGTTGCCATAAATAAATCTATGATCTGCAAAACAACTGTGCTCAAGAAAATTGACATGGCTGCTTTGGTAAGCCAATGTATTTTGGTCTGTGATACATCCTTCCAGAGGCCTGCATTGCGCAACCAATAAGCAATCATAGATACCAAAGAATTCTTCGGTATTTCTCGATTTCTAGCATTCGGCAGTCTCATCTGCGAGAGAAAAGAAATTAACTCTATCTGTTCTGAATTTCGTTATTATTATACTAACTAGGTACTTATTAACTAAGTACAACCCTACCTTTGGCTTCGTCGAAAATAAGTAGGTACCTACTTAGTTGAATCAGTGCAAGTTGTGTGGAGACAGAACCATGTGTAGAATGAAGACAAAGAAATTGATACATCCTTGAAAGTTAGATTAGTTTGTAGTTATTGTTACGGGTAATGTCCGAAATTCGGATTTTTACAACGTGGAAAAATCTTTGTTAATTAATTTAGTGTAATGTAGGTAGGTATTAGGTTAATTAATATTATGGGGATACATCATCATGTATGTCAGCCATTTTGCTTTGCAATAGTTACGCTTCGAATTAGCATGGTGTTTTATTGAACAGCTCCCAAATATTGGATGGCGAACGAGAAAAACTGGTTAAATGTTAAATCTGTGGTATGAATAGTCAGATGGAAAATCCCGTCCTAACCCTAAAATTACTTACTTAGGTAACGTTATAAACTAAAAAATTTACAATTACCTACCTCTACAGGGTGAAATTGATATATATATCATTAGCATCCTTTTAAACTAAGAGTTTACCCATCAAACTGAACAACTTTCAATATGGGAAAAAACCGATCGGAGCAACTAAAAAATCAACTGTTGCATACATTTGAGACGAGTAGGCTCTGCAGTTTAGTATGGGACAGCTGATTTTTTAGTTGCTCCGATCGGTTTGCTCCCATAGTAAAAGTTGTTCAGTTTGATGGGTAGATTCTTAGTTTAAAATGATGCCAATGATATCAATTTCACCCTGTATAGGTAAATTTTGACCAAATAACGAAACATGCAACAATTTGATGATACTTAATTTTATCCTGCGGACTCTTGATTTTGTGATTTCGAAAAGGCTAAGCTGCACTGCCTGCACTGAAATCGCGAAGCCAAGTCAGAGGTCTGTTGAGGCGGCTTAAAAGTACTTTGAACAGAACAAGAATAGGTTGCCTTCGCCATTCCGCATTATGATCGCGTGGTAGTCCCAATTTTATATGTATTAGGGATCGAAAAACAACTTCCTTGTGCCTTGACGCCCTTATCATTTTCGCTCTCTTACCTTCAAATTTTAGTTACACAATGTCATAAACTCATAATATAGGTAATTAGGTACATATTCTCTTGATATTAGATGGACCTTTTACCTACTTCCGATTTTAGCGTCTGAGCTTAGGTACACAAGAGTTTACATTGATACTTTTTTAGCCCAGCCTTTCTAGCGAGCAGCGACATAAAAGTATATTGCCATAATTATTTAAATTACCTACGGAATGGCTACTACAAAAATTTACATTTGATAAGTTTGTACATAATCAACCAACTTTTCCAAACAGTAATTATCTTTTGTTCAAAATTACAACATAGGTAAATCAAACAATCCTACAACATAACTGAAATAAAATAATTAATGCTCTCTTTAAGTTTATTTCTAATTGAAAAGTTAATTTAATGACTTTCTTTTTTAACCGACTTCAAAAAAAGGAGTAGGTTCTCAGTTCGACCGTATATATTTTTTTTTTTTTTTTAATGTGTGTTCGCGGATAACTTCGTCGTTTATGAACCGATTTTGATGATTCTTTTTTTGTTGGAAAGGAGATATCCCAAGGGTGGTCCCATGATAAGGAAACCAGGATCTGATGATGGATCCCAGAGAAATCGAGGGGACCCTTCGAAAATCGTAGTGCCGACTAGTGCGTTTGTTAATTTGAAGCACTACTGTTAAATCAAACTAATGAATTCACCACTGAAAATTGTGAAATAAACAAAATTTTAACAAAAAATTAAAACCGCCTTCAAAAAAACTAAAAAGTTAAAAAATATTTTTTTCGTTCGCATCATAAGAACATTAATTTGTTTTATAGAAGTCGGTGTCAAGCCAAGCCAAAAAACTAATGCAAGCCCCGTCGCGAATCGGCTTGACAGCGACTTCGATAAAACAAATTAATGTTCTTATGATGCGAACGAAAAAATTATTTTTTAACTTTTTAGTTTTTTGATACCATAATACAACCACAAGTCGTTTCGAAGGAATGTAGGTAGGTATGTTAATCGATTATGTCACACACACTCAGTTGCAGAAACGTTCATTAAAGTTAATCCAGCATTAAATCTCTTGCTGTCACTTTTTGTCTTGTTGACGTAGTAAAAGCTAGCAAACTTTACTCTAATGAGCGTTACAGCAACTGAGAGTTAATCTCACTAATCACTGATATTACTTATACAGGGTCCTTCCTAATATGCTGACACTTTTTTAAGGCGATAACCAGACTATGGAACTGAACAACTTTCTCTATGGAATCAACATCGAAATCGCGAAAAAAAAACCAGTTGTCCCATACGTTTGGCTCCGAGTAGGCACTGGCGGACTAAGGGGGGGGGCGGAGGGGCGGTCCGCCCCGGGCCCCCAGTCCTCGGGGGCCTCCGAATCTCGAGAAGAAAATCCCTTTTTAATCAAAACCAAAATAATGACGTTTATATAGCAAGTAAAGACACAGTTTAGAGTTGGAGGCCCGGGCCTCAGGAAGCCAGAAGCAGAACAGGTTCTGAGACTGCAGTTTGAAGTTGGAGGCCCCGTACGTTAGTCATTGAAAGTCAAGAAAAGAAATAAATAAATAAATATCTTGGACAATGTCACTCAAATTATCTAGTCACATTTAAAGTACCAGAATCTAGCCTGGACTTGTATTATGATGACCAGACAACGATATAGAATACATATATAGATACAAACATCCATGACTCGGGTACAAATATTCATATTCAAGAGTCAAAAATACTGTGAATTTGCGAGCTCGCTTCGCTCGCTAAATCTTTTTCAAGTTGTTATGCAGTTAGCATAATTATGAGTTCGCTTCGCTCGCTCCGGAGGCCCTGGCCTCCGGTACTGGGACTGCAGTTTGAAGTTGGAGGCCCCGTAAGTTAGTCATTGAAAGTCAAAGAAGGAAATAGAGTCCAAAATATTTAAAATTTGCGAGCTCGCTTTGCTCGCTCAATTTTTAGCATAATTATGAGCTCGCTTCTTGAAAGGTCAATGTGGTTGGAATTAGAATGTGTTTCGAAAATTTGAGCTTGCTTCGCTCGCTTGGTTTTTTTGATAGCTTTCTGTGCTTTGAGACTGAGTTCATGCTACAACCCAGTCATAATTATAGAATCGTTCGCTCCGGTTTTAATTTTATACGCCAATATACTCACCTACTCTATTTCAAGATGAGCTCTACAATCGAGTTATTATAAGCATTATATTATAAGCTCATTTCAGCTTTTTGTTTAATACATCAATCGCCTCGATTTCGGCATGAGCTAAAAAAGTCGAGTTATAATGAAGCAAAATCTCGAGCTCGCTTCGCTCGCTCCTGACTAGACACATTGCACTAAAATCTTGAGCTCACTTTGCTTGCTCAAGAATTCAGTGAAGTCTCGAGCTCGCTTTGCTCGCTCTTGGTTTTGGATGGTACCTATGTCTTTTCATAGTATACAGTTGCAGTTGCAGTTGCACTGTGTTGGTGTGCAGTTAAATCTTGAGCTTACTTTGTTCGTTCCAGATTTTAAGTTGTAAAAAAACTCGAGCTCGCTTCGCTCGCTCAATGATTTAAATCTTATTCCACTGATCTCATTATATTGCAGTAAAATTTCACTTAGCTTTGCCCGCTCCAGAATTCAGTGAAATCTCGAGCTCGCTTCGCTCGCTCTAGGTTTTACATTGTACGAATGTTAGGCTCGCTTCGCTCGCTCCGTGTTGTAGGACCTGGATCTCCCTGGGACAAAATACTTGCTACCTATGCCTATGGAAGGAAGGGGCTCCGATGTTAAGTTTTTGCCACGGCTCGAAAGAATTGTAGATATCAATTTCTGGAAAGACCGGGGGCCTCATTTAGTTTTGCCGCCCCGGGCCTCCGGCGGGCTTAGTCCGCCGCTGCGAGTAGGTTTGCAGTTTTGTATGGAAGTGATGATTTTTTTTCGCGATTTCGATGTTGGTCCCATAGAGGAAGTTGTTCAGTTTGACGGTCTGATCATCCCCTTTAAAAAGTGTCAGCATATTAAGAAGGACCCTATATATGTCAAAGTTTGAATGTTTGTCACTCAATCACGAATAAACGGCTAAAGGGATTTGGATGAAATTTAGCACGCAGCTACAGAATATGATCTGGATTAACACATAGAATACCTACTACTTATTTTAAGGGCCACGCAGGCGGAATCGCGGGCGACAGCTTAAACGTGACAAGTCGCGTCGGGTTATGAGCACAGAACCTAAAATGAAAGATGTCACTGCTGTAATATAGGTTGTCTGGAAGAAATCGAAATTTTTCTCTGTATTTTACTGTTCATGTTTTGGTGTAAAATAAAGAATATTGGATTGACTGAAACCGACCATTATTTATGCTGTCGGGCTAGGCTGATTGGGCTTGATCTTACCTACTAATCTTCGTCGCTAGCCCTTTTTTTTATTTGAACTTTTAACCCTGAGGTTAAAACGACGTAACTATCATCGAGGTGATTTTTCAAAACAAGCTTTTTTCGGTTGAGCGCTATGTTTATTGAATTGTAAATCTCATGTTAAGTGATGAATCGGAAATAGTATTCAAGAATTATATTAATTTGTTTGTGGTTATTCCTTCTAAAAGTATATGTTTATATTATTGTTAGAAATTTAAATTATAAGCACTTAAAACAGATATGTCACTTTTGTTAGAACTTTGTATAAATTTTTCTCACCTCACTTTCAAATACTCGTACGTCTGCATAAAAAAGGATAAAAAATATCACACAAACTTCAAAATCAACTTGTGTTTAATGACAAAGTAAGCTTCTTTTAGACAATCAGTGTCGAAAATTACTGGGTAGTCATTATTGGTCGGAACATAAAAAATATCGGACTTAATTGTACCTGTTCAATCATAAAAACTATGTAGGTATGTACGTCCACACTATAGTTTTTACAGTAGGTATCAAGAGTTATAAAAATTAACACAACTTAACCTGAGTACAAATTCTCATATTCACGTTTTTAATTATCCTAACAATGTTAAGGGGCGTCCGCCCGGTTTTGAGTAACTTTGTAACCATTTTATACATTAACTGTGGAACTTTTTAAGCAGAAAACAAAACTGAACAATCTACAGGATATGAGAAGTGATGTGGTTTTTCTCGAAATCTATTTTAATTAATAAAACTGAAGAAAAACGACTCCAAAGTCACCTCTTTTTTTCCAGTTGTAACCGTTTTACTCTTACATTGTTGATCAGAAGAATATGAAAATTTACAATATTCTTCACAATACAATATAGAATGATGTGGTTTTCTTATTTTTTGAAAGCGGGATGGCTAATTGCAAAAGTTTGCTTGTAAGAAAGAGAGCCTTGCAGATGGGAGGAGGAGCCTTAAGAACCGATGTTATGTTGTTGTGTTGTTGGGGGTGGAACCTATTTTGTCTGCTTTCGAACCGATTTTTGATAATCAAATTATTACATTTAATATGTACCTATATAGTTCACATAACAGTGTAGATACGTTCTTTCTGCAGTGAATCTAACCGTTGAAAACACGTTTCTATTAAATTTTCTCGATAGAAAATTTCAGATTTATAACCAGTTTTACAAGAATCACCCTACACCATTTCTTCTGAATATGCCATCATTTGAAAGGTAATTAATCATAGCAGTGATTCTACCCTATGGATTTTACCCCAAACACCCAAGAGAAAAGATATTAATGAAAAATTCGTTTTTTTGCGATCTTGCTTTCAATTGAAGCGGGATGGCTAATTGCAAAAGTTTGCTTGTTAGAAAGAGAGGCTTGCTCTAGTCCCACCCAGCCTTAAGAGGGTACCTACCCAGCCTATTGTGCTGCCCTCAATCGTATTTTTTTTATTTCTAAACAATAAAACATTATTTCCAAAAAACAAGAATGTCATATTGTAGTCGTGATTGACTTTCAATGGCTTTCAATTTATCGAAACATTACGGATTATTATGTTTTATTATTGTTCTTACTATCGGTAAAACCGCTAAAAGTGGCCACTTTTGGCGGTTTTAAAGATAATAACTACAAGCATTATAAAAACAAATCCCCAGTGACCCGATAAATTAAAAATAAGCAATGGCAGTCGACATTAAAAGTAGGTAGGTAATTATAATTTATAGAGATCATGAAGTTAACTGATATCCTTTGAACTCTTGTTCTTAATCTATTATAGGAACCACTGTGAAATTACAATTTCAGAAAATATGAAATATTAGTATTTTAAGAAGTTAACAATATTTCTTTTTATCACTTTTGTTAGTTACTTCTATTTTTTGATACATAAAAAATCGGATTAAAAGACGTATGGCACTTACGGCACTTAGTGGGAACCGTATTTGTATGAATTACTTTTTCTACCTGTCAGTGTTATCTCGGTAACGGTTGAAGCAAAGATACAGATACGTCAATTAGACCGATCGATTCGTCTTTGAAAATTTGATCGCCCACAATGAATAAGTCAGTTACCTCAAAAATGTCAGATTCGTCGTTTTTAGCGACGTCTTAGTCACGAACTAAGTTTTCTTTTGAGAAAATAGGTTTGTTGGGATTTGTTTGCCAGACACTTTTGAATTCGACTTAATTATCATCGTATCTTTTCTTTCCTGGAACCAAATACAACCCTCTTGAAGTACCTAAGTAAGAACCTACTCGTTATCGAGGGAGGTTTTGTAACAGATTCCACCCTTTACGTGTTACTCTAGAAAACAAACATTATAAGTAATTTACCAGAATGTAACGGCTAGGTCTGCTAGCAAATTGCTACGTTTTGTGTCGTTTCTAATGTTTGTATGGTAACTATTATTGTATCCAGGGTACTTTAACAAAACACCCTTGTAATACTTAAGGGGTGCTTCAGACCATCAAACTGAACAACTTTTACTATAACTTTACCGGGAATAGACGGAATCCCATCCTACATCTGCTGCGGATGGTTAGGTTCTTGGAAAATGGGGATTGAATATGAACCGTATTTTGTACTGTCATTGTTGAATACCTACCTACTAAAATAATTGTAAAATAGTTTTTTTTTTGATTAGGTAATTACTTACCTAATCAAAAAAAAACTAAGTTACCTTAGAATATAAAACATGCAGTCAAATTCAGTCGATTGACTTTTTGCAGTCCTAAGTAATTATTCACTTTTTTATTTCACTGCATTACATGTCAAATTATAAGTAAAACTGCAAATTGGAAGGTTTTCTAATGTTCAGTTTTATTTTACTAATTTTTACTTAAAATTTTATTATTCTTTAAGAATACATCGTTAGTTATATAAACATTTACTTACTCGTATAATTACTTCGTACCAAGCAACTTATGCTAAAATCATGATCACAATTTTTGGAAACATCCACAAGAATAATATACCTACATAATTATATCTTAACTTGATAAAGAAAAAGCTAATCTAAAATTTTTTCGGATCGATACTTAGACCGTTACAAAATTATTTGTAGGCAAATATCTTTTAAAAAGTTACAGAGTTGAGCGATTTTTCTAAAATTGGAACGTTACGTGGATCAACTACGTTTACCAACCTGAAGATTGCCAACCGCCATTAGATCGCGAACTCAAACCAGAATCCCACCCGTTTGAGGACCTAAAGCTCGAATCGCCCCCCCACCCGCCGCTCGAACCTCCATCATAACCTGAACTATAACCATTAGAGGACCAGCCATTGCTGCTCCTAGCTCCGAAGCCAGAAGAACCTGCCCAGCCGTCAGAGCCGAATCCTCCACTTGAACGTCCCAGGCCGCCACCGAAGCTTCCACCAGATCGGCCCAAACTGCTCGAGCCACCCCATCCGCCACTAGATCGGCCCAGACTGCTCGAGCCACCCCAGCCGCCACCGGATCGGCCCAGACTGCCTCCTGATCCGGCCCATCCACCAGCAGATCGGCCGAAGCTGCCAGAGCTGTCCCAACCGCCTGATGCAGAGCGTGCTACGCCGATGGATGGAAGTCCCTGTCCTCCACCAAAGCCACCTCCGCCACCACCGCCTTGCCAGCCACTGCCACCTGCCAGGTAATTTGACTATAATATTGTAACGCTCTCGTAGTTTAGAATTAACTTGGCACCTGGCTCGCACGTGGTTTGGAATTCGACACCCCTCCTGCTACCCCCCGTGGGACCCCATCGTCACTGTGCGAGGCCAGTAGCATAGCATCTCAGTTACCGTTGCACGTGTCGCTGCACTTCAGCTTTTTCGAGTTATTCTTTCCGAATTTTCCGAGTTTTTTATTCCGAGCCACGTGCGGGCCAGGTGGCAAGTTAATTCGCTCGGGTTGAACATGGTTATACACCACTAGTTTTTAATTACTAACATAACTGAGACAATGAAACTAAATACCTTCCCCAAGAAACATGGGTCGAAAAACGAGTTTTTTTGGACAGACCTACTCTACAATTTATTTTGCATTTTTTCGAACTAGGTACTATTCCTTAGGGAAAGTTGTTTAGTTCATTGTCTGAATAGACCTACAAGAAATAGACCCTAAAAGTAATGTTAGTAATTAAAAACTGGTGGTGTATAGTGTTGTCTGAATTGAATCTACAAATAATTTTAATAATGGCAACTTTATAAACTAAACTTTTGATACCTCAAGTCACTTATAATTTTATCGGGGTGGCCTTTTATCATTGATTAAGGCTTCAAATCCATAGATATATTATACCCTAATCAAGAAATAGCTAAAGTGGTTTAACAAAACTAGTTAAATTTTTCTCAGGTCGGTACGTATCTACCTAAGGCAAATTAATAAAAGATTTTGCTAGTTTCTCGAAAAAAATTGAAGACGTGGTAACCAAGTGGTTTATAGTACTGACCTGCCATCACTCCTGCTCCGATAAAGAGGAACACTGGACACAAGATCTTCACCTGGATACGAAAACAAATTGATATAAGTAAATAACCCTTAACCTTAGATGATCTAGATGGAGTGTCGCTTTACAAATGGAAAACAAAAAGGGTTCCATTTTAAAAGGAGTACCTACTGTTTTTGACTTAGGTTTTTGACTACTTTTTTGGGACCGTTTCGCCCGCTCGTTGCTCTGTCTATATGGTCTAAGACCTTAACCTCGTCTATGCTTATGGGACAGAATTCAAATAATGATTGATGATGATTTCAGATTGGAAATGGCGGTCTTTTTTCTGCGGACTTCTTTGCGTCTTTTTATGTTGACTCCTGTTAATGTTAAGATGATATTAACCGTTTCCGCGCCTCGTACAAACTTAGGTAAAATTATATCTATGTGGTATTTTTATGGCAAATAAGTTAGGAAATATTGTTAATATTGAGAGATAGTTGCTTGAACAACTTATGCGAAATTGGACTTTAAATCTATTGACATAAAAAATACACAGGATGTAACAAAACACCCTAGTAATACTTAAAGGGGTGCTTCAGACCATCAATCTAAACAACTTTCACTATGGAGCCAACGTCGAGAAAAAATAAATAAAATCTGCCATCCCATACATTTTAGTCCAGACGGTACTGCAGTTTTGTATGAAAGAGCGGATTTTTTTTTCGCGATTTCGATGTTGGCTCCATAGTGAAAGTTGTTCAGTTTGATGGTCTGAGGCACCCCCTTAAGTATTACTAGGGTGTTTTGTTACACCCTCTATACGGTCGAATTGACCGTATACATATAGGGTCCTTCTTAATATACTGACACTTTTTTAAGGGGATGATCAGACCGTCAAACTGAACAATTTCCTCTATGGGACCAACATCGAAATCGCGAAAAAAAAATCATCACTTCCATACAAAACTGCAAACCTACTCGGAGCCAAACGTATGGGACAACTGTTTTTTTTTCGCGATTTCGATGTTGATTCCATAGAGAAAGTTGTTCAGTTCCATAGTCTGGTCATCGCCTTAAAAAAGTGTCAGCATATTAAGAAGGACCCTGTATATACAGGGTGCATATCGATGTAACCTCTACCTTTTTTGAAGTCGGTTAAAAAGTAAAAACAGCCAAAAATTGAGATAGACATTATTGGTTCAATATCGACGTATAAACGGACCTACAGTCCATTTTATTGAAGTTTTTTATTTAATGTTATATTTGTCACATATTGTTTGACTTACCACCATATTGAAAGAATCCGATTATGTGACGACCTGATCATGTGTAGTAACTTTATATACCACTTGCATCAAAAATCCAAGTTTTAATGCATTCGTATTATTAACACATGACAATAATGCTTAACAATAGTGTTACGTTTGTATGTCACGCTTATTGCATTAATTTGGAGATCCGCTCCTTTTGTTGTAAGTCCCGGATACGGAACACATATTTTTTTTTAGAGATCAACGTGAAATAAAAAACAAATAAAAGCGCACGATTTTATTCATACAAAGATTATTAAACATTGAATTAATAGCATGTAAAACCCGAAGTTTTAATAATCCTTTAGTGAAGATTGATATACTTACGTAAAAGATGTTAGTTTTATGTAGAGACGATATTGGCCTCGATTCCCGACTGTGCTAAGACTTAACTTAACTAAATTTATTCCTGTCACTTTCTAAAATAAGATTAAGAAGAGAGACAGAAAACCAACAGCTGACTTTAGTGCTGTCAAAGTGACGTTAAACGCCCAAAAACGCTTTAAATAAGATGGCGTACATTATGATGGCATCTTATTTTGCGCATTTAACGTCATTTTGACAGCACTAAAGTCAGCTGTTGGTTTTCTGTCTCTTTTCTTAATCTTATTTTAGAAAGTGACAAGGAATAAATTTAGTTTAGTTAAGTCGTGGTACACTCCGAATCGAGGCCATTTTGAAGTTATTCTTATTATCATCAATATCGTTTGTATTGTGTTACCTATACCTACAGGGTGTAACAAAACACCTAATAAGTACTTAAGGATGTGGTTTAGATTAGACCATCAACCTGAACAACTATCACTATGGAGCCAACATCGAGAAAAGAAAAATTTGCGGTCCCATTTTAGTCGAGTCGATAGTTACTGCTTTATTTTTTCTCGATGTTGGTTCCATAGTGAAAGTTGTTCAGGTTGATGGTCTGAAGCACTCCCATAAGTAGGTATTACTAGAGTATTTTGTTACACCCTGCATTTGTCCAATTCCAGTCCGATTTGATTATTATATTATAAGTTATGATTAGGTACCTACCTAGGTTAATCAGTTATAAACTTAATAGTATGATAATCATATAATAATTGACTTGTTAGATTAACATTCTAACCATTTCATTTCCTAAAACCGGTTAGAAACGTGATATAAAATAAAAATAGAGTCGTTAATATTTTACTAGTCGGGTCACGTAGCCTTAGGTTGAGTTGGGTTCTGATTTAGAATAGACTAACCCTTTTTAGGGTTCCGTACCCAAAGAGTGAAAACGGGACCCTATTACTAAGCCTACGTTGTCCGTCCGTCCGTCCGTCCAGCTCAAAATTTCCCAGCCGTACGACGTGCGTGATTGCGGCAAGAGTAACGTCAATGTTGTATGGGAATTTGCCCCATTTGCCCATGTTGTAAAGACTATATAAATGGTTGGGTAATTTTTAAGGTAGGGCATTAGAATTTTAAGGTAGGGCATTGCCCCACGATGCCCCCCCTAGCTACGGCCCTGGTTCGTCCATGTGACTTTTTGCTCGCTTTACGGCCAGAGATTCGTACCAGACTTCATCGTGGGCGTTCGACCGTCACCTTCCTCCACTCGTCACTATCGCTTGCAAGGCATTCCCACTTCGAGTTGTCAATTTTGAAGGACACCATGTCATGCTTAGCACATTCCTTTAAACGTAACATGAGTCCTTCCGACATTACAGTTTTGCGTCTGAGGTTAAAAAGGTAATCTGATAGTCGTTAAATGTTTTAAATGTTAATTTGTAATTGTACTGAAATCTTGCATGTCGATGTCGTTAAATAAGTACAATGATTGAATGTTTGTAAAATATTAGAAAATTTTTTTTTATTGTAACTTAAATTCATATTTTTTCAAAGAAATATTAGGTTTTTTATTATAATATCATTGTTTCTGTAGTTATTTTTCATTCATTCTTTGTTTAGATTTGTCTTTTCTTTTTGTTTGTTTTATAACCCTGTAAAATTAAGCTGAAATATACCAATCAGGAGAAGTAATTTCCGGAGTTTTTAAACTTTTTTTAAACGTTCCTTTGGTACGTAATATTGAAGAAAAAAAAAAGTCCTGGTGAGGGGGGGGGGGGGTAAGCTCGAGGAAGGGGGGGGGGGGGCTCTAAAGGTGACTTTTTTCAGTTTTTCGCTTATTTCTCGAAATCTGCAAGTCATATCGAAATGTTGTGTATGGACAAATTAAATCTGACAAAATTCCCTACAAAATAAATAGTATGCATTTTTGTCATAAGACTTAACCTTTGAGGGCTACGGGGCCGAGAAAGTAACAGCATTTCAAAAATTATGAAATTTGTATGGCGACCCTCATGAAAGTTTAAGATAAAAACAAAATGATTTCATATTCTTAATCAGCAACCCCGAAAACCCCCAGATACAAATTTTCAGTCGGTTCGGGGAACCCTTAAAAGCTGCATTGGCGTTTGAAATTTCCATGGCAGCCATCTTGGATATCGCAATTTTGGATTTTTATATTAGGGATTTTATAATATTTCGACTTCCTCGGAAGGTCGACTCCTGACGGATGAGGTCAACGGCCCGCGGAAACTATGACAGATAGGGTTATGGACCTCGAACAAATGTCATAGAGGACCCTGGTCAGATTTGGTTGGCGGTGAAAAAAATCCAAAATTGCGATATCCAAGCTGGCTGCCATGGAAATTTCAAACGCCAATGCCGCTTTTAAGGGTTCCCCGAACCGACTGAAAATATGTATCAGGGGGTTTTCGGGGTTGCTGACTAAGAATATGAAATCATTTTGTTTTTATCTTCAACTTTCATGAGGGTCGCCATACAAATTTCATAATTTTTGAAATGCTGTTACTTTCTCGACCCCGTAGCCCTCAAAGGTTAAGTCCTAGGACAAAAATGCATTTATTTTGTAGGGAATTTTGTAAGGTTTATTTTTTCCATACACAACATTTCGATATGACTTGTAGATTTCGAGAAATATGCGAAAAACTGAAAAAAGTCACCTTTAAAGCCCCCCCCCCCCCCCTTCCTCGAGCTCACCCCCCCCCCCCCCCCCCCTCACCAGGACTTTTTTTATTCTTCAATATTACGTACCAAAGAAACGTTTAAAAAAAGTTCCAGAACTCCGGAAATTATTTCTTCTGATTTATCTAATTTTACTGGGTTATTATGTTTTGATCATTTGTTAAATTGTACCGTTTGAGCAACACATACGTATGTTATCTATAGGTGGAAACTGTTTTGGCTTATGCATTTTTTTAAATGTTTTAAACTGAATGTATTATTATAGCTGTATCTTTCCCTAATCTGAGAAAAAAATAAAATAAAATAAAATAACGTTTAGCGAAGTACTTCGCCCAGCACGGCTAGCATGCCACCCATGACAAAGCGTTTAAACGAGAAAAACGTCATGCGCGCTCTTTCTGGCGTACGTAAAATAATAAAGATGGAGGCAAATCTCGATTTTTATTGTTTTCTCGGGGGTGGCATGCGAGGCCTACAGTATGACTCTCCTGGGCGAACCGCAGAAGTTATCGACTTGAAATTTGGCATAAGATAAATAGAAATAAACCGCGTCTGCATATCAGCGTACCTATCGATTAAAAAAATCTTTAAAACCCCTTGTGAAAAGACTGCCGAATGTAGAGTGAACCCAGCTACGGATATAGGCTATTAAATAATTGACATCGTACGTATAAGACCTATGCTAGTGTATTGCAAATTGTCGCGCACGCTCAATTTAGCAATCTGTGTTCAATATTGTATTACTTGAATTGCCCTTGTTATACGACAAAGGCGGTAAAACGGTTTTATAGCGGGTGTACACTCTATGGTCTGTCTTTGAATTTGAGTGCATTTATCTCGAGATCCAAGCATTGTAACGAATAATGTTGTATGGGTGTTTTGTTCTACGCTACAAGAGCTATCCAACGACACCTCACTCAATTGAGTAAAAAAAATATCTTTTTAGGGTTCTGTACCCAAAGGGTGAAAACGGTAGCCTTTTATTAAGCCTACGTTATCCGTCTGTCTGTCCTACCTATTTAGGGCTGCATCTTTTGAACCGTAATTATAGTACCTACTCTGTGGCAATAGTTAGAGAGTTCTGATGATCATACCCATAGTCCCATACCGCTTCCCGAGGCCGAGGCTAAGCCTAAGCCATGCAGTGGGACGTATACAGGGTCCTTCTTAATAACAGGATGACCAGACCGTTAAACTCTACGCATAAGAATAACTATAGAAGAATAACTCTAATAAACAAAAGCAACATAATTTTTATGATTTTTGGCACCTAGTGAAAAATGTTTTTTGTATGAGTTTTGGCGGCAAGGTGTAGTTTTTAAAGAACAAAATTAGAACACGGTGTAGTTTTTTTGGTACCACTTTTTGAGCTTAATTTACCTACATTTCTATACATTCTTATTCGTAGGTTAAACTGATCAACTTTCTCTATGGCACCCATATTGAAATCGCGAAAAAAAAACATCTGTATTGAATCTGATTTTTTTTCGCTATTTCGATGTTGGTCCCAGAGAAATTTGTTCAGTATGATAGTCTGATCATCCCCTTAAAAAAGTGTCAGCATATTAAGAAGGACCCTGAACCTGAATACAGGGTGTAAAATAAAATGGGATACTTACTTAAAGGGGTGCTTCAGACCATCAAGCTGAACAAATTTCCCTATGGGACCAATATCGAAATCGCGAAAAAAAATCTGCTGTGCTGTCCCAGTGGTTTTTTTTTGTCGCGAAATCAGTGTTGATCCCATAGTAAAAGTTGTTTAGTTTGATGGTCTGAAGCCCTTTAAGTAAGTGTCTCATTTAATTTTACATCCTGTATAACTTGATAAAAATTTTAGAAATAGTTTAATTACCTATATTTAAATTATTTTATTCAAAACAACGTAGGTACCCACACAAACACATACCTACAAAATAACATAATTTATTCTAACACTGACCTACGACATTGTATAGTAGTTATTGATTGTCTTCATATTACGTAGATATTAATAAGTTATTTAACATTTAATTGCAATGCATGGTCATATACGGTACGTAAAAATTGAAAGCTGTGGAATCAGGAACCTCATTATTGGAAAAATAAAATCGGTCAAGTGCGAGTCGGGCTACTTGCGCACCGAGGCCGAGGGTTCCGCACCACACCACCACAATATATTAACGTAAAAAAAATATTTTTACTCTGTTACCTTTAGCACGAGACCGGCTCACGCTTGGCCGGTTTTTATTATTTGTTGTTATACTGTAGAGTTTGCTCTATAATCACACCAACTTTGACGCTTGTATGTATTACGTTTTTACCTTACCATATAGTGAGAAGAAGAAACGTTGATAAAAACTAGTTCCTTGGTACCTATGAAGACCCCCCCTTAATTTTTTACTTTTTGATATTTTTAATAACGCACATTCTGTGAAAATTTCAACTATCTAGCTCTTTCGGTTCATAAGTTACAGCCCTAAATAGGTAGGATGGACGGACGAACGGACGGACTTAGTAATAGGGTCCCGTTTTCACCCTTTGTGTACAGAACCCTAAAAACTAACTGATGCAATCGGTATCAAATCAGCATGGTGTTGCTTTGCAGTCCTTAGCCATCTTGGCAATTCTGGTTCGTTATTTAGTTTCAGACTATTTTAGTACACAATTATTTACTGATTTAATCTTTAACCCGCCTTTTTTTTTTATTATTGTATAATTTTAAATCGTAGTTAAACAGTTCATTTTGTATTATACAGAACAAAACACCCTAGTAATACTTAAGGAGGTGCTTCAGACCATCAAACTGAACAACTTTCACTATGGAGCCAATATCGAGAAACATAATCTGCTGTCCCATACATTTGAGTCGAGCCGGTATTGCAGTTTTGTATGAAGCAGCTTATTTTTATTTCGCGATTTCGAAGTTGGCTCCATAGTGAAAGTTGTTCAGTTTGATGGTCTGAAGCACCCGCTCAAGTATTACTAGGGTGTTTTGTTACATCCTATATACAGGGTGTAAATTAAAATAGGACAGCTACTTAAAGAGGTGCTTCAGACCATCAAACTGAACAACTTTTTCTATGGGACCAATATCGAAATCGCGAAAAAAAAATTTGCTGTCCCATACATTTCAGTCGAGTTATGTTTGCAGTTTTGTATGGGAGAGCGGATTTTTTTTTCGCGATTTCGATATTGGTCCCATAGAGAAAGTTGTTCAGTTTGATGGTCTGAAGCACCCCTTTAAGTAGCTGTCCCATTTTATTGTACACCCTGTATTTGTATTCTTCTTCTTATCGTCGTCGTGTGGGCAGAGCCCTCGTGTCAGAGTTTTTTCAGACCGCCTTACGGCCTCTGACGTAGTTTTTATGTAACGACTATTACCACCAGAGATAGTAGCCGGGACCAACGGCTTAACGTGCCATCCGAAGCACGGAATCATTTTTCTTTTCAGACAATCAGGTGATTCAGCCTGCAATGTCGTAACCAACACTGGGGAAAAACGCACAAAGTGACATATCACTAGGTGTCCCCCGTGGGAATCGAACCCACGACCTCCGTGTCGAGAGCCAATGCTCTTAACCATTAGACCACGGAGGCAGTACGAGGGCTTGACCTTGACTTGTGGTAAGCACAGTAGGTAGCGTTTTCGCCTATAAAAATGTTGTTCTGCGCAGTCAAGGTTTTTGCCGAGTTGTATGCCGGCTATATACCTACATTTATGTAAGAATTGCACATCAGTTCCGTACGTACAGTTTCACCGGCGACGTTGCAAACAGTTTCCTAGATATAGCGTGATATAGCGCACGAATCGAATTTCAATTAATAGTGTATCTAACCTAATAGATTTTACCAGCTTATTCGTCCATACCGGGCACCGACTCCCGTCGTCGTAGCGGGATAGAGTATACAGTAGAATTATAGCTACAAGAAAACGTTCTTTCTTAGGAGACTAACCCTAACCGTTGGAGTATTTTACTTCTGCATTCACAGATTTTGAACAAATTTACAGTCATCGAGAAAAACTAGTGCGCTATACCAGAATAAGCTATCAGGATTCCATGCAGATGTGATATGTGCTAGTTTATGTTAACTAATCTTAATCACGTATTGGAATAATGACCCTTAATGATAAACCGAGTTTTATGGTTTGATTAATATCTAAATCACTAGGTATAGAAATGCTTTTAGAGAGCGGATACAATTTAGATAGATAGGTAACACATTTAAGGGGTTCACACACGGCAGCTATAACGTAAAGATGTATCATGTATATTACGATACATCCCATTACATCTTTCCATAGAAATAAAATATACATTATAGCTGTCGTGTGTGGTCTCCTGATGATTTCTATGGAAAGATGTAATGGTATGTATCGTGCTATAACCATCCTTACATTATAGCTGCCGTGTGTGAATCCCTTTATTCCTTCAACAGTATACTGACAATATAACATAGTGAACAACAGAAACATTGACTTACCAACTACTGGACGTAGGGTCCGCACTCAAAGGAGTCCGATCCTAAAGAGAACCAAAATGTGAAAAGAGAATCTTCGTTTGATCAGCCGACAACGCGCATGCGCGGGCGCGCGGCACGCGGATGGTATGCGATGGAAAAGAATTTCAAAGCACCTCAACTGCTTTTTTTGGCAATTGCATCTTGAACCGTATTTTTTCCTGTACTTGCACCTGACCATCTTCCAAGCAAATTACGAGCAGTTGATACAATTGCAGCTACGGGCAAATTTGTCCATGTAGGTTACCACTTGTCCGAGGACAATCTGGCAACTACAGTCGAGACTCAGGCAGACCTGGTCCATCCCCATCACAGAGATACTCTACACCCCATAAACACTGAATAATCCTTGCTGCTGATGGTTGCAAAAAGTACACTTGTCTCTTATACTATTAGAAGACTTTTTAGTTATCATTTAATCTTTATCAAGCAAATTCATTAATTAGCAATTATTAAAATTTATTTATCAGGAACATACTGCGTGTGTGCAAACTTATCGCTCGCGCAATCTTGGATTACCACATTTACTACAACATTTTGTTCTCATCATGGACAAATTATAGGTACTGCATCAGTTTATCGTCCACTGCTGATATGTTCAGCTTCTCCCTAGGCGCGCCACAAAATTCTATCCTCGGCCTTCATCATCCAGTCGCTGGCCGCTACCTTTTTTAGGTCGTCTGTCCAGTCAGTGGGCAGCAGGGCGTCCCACACTACACCTGCCAGTTCGTGGTCGCCACTCTAGAAACCTGACACCCCATCGGTTGTCAGTTCTTCGGCAGATATGACCAGCCCATTGCCACTTCAGCTTGTTTATTTTCTGAACTATGTCAACCACTTTAGTTTTCCGACGTGTCACTTCATTTCTGATGTCTTATAGAAACACCGAGCATAGCTCTCTCCATAGCTCGCTGAGCGAGGAGAATATAATAACGGAGTTTCAGTTAAATTATACTTATTGAAAGCAAAATAATAGTTAGGTACAAATTAGATAAGATGGATAAAAGAGCGATGAAACTAAAGGGGGGGGCAGGTGCCCTCCCTAGCAGAGTTGATGGTCTGAAGCACCCCCTTTGTGGAGGACCCTTCCGTACCACACCATTGTTTGGACACTTTAGGAATCATAATCTACAGAAAGAGGTAAGCATGTGCGATACTGAGTGAGTGAGAGCGAGACAGGAATACGCCTACATTTTTCGCCACGCTTCCTAACAAGCAAGGGCGAGGTTAAAATTGGCGAGGGATAGGTAGTGTCCGTATCTTTATGCATGCTTACTAAGTAGATACTCTTCCTTATACTCTGCCTGTAACGTAAAGGTAGAATGTAAGAAAGAGCAAAGAAAACAGCCGTTGTTCGTCCAAGTCCGTCAGTCTGTCCGTGCGTCCAAGGAGAAGTGTTGTCACACGCGAAAAATTGTCATAGATTTCTTGCCCACGCTACGCGCCGCGCGACGCCACGAGGCCTAGGGTAGACAGACTTACTCGTTCTCGAAAAAAAAACAACGGGTTGCACTTCGGGAGTGCCAGCAGAAGTGAAACTAAGAGATCTTACGTCTTACGAATGTCACGTGATCTTCATCATCGTCTTACCAATTTTGTCTTACGAATTTTCGATCAGGGTGACGTCATGGTCCTGACGCGAGTTTAACATTTTTTACCCATCCCAAAAAGTGCACAACGCCGTCGCTAAAGAAGTTTTCACTTCAAAAACGAAGGTGCAATATGTTTTCATATTAAAAGAGATTGCATAAAAAACAAGCATCAGAATTATACCCTCTTGGCCGGTTTTCATTTTTGAGGTTCTGACCCCTAAAAATAAGATTATAATTAATTAATTATGAGCCGAAAAGGTGCGATACCCTTAGGTATCCAACAAAAAATATGTTAACTACTTACCTACATGCTTTGCCTTTGTGTTTTATTAGTCGGACTTTCCTTATTCCGACAGTATTCTTGAGAAGTTTATTCCGAGAGCGCAAATTCGTGCTGCATACAAACGAAGTGGTGATATTTTCAATACTATCCAATTAAAGTCAATTAAATTCTTCAGAAACAATCTAGAAACTAATCTCTATGTTTGTATGAAGTTAGATTTTTGTTAAAATATACAGTTTTAATGCTGGGATTAATTTAAAATTTGTATGAGGCACTGTAACTTTAAAACCATACATTTTAACAAAAATCTGACTTCATACAAACATAGAGATTAGATTCTAGATATTTCTGAAAAATTTCATTGACTTTAATCGGTTAGTATATTGAAAATATCACCAGAATGGAGCGCGATTCGAATTATATTCCCTTAACCCTTTACCTTCCACGGATGGTTTTATTGAACCACCTACCAAGACCCTCAGGTTTAGTTTAGTACTTTTAACGTTGTCCGCGACTCCGTCTGCGTGGACTTTAAAAAGTATCCTATGTGTTAATCCAGAACATATTCTATCTGCGTGTCAAATTTCGCGAAACATCCAAACATCTGAACACCCAAACTTTGACATTTATAATTTTAGTGAGATTAAAAACAAGATACAATATCTACAATAATCGTAATAAAAGTTTTGTTTTAAACGAATTTGCTAAAATTAAGACGCCTTTGTTCACGATGGGAATCCGGGACAGCTAGGAAACAGAAATCAAGTTGATTTCGACACAAGTTCCACAATCGAGTTATAATGTAAAAAATCTCCAGCTCGCATCGCTCGATTCCTGCGATTTACCAGGGCCTCCCCAGATTGGGAGGGCCGACTGTTTTTAAAATACCCAGGCCGGTAGCAGGTTTCAGTGCGGCCCTGTGCGAGCGGTTACAGCGTGTTTCCCAATTGTTCTTTGACCCTTAAAAACAAAAGCACGTGCGTAATCTTGCACCGCACTCTGCGCCCGCGCCTGATGATCAATGATCGCTTGACCGACGACATACTCACATTATATATTCGCTACGCGTAATTTGTCACATCCAGTCTTCCACGTTACTTAAATCCGTAAGCAACACACAGTTTGTCTTGTACAAATTGTTGTAAGTGAAATATAGTGCTTCAGTGGGACTCAGCTCTAACAAATGTAAGTCTAGTTTTTCGATATATTTTTTAGTAAAAAAAAATATATTTCAGCTCTAGTATTTCAGTAACTATAAGTATTCCATTCCAAATAGCAACGAAATTTTAAGCCTTTTAAAGAAAATTAATTTTCGAAACGGATTTGAAACATTAGTCTCACTTATTCTTAGAACAGTTTTAGTATTTATATGTAGAATCGGAATATCTTTTTATTTTTATTTTATTTTTGTCTTATTCGGAAACTTACAGATTACAATCACAATAATAGTTCTGTTAATGCTATAGTAATACAACAATCAACTAAAACAAGAATTTTACAATCTAAGCCAAAAAATTACAAGTTTTCACTTACACTTACAACTAAAATATGCAATTACAAAATACTAACAATTTAAAATACTTATTTCAAGAAGAAATTAGATAACAGTCCGTAGGAAATAATATAGGTACATCAGCGGAAACGAGAACACGATAGGTAGGTACCTATTTATAATTAAAAATTAAAAATATCTATTACCTACCTATTATATTATAATATTAGATTACCTACTAATGTGTCTGCAACGTCACTTAGACCACAACAAAGTTAAAAACTAAAAGATATCCAGTTATTTTAAAGGTTTTTAAAAACTAATGGCAAAATAGAGGACGTTATCCAATAGCACAAAATTCAACATTGGAATAATAACGTGGAAAAAACGCTTCCCCGCTCAAAATACTTGAATAACTTATAAACTTTTTGCAGAAAAATAATTGTAATTTTCGGTTTCTTAATTTTTTACAAAAAATTTAATCTTTAGTAGTTAGTTGTAGTTGGTACCTACCTAGGTAATTCATGAGTTGAAAATATACCTACGACTAAGTCAAATACTGCATGCTTAGGGTCTGTGTTAAGCCAAGTCCAAAAATGTATCATCACGTCAGAACCATTCATAATAGGGGCCTATTTCATAAGTAATTTACTTACAATGGTAATTTATGAGACGTTTATTCCGAAAGCGCTAATGCGCGCTGTAGGTATACGAATGCAGTTCTGTCCTAATTTCAATAATAATCAATTAAAGCCGAAAGATTTTTTTTAGACACGATCTAAATACTAATAATATCTGTGCTTTACATTTGTCAGATTTTCGTTAAAATATTATGTAGTTTCAATGCGAGTTTATTAAATAAATATACATTTAAAACCCTATAAACAAATGCTAGGATTAATTTAAGATTTGTATAGAAAAGTTTTAGCCACGATAACTTTGAAACGAAGTATATATTTTAACGGAAATCTGACAAAATATTGGTTTCTAGATAGAGTCTTAAAATGTCATTGAATTTAATTGATTAATAATCCAAAATATAATCAAACTTAGTTTGTATGGAGCGCTAAAACGATAATATCGCTACAGAGAATGTAAGGAAGGACACAGTCATATCGTTGAACTTCGTGTAACCAGCAATACACCCCAGCAACGCCCATTGCCGAGGTCCGTACCCCTTAGGGGTGCCCCTTGGGCAGGTTGCTTAAGGCTATTCTACCGTTGGCGTGCTCCATACAAACGTAGTATGGTGATATTTTCAATACTATCTAATTCAATCAATGATTTTTTTCAAAAACAATCAAGTAACTAATCTTTATGTCGGTATGAAGTCAGATTTTCGTTAAAATATACAGTTTCAATGCTAGGATTAATTTAAGATTTGTATGGAAATATTTGTGGCACTGTAACTTTAAAACTATAAATTTTATCGAAAATCTGAATTCATACCGACATAGAAATTAGTTACTAGATTGTTTTTGAAAAATTTCATTGACTTTAATTGGATAGTATTGAAAATATCACCATACTACGTTTGTATGGAGCGCGCCAACGGTAGAATAGCCTTAAGTTCTTTCATTGGTTCGGTAGACCTACCAGGGCGCTTCGCCATCACTGGTGTGGTCCCCCCATAGTCCGCAGTAATAAGCAGTAAAGGCTTCCGGAGTCGTACTGTATTGGTCAATTCGAAAAAAAAAAAAAAGAACGACAATACACCACACCTGTTATTTTCCCTGTATATTACTATTGTCATGTTTATGGACTAATCGGGAATCAAGCCGGCTATCACGTAGGTAAGTACTTAACTTACTATAGCGACTTTAAAAAGAATAAAAACACTTTAGTAACAAGGTACCTAACAAATTAATTTACACCTGTAATTTAACTTGTATAAGACGCGAATGTAAAAGACGTCAGTTGTTTTATTATTTTCAGTTTTTTAGTTTGTTTTGTTTTTTGTGAGGTCGAATGTCGAAACAAACAAGTTCCTCCCAAAAAGAGGATATAATTATATACCTACCACAGAGTACTATAATTACTAGTGCCTACCTAAGTAGGTACCTATATTAGCGCGCTCCATACAAACAAAGTTTAATTCTATTTTTAATAGCGCTTGGCCGCGCTGTGTAAAGTCTAATTTATCATTAAAATAACATATTAAAAATTTATCGAAGTATCTACCTACAGGTAATTCAGAACGACAGATTAGTTCGCATAATTAATGTAGTGACACAACTTAATAATATGTAATATTAAGTAGTTCTTAATTAACTCAATTATATCACCACTTTTTTACACGATACGATTTAAATTGATCGAACTCGGTAGTTCATTTGGTCTGGTAAGTTTTTACTATAAATTTAGAAAACGGCCAAGAGCGCGTCGGTCTCGCCCATGATAGGGTTTCGTAGCCTTGCATGAGAATAAAAAACAAACATTTAAAAAGTAATAAAATAATTCGGTCGCCTATTATTTTTGATGTTTGAGGTTTTTATAATCACTTGAGATCCCCGTTACACACATTAATTGACCTAAAATATATTAAAGAGAGTTAAATATTAAAACATTAAAACATTTTACATTTGTTTACATCAAAATAATAGGTGACCGAATTATTTTGTAACTTTTTAAATGTTTATTTTTGGCGTTGGGTTTTTTAAATATGTAATTTAATGTTATTTCGTAATTTTTAAAGTTACTTGAAAACTACTGAACCGATTTTCATGAAACAAAGCTCAGCAAGAATTAGCTTTCTATTAAAAAACCACATCGAAATCGACCACCAGCTGTTTGGGACCTACGATGTACAGGCCTACAAAAGCGTCAAGCTTATAACACCCCTTTTTTGCGTCGGGGGTTAAAAAGAAAAGTAACCGAATTGGAGGGGTTAGTCCACTCTGATCACGTGATCCGTTGTCGGTGGAAACGGATCACGCGCGAAAGGTGCACTCTGATCACGAGATCAGTTTTGCCTAAAATAAAATGCATGGTTTTGTAGAATCCGATCGCGTGATCCGATTCCACCGAAATAAAAGTCGCTGTCAAGCCGGTACGATTCGCGTCTTGGTCCTGGACGGACTTATGGCTTGGCAGCGACTCCAATAAAACAAAGAAATGTTCTGCTATGATGCTAAAGTAAACGATACCTATTTGCCAGTAATATTATTTCTAAATTTTTTAGTTTTGAAGTCAGTATAATGATTTTGTGAAAAGAAGATTGGCAGATTTGGACTCAGCCATTTTTACGAATACTTAAAGCCCTTCAGGACGGCGGTCATAATTATTATAAACAGAAAAAATTAAAGCAATTTTTAAAAAAACTTCCTCATCTCTAGAAGTCCGGGTTCAAAAGTAGAAATTACTAGTAAAATAGACAAATCATCTAAAAAGCAGTAGCAAAACGCAACCACGACAGCTATTTTCATCTAATATTATCACTGAGATAGTTTTTGGACGTTACGGAACGTATTTGGCTTTATTGAACTGATAGTGTGTGTGATTTCGTTTGATTCCATTATCATAAATTTGTACGGTTATCATGAATTTTCATTAAAACAAACACAATGAATGCGTAGAAGATTGAGTGGGCTATCTTATAAGAAAGATTATGAGTTTCAAACACTTGATACAAAAGGTAGATATCATAAGGAGAAATATATTTCCCCCAACTTTTACAGGTTACAACTAATTTACTTTTTTGTTAGTTTTGTTTCACTCTAGACGTATAACTAAGTTTCATTCATGTACGGGACCTCTAAGTCTAGGTCTCAAATTACATGGCTGTCTGCCAAAATTCTTTGGTTTCTTTTATGATTTTCAGTGGTGACAATGTACATGTTAGTTAGACTCAGAATAACACTTATAACAAGCAAGGGCTACATCGATACTAAGCACATGTTTCAATCGCTGACGATTTTCCGTAAAATTTTGATAATTTATATTGTGATTTCTGATAAAACATAATTGGCCAGAAAGCTAAACATGATTTGGAAATTCTTTTGGTCCTTATATGAAATGAAGTATTGGTACTTATTATTATACAGGTGTAAATAACTTAAATGCGTTTTATATTTTTGGGGATATCGTTTGTATCATCAACATCATTCATCAAACTGAAAAAAAAATCGCTATCACTCTGGTATAATCGGTACAATCAATGAAACAAGTTTCGTAAACGTAGTCTCTTCTCTTCTGTAACATAAGTGTGTATTTACGTACATTGAAGATATAAAAATAAACTATAATTATGGTTTTTAGGTGTCCGTGACTCCAATCCACAGACTTTTTGATTGTTTGTCTGTGTGTTTGTTTGCGTATCACGCGATAACCACTTTTGAAAGGAAACGGAAACGGACCGATTTTGAAAGGGTTATTAAACGCTGCAATGACGGGAACCAGTAGGCCTATCATATGCCACCCCCGAGAAAACGATAAATATCGAGATGCGCCTCCATCCTTATTATTATTTTACGTATATACAAGAAAGAGCGCGCATGACGTCTAAGTCGTGAGTAAACTCTAGTACCTACGTAATTAATCAAATTATAGTTGGGTACGTAACTAGGTAGGTACAGTGCACAAGAAACTATTTCATAGATAATGATTATCAAACAACCTGTAGGTACGGTTGAATAACATGTGAATGTGTGGTCAACAATGATCTATTCATCGTGATCGCTAGATGATAGCCGCGAGCGCACTCCGAGATCACGCCACGCCGCGCCACCACTCCCGCGCATCCATCGTGTCGCTAGGGTCAAGCTCACTGTCATCCGAGACTAGGGTTGCCAGGTACTATTTGTTTTAAATCGGGGCAGAAGGTAAAACAAATCGGGATTTAGGGTTGAAGATCGGGACACACAAAAAACAATCTATTTTAAAATTAACTGCGTGTCGCGAAGAGCCTACATCTGAATTTAATCCTACATACTTAATAAAAGACAGACAGCATTATGTGCAAAGTACTTTAAACTTAGTATTTGGAGCGGGTTTGATGAACGAGTAACTTTTCATCCAAACATCAAGGAAAGAACACATTCTTCTTTGTTTCTTCTTCTATTTTGAGCGCGTTGTCGCACTCGATATAGTGATGTGATGCCTAATTTATTAATTTTTTCTGGTTTTAATGGTTTTTAATAAATTCATTGATCGTGGTCCAATCAGGTCCAAATCGGGACGCGTCCCCAGACCCTGAAAGTCGGGACGTCCCGCGCAAATCGGGACAATTGGCAACTCTATCCGAGACGCACGTTTCACTTCAATAACTAATTGATCTCTCAATGTTTCTTGACTACTGTAAATTACGATAGTGGGCTAACTTTTAATCTTCCCAACTGTTTTTTTGTTAAAAAAACTATTCTTATGATTAGGATGGTATAATATACAGATACTATAATATCAAATCACTTTCTAACAACATTATAGCTGAAACATTTTTTTTATGTAGTTTAAGGTGATGATCAGGTGTTGACCATCATACTGAACAAGAACAACTTTTTCTTTAATTCTGAAACATAACTCCAGTGCTTTCCCGTGGTCCACCCAATTTGGTTGGGTGGACCATGGGCAGACATTTTTACCCGTAAAGAAGATGGGCAGATTTGGACCCAGCCATTTTTTACGAAAACTAAATAGTTTTCAGGACGGCGGTCATAATTATTATAAACCGGAAAAATTAAGACATTTAAAAAAAAAACACATTTCCAGAAGTCCGGATTCAAAAGTAGAAATTACTAGTAAAATAGACAAATCATCCAAAAAGCAGTAGCCAAACGCTACCACGACTGCTATTTTCATCTAATATTATCACTGAGGTATTTTTTGGTCGTTACGGAATGTATTTGGCTTGGTTGAACTGATAGTGTCTGTGATTTCGTTTTCTTCCATTATCATAATGTTGTACGGTTATCGTGAATTTTCATTAAAATAAACACAATGAATGCGTAGAAGATTGAGTGGACTATCTAATAAGAAAGATTATTAGTTTCACACACTTGATACAAAAGGTATCTTAAGGAGAAATACCTTTCCCCCAACTTCTACAGGTTACAACCAATTTACTTTTTTGTTAGTTTTGTTTCACTCTACACGTATTACTAAGTTTCATTCATATATTAGACCTCTAAGTCTGGGTCTCAAATGATAAGGCCGTCCGCCAAACTTCTTTAAACTCGACTCTGATGTATCGGACAGCTGATTTTCATTCGCAATTTCGATAGTGGTCCCAGGGAAATTTTTTCAGTTTGATGGTTTGACCATCTCCTTAAAATAGTTTCAGCTAAACTTTTTAGACCTTATAGGGTTGCCAACTCTAGTATAGTAGCTGTTTAATGTAGTATCTAGTAGCACTACTCATATATTAGGGGCTCTACTGCTATAATTATTGTAAAATAGGTTTGATTAGCAAAAGTAGAAAAGAAAAAAAAGTACATTTCGGAATTAAGTACTACAAGAAAATTAAAAATAATTAAATTAAACTTTAGGTCCAATAAAAATGCAAGAAGTAACGTAAAAAACGGAAGAAGTAAGTAGAATACAAAATTTGTAATCTATTCTATGGCATAGAGTACAACGTTTTTGAAAAAATATAGTCTATGCAGTTACAGTTAAACACCATTTTGTGTACCATGTATTTCTTAAAGTGGCAATGGGCGGGCACTTGCTCGTAGAACAGCCGATGAGGCTGAAGAGTTCTCGAGTGACGACCACGAACCGGAAAGCGCAGCGTGGGTAGGCCCCTGAGGTGAACCGACGAGCTGGTGAAGGCGACTGAATATTTAAAAATACTAGTTTATTTTTTATTTTTCTTCTACATTTTATGAGCACTGGGCTCGAAAATACTAGTTATGCAGAGTGAAATTGATATCATTAGCATCCTTTTAAATTAAGAGTCCACCCATCAAACTGAACAGCTTTCACTATGGGAGCAAACCGATCGGAGCAACTTAAAAATCAGCTGTTCCATACTAAACTGCAATGCCTACGCGACACAAATGTATGCAAAAGCAGATTTTTTTTTGCTCCGATCGGTTTGCTCCCATAGTAAAAGTTGTTCAGTTTGATGGGTAGACTCTTAGTTTAAAAGGATGCTAATGATATCAATTTCACCTTGTATATAATGGTCCAAAAATAGTTGGCAACCCTAGTATGACCCTAGATGGTTTCGTAATTCTTAATACTTGATTGATTTCCACAATGCAAAGGCATATTAAAAAAAGGTGTTGTTAGTAGTACTTATCGTTTTTGATAACAATCGTTTATACATGCAATTAATGTCAACATACAGAAATTAACATTCAATAAGATTGCATCAAACTAACACACCACCGATTTCAAAATATTTCATTTCAAATTCATTTCTTTGTAACAAAATACAATCTAAATAACAAAGGATAATAATATAATTAAAAACACAAATACCTATCTAGCTTAGTCGAAATAAAGATCAAATCAATCATCTTTATTTTGATAACATGATAAGTATTTCAAGGATATTTTCACACGGACGGATGGAATTGTTTAAAAGTTTTCCAATTGTTAGCAAATTAAAACAGCCTTCGATTTAAGAGAAATGGTTTTCATGATCATTTGTTAGAAATTTGAAATAAACTATTCCCGACATCGAACTGCTGGTCAATTAACGCCTGGTCGAAAGAACTACTGACTTCTTTAAAGCCGATCGAAAGAATCATAGATTGCTTAACGTTTCGTCGAAAGAACTATCGATTTTTCTGGACAAGTGTTCAGGGGAGCTACCAAAAGTCTGTTCGATATCAAAAAACAGGCAAAACAGCGCACTCTTGAGTCGAAAACTTTAAGGAGGTAATTTTATATAGAGTGCTTCTTAATACGCTGGTGGTTTTTAGGGTTCCGTACCCAAAGGGTGAAAACGGGACCCTATTACTAAGCCTACGTTGTCCGTCCGTCCGTCCGTCTGTCCGTCTGTCCATCTGTCCGTCTGTCCGTCCGTCCGTCTGTCCGTCTGTCCGTCCGTCCGTCCGTCCGTCTGTCCTACCTATTTAGAGCTGTAACTTTTGAACCGTAATAGCCGAAATAGCTAGATAGTTGAAATTTTAGATTCTCAGATTATGCGTTATTACGGCGGATTTGTTAACAAATAATAAAAATGTCAAAAAGTTAAAAATTAAGTGGGGTTCTCAACAAGAAACTAGATTTTATCAACGTTTTTTCTTCACGCTCTATAGTAAAAACGGTCATAAATCATAAATCATCTCGCTCGGTCTCGCGCTAAAGGTCCCGGACGAAAAAAGTTTTTTTTTTCTAAGTTGTGTTGTGTACACAACAGAACAGAACAGAACTTAGAAAAAAATTCTGTGGTGGTGTGGTACGGAACCCTCGGTGCGCGAGTAGCCTGACTCGCACTTGACCGGTTTTATTTATGGATTGGATCATATCACACTATCAAGCTGAACATAAATGGAACACCTGGTTCTTTATTGAGAAAATTCTGAATAAAGAACCAGCTGCTCCATATAAAACTTCGATCCTACTCTACCAATGTATGGGTCAGCAGATTTTTTTTTCGCTTTTTCTATGGTGGTAGAGAAAGAGATTCAGTTTGATGGTCCGACCATCCCTTTTAAAAGCCGTTAGCATATTAAGAAGGACCCTATAATTATATAGGTACTTTAAATAATATTAATCGAAAACTGCATTCGGTGCATTTTGTAGTTGCAATTTATTTTTTTATACTTTTTCTTAAATGACCTATTATGGAAAACTTTCACGACTCCCTAAGTAAGTAGAAAATACGCATTACTAAATGTTTATTTTCTATAGTAAGTAGGTACTTATTTATCATTTATTATGATGCTTAGTATCATTTACGTCACCCGTTTAGATAAGGAGTCACATTACATGACAATCACAATTTATTTTAAATCATAGTAAATCGCATCCATTTTATTGTTGATGTTACTTACTGATAGCGTCCGCATAAACAGTATAGTTACAAGATCCCGCTGCAAGTTTTCTACAGTACCTATTTGTTCAGGCAATGATATCCAGTGGAAAGGTGTAAGAGTTCTAAAAAATAAGGTCCCCACACCACCACCAGGTCACAACGCCGAATGCAAAAAATGTGTTCGTGTTGATTTTCGAAACCCTCATTTGTTTAGGCAATAAATTTTATACAAAATTGAACCTATACCACGGAATATTATAAGATTCCTATACATATCATCACGTATCATCTACCTACACCAACAAATAAAAATGCCTACATAATGATCAATCGGCTATTTGTTCTGTTTGTCTATTTGGCTGGCTATTTGAGCTATTGGACTGTTTGACTGGGCAGCTAGTTTACGGTAGAAAAGAAACGGCAGGAATCGTCTTAAATGGTTTTTAATGAGACACACCATAGTAGCCGGTGAGGCGATGGTGAAGAGAGAGAGGAGGAAAGCCCCTTGATATTTGACACTGACAGATGAGTTGTGTTTACATAGATGAAAATTTTATGTTGAATTGATAGATTCCATCTTAATATGCTGACGGTTTTTGAAGAGGATGATCAAACTATCAAACTGAACAACTTTCTCTATGGGACCAACATCGGATTCGCAATAAAAAAATCTGCTGTAATAATATGCTGGCAGTTTTTTAAAGGGATGATCAGACCATCAAACTGAACAACTTTCTCTACGGGGCCACGGCCGTAATTGCGAAAAAAAAACAGCTGTTATATACTAAACTGCAAACCCAAATATTATGCAGGACCAGGAGAGGAGTCAGCATATTATGAAGGACCATGTATATAAAAAGGTTGTGACAGGCTTCGGAGCTGCAGCTCTATTTTTTAAGATCCTTAAAGTACGATATTTCGTCTGCTATAATTATTTACCACTGCCGAAACAAATACCTACTGTAGAAAACGTGCAGTGGGATCTTAGTCTAGAAAGAAGTAAGTCGATTATTTTACGAAGAATCGCTATTTCTTTTCTTATTCCTTCTTCAGACTAAATTATACTGTGGTAGATAGCTACTTATTTATATACTTAACACTATTTTTACAACATTTTTCATACCTAAATCTAAATAGGATGTTTGGATTGGAAAGACTAGGTATTAAATTTGCACGCTAATTAAACAGGTTATGTGGAAACGTGAGAAATCGCAAACCAATGATCTCATAGTTTATAAGTTAACACCTTAATGTAAATTATGGAATGCAATAAATATATTGAGTATTGACTTTGTACATTAATTATCAAATCAAATCAAAATGTTTTATTCAAAATAATATCACATGGATAGCTTTCTGAAGTAATTTCTGACTCTACCACCGAAAGGTATGTTGCGTTGTAGAGAAGATGCGGCCAGAACTCTATAACACACATCTTTTAAACGAAACAAAATATTCAAAGTACAATTACAAATACAATATTGAATTACATTGGTAGCTTAAAATTGTCAAGACCAGAAATTTTTTTCATTCAAATAATCATCGAGTTTAAATAGTAAACTTTTTCACAGAAGACTTGCTTAGCATTGGATTTAAACTTTTTGTCTAGCAAGTTTCCTGGTATCGTCCTCTGGTATCTTATTATAATAGCATTTACAGCATAGATTAATGATATACAGTGCCCCATGAGAGATGTTGACCTTCTTCTTCTTCTTGTGGTGCCATCTCCTATCGGAGGTTGGCTATCAATAGGGCTATTCAGACCCTGAAAACTGCAGCCCTGAACAGTGAGGTTGTGTTCACTTCGAACCATTCACACAGGTTTTTAAGCCAGGACGTCCTTCTTCTACCAGACAGTCGTCTTCCCAAAATTTTCCCCTGCAGAATAATCTGGAGAAGTTGGTATTTATCACTTCTCATAATGTGATCGAGGTACTGAAGTTTCCGAGTTTTTATGGTTTTCAAGATTTCTACTCTCTTGTTCATCCTCTGCAGGACCACCTCGTTGCTGATTCTGTCCGTCCATGATATCTTCAACATCCTCCTGTATACCCACATCTCAAAAGCCTCAAGTCGTTTGCACATGGTTTGAGTGAGTGTCCAGGATTCAACACCATACAGAAGGATGGAGAATACGTAACACCTTACAAGACAAACACGGGTGGAGATCTTAAGAGAGCGGTTACATAGTAATTGGTTCATCTTCAAAAATGCATTCCGCGCCTGCTCTATGCGAGACCTAATCTCAATGCTGTGGTCTTCTTGATCAGTCACACGACAACCGATGTACCTGTAAGAGTCAACCCTTTCTAGTGGCTGATTTTGAACGTAGAGTGCAATACCACTATTTACTTGCGGACGGCCGAGGCCGACCATCATGAATTTTGTCTTCTTTATATTTATGTTGAGACCATAATCTGCACTGACGGTCGTCACACGATTCAGTAGATACTGCAGATCGTTCAGAGTAGATGCTAACAGAATGGTATCATCTGCATATCTGATGTTATTTAAGGGCAGACCATTTATGACTATTCCCTCTTCCGCGTCTTCTATCTTGTATGTATTTGTGTTGACCTTACTGAGTCGAAAATATGAATTACCAGGTAATATCTGTGACCAGGTCAAGAGCAAACACATTTTTAATAAAAAAAAAAAAAACTTTAGTTGAAAAAAAAAGTAATACCTAAGTAGGTATCTAGTCTTTCAGCCAAGTCCAGACATGCCTTTGTGTTTTATGCATGTTTTTTCCGATCGGGAGTGCTATTTGTATGAATTTCGCACATCCTATAAATTCGCATATAAGCAAGTGGCATAAATTGTATTATTCGCATACGAATTAATTAGGAAGTGTAAAATTCAAAAACAGCCTATTTAAAGGTTTTAATATGCTATTTTTGAATTTTCCTAAAAAGTATAGTTCCAGGAGTGCAATTTTTTTATCTCATTCGGTGAGTTCAGCAGTTGAAAATGCCAAAATTACTGTGGAGATATGCATCTTTCTACTGCTGATTTGACTTTCAAAAATCATACTTCAGGAGTGCTATTTTTTAAAGTCAAATCAGCAGTAGAAAGATGCGTATCTCCATAGTAATTTTGACATTTTCAACGGCTGAACTCAGCGAATGAGATTCAAAAATCGCACTCCAGATCTTTAAAATTACTTATAGTTAAAGATAACTATAATTTTAAAGTTCTGTTATATCGATCTAATATCGCCCGATGATCGGCGGCAGGTTCCACAGCTGCTGAACTAAGAAGTTTCTCCTTTTTCAGTGACTACAAAAAATTATGTTCTCTTTTACAGCCAAAATGCCTCCTCAAGGGCAAGGATCATGGGTGTTGAACGAGGCAGACGCTGCAACTGAAGACAAAGCTGCAGCCGAAGCCGTTCCTCCCTCTGCAGAAAAAAGGGTGTGGAAAATTGTTTGGAGAAACGTCATTCTCTTCGCCTTGTTGCACACCGGAGGTCTTTATGGGGCCTATCTCTTCATCTTTAAAGCCAAATGGGCCACAGTTTTCTTTAGTGAGTTTTTATTTTTATATTTTCTATTATGTTGGAGTCACGCTGACGTTCGTATCTCTATAAGACTTGTAAACAACGCGTCAAATAGTGGCTAGGTACAGTTAACGTCAAACGTGACGCGACGGCTAAAATGTGATCGTCATTTACCGGTTCAGCGCACTAATTCCAAGATAGGCAGCGAGTGGGAATTTTCGGTTTCTAAGGCGGCTCGCTCATGGATTCCACAAAAAATTCATTTTGTAACAGTTCTCGGACCTCCATCACTCATCTAACCAGTCAGTCTATGGACGCTGCAGCTGTAATCATTGCAAAGTCGCTGAACGCATCTAAATCATTAATTTCAGTCGAGGTAGATATACATAATGATGATTGATTCATTACGCACATGCACACATTAATGATAATGAAGTTAGAGTACTTACATAACGAACTTATGTAAATTTATAGAAATTACCGTCAACTAATAAAAATAATCAAACTCATAAATAGAATTTAAATCACACGACGGGGGCGCGGCGTCGGTGTAATATAGACCCTTTTCACCGTAGCCGTAGACCGTAGCCATTCGTAGCGTAGCCGCACCTATTGGTTACGTGCAAAGTGGGTAACTGTCAAGTCGATCGCAGGGCGCGCTGTGGTAGAAATTTGAACTATTTTCGAACAAGCTACAAGCAAGCAGTTTCCTTTTCTTGAATCTATATGCGAAACTCACTCAACACCCAAATATAAAAAACTATAATAAAAATACTAAACTTTTATTGCCATCTAGTTCACTAAAAATAGATTTTTCGTGGGGGTGAATGTTTGAAGATTTTTTTTTATGCGTGATAGGTAAACATTAATTGACTCCAATCTCACCTGATTTTGTAACTAAAAACGGGAATGCCAGCTAGTTAGGTGTTATAATATTATTTTTAATATCGAACATATTGCTAATTTATAGTAAAATAACTATTCACATAACATTAACATTTTATGTACAAATAATTCATGGGTCCGTAATGCGGTACAACATGGTAGGTACTAGTGTCGTGTACAGTCAACAGCAATAAGTTGTATACACTTTTGTTCTACGTCGTGGTACTAAAGTGTATACAACTTATTGCTGCTGACTGTACATCGCCAATATTATATACGTCTAAAACAGATCATTTCTTTCTTCTCATTATATAACATCATTTTAATGTAAAACAATAGGTAAGTATTGAGTAAAAAGGGGCATTGGCTGCTCAATGTCAATCCAATTGAAGACAAAGTTAGTACAGTCGCCATCAGATATATCGTAGCATACAAGGTGTCCAAATATTTCTGAGCAGTGCTAATTTTCATTAAATTCTTTACAGTAAATGTTACCAATTATATCTAAACGTGTATTTTGTCATAAATATCTGAACAGCAAATTTTCTTTAATTTCTTTACAATGTTATTTAAAATTAAAATGTAAAACAACGAAGTAAGTTTTTTTTCCGAAACTGTTCAGATGTTTATGACCACCCTGACTGCGTAGATATATTTGATGTTCTAGGCGTACCTATATATTTGATTGGTTATGACGTTATGAGTAAAGAAATTATTGAAAATTAGAACTGCTTAGAAATATTTCACTACCTTATTTGCTACGATATATCTGCTGGTGACTGTACTACCAACGAGTATTCTTTTTCGTATAGGAATTTAGATTGTATGTTAAATAGAGCAGTGACCTCAGCTAAGGGTTCAATGTAATTTAAAAACAAATAATAAAATTGTTTATTTAAAATATTGAAATGTACTTACAAAAAAAAAACATCATAAATAAAACCGGTCAAGTGCGAGTCGAGCTACTCGTGCACCGAGGGTTCCGTACCACACCACCACACAAAATATTAACTTAGAGAAAAAGTTTTGTTTTCTACGGGACCTTTAGCGCGAGACGGACTCACACTTGGCTGATTTCTATTATTTTTTGATATACTGTAGAGTTTGTTCTATAATCACACCAAGTTTGACGCCTGTATGTCTTACCGTTTTTACGATAGAGCGAATAGCAAAAAACATTGATAAAAACTAGTTTCTTATATGAGGACCCCTTTAATTTTTGTATTTAGTGACATTTTATTATGTTAATTACACAGGATACGTTTTTATAATCTCTGCAGAAACTTATCTATACAGGGTGTGAAATTAAATGGGACACTTCTTTAAAGGGTGCTCCAGACCATCAAACTGAACATTTTAATGAATGTGATAAATATTTGTAACAGAGTTTGAACTGTGCATTTTTAAAGTAAAATGTGCAACCAAAATGTCGTCGCATTGTGCCTGTAATATATAATAATAAATAAATAAATAATAAAGAAATAAAACTTTCTCTATGTGTCCAATATCGAAATCGCGATAAAAAAAAACTGCTGTTCTTTACATTTCTGTCGAGTTATTTTTGCAGTTTTGTATGGGATGGCATTTTTTGTTTTCGCGATTTCAGTATTGGTCAAGTTGTTCAGTTTGATAGTCTGAAGCAACCATTTAAGTAAGTGTCCCATTTAATTATACATCCTATATACTCATCAAACTGAAACTAGTAGTAAATAGTAATTCTAAAACTAAACTATTCGTTCTCTTTATTTCACAGCCGTTTTCCTATACATCTGCTCAGGTCTGGGCATCACAGCAGGTGCCCACAGACTATGGGCCCACAAGTCATACAAAGCAAGATGGCCTCTTCGCCTGATTCTAGTCATTTTCAACACACTCGCTTTCCAGGTAAGTTTGTGACTACAAATTTGACAATTTTTTCATGGAAGTACTTTGTTACGGAATCCTGAATAACTTTGCCAGTGGTACTAATTGAAAATAAAAGCATTAGTTTTTAAAGAAAGCTTACTTTTTAAAGAAAACATATATCTTTGTCAGACTTCTACAGTAACATTTTTTCTTTGGTAACTTTGATTCATCATCATCATCATTTTCAGCCCGTATCCACCCACTGCAGAGCATAAGCCTTTTCCCTATTTTACCATTCTTCTCGGTCCCGTCCCAACTTTGATTGATTTGACATAATTATTATTTCAAAAGTTGGCCCATTCAATCAAGTTTTCAAAATTTTAATAATATGTTTGTTGTATACTTACTTTAAAAAAATGTTATGAATATTCTTAGTAGGTACCACTATTTTATCCATAAATCCACATTGTATGAACATCATGCTCTACATTTTAACGCTGCCAAGATAAACTTTCCGCAAGCTGAAAATTTTCCACAAAACGTTGTCAATATGTACCTAGTACCAGAAAAGCGTAAATTAAAAGGTCATCCCAGATAAAATAGTCTAATAAGTAGGTAATCATATCAGGAAAGGAAAGTACGCAATACAGTTTGCAAATGTTAGCGATATAATAATATTAATTGACCTTACAACATTAAATTAAGTTTTCAAAGTCACATTAGCAATAACTGATGACGAATTTATCGAAACGTGATGGAACATGTGGAGATCACGCGTGCCCTGCGGTCACCGATATCAGTAATCATATGACACTATTAACAACAATATCTGCTGTCTCCTGGTTATCTTCAGTGATTAAGATAAAGTAATAAATATATTATAATTAAGTATCATTTTCTCTCTTTTCTCCGTCACTTGGATAATAATAATAATTAATCTTTTTGTTTCTAACTGCTATTCATATGCTATTAGAAAATAATTATATTATTGTGTTGGATACTGAGAGCTACTGAGAGCGACGGTGGCGCGTTGTGGAGAGGTATGGACTGCCAATTAAGGGGGTCCGGGTTCGAATCCGGACGGACAACAATATGCAATGTACTTACAAATGAGTTTTTCTAACTTATGTACGTAAAACCGACTGCTCTCAAACGGTGAAGGAAAACATCGTGAGGAAACCTGCATACACTGAAGAAGAAATTCTGATGTGTATGTGAAGTCTACCAATCCGCATTGGGCACGCGTGGTGGACTAATGCCCATACACCCTCCCTGAGGGTAGGCCTGTGCCCTGCAGTAGGACGTTTATAGGCTGATGATGTGGGCTACTAATTATCTACTAGTATTCTGTGATGTAGACCCGCTTACCTGTTCGGTGTTCCCTCGTTTTCGACATTTTATTAGGACAAAAAGTAATGTTATTGTAGATTTGAAATATTAGTTAATTTAATTCCAATAATTAATAAATAAATAAATAAATAAATATCTTGGACAATGTCACACAAATTATCTAGTCACATTTAAAGTACCAGAATCTAGCCTGGACTTGTATTATGATGACTAGACAACGATATAGATTACATATATAAATACAAACATCCATGACTCGGGTACAAATATTCATATTCATCATATAAATATTTGGCGCTTACGGGATTCGAACCCGCGACCCTCGGCACAGCAGGCAGGTTCACTACCGACTGTGCTACCGGGCTGTCTAATTATATTTATCGTTAGGTATTATTTGGTACCTATGGATACTTCCATCTCCTTAGACCTCCATTCAATGCAAAAGCCTATGCCTAAAAATGGCGCCTTTTTTCTTTTTTTAACGCGGCCATCAATCAAACTTGAATATTATAATATTCAAGTTTGATTGATGGCCGCGTTCGGAATAAAGTTAAAAACAACACTTGTTAATACAAATATCTCGGAACTCAGTGTGAACTGCCTTTAGGCTTGAAGTGCACGTAATGGTAATATTTTCCACTTCAAGCCTTTATATCTCCGTCCGGACTGAGTTCAGAGAGAGATGTTAATAAGTTTTGTTTGTTACTTTATTCTGAAATAAAATATTCAAGTTTGCATACGCTCAGGACTATATTTATTCCCCGAGTCAGAGATATTCTGAAACCTCAGAACATCCACGTTCCACTAGAAGTAACTACCGAAACTCTGTTCAGTGTGACGGGGAGAGAGCCCGTCGCCACTTGTAATGGACAGTGGGTACAATACCTACATGCCTCGAAATTGAAGCATGCAGGTTTCCTCACGATGTTTTCCTTCACCGAAAAGCCAGTGGTGTTACAAATCGTACATGAATTCCGAAAAACTTATTGGTACGAGTCAGCCTGGACAGGGATCGAACCATCGCCTCCTGCACGGCAGGCAAGGTTACTCGCCACTGGAACACCACGGCTTTTTTATCTGTAGTTTATCATATCAATAACTCTTATTTCCAGGATGCCGCAGTCGACTGGGCACGTGACCACCGAATGCATCACAAGTACTCGGAAACCGACGCTGACCCCCACAATGCGACTCGAGGCTTCTTCTTCTCTCACGTCGGCTGGCTGCTCGTCCGGAAACACCCTCAAATCAAAGCCAAGGGTCACACCGTTGACATGAGTGACCTTTATGCTGATCCTATCTTGAGATTCCAAAAGAAGTAAGCAGTTTTCTTACGTATTTAGGTAGTAATTATATAGTACTCTGTGGTATTTATAAACTCATAATCAAGCACGTATCCAGACTTTGGGTTCAGGGGAGGGACATTTATTGAAAAACGATGAAAAAATTATAGTTGTATCACTGTTTCATACAAATACTCCGATTTCTGGGAGGTTGGGATATATCCCACCTATCCCCCGCCTTCGGGATAACTGCTTGCTCATAATCATCGATAACATAATATCTCATAAGTCATAACTCTTAATCAAATCAGTGTCATGAACTTGACCTCAGCATAATTATCACAAACTATTTGTAGTGTCCTAGGTATGTAATTTGAATTATAATCTCATTAACCTGTTATTTCTATAACAAGATCACGAAAGAATATTCTTTTTTTTTCTTTTTATACCTACTGACATAATGTTAAATAACGTATTTTTCTTTTTTACAGACACTACATGATCCTGATGCCGTTAGCATGCTTCATTCTACCAACGTTCATTCCCACTTTGTGGGGTGAATCAACCTGGAACGCGTACTTCGTTTCCGCCATATTCCGTTATGTATACGTCTTGAACGTCACCTGGTTGGTCAACTCGGCCGCCCACATGTTCGGAACCAAGCCCTATGATAAAAACATTAACCCTGTCGAGAACCGAGGAGTTTCTCTCGTGGTACTAGGCGAAGGATTCCACAACTACCATCACACTTTCCCGTGGGATTACAAAACGGCTGAATTGGGTCACTATTCTTTGAACTTGTCGAAACTTTTCATTGATACGATGTCGTTAATCGGATGGGCTTACGACTTAAAAACTGTGTCCAAAGACGTAATTGAGAAGCGAGTAAAGAGGACGGGAGATGGTAGTCATAACGTGTGGGGATGGGACGATAAGGATGTACCCCAGGAAGAGAAGGAAAACGCGACAATAGTCAACCCTGAAAAGACTGTACATGCGGATTAAATAAGGGCTTTTGGACTGTTATCTTAGACTAATTATATCGGGACGCGTAACCACGTGTCATTCTACTAACAAACTTTCTGCCACTTTTTGCGGGGGGCGAGGTAACATGTTATCCGCAACTTTGGATTTTATTCCCTATGACTTTAGATTCTAATTTTGAATGTTCAAAATCATGAAAAGTAGTCTCGTGTAAACCCCAAACGTTCTAAGTTCAAAATTATTGTTTCGCTATTATAGGCTGTCTCGTTTAGTGATAAGGTATAAAATTGGGTGTAAATGCGCAAGATTAATTGATTTAATACCGTGGCAGAGGGGAAATGCTACCGCAAGGCCGGTCCGGATATAATTAGTCTAAGACTGTTATGAATGTACCTATTACAATTTTCACATAGCTCTTTGCCAAACCAACATTTATTGTAGATGGCCAAAAATATGTTAATATTATCCAATTTACCTATAAACCGTACATTTTTATACAATATTGAATATTTTTATAATTCAGAATTTTTTATTGGTTTTTAAATTATTGTACAATAAAGATTAAGAAAATATTTTGATGAATAACTATCTACAAAAAACTGGTTAGGAATATAGGAATTCTTATAATAATTTTCGAAAACTGAATATTGTTTAGTAAAAATTAAAACCGCCTTCAAAAAAACTAAAAAGTTAAAAAATAATATTGCAGCCTATGACTTTTTCGTTCGCATCATAAGAACATTAATTTGTTTTATTGAAGTCGCTGTCAAGCCGGTACGATTCGCGACAGGGCTCGCATTTTTTGGCTTGGCTTGACACCGACTTCTATAAAACAAATTAATGTTCTTATGATGCGAACGAAAAAGTCATAGGCTGCAATATTATTTTTTAACTTTTTAGTTTTTTTGAAGGCGGTTTTAATTTTTTGTTAAAATTTTGTTTATTTCACAATTTTTAGTGGTGAATTGATTAGTTCGATTTAATAGGAGTGCTTTAAATTAACAAACGCTCTAGTCGGCACTACGATTTTCGAAGGTTCCCCTCGATTTCTCTGGGATCCATCATCAGATTCTGGTTTCCTTATCATGGGACCACCCTCGGAACATCTCCTTTCCAACAAAAAAAGAATCATCAAAATCGGTTCATAAACGACGAAGTTATCCGTGAACACACATAAAAAAAAAAATATATATATATATATACGGTCGAACTGAGAAACCTCCTCCTTTTTTGAAGTCGGTTAAGAATGTAGTCAGTAAATCGTTTTTTATTCACGTTATTCTATTCGATTTTCTTGATTTAGCCAGAAAAAGTTTAGAAAGAAATTGTAATTTAGCAATTTTTTTAGATTATAGGAACTCTGTTTATAATATTTAGCGCTTAGGCACAGAATAGGTAATAGTATATAGTTCGCTTAGGCCACACCCAATGACTGTGACAAATTTGTGATAAAATATTATGAATTGTTATTATATTTTTATGTTGTTAAGAAGTAGATTATAATAATTATAATTTATTAACAATTAGAGTAGGTGTGTTTATTTATTTTTTTACGGACCATAAACTATCATTGTTGTACTTTCAAGCTAGGGTAATGCAAGTAGTATTAGAACAATAATTTATACACATGATATATAGAAATTTTCAAATAAATATCGATCAAACATCACTTAAGTTTTTTTTCGTTTTATGCACTTGTTTTATGGCATTTTATCTTCTAATCTAAACTATTATAAAACTGTAACAGAAGTGTGTCTGTACATTGAAGATATTTACAAAAAAAAGATTACGATAATTATGATTTTTAGATGTCCCTGATTCCAAATCACCAATTTTTGATTTTTTGTCTGTCTGTTTGTTTGTTTGTTTGTTCGTTTGTTTGTTTGTATGTATGTTTGTTTGTTTGGGTGTTTGTTTGTTCGAGTATCACGCAAAAACTACTGAATCGATTTTGATGAAACTTTTTTTGTTTGATAGCTTATCGTCTGACTTAAAATCTGGTATATAATTTATGCGGACGAAGTCGCGGGTAAATTAGTTATAATTTTAATATAAAGAACTACTTTCTCCAAGGGGCGCGGCGGTCATTATATTGCCTATACATATAAAAAAATTCTAAACTGTTTGATGATGTACATTGAATTATACAGGGTGTAAGTGACAGCCTAGCAAATACTGAAACGGTGAACTCAGACCATCAAACTGACCAACTTTCACGAGCATACCTAAGGAAACGCGAAAAAAAATAAGCTATCCCATACAAAACTGCTGTACCTACCTACCCGACTAAAATGTATGGGACAGCAGATTTTTTTCACATTTCCTGAGGGTCTACCCGCACATTCGATTCGAACTTTTGCGTGAATGTTTTCGTTCCAATTTCAACTCTATTACAATGAAGTGCGGACCGAAACAGTGGCGATATAGTGAAGATCGAAAGTGCGGGTAAGGGGGCTGAGGTAGGCTCCATAGTGAAAGTTGTTCAGTTTGATGGTCTGAGTTCACCGTTTCAGTATTTGCTAGGCTGTCACTTACACCCTGTATTTGCAAAAAAAATAAATGGAGGTGTTCAGGATACGTAATTTAAGACAATTTTCAGAATTTTTGTCTGTTTGTCTGTTTATTGGTGCACGCATCACTTAAAAACCACTGAACCGATTTAATGGGGTTTTCAGGGGCATAGTTTGGATCAAAACATAGGCCATATTTCATAGCAATTGGTGCATTCAGTTAAAAGTTATAAATGAGTATTTAAAGACAAAGACGGGAGCGCCACTGAATTTAATGTACTCATCCAATCACGCATCACTCAAAATCTACAAAACCAATTTGAAAGGGTTTGTAGATTGCTACTCAAAGATCAAGCCAAAAAATCCTCAAGGCTTACGGTTTAGGTAGTTAGTACCACTACAGCATTAGAACTGAGGAGTTAGAACCCTGACTTCAATTAAAAAAGTATTTGCTAGATGCCAGAAATTGATGATTTTTTTACTATGAATTAAATTTATTTAATAGATATAAGAAAATACAAACTCCAAATCTGCAACACGCTTCGTCAAAAACGGCGACATGTCCGAATCTGCAACATGCTTCGTCATAACTTCAACCTATACACACTAAATCACATACATAGGTATGAATTAGTATTGTTAGCTTCAAGCGAAGGCCAAGCTCCGGGTTTTAATTTCTCAGTCCAAATCTTGTGGGGGGTATATAGTGTCAACATAAACTATGAATGAGTAACTGAGTAGGGGCACAGTATAAGACAGTAATCTATTTCATATAAGGGTCAGCGCACACCCAGCGTAGAACTGCTCGCGCATGCTCGAGCATGTTCTTTGCAGTCGCGCACACCTAGCGGCAAAATCCGCCGGCGGCAGCGGCGGAGCATGCTCGCGCGTGTTCGAACAGTCTTGCGGATGCTCCCGTATTGCTACAGTTGACGTAGTGAATTTTGCGTTGTGTTTACAATATTTTATAGTAAAGACGTGTGATAACAACAATTTTAAAGTATGGTAGACTGGGATTTGGTAATTATTGGGTTACTAGCAAAGGAAGATGAGCAAGAAGAGCACATCAATAAGATGAAAAGAGGCAAGAAAGATGTACTTATATTTGGGAAATACTACGCTGTCGTAGGTAGATTCATAAATACTCATGTGGGTATGACAATCAGTTTAATAAATCAGTCGCACGTCACCCGGTGTTTGATTTGGACCCCTACACTATTACATGGTGTCAGGTGTGGTTGTATCGCGAAATCAGTCGATTAAACGTTTTATTTTGTGTTTTTAGTGTGCATAGTGGGCTAAAAGTGAATCATGGCACAAAAAGAGGTTGTGCCTAGTGGTAGTGGTGGAGTGTACGCCGCCATACAGCAGCCGGCACCTTTGCAACAGGAAGGCAATATGGCGTCTAATTGGCGAGAATGGAAAATGGCCTTTGAATATTTTTTGGGTGCCTCAGCTAAAGATGGCATTTCGAGTAATGAAAAGTGTGCGCTGTTTATGCACGTTATAGGAAAACATGGAAGGGAAATCTATGAGGAATTGGATCTTACAGAGTCAGAAAAATCGAATTATACTATACTTTGCCGAAAATTCAACGAATACTGTGATCCACAAAGAAATATAAATTACGAAAGACACATGTTTTTTGAAACATATCAGAATGACTACTCATTCGACAAATTCCTGGGTGCTTTAAAAATCAACAGCAAAAGTTGTGAATTTGGTGATCTAAAAAAAAGTCTCATCTTAACTCAGCTAATTCGTGGTTTAAAAGATGTGCAAATGAGAGAAAGGTTATTGGCAAAATCATCGCTAAGTCTAGATGAAGCGGTAGCGTGGTGTCGAGCGGCAGAGCGGGCGACAAGGCAAGCGGCCGGATGCAGTGCGCATGCGCAGCATGGCGGTAGCGGTGCGGTTGAGCGGCTGTGGCGCGATGGAGGCGCCCGGTCGGCGCCAGCGTCCGTGCGGGGTCGCGGCCGCGGTGCTAGGGCTCGTCGTGCGCCTCCGCAGGCAGTAACGCGACAATATTATCCTAATAATGCGTGTAATAAATGTTATTTGAGACATAGTGTGAGTGAACGCTGCCCGGCAACGGGAGCTACGTGTTATCGTTGTGAAAGAGTAGGTCATTTTGCGAAATGCTGCCGCGCGCGATTTTCGCAGGCGCAGGCCCATGAAGTACTGGGTGAGAATGGTGCCGGTGAGGACAGTGACGGCGACGGAGGTGAGGTGGACTGCGACGAGTTCGGTGAGCTTATCTTGTACAATATTAATATAGATGCATCCGAGGGTGCAGAGTCGTGGACTGAAAATATCAGTGTGGACGGAGTGAACATTAAATTTAAATTGGACAGCGGTGCGGACGCCACAATAATGTCATTGTGTTCCTTTGAAAAGTCTGGGTTTGACAGGAAAAGACTTATTAAATGTAAAACTGTGTTGAGGGAAATAAGTAAGAAACAGCTACCGGTTGTAGGTTATTTTAATGCGCAGATGATTTACAATAATGTCAAAACTATACAAAAAATTTATGTTTTACAAGTTAATTGTAATAATTTGCTAGGCTTAAAAGCTTGTGTAAGTTTGAGACTTATAGCTCGAACTAATAATAAAAATAATTCATCAATCAATAATATTGTAATTGAAGAATCGGTGTTCGAGGGTATTGGATGCTTACCCATGGTGTGTAAAATACAAATAGATAAGTCGGTGCCGCCGGTAGTTAACAGTTCACGCAAAATACCTATGAAACTGCGTCCTCGTTTAAAGGATGAACTAGATAATATGGTTAAACAAGAAATTATAAAAAGGGAGGACGGTCCCACTGATTGGGTTTCAAACATCGTAGTTGTAGAAAAACCTGACAAGAAACTACGCATATGTTTAGACCCGAGACATTTAAATAAAGCGGTGAAACGCAGTCATTTTTTACTGCCTACCCTGGATGAGATTACAAGTAATTTATCAGGCGCGAAATTCTTCTCTAAATGTGATGCAAAACATGGGTTTTGGATGGTACGCTTAGATGAGGAAAGTTCAAAGCTATGTACGTTTTCAACGCCCGAAGGAAGGTTTAGATTTTTGCGTATGCCGTTTGGGATTAACTGCGCGCCCGAGATTTTCCACAATGAGATGCATAAAATTTTTAAAATGAAAGGTGTAGAGGTATACTGTGACGATCTATTAATTTGGGGAAAATCTAAAGCAGAACACGATGACAGACTTAATGAAGTCATGCGAAGGGCCGTGTCAAATGGTGTTAAGTTCAATAAAAATAAATGTGTGTTTGGGGCAACGGAAATCACATTTCTCGGCCATACTTTTAATGCAAGTGGTATAAAACCAGACACAAGTCGAGTAAAAGCAATAGTGAACCTGCCTAAACCCTCTGAAAAGAAAGAGCTTGAAAGGTTTTTGGGGGTTACCAACTATTTATCGAGGTTCATACCCAGGTATTCGGAATTATCAGCACCTTTGAGAAAGTTGCTGGGAAAAAACGTCCAGTTTGAATGGCATAACGAGCACGATGAGTCGTTTAATAGATTAAAGTCAATAATAAGTAGTACGCCGGTTTTAAAGTACTACTCGCCAAGGGAGCCGGTGTGCGTAACAGTGGATGCAAGTGGACACGGCTTGGGCGCGTGCCTCCTGCAGGACGGCCGGCCAGTCGCGTACGCGGCTCGCACGCTCACGCCCGCGGAGACACGCTGGGCGCAAATCGAAAAGGAGCTGTTAGCAGTGGTATTTGGGTGCACTCGCTTCCATCAATATATATATGGCCATAGTAAGGTCACAGTGGAAAGTGACCATAAACCACTGGAATTCATTATGAAGAAGCCGTTAAACGAGACTCCAGCACGTCTCCAGCGCATGCTGTTAAAGTTACAGCATTACAATATTGACTTAACTTATAAACCGGGAAAAGAGATGTTTATAGCGGACACTCTGTCGCGAGCGCCCAGTGAGGCAGGCGAGGACAAGGATATATCCAATGATGTGGTGGTGCATGTTAATATGATGTATGAAAACACAGAGGCGACTCCAGAAATGCTTGGTAAGATTAAAGAGGACACTAGGAAGGACCCCGTGTTGGCTATGGCGTGTGAATATTATCATAAAGGATGGCCAGATAATAAAAAGGATGCAAATCATATTGTAAAACCATACTGGGACGTACACGACGAACTTCACGAGGTAAATGGGGTACTATTTCGTAATGAGCGGGTAGTGATACCGGCGTCCCTGCGTAAGGAGATGGTGCGGCGCGCCCATGAGGGCCACTTAGGGGTGGAAAAGTGTCAGCGTCGGGCACGCGGCGTGATGTGGTGGCCAGGCATGTCTGCCGACATCCAGCGCGCAGTTCTGGCGTGCGAGACGTGCCAGAGGCACCGCGCCGCGCAGCCCCGCGAGCCACTTCAACCGCATGCGATGCCACAGCTGCCTTGGGAAGTCCTCGCAGCTGACATATTCGAATTTAAGGGTAAACAATTCGTGCTAGTCATTGATTATTATTCAAAGTTTGTAGAAGTTAGTCATTTGAACAATCTAGAAAGCAAGACAGTGATAAAAGTGTTCAAAGAGATATTTAGTCGTTTCGGTATACCAAAAAGTATAGTTACCGACAATGGTACACAGTTTACATCCCGGGAATTTGCTGAGTTTTGTAAATCATGGGAATTTACTCATAGGACAAGTTCACCACTATATCCACGATCGAACGGTCTCGCCGAGCGCAATGTTCGCACTATAAAAAATCTGATGGTTAAAGCTTACGAAAATGGAGAAGATTGGTTTCTGGCATTACTAAATTTCAGGAATTCACCTCTGACAGGAGAAAACTACTCCCCTGCCCAGCTACTAATGAGTCGAAGCCTTAAAACACGGCTACCCACATCAGATAAAATTTTGAAACCGCGGGCTATGGACGCAAGTAAGGTTAAAAACGAGAGATCAGCAAGGACAGAAAAATTTAAAACTTACTACGATCGCGGAACTAAAATGTTGTCAAAATTAAAACCGAATGACACAGTACGACTTAAGCAGAATGACGTGTGGGTAAGGTCTGAATTAGTTGGGCGGGCACAAGACGATAGGTCCTATTGGCTGCGAACGGATAATGGAGGGCTTTACAGAAGAAACCGCCAACATATACTAAAGGTACCAACTCAAAAAATAAGGCCAAATGACAATAAGGAGCAATCCTTAAGCCCCACCGCCCCCGCTCACGGGTATCTAGACTGGGAGCAGTTTCATGGTAGGAGCCATACGCCTACTACCGGTGTGCAACCAGCTAAGACCCTCACAGAGCCCTCCGTATCTGGTAATAATTACGTCACTCGAAGTGGCAGGGTCGTCCGAACTCCTCAACATTACTAGCAATAATAGCATGAGACATGTTATATAGATATATATAAACATTATATATATATATATATATATATATATATATAACGTTTTTAAATAATAAGTAATGAATGATGGCAAGTAAAAAAAAAAAAAAAAAAAATAAAAATAAAAATAAAAATTACAATCAGTTACTTATCTAATGTACGAGTTAGATTTAACATAACTAAATATAAAACTCTCAGGATCTCCATAGAAAAAATGTATAAAATATAGGTAAAGAAAAGGAGGTATGATGTTAAAGTAAATATAATTTAGATCTTAATTGCATTTCAATAATTGTAGGTCCTAATTCCTAGTGCATGTTTAAAAAGAAAAAATAAAATTATAATGATTTTGCATTGTTCTTTAAATGGTACCTGTATGTATCTATGTACTTGTTAGATTGTATTGAGAAGGGAGATGTCGTAGGTAGATTCATAAATACTCATGTGGGTATGACAATCAGTTTAATAAATCAGTCGCACGTCACCCGGTGTTTGATTTGGACCCCTACACTATTACACCCCCCCCCTTATTCCCCCCTGTGCTGTGTTACGGTTTAAAGTTCTAGGGACAGTTATTTTATGGCTAGGAACTATAAAATGGAATATGAACAATTTGAAAACCTACTAAATCTGCTTCGACCTTTCAGATTTTCTTTGTATTTTCAAAAAGAGTTCGATTATTATAAAATATTATCTTTAGTAAATTGCCCTTTTCGGGCTAAAGTAGTTAAAAAATATGCTAGATTTAGTCCGAAACCGGCCGAGGCGGCAACACTTACGACGGATCGCAAGCATCGACACGGGTGTATGCTCGAACATGCTCGAGCATGCGCGAGCATCCGCGCGCATGCTCGCGACTGCTCCCGTCGCCGCGAGGAGCATACGCGAGCATACTCGAACAGACGCTGAAGGGATTTAATCACTTGCAAGCTATTTTCAACTTTATTTCAATGGTAATAGAGTTCATTATCAATTGAATCAATGAAACCTGCTCGCGCATGCTCGAACAGTTTTACGCTGGGTGTGCGCTGACCCTAATGTTTCCAAACGCGGCGAAAGCCCGTAGCACGCACACACTGACAATATCTCCGCGTAGCCCGCGTAGCCCCGTCTGGCGTGGCAGTCTGACATAATATTTTCAGTGTGTGCGTGCTACGAGGCGTACTGGCGAGCACACATACAAGCCGCGTTTGGTAACATTTTGTATGAAGATGGATTACTGTGTTATACTGTGGTAGGGGTGTGTATGTGTGCTTTGAGAATCTAAAGATTTCTAATAATTGTTAATTTGTTGGGTTAAGAAGAATCTTTGCCGTTTCGGGTTCCTATTACTTGGTCCTGATGCTGTACAATACGTACAACGCGGGCGAATTAACTTGACACCTGGCTCGAACGACGTTGGTGTAAACAATAACAAATAACAGCTAAAGAATAACTCGAATTAAAACCGCCTTCAAAAAAACTAAGATGTAAAAAAAAATATAATTAGCCGATGACTTTTTCGTTCGCATCATAAGAACATAACTTTGTTTTATTGAAGTCGCTGTCAAGCCGGTACGATTCGAGACAGGGCTTGCATTTTTTGGCTTGGCTTGACACCGACTTCTATAAAACAAATTAATGTGCTTATGATGCGAACGAAAAAGTCATCGGCTGCAATATTTTTTTTTGCTTTTTAGTTTTTTGAAGGCGGTTTTAATTTTTTGTTAAAATTTTGTTTATTTCACAATTTTCAGTGGTGAATTCATTAGTTCGATTTAATAGTAGTGCTTTAAATTAGCAAACGCACTAGTCGGCACTACGATTTTCGAAGGTTCCCCTCAATTTCTCTGGGATGCCATCATCAGATCCTGGTTTCCTTATTATGGTACTACACTTGGAACATCTCCTTACCAACAAAAAAAGAGTCATCAAAATCGGTTCATAAACGACGAAGTTATCAGCGAACAAACATTAAAAAAAATATATATACAACGTGTTAATGAATTAACGCAAAACTAGAAAGTAGTTTGTTTAGAATCGAGAGCAGAATCGAATTATCATGGTTTCAACATAGGTAATTTTTTTCAAAATATTAAATTATTTTTTTGCAAAATTTAAAATTTTCTGAACCCGATGTCAACCCACCGCACGTGCACACTTACCCTACTTACTACCAAAACATGATTATAAAAATGTATCCATGAGCACGTTAGCGCTTTCTTTCAGTGCTGAAATGATAACAAATCATTTTTGCCTCAAAACTTAAAATGCGAATAACTTTAAATTTTAACTATAAAAATAATGAAATTATTGTTTCAATCTAATTATTTTGTTATAAATCAGTTTGGGTGTATGAGGTTTTGCGCTAATTCATTAACACGTTGTATACGGTCGAATTGAGAAACCTCCTCTTGGACACGTGCAATGATACGTGGTGCGTGCCTCGCTTTAGAATTTTCGAGTTATTTTTTTGCTGTTATTTGTTATTGTTTACACCAACGTCGTTCGAGCCAGGTGTCAAGTTAATTCGCCCGGGGTGTAAAATAGTAAAATGTGTGACATGACGATGTTCTGATTTTAAATTAGTATTATTTTGTAAGTAGGTAGGACATTATTCGAACGTACAAGTTTTCGAACGTATGAGGCAGTCAAAAAGTTTTTCGCACCAGCGTACTTCGCTACGACAGTCTTCGAAACTGATTATGACTCCCAGGCAATAGGTATCAAGCAATTTAGATGTTTTAAAAGCCGATATTTTCATAGATTTTTACATTTCTAGGATTAATAATTACCTACCTTCTAAATAAAATTGGTACTAAAAGATACATTTAAACACGATCTAGAAACAAATCTCTGGAAAGAAACTAAATTGGACGAAACTTCATTTGTATGGAGGATATTTTGTACGCTCTGCAAGGACTAAGTATCCTTATAAAAAATATGATTTTAACTTGTAATCTGCGGTTCAACATAGGTAGGTACCTACTGCTGCCAATGCCCTACGTTCACGCTCAATATCAAGGTCGTCATTCAGGTCGTCGGTCGGTAATAATAAGTATGATGTCTAAATATTTTTATTTAAAATAGTGTCATTTAGAGAAGTTTATTCCGAAAGGCTCCCGAGCGCTCTGCATTCAAACGAACTTTTTTAATATTAGGATTTATTATACAGGGTGTAACAAAACACCCTAGTAATACTTAAGCTGCTGCCGCCCATCGCGTTTGGGGTGCTTCAGACCATCAAACTGAATAAATTTCACTATGGAGCCAAAATCGAAATCGCGAAAAAAAAATCCGCTCTTTCATAGAAAACTGCAGTACCGTCTCGACTCAAATGTATGGGACGGCAATTTTTTTTATTTTTTCTGGATGTTGGCTCCATAGTGAAAGTTGTTCATTTTGATGGTATGAAGCACCCCCTTAAGTATTACTAGGGTATTTTGTTACACCATGTATAGATCATATATTTTTTTAAATAGGTATTAGTATTATTCACCAATTGCTTAGTTAGCATGAATTTGAAAATTATTTATGCAAACTTTGAAACAAAATTATAATAATACCTAATAGGTAAGTATAATTTATATCTATGAAATCAAAATAAAAATGTTACAAAAAAATCATTAGATTAGAAAATTATTTAAAAAAACATTGGAACAAAATAATAATAATAATATGTACTACTTTAGTCACGTAATCGTAGACGACTGTGATTGGCTGAATGGTTGATGACGTCAACTGCATGTAGACAGTTGCGTGTAGAGTATGAGTGTCACGTGCAGGTGACGTCACGATGACGTCGCCTGCATGTAGACACAAGGGCGTAGCCAGGATTGTATATTTAGGGGGCGCAGTCAATGAAAAATTTATATAAGCCAGCCTTCAAGCCTGTTAGTTTCTTAGTGAACACCGCTCTTCTAAGGGGGGGCAGCTGCCCCTCCCTGGAGGGAGGACTGGTACTGGAGTACTGTGAGATCTGGGATGGGTAGGCCGCAGAGAGCAGGCAGCTGATCTTCAGAGAGCAGGGAGCAGGGTTCTTCAATAAAAGAGGTTCTTCAGTTTTCTTCGTTAGCTTCTCTTCCGGTAGTTATTCCTCTGGAGGACTCTTGTCGCGACTGATTGAATTGCGCTGTGTTAGCGCGCTATGAGCCTCGAAGAGCAATACCGTAAGGACGGCTGCGTTTTATTGTTCAATTTGGTTTTATTTTAAACATCATATTTTTACAACAAATTACAAACATTTCAGTCTATATCTTAAATAAAACCGGTCAAGTGCGAGTCGGGCTACTCGCGCACCACAGAACACAACATTATTAACTTAGAAAAAAAACTTTTTTTGTCCGTGACTTTTAGCGCAAGACCGACTCACACTTGGCCGGTTTTTAGTATTTGTTGTTATTCTGTAGCGTTTGCTCTATAATCACACTAAGTTTGACGCTTGTATGTACTACCGTTTTTACTATAGAGCGTGAAGAAAAAACGTTGATAAAAACTAGTTTCTTGTTGAAAACCCCCCTTAATTTTTAACTTTCTGCCATTTTGATTATTTATTAACGAATCCGCCGTAATAACGCATAATCTGAGAAAATTTCAACTGTCTAGCTATTATGGTTCAAAAGTTACAGCCCTAGGTATAGGTAGGACAGACGGACGGACGGACGGACGGGCGGACAAAACGTAGGCTTAGTAATAGGGTCCCGTTTTCACCCTTTGCTGGGTACGGAACCCTAAAAACTATAAGACCTAGTCACAAGCTAACTATTGCTTTAGAAAGAGCTTACAGTCTATACTAGGTGCGATACCCAGGTTTCCTAGTCACAAAAAAGCGGAAAAATATGATAATTTTTACCACGCTATTGTGAACTATTCTATTTCTAGCACATTTCTAGACTATTCTAGGCACTCTATCCATGGCCTAGGGTTCTGACTAAGTGCACCTGGGTTATCCTCACCTAGTGCATCTATTTCTATTATTCTATGTCTATTATTACTATGCAAAATACAGGGTCAAAGTGTGAGGTGTAAAGTGTAAAAGTGAACTTTAAAAATGCTATAATTTACTATTTAACTACTCTAGTCTATGTTTTGTATGTGAGATAGGTAAAGATAGGTATCTCAAGAAATAAAGGTTTAAAAACTTCAAAAATTACACTCCTAAAAAAACAACTGTAAAGCAATGCAAATCTTAATCCTAGCCTATTCTATCTAATAGAAAACAAACAACTGAAAACATAACGAAATAATAAAACCGGTCAAGTGTGAGTCGGGCTACTCGCGCGCCGAGGGTTCCGTACCACACCACCACAGAACACAGCATTATTAACTTAGAAAAAAAACTTTTTTTTGTCTGGGACCTTTAGCGCAAGACCAACTCACAATTGGCCGGTTTTTAGTATTTGTTGTTATTCTGTAGAGTTTGCTCTATAATCACACTACGTTTAACGATTTTATGTGTTAACGTTTTTACGATAGAGCGTGAAGAAAAAACGTCGATATAAACTAGTTTCTTGTTGAGAACCCCACTTAATTTTTACTTTTTATTATTTGTTAACAAATCCGCCGTAATAACGCAAAATCTGAGAAAATTTCAACTATCTAGCTATTACAGTTCAAAAGTTACAGCCCTAAATAGGTAGGACAGACGGACGGACGGACAGACGGACATACGGACAGACGGACAGACGGACAGACGGACAGACGGACAGACGGACAGACGGACAGACGGACAGACGGACGGACGGACGGACGGACGGACGGACGGACAATGTAGGCTTAGTAATAGGGTCCCGTTTTCACCCTTTGGGTACGGAACCCTAATAAGGCACTTTAATATTAACTTAAAACTAAACACGTAAAAATTATACAAAACTATAACTAAACTATACATTTTTAATTTTGATCTCATGGACATAAATTATACTTACCTACCGGAAGAGAAGCTAACGAAGAAAACTGAAGAACCTCTTTTATTGAAGAACCCTGCTCCCTGCTCTCTGAAGATCAGCTGCCTGCTCTCTGCGGCCTACCCATCCCAGATCTCACAGTACTCCAGTACCAGTCCTCCCTCCAGGGAGGGGCAGCTGCCCCCCCTTAGAAGAGCGGTGTTCACTAAGAAACTAACAGGTTTGAAGGCTGGCTTATATAAATTTTTCATTGACTGCGCCCCCTAAATACACAATCCTGGCTACGCCCTTGTGTCTACATGCAGGCGACGTCATCGTGACGTCACCTGCACGTGACACTCAAACTCTACACGCAACTGTCTACATGCAGTTGACGTCATCAACCATTCAGCCAATCACAGTCGTCTACGATTACGTGACTAAAGTAGACCAAAAAATATATTTTCTGTGTCGAGTCTTAAAATATCCAGTAGGGGAAGATTGGCACCATTCGTACAAGGGGCACATACATACAGTTGATTTTATAGAAAAACTAAGTGGAGTACAGTCATGTCTTTTCACGTGTTCGTAGCTTTTGTTCGACCGCATCGTTAGACCGGTAAGCCGCGAGAGCAGCGCCATTACACATGATACGACAGGTAGCAAAGTGTTTTTGCACTTGGTGAGTAAATATTTTATAGTAATTTACGATCGCATTGTAACTACTTTTATTACATTTCTAACATGAGAATTACTTTTATGACAAGTAATTATCCTTCAGAAAGTATTTTAATGACAAATATTTTTTTACTTTACACGTTACTAGAAAATAGGTGACTTTTTTAAACTTATATATCAAGGGGTACCTTCGGAAAGCATGGAATGGGGCACATTAGTACGCGACAAATGGTTGGTGATTTCTGATAGATTAATTTATTTTTACAGAAACATGGTGTAACATTACAAAATTCAAGACGAGGAGCAAGGAAGTAGAGTAGACGAAGATTTGATGCTATATTGACTGTAGATGATTGTGATGGAGCAGGGGATCCCAAACATTTTTTTATCACACCTTCTTTGGGCAAACAAAAAAATATCCACGCTCCTCGTGTCACATTAGGGTACCTAGGTATTACAATACAAACGAAATGCTAGTTTTATCCTCTATGTACTAAATAAAGTTAATTTTCGGTGCTGTATGAAAGTACCCCATTCGTGGGGCTGATTCGTACGAATTCCGGATGAAAGAAAAATCACTTTTATTCAATAACCCTCTAAAATACACATTTATACTATTTTTTTCCTAATAGCCAAATAGTCTGTTAGCATATTTACTTAAATGTAGTATTTATATATATTTTTTTTGTTAAGTATTTTAAATAATTTACATACGCAATATTTTATTATTACTATAAACAATTAGGAGCGAGAGTTCGAAGGTCACTATTGAACGTCAAGGGCCATTCGAGCACACGCCTCAGGAGAGGAAACAGTTTATAAAGTTTTGTCTCTGATCTCATTCTTTTAAATAAGTTGTATTATTGTGACAGCTGTAGAGTTTCTGGCCGCATCTTCTCTACAGGTGCATTTCCGAAGCGGTGGTAGAGTCAACAAAATAAATGATCTGAGTTGTATCAAAATACCAAAGTTTGTATTTTACTTCATCATAAAAGATATGGGTAAGCTATTATTTGTATGTGCTATTTCAAGATGATTTCCATAAAGCTATTAATCAACGCGGTAAAGAGAAAAAATATATATTGTGAAAACTGTACGAAGGGTCCCAATCTTCCCCTATTTTTCTTATCTGACTAAATAGTTGGTTTCCAAAATTCATATTCAATACGGATTCCATCAATAGATCCTATATTTTACATGCTGTTAAAAACCTATTTCGTGTTCTGACGTAGTGGGCTCGGTAGCTAAAATGGACAAAAGCAAGATTTCGAAGATTGCGGGTTCAAGTCCCCAAAACTTGGTTTTAGGGCTCCTTAGGTCCGTGAATAAAACTAGAATTTGGATTATATTTTTTTACGTGTAGGTATTTGAGATAATTGAGCCGAAATCACCCTACTTTTTATGTCTTTGTATGTCCTGACTATGTAATTTTGTAATGTGTTTTGTAAGACAAAGAAATTCTATTCTATTCGATTCTATTCTACCTAAACTGATATCTGTTTATTAGTAGGACTTTGCTTGTGATGGATGGAAGACATCCATAAGTAAGGGTGCATTAGTTCGAGTGTGAAATTGAAATTGGTGACTTACACACGAATTTTTTAAACACTCTGCTTTTCATTTTCGACTACGAGGAAACAAAAGCGACGATTGACGACCCGGTTGGTGTAATGGTTACCACGCCGGACTGCCAAACCAGGGTCCTGGGTTCGAATCCCGGTTCGGTCATGGATGTTTATATGTTTGTGCCGTTGTTGTATGGTTTCCATAATAAACAGCCTATAAATAGTGCTTTCTTGGGATCATTACAATGTATGTGCCTCTGAGCGTTATAAAAAAAAAAAAAAAAAAAAAGCCAAATCAAATCGTTTGACAAAAGCCTATGCCTAAAAATTGCGCCTTTTTTCTTTTTTTAGCACGAATATCAATCAAACTTGAATATTATTACAAATATCTCGGAACTCAGTCCAAACTGAGATACATAGGGTTGAAGTGCACGTAGTGGTAATATTTCCAACTTCAAGCCTTTATATCTCCGTCTGGACTGAGTTTAGGGATATACATGTTAATAAGTTTTGCTTGTTACTTAATTCTGAAATAAAATATTCAAGTTTGGTTGCTGGCCGCGCCAAAAACTACGGCGAAAAATAAGGTGCCAACCTTACATACAGAACCCGAATTGTCTTTTTGAAATCACTCGGGGTGCTAATGCGAATGAGAAACGGATCCTTACGAAAAAGTAAAAAGACAGCCAGCCAGTTTTTTTTTTGACGCGGTTTTGAGATTTTACTCGGGATCACTTTTTATGGTTCCGAAGTCATAAAGGAACCCTTATAGTTTCAGCATGTCCGTCCGTCTGTCCGTCCGTCTGTCTGTCCGTCCGTCTATCCGCGGCTTAGCTCAGAGACGCTTAATACTAGAAAGCTGTAATTTGGCATATGTATGCATATTCATCACGCCGACAAAGTGGTAAAATAAAATCTTGAAAAATATTTTTTTTTAGGGTATACCTCCCCTACACGTGAAGTGGGGATGATTTTTTTTTTCTCGTCTATCCCATGTTGTGGGGTACGTTGGATAGGTTTTTAAAAATATTGTGGGTTTGTGGAAACCATTTTTCGATTTAGGAATCCTGTTAGCGAAATATTAAGTTTTAAAGCGAAAATTTTGGTTAGAGTCATGTGTCGTCCCCCCCCCCCCCCCCCCCCCGCACGCACACTGCACGCACGCACTTGATCGGTTATTTCTTTATAGGTAGTTATAGGTACTCATAGATAAGCTACTATTTACTGTACTTACATAAGTATAATTTTTACAAGTCTTCAAAGGACAAAAATATTGTTATTTAAATTAACGTCTATTATAATTCAAATATAGGTACTTATTATTGTTCACAAAATAAGAATTAATATAATTTCAGGGTGTTTGGTGCATCGTTTTTTTGGGGGCGTGGCGAGATAGCAAAATATACCCCTCCTATCCACCAATTCAATTTGGCCAACGATGCACCAAACACCCTGTATAACCAAGTGTGTCTGAATAGGTTTCTGCTATTGCTCCTGCTTTGCTCATTATAGTATAGACCTTTTTTCAGATCCGTGAGTATAGACGTAGATTTTTTTTTAATTATTTCACTGTCCTAGGGAGGAGAAATGCATAACTTTCCATCCGGATAACTTAGATAAACAACGGCCTACTTTCAGACTCATCATATCAGCCGATTGACGTCCACTGCTGGACATAAGCCTCCCCCAAAAATGGGGGGATTTGCCATAATCGCCACGCTTTGGCAGGCGGGTTGGCGATCGCAGTTGGATTGAATGTGTGTACTCAGAGGATGCTGCTGCCCATCCTCCGGTAGATCCCTTAGTCGCCTTTTACGACACCCACGGGAGGAAATGGGATGGTGCTATTCTTAGCCGACACCACACGGACTTTCAGACTATGAGAGATGAAAAACCTATTTCCTAATTAGTCTTTGACCCTTAAACACTAAAGGACGATCAATTTTTTGCGCCCGCAATCTACGTCCGCGCCTGGCCCTGTACCCGGACTTTCGATGTTCGATATATCGCCACTGTTTCGGTCCGCACTTCTTTGTAATAGAGTTGACATTGGAACGAAAACGATCACCCAATTGCGAAGTTCGAATGTGTGGGTAGAGGCTCTGGACAATTATCGCTTGATCGACACATCACGTAAATTTTTTACATTCATTGACCAATAATTTGCGCATACGTTTACATTATATGTATATATATATTCGCTACGTGTAATTTGTCACATCCAGTCTTATAAGATACTTAAATACATAAGCATCTCACATTTAATACCTCCCTTACCTAGGTAGAAGTCTTCATTGAGACTCAGCTCTACCAATGTAAGTCTAGTTTTTCGATTTTTTTTTTGTAGTGCCTAACCTAGGTAAATCGTAATCGTAATTCTATAGTCTCTTTTGTTTAAACTATCTATCCATCAAACTGAACAACTTTTACTATGGGAGCAAACCGATCGGAGCAACAAAAAAATCTGCAGTTGCATAAAATACATGACGTGAATTGAGTCGAGTAGGCATTGCAGTTTAGTATGGAACAGCTGATTTTTTTTTTGCTTTAATCAGTTTGCTCTTATAGTAAGTTAAAAAGGAAGTAGTTTAAAAGGAGGCTATTGATATCAATTGTATAGGCTGGCGTTGTTTGGCATGATCCACAGCCTGCTGAACTAGTTCCTTATTTTTCCTTGTTTTAAAGCGGCTAGGCTGTACCAAAAATTGTGTTCTCTTTTACAGCCCAAATGTCTCCCCAAGGGCAAATATCATGGGTGTTGAATGAGGCAGATGCCGCAACTGATGACAAAGCCGCCGCGGCAGCACCCGCTCCCTCTGCAGAAAAAAGAGCGTGGAAAATTGTATGGAGAAACGTCATCATCTATGCCTTCTTGCATACCGCAGGTCTATATGGTGCCTACCTCTTCCTCTTTGAAGCCAAATGGGCCACAGCTTTATTTTGTGAGTTTTTATCATTTTCGTCAATTTGGCGCCGTCGTTAGACACTTTGGCACTCCCTGCAGTTTTTGACATTTTCAGTCATTTTGTGAGACCGCCTTTAATTTTCACATCAGCCTACGTAACATGACAGAGACAGGTGAGAGCGACACAGGTGTTTTCTAAACGTCATGTAAGATAGGTACTATGGAGATAACCGCCAATTTGACGTTTAGAAGTGACTTGTATATCTCTCACCTCTGTCATGTTACGCGGGCTGGAGTATGCCAAAATCTGGTTCGGGGAAATTCTACAGCATTGATTTGTTATGTCAGTGAAAAAAACATGATACGTACTACAGGGAAAAAAACATGATACGGGGAAAATTGACACACGAGGAAAAGGTATATTGGACAGAATCCGTTCAAACGTGTTAGCCAAGGAATATTACTACTCTCGTGTTGGCTGACACGACACTGGTAACACTCTAACTACCCCTGTCTTCAAGCAGGAAGATAAAAAATGCCATACGATATGATGATGATGCTCGTTTTAGCTCAGTCGGGGCTTTTGCAGTAACATCCTAGACTCGATATTAAGTTTCCACTATAAATTATACTCAGGGCCTGGAGCACGTTCGCGTTGGGCCGCCTGGAGTGTGTGGGAACCAAATACTCTTTAGTTCATTACACTTTGATTTGTGATTACTATACTGTACGCACAGTCGCCATCAGATATATCGTAGCATACAAGGTGTCCAAATATTTCTGAGCAGTGCTAATTTTCATTAAATTATTTACAGTAAATGTTACCAATTATATCTAAACGTGTATTTTGTCATAAATATGTGAACAGCGAATTTTCAATTATTTCTTTACAATGTTATTTAAAATTAACATGTAAAACAACGGAGTAAGGTTTTTTTATCCGAAACTGTTCAGATGTTTATGGCCACCATGACTGCGTCGATATATTTGATGTTCTCGGCGTTCCTATATTGATTTTGATTGACTATGAGTAAAGAAATTATTGAAAATTAGAACTGCTTAGAAATATTTGACCAACTTGTTTGCTACGATCTTAGACTACTTATATTATAAGGACCGGCCCTGCGGTAGCATTTCCCCTCTGCCACGGTATTATATCAATTAACCTTGCGCATTTACATTCAATTTTATAACTTATCACTAAACTATAAAGACAGCCTATTATTGCGAAACAATAATTTCGAACTTAGAACGTTTGGGGTTTACACGAGACTACTTTTCATGATTTTGAACATTCAAAATTAGAATCTAAAGTCATAGGGAATAAAATCCAAAGTTGCGGATAACATATTACCTCGCCCCCCGCAAAAAGTGGCAGAAAGTTTGTTAGTAGAATATTTATGACACGTGGTTACGCGTCCCTATACAACGTGTTAATGAATTAACGCAAAACCTCATACACCCCAACTGATTTATTACAAAATAATTAGATTGAAACAATAATTTCATTATTTTTATTGTTAAAATTTAAAGTTATTCGCATTTTAAGTTTTGAGGCAAAAATGATTTGTTATCATTTCAGCAATAAATGAAGGCGCTAAAGTACTCATGGATACATTTTAATAATCTCGTTTTGGTAGTAAGTAAGGTGAGAGTGCCCATGGGGTGGGTTGACATCGGGTTTAGTAAATTTTAAATTTTACGAAAAAATTAATTAAAATTTTGAAAAAAATTACCTATGTTGAAACCATGATAATTCGATTCTGCTATCGATTCTAAACAAACTACTTTCTAGTTTTGCGTTAATTCATTAACACGTTGTATAAGTAGTCTAAGGCTACGATATATGTATCTGCTGGTGACGTACATGTATAAATGATTCTTTGTCTTTTTTTACAGCCTTTTTCCTTTACATCTGCTCAGGCCTGGGCATTACAGCAGGTGTCCACAGACTATGGGCCCATAAGTCTTACAAAGCCAGATGGCCTCTTCGCCTGATACTAGTAATTTTCAATACAATCGCATTCCAGGTATGATTAAAATTTTTAAGTATTAATTGAAAAAAAGAAAAACTTTTTACATAAACCCAAATATGATTGTTTGTCTCATGTTTATCTTTAGTGATTAAGTTAAAAGAATATAATTTTAATTATTTATTCGATTTTCTCTACCATTTGGATTATAGTTACATAAAATTTAGTCGAGCCTATTCTGCTGCCCTCAATAGAATTTTTTTTATTTCTAAACAATTAAACAACATTTCCAAAAACCAAGAATGTGACATTGTATTCATTGCTGATTTTCATTTTTTTCGGGTCACTTTTGATAGGTACAGTTTTAATAGGAATTAAGAGCACTAAATACTTCTTCTTCTTCTTCTTCTTCTTACTACTAAATACTGATATAACATTTTAATCATTTTTGTCTATAATAAATAAGGAAGGGCCCCAGGCTAACGTACGCCCGTACGTTAGCTTAGATTTAATATAACTTCGTTATCTTTGAAGCACTAAATATGAACCATACTTTATTCAGAAAGCACTAAATGATTAGCTAGGTTTCAAAGCCATTGGATCGAGGGCCCCGCTGGGCATACGGCACACGCATAAAGTTGGTAATCTAGCTAGCTAGCGAGTAAATTGTATGCAATTTTGTAATGTTTTCTTTTTTGTTAAAATAAAAAAAATTAAATCAGTAACAGTTTACCATAATATCTACCGGGTGAAATTGATATCATTAGCATTCTTTTAAACTAAGAGTCTGCCCATCAAGCTGAACTTTAACAACGGGAGCAAACCGATCGGAGCAAAAAAAAACAGTTGATACATTTGAATCGAGTATGCATTGCAATGTAGTATGGCAAGATTGGCAAGCAGGAGTCCATTGAATTTAAATTAAAAAAGAAACTCTTTTCCCAGGATGCCGTTATTGACTGGGCACGTGACCACCGAATGCATCACAAGTACTCGGAAACCGACGCTGACCCCCACAATGCGACTCGAGGCTTCTTCTTCTCTCACGTCGGCTGGCTGCTGGTCCGGAAACATCCTCAAATCAAAGCCAAGGGCCACACCGTTGACATGAGTGACCTTTGGGCTGATCCTTTCTTGAGATTCCAAAAGAAGTACGTCTCGTACTTTTATTACTTACGAGCATTTACCCGTGACTTCGTCCGCATACGTTATGTAACAGATTTTAAGTCAGATCATAAGCTATCAAACAAAAAAAGTTTCATCAAAATCGGTTCAGCAGTTTTTGCGTGATGCTCGAACAAACAAACACACAAACAAACAAACAAATAAACAGAGAGACAAAAAATCCAAAAATTGGTGATTTGGAATCAGGGACATCTAAAAACCATATCGTAATCTTCTTTTTGTAAATATCTTTAGACATACTTCTGTTACAGTTTTATAATAGTTTAGATACATAAACTCTTAAAGTCTTGATTACTTTTAATCAAAGTTTCATACACAGCGTTAACATAATATCACAAACATTGTTTTAATTGTCCTAGGTCCTACATTTCATTTTATGAAAGGTATCAAAATTCATAAACCATTTAGAGATTATGTCATGCAAAGCTCATAAAAAAATTAAGATTCTTTTGTATCCAATAAGTATAATTATATATCTCGCGTTATTAACAAAATACTGAATAATTACGGGTAATAGGAGCATTTCCTTTGCCTGAATCTCAATCTCATCATCTCATCTTCATCTGATAAAAAGTAAGATTTGTGTGTTGTCGTCTGTTTACTTTACCCGTTTAATGCAGGTACACACTTATATTTGATTGATTGATTGACTATATATATTCTAAGTTCTACTCAATTTTATTATGAGAATACATTTAAGTCCTGGAGTGCGATTTTTTAATCTCATTCGGTGAGTTCAGCAGTTGAAAATATCAAAATTAATTACTTTCAAAAATCGAACTCCTGGAGTATGATTTTTTTAATGTCAAATCAGCAGTAGAAAAATGCGTCTCCATAGTAATAATAGTATTGACATTTTCAACTATGAATTTAAAGAATGAGTTTCGAAAATCCTGGAGTGCGATTTTTGAATCTCATTCGCTGAGTTCAGCAGTTGAAACTGTCAAAATTAATGTGGAGATATGCATCTTTCTACTTCTGATTTGACTTTCAAAAATCGCACTCCTGAAGTATGATTTTTGAAAGTCAAATCAGAATTAGAAAGATGCATATCTCCAAAGTTATTTTGACATTTACAACTGCTGAACTCACCGAATGAGATTCAAAAATCGCACTCCTGTAGGTATAATGGCCGGCAATATTCTTGAGCAAAACTTTGACAGCGCAGAAACAAAATTTGTTGGCGAAAGTGCTACGTACTGCGCAGCAGGCTTATGATATAAAAAATAATGAGTTTTAATTCTGAACGAAAAAACGGGTATTGCAGGGTAGGTAGGAAGGGTTTGGGTGGGCGATGCAGCATGCCGGGCACAACTTTATTTTAAATAAAGTGTTATCTTGTTTTGCAGATACTACTTGATCCTCATGCCGTTAGCTTGCTTCATTCTACCAACGTTCATTCCCACTTTGTGGGGTGAATCAGTTTGGAACGCGTACTTCGTTTCCGCAATATTCCGATATGTATACTGTTTGCACGTCACCTGGTTGGTCAACTCGGCCGCCCACATGTTCGGAACCAAGCCTTATGACAAAAGCATGAAACCTGTCGAGAACCGAGGAGTTTCTCTCGTGGTACTAGGTGAAGGATTCCACAACTATCATCACACTTTTCCGTGGGATTACAAAACGGCTGAATTGGGTCACTATTCTTTGAACTTTACTAAACTTTTCATTGATACGATGTCGTTAATCGGCTGGGCTTACGACTTAAAAACTGTGTCCAAAGACGTAATTGAGAAGCGAGTAAAGAGGACGGGAGATGGTAGTCATAACGAGTGGGGATGGGACGATAAAGATGTCCCCCAGGAAGAGAAGAAAATCGCGACAATAGTCAACCCTGAAAAGACTGTACATGCTGATTAAACAGGGGCTTTTGGACTAATAGAAGTACCTTTAAAAATTTGGGAGCGTCTGGATATCTGGATCATTTCGGCCATACAATTTTTTATAATATTACCTAAAATTCATCATAAAATTGAAAATAGGAGATAGCAAGTTTTTGACTGTTCAGGGAAAAAAGAAAAATAAAAAAATAAATAAGTTTGATAGTTATAAATAGGGATTTTGTAATAAAACAAATTGGAAATTATGTACTTATTTATTAGCCTACTTCATCCCACTGCTGGGCAAAGGCCTTTTCCTTGCTCTTCCACTCGTTCCTGTTTTAGGCAACCTCTTGCCACTGGTCGTGAAATTTATCCAGGTTATCCCGCCACCTCTTCCTGGGTCGACCTGGACGCCGCCGACCGTTTTCAGGAATCCAGGTCATGTTGGTTTTTGCCCATCTCTCACGTGTGCAACGTGGTGTTTCTGACCCGGTCGGTTCGTTTAACACCTATAGAATGCTGCGCTCCATCGCTCTCTATCTGGTATAAATAGACGCTTGGACTTTTGGGCCTCAGTAAGTGGACATTGATGTGAACATTGGAAATAGTCACTTAATTTTTTATTAAATTACTTGTTATGCAATCCTAATAATCTTTTCAGTGGATCCAATACAAAAATATATAGTATAAATTATAGTTCTACATACCTACAGAACGGCCACTCTGCCTTCAAGATACCCCAGCACACATCATTGAATAATTATGTATACAGGGTGAAATAAGAGTCTACCAATCAAACTGAACAACTTTTACTATGGGAGCAAACCGATAGGAGCAACAAAAAAATCAGCTGTTCCATACTAAACTGCAGTGCCTACTCGACTCAAATGTATGCAATAGCTGATGAATGATATTTTTTAGTTGCTCCGATCGGTTTGCCCCCATTGTGAAAGTTGTTCAGTTTGATGGGTAGACTCTTAGTTTAAAAGGATGCTAATGATATCAATTTCACCTTATAGAAGAGACAACGTGAATAAAATCTGTGCAGCACGATTAGCCAGTGCGGGGCGCGTACTGGGGGGGGGGGGGGGGGGGCGTCGCGGTGCCAGGCGCCCGGCACTTGCTAAGTAAGGTTGAGCCAATTAACTTAAACTGTTGTCTGGATGTGTCGCCTCTAGTAAGTACCTCAATGTTCACATCACACTTTCTGGGGACACTTTAGGAGAGCCGAACAAGGGAATGCAGTCGTGGGCGCGCGCTCCCGTTAGATTTGACTACCTACATAAAATTGTGTCTTTTCAATACATAAAAAATGTTCATAAATAAAGCTAAATTCATATTTTCAGTAATTCCTTAGCTCAAATACTTTTAATAACAGAACATACAATAAACAGTATCGAAATGTAGATTACATTAAATGCAAAGTGATGCTTTCAACCCTATACGACACACGCAATGCAGTTTAATAACAGTCAGACACTGCACAAAGTGCGCAAAATGTGCAGACGCCATTTCGAATTTCAAAAACGTTCTAAACGTTTTTTTTTTATGTGTGCTAGGTAAACATTTGACCCCAATCTCACCTGACGTTGAGTGACGATGAAGCCGAAGATGTAGCATGCTTACCTAGAAAAATGCCTATTCACTCTCTCCTTGAAGAGGCCAGAACTCTACCTATTATCTCAGAACAGTTCGGACCAAGAAGCTGGAAATAGCAGGTCAGGTATTGTCTATATCTGGAGTACAGAACTACAGACTGCCTTACAAGCGATGAAACATGAAAATACTCCTTTGCGGTGGGTAATGTTCAACTTCTTTCGTACGTTTTCATCGTTGTTGTTGGTTTGTCCCTTTCTAATCCAACGACGAAAATAAAAAATGAAAAAGAGCTTTTATTTAATTTTTGGTCTGACCGAAAGGGACAAACCTCAGAAACATCAGAAACATCGGCTTACGAAAGAATGTTGAACATTACTGACCGCAATGGCCAATTTTCGTGTTCCCATGCTTGTAAGTAGGATTGGTATCCTTTATCATTATCCTTTATTACCATTATGCATATGATTCAAATCTTAGGATTTCCTAGTAGGTAGGTACAGCTTATGTTCCTGATGAATAAACATTTTTTTTTTATTTATTTACCATTGTTCGGGTTTTTTACAGTAACAGCACGTAAAAGTGTTATTTTAATTCATTGTTATGTCGAGTTGGCATGAATGGGGCTGACATAGGTACCACAGGGTTATAAGTCCCAATACAAATAAAAATATATAAAAAAAGCATTAAAATGTAATCATTAAATATTTAAGTACCTTATTTATGTAAATTTGGCTAAAGTAACCATGTATTTTATTAGACTCCCGAGTGCTCACTTGGTGCTAATTCGCGCGCTTACCCGTTTAGGAGCATAAAGAGGAAAATGACAAGTGGGTAGTAAAATGCCAAAAGAGCAGAATACCAAAACCACACAATACCAAAAGCGAAAAATGTCAAAAACGCACAATGACAAAAATGGTAGGTACTTAAACGGGGTTGAACTGCATGAACGCGAAAGTTACGAAACATTTTACGTCATATTAAAGTCATATAAACGCGAATTATACAGGACATGTAATATAACTTTAAAACGAGCTTAATCAGCATTTTAGTATACTCAGCATTACAGCCATATAATAAACGTTAAATCGGAATTTTTCAGTCCTATTATAAACAGCGTTTACTCAGTCTCCTTAGGAAGGTATATGACTTTGACAATAGTGCCAAATAAGAAGCTGCTTATTGAGTCACGTCTGTACGTCACGAATGTGACTATTTGCCTATTTGGTCGAGTAATAGCATCTTATATAACTTTCTTACGACATGCCAGCCGCAGTCGAGGAAAAGCAACGTCGTTGCTATTATACGACTATTGTTTTATATATGATACGTTTGGCTAATTGTGGCGAAACTATAAGAGGTTGTTGACTTAGAAAACCCTAAAAATGGGTAGGTATAAAAACGTATGCAATAATTTTTTTTTGCCCAAAAATACACATTACATTATAAATTCGCAACGCGCAATTTGTCACATCCAGTCTTTCACGATACTTAAACCCGTAAGCAGCACACTGTTTGTCTTGCACCTACTTTATTGGGACTCAGCTCTCACAGTGTAAGCCTAGTTTTTCGATTTTTTTGTAGGTACGTACTGTGTTTGTTAATACAAAATATTCTAGCCTCTTAGGTGCTGTTTAAACAAGAAGTAATATCCCGAAAATTCGATATTATGATATCTTTGATTATACATGGTGAAATTAATATCATTAGCATCCTTTTAAACTAAGAGTCTACCCATCAAACTGAACAACTTTCACTATGGGAGCAATTCAATTGGAGCAAAAAAAATCTGCAGTTGCACACATTTGAGTCGAGTAGCCGTTGCAGTTTAGTATGAAACAGTCGATTTTTTTTTTGCTCCGATCTGTTTGCTCCCATAGTAAAAGTTGTTCAGTTTGATGGGTAGACTCTTAGTTCAAAAGGATGCTAATGATATCAATTTCACCCTGTAGTAATAGATCTAATATCTCGACTATTATTGATTTTTATAGCCATTGTTGTGCTATTTCAAATCAAATTAAAGATTGAAAAATTTAAGTCTCGAAGGGATTCGAACCCGCTCTCTTCCAAACCGGGGAAGTGCGTTATCCAATTTCGCCACCGAGCCAACTCTCAGATCCAATATCGATCGATAATCGGCATGAATACCGTCGGTGGCGCGTTGTGGAGAGGTATGGACTCTCAATCGCTAGGGTGATTGCCATGGGGATGATATGCCATGTACTACTGAGTTTTCTAACTTATATACTACGTACGGACTGCTCTCAAACTGTGAAGAAGAACATCGTGAGGTGCGCTGAAGAAGAAATTCTGATCCGTAAGTATTGTGATGTGAAGGCTACCAATCCGAATTGGGCATGCGTGGTGAACTATAGCCCATACACTCTCCTTGAGGGTAAGCCTGTGCTCTACAGTGGGACGTAAATAGGCTGCACGACGATTGGTATATTCCACAACTGATCACCTGGAGCTCCTTGGCATTAACATATCGTCCGATCTGAATTTCGGACGGTACATTGAGTCCATGGCGAAAACCGCAGCGAAAAAACTGGGCGTCCTCTCGAAGGTCAGACGGTACTTTACTCCGGGACAGCTTCTACAACCTTATCAAGCACAAGTCCGATCGTGTATGGAGTACTGCTGCCATCTCTGGGACGGGTCTGCCCAATACCAGCTGACCGCGCTGGACTCAATCGACAGGCGTGCCAGGAAGCTCATAGGTGATCCAACCTCGGTGGCGAAGCTACAAAGTCTTGAGCATCGTCGCAAGGTAGCCTGTCTGTCTGTTTTTTATAGGATACATTTCGGAGAGTGTGCGACTGAATTACACGATCTGATACCACCGTCTCCCTTTCATTTGCGGGGGACGGGACGCAGACTGGGTTTCCACCCTTATGTCGTTGACCTACCGGCAATTCGCACGAAGAAGTTTGCTTCTTCTTTTATAATGCGCACGGCTAAGGAGTGGAATGCCCTGCCTGCGGACCTGTTCCCTGAGCAATACAACCTGGGCCTCTTCAAGGCGAGAGTGAATAGGCATCTTTATAGGTAAGCATGCTACATCTTCGGCCTCATCATCACTCAACATCAGGTGAGATTGGGGTCAAATTCTTACCTATCACACATAAAAAAAAAAAAAAAAAACGACTGAATGCTGTACTACTTCTCCTTTTCTATGTTTTAAAGCTACTGTACCAAAAATTATTTTCTTTTACAGCCCAAATGTCTCCCCAAGGGCAAGAAGCATGGGTGTTGAACGAGGCAGACGCTGTAACTGATGACAAAGCCGCCGCGGCAGCACCCGCTCCCTCTGCAGAAAAAAGAGCGTGGAAAATTGTATGGAGAAACGTCATCATCTATGTCATCATGCACACCAAAGGTCTATATGGGGCCTATCTCATCCTCTTTGATGCCAAATGGGCCACCGTTTTATTTTGTGAGTTTTTTTTTAAATATTAAATTATTAAGTACCAAAGTATCTACAGGGTGTCACAAAACACCATTGTATTAAGAGGGTACTTCAGACCATCAAACTGAAGAACTTTCATTATGGAGTCAACATCGAGCAAAAATTTAAAAATCTTCTATCCCATTCTTTTTAGTCGAGTCGGTAATGTAGTTTTGTACTGTTGTTTTGTTACACCCTGTTAATGCTGAGGCCTAACTAACGTAATGTCCTGCAAATTTATGATGTTTTGAGAATATCATATACTGCGACGGAGCGGTCTAAACATAGAGAAATTACGCGCTCCCCCCGTTCTAAACGCCTTTACGCGTAACGTTAAAAATCATCATAGCATTATTTGTCTTCCTGGTTGTATACAGGGGGACTTAGATTTCGAGCCAGCCTTCTTCTACCGGGGTTAGCCTATGGATTTCTTCAATTCCATCGAGGAAACAGCTCAGAGTACATTAATTTACCACATGGGAAAGGATTTGGTCTGATGCCCAGCAGTCACATTGGTGACAGACAGACCCCACTGTTAGTCCTTCCATGGTTAGTTGAACAGCTTAGTTCGGTTTTACAGTAGCATTATACAATATCATGTACACCGTCAAATAACCACCACTCTAATTATAATATTAAATTAAATTAAATTATATATAATAAAAAAATACGATGATAAATTAAATTTAATTAAATTACATTAAATTAAACTTAATTAAAATTTAATTTAATTTAATTTAATTTATCATCATATTTTTTTTTATTTAACTATAATTATACTCAGGGCTTGGAGCACAGTGGGATGCCTGGAGTGCATGGAAATCAAGATATTTAGTGCATTAATGTTCAAAAATGCGGCATAGTATATTTGTATTTAAAACAGTGTATTAACTGAGTACTGTGTTAATTAGCATATGGTAGGAATTTTATTCAGGAAATAACATGTTGAATAATTGTAGAATAAAGCGCTCAGCACAAGCGTCGTCAAAAACAAAGATACACAAAAAATTAAAACCGCCTTCAAAAAACTAAAAAGTTAAAAAATAATATTGCAGCCCATGACTTTTTCGTTCGAATCATAAGAACATTAATTTGTTTTATCGAAGTCGCTGTCAAGCCGATTCGCGACAGGGCTTGCATTAGGTTTTTAGCTTGGCTTGACACCGACTTCTATAAAACAAATTAATGTTCTTATGATTCGAACGAAAAAGTCATGGGCTGCAATATTATTTTTTAACTTTTTAGTTTTTTGAAGGCGGTTTTAATTTTTTGTTAAAATTTTGTTTATTTCACAATTTTCAGTGGTGAATTCATTAGTTCGATTTAACAGTAGTGCTTCAAATTAACAAACGCACTAGTCGGCACGACGATTTTCCAAGGTTCCCTCGATTTCTCTGGGATCCATCATCAGATCCTGGTTTCCTTATCATGGGACCACCCTTGGGGTATCTTCTTTCCAACAAAAAAAGAATCATCAAAATCGGTTCATAAACGACGAAGTTATCCGCGAACACACATTAAAAAAAATATATATACGGTCGAACTGAGAACCTACTCCTTTTTTTGAAGTCGGTTAAAAACAGACATAAATCAGAAATACAAAGACTTGTATTTCTGATTTATGTCTGTTTTGTTTTCATTGATTTGACGAAGCATGTTGTTGTTAATTGCGCAGACGCGCAAAATTAGCATATTATATTTCAAAATACATTTCGTCATATTATTATTCAAAACCTAAAGGATTCTTTGTCTGTTTTGCAGCCTTTTTCCTTTACATCTGCTCAGGTCTGGGCGTTACAGCAGGTGCCCACAGACTATGGACCCATAAGTCCTACAAAGCCAGATGGCCCCTGCGCCTGATATTAGTCATTTTGGATACAATCGCTTTCCAGGTATGTTTAAAATGTTTAGGTAGGGTCAGGGGAGGTTATTCAGTGATACACCAAACAATTTTTGTCATTACTCAAATAAAAACCGGCCAAGTACGAGTTGGACTCGCGCACCGAGGGTTCCGTACTACCATACAATATAATTTGGGGTCTCTATTTACGAAAAAAATTGTGTTGCATGAAAGAAATTAATTCATTGGCTCACACTTGGTTGGCCGGTTTTCTTGTGTTGTTTTACTTTAGATTTTCTCTCTAATCACACCAAGTTCGACGCTTGTTATGTATAAGGGCGCCGCCCACCTTATAACACGACCCGCAAAATTATTAAATAAACTAAGTTAGAGGACGGATTTCATGACATATGGCATACTCTAAGATGGCATATCGTTAGAAAGAAGATTTTTAAAAATCAGAAGAACTTGAGCCCTTTTATTTTTTTTTTATTGCAATTCAAAGTTCAGTTTAAAATTTTATTTTTACTCTTTCAAAATAAGTTAAGGTCAATAAAAAAACTAGAGGCCGCATCTATGTAATTTCAATTTTAGTAGAAGCGTGAAACATTGGTCATTTAAATAAAAAAAAAATTAGCAGGTTTTACTTACAACTTTTTTTTTATTCAAGCTTAAATGCTGACTTTCGGACTTTTTTGAGAAAACCCCTAAAAAATTCACCAAAAAAAATCCATGAAGTGAATTTTTTTTTTTTGGAGACGTGGCGAGATAGCAAACGACCCCTTCTATCCACCAATTTAATTTGGCCAACGATGCACCAAACACCCTGTATATTATCTTTATCTATGTTCTAATCAATAACTCTCATTTCCAGGCTCCCGTAATTGAATGGGCACGTGACCACCGAATGCATCACAAGTACTCAGAAACCGACGCTGACCCCCACAATGCGACTCGAGGCTTCTTCTTCTCTCACGTCGGCTGGCTGCTCGTCCAGAAACATCCTCAAGTCAAAGCCAAGGGTCACACCGTTGACATGAGTGACCTTTATGCTGATCCTTTCTTGAGATTCCAAAAAAAGTAAGTCTTGTACCTTTTATTACGTATCGAAACGTCTTGTACCGATTAATGACTTTTCTAAAGAAGTCTAAAGGTAATAAGCGATCTTGTCATCATAACATTCATAACATATTTCCTTACATTATGGTTTTTTCAAGTGACCCCATACAAAGAAATATACTCCTAGTGACCCCAAGTAGCTTATCTTTGAGCTAGTGCTATAAGTGACCCCCTATTGACCGTTTAGTTTGAGGTTTGAGTTCTGAACCAGAATAAAACCGGTCCAGTGTGAGTCTACTACTAGGGCTACTCGCGCACCGAGAGGGTTCCGTACCACACCACCACTCAACAGCATTAACTTAGAAAAATGCTTAGTTTTCTACAGGACCTTTAGCGCGAGAACGAAATTATACTTAAAGACTAGATGTATTCTTAAAGATGGTAAAATTGTAACTAGAAATCATTAAAATTTTATAAAACTTTAACAAGAAAATATTTGAAACACGTAATGAAATGAGAGATAATAGGTGTGCAACCTATTAAGTGCGAAGTCCAGGGCTCAAACTGTTCAAGTGTTTGTTTATGCTTATACCGTTGGTGTGTCTAATAAAATAAAATAGATCGACTGACACTTGGCCGGTTTTTATTGTTTTTTATTATACTGTAGAATTTGCTCTATAATCACACCAAGTCACACGCTTGTATGTATAACTGTTTTTACGATAGAGCGAGAAGAAAAAACGTTGATAAAACTAGTTTCTTTTATGACGGGGAATTGAGGGAATTAAGGGGAGTTACCTTAAGTTTTTTGATATTTTTATAATTTGTTAACAAATCCGTAACAACGCATATATTCAGTGAAAATTTCAACTGTCTCGCTATTACGGTTCGGAAGTTACAGCCCTAAATATGTATAGTGCGTCAAAGATAGCTTGGTGATTTTGACAGGCGGTTTTATAGAGATTTCATTTTACTTTCTGAGGGTGTTTGATCCGTCTATTACACTAAAAGTATATACAAGATAAATTAACATAAAATTAAAGGTTTTATGACTCAAACATTTTCAGAAAGTAAAATAATCGCTTTAAAACGATCTGCCAAAATCACCAAGCTATCTTGGACGCACGGACGGATGGACGGACGGACAACATAGGCTTAGTAATAGGGTCCTGTTTGCACCCTTTGGGTACGGAACCCTAAAAAGGGGTATTGCAACCCATGCCGGGCACAGATTGTTTTAAACAACGATATTTGTACCTACTAAAGTACCTATGTCTATGGTTTTTAAATAAAGTGTTATCTTTTTTTGCAGATACTACATGATCCTCATGCTGTTAGCTTGCTTCATTCTGCCAACGTTCATTCCCACTTTGTGGGGTGAATCAGCTTGGAACGCGTACTTCGTTGCCGTCATATTCCGTTATATCATCGGTACAAACGCCACTTGGTTGGTCAATTCGGCCGCCCACATGTTCGGAAACAAGCCTTATGACAAAAATATGAACCCTGTCGACAACCGAGGAATTTCCCTAATGGTACTAGGTGAAGGATTCCACAACTATCATCACACCTTCCCGTGGGATTACAAAACGGCTGAATTGGGTCCCTATTTTTGGAACTTGACTACACTATTCATTGATACGATGTCGTTTATCGGATGGGCTTACGACTTAAAAACGGTGTCCAAAGACGTAATTGAGAAGCGAGTGAAGAGGACGGGAGATGGTAGTCATAACGTGTGGGGATGGGACGACAAGGATGTACCCCAGGAAGAGAAGGAAATCGCGACAATATTTAACCCGAAAAGACTGTACATGCTGATTAAACAGGGACTTTTAGACTGATAAGTAAGGACGGTTACGGTTTGGGGGGCCATATTCGTGGGGGGGTTCCTGGAGACTTACAATTCTCAGGTTTACATTCTGGTTTAGCTACGTTAGGCTCCAGTCTCCCTCTAATTGTTTTGTATAAAAATGCTTGTATTTTCTGTGTATCGTGTCTATTTGTATGTAACAATTTGAAGAGAAATAAAATGATTATTTACTTAAAAAATTTAAAAAATATCACCTGGAGTCCTGGGTAGTTTTCGACTCTTTTCGATTATCGCGGCCTTTAAGAGCCTACTGAGCCTATTGTGCTGCCCCCAATTGTATTTTTTTTATTTCTTAACTATTAAACAACATTTCCAAAAAACAAGAATGTCACATCGTAGTCATTGGCTTTCAATTTATCGACACATTACGGATTAATTATTGTTAAATCCGTGTTTTATTATTGTTATTGTGTATTATCGTTAAAAAGTGACCACTTTTGGCGGTTTTAACGATAATAGCTACAAACATTATAAAAACAAATCCGCAGTGACCCGATAAATTGAAAATCAGCAATGACGACAATATGACATTCTATCTTGTTTTTTGGAAATATTGTTTAATTGTTAAGAAATAAAAAAATAACGATTGGGGGCAGCACAATAGGCTCGGCCTTAAAGTAATATACTTATCCTCGGATTTGGTTTCCAGTGTCTTACTTATTCGAAAAAAAAATCATAAAGACCTTTGGAAATGTGGGACAAAATCAGTTAAAAAAATTCTAAAATAAATGTTAGAGGTATACAGGGTCTTATGGTAGACAATTGTATTGCTTTAATTGAGTGACTGTACCTACTCGTAATACTGAACAACTTTAAAATGAACATAAATATTCGACTTTTCATACGTAATCGAGCGGAATTATTTTTCTGGTCGTTCTGTAGAAGGTCTTAAATGAACTTAGTTACCACATAAACCCTATTAGGGTACTGCAACATAGTTACATACATCTTTTTGATCTAGTCGCTCCCCGCTACCACCAAAATGTACCTAAAGTAGTAGTATATATAGTAGTAGTGTCTATAGTAGGTCTAAAAATAATCTGATATCTAGGACACACACGTGCGAAAACGAAAGTATTATAAATAGTAGTTTATAATTATTTTTGCAAATCGATGCTTTCTGGAAAGGGTGGTGACGTAGTGGGAGTAGCGTTGCCAGGCGTCCGGATAAAGCCGGACATAGTTAGGCTTTTTGGATGTGTGTCCGGCCAAACTAGACGGTGTCCGGCCTGTCCGGCTTTTGTTAGGCTTTTACATTTGACCAGTCCATTCGGAAGGAAACTGACGTTATGAAGCAAGTATCTAGCAAACATACATATCAATAATTTTTGTTTCAATTACTTAGATACTTTAAAGTTTATCTAATTAATTAGTAAAGTTCTGTTTTGTTTAATTTTGTTTTCCATTACAAATTGCAATATACAGGGTGAAATTGATATCATTAGCATCCTTTTAAACTAAGAGTCTACCCATCAAACTGAACAACTTTTAGTATGGGAGCGATCTGATCTGTCCCAAACTAAACTGCAATGCTTACTCGACTCAAATGTATGTAACAGCAGATTTTTTTTTGCTCCGATCGGTTTGCTCCCATAGTAAAAGTTGCTCAGTTTGGTGGGTAGACTCTTAGTTTAAAAGGATGCCAATGATATCAATTTCACCCTGTAGTAATTAAGTGAATGATTAATAATAAAGAAAACTGATTCAATTTCATTACAATTTAAGAATATTTTATGTATTTGTTGTCGTATTGATAGTAAGACAAAAAATCGTCAATAATTAAGGGTGTCCGTTCTTTTACCTCAAATGTCCGGCTAAACTGGCCGGTCTGTCCGGCTATTCGGTTCTAAGACCTGGCAACTCTAAGTGGGAGGAGGTTTTAGTCCGTAGGCTGCTGGGTAACATTCCCAGTGGAGTCGGGCATACTGCATCAGAGTAGTATCTATGAGGATTTCCTCCTCACTTAAAAATAAAAAAAGGTGAAGGCGCATGAGACCAAATTTTTCAGGTGAAGCAACTTTTTTATTTAGGGTTCGGTACCCAAAGTATGAAACCGGGACCCTATTACCCTATTACCCTACGTTGTCCGTGCGTCCATCTGTCCTACATATTTAGGGCTGTAACTTTTGAACGGTAATGTTTACACAGAATACATTATTACGGCGGATTTGCTAACAAATTCTAGTTTCAAAAAGTAAAAAAATAAGGGAAATACTAGACACTAATTTTTATCAACTATCTTGAAAACGGTAATACATACAAGCGTCAAATGTGATGTGATTATAGAGCAAACTCTAGAGTATAATAGTAAATAATAAAAACCGGCCAAGGGTGAGTCGGTCTCGCGCTATAGGTCCCGGAGAAAACAAAACTTTTTTGTAAGTTAATATTTTGTGTGGTGTGGTATGGAACCCTTGCCTCAGTTCGCGAGTAGCGTGACTCGCACTTGACCGTTTTTTTATGAAGGCTGATATCAGGCGTTTGGCGAGAGATAGACAGGGATATATGCAGAGCTGACTGCCAACCTCCAGTAATGGAGAGGATCCCGAAGAAGAAGAAGACATTAGATTGTTTTTTGATAAGTACCTATACAGTTTCATTCCACGGAGCTCAAAAATTTTGGAGTATTCCTTACCTATAAAAGAAAGTGAAAATTTTTTTGGTACTTGCGAGGTTTTTACAGTACGCCGACGAAATGTAAATTGATCCACAGATTAATAATAAGTTACTACTGTATTGAGAGCTGAAAACATCCACAGCACACAACTATTTTTATTTGTTTGTTTATTTTGCTCATTTTTACATGGGAAGTATTCATTGAATCAGCTTGTCACCGAGGCTAGTAATTTCAATTAGGGGGACAAAGTACCCAAGTTACCCTCTATGGCTGCCGTCAATTTGTAAGATCGTGTTGTTGCTTGTGTGTTCATTTACCAAACTAGTGCTGTACTTACAAGCATGCTTAGTGCTTTTATGCAATTTTTTTTACTAAATATAGACTGCATGGTATTGCTAAAGTTACAAGTTCGGTATTGTAATTTCGACACTGCCTAGCATAGGAATAACACACTAACTTTAGAAACATAGTTACTTTAGAATTTTACACGAGGGCACATCTAAAATCCTATTTTGTATCTACTGACCTGGATCTAGAACGATCCTGGGATGTACCATATGTAAGTACAGCAAGTAAATGACTGATTAAATATTATTATTGATTGATTATTAATAATTCTAATTGTTGCTCTACAATGGCTAGAAAGTGCAGTACATTATTCCTGGAGAGTGTAGATTTTACGTTTTTTTTTCAGAATTCGAACCTGTGAAGTTTAAAAATTAAACCCTTAGATTTTTAAAACTAAACAAAATAGTTCGTCGTCGATGAGTTCACAAATTACTTCGAAATCAGTTTTTTTTTTCTGTATAATCAAAGACGATTCTTTGGTCTATCTGTGGTATATACAATATATAAATATATAAGTACCTATATCAATCGGCAAATGGGATCACTATCTTCAGTACCTAGTTAACAAATATTCTGGTTACAGTCCAGTCAGACCCCAGAGGAACATGTGTGCCCGATAACAATTCTTTGTGTTTGGCATTATAGCTCATATTTGGTGCAGCCTTAACAAAAATAAAACTTTCTTATAAGGTAACTACATCTAAAAGCAGATTTCTCACTACTTGTACTCTTGTTCCGAGGCGATCTGAGATACAGGTAGGTACATTTTGCCCCAGACGCCAGTCTCCCACAAAGACAATAATTGCCCCTGTAACCTTAGTGTTAAAACCTTGTAATTATTTTTATTTTCTTTTTGTGAGCCAATATAATTATACTTTTTACTTTTTTACTTTTTTTTATACATCATGAGGGAATGCAGAACCGGAACTGTTTCAAAGAACCGGGATTTTCGGGAATCATTGCCAACGGAAACGGGAATACCGGGTTTTTCGGGAATTTCTCGTTAGTTTAAATTTTTTATTATTTAATGGAGTTAAAACGGGGAGATATCGATGAGAATTCGATGTTTTGAAGATTAATGTGATTAGAATATTTTCCGGACGGATTCGGCATTTTAAATTTGTCCAAATTTCATGGCTTCATGCTAGCAAAAGCGTCTTTTAGATATTATACCTTACGGTTATACGGTTTTATTGCTTCGTCATTATTATGCTTTTTTCAATGTTATGTTTGTATCACGCTGTTTGGGCCTGTGTGCCAGGAATGGTCAGGATTCGTTTAAGGGAGGGGTTTTACCTATCGGAGTGCTAGGAAATGTCACTAAGCACTCGATTGGTTTTAACTAGAACAAAATGCTGTGATGAAATCAAATAAAAAACCTGGAGGGACAGAAGCGTGTCCAAAATATAAAAGACAAGCTATTTTGTATTTCGCGCTTTTTAGTTAGAAAAAGGCTAGAAATAAACTAGCTTTTTGTTTGACAGCGAATTCTCATAAAACAATATAAAACAAACAAAATGAGAACGGATTTAAGAGACCCTAATTTTAAAAGAACTACTATCCATGCATACTATTTTATCTATTAAGTAGCCTTGTCGGTTGTATGTTACAGATAACTGAAATAATCCTGGTGCAAACAAAGTCAGCTCGAGGTTTTGTTTACACTGAAACGACATGGTGATATTAAGGAGGCACTACCATATTATGGGTGACCACTGACCACTTTAGTGGTATGTGGTATTTCACTTGCCGTGCCACCGTGCTGTGGAAGGTATGCTAAAAAAGCACATTGGTTTAGTTCTATCAGACCGCGTTCTAACTGTTTTTAAAGCCAAGTTAGAGGTGGTTTGAAAATTATCTGACAGTAACTTGACCACTAAATTGACTCCATCAATCCGTACTGGGCCTGCGTTGTGGAGCTAGCTATTTAGCTTATTCCCTTTCAACCTTATAACTGAGAGGAGGTCTTTACCTAGCAGTGAGTTAAAATTATAACTAACTACCAAATGTCGGCAAGCGGGACGATCGAAGCGTTCAGTGTTATTCAAGCTGCAAGTTAGTCACCGCTCGCCGCGCGCCGGTATAAAGAATTTAACATTCAATTAGGTTACATATCAAAAAGTCAAACGTTCATTGGTCAAATTTTAAAAGAACAAAAAACGAAATGCCAAAAGTACGAAAGGCCAAAAGTTGATACGTCAAAATTTAAAAGATCAAAAAGACGATTGGTCAAATCGTTCAAAGGCCAAATGGACGAATGGTCAAAAGGTTGAAATATCAAATTTTAAATGGTCAAAAGGTTGAAATATCAAATTTGAAATGGTCTAAAGGATTATTGATCGTATCGTTTATTTAATTGTTTAAATATAAATTAGCGACCAAAGCTCAAGCCTTTCTAAACGCAATCATACACTATTTAAAACTCAAGAACGGCTGAACCGATTTGGCTGAAATTTGGTGAGGAGGTAGCTTAGAACAAGGAGGCGGACATAGGGTAGGTGTAGGGTAGGGTAGGTGTAGGTGTAGGGTCTATGGCAGGACAACGTCTGCCGGGTCAGCTAGTTGAATATAAAAATAAACTCTTGTAGGACTCTTAGATTTTAAGGAAAACTAAATGGGAATACCGAATATTACTGTGAAAGTTATCAAAACGAAACTCAATTATATTAGCTTCGTGTTGTTATATTTGTTAATGCCAACGGGACCCTATTCGTAAGTTTATGCTGTCTGTCCGTCCGTCCATGCGTCCGTCTGCCTATCTGTCTGTGTGTCTGTCTGTCCTACCTACTGGGTGTAAGTGGAGACAGTTGCATTACCTACTTTAATGGGTTACTGTACTCAAGATACTGAATAACTTTCCGAAAAGAACGTAAGGAAATTCACAACTAGGGTTGCCAATCTTCGTGCACGGATTTGCGGGAAATTTGCAATCATGGTGCGGGACCTGGCTCATAAAAGCGGGACCCAGCTGGTGTAAGGCGAAAAACAATGAGGCAAAGAAAAAAAAGAAAAATTGGTTGCCTTTTACTTCGTATGATTTTACAACCATAAAAGTTACTACCAAGGGGTGCAAGGAAAGAGCAGTTTGAAGAAATCTGATCGTCAGGCGCACCCTGGACAATCAGCTTCGATACTGCCGTTGCTGACTGGCAAACCTTTCCAAACAGCATGTGTAGTTGTCATGCGATATGGCTCATGCTGACACGGAATTCGAATTTAAAAAAGAAGAATAGGTACATGAACCTACCATGAACATCCTATACACCATGTACCTACATACCTATGAACTTTGGCATGCAAAAAAGAACGCATAAATTAGAAAAGAAACTTAATAAAGTTTTAAATCACTTCTTCTGAGTCAACTGAGCTCACAAATACTTCTGCTAGAAAGGTTAGCCAGAAAACGGGACAATAGGCGTCCCGCACACATCTATCGCGGGACGCATCCTCTAAGGGTCTAGAAACGGGACGTCCCGCCTCTCGCGGGACGGTTGGCAACCCTTGTCGCTACGCATCCCTGTCTAACACCCCTGGAGTTGTCGAACTAGTCTGTGTATACCCCGTTTATCCTCCTTTGTAAGAACAGTTATACAAAGATTTCAGTGCCTGAACCAAGTTGCTATCCACCCCGTTCAGGTCAGTCGCTATTTATTGTTTAAACTATTAAATAAACGATACGGTTCATAATCCTTTTGATCATTTAAAATTTGATATTTCAACCCTTTGACCATTCGTCCATTTGGCCTTTGAACGATTTGGCTAATCGTCTTTTTGATATTTTAAATTTTGATGTATAAACTTTTGGCCTTTCGTACTTTTGACCAAATGACCATTTGGTCTTTTAAAATTTGGTATTTCGTTTTTTGTTCTTTTAAAATTTGACCAATGAACGTTTGACTTTTTGATATGTAACCTTCAATTATCCAACAAATATTTTGCTAAAACTTAGTATTATTTAGAGAGACGCATAATACACGCTTTAAGCGCGTAATTATATTTAAAAAGCTTACTAGCATTTTCCGAAAGTCCCGGGATCTTTTTTTGTAGTCCCGGTTCTTTGACTGCCGCGAAATCCCGGGATTTCCCGGTATTTTCGGTTGCGGGAATTCCCGGGAGCACGCACCCTGTAGTAACACCACGTAACACGTAATTTTTTAAGATTCTTTTATTTTATCGTGTGGTCACATGGAAGAAATAGCTTTTAGTGATAAGACCGCATTTTATTCGTACCCACAAGGTATCTCATTTCCTTTTTTCGTTTTGTTCAATGTTTTTGGCCTGTAAATAAAAATATTTATGTACTTGCATAATGTCGATATTTTATTTACAAAGAGCATCACATCCTGTATATTATGACATCGAACGGGAACACTCCTTCTTTAAACTCAGTTTGCCATAACACCACCGGTCGGTAGTACGCCTCACGCTCAGATCTTACTCACAACAAAAATGGCTACAATAAATCAGAGTGACTGTAAAAACCATTCAAAACACGACTTATTGAAGTTTGCTTTTTATGACTACGGAAGCTTCGATGGAACAAATGCAGTAAAAATTGTTCTGACAGTGTTCTTTGGGGTGACAATGCTATTGAGTGTTTTGGGAAACGTGTGTACGTGCGCAGTTATAGCTCGCGACCGTAGCATGAGGACTCCGACCAACTGCTACTTACTAAATCTCGCCATCACAGATCTGCTGACAGCCCTGTCCGTTCCTCTAGAGTTATACATGCTTTGGATACCAGACCACTATCCGTTTGGCGCACTAGGATGCTTCTTTCATTTCGTTATATGGGTCTGTCTGAGTAATTGCAGCGTTCTAACTATAGTTGCGTTTACTGTGGAACGGTATTTGGTCGTCTCAAAACCGTTCCTCCGTCAAAAGTTAGCTATAAAAACGCGCGTGTACAAAATAATTGGTTTAAGTTGGGTGATATCATGTTCTTTTAGTCTCGTTGATGTGTTCTATGTAGATTTTGTTGAGAGAAATAATTCCAATTACGTTTATTGTGCTTTAACTGTGTCACAGGCAACTATGATAATATTTCCAGTGGAGATTATGGTATTCTTTGTGTTACCGATGACGGTTATTGCGGTTCTGTTCGTACTGATAGCTGTAAAACTGAAGTCTACCCAGCTGCAGCTGAGGAGGAGTTCAGTCAAGGCAAACCAAGACAAGGATAGAGCTGTCAAAATGTTAGGTTAGTTAAAATAGACTTTTAAAAGAATGGTCCTTGCAGAGTGCGCTGCATACAAAAATTATTTGATTGACCGGTCTTCCGTTTGCCGGTCTTAAATGTTTAATATGTGCTTAATTATTTAACTCTCAAAACTCTATTAAAGACTAAGTACCTTATAAATTTCGATTTTAAAGGGTACCTTACTAAGCACACCTTGGACACTACAGGATGTAAGGAAAAGTACCATGAACTACATATTCTACCCATCAAGCTGAACAACTTTTACTATGAATGTAAACCTTTCAGAACAAAAAAAATTAGCTGTCCCATACTAAACTGCAATACCTACTCGATTCAAATGTATGCAACAGCAGATTTCTTTTTGTTCTGACAGGTTTGCTCCCATAGTAAAAGTAGTTCAGTTTTATAGGTAGAGTATGTGGTTTTAAGGCTAATGATACTTTTCCTTACACCCTGTATAGCTGCAAATTCTTTCATATGGGACAGATTGAGAATAAGCTTGGTACGCCTACATTTTCCGCCACGCTTTCTTCCAAGCGGCGGGGGTGAAGTTAAAATTGGTGTGGGTCGGGAGTGTCCGTACTGTATGGTATGCAGTACCTACTAGATACTCTTTCTTATACTAAGAAAGGGAATGATTTGGATTTACTAAGTACAACCTGGGCGAATTAAGCTCTATTCATATTTGACGGGACGGGACGGGCACGGGACGGGACGGAGCCAGCGAGAGCAATGAAAAATGAACCTTATTTACATAGTAGGAGAGTATAAAATCCTTTGACGGCCAACGGCCTCCGTGCTCCGTCCGTTGCCGTCCCGTCTCCGTCCGTCGCCGTCCCGTCTCCGTCCGTCGCCGTCCCGTCTCCGTCCGTCCACCGCCCGTGCTCCGTCCGTTGCCGTCCCGTCTCCGTCCGTTGCCGTCCCGTCTCCGTCCGTCGCCGTCCCGTCTCCGTCCGTCCTCCGCCCGCGCGGTGCTGCCAATAGTTGATCTCGAAAAATCAAGGAAAATTTAATGGTGAAAAGAATTTGATATGGTGAAGGTGACAGTTCAAAATGGCTCGATAGATGGCGCTGAAGCGAGTTACATAACAGTACCCGTTTGTAGTAGTACTCAGTAACTTCTTTGTTTTTCAACCGATTGCCTCCAAAATCGATATCTGAGAGGCCGCGTGGACCCCGAACACGAATACAATGTTAGATTTGAGAAAAGTGGCCGCCATCTTGAACTTTTTTGTTTCTTAACCGATTGCTTCCAAAATCGATATCCGGGGGTCCGCGTGGACTCCGAACACGAATCTGATGTCAGATTTGAGAAAAAAGGCCGCCATCTTGAACTTTTTTGTTTCTCAACCGATTGCTTCCAAAATCGATATCCGGGGGTCCGCGTGGTCTCTGAACACAAATCCGATGTCAGATTTGAGAAAAGTGGCCGCCATCTTGAACTTTTTTGTTTCTTAACCGATTGCTTCCAAAATCGATATCTGGGAGTCCGCGTGGACTCCGAACACGAATCCGATGTCAGATTTGAGAAAAGTGGCCACCATCTTGAACTTTTTTGTTTCTTAACCGATTGCTTCCAAAATCGATATCTGGGGGTCCGCGTGGACTCCGAACACGAATCCGATGTCAGATTTGAGAAAAGTGGCCGCCATCTTGAACTTTTTTGTTTCTCAACCGATTGCTTCCAAAATTGATATCTGGGGGTCCGCGTGGACTCCGAACACGAATCCGATGTCAGATTTGAGAAAAGTGGCCGCCATTTTGAACTTTTTTGTTTCTCAACCGATTGCTTCCAAAATCGATATCCGGGGGTCCGCGTGGTCTCTGAACACGAATCCGATGTCAGATTTGAGAAAAGGGCCGCCATCTTGAACTTTTTTGTTTCTTAACCGATTGCTTCCAAAATCGATATCTGGGGGTCCGCGTGGACTCCGAACACGAATCCGATGTCAGATTTGAGAAAAGTGGCCGCCATTTTGAACTTTTTTGTTTCTCAACCGATTGCTTCCAAAATCGATATCCGGGGGTCCGCGTGGACTCCGAACACGAACCCGATGTCAGATTTGAGAAAAGTGGCCGCCATCTTGAACTTTTTTGTTTCTTAACCGATTGCTTCCAAAATCGATATCTAGGGGTCCGCGTGGACTCCAAACACGAATCCGATGTCAGATTTGAGAAAAGTGGCCGCCATCTTGAACTTTTTTGTTTCTTAACCGATTGCTTCCAAAATCGATATCTGGGGGTCTGCGTGAACTCCAAACACGAATCCGATGTCAGATTTGAGAAAAATGGCCGCCATCTTGAACTTTTTTGTTTCTTAACCGATTGCTTCCAAAATCGATATCTGGGGGTCCGCGTGGACTCCGAACACGAATCCGATGTCAGATTTGAGAAAAGTGGCCGCCATCTTGAACTTTTTTGTTTCTTAACCGATTACTTCCAAAATCGATATCTGGGGGTCCGCGTGGACTCCGAACACGAATCTGATGTCAGATTTGAGAAAAAAGGCCGCCATCTTGAACTTTTTTGTTTCTCAAACCGATTGCTTCCAAAATCGATATCCGGGGGTCCGCGTGGTCTCTGAACACAAATCCGATGTCAGATTTGAGAAAAGTGGCCGCCATCTTGAAGTTTTTTGTTTCTTAACCGATTGCTTCCAAAATCGATATCTGGGAGTCCGCGTGGACTCCGAACACGAATCCGATGTCAGATTTGAGAAAAGTGGCCACCATCTTGAACTTTTTTGTTTCTTAACCGATTGCTTCCAAAATCGATATCTGGGGGTCCGCGTGGACTCCGAACACGAATCCGATGTCAGATTTGAGAAAAGTGGCCGCCATCTTGAACTTTTTTGTTTCTCAACCGATTGCTTCCAAAATTGATATCTGGGGGTCCGCGTGGACTCCGAACACGAATCCGATGTCAGATTTGAGAAAAGTGGCCGCCATTTTGAACTTTTTTGTTTCTCAACCGATTGCTTCCAAAATCGATATCCGGGGGTCCGCGTGGTCTCTGAACACGAATCCGATGTCAGATTTGAGAAAAGGGCCGCCATCTTGAACTTTTTTGTTTCTTAACCGATTGCTTCCAAAATCGATATCTGGGGGTCCGCGTGGACTCCGAACACGAATCCGATGTCAGATTTGAGAAAAGTGGCCGCCAGTTTGAACTTTTTTGTTTCTCAACCGATTGCTTCCAAAATCGATATCCGGGGGTCCGCGTGGTCTCTGAACACGAATCCGATGTCAGATTTGAGAAAAGGGCCGCCATCTTGAACTTTTTTGTTTCTTAACCGATTGCTTCCAAAATCGATATCTGGGGGTCCGCGTGGACTCCGAACACGAATCCGATGTCAGATTTGAGAAAAGTGGCCGCCATCTTGAACTTTTTTGTTTCTTAACCGATTACTTCCAAAATCGATATCTGGGGGTCCGCGTGGACTCCGAACACGAATCCGATGTCAGATTTGAGAAAAGTGGCCGCCATTTTGAACTTTTTTGTTTCTCAACTGATTGCTTCCAAAATCGATATCCGGGGGTCCGCGTGGTCTCTGAACACAAATCCGATGTCAGATTTGAGAAAAGTGGCCGCCATCTTGAAGTTTTTTGTTTCTTAACCGATTGCTTCCAAAATCGATATCTGGGAGTCCGCGTGGACTCCGAACACGAATCCGATGTCAGATTTGAGAAAAGTGGCCACCATCTTGAACTTTTTTGTTTCTTAACCGATTGCTTCCAAAATCGATATCTGGGGGTCCGCGTGGACTCCGAACACGAATCCGATGTCAGATTTGAGAAAAGTGGCCGCCATCTTGAACTTTTTTGTTTCTCAACCGATTGCTTCCAAAATTGATATCTGGGGGTCCGCGTGGACTCCGAACACGAATCCGATGTCAGATTTGAGAAAAGTGGCCGCCATTTTGAACTTTTTTGTTTCTCAACCGATTGCTTCCAAAATCGATATCCGGGGGTCCGCGTGGTCTCTGAACACGAATCCGATGTCAGATTTGTGAAAAGGGCCGCCATCTTGAACTTTTTTGTTTCTTAACCGATTGCTTCCAAAATCGATATCTGGGGGTCCGCGTGGACTCCGAACACGAATCCGATGTCAGATTTGAGAAAAGTGGCCGCCATTTTGAACTTTTTTGTTTCTCAACCGATTGCTTCCAAAATCGATATCCGGGGGTCCGCGTGGTCTCTGAACACGAATCCGATGTCAGATTTGAGAAAAGGGCCGCCATCTTGAACTTTTTTGTTTCTTAACCGATTGCTTCCAAAATCGATATCTGGGGGTCCGCGTGGACTCCGAACACGAATCCGATGTCAGATTTGAGAAAAGTGGCCGCCATCTTGAACTTTTTTGTTTCTTAACCGATTACTTCCAAAATCGATATCTGGGGGTCCGCGTGGACTCCGAACACGAATCCGATGTCAGATTTGAGAAAAGTGGCCGCCATTTTGAACTTTTTTGTTTCTCAACTGATTGCTTCCAAAATCGATATCTGGGGGTCCGCGTGGACTCCGAACACGAACCCGATGTCAGATTTGAGAAAAGTGGCCGCCATCTTGAACTTTTTTGTTTCTTAACCGATTGCTTCCAAAATCGATATCTAGGGGTCCGCGTGGACTCCAAACACGAATCCGATGTCAGATTTGAGAAAAGTGGCCGCCATCTTGAACTTTTTTGTTTCTTAACCGATTGCTTCCAAAATCGATATCTGGGGGTCTGCGTGAACTCCAAACACGAATCCGATGTCAGATTTGAGAAAAATGGCCGCCATCTTGAACTTTTTTGTTTCTTAACCGATTGCTTCCAAAATAGATATCTGGGGGTCAGCGTGGTCTCTGAACACAAATCCGATGTCAGATTTGAGAAAAGTGGCCGCCATCTTGAACTTTTTTGTTTCTCAACCGATTGCTTCCAAAATCGATATCTGGGGGTCCGCGTGGACTCCGAACACGAATCCGATGTCAGATTTGAGAAAAGTGGCCGCCATTTTGAACTTTTTTGTTTCTTAACCCATTGCTTCCAAAATCGATATCCGGGGGTCCGCGTGGTCTCTGAACACGAATCCGATGTCAGATTTGAGAAAAGTGGCCGCCATCTTGAACTTTTTTGTTTCTCAACCGATTGCTTCCAAAATCGATATCTGGGGGTCCGCGTGGACTCCGAACACGAATCCGATGTCAGATTTGAGAAAAGTGGCCGCCATTTTGAACTTTTTTGTTTCTCAACCGATTGCTTCCAAAATCGATATCCGGGGGTCCGCGTGGTCTCTGAACACGAATCCGATGTCAGATTTGAGAAAAGTGGCCGCCATCTTGAACTTTTTTGTTTCTTAACCGATTGCTTCCAAAATCGATATCTGGGGGTCCGCGTGGACTCCGAACACGAATCCGATGTCAGATTTGAGAAAAGTGGCCGCCATCTTGAACTTTTTTGTTTCTTAACCGATTACTTCCAAAATCGATATCTGGGGGTCCGCGTGGACTCCGAACACGAATCCGATGTCAGATTTGAGAAAAGTGGCCGCCATTTTGAACTTTTTTGTTTCTCAACTGATTGCTTCCAAAATCGATATCTGGGGGTCCGCGTGGACTCCGAACACGAACCCGATGTCAGATTTGAGAAAAGTGGCCGCCATCTTGAACTTTTTTGTTTCTTAACCGATTGCTTCCAAAATAGATATCTGGGGGTCAGCGTGGACTCCAAACACGAATCCGATGTCAGATTTGAGAAAAGTGGCCGCCATCTTGAACTATTTTGTTTCTCAACCGATTGCTTCCAAAATCGATATCTAGGGGTCCGCGTGGACTCCAAACACGAATCCGATGACAGATTTGAGAAAAGTGTCCGCCATCTTGAACTTTTTTGTTTCTCAACCGATTGCTTCCAAAATCGATATCTAGGGGTCCGCGTGGATTCCAAACACGAATCTGATGTCAGATTTGAGAAAAAAGGCCGCCATCTTGAACTTTTTTGTTTCTCAACCGATTGCTTCCAAAATCGATATCTGGGGGTCCGCGTGGACTCCGAACACGAATCCGATGTCAGATTTGAGAAAAGTGGCCGACATCTTGAACTATTTTGTTTCTCAACCGATTGCTTCCAAAATCGATATCTAGGGGTCCGCGTGGACTCCAAACACGAATCCGATGTCAGATTTGAGAAAAGTGGCCGCCATTTTGAACTTTTTTGTTTCTCAACCGATTGCTTCCAAAATCGATATCCGGGGGTCCGCGTGGTCTCTGAACACGAATCCGATGTCAGATTTGAGAAAAGTGGCCGCCATCTTGAACTTTTTTGTTTCTTAACCGATTGCTTCCAAAATCGATATCTGGGGGTGTGTCCGTATAGTTAGCAGCCTCACCAGCTCATTCGAAGGTTTTGACTAAGCCACGATTTAGTGCCCAATTAGTGCAATTTGGTGCCCAAAGCACAGATTTGGTGCTCAAGTAGTTTAAAAGATATTTGGGTACCTTACTGAGGCTGCTAGATAGACGTCAAGCTAGCAGTCGCATTTTGAAATACTGTTTGTATCGATGTGATTTATATGTCACGATTTAGTGCTCATTTAGTGATCCCTATATCCAAAATTTCATGAATATTGATCCAATACAAGCCGAGATATGATAGTACATTGTTGAGGCTGCTAACTAGACGTTTCTTCCAACGATGATTCCAATGAAACGGATGCACATTTGAAACAGATAAATACATAGCGATTTAGTGCTCGATTTGGTGACTCTTATGATATTTATGAAAAGTAGAATTTTCTTTCCTATTTCCCAAAAAAATTACGTAAACTTCTACATACAACGATTTTCGGTACAACCGTGCACAAAAATTATCATTCCTCGGAACTACTGCCATGAGCTAGCGCTTGCGCTCGCGCAAGTAGTTCATAGTTATACCGAGAGATGGCGGGACTGGCGGATTGTTTACGTGAGTTACGGAGATGCGAATACGTGTCTTTTTATTACATAGAATGAAGAACTAATTGCTTGATACAAATTAGTGCATTATAACTTCTTATCGTCGTCTACAGTTCCACATTATATTATTTATCCTATGAATTAACTAACTGCCTCCGTGGTCTAATGGTTAAGAACATTGGGCTCTCGACACGGAGGTCGTGGGTTCGATTCCCACAGGGGACACCTAGTGATATGTCACTTTGTGCGTTTTTCCCCAGTTGATTAGGACATTGCAGGCCGAGTCACCTGATTGTCTGAAAAGAAAAATGATTCCGTGCTTCGGATGGCGCGTTAAGCCGTTTGTCCCTGCTACTATCTCTGGTGGTAGTAGTCATTACACGTCAGGAGGTCTGAAAAAACTTTGACATCTTTGACCCACGTGATAAGAAGAAGACTAATGGAGTGTTCAGACCCGCACGACCAAAGCGACTGGGAAGCGGGAGCGTCTACCGCGCGGCGGTCGCTGCCCATGTAATCTTAGAGCGCTTACAGACGAGCGACAGTTGTCTGCGACAGCTCGCGACAGGGTCGCGCGACCCTCTGCGACCGTCGCGCGACCGTGACGTAGGTATAGTCTGAGAGCACAAGTCTTGTTCTTGAGAGATTTCAGTTTGAAGAAAACGGAGGCTAAAAAATAACATGTTTGATATTTCGGGTTTTTATACGTTTTTCGTAGATTTTGGTTTCCTTAGATAATCCAGAATTGATTATCTTCATCATCAAGTCCATAAAATATTACAGACTGGTAAAAATAGGGCAATTATAATATACATTGGTACCGATTCGGACTGTGCCACGACTTAACTTAACTAAATTTATTCCTGTCACTTTCTAAAATAAGATTAAGAAAAGAGACAGAAAACCAACAGCTGACTTTAGTGCTGTCAAAGTGACGTTAAACGCCCAAAATAAGATGCCATCATAATGTACGCCATCTTATTTAAAGCGTTTTTGTTTTGGGCGTGTAACGTCACTTTGACAGCACTAAAGTCAGCTGTTGGTTTTCTGTCTCTTTTCTTAATCTTATTTTAGAAAGTGACAGGAATAAATTTAGTTAAGTTAAGTCGTGGCACAGTCCGAATCGAGGCCATTATATAGTTAATTAGTTATGATATAATACTTAACACAACACTAATAATTATAACACATAATATTATACACATAAATATTTATAAATATTAAATACGTATACAGGGTGTAACAAAACACCCTAGTAATACTTAAGGGGGTGCTTCAGACCATCAAACTGAACAACTTTCACTATGGAGCCAACATCGAAATCGCGAAAAAAAATCAGCTCTTTCATACAAAACTGCAGTACCGTCTCGACTCAAATGTATGGGACGGCATATTTTTTTTATTTTTTCTCGACATTGGCTCCATAGTTAAAGTTGTTCAGATTGATGGTCTGAAGCACCCCCTTAAGTATTACTAGGGTGTTTTGTTACATCCTGTATAGGGTCCTTCTTAATATGCTGACACTTTTTTAAGGGGATGATCAGACCGTCATACTGAACAACTTCCTCTATGGGACCAACATCGAAATCGCGAAAAAAAAATCATCACTTCCATACAAAACTGCAAACCTACTCGGAGCCAAACGTATGGGACAACTGTTTTTTTTTCGCGATTTCGATGTTGATTCCATAGAGAAAGTTGTTCAGTTTGATAATATAATAATAATTTAATAATAATAATTTTCCGAGTCATCGATGTTTGTATCTATACAGGGTGTTAGGCGCATCGTGTGCCAAATCGAATGGGATGATTGGAGGGGTCTTTAGGTACCTCAGAAAAAAAAATAAAAAATCCTGGCCCAAAGATTTTTTTTTAACTGACTTTCAATGGTTTTGGGTGAAAATTGCCAAAAATCTACATTCAAATTTTTTTTTTAAAAAACCTGTTGGGTATAACTAACTTTTTTTGTTAAACCTTTAATCTGTGATAGTGTGCGCTTCTATCGAACCCAAAATTACTCGCCAGTGACATCTACTTTTTTTTTTACAGCCCCCCAAAGTTTTTTTTTTACGTTAAAATAAATGTGATAGTCAACTTTCGATCTCAATAAAAAAAAAACTAAAAGTGATCATGCTCTTCCAATTTTTTCAAAACATCTCTGGACTGTCCCCATTCTAATGGTATGCAATACGTTATGAAATAAAATGAGTAACATCGCAATTTTTTTTTTTTCTGTAATAAGTCGCAATTTTCTAATATTCAATAGGTGACGTAAAAACTAGTATTTCCGGTAATTACACTCACAGTCAGGTAAAAAAATTAAATTTTGAAGGGTTTACTTGAAGTAACCGCCTCCCGTTCTTTGTTTGATACAGGTAAAATTTGCTTTCTCACTCTAACGTAGTGAAATCTATCTTGTATCCCTTTCTCCCGGGGGCTGTTTTTTTGAATAGACCCAGGGGGATTTGTAATACTGACTGAGTAATGAGTATTACAAATCCCCCTGGGTCTATTCAAAAAAACAGCCCCCGGGAGAAAGGGATACAAGATAGATTTCACTACGTTAGAGTGAGAAAGCAAATTTTACCTGTATCAAACAAAGAACGGGAGGCGGTTACTTCAAGTAAACCCTTCAAAATTTAATTTTTTTACCTGACTGTGAGTGTAATTACCGGAAATACTAGTTTTTACGTCACCTATTGAATATTAGAAAATTGCGAATTATTACAGAAAAAAAAAAATTTGCGATGTTACTCATTTTATTTCATAACGTATTGCATACCATTAGAATGGGGACGGTCCATAGATGTTTTGAAAAAATTGGAAGAGCATGATCACTTTTAGTTTTTTTTTTATTGAGATCGAAAGTTGACTATCACATTTATTTTAACGTAAAAAAAAAACTTTGGGGGGCTGTAAAAAAAAAAGTAGATGTCACTGGCGAGTAATTTTGGGTTCGATAGAAGCGCACACTATCACAGATTAAAGGTTTAACAAAAAAAGTTAGTTATACCCAACAGGTTTTTTAAAAAAAAATTTGAATGTAGATTTTTGGCAATTTTCACCCAAAACCATTTAAAGTCAGTTAAAAAAAAATCTTTGGGCCAGGATTTTTTATTTTTTTTTCTGAGGTACCTAAAGACCCCTCCAATCATCCCATTCGATTTGGCACACGATGCGCCTAACACCCTGTATATTATGTATTCTATATCGTTGTCTAGTCATCATAATACAAGTCCAGGCTAGATTCTGGTACTTTAAATGTGACTAGATAATTTGTGTGACAATGTCCAAGATATTTATTTATTTATTTAATAGTCTGGTCATCGCCTTAAAAAAGTGTCAGCATATTAAGAAGGACCCTGTATACAACGTGTTAATGAATTAGCGCAAAACCTCATACACCCCAACTGATTTATAACAAAATAATTAGATTGAAACAATAATTTAATTACTTTGATAGTTAAAATTTAAAGTTATAAGAATTTTAAGTTTTGAGGCAGAAATGATTTGTTATCATTTCGGCACTGAAAGAAAGCGCTAACGTACTCATGGATACATTTTTATGATATTGTTTTGATAGTAAGTAGGGTGAGTGGGCATGTGCGGTGGGTTGACATCGGGTTCAGAAAATTTTAAATTTATCAAACAAATTATTTAATATTTTGAAAAAAATTACCTACTTTGAAACCATGATAATTCGACTCTGCTCTCGATTCTAAACAAACTACTTTCTAGTTTTGCGTTAATTCATTAACACGTTGTATAGGATGTTACAAACTACCAAAAAAACTGTTTTGGATATGGAGGTCTATCTCACAGACTATACAACACTACGTCACGGTCTTCAACTGTCGCGCGACCCTGTCGCGAGCTGTCGCAGACAACTGTCGCTGGTCTGTAAGAGCCCTTATGGCGTACCGCCAAGTCGCCCAAACCAACGCGACCATGACGCGGGAAAGCAGCGTCAGCGGAGCGGGAAGCGTGCGTCAAGTGGTCAGACGTGTACAATGTTAAGCTCACGTATCAAAATAAAATACAAATTTTAAATTTCAGTACATTTTGGTTCTTTATGATAGATTTGGAACGTTTTTGGTAGATTTTCCTAGATTTTTTGTAGATTTTGGTTGTTTTTTGTAGATTTTGGAAATTTTTGTTTCTTCTGGTACCTAGTTTTTGGTAATTTCTGGTAGATTTTGGTAGCAAAAACCATAAAACTATGTAACTATGTAACGGCTACTACCACAAGAGATAGTAGCAGGGACCAACGGCTTAACGTGCCATCCGAAGCAAGGAATCATCTTTCTTTTCAAATAATCTGGTATTTAGCATGTAATGTCCTTACCAACTGGGGAAAAATGCACACAGTGACATATCAGGTGTCCCCCGTGGGAATCGAACCCACGACCTCCTTGTCGAGAGCCCATTGCTCTTAACCATTAGACCACAGATAGGCAATTACTTGATAGTAATGAGGATTTTTGCCGACAGATAAGGTAATTTTTTTGCAAACTACGTCCTTATTTTACTTTAAGATTACTATTACCCTCCTTCTAGTGCAGTCGGGTAAAAACTGAATGTTTATAAGAAAAACTAAATGAAACTAGGAGAATAATGAACAGATTTATTATAAGTGAATAAATCACACACAGATTTTTGACTTTCTTGCTTGCAAGCTTGACACAAATGATTTGGGACTAGTCAATTAATACAGTAATAGTCAAATAGTAGACTCCTGGAGTGCGATTTTTGAATCTCATTCGCTGAGTTCAGCAGTTGAAAATGTCAAAATTATTATGGAGATAAGCATCTTTCTACTGCTGATTTGACTTTCAAAAATTGCACTCCTGAAGTATGATTTTTGAAAGTCAAATCAGCAGTAGAAAGATGCATATCTCCACAGTAATTTTGACATTTTCAACTGCTAAACTCCGCGAATGAGATTCAAAAATCGCACTCCTGGACTCAAATTGAGTCACTCAATACATACATAAGAGAGTGAGTATTGTCACAGTTATAAAAATTTAATGTCATTTAACTTTTTTGCTTGGCAGTACTAACTGTAGGGTTTGCTAAATAAGTACACATTTACTGTTGATAACTTGGCAGGTAGGGTATGCGGAGCGCGCACGTCCGTACCCGACAACGGCCGGCAGGCAAGTGACTCACTACGCGTTCGCACAGACACTACATCCCTTCTTTATTTTAATTTTATTTAAGATGTATTTTGTAACAGTACACTTAATATCAAAACTATAAGCAGTACAGGTACATATTAATATAATTATTATTATAAAGTCAGTAGTACTACAGCTTGCATTTATTTTATATTTTCTTAATATTTTATATATTTCTATATGAATCTACCACCGCTTCGGAAGGTGCTTCGCTTGGGAGAAGAAACGGCGCAAGAAACTCCACTATGCACATCGCTATAACATAACAATAATAATGTGTTATGATTGTTAATCTTTGATTATTAAAGGTTCCGTTTCTTACTGCTTAGTTTCATTTCTTTAATAGTTACTAAAAGCTTTCAATTACCATAGTACTCTGTGCCAATACTGAGCCCAATAGGTATTTACATTCAACTTTAGCTTACCACTCTAGAGTCTAGACTATCCCTTTCCTTTTCATAATATTTCAAGATTTTAACTACCATTTGTATTATTACAACATTTAGTTTTATTGCGTAAAATTGAAAGTCTAGTCCCACTTTATATGACACACTATTAATTAAATTAATAATCCTTAATTTAATTGACCTGTGAACTGTGATCATTATTTCAGGAGTGAGGATTGGTTAAGCAAACAGCAAGATAAGATTGACAAATCGCAATCAACTTCCATTCTAAGTACTTTTTTAAAACTATGGTAGGATAGTACAGTTTATGTACTTTTGTTACATTTGTTAAGTTTGTATTTAAGTTTATTTTTGTTAGGTACTTATATAAAATCCAACTAGGTGTAACCGTACGTAGAACAATGTAAAAATATAAATTTTATTTAAGCTGGTTTTATTAAACCAACGTGAAATTGCACATTGTTACTATAAAAAGTGTACTTTTGAACTACAAATGTATTAGCAAGACTACTCGTAATTACTTATTAGGTACTCGTACATGCCTTATCCAATTTTTACTTCAGTAGGTAATTGGATTTGATCACAAAACATTTTCATTAAGTATGACTTATACCTGGATTTACTCTCTGGCTATAATATAAACATTTTATTTTGGACAATATTGGTGGTGCTTGAAAAGAGTGGCAATTCCGAAATAATTTGTTACGAGTACTTAAACAAACTTTGATTATGTCTTATTAGAATATCGTTATCCACTTATGGCACTTAGCGTCGAAATCAATTTCACTGTGATACGCTCCTTGTACCTGTGGACAGATTTCGAGTAGTATATTATTATTGGCTAGATAGCTATAATGCTTGCCTCATGTTTCGGATTTCTGCAATAACCTTTATGGAATGATAAACAAAAGGTGTTCAGAAAATACCCAATATAGGTACAGGAATATTGCATAATTAATTGTATGTCTTGTGTGTTCAATTTCGTTGCAAATTAGAGTTAAGTGTTTAGTCTATGTTTTCGCTGTTTATCATTGCATTTTAGTACATAAAGACTGTGACTATTGGGTCACGTGGCTTAAATTGGTACAAATGTTCCATTTGACAGCATAAAATATAGCTCTAGTATTTGCTCAAATTCCATAGATCTTTATCATCTCTTATTTATTTATTTTATATTTATGTCCAATACTTATTTATTCTAGACATTTCATAGCCCATAGTTTTTAGTTTTACATTTAGATTTGCCTATGGCTAGTTTATGGCTCGTTTAGGATTATTTGAACCCGAAAGTCTCTGCTTGGTAATTGTCCAATTTTGACTAATTTTCATGGCCTGTAATAGTTTCGATAGTATAAACATAGCTTTTATTTTTATTTGGTCCTTTGCATTTTGTGTATCATAATGACACTTTTAAGTAGGTATGAATGACCGTGTAATGTCCGGCTTAGAATAGCACCAAACATATGAATGTCGTAAAAGGAGACTAAGTAATTCTCTCAGGCTTCGTCAACATCTCGGATATGCACCGGATGCTCAAATAATGTTTTAATGTCACATTAATATTTGCACGCAATATGACGACCCAAAACGACTTTAGGACTATAAATTTGACCATATACTTTCAATGAAAAGATTTTAACATTTCATTTGATTTCACTCGAATTGATATGATTTCATTTAATTTCACTCGAATTTATTTGATTCTGTTTGATCTCCTCTCATCTCCCCTCATTCCTTCCTATCCTTTCCCTTTCTTTCCTTTTATTTGATTCTGTTCGATCTCCCCTCATCTCATCTCGTTCCTTCCTATCCTTTCCTTTCCCTTCCTTTCCTTTTTTTTTATTTCATTTGGATAAATACTGGTCAGAGTTACTGCTTCTGGATCGTATCCATTTACGATTTATAAAATTATGGAAGTAAGGACAAGAGAGTAAGTCTGTCATAAGCACATACACTTAGGCACTTACAATATTCTGCGTAACCGCCAGCCACTGCAATCAAGGACTTTTAACTGCTATTATAGTCCATGTATAATTATATAATATTAGTACAGTAACTATTTTATTTTCATGACCCTTTAGCTTTTGATAACAACTTGATAGTTGCATGATTATAATAATAAGGAGGTATATATTGAGGAGGATATTATGAGGTTATAATAACAACCCATATAATTTTATAGTTTTATGACATTTTAGCTTTCGCTAACAACTTGATAGTTGCTTGGTTCTGTAACCCATATCATTTTATAGTTGCATGATACTTTGGCTTTCGCTAACAACTTGATAGTTGCATGGTTGCATGATAGTTTAGCTTTCGCCTCACAACTTAATAGTTGCATGGTTCTATAACTCATATCAGTTTATAGTTGCAGGATACTTTAGCTTTTGCTAACAACTTGATAGTTGCTTGGTTCTGTAACCCATATCATTGTATAGTTGCATGACCCTTTAGCTTTCGCTAACAACTTGATAGTTGCATGGTTCTATTACACATAATTATTATCATTTAATAGTTGCATGATACTTTAGCTTTCGCTAATAACCTGATAGTTGTATGGTTATCTAACCAATATAATTTTATAATTGCGTGACCCTTTAGCTTTTGCTAACAGTTTAATAACTGCATGGTCCTGTCACCATTGCATTTGCATGGGTTTGCATGGCCTTGCATGGCCTTGTATGTAACTGCATGACCTTTTTGTTTTTACTAAAAACTTAGTTACTGAATAGTCCTTTAATTATTGTAGTTGCATATATTTACATGGCTTTGCACGGCCTTGCATGGCATTGTCTGTAACTGCATGACTTTTCTGTTTTTACTAACAACTTAGTTATTGAATAGTCCTTTTACTATTGCAGTTATATATTTTTGCATGACTTTGCATGGCAGTGCATATCCCTGCATGTATTATGCATCTGCTTGACCTTTTAGTTTTTACTAACAGTTTAATCACTGCATGGTCCTTTAACTACTGTAGTTTTACCTACATGGCACTTTATACTTATCGCCTTTTAGTTCGCGTGACTCGCACTTGGAACCTAATATGCGGTAGGTATGTATAAAGTGGTATGTATATTATGTTATACTGGACTACGTACGTAGTCAAGTCAGTAACTATCGGTGCAAAAGATATAGCATATTCAACAGCGTATTTAGAATTAAATTCATAATGAATCGTTAAGTTAGACGTATAGTATAGTTAGTTGTAACGGAAATTTGCAAGAAATGCCTTTTTTCCCCCTTGTTAAATAGTTGCAACTTTTCAAGTCACTCCTTAACATAACAAGGTACAAACAATATTGATTGTGATTGAATATAAAATAGCTTTACACTGACATACCTATGCGGAAACCTTATGTCATCCGGTAGGTATTTGTGTTCAATTTTCTGAGCATTGGCTACTGTTTTGCACCGATTTACCCACTCGAGTATCTATACGTACGCAGCGCTACATCATATTTATAATAACACTATATATTCAAGATGTTATTATTTGCCTGTTTTCTATAATTTATACTGTTTATCATTGAAACCAGACAATTAGTAGTCCTCGTAAATATCTGACCTTTAACCTTAACCACAACCGTAACCGTAACCGACCAACCGACCGACCGACCGACTGACCGACCGACCGACCGACCGACCGATCGACCGACGGACTGACCGACCGACCGACCTTCAGTTTAACCTTTAACGGTACGCGAGTGCCATAGGGTACAAATCGCTACTCCGTCGAGTTATGTGTAGGTAGGTAACATAGACAGAGTCACGATTATGATACTCCTACGATTTTATGTTCTTATCTCGTTCTTATATCAAACTCTGAGATTTCGTAAGAAGGGACTTTGTTAGATCCTCAGACGGCGTCAACTGTTAAGTCGAGGTCCTAATCAAGCGGCTTGCATAGATAGGTATACATACTCCTCAATCTAGCTGAATAACTTCGTATTATGAGATAGTCATTGTCGTAGTCTCTGCCTATCCCGCAGGATTATGGCTTGAGCGTAAAGCTATTATATAAACATGTATGTAATGTATTGTACATGACCTTAAGGATTCGTTCGAACAGGTGCTCGATTTGTGGTATATTCTTTCGAGCCCGATCGCAGCAGCCGCCCATCTTCTTGGTGTCTCCTTCTTCTTTTCCTCCAGCGTTTGATGGTCATCGTTCATGAAAAGAAAAATAATCACTGTAATATATTGTAAACCAAAGCATAAACTAAGAATCGGATGTTTTTTTGATATGATAACCAATGAAATAGGCATAGTGAATACATGCTAGCCTCCGTGGATATTTAATTAAGCACGGTGAAAGTAACAGAAGTACCATGATAACCCCTGTGGATAAATTATAATGAATCATCGTTATTGTTCTTTTAAATCAAAATAGAACGTTATTTTTGATAATAGATATTCACTTTGTTCAGAGTTTTCAGAATATTGCTGACAACCCCGTCGGGGAACACAGTCGTGAACATAATTATGCTGTTCTGCTGCTTGAAACATGTTTTATAACTTCGTTTTAATTTCAAAATGAAATGACGTTCACCGTTGTTTTTATTTCAAAACCGGGTAATATACAGTGTGCACTTACGTAAAATAAGATCCCGTCGTCGCCACTTTGTAGGGTTTGCTAAATAAGTACACATTTACTGTTGATAACTTGGCAGGTAGGGTATGCGGAGCGCGCACGTCCGTACCCGACAACGGCCGGCAGGCAAGTGACTCACTACGCGTTCGCACAGACACTACACTAACCATAAAATTAAAAACAAATTTAAACCCTAATAAAGTCTAAATTTGATCAACGGTTTCGTCAGACCTAAATTACGATTAGTATGTAGAAGTTTACGTAATTTTTTTGGGAAATAGGAAAGAAAATTCTACTTTTCATAAATATCATAAGAGTCACCAAATCGAGCACTAAATCGCTATGTATTTATCTGTTTCAAATGTGCATCCGTTTCATTGGAATCATCGTTGGAAGAAACGTCTAGTTAGCAGCCTCAACAATGTACTATCATATCTCGGCTTGTATTGGATCAATATTCATGAAATTTTGGATATAGGGATCACTAAATGAGCACTAAATCGTGACATATAAATCACATCGATACAAACAGTATTTCAAAATGCGACTGCTAGCTTGACGTCTATCTAGCAGCCTCAGTAAGGTACCCAAATATCTTTTAAACTACATGGGCACCAAATCTGTGCTTTGGGCACCAAATTGCACTAATTGGGCACTAAATCGTGGCTTAGTCAAAACCTTCGAATGAGCTGGTGAGGCTGCTAACTATACGGACACCTGGGGGTCCGCGTGGTCTCTAAACACGAATCCGATGTCAGATTTGAGAAAAGTGGCCGCCATCTTGAACTTTTTTGTTTCTCAACCGATTGCTTCCAAAATCGATATCTAGGGGTCCACGTGGACTCCAAACACGAATCTGATGTCAGATTTGAGAAAAGTGGCCGCCATCTTGAACTTTTTTGTTTCTCAACCGATTGTTTCCAAAATCGATATCTGGGGGTCCGTGTGGACTCCGAACACGAATCCGGTGTCAGATTTGAGAAAAGTGGCCGCCATCTTGAACTTTTTTGTTTCTCAACCGATTACTTCCAAAATCAATATCTGTGGGTCCGCGTGGACTTCAAACACGAATCCAATGTCAGATTTAAGAAAAGTGGCCGCCATCTTGAAATTTTTAGTTTCTCAACCGATTGCTTCCAAAATCGATATCTAGGGGTCAGCGTGGACTCCGAACATGAATCCGATGTCAGATTTGAGAAAAGTGGCCGCCATCTTGAACTTTTTTGTTTCTTAACCGATTGCTTCCAAAATAGATATCTGGGGGTCAGCGTGGACTCCAAACACGAGTCCGATGTCAGATTTGAGAAAAGTGGCCGCCATCTTGAACTATTTTGTTTCTCAACCGATTGCTTCCAAAATCGATATCTAGGGGTCCGCGTGGACTCCAAACACGAATCCGCTGTCAGATTTGAGAAAAGTGGCCGCCATCTTGAACTTTTTTGTTTCTCAAGTGATTCCTTCCAAAATCGATATCTAGGGGTCCGCGTGGATTCCAAACACGAATCTGATGTCAGATTTGAGAAAAAAGGCCGCCATCTTGAACTTTTTTGTTTCTCAACCGATTGCTTCCAAAATCGATATCTGGGGGTCTACGTGGACTCCAAACACGAATCCGATGTCAAATTTGAGAAAAGTGGCCGCCATCTTGAACTTTTTTGTTTCTCAACCGATTGCTTCCAAAATCGATATCTGGGGGTCCACGTGGACTCCGAACACGAATCCGATGTGAGAGTTGAAAAAAGTGGCTGCCATCTTGAACTTTTTTGTTTCTTAACCGATTGCTTCCAAAATCGATAACTGACTAACTGATAACTCCTCAAATCTGACATCAGATTCGTGTTCGGATTCCACGCGGACCCTCAGATAACGATTTTGGAAGCAATCGGTTAAGAAACAAAAAAGTTCAATATGGCGGCCACTTTTCTCAAATCTAACATCAGATTTGTGTTCGGAGTTCACGCGGACCCCCAGATATCGAATTTGGAAGCAATCGATAGAGAAACAAACTAGTTCAAGATGGCGGCCACTTTTCTCAAATCTGACATCGGATTCATGTTTAGAGTCCACGCGGACCATCAGATATCAATTTTGGAAGCAATCGGTTGAGAAACAAAAAAGTTCAAGATGGCGGCCACTTTTCTCAAACTTGACATCGGATTCGTGTGTGGAGTCCACGCGGATTATCAGATATCGATTTTGGAAGCAATCGGTTGAGAAACAAAAAAGTTCATAATGGCGGCCACTTTTCTCAAATCTGACATCGGATTCGTATTCGAAGTCCACGCGGATCCCCAGATATCGATTTTGGAAGCAATCGGTTGAGAAACAAAAAAGTTCAAGATGGCGGCCACTTTTCTCAAATCTGACATCGGATTCGTGTTTGGAGTTCACGCAGACCCCCAGATATCGATTTTGGAAGCAATCGGTTTGAGAAACCAAAAAATTCAAGATGGCGGCCACTTTTCTCAAATCTGACATCGGATTCGAGTTCGGAGTCCACGCGGACCCCCAGATATCGATTTTGGAAGCAATCGGTTAAGAAACAAAAAAGTTCAAGATGGCGGCCACTTTTCTCAAATCTGACATCGGATTCGTGTTTGGAGTCCACGCGGACCCCTAGATATCGATTTTGGAAGCAATCGGTTAAGAAACAAAAAAGTTCAAGATGGCGGCCACTTTTCTCAAATCTGACATCAGATTCGTGTTTAGAGTCCACGCAGACCATCAGATATCGATTTTGGAAGCAATCGGTTAAGAAACAAAAAAGTTCAAGATGGCGGTCACTTTTCTCAAATCTGACATCGGATTCGTGTTTGGAGTCCACGCGGACCCCTAGATATCGATTTTGGAAGCAATCGGTTAACAAACAAAAAAGTTCAAGATGGCGGCCACTTTTCTCAAATCTGACATCAGATTCGTGTTTAGAGTCCACGCAGACCATCAGATATCGATTTTGGAAGCAATCGGTTAAGAAACAAAAAAGTTCAAGATGGCGGCCACTTTTCTCAAATCTGACATCGGATTCGTGTTTGGAGTCCACGCGGACCCCTAGATATCGATTTTGGAAGCAATCGGTTAAGAAACAAAAAAGTTCAAGATGGCGGCCACTTTTCTCAAATCTGACATCAGATTCGTGTTTAGAGTCCACGCAGACCATCAGATATCGATTTTGGAAGCAATCGGTTGAGAAACAAAAAAGTTCAAGATGGCGGCCACTTTTCTCAAATTTGACATCGGATTCGTGTTTGGAGTCCACGCGGACCCCTAGATATCGATTTTGGAAGCAATCAGGTTGAGAAACAAAAAAGTTCAAGATGGTGGTCACTTTTCTCAAATCTGACATCGGATTCGTGTTCGGAGTCCACGCGGTCGCGGACCCTCAGTTATCGATTTTGGAATCAATCGGTTGAAAAACAAAATCATTGTTTTTTTTTTAACTTAGATCATAGTGAACGTTGTTCAGTTTGATTATCTGAAGCACCCCTGTAATAGCGCATTTAAATGTACACTCTGTACCTATACCTCCTGAGTCTCTATAATATAAGGTAGTTCTTGCGCGATTTGTGTCTTGATCTTCTTCCCAGGAGTGCGATTTTTGAAACTCATAGAAACTCTTTGAAATCAGCAGTTGATAAATTTAATATTAGGTCTTCTTCTTATCGTGTGGGCAGGCCCTGGTGTCAGAGTTTTTTCAGACCGCCTTACGGCCTCTGACGTGGTTTTTATGTAACTACTACTACCACCAGAGATAGTAGCCGGGACCAACGGCTTAGCGTGCCATCCGAAGCACGGAATCATTTTTCTTTTCGGACAATCAGGTGATTCAGCCTGCAATGTCCTAACCAACTAGGGAAAAACGCACAAAGTGACATATCACTAGGTGTCCCCCGTGGGATCCGAACCCACGACCTCCGTATCGAGAGCCAATGCTCTTAACCACTAGACCACGGAGGCAGTTAGGTACCTACTATGGAGACGTGCATCTTTCTACTGCTGATTTAACATTAAAAAATCATACTCCAGGAGAGTGATTTTCGAAAGTCAAATCAGCAGTAGAAATATGTCCATACATTTTCAACTGCTGCCGCACTCTTCCGCATTTTTCAAGTCTGAAGTGCGATTTTTGAAAATCATACGAGCGACTTGGCATTAGAAAATGCCAAAATTACTATGGAGATTATGCATCTTTCTACTGCCAAGTTGCTCGTATGATTTTCAAAAATCGCACTTCTGTTTGCCGGGTACTGACTGTTCTACCGTACGGGGTATGAAATTACCGTTAAAATTCGATAATTAAAGTACGTCTGGCAACACTGGGTGTCGGTTTCGCGTCGTGCCCGCCCGTCCTCCGCCCGCGCCCGTCCGTTGCCGTCCCGTCTCCGTCCGTTGCCGTCCCGTCTCCGTCCGTCCTCCGTCCGTGCCCGTGCTCCGTCCGTTGCCGTCCCGTCTCCGTCCGTTGCCGTCCCGTCTCCGTCCGTCCTCCGTCCGTCTCCGCGCCGTTGTAGTATGACTAAAGCTTTAACCTGACACTTGGCTTGAACGACGTTGGTGTAATCAATAACAAATAACAGCAAAAGAATAACTCGAAAATTCTAAAGCGAGGCCAGTAGCGATACATCTCAGTTACCGTTGCACGAGCATTTTCGAGTTATTCTTTTGCTGTTATTTGTTATTGTTTACACCAACTTCGTTCGAGCCAGGTGTCAAGTTAATGCGCCCGTGTTGTATGTATGTTGGGGATCACCCAATACCCCGGGATACGGATATATAAAAGTAGGGTACCACATCATGTATCTGAAGCTTAAACTGTCGAACCCATTTAGACAAATAATGTCCTATAGATTTTCTTATATCCGGAGACTATCCCCATAAATCCAATATGTATTCCGGACCGTACCCGGGTATTGTAGTGTGTGTGTCACTTTGGAGAGCCCTTGTAAACAGAAGTGACGTGGCGCGGACGTGGCGCGGGCGGGGTGCGGCAATATAAGCCTTATAGTACGCGTAGCATAGCGTTGTTTTGAGAATTATGCCCGCGCCTCCATCCGACATCGCCTGGTAGCGGGGGCGCGATATTATTCCTTTACGACAAAAACGACGCTATGCTACGTACCTGTAGTGTCTGTGCGAACGCGTAGTGGGGGCAGTCACTTGCCGGCCGTTGTCGGGTGCGGACGTGCGCGCTCCGCATATACTACCTGCCTAGTGAGCAACAGTAAATGTGTACTTATTTAGCAAACCCTACATGTGGCGACGACGGGATCTTATTTTACGTAAGTGCACACTGTATTTTACCTGGTTTTGAAATAAAAACAAACGTCAACGTCGGAATTTTGAAATTAAAGCGACGTTATGAAGAAAACATTTCACGCAGCAGAGTAGCGTGTGTTTACGACTACGACTGTGTTTTCCGAGGGGGTTGTCAGCGATATTCTGAAAACTACGAACAAAGTGAATATCTATTATCAAAAATAACGTTCTATTTTGATTTAAAAGAACACTATCGATAATTCATTATAATTTTATTCACGAGGGCTATCATGGTACTTTAATTTATTTACTATGCCCATTTCATTAGTTTTCATGTCAAAAAACATCAGATTCTTAGTTTGTGCGGTGGTTGACAATCTATAACAGTGATTATTTTTCTTTTCATGAACGATGACCATCAAACGCTGGAGGATAAAGAGGAAAGGGGACACATCAGGACAATGGACGCTATGCTGCGGTCGAGCTCAAAAGAATATACCACAAATCGAGTACCTGTTTGAACGATTGCTGCGACTAGACTTCAATTCTAAAGTTCATGTACAATACATTACATACACGTTTATATAATAGACTTACGCTAAAGCCATAATCCTACGGGGTAGGCAGAGACTACGAAAATAACTATCTCATACTACGAAGTTATTCAGCTAGATGGAGGAGTATGTATACCTATCTGTGGAAGCCACTTGATTAGGACACAGTCGACGCCATCTGAGGATCTTACAAAGTCCTTTCTTACGATATCCCAGAATACATAAAATCGTAATCGTGACACTGACTATGTTACCTACCTACACATAACTCGACGGAGTAGCGATTGGTGCCCTATGGCACTCGCGTACCGTTAAAGGTTAAGCTGAAGGCCAGATACGGTCGGTCCGTCGGTCGGTCCGTCGGTTCGTCGGTCGGTCGGTCGGTCGGTCAGTCGGCCGGTCGGTCGCTCGGCTGGTTGGTCGGTTGGACGATTGGTCGGTCGGTCGGTTACAGTTGCCGTTAAGGTTAAGGTTAAACAGACGGATACATATTTACGAAGACTACTAATTGTCTGGTTGGCAATGATTAATAATATAAATTGTAGAAAACAGGCAAATAATAACATCTTGAATATATAGTGTTATTATAAATATTATGTAACGCTGCGTACGTATAGATACAAGTGAGTAAATCGGTGCAAAACAGTAGCCGATGCTCATAAAATTTAACACAAATACCTACCGAATTGACATAAGGTTTCTGCATAGGTATGTCAGTGTAAAACTATTTTGATATTCAATCACAATCAATATTGTTTGTACCTAGTTATCCGTAAGGACTTGTGATAAGGGAGTGACTTGCAAAGTTGCAACTATTTAACAAGGGGGCAAAAAAGAGATTTCTTGCAAATTTCCGTTACATAACTATACTATACTTCTAACTTAGCGATTCAAGATGAATTCAATTCTAAATACACTGTTGAATATGCTATATCGTTTGCACCGATCGTTACTGACTTGACTACGTACCAGTATAATACACTTTATACATACCTACTGAATATTAGGTTCCAAGCGCGAGTCACGCTAACTAAAAGGCGATAAATATAAAGTGCGAAGTAGGTAAAACTACAGTAGTTAAAGGACCATGCAGTGATTAAACTGTTAGTAAAAACTAAAAGGTCAAGCAGATGCATAATACATGCGGGGATATGCAGGGCTATGCAAAGTGATGCAAAAATATGTAACTGCAATAGTAAAAGGACTATTCAATAACAAAGTTGTAAGTAAAAACGGAAAAGTCATGCAGTTACATACAATGCTATGCTTGGCCATGCAGAGCCATGCAAATATATGCAACTATAATAGTTAAAGGACTATTCAGTAACTAAGTTGTTAGTAAAAACAAAAAGTCATGCAGTTACATACAAGGCCAAGCAAGGCCATGCAAACCCATGCAAATACGATGGTGACAGGACCATGCAGTTATTAAACTGTTAGCAAAAGCTAAAGGGTCATGCAATTATAAAATGATATTGGTTCGAGAACCATGCAGTTATTTAACTGTTAGCAAAAGCTAAAGGGTCATGCAATTATAAAATGATATTGGTTATAGAACCATGCAACTATCAAGTTGTTAGCGGAAGCTAAAGGGTCATGCAACTATACAATGATATGGGTTATAGAACCAAGCAACTATCAAATTTTTAGCGAAAGCTAAAGTATCATGCAACTTTAAAATGATATGGGTTACAAAACCAAGCAACTATCAAGTTGTTAGCGAAAGCTAAAGTATCATGCAACTATAAAATAATAATGTGTTATAAAACCATGCAACTATCAAGTTGTTAGCAAAAGCTAAGTATCATGCAACTATAAAATGATATGGGTTACAGAACCAAGCAACTATCAAGTTGTTAACGAAAGCTAAAGTGTCATACAACTATAAAATTATATGGGTTTAACCTATAGAATCATGCAACTATCAAGTTGTTAACAAAAGCTAAAGGGTCATGAAAATAAAATAGTTACTGTACTCATATTATATAATTGTGCATGAACAAAACAGCAGCAGCACAAGCAGCACACAGCAGCACACACACAGCAGCAGCAGTTAAATTAAAAGTCCTTGATTGCAGTGGCTGGCGGTTACGCTGAATATTTTAAGTGCCTAAGTGTTGTGCTTATCACAGAATTACTCTCTTGTCCTTCTTCCTTAATTTTATAAATCGTAAATAGATACGATCCTGAAACAGTAACTCTGACCAGTAGTTATTAAATAAAAAAAAAGGAAAGGAATGAGATGAGATGAGAGGATATCAAATAGAATCAAATAAATTCGAGCGAAATTTAATGAAATCAAATCAATTCGAGTTAAATCAAATGAACTGTTATAATCTTTTCATTGAAAGAATAATGGTAAATTTATAGTCCAAAAGTCATTTTGGGTCGTCATATTGCGTGCAAATATTAATGTAACATTAAAACATTATTCGAGCATCCGGTGCAGATCCGAGATGTTGACGAAGCCTGAGGGGATTGCTTAGTCTCCTTTTACGACAATCATATGTTTGGTGCTATTCTAAGCCGGACATTACACGGCCATTCATACCTACTTAAAAGTTTCATCATGATACACAAAATGCAAAGGACCAAAAAATAAATAAATAAGCTATGTTTATAGTATCGAAACTATTACAGGCCATGAAAATTAGTCAAAATTGGACAATTATCAAGCAGAGACTTTCGGGTTCATATAATCCTAAATGAGCCATAGGCTAACAATAGGCAAAAACTCAATGTAAAACTAAAACTATGGGCTATTAAATGTCTAGAATAAATAAATATTGGACATAAATATAAAATAAATAAATAAGAAATGATAAAGATCTATAGAATGTTAGCAAATATACGAGCTATATTTGATGCTGTCAAATGGAACATTTGTACCAATTTAAGCCACGTGACCCAATAGTCACAGTCTTTATGTATGTAGTAAAATGCAATGATGAACAGCAAAAACATAGACTAAACACTTAATTCTAAATTTGCAACGTAATTGATCACACAAGACATACAATTATATGCAACATTCCTGTACCTATACTAGGTATCTTCTGAAAACCTTTTGTTTATCATTCCATAGAGTTCATTGCAGAAAGCTGCAAGCAAGCAAGCATTATAGCTATCTAGCCAATAATATACAATACAATACAAAATACAAAATAATTTTATTTCTCCACAAATTGTTACATACAAATAGACAAATACACAGAAAATACAAGCATTTTTATACAAAACAATTAGAGGGAGACTGGAGCCTAACGTAGGTAAACCAGAAGGTAAACCTGAGAATTGTAAGTCTCCAGAATATACTACTCGAAATCTGTCCACAGGTACAAGGAGCGTATCACACTGAAATTGATTTCGACGCTATGTGCCATGGATAACGATATTAACGATATTATAATAAGACATAATCAAAGTTTGTTTGAGTAACAAATTATTTTCGAATGGCCACTCTTTTCAATTTAAGAGCACCATCAATATTTTTCAAAAGAAAATGTTAATATTTTAGCCAGAGAGTAAATCAAGGTATAGGTAATACTTAATGAAAATGTTTTGTGATCAAATCCAACTACCTACTGAAGTAAAAATTGGATAAGGCATATACCTAATTAGTAATTACGAGTAGTCTTGCTAATACTTTTGTAGTTCAAAAGTACACCTTTTATAGTAATAATGTGCAATCTCACGTTGGTTTAATAAAACCAGCTTAGATAAAATTTATATTTTTAAATTATTCTGCGTACGGTTACACCTAGTTGGATTTTATATAAGTACCTAACAAAAGTAAACTTAAATCCAAACTTAACAAACGTAACAAAAGTATATAAACTGTACTATCCTACCACAAAGTTTGAAAAGTACTTGGAATGGAAGTTGATCGCGATTTGTCAATCTTATCTAGCTGTTGGCTTAACCAACCCTCACTCCTGAAATAACGATCACAGTTCACAGGTCGAGAGGAAAAAAAAATTAAGGTTTATTAATTTAATGTAAATAGGTTACAAAATTAATAGTGTGTCATATAAAGTGGGACTAGACTTTCAATTTTACGCAATAAAACTAAATGTTGTAATAATACAAATCGTAGTTAAAATCTTGAAATATTATGAAAAGGAAAGGGATAGTCTAGACTCTAGAGTAGTAAGCTAAAGTTGAATGTAAATACCTATTGGGCTCAGTATTGGCACAGAGTACTATGGTATTGGAAAGCTTCTATTAACTATTAATGAAATGAAATTAAGCAGTAAGAAACGTAACCTTTAATAATCAAAGATTATCACACATTATATTGTTATGTTATAGCGATGTGCATAGTGGAGTTTCTTGCGCCGTTTCTTCTCCCTAGCGAAGCACCTTCCGAAGCGGTGGTAGATTCATATAGAATATAAAATATTAAGAAAATATAAAATAAATGCAAGCTGTAGTACTACTGACTTTATAATAATAATTATATTGATATGTACCTGTATTACTTATAGTTGTGATATTAAGTGTACTGTTACAAAATACATCTTAAATTAAATTAAAATAAAGAAGGGATGTAGTGTCTGTGCGAACGCGTAGTGGGGGCAGTCACTTGCCGGCCGTTGTCGGGTGCGGACGTGCGCGCTCCGCATATACTACCTGCCTAGTGAGCAACAGTAAATGTGTACTTATTTAGCAAACCCTACAGTACCCAATATAAGGTTTATATTGGTGTTACTTTGACTATCCTCCACCGTCACACGTCTCTTCTGTATAAACAGCACCTAAGAGTTATTTATTATCATTTCCAGCGGCTGTTGCAGCTTCATTTTTCATCTGTTGGGCGCCATATTGTTTACTGCGTATTACGATGATTATGCCTTTTTACGAAAACGGTGATCAACGTTCGGTAAGACAATCATTCTCTCATAAATTATACAGGGTGTAAGTGACAGCCTAGCAAATAACGGAAACCGTGAACTCAGACCATAAAACTGAACAACTTTCACTATGGAGCCTACATCAGGAAACGCGAAAAAAAAATCTGCTGTCCCATACAAAACTGTTGTACCTACCCGACTCAAATGTATGGGACAGCTGGTTTTTTTCGCGTTTCCTGATGTAGGCTTCATAGTGAAAGTTGTTCAGTTTGATTGTCTGAGTTCACCGTTTCAGTATTTGCTACGCTGTCACTTACACCCTGTATAATAAAGACACTAACTATAACGTGCTATAACTATTTATAAACGGAAAATTCAGATTGTTTATTAGTTCGACCTTCAAGTCTCAACCGTTCAATCAAACGCTATGATCGCCATAAGATATAAGAATATATCGTTATTTAGCGATAATACCGCTTTATTTGTACCTAATTGTAATCCTTTATCTATATTCTAATGTATATTCTGTTGTGGTCTGCAATAAAGTATTATTGTATTGAATATAAAGAAGTGTGACAGATATAGGTAGTATCTACCTTTTATACAGGGTGTAAAATTAAATGCGTTCCATATCATACAAGGTGCTTCAGATCATCGGACTGAACAACTTTCACTATGAGCCTACGTCGAAAAAAATATCGCCTGTTTCATACAAAACTGCAGTAAAATGTATGGATTTTTTTTTAAACTTTATACCTACATAGTGAAAGTTTTTCAGTTTGATGATCTAAACTACCTTTAAAAAGCCTTTAAATTAAATTCTTTCGCTGCTCCTCGGTATGCGTGGATTATTTTATGCTCCGTCCACACACACCTTCTTGCCTGTGCTATCTGTGCCTGTGCAATGAGCGTTTTTCTTTTGGTTTTCTAGTGGATCGATAGATGGCGTTACGGTCTGTGCGAATAAAGGTCAAAATTTCAAAAAGTGTTTCTTTAAAATAATAAAAAGGGAGAAGATGATCAAAAAGATGCCCACCCATCTTTTGATTGAATATTTCATTATTTACGAATCATTTTCATCGAAAATATGAAACTGTTTACGTCTGACATGGCTGTACGGGCTCGATCCCTTGGCCTTTAAAAAAAAGGCAGACACAATCTTGACATGATTTTGACAGGATCTCGCCTACGTCTCTATGGAGCGATAAGCATGTCATCTGTCGAGTTTTTTAGGAACTAAAATTAAAAAAGAAAAGAAAAACGCTCATTAAAAACGCACGGTTTTTCTCGAACGCAAGACGAAACACGGAAGTGCCGTGCACACAGTATTAATACAAGTAAGCCTTCGCGCAATTCCGCGTAACCCTTAGTATTCTCGGAGCCACCAAATAAAGTCTTTTGTATAAAATATTATAAAGTTCAAAAATAATTGTATTGCTTGCCGATTGAAAAAAACAAGCTATTCAAGGATACCGTAAGACATTAATGTATTTTATTAAAAAAAAAAACACTTTACATTTACTATAAAATATTATGCTAAACAACAAAACAGTTTTATGATACAGATTATCGGCTTAAAATAGAAATATCATCCATTATTAGGCATTTTCATACAATCGGCTTCGGATTTCGGCTTTTCATTGTTCTGTTAAAAAAAACTTGACGGACTGAAGCGCGGACTGAGGCGTGGCTTGATTACCCGTCCATACACACAAGTAAAACCGTGCAAACCGAAAACAGCGCAGTCCAATCTTCAGCTTGTCAACAATTGTACGAGCCGCGCTTTTTTTTTATTACTGATGGGTTTGCTCTTGACCTCAATCCAGTCCTCAGGACGAAGATGGGGTCGAAGATGTAGCGAGCTTACCCAGAAGATGCCTATTCACTCGTACTATAAAGGAATTCGGTAAGTGCTCGGAAATACTGACGCAGGCAAGGCATTCCACTCCATGGCTGTGCTTTCTTGCGCAGTCCAGTTTGCGCGCGCATGACGGTGTGTGTGGACGGAGCTTTATAGAATCATAAATATGTTAACCTCTAGAAAGTTATAAATACTACCTACCGTTGAAATAAATCCATTCGTTTTGGCGTGATGAAATAACAAACAACCAATCCATCTAAGCTTCAGTAAAGTATTTTTATTTATTACGAGCTTTTACCCAAGACTTCGTCGGCATGAATTATACCAGATTTTAAGTCAAACCATATCGTAGTCAAAAATCAGTTCAGTAGTTTGATGAACTACAAAGTTACTAAACTGCTTTGTTACAACGAACAAATTAATAACCTAACAAAGGTGATATTATCAAAATTTTTAACCAGGTCGAAATGGATTTATTATAGTCTTGAGGTTATTATGATTATATTTTTTCAGATTTGGAAGATATTGTGCTGCGTCAGCGTAGTCAACGTTTACTTGTCAACGGCTGTAAATCCTATTCTCTATAGTATGATGTCCCGAAAATTCAGGCTGGCTTTCAAAGTAAGTTTATAATTGTCAGCCTGTTTAATATATAGGTACCACTTCAAGGAACATGCTTCCACCACCATGTGAACCCGATTCGTGAAGGCAAGTTAGTGTAGGCGGAAAATAAAGTCATTCGACGAATTATGAGGTAGCTTAGACAATTTATATAGGGACGAGTAACGCGTGTCATACTAGTAAGAAACATTTCTGCCACTTTTTGCGGGGGGCGAGCCGGCGAGGTAACATGAAATCCGCAACTTTGGATTTTATTCCCCATAACTTTAGATTCTGATTTTGAATGTTAAAAATCATGATAAGTAGTCTCGTGTGAACCCCAAACGTTCTAAGTTCAAAATTATTGTTTCGCTATTATAGGCTGTCTCGTTTAGTGATAAGGTATAAAATTGGGTGTAAATGCACAAGATCAATTGTTCTTATACCGTGGTAGAGGGGAAATGCTACCGCAAGGCGAGTCCCTATATAAATTGTCTAAGTGAGGTAGCTATCGATCTAATAATCTGAAGATGATTACTGCATGGTATAAACTATATTTAAGGTGAGTTAAAAATGTAAATTTCCATAAAAACTGAAGCACGAGGCACACTTGCATGGAAAGTCACACAAAAAAAATCATCGGATTTGGTCCAAAATGAGAAAGTACTGGCCAAAAAAAATAATTCGATATTCTGTTAGAACTAGTCCATCTAAACATTTATTATTATGGCACCAAAGCTGTAGTAATAAATCCATTGCCCTATTGGTTTTATTTGGGTTCGAAAATCTGCCTTTCCATACAAAGAACTTTGGCGAATTTGGACCCAGCCAAACTTGGAGTCTTTTTACGAAAACTGAAAGCCCTTCATGACGCCGGTCATAATTATTATAAACAGAAAAAATTAAGGCATTTTAAAAAAAAAATTCCTCATCTCTAGAAGTCCGGGTTCAAAAGTAGAAATTACTAGTAAAATAGACAAATCATCCAAAAAGCAGTAGCAAAACGCAACCATGACAGCTATTTTCATCTAATATTATCATTGAGGTAGTTTTTGGACGTTACGGAACGTATTTGGCTTTCTTGAACTGATAGTGTGTGTGATTTCATTTGATTCCATTATCATAATATTGTACGGTTATCGTGAATTTTCAAAACAAACACAATGAATGCTTAGAAGATTGAGTGGGCTACCTAATAAGAAAGATTATGAGTTTCACACACTTGATACAAAAGGTATCATAAGGAGAAATACCTTTCCCCCAACTTCTACACATTACAACCAATTTCCTTTTTTGTTAGTTTTGTTTCACTCTACACGTATTACTAAGTTTCATTCATGTATGGGACCTATCATCCATCCTATATGTCTGGGTCTCACATTATATGGCGTTCCGCCAAACTTCTTTTCGATGAAATTTGCTAAGGCTATATTCTGTTAGAACTAGTCCGTCTCAGCATTTTTTAGTATGGCACCAAAGCTGTAGAGAGCCATTTTCCTTGGTTTTAAAAATCTCATTTTCATACATTTTTGATGAAGTAAAACTTACGGCTACAGCATTCGGGTCATCATAATAAATGCTTAGACGGACAAGTTCTAACAGAATATAGCATTAGTTTTTATTGGCCGGCACTTTCATATTTGGACCAAAAATGTATGAAACGCCGATGATGTCCTTTTTCTTTTCAATATTTGGTTTGATTTGACCCATAATTCACCATATAATACATTATCTACAGTACCTACCCTCAAAGTTGGTCGAAAGTTTTCATTGTGTAATGATGTCATGTAGGACGGTTAATTCACATTACAGGACTTCGTCAATTTGCCATAAATTTTTTACTGAAGCACATAATCATGAACATCATCAACGTAAGTGGTAAAACTTAAATTTAATCGTTTGTGATAAAGTTGATATTGAATTGATCTTAGCTAATTTGTACTTAAATCTCCTGTATGTATACGTTAGGTACCTACTCATATTTTTTCCTCATCATTCAAATTGAGAGGAAGTGGATCATACTCTACTTAGTGTAGAGGTAGAGTGAGTCGTTGAGTCTACTAACTGACTGAGGGTTGGGTTACGACGCACAGCCTAAACCAAACATGAATCTTAATAGATAATAATCATTAGGAACTGTTCACACTAAGGAACTATTAGGAACTAATTTCACTATTTATTTTTGCTTAATTCTAACAATAATTTTTTTTTTTTCAGGATTTTCTGAAAGGTAGAACTTCTCCAAGGCGCACAAGGGCTAAATTCGATGCTGAATTTAATATAACGTAGTGATAAGAATTATTTAAATGTTGACAATGAAAAAAATGTAATAATGTTTTGAAAATGTTTGCCCAAGTTGTAAAAATCTATACCCAATCAATTTCGGTGCGTAGCCACAGCGAAAGCCATAAAATATATCTTTGACATTGATTATCTAATTTTTTGATGATAAATACACTACGTCGTCTTTACTTATTTAAATAAATATAACTACTATAATTATTCCTGTGTTCTTTTTAGGGTTCCGTACCCAAAGGGTGAAAACGGGACCCTATTACTAAGCCTACGTTGTCCGTCCGTCCGTTCGTCCGTCCGTTAGTCCGTCTGTCCGTCTGTCCGTCTGTCCATCTGTCCGTCTGTCCGTCTGTCCGTCTGTCCGTCTGTCCGTCTGTCCGTCTGTCCGTCTGTCCGTCTGTCCGTCTGTCCGTCCGTCCGTCTGTCCGTTTTTCCGTCTGTCCGTCTACCCGTCCGTCCGTCCGTCAGTCTGTCCTACCTATTTAGGGCTGTAACTTTTGAACCGTAATAGCTAGATAGTTGAAATTTTCTCAGATTATGCGTTATTACGGCAGATTTGTTAACAAATAATAAAAATGTCAAAAAGTTAAAAATTAAGGGGGGTTCTCAACAAGAACCTAGTTTTTATCAACGTTTTTTCTTCACGCTCTATCAAACACACTCTACAAGCGTCAAACTTAGTGTGACTATAGAGCAAACTCTACAGAATAACAACAAATACTAAATACCGGCCAAGTGTGAGTCGTTCTTGCGCTAAAGGTCCCGAACAAAAAAAGATTTGTTTTTTCTAAGTTAATAATGTTGTGTTCTGTGGTGGTGTGGTATGGAACCCTCGGTGCGCGAGTAGCCGGACTCGCACTTGACCGGTTTTATTTTGGACATGGGCTCACCACACTCCGCTGTAACTCCTGTAAACCAGGATCAATCAGACTCACTACAAAATCCCATAATTATAATCTTCCTCCCTCCATTATATATTCATATCATAATGTTAGGGATTGAATTTGAATCTTACTACGAAACCATAAAATAACTAACATAATCATAATCAGCCTATAAACGTCCCACTGCATGGCACAGGCCTACCCTCAGGGACGATGTATGCTGTATGGGCATTAGACCAAGACCGATAACTAAGGTTGCGGTTGGTGTAGTGCTATTTTTGAATCGTGTTCGAATGATTCATAATCTCCATAGTAATTTTGTAATTTTTCTACTGCTAATTTGAACGTGAGCAAAACATAAAAAAAATATATATATACGGTCGAATTGAGAATGAGAAACCTCCTCCTTTTTAGAAGTCGGTTAAAAAAGGGTTTTCTCCGGAACCCTTAGCGCGAGCCCAACACACACTTGATAGATTTTTATTATATTTTTTGTTATACTGTAGATTAGAGTTTTGACTATAATCAAAACAAGTTTGACTCCTTGTATGTGTTACCGTTTTTACACAGACAGTTTTGACAGAGAAAGAAGAAAAAACGCTGAAAAAATCTAGTTTCTTTACCCTAAAAATCGAAAACTTACAGTATATTACTTAACGTATTATTTATATTAACGTATATTTAGTATTCGATTATTAGGGTTCTGTAGCCAAACAAGGAACCCTTATACATTCCGTCTGTCTGTCTGTATGCCTCGCCTCAATTCCTCCCTCAGTTTTGAACCTATTGAATCGAAATTTGGCATGACGACAGATATAACGGTAACCCCAAAAACAGAAATAAGGTAATCACATTTTTTTTTTCGTTTGAGGTGCACCATGTGTGCACCGCACTATTGCGATTATGTAATACGTGTTTTATAAGCTGCATTTTGTACCTAAAAGCGGTGCAATAAGAGCAACTTTACGAGCACTTATGTTGAAAAGAACTTTACTAGATTTTAGTTATCACTACATAGTATAAAACAAAGTCGCTTACTGCTGTCTGTCTGTCCCTATTTACGCTTAGATCTTTAAAACTACGCAACGGATTTTGATGCGGTTTTTTTAAATAGATAGAGTGATGTTTATATCAGCATTGCACCCGTGCGAAGCCGGGGCGGGTCGCTAGTATTATCTATCGTTTTTTTTTATCGATGTTAGCATAATTATAGTGAAAGTTGTTCAATGTTTGATGGTCTAAAGTTTAGACTCTAAACAAACCACACCTTTAAATATTACTACTGTTTTGTTAAATCTTGTATACAACGTGTTAATGAATTAGCGCAAAACCTCATACACCTCAACTGATTTATAACAAAATAATTAGATTGAAACAATAATTTCATTATTTTTATAGTTAAAATTTAAAGTTATTCGCATTTTAAGTTTTGAGGCAAAAATGATTTGTTATCATTTCAGCAATGAATGAAAGCGCTAACGTACTAATGCATACATTTTAATAATCTTGTTTTGGTAGTAAGTAATTTGGTAGGAAGAGTGAGTGTGCCGCCCGTGCGGTGGATTGACATCGGGTTCAGTAAATTTTTAATTTTACAAAATAAATTATTTAATATTTTGAAAAAAAAAATACCTATGTTGAAACCATAAAATTCGATTCTGCTCTCGATTCTAAACAAACTACTTTCTAGTTTTGCGTTAATTCATTAACACGTTGTATATATTTTTTTACCACAATTATGTACCTAAGTAGGTACTCACTTATCTAGTAGTATGTACCTACCAGTTTTTTTTAATAATCTATGTTGTGTATGTACCCTGTTCATAAAAAAAAATATTACTAAATATACACCACTAGTTTTTAATTACTAACGTAACTTTAAGGGTGTATTCAGACCATGAATCTAAACAACTTTCCCAAAGAAACATGGGTCAAAAAACGAGAAATTTTTTTGGACCTCCCATAGAAAATCGATCGGCCGATCCGCACTTTTGTATGGAAGGTCCAAAAAATTTTCTCGTTTTACGACCCATGTTTCTTTGGGAAAGTTGTTTAGATTCATGGTCTGAATACACCCTTAAAGTTACGTTAGTAATTAAAAACTAGTGGTGTATAGATACTGATGATTGTGTGTGTCAACAAAATTAAATTAGGGAAAATCTATAATCTATTAAGCCACGACTCAAAATGATTGATATCTCATACAGGGCGCGCCTTAACCATCAATTCATTACCCAATACCAATAGTCTCTCCTACCATCCAATGCCATATTCATAGGAAATTATATTGTATAAAGAGTGTTTCAAAAGTTATCCTATGCCAAAATGAAGAAGCTTATTTCCACTGCATGACAAAAACCTCGTTTGAAGAGAGTGAGAAGGCCATACTCTTTCTTGGTTTGATGGTCAAAATATGTACCTAATTATAAAAAATAATATTCAACGCAAGCATTGGGCTCTCGGCGCGGAGGTCGTGGGTTCGATTCCCACGGGGGACACCTAGCGTTATGTCACTTTGTGCGTTTTTCCCCAGTTGATCCCGGCTACTCTATCTCTGGTGGTAGGTAGTAGTCGTTACATAAAAACCACGTCAGAGGCCGTAAGGTGGTCTGATAAACTCTGACACCAGGGCTCTACCCACACGATGAGAAGAAGAATATAATTGGCATTCGATTTATTTAGTTGATTAATATATTCTCTTGTTCTTATTGCGCGATTCTGAATGCGTAAACTTCTAAGATCTACATTCGTGGATTTGTTTATCTTAAGGTAACCGACGAGATGATATGTGTTATATTGTAAACGTTTTAACGTAGAATGTTTCCCATCTGTTCTCATATCATAAAGTTATTCTATGCTCATATTCTGTTTTGGATTAACGAAGCGTGACTTCACGTCTTCTAAGTTTTTAGTAGGTACTTTCTTTTCAAATTCCAAATCCTCCCAAAAAAAAATTATCACTTCTTATTTTATTATTTGTTTTTGTTTATATATTCAAAAACTGTGTTTATTAAAGTAAAAGAATGAAATAGTAAAAGCACAAGCAAAACTTACCCTAAACTTAAACCATACTAAACATTCTAAACTATTGAAAAGCCCGCCCCAGGTCATACCTGGCCCCAAGGTGCCCATAATGCTGGCTGCATTTCCTCGTTGAATCGCTAATGATATGCGTTGGGCCAAGTATGACCCAGCACGAGGACCGTTACCCGCATCCCGTAAACGTTTGCCCAGGTCCCTCAGAAAAGTTTTTGCTTCATGACTCCACGGGCCTGCCGTCTTCATTCAAAAACTAATTAGTAAAAAGGTAATAGACAACTGTGAAATGAAATTAAAGAAATAAAATATAAATGTATCATAATAATTTATGTTAATTCATGATGTGCACATTATTTAGGAGTATGGGCTTGCTTTACATCTTCATTTATTTGTATTTTCTGTTTTATGTTGCATGCTCATCTTCCTGCCCTTATCCCATTATTTATTTTATGTTGCATGCTAAGTAAATAAAATAAAAAATAATATAGTAAAACTCATGATATTACGATAGGTGAGCTTCCATATTTGAAGCTCCCTGTATCGCACGTTTTTATGACTCTATGAACACTTTCCGCATATTACCAGTCAGTGTGGTATTACAAAGTCGGTCGGAAGATCGTTTCGTACCTAAACCTTCCACAAATTCTTTCAAAATGAATATTAACAACGAAAATACATCAGAATTTGATTGGTATCCTTTACTAAAATATAAGGAGGTAGTCGTCTTCGACCTTGGGAATTCAATTATTGATGCGGTGGCAATTAAAGTGATTTTGAGCGTGTTGTTAATAATATCGATGATTTTAAGCCTAGTTGGTAATACATGCACGTGTGTGGTCGTAGCTCGCGACAGTACCATGAGGACACCTACCAACTGTTACCTCCTGAACCTAGCCGTCACAGATTTGATAATAACCTCATTCCAACCTCTTCAAGTGTACAATTTGTGGCGACCATTATATTACCCATTGGGAGAACTAGGATGCCGTGTCCATTGCATTTTATGGGACTGTTTGAGCAATTGCAGTGTGCTCACCATTGTCGCCTTTACCGTGGAACGATATTTGGTTGTCTCAAAACCATTTCTCCGCTCGAAGCTAACCTTAAAATCACGAGTGTACAAAATAGTTGCTATAAATTGGTTGATATCCCTTTTCTTCAGTGTACCAGACATATTTTTTATACAATTGCTGGAGGAGAAGAATCATATTTATTGTTCTTTTAGATTAACAGCATTTTTTAGAAGGGTACTTCCTGTAGAGATTGTGATTTTCTTTGTAATTCCAATGACTGTTATAACTGCTCTCTACGTATTGATAGCAATTAAATTAAAGTCTGGACCAAAGAAGTTGAGGAGCAGATCTGTTTTGCAAAACCAAAACACGGACAAAGCTGTCAAAATGTTGGGTTAGTATTAATACATTAGGATGCATCCACATCTGACGAACGCGCCGCGAATGCGCAGTTCGCGCGCGCGAGCTGCGCGGGTGCATTTTTTCCTTGTGTGTCGCTACTGCGCAGTTCGAGCGCCGTTCGCCAGATGTGGACGCACCCTAAGATTCTTTCGTTTTACATTATTTTATTAAAGGTATGGGAAACAGTCCGTGTGGTGTCGGCTAAGAATCGCACCACCCCATTTCCTCCCGTGGGCGTCGTAAAAGGCGACTAAGGGATCTACCGGAGGATGGGCAGCAGCATCCTCTAAGAACACACCTTCAATCCAACTGCGATTGCCAACCCGCCTGCCAAGCGTGGCGATTATGGCAATTCCCCCATTTTGGGGGAAGCCTATGTCCAGCAGTGGATGTCTATCGGCTGATATGATGATGATGGGAAACGCGGATGGACTTAATTTTACGGCAGCGTATCGTTCATCGCCCTGCTCTCCGCTGAACAAACAAAAAAGTAGCGGGGAGCGACTGGATGAGGAAGGCCGAGGACAGAGTTTTGTGGCGCGCCTTAGGAGAGGCCTATGTTCAGCAGTGGACGATGATAGGCTGATGATGATGATGGTCGTTCATGATACCAAATTTTACTAGAAGTATTATAATGATTACTGATTGTCATCGTTGTTATGTTTACGTTACGACCCACTGCAGGGCACTGGCCTACCCTTAAGGAGGGTGTATATGAGCGTCAGACAGCGTCAGTCCACCACGTGTGCCCAATGTGGATTGGTAGACTTCACATTACGCATGCGAATTTCTTCTTCAGTGTATGCAGGATTCCTCACGATTGTTTCCTTTACCTTTAGAGAGCAGTCAGAATTACGTACGTAGCAAAACTCATGGTACCATGTCGTCCGTGCGAATTCGAAGCCGGACCTTCAAGATTGAGTTTCCATATCCATACCTCTCCACAACGCGCTATCGACGCTCTTGACTGATACATGTAAAATTAGTAACATTATTTAGACTAACCCGTAGTATTGTAAGAACTGGAGTAGTTTGTTACCAGAAAGATTATAATTTTACGGCTTTGACAAAATCCTGCGACTTAAACATAAATACAGTGTGTAAAATTAAATGGGACACTTACTTAAAGGGGTAATTCAGACCATCAAACTGAACGACTTTCTCTATTTCTAAATCGCGAAAAAAAATCTGCTGTCCCATACATTTCAGTAGAGTTATGTTTGCAGTTTTGTATGGGACAGCGGATTTCTTTTTCGCGATTTCAGTGTTGGTCACATAGTAAAAGTTGTTCAATCTGATGGTCTGAAGCCCCCTTTAAGTAAATGTTTTTTTTTTTGTTAATTGTTTTTTGTAATTTGTTAAAATGTTCCATTTAATTTTACACAAATTAAAGATTGAAACTCTTCCAAACCGGGGAATTGCGTTATCCAATTTTGCCACCGAGACCACTACCCAGAGAACGAAATTTTCAACCTATAGCACAACATGGCTGTAACACAATCCTGTTTAAAAACCAATAATATTTGAATTAAATATACTCTACTTACTACTTCACTAACCAATGAATCAAAGTCATACAATATCTAAACATGTTTTCAGCGGCTGTTGCAGCCACATTCTTTCTCTGCTGGGCACCGTATTGTATGCTGCGTGTCATATTATTAGCTCCTTTAGATTTCATCATCAGATATTACAATGTAAGTATAATAAAATACGCAATTTATAACAGGTCCTTAGCAGCAGCGTACGGACGACGTAGATTCCATAAATATACAGACCTACGTTTGCACTAAAAAAAGCACATCAATCAAACATTTGGTAATAATAATAAATAGCAAAACATTTTGCTATACCTATATAACAAAATATTTTTCAGTATGTTTTGCAATATTAAGCCAGGCATCTCAAACATGCGCATGCGGCCCGATCCAATTTTAAGAATTAGCTTCCTGATGCCCGCGAGAATGCTGACTTTTACAAGTAGGCATTATATACGGTGGTCAAAATGGTGGTGACCGTTTTGAGTCATGGTGTGATAAATGTTGAGCTCGCTTCGCTCGTAAACGGTATGCGGTATGCGGGGTTTCTTGCAAGGGTCCACAAAATTTCCCCCCTGTAATTACCAAATTAAGTTCTCGAAATCCCAATTGTTTAAAAGTAGATTTTTTTGTAGATATAATTAAATATTAATATATAAATAAATTAAATAAGGATAAATTCCTGGGAAGAGATTGTATACAGGGTGTAACAAAACACCCTAGTAATACTAAAGGGGGTGCTTCAGACCATCAATCTGAACATCTTTCACTATCGAGCCAAAGTCGAGTAAAAATAAATAAAATCTGACAGCAGTCTCGACTCAAATGTACGGGATTACATTTGAGTCGAGACTGTACTGCAGTTTTGTATGAAAGAGCGGATTTTTTTTTCGCGATTTCGATGTTGGCTCCATAGTAAAAGTTGTTCAGTTTGATGGTCTGAAGCACCCCCTTAATTATTACTAGGGTGTTTTGTTACACCCTGTATAGGCAAGATATGTCACCTTCATAGAAAATGGCGCGTAAAATTGTGCCGCGCCACAGCCGTCATGCACGTAGTATTGTTTGACGCGGACTATTGAAATACATCCTACATAGGACGTTTTCGAATCTTCACTTTGCGCGCGCTAGTGACATATCTGCTACGGTTTGGTATATAATATCATTGATAGGTATTTTTTTCTACTATTAAATAACCGATTAACAGTTCTGTTTTATGATTGATCCTAAGATTTTTTAATGTTCTTTGCAGCCCACTGATTCTACTGTCATTATGGATTTGACCTACCAATGGCTTTGAATTTGACATGCCTGCTTAAAGCAGTTATCTAATTACATCCAGACCAAATTCAGACATAATTATATTTGTATTGTCATCTTTTTCAGGCGTGGCGAGTCTTGTACTGCATTTGTTGCATCAACGTCTCTATTTCGACGGCTGTCAACCCTATACTCTACAGTCTCATGTCTCGCAAATTTCGCCAGGCCTTCAAAGTAAGATTAATAAAATTCGAAACCAGTGTCAAGTCTTTTTTTTCAGAGTGCGCCGCATTTTTGTAAAATTTCCAAAATTCCTGCAAAATTGTGGTTACCATTAAGCCAAAAGGTTCAAACCCCTTTAGGGGAAAAATGACATGTTTCAAAATTCTAGTCTAAGAATTATAAAGAAGAGTCATATTTCAAAATGTGTCACGTTTCAATAGACAATTTTGTCGAAGCACGGTTAAAACTTGAAATTGTACAAAAGAAGTTTGGCAGAAGGCCATATAATTTGAGACCCAGACATAGAGTACATGTTGATACATGAATGAAACTTAGTAATACGTGTAGAGTGAAACAAAATTAACAAAAATGTTAATTGGTTGTAGGTAATCTGTAGAAGTTGGGGGAAAGGTATTTTTCCTATGATAGGTACCTTTTGTATCAAGTGTTTGAAACTCACAATCTTTTGTATTAGATAGTCCACTCAATATTCTACGCATTCATTGTGTTAATTTTAATGAAAATTCACGATAACCGTACCATATTATGATAATGGAAGAAAACGAAATCACACACACTGTCAGTTCAACCAAGCCAAATACGTTCTGTAACGACCAAAAATACCTCAGTGATAATATTAGATGAAAACAGCTGTGGTGGTTGCGTTTTGCTACTACTTTTTGGATGATTTGTCTATTTTACTAGTAATTTCTACTTTTGAATCCGGACTTCTGGAGATGTGGATGTTTTTTAAAAAAATGCCTAAATTTTTTCTGTTCATACTAATTATGACCGGCGTCCTGAATGGCTTTTAGTTTTCGTAAAAAATGCCTGGGTCCAAATCTGCCAATCTTCTTTGTAATTTTTCTATAAATAATAAAATATCGTTATCCACTTAATTGAGGTATTTTTTCGAATAATGACACCTTTTCCCATAAACGCACGCATGTTGACGCTGACAAAATGTCAGTTTTCTATATACAAAACGGTGGATAACCATAGAATGGAAATGTGACACTTGCGATTTATCGTCAGTCTAACGAGAAACTGTGAAGCGCCAAAAGACAATGCGGGTTTTGTATGGATGGTTGGCGCCTTATTTTTCGACGTTGTTTTTAGCGCGGCCACCAACCAAACTTGAATATTTTCGTTCAGAATAAAGTAACAAACAAAACTTGTTATTACATGTATATCCCTAAACTCACTCTGAACGGAGATATAAAGGTTTGAAGTCGAAAATTTATTCGCTATGTTAACTTCAAGCCTTTATATCTCCGTTCGGACTGAGGTTAGAGATATTTTATGCTTGTCATAAAGTTTTGATTGTAACTTTACTCTGATCATTCAAGTTTGATTGATGGCCGCGCTAAAAAAAGAGACGAAAAGAAATAACCCTCCTGGCGGAGTCGGGTAAAAAGGCGCCATTTTAGGGTTCCGTACCCAAAAGGTGAAAACGGGACTCTATTTCTAAGCCTACGTTGTATGTCCGTCCGTCTGTCCGTCTGTCCGTCTGTCCGTCTGTCCGTCTGTCCGTCTGTCCGTCTGTCCGTCTGTCCGTCCGTCTGTCCGTCTGTCCGTCTGTCCGTCCGTCCGTCCGACCGTCCGTCTGTCCTACCTATTTAGGGCTGTAACTTTTGAACCGTAATAGCTAGATAGTTGAAATTTTTTGAATAAAAATTTCAAAAAGTTAAAAATTAAGGGGGGTTCTCAACAAGAAACTAGTTTTTATCAACGTTTTTTCTTCACGCTCTATCGTAAAAACTGTAATACATACAAGCGCCAAACTTAGTGTGATTATAGAACAAACTCTACATAATAACAACAAATACTAAAAACCGGCCAAGTGTGAGTCAGACTCGCGCTAAAGGTCCCGGACACAAAATGTTTTTTTCTATGTTAATAATGTTGTGTTCTGTGGTGGTGTGGTACGGAACCCTCGGTGCGCGAGTAGCCCGACTCGCACTTGACCGGTTTTATTAGTAATTTGTTTTTATTTTTCAGGACATCCTCAAAGGTGAATCCGATTCGCGTTCAAGATGGATATCAAGGTTAAACTCTATTGTAACCTCCAACAATAATAATATTTGAATAGAGTTAGGTAGGTAGGTACCACAATGTGATTTTAAATAAAATCTTGGTGTAACGCTGCCGTTGGCAATTACCTAATTGGTGGAGGAACAGAATATTATGTCAATCAATGTTAATTATTTGTTAGAAAATATAGCTATATTTTGGTTTTTGGAGTTCGTTTGAGACCCAGTACCAGTACCAACAATCAAGATAAACTATAGAGGTAGGTACCTACCATCTTTGAAACTGACAATAAACGTAACCAACAATGATTACAATGTATGTGCCTATGAACGTTTTTTATTTATTATTATTTAAGTTCTTACTTTATTTGTATAAAATATTCAATAATTTTAATAAAGGATATCATCGACGTCTCATACATTTTTGGGTTAGAACTTGTCCGTCTAAGCATTTATCATTATGGCACGGAAGCTGTCAGTACTTACCTATAAGTTTTATTTGTTTTGTTTTATCAAAAATGCATCATCATCATCATCATCATATCAGTCGATAGACATAGGCCTCCCCCAAAATGGGGGGATTTGCCATAATCGCCAAAAATTTATAAAATTACGAATCAGCCGGCTGCACGGAGGGTACAAACCGTGCTCGTGAACAAAAGCTTAGCCGGCGCCGGTCCGGCGCCGCGCCGGACCGGGCAGAAACCGTCTCAGAATACCTATCGCATTTTTTTTGGCCGGCACTTTCACATTTTTATTGTCTTTTAAAAGAACTTTAAGAGTTATCTGTCTGAAAATATTTTTATAGTTTTGGGCTACAAGTAAGTTTAGTTATATGTTCTATCTGGCAATGTTTCATTAATTTTATTTTACAAGTGAAGCTAATAAAGGTTGATAAAAACAATAAACATTGTTCCTTAAAAGGTCTTTAATATTTTTCTCCCTCAGTCGGGCTAGATCTACAACGTGTTAATGAAAAAGCGCAAAACCTCATACAAACCAACTGATTTAAAACCTTGATAAATCGATTGTGCTCTCGACTCTAAACAAACTGTTTTCTAGTTTTGCGTTTATTCATTAACACGTTGTATATCCGAGACCAAATAAAGCTTCGAGCCTTCACGCACGCAGCGCTTTATCTTTCCATATCTACTGATGAAAAGATAAAATCAGTTGTCGAAAAAAGAAAACCGAATCATGGTATGACGATGGCGGCCAAGCCTTTTATAATATTTGACCGAGAGATGAACACTTGTACTGGACTTGGCTTAAAATTGGATCTCATAACGTAAAGGGTTGTGAATCTTGGCTACTTTTTTACATGAAATGTTTTTGATGGGATCTCAATTCTTTTTGTAGATTGCTCTTGCTTTTTAATTATTTATAATAAGCAGATCCCCAAGTCTTACGGGTTATGTATCCATGTAACACCAAGGACTGAAGAGTTAGAACCCGTAGTTCAAAGACGAAGCCATGATCGTCGTTCGTGGATGATATACACAATATTAATTTTAAATCAGCAGATCCTCAAAGAGTATTTTTAAGTGGGCAGTACCCCTGCAGCATCAGGGCTGAGGAGTTGAAACCTATAATTTTATGCAAAAGTATTTGCCTAAAACCCACAATGTAAATCATCATCATCAGCCTATAAACGTCCCATTGAAGGGCACATTATGGGCATTAGACCACCACGCGTGCCCAATGCGACTTGATAGACTTCACATATAGGTACATCAGAATTTCTTCATCAGCATATGCAGGTTTCCTCACGGTGTTTTCCTTCACCGTTTGAGAGCAGTCTGTATGAGTACAATGTAAGTATAACAAACAAAATTGACTCTCAGCTACTTGAAAAGGTACCAGAGCCATATGAATAGATAATAAATATGTAGTTTTATTTTCGAAAAGTTAAGAAAATAACGCCATTTTTAACATTATTTTCTCAAACTAGAATAACTTGCAACCGTTTATAATTAATTCACCTACTTATCTAGTGAAATCATTAGTACTTAATTAATTCTTTTTAATCGAAAATACGGCACACATTCGCACTTTTTGGGGGGCTGGGCAATCACATTTCTCATAGAAAATATACGCCTGCACCTACTGGTACAATAATATTTCTTAATTATGTACCTACTTCTGGTATTGTGGAAATCTGATAAATTAGGAATCTGGTATGCTGGTCATCTGGTATTTTAGGAATCTGGTACAGAGGGAACCAACGTAAATAACTATTGAGAGTGCAATTCACAAAGCACTGACATCGGTTGTAACATCGACGAGCTCATGACAATTCGGTATGCCTTGTGTCAAACGTTCGTTTAGTGAATTGCATTGCATGGCATATATCACATTGTGGCGCGAGATATTACTTAGCTGCCTACCTGCTTATTACAAAGTGATAATTTTTACCATAAAATGTATCATTCCTAGGCAAATAAGATGCTATTAAGTACCTCTATGCTGTTAATTGCTTGATCTGTGGATTCAACTCGTTCGCGCGTCTGAGCCCTGTTTTTTTGTGTTTTTATGTCTTGTATAATCTAAAAATAATTGTTTTGTATAATCTATGCAAATAATTATATTCTAAACTTGGCGATGATGTAGGTACATTGAAGATTTTTACAAAAAAATTAATTGGGGTATTCAGGATACGTAATTACCTATATGTATAATTAAGATATATAATTAAGATCATTTTTAGAATTTTTGTCTGTTTGTTTGTGCACGCATTACTTAAAAACTATAGAACCGATTTGTATGGAGTTTTCACTAAAACATAGGGCGTGGTTTGGATTAAAACATAGGCTATAATTTCATCGCAAGCGGCTTATTCATTCAAAAGTTATGAGTATTTACCGAAAAAGAAAAAAAAGAAAAAATCTAAAGACGCGATAAAACAAATGAATGTTCTTATAGTTGCGAACAAAAAAGTCATCGGCTGCAATACTATTTTTTACTTTTTATGAAGGCGATTTTAATTTTTTATCAAAATTTTGTTTATTTCACAATTTTCAGTGGTGAAATACATTAGTTCGACTATATCAGTTATACGTGCAAATGGTACATCGATTCGAAGCAAATATTTCAATCGCCGATGATTTGCTGTCAATTTTGGAGGAGTTCTATTGTGTAGCTCCGAAGCGCGTCATCCGATCAACAAAATTGAACCATCTCGGGGGTAAATCCTTCAGAACTAAAAAAACACCCAAATCGGTTAAGAAATTCTCGTAAATACATACAAACCAGGCCGTCACACTTACAGGAATTAGTCCATAATTATCTTGAAAACTACTACACCGCTTTTCATGTAACTTTCACTGTTAAGTTGGAGTAAATGTAGATAAGCCACACGAACATACATTCACCTATGAAATTTTGTATATTTGTTTGGAAGCTCTAATAGATTATCATATTTTGCAATTCCAATAATATTATATACCTACATACTATGGTACAATAATATACTCCGCCTGGTACTCTCTTCCGATCACGTGACTGACACAAATCTACGTCATCATACCCATGTAACATGACTGTTATGTTGAAATAAAGTGGCAATGTTTTTGTGACGTAGGCTTGTGTCACTCTGGGAAGAGAAGACCTTGTTTTTTTAGACTATGCTACATACGTATCGAATTGATAACCTCCTTTTTTTAAGTCGGTAAAAAAACCTGCTCGTAGATTTACCACTACGAATTTATGCTACAAACCGGTTTTTATTAAACGAGATCTAATACCTGTTATTTTTTTAATAAACAGCCAAGAAATGAAACGCGAAATCATAATCTTTATTTAGTCGCAATATGTTTCCCATCTTCGCAACGTCTCGTTTATTATTACCCGTTTTGTTAGTTAAGTATGTAGTGATACTATTTGGAGTGTGATTGGTGTTTGCTAACTGTGTAAATACCTACTATCCGTGGATTAGTTTAGCAGTCCGTTTGATACCACGATGTCGGTCGGTGGTCTGTGTTGCTAAGTCGGATTTACTCTTTAAAACGCAAAAAAATGATTGCAATAAATTTAAGTTCCTCTGCGAACGAATCGATCTTCAAATTAATTAATGAGGATATAATTGATGTTGACTTCAGAATTGCTTCGAATCGAGTCAAAATATTTCTGACCGTGTTGTTAGGGATAATGATGATCTTGAGTGTGATTGGCAACGTCGCCACATGTGTTGTCGTCCTCCGCGACCGTACCATGAGAACACCCACCAACTTCTATCTACTAAATCTTGCCATCACAGACTTGTTGACCACTCTATATGTTCCCGTAACATTGCACATGATCTGGAAACCACTCAAATATCCCCTGGGAGATCTAGGATGCCGTATGCAATACGGACTATGGGATATTGCGAGCTGTTGCAGTGTTCTTACTATTGTAGCATTCACCATAGAACGTTATTTTGTGGTCTCAAAACCATTTCTTCGTCAGAAGCTAGCCTCAAATTCGCGGGTGTATAAAATTATCGCTATGATATGGTTGGTATCAGTTTTATATAGCATACCGGATGTAGTACTTGCAAAATTTATTAGTGAAAATGAGTACGCTTATTGCAGCTTATTGATAAATTATGGTTTTAAAATTATTCAGCCTCTGGGTAATTTTCTATTCTTTGTTATTCCAATGACTATTATTAGTGTTCTCTACATAATGATAGCCATCAAATTAAAGGCTGAAACAAAATTGAGGAGCGACTCTGTTTTGCAAAATCAAAACGCTGATAAAGCCGTCAAATTGTTGGGTTAGTATGGCAGATTTGATTTTTTTGAAGTTTATGAAAAGCAACAAGTCTAGAGCTACCGTGAGAGCTACCACTCGAACATGAGTTAAAAATGGAGACTTCAAAATGCGCATAAAAAACTACAAGTAGGTTATTAATTTATGGTTGGCCGGAAATGAAATGAAAGGACAACCGCCGCTCTCCCTTGAAAATAAAATGTATAGAAGTTTTGACTGAAGTCAAATGTGTAATAAATTATGAGGTTTTATAAAAACGACTCAGATAGTATCATTTATTTTTATTTAACGAGTTATTTAATCATTTATTATTAATAAATTATAAAAAAGCAGCAACCCCAAAATGGCTGTCAATGTTGTTTAGTAGTAGTTGGTAGGATTTGTTGCAAGCACAATGTTTTTTTATATAAAAATGATAAAAACTAATAAATCATTATAAATTAAACTAATGCCTGCAGTTAGTTTCTAATGTTCCATAGTCCATAATAAAAATAGAAGGACGGTTATAAATTTTTTGGTATTATGTGCCAGATGTCCTTTGTTTATTCGTTAAAAGCTTTATGTACATAAATCTCTTATAGATAATTTATGTTTCCACCATTTGGTGTACGAATTCTAAACTATAATAAAACTGTAAAAAAAACAAGTGTGTCTGTACATTGAAGATAATGTACAGCAAAATCCCTGACTACAAAACACAATTTTTTGGATTTTTTCTGTTTGTTTGTTTGTTTGTTCGGGCATTCTGTCCCGGTTGCGCGCTTCGACAGGCCAGTTCTTTAGGAAGATTATTTCTGAAGAACTGGCCGTCCAGCCGCCCCGCGACACTTTCACATTTGGACCAAAAGTTTATGAAACTCCGATGATGTCCTTTTACTAATACCTATATAAAATGTTCTTAATACAATTTTAGCTCATCTGATCCGTAAGATAATAAAAGGAACTGAATGTTTTTATATGACAAAGTATTTTAAATTAGATACTTTCTTTCTACTTAGTATCATCGTTAACTAGAAATTTTACATTTACAGTGACTATCGCTGCGTTTTTCTTCGTATGCTGGGCACCGTATTCTTTTATGCGATTAACATTTTTGACTTCAGAACACTTCATCATCAAATATCGTAACGTAAGTCAGTTTTTTATGCTCAATATTTTTCTGTTTTTGATTATAATTATGATGGACTTGTGTCAATTTTATCTTATACCAGAGACCATTTTTGTTACAAAAATCCAAATTAATAATACCTAAGCCAAAGGAAATCGCCCAATCCCATTTTACCTCAAAACTGGTAAAGAATTTTAAAAGAAATGCTACAAAAGAAAACCATAATTTCCATTTACCTGTGAAGTATGATATTCCTGCTGTTTTGTATGTGTTCTTTGATTATAGTCTTATCTTATATAATTGAAAATGCATATTTTGAAAACTAGCACTAATCCATCCCTGGCCACACATAATCATTAAAATCCATAATATTGAAATGTATACATTTAAAAAGCATAATATCTTTAATATGAATAACATAAATATGCATAGCGTTAAAAAAACCTAAAATTAATACACTATTATTATGTGATGACGAGGCCGAGGTGAATCCCTCTTTCAAAGGGGTTAAGACAACGTATATTTTCTGGTAGACTAGGGAAACAGTAGCAATTCGGTTCTAGCACTCGCCGGCCAGCCGCTGCCGCGGCACGCTCGCTCCGCTCGCTCGGCTCATGAGCTATGGTAGCGCAGGAAACCTACCATGCATGAGTTAGGTCTGGGGTCTGAAAATGAGTTTTTCAATGTTATGGGTTTTTATATATAATTTTTCAAATTATGGATTTTCATTATTATGTCAAATTATAGTATACATTTCATATTGTACATTTTAATTATTATATGAATTAACGTTATGGTATGTCTGTTATGAATTTTCTATGATTCTTATAGTTATGCAACTTAAGGGACACCCGATCTTTGATCATATTCATTCGTTAGTTGTGAAACGATTTGAAACAAATACATTTTCGTCACGTGGGCAATGTCTTTTGAATTTAAAATAAACGTGGGCAATGTCTTTTGAATTTAAAACCTAAACATTTACAAATAATTTTCATACTTTATTATTACGTAATTAGAATGCTTTCTGATTGGGGCCAAGAAAAGGAACTTTATCCCCCATAGCACATCATACAATGAATATTCGTATATTAAGATTATCATGTTTCAGATTTGGAAAATTATATGCTGTGTGTGCAGTATCAACATCTGCATGTCGACGGTAGTCAATCCGATTCTTTACGGACTCATGTCCCAGAAATTCCGAAAGGCTTTCAAAGTAAGCAATAATTATGATACTGTACCTATATCGGTATTCTATAGTTGCCACTGGCCTATAGTAGTAACCATACTGTAGAACCCCGGAAGTGGCAATGGGCAGGACTTGTTGCACGTATGGATCCTGAGCCGTGGACCAGAAGAACATTGGAATGGAGTCCCAGAGAAACCACGCCGGTTAGAGGCCGCCCTCCCAATTAACTGGATGCAGAGGACGAGGGACGAATAATGGCATAATGGCATGGCGAAATATGAAGGAGGACTATGTCCGAAGATAGACTGATTAAGTACTGTGATGGATGGAGAGATAGGTGGACATAGGTATATTATAATACGATACGGGCGTAGTCCAGAATTAGCAACGCCCTGGCAAAGTCGACTCCGCATGGAACCTCTGCTCTGGGCGCAGGATTAGCAGGCTGTGCACAGTTTATCATGAAAAGATTCATTTCTGCTCACCTGGCGATGAGGAATGATGTTTGCGGTGAGGATTGCGGTGCGTTCCTGTTCAAAATATGCGTGATGATGTCTCAAATAATTAAAAACTAATAATTTTGGACTATAAAAATAAAAACAAATAAAGTGGTAAAAGAACCAAACCGAGTAACTTTTAATGAGCTTTGTAGAATTTTAGACAAATTAAGTAGGGTATTTAATTTTAGAAAAAAATTAACCTTTGTTACAACCTTCATAAAAGTAGGTACTAGGTACATAATAATTTTGACCAATTATAACGCAAATCTTTTTGCTTTCCAGGATATCCTGAAAAGGCGAAACTCTTCACAGAGCATGCAGAATGAGACTATGCAACAAACACTATGATTTTATAGACCCTGCTTTGGAACATAGGCTGATGACGATCGTTAATTATGATTTAATAATAAAGTATTCGTCAAATAAAAGTATGGAGCTGCTACTTGGAATGACCCTCAATTGAAAAGGGATGATCTTCCTTGAACCATGTATATAATATCGAATCTCTGTGATTATTTCTCTTGCGCGATTCATGTCTTGTATATGATTGTGAACCTTATGTGTAGCGGCTAACGGGTTACCAATGTGATGTCGCAAGTTGTCTTACTTACACATTTGCGAGTGCGATGGTATCGCCATCTGTTGGTATCTTTGCTATAACTTGTGGGTCTTGACATCTGTGTCAAGTCCCCACAAAAGATTGAAAAATTTCCTTTTGGACAGAACTTGAGCCCGCTACCTTCCAGAACACAGCTAAACGCCAGTAGATGGTGCCCCGTCCCTTAAGAGAGTACCAAGCCTATTTTTCTGATCTGATTCATATTTTTTTAATTTATAACCAATTAAACAACGTTTCCAAAAAACAAGACTGTCACACGGTAGTCATGATTTGTTTTCGAATTCAAAGCCAAACTGAAATACATTAGTAGTGTTACAAAATTATCAGTAATTGACATTTAATAGTAGATTATGTACCAAGGGGATAAAGCAGTGTCTTTCATCACGGGCGCGATACTGAATCCCGAGCGTAACGAGGGATTCTAGGGTTAACTCCCGAGCGTAGCGAGGGAGTTTAGAGTTCAAGCTCGCCCAAGATGAAAACACGTTTATCCCCGAGGACCATACTCTAATTTTCACACCCTCCGCGAGAAAATAAAAAGCAATACTGTTAGAAACCCAGGGGAGCGTGTAAATTCTCTATGGTTAGAAACCAATTATTTTATTAGAGTTTATAACAAAGTATTAGAGTTCAATAGTATACTTAAGTATTTGAAACATTAGACCAGGAGTGCGATTTTTGAAACTCATGCTTTGAACTCAGCAGTTGAAAATGTCAATATTGCTATTAATCTTTCTACTGCTGATTTGACATTAAAAAATCATACTCCAGGAGTGCGATTTTTGAAAGTCAAATCAGCAGTAGAAAGATGCGTATCTCTATAGCAACACATACATAGTACATTTTCAACTGCTGATATCAGCGAATGAGATTCAAAAATCGCACTCCAGTTGTACAATGTATAATTTTTTTATTACTTTGTTCGTAGCAATAGGTATTGTCACAGATTATTTAATAGTTATGGATATGCAGCATTCGCGCCTTTTTTTCTTTTTTTGTGTTCAATACTCGTGGTGGCCAGTTCAAATTTCGAATTAAGTTCTTTTTGGTGCCTGTCTCCATGATAAGTTTTCATACGAATTTTAAGTAAGGGTCGTAAATAATCTGTGGATGCGGTTCCATATTCAAATCTCATTATTGACCAGCGGGTTATAATGAAATTCAGTACAATATTATTGCCCGGCTAGTCCCAGGGCTATAATGACTTGCTTTAGGTTCGAGTTACATGACATATAATGTTCCATTTTCGAGCGGGTTGTGTGAAAATATTAATAATTGTTAGTTACGTAATATAAGTAATGTCTTACTTTATATGCTGCCTGTTTTTTTTCTGGTGATGATCAGACCTTCAAACTGAACAACTTTCACTACCGGACCAACATTGAAATCGCGAAAAAAATCTGTTGTCCCCATATATTATGTTTGCAGTTTTGCATGGAACAGCCGATTTTTTCGCCATTTTTATGGTAGTCCCATAGAGAAAGTTGTTCAGTTTGATGGTCTGATCATCCCCTGGAAAAACAGTCCGCATAATTATTAAGAATGACCCTGTATAAGAATTATACCTTCTAGGTATATCTAGGTACCTGTATCAGTAAAAAGCTTTATTATTTTAGCTGTATTTCGGTATAATTATTTGTCTTAAAGTATGAGTATGTAAGATGTTGCGTACTATTGAGTATGTGTATAATGTTGTGTATTTTATTTCTGATTATAATTATTATCATTAAAATACATTATTATGTTTCAAAGACGTTTCTTTATCCTTCTTGATCATTAGGAGTAATGAATGCTTTTTCCCGACCATTTATGAAGAATTCAATCAGTAGGTACGTACGCCATCTAAGAAATACATACATTGATAACCTCAAATTGGTGTCACAAAGTTTGCTCTCATAGCACAATTTAGGGTTTCAGCAGGACAAGCCAAGTCCAGTACAAGTGTTTATCTCGGTCAAATAAAGATAAAAGGCTTTGCCGCCATCCTCATCCCATGATTCGGTTTTCGTATTAAGTACCGACAGAGACAATCCTTCTCTAAAAAGTAGAGTCTATGTAGAGTCATTTCCGATCCAGCGCTTTCAGCTTCTTTTCATCAGTAGGTATGGGAAGATAAAGCGCTGCGTGCGAAAAGGCTCGATAAGCTTTGCTTTGGTCTTGAACATACAACGTGTTAATGAATAAACGCAAAACTAGAAAACAGTTTGTTTAGAACCGAGAGCACAATCGATTTATGAAGGTTTTAAATCAGTTGGGGTGTATGAGGTTTTGCGCTTATTCATTAACCCGTTGTAGATCTAGCACGACTGAGGGAGAAAAATGTTAACGACTTGAAAAAAAACCTTTTAAGGATTTTTTTAAATTATTTTTACCAACCTTTATTAGCTTCACTTGTAAAATAAAATTTACTAATGCAACAATGCCAGACAGAACGTATCAAAATAAACTTGTCAACAATATTAAATATACTTGTAGCCCATAATGTATTCATTAAAACTGTAAAAATATTTTCAGACAGCCATACACTAAAAGTGCTACACTTAGGGCCTGTTTCACCACTTCTTAGTAATTTCTTGTTAGCCTATCCGACAGATATTTTGACATATTATATCTTTCATACGAAATATGTCAAACTATCTGTCGGATAAGCTTACAAGAACTTACTCAGAAGTGGTTAAATAGACCCAAAAATGTAGTATTGAACAGCTATATTAAACTGCATTACCTTGCCTACTCGACTCAAATGTATAGAACAGCAGATTTTTTTTGTTCTGACCGGTTTGCTTCCATGGTAATTTTTTTCATTTTGATGGGTACAGTATGTGTATAAAGGTTAATGATACTTTTCCTTACACCATGTATACTTGCAAAAACACATGCCCATACCATAGAGAAATTACACTCTCCCTTAGCGCTCTCACAGACGAGCGCGATACTTTGCGGACAGCAAAGTGTCGCTCGTCTGTAAGAGCCCTTAAAGCACATATAGAACTATGTGAAACTATGTGTAACAACATAGGCGCTCTATGTTAATTGGATAAATATTGACCATTCGCTAAGTGGCGCAATGGGGTGTACTTCAGGGTAATGAAAATAGTGACTACATAAAAGTCCAACAACATAATTATGACACACACTCGTTGACTGTTTTTCGGACACCATGCCATATACCTGGCAAAGTGTTTGTTATACAGGGTACATTTTTAACTTCACCATATTTTCAATCTCATCAACTTTCAGTACCTACGCAGCCAACTTCGAAATCTCGGATAAAAACAATTTGCTGTTTCATACAAAACTGCAGTAACTACCTACCTAATCCACTTAAATAAATGTACAAAAACACTTACATTAAATAGTACTTAAATGTATCTACGGGACATTTTTTTTTTTTTGCTATTTTGCAAGTGGCTCCATAGTGAAAGTTATTTTTGTTGTTTGATGATGATAAGTAGAACATAATTATGGTGAAATTATCCGCACTGATAAAAATGTTACCCTGTAAAATGATGTACCAGCACTGGTAGCATGCACACCCGCGATAGCCGTGATACGGCTTTATCACGTCTTTTATCTCGTTCTTTCGCGCGCAAAAGAACGAGATAAAAGACGTGATAAAGCCGTATCACGGCTATCGTGGGTGTGCATGCTACCAGTGCAGATGGCGGTACAGGGTACTTCTCGGTCTAACAACCTTAATATGCTGACAGTTCTTTTAAGGGGATGATCAGACTATCAAGCTGAACAACTTTCTTTATGGGGCCGTCACCAATGGTGAAAAAAAAATCAAAATAGCAAAACATAAATGTCGGTGTTAAAGTTTCTTTTTTTATTCTTTTTTCTTTAGCTTTTAACCCTGAGGTTACGTCAGCCCGTTGTTAAAGTCGATTAAACAAAAGTTTCAAGCTTCGTTACGTGTGTTACAAAGTATTTTTTTTTTTTAGTTTATTGTGTTGATTTGTCTCGTTATTTTTGTGTTGTAATGTTGTTATAGATAAAGATTATGTATCTTTAAAGTTTTAATATAATTTTCAATTCTAATGCGGCTATTTTGACATCCAGCGCCAAATTAATTTAACGCCCCAAAACAAGGGTTATAAAAATGTATTACTAACTTATAAATTATAAGTCATAATCATAACTTTTCAGCATAGACTATACCTAACTAACTAACATTATATCTTCCTTCATACGTTTTTTATTTAATGCTAATAGCCATTAAATAAGAATACCTTATCCTTTATCTGGCTCATAGAAAAAAGTTGCACTATAATTATATACTTATCCATACCACATACTAATTATTTGACCTTTATAAAGAGTGTAAAAGCGTGTATTCGTTTCGCTAAATCTGAATTTATAACAAAAGATAAGATAAGATAATCACTAGAAAGGGTGTAGTTACAGGGTGTTATTATAGTTACAAATTACAATGGAGGCCTCCATATTCAACTATTTACAAAAAGCATGCAAAATGTGAGGTAAGTAACCCGGGTTCAGTAAATTTTTTTACAGTAAAATATTTCATATTTTGAAAAAAATTATCTATGTTGAAACCATGATAATTCGATTTAGCTCTCGATTCTAAACAAACTACTTTCTACTTTTGAGTTAATTCATTAACACGTTGTATACACCTTAACCTAAATTAAAAATTAAAAACTTAAATTAAAAATGCAATGTACATACTTTAGGGGATGCTTCAGATCATCAAACGGAACATCTTTCAATATGGGGCCAATATAAAAATCTCGAAAAAGAAATCAACTATTTACAAAAAGCATGCAAAACGTGAGGTAAGTAACCCGGGTTCAGTAAATTTTTTTACAGTAAAATATTTCATATTTAAAAAAAAATATATCTATGTTGGAACCATGATAATTCGATTTAGCTCTCGATTCTAAAAAAACTAATTTCTAGTTTTGAGTTAATTCATTAACACGTTGTATACACCTTAACCTAAATTAAAAATTAAAAACTTAAATTAAAAATTCAATGTACATACTTTAGGGGATGCTTCAGATCATCAAACTGAACATCTTTCAATATGGGGCCAATATAGAAATCTCGAAAAAGAAATCAACTGTTCCATAAATAACTTCAATGCAATGGCGACTCGACCCAAATGTATGGAGAACCGTTTTTTTTCCTCGTTTTCAATGTCGGTGTGAAGTACCCCATTTGATATGTTACGCATTTAATTTTACACCCTTTAACTGGAGTGCGATTTTTGAATCTCATTCGCTGAGTTCAGTAGTTGAAAATGTCAAAATTACTACGGAGATATGCATCTTTCTACTGCTGATTTGACTTTCAAAAATCATACTTCAGGCACAGCCCAGACACTGCTGTGTACAAAAATTTGAAATTGACAAGATGACGTCACCACAAGCGAAACCACAGAAATTGAACTTTCTTCGTAGAACCAGAGGGCGGCGGTAACCAGAGGGCGATAGAGGGGGTGAGGTAAAAAGTTGGTGGGAGGAAGGGAGTGTCCGTACTGTATCTAGTACCTAATAGATACTCCTTCTTATACTGTGCCTAGGAGTGCGATTTTTTAAAGTGAAATCAGCAGTAGAAAGATGCGTATCTCCACAGTAATTTTGACATTTGCTACTGCTGAACTCAGCGAATGAGATTCAAAAATCGTACTCCTGGTTTTATTAAACGAGATCTATACCTACCTGTTATCTTTAAATCAGCAGTCAACAAACGAAACGAGAAATGAAAATCTTTATTTAGTCGCAATATGTTTCCCATCCTCGCCAACGTGTAGTTTATTATATTAGTTAGATATATGTGCGTAGCAATACTATTTGAAGCACCCTTTGCTGGATGTTCGCTGACTCATTTAAAACCTACTATCCGTGGATTAGTTTACCAGTCCGTTTGATACCACGTTGTCGGTCGGTATTTTGTGTTGTTAATTCGGACGTTAAAAAATGATTGCAATAAATTTGAGTTCATCTTCGAACGAATCTATCTTCAGCTTAAAATACGATGAGGATATAGTGTATGACTTTAGAATCTTTTCGAATCGAGTCAAAATATTTCTGACCGTGTTGTTAGGGATAATGATGATCTTGAGTGTGATTGGCAACGTCGCCACATGTGTTGTCATCCTCCGCGACCGTACCATGAGAACACCCACCAACTTCTATCTACTAAATCTTGCCATCACAGACTTGTTGACCACTCTATATGTTCCCGTAACATTACGCATGATCTGGAAACCACTCAAATATCCCTTGGGAGAGATAGGATGCCGCATACAATTCGGACTATGGGATATTGTGAGCTGTTGCGGTGTTCTTACTATTGTAGCATTCACCATAGAACGTTATTTAGTGGTCTCAAAACCATTTCTTCGTCAGAAGCTAGCATCAAATTCGCGAGTTCATAAAATTATCGCTATGATATGGTCGGTATCAGTTTTATATAGCATACCGGATGTGGTACTTGCAAAATTTATTAGTGAAAATGAGTACGCTTATTGCAGCTTATTGATAAATTATGGTTTTAAAATTATTCAGCCTCTGGGTAATTTTCTATTCTTTGTCGTTCCGATGACTATTATAAGTGTTCTCTACATAATGATAGCCATCAAATTAAAGGCTGGACAAACAAAATTGAGGAGTGAATCTGTTTTGCAAAATCAAAACTCTGACAAAGCCGTCAAAATGTTGGGTTAGTATGGCAGATTTGATTTTTTTGAAGTTTACTACACGAACACGAATTAAAAACGGAGACTTCAAAATGCGCGTAAAACTACAAGTAGGTTACTAATTTATGGCTGGCCTGGGCAGTACCGAATTGAAATGAAATTTGTTTATTCGTTTAGAGCTTTATGTACGTAAAGCTCTTATAGACAATTTATGTTTCAACCATTTGGTGTACAAATTCTTAACTATTATGAGCATAAGCATATGCTCACGACTATATTCACCGAGGGGGTAAACTATTATGAAACTGTAAAAAAATAAGTGTGTCTGTACATTGAATCCCAATGTCAGAATCCAAAAATCACAATTTTTTGGATTTTTTCTGTTTATTTGTTTGTTCAGGCATTCGGTCCCGGGTTTCGCGCTTCGACAAGCCAGTTCTTTAGGAAGCGAATTCCTGAAGAACTGGGCGTCCAGCCGCCCCGCAGCACTTTCACATTTGGTCATTTGGACCAAAAATTTATGAAACGCCGATGATGTCCTTTTACCAATATTAATGTACCTACCTAATTTGCAATCTTAGCACATCTGCTCCGTAAGATAATAAAAGGAACTGAATGTTTTTATATGACAAAGTATTTTAAATTGGATACTTTCCTACATAGTATCATCGTTAACTAGAAATTTTATATTTACAGTGATTATCGCTGCGTTTTTCTTCGTATGCTGGGCACCGTATTCTATTATGCGATTAACATTTTTGACTTCAGAACACTTCATCATCAAATATCGTTACGTAAGTAAGCTTTTTTTATGCTCTACCAGTTACAGCGTATTTTTCTCTTTTTTTTTGTAATGGACTTCTGGCAATTTTATCTTATACCAGATACCATTTTAGTTACAAATAAAGCCAAATAAATAATAAGCCAGAGGAAATCGCTCAATCCCGTTTTGCCTCAAAACTGGTATACAAAGAACATCATCGGCATTTCATACATTTTTGGTCCAAATGTGGAAGTGCCGGCCAACAAAAAATAATGCTAGGTATGGTCTGTTAGAACTTGTCCGTCTAAGCATTTATTATTACGGCACGAAAGCAGTAGCTGTAAGTTTTAAAATGTATGAAAATACTATTTTTCAAACCTTAATAAAACCAAGGGAAATGGTCCTACAGCTTTGGTGCCATACTAAAAAATGCTGCGACTAACTAGTTCTAACAGAATATAGCATAAGCTAATTTCATCGAAAATGTGTATGAAAAGAGCAGATTTTCGAACCCAAATAAAATCAAGGACAATTTATGGTCCTACAGCTTTAGTGCTATAATAATAAATGTTTAGACGGACAAGTCTTAACAGGATATAGCATTATTTTTAGCTGGCCGGCACTTTCACATTTTGTACCAAATCCGATGATGTCCTTTGAATTTGAATTTTATAAGAAATGCTTTAATAGCAAACGATAATTTCCATTTCCTTGTGATTGTATGATATTCCTGATACTTTGTGTATAATTTTAGCTTTACTTTGTATGTGTTCTTTGATTATACTCATTCGTTAGTTGTGAAACGATATAAACCGAATACATTTCGTCACGTGGGCAATGTCTTTTGTATATAAAATAATATTACCTAAACAATTTCAAATAATTTTCATACTTTATTATTACTTAATTGGCTACTTGACAACTAGTCAAATCAACTACTCTTTATTGGACGTCAAAACATGCGCTTTATATGAAGATTTGTACTAAATATTGAGTTGTGACGTCATCAACATTTTCATTACTTTTTATAGTTTATCTTGTTATTAAAAATAGTATTCAAGCTAAAAACTCAATGAAAATGGGAGTTAAGCGTTATTTTCTAACCCTTTTTTTATTGAGTAGATAAAAATAAAATATATTGAATGTAGTCAAATACCCAATGGGGCCAAGAAAAGGAACTTTATCCCCCAAAGCACATCATAATATAATGAATATTATACTTATTTAAATCATGTGCCAAGTAATGGGATAAGGGCAGGAAAATTGACGACCCGGTTGGTGCACCTAACGGTAGCCACGCCGCACTGCCAAACCAGGGTCCTGGGTTCGAATCCCGGTTCGGTCATGGATATTATATGTTTGTACCATTGTTTTATGATTCCCTTAACAAAAAGCCTAAGGCTTACCTTGGGATCATTACAATAATTTATTTATTTACCTACTTATTTTTAGTATCTTGTTCAACTTTCAGACATGGAAAATTCTATGCTGTGTATGCAGTATCAACATCTGCATGTCGACGGTAGTCAACCCGATTCTTTACGGACTCATGTCCCGGAAATTCCGAAAGGCTTTCAAAGTAAGCATTAGTAATTGTATATCTCTATAAAAATACATCGGTACTCTACACTACAGGGTCCTTCTTAATATGCTGACACTTTTTAAGGGTATGATCAGGCCATCAAACTGAACGACTTTTTCTATAGGCCAAACATCGAAATCGCAAAAAAACAATCTGCTGTCCCATACATTTGTCTCGAGTAGGTCTGCAGTTTTGTATGGAAGAGCTGATTTTTTTTCGCGATTTTTATGTTAGTGCCGTATAAAAAGTTGTTCAGTTTGACGGTCTGATCATACCCTCAAAAAAGTGTCAGCATATTAAGAAGGACCCTATATATACAGGGTGAAATTGATATCATTGGCATCCTTTTAAACTAAGAGTCTACCCATCAAACTGAACAACTTTTACTATGGGAGCAAACAGATCGAAGCAAAAAAAAATCAGCTATCCCATACTAAACTGCAATGCCTACTCGACTAAAATGTATGCAACAGCTGATTTTTTTTTTGCTCCGATCTGTTTGCTCCAATAGTAAAAGTTGTTCAGTTTGATGGGTAGACTCTTAATTTAAAAGGATGCCAATGATATCAATTTCACCCTGTATAGTGGCCTTCATAGCGTTCTATAGTAGCCACTGTAGAACGCTGGAATGCTGGGCTTTGGACCAGAGGATGGAATGGAGGCCCAGAGAAACCACACTTGGTAGAGATGGGTCCTTGGTATAAGGTGACACGTGGGTCCCAACAACTGGATGTAGAAGGCGAGGGACAGAGGGTCATGTTGATACCTACATGGAAGAGGCCTATGTCCGAAGACGTGATGGATGGACATAGGTATACAACGTGTTAATGAATTAACGCAAAACTAGAAAGTAGTTTGTTTAGAATCGAGAGCAGAATCGAATTATCATGGTTTCAACATAGGTAATTTTTTCAAAATATTAAATATTTTTTTATAAAAATTTTAAATTTTCTGAACCCGATGTCAACCCACCGCACGGGCACACTCACCCTACTTACTACCGAAACAAGGTTCTTAAAATGTATTCATGAGTACGTTAGCGCTTTCATTCATAGCTGAAATGTATCATTTCAGCTATGAATGAAAGCGCTAATCATTTTAACCTCAAAACTTAAAATGCGAATAACTTTAAATTTTAAGTATCAAAATAATGTAATTATTGTTTCAATCTAATTATTTTGTTATAAATCAGTTGGGGTGTATGAGGTTTTGCGCTAATTTATTAACACGTTGTATATTATACCTATCCATATAATACGTTACTGACGAAGTGCAGAATTAGCACCGCCATGGCAGTCGACTCCACGCGAAGCCTAGGGCACAGTTCAAAATATGTAATTAGTAGCAGGCTGTTTCCGGTTTATAAAACATGTTATGTCTTAGCTGTTAAGGTCCGTCACACACATACGGAAGTGCAATCCGGAATTCCGAATCAGGATTGTGATTTTGTATAGGCGGATTGCAATTCCGTATGTGTGTGTTCCTTAATTTTAGCGTAACTTTATTTATTGTACACTCTTGCTCTCACATGCTGCAGGGATTTCATTGATGTGTCAAATTCTATTAAATAGGGAAAGATTTCTCAATAATAAATAAATATTAGCGAACTGATTGGAATCCCTCCCTAAAAAGGTTCAACAAAATTGACGGCAAGACATGAAAACCATTTGTATATTCAAAAAAAGGGAGATTTATACAGGGTGTAACGGACAGACAACCCTCCTCAGACTGAAACGGTGAACTCAGACCATCAAACTGAACAATGGAGCCCACCTCAGGAAACGCGAAAAAATCTTCTGTTTCATACAAAACTGCTGTACCTATCCGACTCAAATGTATGGGATGGTCTGAGTTCACCGTTTCAGCCTGTGGAGGGTTATCCCTTATACCCTGTAAAATTAAGAAAGATAAGTACTAAATTCATTTGACCGATTATGACGCAAAACTTGTTGTTTTCCAGGATATCCTGAAAAGGCGACACTCTTTACGAAGCGAGCAGAGTCTGCAACGAACAATATGATTTTTTAGATCTTCCATATTTCTATAAGCCATAATAATTAGAAAAAAAATGATTTTATAGACCCAGCTTAGGACTCTTACAGACGAGCGATACTTTGCTGTCGCGGTGGGTCACAAAGCGTCGCGCCACCCGGCGACCGCAAAGTGTCGCTCGTCTGTGAGAGCGCTTAGGGACAGGCTGATGACGATAGTTGATTATCTATAACATTATACAGGGTCCTTCTTAATGTACTGACACTTTTTTAAGAGGATGATCAGACCATCAAACTGAACAACTTTCTCTTTGGGACCAACAACAAAATCGCAAAAAAAAAACAGCAGTAGGTAATACATTTGCCTCGAGTAGGTAGGTTTGCAGTTTTGTACGGAAGAGCTGATTTTTTTCTGGCGATTTCGATGTTGGTGCCATAGGGAAAGTTGTTCAGTTTGACGGTCTGATCATTCCCTTGTACAATGTACACACGGCGACACATCAAGTTACGCAAAACCAAAATAGTAGTAGAGTAGAATGTATAACGTAACGCGGCCAGCTTATATTGGTTTTGCGTAGCTTGATGTGTCGCCGTGTGTACATTGAAGAAATTAGCAAGGGTACGTAATGGAATGCATTGGAAACATTTTTTCTAATTGTTGCCTGTTTGTCTGTTTGTTTACATACGCATCACAGAAAAACTACCAAACCGATTTGGATGGGGTTTTAAAAAAAACCTAGGGCTTATTTTGGATTATGTTATATTTCATCGGTATCAGTTCATTCAATCAAAAGTTATGCCTATTAAAAAAGACGTTGTCTCCTAAAAATCAAGCCAGGAAACATTTTATCATCAGCTTTGGAATGAAATGTACCTTGTGTATTGACAAGGTATGTCAGAACAAATTTGTCGGCAAGGGGAAGGGGATAGAAACGTCTCCGTAACCAAACAAATAATGTTTGTCGGTTTGTTTAAGGGTATCGAAACGTCCTCATACCCAAACAAAAGTTTTTCTTTTTAACCGACTTCAAAAAAGGAGGAGGTTTCTCAGTTCGACCGTATATACAGGGTGTACAATAAAATGGGACAGCTACTTAAAGGGGTGCTTCAGACCATCAAACTGAACAACTTTCTCTATGGGACCAATATCGAAATCGCGAAAAAAAAATCTGCTGTCCCATACATTTCAGTCGAGTTATGTTTGCAGTTTTGTATGGGAGAGCGGATTTTTTTTTCGCGATTTCCATATTGGTCCCATAGAGAAAGTTGTTCAGTTTGATGGTCTGAAGCACCCCTTTGAGTAGCTGTCCCATTTTATTGTACACCCTGTATATATATTTTTTTTATGTGTGTTCGCGGATAACTTCGTCGTTTATGAACCGATTTTGATGATTCTTTTTTTGTTGGAAAAGAGATGTCCCGAGGGTGGTACCATGATAAGGAAACCAGGCTCTGATGATGGCATCCCAGAGAAATCGAGGGGAACCTTCGAAAATCGTAGTGCCGACTAGTGCGTTTGTTAATTTAAAACACTAACTACTATTAAATCGAACTAATGAATTCACCACTGAAAATTGTGAAATAAACAAAATTTTAACAAAAAATTAAAACCGCCTTCAAAAAAACTAAAAAGTTTAAAAATAATATTGCAGCCTGTGACTTTTTCGTTCGCATTATAAGAACATTAATTTGTTTTATAGAAGTCGGTGTCAAGCCAAGCCAAAAAATGCAAGCCCTGTCGCGAATCGTACCGGCTTGACAGCGACTTCAATAAAACAAATTAATGTTCTTATGATGCGAACGAAAAAGTCATAGGCTGCAATATTATTTTTTAACTTTTTATTGTTTGTTCGAGCATGCTGTTGTTAAGTAGATTTCACTATTCTAAAGTCATCTTGAAAGTTGAAATACACGAGTATTGCAGTTTTCAGCTTGACTTTGTGTTTTAACTTAGATTAGCTTAACTTGTAAATGTTTGTTACAAAATTATCAGTAATTTTTATAGGTACATTTAAATATCCATAAAAAGTAAGTAAACGTTAGGTAAATGTATAGTTTAATATAGGATCTTTCTTAATTTGCTGACTATTTTTTCAGAAGATGATTTGTCCATCAAACTGAACAACTTTTACTATAGGACTAACATTGAAATCGGAACAAATAATCAGTTGTCCCCATAGATATAGTAACTAGATGAAACCATACCGTGGCCGCACATGAAACAGCAATAGTGTGACTTTTGCATACACGTAGTAAATTAATATTTCTATGACAAAAAGTCGGTTTGTTTGGCAAGATGTCATCAACATTCCATAGGTTTGACAATGGTTTGACATCTTGCCAAACAAAAAAACCGGCCACGGTGACCGAAACAAAAAATTATGTTTCTGTCTTTTTTGTTTACATAAGTTTTTATAACTGGCTATCCCGCTCTCTCATTTCTTGGCTCCATCTTTCAGCGTAAGCGAAAAGTTTTTAATCTAAGGTTGTCCCCATCCATAGTTATGGGTCTGTATTTTTTTTTTATGGTCGATGGGTTTGCTCTTGACCTCAATCTAGTCCACAGGACAAAGATTGGGTCGAAGATGTAGCGAGCGTAAGCTCGGGGTAACCTGTTATCAGGTTTGTAGTTTTGTATGGAACAGTCGATTTTCTTTTGTGATTTCGATTGCGGTCCGATGGAGAAAGTTGTTCAGTTTGATGGCCTGATCATCCTCTGAAAAAATCTTCAGCATAATTATTATGAAAGACCATTGTATAAAAATATAAAAGCTTTACCTACTGTATCTATTGCAAATCAATACAAAGGTTTCAACAATTATTATTTCGCTATTATGTGTATTTGTATGATGTTGTGTATTTATTTCTGATTATAAACACATTATTACGATTCAAGATGTTTCTTTATCCTTATTGATTCGGTATAGGAGTAAAAAATAAAATCAGTACGCCATCTATGAAATAAATTCATAAACTCATGACCACAATCGCTTTAAGGGTGGCCAGAAGCTTACACCTAGTAATTAAGTACCTACTATGTGCACCTACTATACTAAGCTAATTGGTGTCACAATATGTTTGCTCTTTTACCATAAAGGTCACTGGGCACCTTAGTATGAAACCTGTACCGACGACCTACAGAAAAAAAGTAGGTATAGGATGTTTAGATAAATGTCTCTAGTTCATGAATATATATGTCGCATTATTGTAGATAATGGGATTCACGCCAAAAACTAATAAAGAAAAATGTAATTTATTTTTGTTCATTTTTTTTTTGCATTTTCGTATTTTAATACATTTTCTTATATTTCGTACATTTTTCGTACATTTTTGTACATTTTGTACATTTTTGGCCATTTTGTACATTTTAGTATCGTAGTACATTTTGGTAAATTTTATTCGTTTCGTACATTTTTTTGCGTTTTGTACATTTTAGTACATTTTGTGCATTTTCGTACATTTTGTATATTTTCGTACATTTTTGTACATTTTCCCATGGTTTAAAAAATAAATAACTACATAAAATTGAATGTAGGTTAATACAAAAAATTTTAAAACCAATGTTCTCGTCTCAGTCGATAATATTTTATTTTTAACCTTTATTTTCCTATTTTTTCGTACTCGTGCGTGCTATTTTTGAAAGTCAAATCAGCAGTAGAAAGATGCATATCTCCATAGTAATTTTGAAATTTACAACTGCAGACGAATGAGTTTCAAAAATCGCACTCCTGATCGAATTACCATTAATAGGGCGGTAGGTAATAGGGAAAGTAAGTGGTAATAGAAGCTGATGATGATTGAAAAAAGCAGACACAAAAAATCGTTCGTAAACTGTACATGACGTAGAAGCGGCGTAGGGGGAATCACTATAAAGAGAAGCGGTGTAGGGGGAATCACTGTAAAGAGAAGCGGTGTAAGGGAAAGCGGTGTATCGGAAAGCGGCGTAACGGGAAAGCGGTGTGCCGGGAATAATTCCATTTATTTGCCACTGTTTGGTTACATTATTAGGTATAGGGTGTAAGGGACAGCCTAGCAAAATACTGAAACGGTAAATTCAGTCCATCAAACTGAACAACTTTCACTATGGTTCACTAATCTGCTTTTTCATACAAAACTGTTGTACCTAACCTATCTACCTACCGGACTCAAATGTATGAAACAGCAGATTTTTAAGTTGTTCAGTTTGATCGTCTAAATTTACCGTTTCAGTATTTGCTAAGCTGTCACTTACACACTGTATAATTTTTAAACTTATTCGTTGAATTCATAAAATTCCTCAAGGTGGTTTCAGTCCATACAAAAGTTTGACGTACAATACGCGTAGACTTCATTAATATAAGCAGAGAGTACTATAATTACTAGAGTAAATATAAACGTATTTGTGTATATGGAAAAATTGTTTTAGAAAATCTAGATGTCGCGTCACATATTTGCAATTTAGGTATAATATAATTACGGAGATATAAAGCTTTGAAATTTTTCATACAACATTTTAAAAGCTTTATATCTTCGCTTTATATTTTCTTTTATTAATGGGTTAATAAAGGCGAAGCACATAATTATATTTACATAATGCGGAGGCAATTTCTTACGAAGCATTATAATGTTATGTTTAGTTTTCTTTTTTTAGACGTGTAACTATAATATAACTTATATAATATAACACACCAACCCTCTATTCACACAGTGTCGAGTAATTTCAATTAGGGTAATAATGGCCCTGTATGGCTGCAAGCAATCTACATGCTTGATTTGATATGTTACAGGGAAAGCTGTGAAATATACTTTGTCAACGTTTCGTGATCTCTTCAGTGCGTTTTTAAGACATTTTAAATGTTAAAAAACCGGTCAAGTGCGAGTCGGGCTACTCGCGCACCGAGGGTTCCGTACCACACCACCACAGAACACAACATTATTAACTTAGAAAACAAACTTTTTTTGTCCGGGACCTTTAGCGCGAGACCGACTCACACTTGGCCTGTTTTTAGTATTTGTTGTTATTCTGTAGAGTTTGCTCTATAATCACACTAAGTTTCACGCTTGTATGTATTACCGTTTTTACTATAGAGCGTGAAGAAAAAACGTTGATAAAAACTAGTTTCTTGTTGAAAACCCCCCTTAATTTTTAACTTTCTGCCATTTTTATTATTTGTTAACAAATCCGCTGCAATAACGCATAATCTGAGAAAATTTCAACTATCTAGCTATTACGGTTCAAAAGTTACAGCCCTAAATAGGTAGGACAGACGGACGGAAAGGACGGACGGACAGACGGACAGACGGACGGACGGACGGACGGACGGAAGGACAACATAGGCTTAGTAATAGGGTCCCGTTTTCACCCTTTGGGTACGGAACCCTAAAAAGTGTTTATTTCAGGAACTTGAGTTTATGAAATAGGCCCCTGTAGCATATGACCATATAATTCCTACTAAGTATGCCTGGAGTCAGGGTGACTGCACTTTTACCTACGACGAGAAAGTGCACAATGTAGGTGGGTGTGTGGGTGGGTGTATGTGGGTGTTTAGCACACACACATATCCTGCGAAGGTAGGTAGAGGTACCCGATATTTACTGCCTTCAAATACAATAAGAGGTACACGATTGCTTTTCTAAAATTGGTCGTGTAGTAAGAATTAATTAATTCATCATAATCACGAGCAAAAAATCATATCGAAAAAACCTTTTTTTTTCATTTGTAAGTCCATTCAATCAATCATACTTTATTAGACACCAAAACATAATACAGATATACAGAAAGAGTGCAGAAAGAAAATACAGAATTATCGCATAAGTACTATGCGATGATATTTCTATAGAAAAGTCTTACTCGAGCTTCTGATCATAAACTTGTATTATAGTTTACTGCACTGACCAACCTACGTTTGTCATTAGGTACTTCGAACTTTTACGGTAACATGCTCGCTAAATTACTTTCCTATAAATGGTGTTCAAATATGACTAACCTTTATTTTCTTTGGTCAAATGATGAAGAAGGAGGCATTTACCCAGCAATGGGATGTATGTAACAGAGAAGATAAAAAAATAGTTTTTTTTTTTCATTTTCTGCTTACAGCCTTATTGCAGGGCACATCAGGCCTTCTCATAAAAATAAGCGTGAGAGAGAGCGGGGAAAAGCCATTGCGAGGCTCCCAGTGTGGGTTAGTGGAGGTCATCTTAATAATAGCGAGCTGACGGTGAGTGGCGACACCGCGGACCCCTATCCAGGGGGACCATACAGACATGCGCTCACACACACACACACCCACACACACACCCCCACACCCACACACACAGTAACACACCCCCCTACCTCTGGCTTGCCTTAATTGGCCGTCCAGAGTGGAATCGCAAGAGCAGAACCTATGCTCCAGGTTGGAAGTGTATTGCACGTAATGGCGTAATAACGGGGAAACCCGCTCACGGGGGTAAACCCCGCGATGGTGAAACCGGAGCCGCACCTCTCGACAACCTTCAGCCGCTCAATGAGATGTTGCCCCATTGTCGCACTTTGTGCGTGCGGCCGTTTTATGGGGCCCACTCGACGAGTCGGCGAGTCACCGCCTGCCCTATTTACAATTTTGAGACTAGTTGTCATGGCAGGCGTCCGTTAGTCTCCTCCCATAGCCCAGTATCCGTCCATCCAAATTTCACCTCCATAGCCCAAGACCTTATTTTTCCATCGCGGCCATAGCGCCGTACTCCAATAGTCTTTACACAAATGGCGGGGACCATCCCCGTGTGTATCATGTTGTGCGCTCGGGGATGGTATCCGCCATTTGTGTATCCCTTACATTTAGATTAACTTGTCTTTTGAACGGGCCTCTACATGTTGGCTTCGGCCCCATGCACGCCTTCCAAAGGTCCGGGACTTAATTGCCCGTGATTACGGAACGTAAGACATACAATAATAATAATAAATTTATTCAGCCAAAAAGAACAATTTAAGTTTTTTACAAACCAAAAAATTAATTGTACTTAAAACTTAATATTAAAATATAATATTATAAGGCTTTATCTGGGTGACTGCATAGATGTACCTCAATCTCCGAATAAGAAAATTTCTGAGTTATTGGAGAGAGTGATTCCTCCGCGCTGTACCTAATAGGTGTTATTTACAAGCAAGCACAGAGTACTACTTGTTTAACATGCACAGAGTACATCTTGCTGGCAGGGTATGCCGCCCATTTCCAAAACCTTCAAAAAACCTTTTAGCCTATATTCCTCGAGTAAGATACCGGTTCAGACTATCTATATTTTACTTGAAAAACACTGCTTTTTGTTATAACGCTCACGGGCACATACATTGTAATGATCCCAAGTAAGCCTCAGGATTTTTGTTATGGGAATCATACAACAACGGCACTTACAAACATATAACATCCATGACCGAACCGGTATTCGAAGTTTCGAACCCAGGTCCCTGGTTAGGCAGTCCGGCATAGTAACCATTACACCAACCGGGTCGTCTGCTTACAAACACACATTCATACATTAATCAGGAGATTTGATTCTCACCATTTACCTTCACTTGGAGTGTAAGCAGATGAATCTTGACCTTAGAAATATAATAAGTACCTATGTGTAATACAATATTTTCCCAAAAAAATTATTAATCAAAGAAAGTGGTCATATTTCGCTACACCATGTAACGCGCTTTCAAGGTTTCTGTGAAAATTTTCCGTAGATTAACCTCGCAGTCAGTGTGGCATCATAATGACGGACGGTGGTCTACCTTACACCCTTACATAGAACCATATTACTTCCCCGGGTTGAACCCTTCACCATGATCGTGATAAACCAGAGTGACTTCGAAAACGATTCGTTCACATTCTTCGGACCTATGGAAATGGCGTTCTTCGATTCTGGAAACGCTTTAGAAGAATCGAATGGAGTTAAACTTTTGTTAAGTGTGTTTATGGGAGTGTCCATGCTATTGAGCGTTATTGGAAACATTTGCACGTGTGCTGTGATCGCCAGGGATCGAACCATGAGGACGCCTACCAACTGCTACCTACTTAACCTTGCCGTAACAGATTTGATGACAGCCCTCTTTGTTCCCATAGAGATTTACATTCTGTGGGTACCAGATATGTACCCATTCGGCGAAGTAGGATGCCGCATTCACTTCATTCTGTGGGATTGTCTGAGCAACTGCAGTGTCCTCACCATCGCAGCTTTCACCGTGGAACGTTATTTAGTGGTCTCAAAACCGTTTCTTCGCCAGAAGCTCACATTGAAATCACGCGTGTACAAAATCATTGCCTTAAATTGGCTGATTTCATGCTCGTTTTGTGTACCAGATATATTTTACATAGATTTGTTGGAAAGGAAGAAATACGTATACTGCTATGTTACATTATCATATGTTTTGAAATTAATAATGCCAGTGGAGATATTGGTCTTCTTCGTGATTCCGATGACTATTATAACAGTGCTTTACGTGTTGATTGCGCTCAAACTGAAGAGTACCGAACTGAAAATGAGAAGCAGTCCTGTTTCGCTAAATCAACATAGAGACAAAGCTGTGAAAATGCTGGGTTCGTATTTATACATAATCGTTTTCACCATTTTTAGATCCATTTATAGATATTGGCTCCGATTCGGACTGTGCCACGACTTAACTTAACTAAATTTATTCCTGAACCTTCCTAAAATAAGATTAAGAAAAGAGACAGAAAACCAACAGCTGACTTTAGTGCTGTCAAAGTGACGTTACACGCCCAAAATAAGATGCCATCATAATGTACGCCATCTTATTTAAGGCGTTTTTGGGCGTGTAACGTCACTTTGACGTACTAAAGTCAGCTGTTGGTTTTCTGTCTCTTTTCTTAATCTTATTTTAGAAAGTGACAGGAATAAATTTAGTTAAGTTAAGTCGTGGCACAGTCCGAATCGGGGCCATTATATACCTTTCCCGTTCCTTTTTTGGTCATCCATAATATTTGGCATGCTTTTATAATTAATGGAGGCCATGGAAGAACCAAAGTCCAAAAAGTTGCCTTCTGATGCGTTGGATAAAATAACATAATTTTAATTATCTTTTAATTGCACCCAATTAAGGTCAATAAAATTGGCGAGAGTTTGGGCCGCGGCCGTTTGTTGGTCTGGAAACAAGTAAGAATTACTGATTTGATTATCATCATTGTGTTATGTAATTATGAAAGTAATATGCAAGTTAAGAAATAAATAGAAAAAATGCTATAATACTCTTTGATTAGCTGTTATTTAAAGAATCAAGCCTTTAGTGATCAAAATATCTAAACTAATGTTAAAACAGATTTTATACAGGTTCTAAAATTAGAACATCAAACTAAACAACTTATTATATAACGTATATTTATTTATTTATTTATATTCAAGTAGCAGTTTACGTTTCCAATATAAAACAGCAGATTTATTTTTCTCAATTTCAATGTTGGTCAAGTATTTCAATAATTCAATCCAATTTGATGATCTAAAGCACCTCCAGGTACTTACGGTGCCCACACATAACTGTGACGTAGTCGCATCGCATCGCAAATATCTGCGATGCGCTGCGTTCAATAATCATACATATTATGTCATCGTAATAAGTCATCGAGCGTTGGCAGATACATATTTGACATTGCGATGCGACGTCGCAGTTATGTGTGGGAGCCCTTATGTAAAGCCCGCACCTCACTCTCGCCGAGAACTCTCTGAACTGAGAACTTTCAAGGAAAATTACTATGGCTTAAGATGCCACGAGAACAATGAAGGGCATCCACACTCTCGTTCTCGGCCTATCTCGCCCGTTATCGGCAAGAATGAAGAGCCGGCACAACGCATTAGTTCGGGTAAATGTCCGTTCGGGGAAAAGGCCGTTCGGGGAAATGGACGAAACCGGGAAGTGGACGTTCGGGGAAAAGGACGTAACTGACCTGATCCGTTTTTACCGATGCATGGTAGAATGCGTTACCTATTGTACCGCATATGTTTGAATCAAAAATATGTACTTAACCACAGATATTCTTAACCTACTAGCACACAAAAATGTTTATTTCCTTTCATCTTTTCAGCTGCAGTTGCAGCGTCGTTCTTCCTATGCTGGTCACCATACTGTGTGATGCGAATCTTGATGATAAGTCCGAAATATAAATACGACGATTATTACGATGTAAGTAAAAAAACCTTCAAGGTATACCTACTCGCGTTTATAATAAACGCGAGCATAGCTCTACAATTGCACGCATTAAAAATAATTATATATAGGGTCCTTCTTAATATGCTGACACTTTTTTAAGGGGATGATCAGACCACTAAACTGAATAACTTTCTCTATGGGACCAACATCGAAATCGCGAAAAAAAATGCAGCTGTCCCATACATTTGGTTCGCGTAGGTTTGCAGTTTTAAATGAATCAGCGGATTTTTTTTTCGATATTTCGATGTTGGTGCCATAGATACAGTTGTTTAGTTTGATGGTCTGATCATCCCCTTAAAAAAGTGTCGGCAGGCATAGAAAGACCCTATAGTGTTATGACAACTATTTATTGTTGTATTGTCGTTGTAAATGTATTTTATTCAAATAAACCAGAGTTAATTAAAGTTTGCTTAAACATAGTTGTCGAAATAATAACTACTAGATGTTTTTCTCCATGTTGGTAGCTGTGGTAATGATCTGACCACCCCAAAATACAATATGGCCATGATTTATGTTGTGTTAGGCGGTGTCCTATTGCCATCGCACGCGCGATGGTGCGATGCGATGTGATCGTACTGATGGGTAATTCTCCGAAATTTTTCAAATTTTTCTATGGAAAAATTTCAACGATTTGTAAAATTTCGGAGAATTACCCATCAGTACGATCACATCGCATCGCACCATCGCGCGTGCGATGGCAATAGGACACCGCCTTAGAGCGCTTACAGGCGAGCGACAGTTGTCTGCCACAGCTCGCGACAGGGTCGCGCGACCCTTCGCGCGACAGTCGCGCGACCGTGACGTAGGTATAGTCTGAGAGCACAAGTCTTGTTCTTGACAGATTTCAGTTTGAAGAAAACGGAGGCTAAAAAATAACATGGTTGATATTTCGGGTTTTTATAAGTTTTTCGTAGATTTTGGTTTCTTTAGATAACAGATAATCCAGAATTGATTATCTTCATCATCAAGTCCATAAAATATTACAGACTGGTAAAAATAGGCCAATTATAATGTACATTATATAGTTATAATATAATACTTAACACAACACTAATAATTAGAAATAAAGAAAAAAAAAAGAGAGAAGAGATAAGATTTATTATAAAGATTTTTCTTTCTTTCTTTCTTTCTTTAATAATTATAACACAATATTATACACATAAATATTTATAAATACGTATACAGGGTGTAACAAAACACCCTAGTAATACTTAAGGGGGTGCTTCAGACCATCAAACTGAACAACTTTCACTATGGAGCCAACATCGAAATCGCGAAAAAAATCAGCTCTTTCATACAAAACTGCAGTACCGTCTCGACTCAAATGTATGCGGCAGATTTTTTTTATTTTTTCTCGACTTTGGCTCCATAGTGAAAGTTGTTCAGATTGATGGTCTGAAGCACCCCGTTAAGTATTACTAGGGTGTTTTGTTACATCCTGTATAGGGTCCGTCTTAATATGCTGACACTTTTTTAAGGGGATGATCAGACCGTCAAACTGAACAACTTCCTCTATGGGACCAACATAGAAATCACGAAAAAAAAATCATCACTTCCATACAAAACTGCAAACCTGGCTCCGAGAGCCAAACGTATGGGACAACTGTTTTTTTTTCGCGATTTCGATGTTGATTTCATAGAGAAAGTTGTTCAGTTTCAAAGTCTGGTCATCGCCTTAAAAAAGTGTCAGCATATTAAGAAGGACCCTGTATATAGGATGTTACAAACTACCAAAAAAACTGTTTTGGATATGGAGGTCTATCTCTCAGACTATACAACACTACGTCACGGTCGCAAACTGTCGCGCGACCGTCGCACGACGGTCGCCGACCGCTGTCGCGAGCTGTCGCAGACAACTGTCGCTGGTCTGTAAGAACCCTTATGCAAGTAAGAATGTTGCATAAGATGTGTTTCCTCCAAAATTTATAGTTGCAGTTCCAATCCGTATTAAGGTTTTATTTTATTACAAAAGAATAAAACTCGATTCAGGAAACACTTAACTATTTGCTCAGTGTTTTACGGAAAGGTACGCTATTTATTACTCAGCAAAGATATATTTAAAGTTCCCGTGAGAAAAATAAAATTGCCAAGACATTTTTTCGGAGAAGATTCGAGATAAAACTTAAATTGGAAAGTAACGTTGTTTAGAAAAAAGGGAGTTGTTTTTTAGTATTTTTTCATAACCAAAATAAAGTACTTAAATAAACGTGACGAAGGGCTCTCACACATAACTGCGAATTCGCATCGCATCGCAAATATCTGCGAGCGCTCGATGACTTATTATACTCCATTCAGGAATTCGAGCGACAAAATGTAAACAACGGTGATACCAGTGTAGAAAATACCATCTCGAGACGGAAGAATACTTATTTCCGGAATGAATAACAGTAAATTATCTATTCTTATCGCAAAGGATTACGACAAATGATATGTTAATTTTGTATGGAAAATAATTTTAAAAAACGCAAGCCATAATTTATTTTCGATAAAAAGAAAACGTGACTGTAAATATTTTATTTCGTGGTCTGGCAACAATCAGATATTTCAGACCTTTGGTTCGTTTTAACAAAGTTCTTAATGAAAATGATTTTTTATTGTTCACAATAACGTAAACGCGTCTCTTGATTGTTTAATACATTCGTCTAAGTCCGTACGCTATGCGCGGATGCTACGCATAGCACAAAAAGCTTACACAGACAGAGAAGCAGGCTACATAACATAATTTAAAAAATTGCATTCAGATTGTCACAATTGTTTTTATTATTTATAGATCGACAATACATTTTTAATGTCAACGCAATTTATTAAACGCCGTGTGGACATAATTTTATTCTTAAAAAATGCACCAAAGGTTTTTGACCACGTAATGTCACTTTGACAGTGACGTTTCTTTGTTTACATTTTGTCGCTCGAATTCCTGAACGGAGTATAGTTTATTACGCTCGCAGATATTTGCGATGCGATGCGAATTCGCAATTATGTGTGGGAGTCCTTAAGTGTCATGCCACGTATAGCAATGAGTTTTTCTAACTTATGTACCTATGTAATACCAATTGCTCTTAAACGGGGAAGGAAAACATCGTCAGGAAATCGCTGGAAACCTGCATACTCTGAAGAACAAATTCTGATGCGTAGGTATGTGAAGTCTACTAATCCACATTCAGCATGGTAGCATGCTACCCTCCTTGAGGGCAAGCTTGTGCCGTGTAGTGGGACGTATACTGACGAAGATATACCTATATTCATTCATTCATCCAGTATAAGTTTGGTAATTTTTGTTTTATCAGTCTTTGTAAATCAGCTGCAACGCAGTCACTCTAAGCACTTCTTCTAATTACTTTATTAGTAGTCGTTTTGACATTGAGTTTGACTTGCCATCTCGTGGTGAATTTGCCAATTAGCCTAGAGGTTTACTCTACGTAGAGCTGATGGTCCGGGGTGCGCCGGATGTATCGGGTTTCAGTATGTACAGTCAACTAATTTGACTATACTTAGTATTTTAGTTATGTTAACATAAAGAGGCGTTTCCATTTTTTTAATTCACTGGATTGTATAGCACATTCCGTGTTTTTCTCGATACCATAATTTAAGGAAGGAAGCAATTTTTTATTTAAAAGAAGATTACGATTATACCAATATAAAAAAGTTTCAACACTGAATAGACTGACTTAGGTACAACGTGGGTGAGTAGTATTAAACTACCATTTTCCGGTCTTATTGCGTATTTATTAGATGATCGGGTACAAATATTATTTTTCACCATACAAACATTAGCCCTTGCGATTTGAACCTGCGACCCTCGATTCAGCAGGCATGTCCATACTACCAAATGAGCTCTTGGCCGTCAAAATGTTGTGTTTACAGCATTATAGGTATGTGCGTATGAACGTGGGGTGGACCGACGTATTGCGCCATCTCCCAATTTCCTGTCGGTTTTCATGAATCTATAGAATATGACGGAAGGCAAGGAAAGATATACAGTCGACGCCATCTGTCGTATCGTTGTTCGAATCTGTTGAATGGTTTGCTAACATTGATGTTACTGTACACGTTCAGAGATGGCATCAAATTGATTTGGATCTCCTGATGGTTTAAGACTAAAAAGTAAAAAATAAAATATTATAGTTTAAAAAACTAAAAAACACGCTTATTAATGCACTAAAAAGTACAAAATAATCTGATTTACTTAAAATATAATAAGTTACGATAATTATGCATCCTACCATTGTACACTTGTTAACGCAAACTTCTCACTTTTTAATGTTCAATGACCAAGTAAATAAGCGTGGGGCGCTTTATCGAAATAAATTTCTCGAAGAAACGTTACCTACCACTACCACCAACGCTCCCCCAATGCGCCCCACGCTTTTTACTTGGTCATTGAACATTAAAAAGTGAGAAGTTTGCGTTAACAAGTGTACAATGGTAGGATGCATAATTATCGTAACTTATTATATTTTAAGTAAATCAGATTATTTTGTACTTTTTAGTGCATTAATAAGCGTGTTTTTTAGTTTTTTAAACTATAATTATGTTTTCAAACAGTGAAAAAGAATTCGTAAAATGTCGTAGTAATATATGAGATCAGTGTTGGGGATGTAAAATAGGAACCCACGCCAATTTTAATACACTTTATTTTAAAGGCGCACTTAATTTTATCTCTTCAAAATTCAAAATTTTATTCAAAATAATATCGTATCTTTTTGACGTCATTTTTTGACTCTACCACCGCAACGGAAGGTGTTCCGTTGAGAGAAGATGCGGCCAGAAACTCTACAACACACATCTTTTAAACAAATCATATCTTTAGTTCGTTCTCAGAAATGTTATGACCGGGGTAATGAAGTACATAAACTTCACTGTTCAGTAGGCCTCACATGCCACCCACGAGAAAACGATCAAAATCGTGACGTTTTTTCGTTTAAACGCTTTGTATGCTAGCCGTGCAGGTCATTTTCTACTGCTGATTTCAAAGTGTGACTTTCAAAAGTCGCAGTCCTGTTCATGAATAATTAATACTGAAACTTGTCGAATCTAAATCTTTAAATATGACTAGGGTGTTTTGTTACACACTGTATAGTAAAATAATAATAATCTCTAAACATTCCAGGTCTGGCGAATCCTGAACTACCTATGCGCTATCAACGTGTACATGTCTACAGCTGTAAACCCGATTCTCTACAGCCTTATGTCCCACAAATTCCGGCAGGCTTTCAAAGTAAGTTTCATACCACAGTAAAGACAAAGACAGTATTCCCATTTCATAAAAGCACCCGAATCGACACACGCACACAAACGAGCGCCTCGTAGGTAAGTACACAACCGCCCGCTGGCTTGGTTTAACCAAAGACTTATATTATTAGAAGTCTTTGAGTTTACCTCGGTGAGCAAAAGTAACGAGTGTCGCTCCACTTTGTGGAAAGAGTCTTTAAAAAAATATAAGTTTTAAATCATTTATTTTATCTTTATTTAGCTTAGACTAAAAAAATAAACGTGAAAACGTGGCTACTGGTAGGTATATTCCGTGCTACTGGACGCTAGGTGACCACGGCGCTACACGGGTAAAAAAGATTTCTTGAAATAAGAGTTTTACGTTTTCTTCGATATAATAATCATGAGAGCGCCATATTCTTGGTTCAATGCAATTTGCTTTCACACAAGACAATTGTCTTTGATTGCATTGAACCAAAAATATGGCGCTCTCATATATATCGAAGAAAACGTAAAATTCTTATTTCAAGTAATCTTTTTTACCCGTGTATGCATTTCTAAAGCGTTTCGTTATACTATGTAATTACAATCGAATATAAAATGTATTGGATATTGTTTGATAGGAATTAACACAATATTAGAAAGCTTCCTTATCTAATACGTCACTATGTAGAGACTAGACGCGCTTGTGCAGAAGGGCTGCGTACTGAATTTTAAAAATAGCGTTGCTGTATATACAGGGTGAAATTGATATCATTGGCATCCTTTTAAACTAAGAGTCTGCCCATCAAACTGAACAACTTTTACTATGGGAGCAAACCGATCGGAGCAACTAAAAAATCAGCTGTCCCATACTAAACTGCAATGCCTACTCGACTCAAATGTATGCAACAGCTGATTTTTTGTTTGCTCCAATCGGTTTGCTCCCATAGTATAAGTGGTTCAGTTTGATGGGTAGACTCTTAGTTTAAAAGGATGGTAATGATATCAATTTCACCCTGTATATAGTTCGACTATAGGTATTACATTGATATTAACTTTTGATACCGGATTAAGTGATTACTCATGTGATTCCGTGCATTTACGATCTTAAAACTCGCCAGGGGCAACCATAGCACTCTGAACTAGAGTAGGCATTAATTTCAAGGAGATTGGCCTAGTTGTCTTACTATTTCCAAATCTCTACTGTGTCCATACCGCCCACACTGAAATGAAATGGCGCTTCAACTCGGAAGCGTTGGCGAGATCCCATAAATTATGTTTTGATTATGGAACCCTATTCACAAAGTTTCCCACAAATCATTTATGAAAAGAATCTAATAGGCAGAAGAATACGCGAATATTTATTCAGTATTTTTCTTCGAAGCTATATTGTTCACCCGAGAATTATTAGCAAAAACCTTGCCACATTATACTGCAAAGTCCTATAGTGCCTAGCCCGTGCTATATATTAGGTCCTTATTACCTAAAAAATTGAGTAATTTTTAAATTATGCAAATAGCAATATTTCATTAAGTAAATGTGAAAAATAAGGTAATAGGTTCTCGGAAATTATTTATTCACACTCAGCTGCAAAAGGGCAAACTGAAAAAGGAATAAATGTATAATTTTCCTTGCTGATGTCGCAAAATTTACTTCAGATTGAAACAATTTGCGTTATAAATAAGTTGATCAACCCGAATGCTGCTTTGATCTTAATGCTAATTTCAGTAAAATAGGTAGGTATTAAGTTATAAAGATTTTAAGTAATTTACAGTCCATCAATCACTTCAAAGGCCGAACGTACAGTAAATTACCTAAAATCGTAGAAGTAGGATTATACAAGGTGTAAGTGACAGCCTAGCAAATACTGAAACGATGAACTCAGACCAACAAACTGAACAACTTTCACTATGAAGCCTACCTCAGAAAACGCGAAAAAAAATCAGCTGTCTCATCCTTAGCCGACTATAAATGTATGGGACAGCTGATTTTTTTTCGCGTTTTCTGAGGTAGGCTTCATAGTGAAAGTTGTTCAGTTTGTTGGTCTGAGTTCATCGTTTCAGTATTTGCTAGGCTGTCACTTACACCTTGTATAATCCTACTTCTACGATTTTAGGTAATTTACTGTACGTTCGGCCTTTGAAGTGATTGATGGACTGTAAATTACCTAAAATCTTTATCATTATCATCGGCCCGGTAAACCTAACCCCACTGCAAGATAGGCCAACTCAAACGATCCCTAGCTACTACGCAGAAGTCATCCGACCATCAGCGGCCGTAGTATGGCAGCGTGACATAGGGCTATACAGCCTTTTATTATTATTATATTTTATCGTTATCTTAAGTTATATAACACTGCGATCGATGCTGGTCTATTGTGTTCGCCCCAAGCTCACCCATATTTTACACAAACATCCAAACTATTATCCATACAATTCAGAGTACATTGCTGGTTACTAATGTCGCTAAACTTGCAGTGCTTCATTGTGTCCTAGCATTCTCAGCAATGTACCCTGAATTGTCATTGTCATTGTCGGTTAAAACATCGAAGTTCTATTCTTATACAATTACAGTTATTCAACTGTGCTGAATTCCGCATCGCGCTAAACTCTATGTGACTGACAGCCCTTAACGTCTGAGCGATCTGTCAAAACGGCTCTAGATAACGACTGTTAAGAGCAGTACCGCGATTAGCGCAATACCAAATGTATCAAAAGTTATGGTTCGTACGTAGTCAAACGAGCTGATTCCATAAGTGTTCCTTTTTGCAAATTTTGGTATGGAACACTAAAAAGCTTAATCGGGAGAGCGCAGTACCTATCTGTTAGAGATAGCGCGCACGAGCAACTTTTGTCTCCGCAACTAATTTGTCTCTTTGTATTATGAAAGTGCGCGCATGTAACGACGGGAGACTTTTCATACAACCAAAAAATTAGTTGCGGTGACAAAGGTTGCTCGTGCGCGCTATCTCTTGCAGATTACTATTGAATAATCTGTGACACTCTACCTAGTTACTATACAGGGTCCTTCTTAACATGCTGACACTTTTTTCAGGGGATGATCAGACCATCAAACTGAACAACTTTCTCTATGGGACCAACATTAAAATCGCAAAAAAAAATCTGCTGTCCCATACATTTGGCTCGAGTAGGTTTGCAGTTTTGTATGAACGAGCTGTTTTTTTTTCGCTATTTCAATGTTGGTCCCATAGAGAAAGCTGTTCAGTTTGATGGTCTGATCATCCCCTTAAAAAAGTGTCAGCATATTAAGAAGGACCCTGTATTACATGTAACCTGTGCTTCAGACAGAGTCGAAACCCACCGATCATCAAATCTTTATCATCATCATCTTATTTAAGAGCTACGCTCTTGTCGGTCGGTGGAGTATTCGCCAAATCTTATTTTATGTATTTTCAGGATTTCCTCAAAGGCCGGAATTCTTCAGCAAACTCAAGGACCAAGTCGACGTCCAGTACAGGAGTACACTGCAGTAACTACAGTGGCGTTAGGTCACAGGATAAATACTACTGAGACCTAAATTATAATATAAACATCGACTCTACTCATAGAAGTTATGATACTGGATAATGATCGAATAAAGCACAGAACATTATAAGAGGGGTTAGAAATGCAAAGTAGCGCTTTTGCTTGGGAACGGCTGCCGTCACTTGTCTTCCCGTTCACGCTGCTACAACTAATCATGCCCTCTCGCTCGCACCACGCCGCGCACCTTATGGTGTTATGCAATTAAACCTGTGTGGCGACGCGGTCCACGCCTACTTTGCACTTCTAACCCCTCTTATAATGTTCTGTGGAATAAAGATACTTTGTGAAAGATTAAAAAATGTTTCGTCATTGTTAGTTTAAATTACAGGGTGTAACAAAACACCCTAGTAATATTTAAGGCGGTGCTTCAGACCATCAAACTGAACAACTTTCACTATATGGAGCCAACTTCGAAATCGTGAAATAAAAATCAGCCGTTTCATACAAAACTGCAATACCGGCTCGGCTCAATTTAGTTCAATTCGGTTTTGATTGTAATGTATGGGACAGCTGTTTTTTTATTTTTTCTCGATGTTGGCTCCATAGTGAATGTTTTTCAGTTTGATGGTCTGAAGCACCTCATTAAGTATTACTAGGGTGTTTTGTTACACCTTGCCTTGTATAGGGATGCAACGATTGCAAAACGGTACCATTATTGCATATTCCGTTATAAAATCAATGGCTTCTTGACATAAAAATCATGTATCATGTATGGAACATGGAACACCAGATTTTTCCTCTCGCAATTATATTTTTGGTCCCTTATTGAAAGTTTTTCAGTCAGGTCAAAGAAAATATACGTCAGGTGGTCTGAAGCACTAACTTAAGTATGTAATGCATTTTATAACTTCTTTTAATTTAAGTATGAATTCTTTTAATATAATTTAATAACGAAAACTTTAAATTTTTTTTTTATTAACTATGGGTTTGCTCTTGACCTCAATCCAGTCCTCAGGACGAAGATGGGGTCGGTCGTAAATGTAGCGAGCTTACCCAGAAGATGCCTATTCACTAGTTCTTTAAAGGAATTCGGGTTGTAAGTACTCGGAAATACTGACGCAGGTAAGGCATTCCACTCATTATAAAAGATTCAGAAAGGCGCTTGGTGCGGATATGTGGGATGTCAACCAAGAAGGGGTGATATCCTTAACTGATAAAAATTGAAAATTAAGAAAAATGTGAATAATGAAACTCAACTCTATTTCCTTCGACAATAGTTTTCGAACTCGTACTGATGAACTGTAGAGCATAACACGCACGACAATAGAGAAAGTTAAAATCTCGACATTCAAATTTTTTCTAAGCTTGCTCCGACAACTATCGGAACTCATATCACATAAAATGACGAAAGTCATTGCCACTTTGTCCAACGCGACAAATCTTGAAAACTAGGCTACGTAATTAGAATATTAGAACTAAAACTTATTTCGCCGTAGTGATAGTATCGCTTTATGACTTAATGGAACTAGGAACTAGGAAGTTAAATTCGTTCATTAATATTCCAATGGAGCCCAATTTTACTAGCCTTCGCAAACTTAAAGGTGGACTAATTTAATACTGTCTATTGTAAAGGAAACTAATAATTTGATTTACTAAAATCTCTGACCATTTCACTCTGTACAAAGTCAACACTGCCTGCCAGACTCTATAAATACGTCTTTATATATACTCCTATATATCTCTGACTATTGCCTCGGGGAATATAATTTATTAGCAAATCCTCTTAAATAATGGACGAAAATGTAAACTATCTAGCTCTTGCGGTTGAAAAGTTACAGCAATAAATGGGTAGGACGGACGGACCGACGGACAACGTAGGCTTGGTAATTGGATCCCGTTTTCACCCTTTGGGTACGGAACCCTAAAAATTACATAGCTCTAGACCGCTACATACTATGACTACGTACGAGTACAATTATCGAGTACCAGAATAATAAAGCTCTGGTGATGAAAAATTTAAAATGGTCTGTGGGGAACTACTACAGTTGTCCAGCACCCACAAGTTGTAGCAAAGATGCCAACAGATGGCGATACCGTCGCTCACGGAAATATGCTCCATACAAAGACAACGTTCATCGTAAATACGTAACTCGTAACCTACTACAAATAAGGTTCACAATCGAATGCAAGACATAAATCGCGCAAGAGAAATAATCACAGAGATTCGATATATGTATATACAAGGTCCAACTAAGAACTGTTGGACCACGGCCGGTCCCCAGGCTTCACACATAGCCTGCATTGAAAAGGTCTTCCCTTTTCAATGGGGGAACATTCCCAAGTAGCACCTCCATATTGGTGACCCCGACGCAAAACAAATCTCTGCCAAAGCAAATGTTGTTATCACAGTATATATACAATATAGTTTTGTGTAGTTATCACAGTTTAGTATAATTATCACAGTTAACCTCGAAAAACTGCCAGGTTATGGGCTAGTCGACATTAAGTTTTTGGGTTGGTTAACGTCATTGTTCCATGATTTAAACTAACATACCACGTTGGTTTCATGCTGTTGATACTCGATTATCCCCACCCAAATTTTAATTCTAGGACCGTGTTCGAATATATTTTATTAGGTATAATATAATATACCTGGATATGACTTTATCATGTCGACAAACAGAAAAACTACTTCCTTTTCCAGCAGAATAAATTCGATGTAAAAGGTAGGTAGTAAGTAAGGAAAATACTAGTCATACACAGACAGAAACAACATAAATGTCTCGCACGTGCGGATGCTACGTGGAATCAAATAGTCTGTCACGTCGTCAAATGTATCTCGTAAACCATTCGCAGTTTATGTGAGTGCAGGTGGATTTTATTGTGTCGAAGAAAGACTTAGAGAATTATTGGTATATTTTGGTTCATTTTTATACTCTTACTAGAGTTAACCCGCGACTTCGTCTGCACAAATTATATACTAGATTTTAAGTCAGATCATAAGTTATCAAACAAAAAAATTTTCATCAAAATCGGTTCAGTAGTTTTTGCGTGATGCTCGATCAAACAAACAATCACACAAACAAACCGACTGACAACAAATCCAAAAATGTATGATTTGGAATCAGGGACAGGCACCTTAAAACCATATCCTTACTTTTTTTTGTTAATATCTTCAATGTACAGACAGACTTCTGTTACAGTTTTATAATATTACTAGCTGTTGCCCGCGACTTCGTCTGCGTGGACATGTGATTTTGTCTCATGTCTCGTCTAAGGGTCATGAAGGTCATGGTCTGACTAAGTCTAGAAACCCAGGCATGTAACATTAAAATGGCCATTAAGAAATGGGCTGATAAAATACACATGCCAGAATGCTCTGGCTTCTCGGGTCTGCAACATTGCAGGAAATTCATCAGCAATATAACACCACGAATCCCACAGTTCATACTGAACAACAGCAGGAGCAAAGCTCATGCTATCGTCGGAGCTCTCACCGGGTACTACGCCTCACAGGCATGATAAAGCTCACCCTAGATCCCAGTTGCCGAGCGTGCGAAGAGGAGGAGGAAACCATGGAACATTTATACTGTGTGATTGCGATGTCTTGGTGGCTAAACGTATGTGTCCTGAGACTGAGAGATGGTTATTCAAAACTGGGAGATTACAGGTTTCTTCCCCTGAACACTATTGCCTCTCTCATTTTCCACGTTTTTCAATGGTGAAGAAAATAAATATTAAGTAGGAGTCAACACAAAAGATAGGTACCATTGGGTTGATGTGTTGCTGGCTTGCCAGCCCCCATAATAGGATAAGAATAGGATAATAGTCATGAACTTGAGCTGAATCAAAATCTGAAAGTACCTACATTAAGTAAGTATGTAGGTATAAAAAAAAGTCATTCACAGATCCATCACTTGAATTTTTCTACTGTTCGTCGGTTATTAGTGTTTTATTTATGTCGAGCAGCATAATAATCATCTTACGACCCACTGCGGATCACAGACCTCCACGCACAAATAAACTTTAGAGGATAGAGGATAAGCGGAAAGCGCAGCGTGGGTAGGCCCCTCACACGGTGGATCGACGACCTGGTGAAGGCGGCGGGAAAACGTTGGATGAGGGCAGCGCAGGACCGGTCGTTATGGCGATCCTTGGGGGAGGCCTATGTCAGCAGTGGACGTCCATCGGCTGAGATGATGATGATGATAGAGGATACTCTACCACGCGGGCTAGTACACAATGGTGGAGGCAAGAGCTAGAACGATAATATTCTAGCAAGCAAATGGTCAACTTGTTAAAAGAATTATTTTCAAGCCACATTTGTAAATCTCTAACCTTACTTAGCTATTATGAAAGTACTTAGGCACATTACCAAACTGTGGACTTTTTAGATAAGTAGGTACCTATCTTTTCATAGATTGTGGTAGATTGATGTTCTATAGTTAAGCTACACAAATCCTCAAGAAATCATAATAGAACCGAAAATCAAACAAAACTTATATACAAAGATGTATTCAATCAATTTGTAAGCTCCTGCTAGAGTTAAAAATACGCCTAACGATATCTATGAAGATGAAAACGATACTACAATAACTTTAGAAATTGTTAAAAGAAAGAAATATATTTGATGACCCGTTTGGTGTAATGGTTACCACGCCGGACTGCCAAACCAGGGTCCTGGGTTCGAATCCCGGTTCGGTCATGGATGTAATATTTTTGTGCCGTTGTTGTATGGTTTCTATAATAAAAAGCCTATACTGCTTGCTTCGGATCATTACAATGTATGTGACTGTGAGCGTTATTTATTTAATTATTTTTCAATTCACCCGGTAAGTTACTTTACAATCAAATCTGTAAGACCTAATTTCTGAGACGCTTTGAGCGTGAGTTACGAGTAAGTGCAAGTATGGTCGAAAATTAAGCTCCTGCTAGCTAGGTTTTGGAATAAATTGCACACTTGCTTTTAAAAAACGCCTCACGCCATCTATTAAGATGAAAACGTACTATAATAACTTTAAAAAAGGTTAAAAGAAAGAGTATTTTTTTATATTTGACGACCCGTTTTGTGCAATAGTTACCACGCCGGACTGCCAAACCAGGGTCCTGGGCTCGAATCCCGGTTCGGTCATGGACATTATTATGTTTGTGCCGTTGTTGTAATGTTTCCATAATAAAAAGCCGTGCTTGCTTGGGATCACTACAACGGATGTATTAAAATAAGAAAAAAACCAAAGAAAACGTTCTGTCCTAAAATTTGATCTGATCTAATCTCAGGATATTATTAAGGTCAGAAAATTGCTTCTCCGTTCCGTTGAAAAATGGATAAAAGAAAAAAAAAAGAAATCTCACCCAAGAATCGAACCTCCAACCTCTTGCGCGAAAATCTGACCATTTCCCAACTACGCTACACAGCTCTTGAGAGAAGTGTTGAAAAAAGCAACCACTATTTACTACTGGAATCTACCCAAATACATCTGTCAGCGTCAAGTCGGCGCTAGTGAGCATGATAAAACATTGGAAATTATCCCACAGACTCCCACAGTAACCCATTGCTGGGATAAAAAGTATCCTATGTGTTAATCCAGAACACATTCTATCTGCATGCCAAATTTCATCTAAATCCGTTCAGCCGTTTAGGCGTGATTGAGCCACAAACACACAAACATCCAAACATCCAAACATCCAAACATCCAAACATCCAAACATCGTCACAAACTTTCGCATTTATAATATTAGTGAGATTATATTCCGTGGTTATGCAGCTTAATATTGGGTTGACATGTTGTAAATGAAATGTCATTAACAACAGGTTCTTGGGCGTTCATAATTATTTGAGTTCGCGCGCTCTGTGTTACGGCTGGCATAGCCATCATCCTGATTAAAATGTTGAAATCTAGTACAAATTAATGGCGTAACTCTAATTAATTAATACTGATTATAATACTTATATTTTTTATTTATACAATAGGTAAATGAAACCATTTTTTTATCATTTGCACAAAAATTTTAAATGAACAACATTTTATTACATTTAAGTAGGTATATTAGGTAGTATATAGCAAGTAGGTATATAACTTTACATAAAATTAAATAAATCTTTTTTTATCTCATAAAAATATAGTGATTCAATAAAAAATCGAGTTCTTATTTCACACCTATTCCTTTTCCATTTATAAAAGTTTCAGACCTGGGAACTTCAATATAAAATGAAAGACCTAAAAGTTAGGTTAACAAGTTCGCCTATCTTGGATCTCCAAAAAAGGTCGTATAATTTTATTCCGTTTCTAGGACAAAGTCTTATAAATATTCCGTATTAGTGTTGAATGAGAGTTTTATTTTTTACTGGCTTTTGGCTTTCTCCGTGGTGTTCATGGTCATTTCATGTCATTATACAGGTTAACCGGAATCTCACGAGTGCAATATTTATCGAACATTTATGATTTCTAATTAAAAGAATGTTTCTATAGTCGCGAACCGTGTATTACCTACTTAGTTTTTACTACAATATTATTATATCGTTGCCAATCTGCATTATACAGTCTAAATACATCGACATCCTATCTACATCCTCTATTACCGGTTTTACCTACCAACTTTTTTATAAAATTGTTCGAGATTTTACTGCATTGTGACGGAGTCATATAGGAAACAGTCAGAAATCAGCGCCTCTACCCGGACATTCGAACTACAGGGCCAGAAGAGGTGCCAGCACGTCTAGTATGATTTCTCTACTTGCCTGTTACAGGAACGTCATTTGCTAGAGCAAATAAGATAGACGCGCGGCGTGCGGTCGCGTTCCGTCTACCTTATTTGCTCTAGCAAATGACGTTCCTGAGTGACAGAAAAGGATGGAGCGACTGGAAAAGGCGATGCGGTGCTGCCAGTTGAGGTTTAACCCTAAATGTTTATTTGTATTTTTGTAACACCTTGTATTATGCAGCAAAGGCGCGTCTGGCAAGTCTGGTCGAGCCCACCTCCTTGCTACGTCCATGCCACAGCACATTATAAGAGGGATTAGAAGTGCAAAGTAGGTGAGGAACGCGTCGACACAGGTTATGCAATGATTAGCATAACACCATAAGGCGTGCGGTGTAGTGCGAGCGAGAGGGCATGATTAGTTGTAGCAGAGTGAGCGGGTAGACAAATGGCGACCGCCGCCTCTGAAGCAAAAGCGCTACTTCGCATTTCTAAATCCTCTTATAATATTCTGTGGTCCATGCTATGCATGCGTGTAAAAAAGCTCGTCTTTGTTGGTTAGGTCCCTCAGAGGAAGGATCTCTTTATTATAAAGCATAGAGTCTGCATCAATTTACGATTGTAGTTAGTCTCTTTTGTCTTATGATGTACCTTTGAAAGTAGAAGGAGACGGAAATATAAATGTTTGTTTATGCGGCTGTCCACTTTTTTTTGTGCTAGTGTGTGTGAAAAGTGACCATAAAGATAAGGGCAAATGTCACTTGGTCATCTTTTGTCCATACTAATTGACTCTGACTAAGGACGCAGTGCGCAAAGTCAAAGTCGCACAAAGAGCAATGGAGAGAGCTATGCTAGGAATCACACTTCTGGACCGGGTTCCGAATGTCGAGATCAGACGCCGAACAAAGGTGGTTGATATCGGCAAGCGGATTTCTACTCTGAAGTGGAGGTGGGCGGGACACTTGGCCAGGCGGAATGATAGCAGATGGACGAGGGCAGAGACAGAGTGGCGGCTGTGGGAGGGGGAACGGTCAGTAGGCAGACCAGCAGCCAGGTGGTCGAATGACATTTGCAAAGTAGCCGGTAAAAAGTGGATGAGACTAGCGTGGGACCTTTCTGGTTGGCGTGGAAATGAAGAGGCCTATACCCAGCAGTGGGGTTTACCAGGCTGATGATGATTATGATGATGAATTGACATCACACACTCAAACACAAATATCAAAAAAAGTGGACTGCCTTGCATTGGTGTGGCTCACTCTATGCCTTTAGGCATAATCTCTTTGTTAGGTCCGCTTCTCGGGGCTTTCAGGCCCGGGGCCCTTGGCATTTTGCCAGTCCTGCCAGTAATTACGCCACTACCAGATTAACTGTATGTGTGTAAAATAATTGAATTAGGCCCCATTAATCGGCTCTCAGAATCTCTAACTCATCGCTACGGACTCGCCATAGAATAATTCTCCATCGGCATGAATAGTCACGATCTAGTCGACTCGGACGTGGTTTAGAATCAATTAGGCAATGTCATAGGACATCTAACTAGAGTAGATTTATAGTTTGACGTAATCACGTGGTACGGTGGGTTTCAGAGTAACCAGACTTACGCTATGCCTGACCCCTCAATAAGGGGGTCCGATTTCTGTGACACTGATTGTACCTACATCATCGTTCGATCCTGAGATCGTTTCCTGATAAACGATGAAGTCGATGAAGCATGAGGATTTTTCTTACGCTCTCAGTCACATTCTACATCATTTTATTTAAAAGATGTGTGTTGTAGAGTTTCTGGCCGCACCTTCCCTACAACAAAACACCTTCCCGTTGCGGTGGTAGATTCAAAAAAATTACATCAGATATTTATAATAATATGTGATATTATTTTGAATAAACAATTTTGATTTGACTTGATCAGAGTACTATTAATTACTACACAGTAACTCACACTTTCCAATTTGTATAAGAAAATGACAAAATATTAACAATAAGGCGGTGTCCTATTGCCATCGCACGCGCGATGGTGCGATGCGATGTGATCGTACTGATGGGTAGTTCTCCGAAATTTTTCAAATTTTCAAATTTTTCTATGGAAAAATTTCAACGATTTGTAAAATTTCGGAGAATTACCCATCAGTACGATCACATCACATCGCACCATCGCGCGTGCGATGGCAATAGGACACCGCCTTAGGAGTTCATCATTCGTGTTACTTATATGAATTTAAAAATTTGTAAGATTCAAAAATACCACTTCTGCTCCCAAACTGACAACAAGACTTTTTTTATTATACCTACAGGGTGTAAAAAAACACCCTTGTAATATTTGAAAAGAAATTTTCTGTTTCATACAAAACCGCAGTAAGTAGGGACTAAGTAGACAGCGGATTTAAAAAAATACGTCTTCATAGTGACATTTGTTCTGTTTGATAGTTTAAACCACCCCTTTAAATATTACTAGGGTGTTTTGTTACATCCTGTGGAAACTAGGCAACATAAAATTATTACCTACAAACATCGAAGACCGAACCGGGATTCGAACACAGGATCTCTGGTTAGACAGTATTATAACCATTGCACCAACCGGATCATCATTGCCCTAATCTCATTATCTGCGGTGAGACATAGCTCATATTACATGCAAATTAACACCTAGTTAACGTGCATAGTTATACATTTTATAAACGACAGTGGCATTACTCGCATAAGTATGACCCGGTGACAGAAGAAAAGCTACTATATTGGATATTGGAGAAAAAATGTTATAAAATAAAACCGGTCAAGTGCGAGTCGGGCTACTCGCGCACCGAGGGTTCCGTACCACACCACCACAGAACACAACATTATTAACTCAGAAAAAAAGTTTTTTTTGTCCGGGACCTTTAGCGCGAGAACGACTCACACTTGGCCGGTTTTTATTATTTGTTGTTATTCTCTAGAGTTTGCTCTATAATCATACTAAGTTTGACGCTTGTATGTATTACCCATTTTACGATAGAGCGTGAAGAAAAAACGTTGATAATAACTAGTTTCTTGTTGAGAACCCCCCTTAATTTTTAACTTTTTGACATTATTATTATTTGTTAACAAATCCGCCGTAATCCCGCATAATCTGTGAAAATTTCAACTATTTAGCTATCACGGTTCAAAAGTTACAGCCCTAAATAGGTAGGACAGACGGACGGACGGACAGACGGACAGACGGACGGACGGACGGACAACGTAGGCTTAGTAATAGGGACCCGTTTTCACCCGTTTTTTGTGACGGAACCCTAAGATATTACAAAAACACGAGGATATCACTGAATCTCGGTAAATATCTTAAATATATCTGAATATAAACCAATGAATCCATAACTCTCTTTTGATATCAAACATTCCTCGAGCTCTGTTTTCTTTACATTTGAATAATGTTTTCTTACGTGTACTTTTTTCCAATAAGGCTTTCTTGTGAGAATTGTGATGGTGAAACGAGAAACAGGAGTGGGCGAGTTGAGATTATAAATTTTCACCCCCTTTTTACATAAAAGCACTTAGAGCATGGAGATCATTTAAATAAAAAATGCGACAGGTATTTTGGAATCAGTGGGTACTGTCTGTGGAAATAATATTAAAACCCCTAAAGTGTTTTTGACTTTCTGTCTTTGTTCTTGTTACGTTTTCTGGTCTAAACTAGTAGCTTGTAGTATGCAATGCACAAGGATATAAACTACTGTAGATTATGTTAATCCACGAGAAAAATAAGCTATACAGGGAGCAAACCGATCGAAGCACAAAAAAAAATCAGCATTTGCATACATTTTGAGTCGAGGCATAGGCATAAGCCGATTTTTTTTTGCTGCGGTCGTATTGCTCCCATAGTAAAAGTGGTTCAGTTTGATTTGACTCTTAGTTTAAAAGGATGATATTAATTTCACCCTGTATAAAGATATACCTACCGAAATAAAATTACTTGTAAATCGTCTAAAGTTGTATCTAAAAAATACAACAATAATATTAGTTTGTAAGCCGAAAGTACTCGTACCAATTTCTTGCTAACAGTTTTTTATGAGGCTAGTCACAGACCATCAAACTGAAAAACTTTTTCTATGGCATAAACATCGCAATCGCAAAAAAATTACTGCATTTCCATACTCGAGCCAAATGTATGGGATAGCTGTTTTTTCAATTCGATGTTGGTCCCGTACAATTTTTTTTTTTTTCAGTTTTCTTATCTGATCATCCCCTTAAAAACCATCAGCATATTAAAAAGGACCCTGTATATTATGTGATATTATAATGCCATTGAGACACTATTTGAATTGCATAAAAAACGTCAGAACTGATGGAAACATGGAGCATACAAATATTCTTCAATGTCTTGAGCATAGAAATGGATACGAAAATAATTCAGAAGTTTCAATATCTTACTTCACTGCCCGCGATACGATTTTATGCAAGTAAATTATATAATAAAACCGGTCAAGTGCGAGTCGGGCTACTCGCGCACCGAGAGTTCCGTACCACACCACCACAGAACACAAAATTATTAACGTAGAAAAAAAATCTTTTTTTGTTCGGGACCTTTAGCGCGAGACCGACTCACACTTGGTCGGTTTTTAGATTTTTTTGTTTTTCTGTAGAGTTTTCTCTATAATCGCACTAAGTTTGACGCTTGTATGTATTACCGTTTTTACGATAGAGCGTGAAGAAAAAACGCTGACAAAAACTAGTTTCTTGTTAAGAACCCCCTTAATTTTTAACTTTTTGACATTTTTATTATTTATTAGCAAATCCGCCGTAATAATATCTAGCTATTACGGTTCAAAAGTTACAGCCCTATAATAATAGGTAGGACAGACGGACGGACGGACGGAAGCGACGGACGGACGGACGGACGGACGGACAGACGGACAACGTAGGCTTAGTAATAGGGTCCCTTTTTCACCCTATGGGTACGGAACCCTAAAAAGTGTCACCTCAACCGATATATTTAGGGGGAGATTTTATATGACTTCACTTTTAATATTCGCCGAGAGAGCGACATTAATGGACGTAGGGGAGGATATTAGTTAAAATAAATAGATAGGTTCACAGGCTGGCAAGCGGCCAACGGGAACAGTTGTTCCCACGGCCAACAGGGTGGGGCCTGTACGGGACTCGTGCACCCCAAAGAATTATTGCAACTGCTACCGTTTTTGCAAAAAATAATGGGCCTCTAAAAGTTAAGCATTGCTTTTATTTGCACAACCTGTTTTATTAATTGGAGTTGTCTCCTTGGTATACCTACTGACTGACTTAGTTTGTAGTACGTATCTATTTGTCAATCACCTACACAACAAATTCAATACTGTCGCTCAGCGAGCTATGGAGATAGTTTCGCTCAGGGTTTCCGGAATGAGGTGATACAGAGTAGTGGTGGTGGTAAAGTGATTGGCATAGCTCAGAAAATTTGCAAGTAGAAATGGAAATGGGCTGGTCATCTGTGCCGAAGAACTGACAAACCGGTGGAGTGTACGAACGACGAAACACTGGCAGGCGTAGTATGGGACGCCCTGAGTCCCGCTGGAGCTGGACTGACGACCTAAAAAAGGTAGCGGGAAGCGAATGGATGAGGAAGGCCGAGGGTAAAGTTTTGTAACGCAAGGTGCGTTACGTTTAGGAGGCCACTTTTCACTGGTAGTAGGTACCTACCTACCGAAACTCTGCCCAGCTGGAAGGGTAGTGAGCCCGTCGACACTTGTAATGGACAATGAGTACCTTGCAATACAATGCCACTAAATTGAGGCATGCAAGTTCCCTCAAGATGTTTTCTCTTCCCGAGTTTTGCTTGACATGGAACACAGCACTCATTGACTTATCGTTGACGCCACGGTTGACGCACTCTTTTTGTTTCGTCCAAAATTTTACCTCCATTTGACAGGTACGGGTTGCGGGGGAAAATGTGAGTGATCTGGTAATCTTACTAATATCTTACTAATATTATAAATGTGAAAGTTTGTGAGGTTGTAAGGTTGTATGTTTGTGGCGCAATCACGCATGAACGGCTGAACGGATTTAGATGAAATTTGGCACGCAGATAGAATGCGTTCTGGATTAACATATAGGATACTTTTTATCCCAGTAATGGGTTCCTGTGGGATAAATTATGCTCAATAGCATAGAGAAACACGTACCACGTTTTAAACTCGTACCACGTTTTTCTCTATGCTCACTAGCGCCGACTTGACGCTGACAGATTGCAGTGGTAAAAATAGTATTTGATTTTTTCAAGACTTCTCACAACAGCTGTGTAGTGTAGTTGGTATTTGGTTAGATTTTCGCGCAAGAGGTGGAGGTTCGATTCTTGGTTGAGAATGTTTTTTTTATTTTTTTTTTATAAATTTTCATTCAACAACTATATCCATTTTTATATTTTTACATTTATTAGACCTTCAATTGTAATAATATCTTGAGTTCATATCAGATCTAATATTGGCGCAGGGCGATTTCTTTTGGCTTTTTTCTTATTTTAATCCTACCATCCTACCTTCATTCAAAATAAAGACGACGAGATTTTCCGATTCCTATTTAGCTTTCTGGCTAATTCTGATTACCAAATGTAATTTATTTATCAGACAGATATAGTATTCGACATATCTTGGACGTAGCTTGGACGTTACAAAAGCTGTTTAAAAATAAGTGAGAGGAAGTGCTTCAAATCTCTGTTTCTGTAATGCAAAATAGCCTTAAAATTGAGTACCTACACTAATATTAATTGTATGTTTGTGGTTCAATCATCAATACGTCTCAGAAATTCGGTCTTACAGATTTGATTGTTTAGGTACTGGGCGAATTGGAAAAATAATTAAACAAATAACTAAATAATGCTCATTGGCACACACATTATTTTAATTATCCCAAGCAAGCATTAGGCTTTTTATTGTGGAAACCATACAATAACGGCACAAACATATATAAAATCCAAGACCGAACCGGGACTCGAACCCAGGACCCTGGAATTAATCCACTATGATCACTTACGGCGTGGTAAGTAGGTGGTAACCATTACACCAACCGGGTCGGCAAACACTAAAAATCTTCTTTCTTTTTTTAATCTTTTCTAAAGTTAGAATTTGTGTAGTATCGTTTTCATCTTAATAGATGGCACTGCGCGTATTTTTAAAGCAAGTGTGCAACAATTATTAATTCCAAAACCTAGCTAGCAGGAGCTTAAAAATTTTGTTCTTCTTATCGTGTGAGCAGAGCCCTGGTGTCAGAGTTATTTCAGACAGCCTTACGGCCTCTGACGTGGTTTTTATGTGACGACTACTACCACAAGAGATAGTAGCCGGGATCAACGGCTTAAAGTGCCATCCGAAGCACGGAATCATTTTTATTATCAGAACCCACGACCTCCGTATCGAGAGCCAATGCTCTTAACCATTAGACCACGGAGGCAGTCGCAGACCACGGACCACGCAGACCACGGAGCAGTTAAAAATTAAGTTGATTAACTTCTTTATCTCAAAGTGTGTAATTTTCGATCGGTCTTACTGATTTGATTGTACCTACAGTTACTTACTGGGGTGTATTAGAAAAATAATTAAATAAATAAATAACGCTCAAGGCACATACATTATAATGATACCCAGCAAGCACTATAGGCTTCTTATTATGGAAACCATACAACAAGTAGGTATACTATTGGTCGCTTAAGCCCAATCTGAGATTATTATTTTACAGAAATTCGAATTTTGTGCAGAAAGTTTTACCGAATATTTGTTTTGTTTAATTTTGATTTCTTGGGGGTTTCTGTAGCTTAACATCATTCTACCTCAATTTGTTAAAAGATACGTAGGGACTTATCTAAAAGGTCCTTATAACCTCTTATAACACCACATTACATAATCGCTAAGTAAAGTAGTTAGAGATTTACAAAAGCGGCATGAATTTTTTTTTGGCAAGTTGACCATTAGCTTGCTAGAAAATTATCCTTCTAGCTCTTGCCTCCACTATTGTGCATTGTGTACTACCCCGCGTAGTAGAGTATCCTCTAACGCTTATTCGTGAGTTGAGTTCTGTGACCCGCAGTGGCTTGTAAAATGATTATTATTCTGCTCGACATAAATAACAGTCGGGTAAAATCTAATAAACGACGAACAGAAGAAAAATTCAAGTAATGGATCAGTGAATCACTTTTTTCTGGTAACTACAAACTTACTTAGGTACGTACTTTCTGATTTTGATTTAGCTTAAGTTCATGACCTTCTTATCTTATTATGGGGGCTGACAAGCCAGCAACACTTGGACCCAATAATGGTATCTTTTGTGTTGACCCTTACATATTTATTTTCTTCACCCTTCAAAAACATGGAGAAGTAGGGAGGCAATAGCGTTCAGGGGAAGAAACCTGTAATCTTCCGGTTTTGGATAACCATTTCACAGGAGACACATCGCAGTCACACAGTATTAAATGTTCCATTAATTGCTTCTCTCCGCACGCTCGGCAATGATCTGGGATCTAGAGTGAGCTTTATCAAGCCTGTAGCGTAGTACCCGGTGAGGGCTCCGACGATGGCACGAGCTCTGCTCCTGCTGTTATTCAGTACAATGTTTATGTGCGAGAATTAGTATGAACTGGGGGATTCGTGGTTTATTTATTTATTTATTTAACAAATGTATTACATTGCATTACAGTTAAAACCTGGTGGTGTTATATTGCTGATGAATTTCCTGCAATGTTGCAAACCGGAGAGGCCAGAGCATTCTAGCCTGTCTTTTATCAGCCCATTCCTTAATGGCCATTCTAATGTTACATGCCAGGATTCCTAGACTTGGTTCTGATCATGACCTTCACGACCTTAGACGAGACATGAGAAAAAATCACATGTCCACGCAGACGAAGTCGCGGGCAACAGCTAGTAAATAGATAATTATAACATACTTTATAATTATTTCTCACAAAATTGCGACCATTTTGTCCGAAATTTATGACAAAGTACACAATGCAAGGCAGTAACCCTTTCGGGAACGCCATGTACCTACATAACACGAAGGACATTAATTTTTAGGGCGGTCTACACATTGTCTTTTCACGGTTAATTAACAACGTAAACCTACTGTACTTATTGTATGAGACGTTAACAATGTGCTTAATAATAATATGATATTTAATAAAGGCATTATGGCTACTGTTTTCACGCCAGGTTTGTTCAGATAGCTGGAAGATTATTTTTTTCCCGCTTTTCATTGCACTGAAAGGTCAATATTCGGTCACATTATTATTTTTGATGGAAGCAAATGTATGTTTTACTTTTGACCATAGATTTTTTAATCGACAATCACTTGCGGTCCCCGACACATTAATTCACCTAAAATATTTTAAAGAGAGTTAAAAAGTAAAACATGCATTTGCTTACATCAAAAATTATAAGTGACCGATTATTTTTCTCTTTTTAAATGTCTGTTTTTAGCATAAGGTAAGGTAAGGTTTTAAGGTTTTTTAAATCAGTAATTTAATGTTATTTCGTAATTTTTTAAGTTTAGTAACTTTCATCTGAACCGATTTTCATGAAACAAAGCTAAGAATACTCCCGCAAAAATGAGCTTTCTATTAAAAAAAACTGCATTGAAATTGGTCCATCCGTTTGGGCGCTACGATGCGACAGAGAGACCGACAGACAGACAAACAGACAGACAAGCAGACAGAACAACATAGGCGTCAGACTTACAACACCCCTCTTTTTGGGTATTCGAGACGGCCTGCACATGGGCTTTAGAACCCGTTCGTTAATAGTACCTACCTATGTACCCGTGGTTATACTTTATCACTTACATAATCTACACTAATATTATAAAGAGGAAAGATTTGTACCTATTTTTGTATGTTTGTATGTTTGTAATGAATAGGCTCAAAAAGTACTGGGCCGATTTAAAAAATTCTTTCACCATTAGAAAGCTGCATTCACCCTGAGTAACATAGGCCATATTTATTGCTAGAAAAGATTAGACGTCCACCCGTGCGAAGCCGGGACGGGCCGCTAGTTTACTATAAAGTTAACATTTATGATCTGATACAAAAATAACATTATTATTTTTGGGTTATTATTATATGGCTTAATGCCAAATTTCATTTCAATATGTGCAAAAATTCACAGATTTCGTGCCTCACACGACTATCGAGCACATTGAAAATGAATATACGGAATTCGAAAAAAAAATTGTCTCAAAAAGGTTAGGCTACAAGGCAAACCCTTAACTCGATCGTCTTTGTTTTAGGCTCAAATTGTAACTGACTAAATTTTCCAGATGAGTTTTACTCAAATTTTTGATATCATTCTTCGTTTCCAAAATATCGAGCTCCAAAAAAAAAAAGGAAATTTTTTGTTTTCACTATTTCTGCCATAACTTTTTCGATTTTGACTTTCTCGAATAATTATTTTTGCTCCTTGTAGCTCTCATAAATTTGCGTCTTTTAAGCCTTTTTGGAATAAGTACCATATCTTCACAACTCTCCGAGATGTAAGGGATCACACTTTTTTGTGAAATCGGAGCATATACTGGAGCGAACGAAAGGCAAATGAGAGATAAAATGACGTAGGGCATTAGTCAGACAAATAGGCAGATTGGTTGAGAAGAAGCCATCGCTATGGTCGCCGGGGTCAATTGGTTAAGGTTGGTTGGCGATTGGTTGATTGGGGAAAAGGTAAAGGCTTCTTGTTTGACTACGAAACCCTAAAAAGGGTTGCATTGCCTGCCACATCAAACCAATCCGACCCAATAAGGAAGAACCTATTTACAACAGTGGAATCGGGGAAATCTACATTATACAGGGTGTAAAATACACATTAAACAGATTTTGCAGATTTTGCAGAAACGCTCATTAGAGTTAGGTAATCCTTATAGTACATTACTGCAGCGGCCAGCAACAGAGGCATTGATGGACGAACGTGTAAATGTGGGCCGAGGCGAAGCCGAGGCACACATACGTAAGTTCATCAATGCCTAGTTGTGGCTAAGGCTTGTATAGTACTTTTCTCAAACAATGCGCGGAAATTAAAACAGTAAATTTTCTCAAATAATTTGCAGCAATTAAAAAATGACGAACAACGAACAACAATTTGCTTTTTTTTTTTCAATAAACAGCTTTCTATTTTCAAGCCAGTTCGAAATTTAAATAAAACCTTTGATGAGTTACCTCCTTGGTCGCCATGTTTCGGAGAAAAAGATCGTTCCATTTTTAAATTACACGACAGATATGAGTTTACTATGTAATTTATTTGGCCGCTAAACACGACAGATATGGATTTTCATACAAACATTGCCGGCCGCTGCGCGCATGTATTTGGCCAGTACAGCAATTTCGATTTATCTCGAAGAAGGTTGTCAAAATAATGCTCACATTTCCAAGCATGTTTGAGAAAAAAATGTAATGTGACTAGTTTAAGTCCTTTGAGAATAAAATTCTTTGAACATATAAAAACCGAATCCTCCATAGATCTCTTGCTAGAGCTTGACAGCAAGAGATTTAATGGAAGATTAACTTTAATGAGCGTTTCTGAAACTAAGCTTTAGACCATCAAACTGAACCACTTTCACTAGCAGATTTTTTTTATCGCGTTTTCAACCCATAGTGAAAGGTGTTCAGTTTGATGGTCTGAAGCTCGTAAACTGAATCATGTAAAGCATTTAAGTTTATACCCAGTGGAATCATCCAAAGAAATTGGCCACTGGCTCTTCGGAATCAAACCCTGGTGCCATGAACTTGGAACGGTTACTTGTCACCTCCCCTAAGGGATAAACTTACTTTTTTACGAAGAAAAAATGTCTGTTGGTATCCTGCCTACAATTTTTATTATGCAGACTCGTAAGCATAATTATTTTTAGCATGAGTTTTACACCCTTACTCACCCATTTATTTATTTTATCCTACGACTGGCTACGACAAAGTACCTATACAACGTGTTAATAAATTAGCGCAAAACCTCATACACCCCAACTGATTTATAACAAAAGAATTAGATTGAAACAATAATTTCATTATTTTGATAGTTAAAATTTTAAGTTATTCGCATTTTAAGTTCAGAGGCAAAAATGATTTGTTATCATTTCAGCACTGAAAGAAAGCGTTAACGTACTCATGGATACATTTTTATAATCTTGTTTTGGTAGTTAGTAGGGTGAGTGTGCCCGTGGGGTGGGTTGACATCGGGTTTAGTAAATTAAAAATTTTACGAAAAAAAATATCAAAATTTTGAAAAAATTAGCAATGTTGAAACCATGATAATTCGATTCTGCTCTCGATTCTAAACAAACTACTTTCTAGTTTTGCGTTAATTCATTAACACGTTGTATAGTACTTGGTGACAAGTTGGATAAAAGTAAATGATCGAAGCGTATAGTATCCGTAGATTATAGTAAAGTACCCTATAGGTAAATAATGTAATATCCCTATAGGTAAGTAATAAAAATTATTTTTCACACCACCCGCTCGAAAATGGAACATTATATGTCATGTAACTCGAACCTAAAGCAAGTCATTATAGCCCTGGGCCTAGCCGGGCAATAATATTGTACTGAATTTCATTATAACCCGCTGGTCAATAATGAGATTTGAATATGGAACCGCATCCACAGATTATTTAATAGTTACTACGATCCTTACTTAAAATTCGTATGAAAACCTGTGATGAAAACTAATTATGGAGACAGGCACCAAAAAGAACTTAATTCGAAATTTGAACTGGCCACCACGAGTATTGAACACAAAAAAAGAAAAAAAGGCGCGAATCATAAAGGTATCATCTTTATGGCGCGAATACTGCATATCTCTGTACTTGCTCTGTACCTATTATTGCCTTCCTATTGCTACGAACAAAGTAATAAAAAAATATTACATTGTCTTTCCACAACTGGAGTGCGATTTTTGAATCTCATTCGCTGAGTTCAGCAGTTGAAAATGTCAAAATTACTATGGAAATACGCATCTTTCTACTGCTGATTTGACTTTCAAAAATCGCACTCCTGGAGTATGACTTTTTAATGTCAAATCAGCAGTAGAAAGATGCACGTCTCCGTAGTAATATTGACATTTTCAACTGCTGAGTTCAAAGAAAGTTTCAAAAATCGCACTCCAGGAGTGCGATTTTTGAATCTCATTCGATGAGTTCAGCAGTTTAAAATGTATGGAGATGCATATCTCCATAGTTACTTTGACATTTACAACTGCTGAACTCAGCAAATGAGATTCAAAAATCGCACTCCTGGTCTAATGTTTCAAATATCTACTTTCACTTTTAATTTAATAAAATAGTTTTTCTAAATACTATACTATTGAACACTAATACTTTGTTATAAACTCTAATAAAAGAATTGGTTTCTAACCATAGAGAATTTACACGCTCCCCTGGGTTTCTAACAGTATTGCTTTTTATTTTCTCGCGGAGGGTGTGAAAAGTAGAGTATGGTCCTCGGGGATAAACGTGTTTTCATCTTGGGCGAGCTTGAACCCCTCGCTTCACTCAGGATTCTAGTCTTAACTCCCTCGCTTCGCTCGGGAGTTAACTCTAAACTCCCTCGCTACGCTCGGGAGTTAACCCTAGAATCCCTCGCTGCGCTCGGGTTTCAATATCGCGCCCGTGATGAAAGACACTGCTTTATCCCCTTGGTACATAATCTACTATTTTTGTAGCACATAACCAAATGATTGATTACATTTGGTTATGTTATGTACTACATAGCAGTTTGGAGGTTTGGATACATTTAACAAAACATTTTTTTCAGTGTAAGTTAAAGATTAGATGCATGTAAGTTTAAATCTGTGTGAGGTTCTCAATTGTAATTTTCTAAATAAAAAGTGCTGTCACATCTTTAATTAACTTCGCTTAGCTCTTTTCGGAGCTTTGCGTTAAATAAGGAATTAATTTTGCCCAAGCTCTGCATTACATCACATTCACACTCATTAATAATTTTACTGGCTCTCATCTCACATAGAGATTATGCTCACGACTGTAGTCCCAAAGTTATTTGGAGATAATAATATGTTACAGATGTTCAGATAATTATTAACGTAGGTACCTAGACAGGAGCTAGCTATTCATAATTATCGCCAATTTTCCGTACACAAAGGGTGAAAAGGGGACCCTATTACTAAGCCTACGTTGTCCGTCCGTCCGTCCGTCCGTCCGTCTGTCCGTCCGTCCGTCCGTCCGTCCGTCCGTCCGTCCGTCCGTCCGTCCGTCCGTCCGTCCGTCCGTCCGTCCGTCCGTCCGTCCGTCCGTCCGTCCGTCCGTCTGTCCGTCCGTCCGTCCGTCCGTCCGTCCGTCCGTCCGTCTGTCCGTCTGTCCGTCTGTCCGTCTGTCCGTCTGTCCGTCTGTCCGTCTGTCCGTCTGTCCGTCTGTCCGTCTGTCCGTCTGTCCGTCTGTCCGTCTGTCCGTCTGTCCGTCTGTCCGTCTGTCCGTCTGTCCGTCTGTCCGTCTGTCCGTCTGTCCGTCTGTCCGTCTGTCCGTCTGTCCGTCTGTCCGTCTGTCCGTCTGTCCGTCTGTCCGTCTGTCCGTCTGTCCGTCTGTCCGTCTGTCCGTCTGTCCGTCTGTCCGTCTGTCCGTCTGTCCGTCTGTCCGTCCGTCCGTCCGTCCGTCCGTCCGTCCGTCCGTCCGTCCGTCTCTCCTACCTATTTAGGGCTGTAACTTTTGAACCGTAATAGCTAGATAATTTCACAGATTATGCATAAGGCTTGGTTGACAAAAAATAAAAATGTCAAAAAGTTTAAAATTAAGGGGGGTTCTCAACAAGAAACTAATTTTTATCAACGTTTTTTCTTCACGCTCTATCGTAAAAACGGTTATACATATAAGCGTCAAACTTAGTGTGATTATAGAGCAAACTCTACAGAATAACAATAAATACTAAATACCGGCCAAGTGTGAGTCGGTCTTGCGCTAAAAGTCCCGGAAAAAAAAAAGTTTTTTTTTCTATGTTAATAATGTTGTGTTCTGTGGTGGTGTGGTACGGAAGCCTCGGTGCGCGAGTAGCCCGACTCGCACTTGACCGGTTTTATTAATAGACAGTCCTGAACCATTGTAATCCTGCCGTGCAATTTATAAACGCAGTAACCAACAGTTTGATAGTTTCGAGTAAAGCGCGCTCAAAAATTCGACCGTGTTTTGTGGTGCCACGAATTCTACAGTAACCTTTAGTCTATTTGAAGTCACTTTTTATATAGAAAAAACAGTGTAGATTTTAAATTTTGCATTAAATGTACTTAATTGTAGTAATTAAGCATTAAAGTAATCCAAAATTACTTTATACCTAGAATCACATTAGTTTAAAAGCAGGATTAAACAACGCATGAATTTGTTGCTTACTGCGCTTATTCGTAGCAATTTCACATAAAATGCATTTGAGCTATGCAGTAAAGTATTGTACTGCGTTCATAAGAAGGAAGTGTCAAAACTATATCAAGCAAGTCGATAGTATAATTTTTTTAAAGTGAAATTGGTGTCGAATTAATAAAATTCTGGACCACTATTTTTCTTAAATAAAAAAAATATGCTTATTCTATGGCGTCGATTTGAATTTTAATTCATAGCTAACACTTTTTCCGAGATTTTTTCATAAATCAATGTCTGATCATACTGAGCAATTTAAAATAAATCGATAACAATGACGGTTAATTTTTGAAAAAAAATTACAAAGTTTTGAAATCATGCGGTTTTTCTTTTGTATGAAAAGAAGTTTGCGTTTTACTGAAATAATTTCTTCGTTTTGTTAGCTTTCTAAAAAGGTATATTGTTTTAGAAAAAAATAGAATTGCTATGTCAAAAAAGGTTTTTTACTTAGTACGTGATACTTAGAGGCAACATTCTCTTGGAGCAAATTTTACGATTTATTTTTAGATAACATTATTTATTAATTGAAGTCTACACATCTTACTCAGAGTGAGCCCCTCGGTTCCGAACACAACACGCAAGTACTTTCTTAGTTCATTTTTAGTTACTCTTGAAGTAAAGGTAAAATCTCATTAGCTCCGCTGCGTTTATTATGCGCTGCCTTAAGTCTTCTACGTCGCTTACTGGGGTTTGATAAGCAAGGTCTTTTATTGTGTCCCCAGACATAAAAATTACATGAGATCAAGTCGGGGCTTCTTGCAAGCCAAGGAGTGGCCTTCCTCTACCAATCCCTAAAATGGTTATGGTACGTTGCTGGCCCGACTTGCAACTTATTCGAATAGATGGATTGGTAGAGGACGGCCAATTCATGGTCTGCAAGAAGCCCCGACTTGACTCCATGTAATTTTCGTGTCTGGGGTAACATGAAAGACCTTGTTTATCAAACCTCAGTAAACGACGTAGAAGACTTAAGGCAGCGCATAATAAATGCAGCGGAGGTAATGAGATTTTACTTTTACTTCAAGAGTAACTAAAAATGAACTAAGAAAGTGCTTGCGTGTATGTGTTCGGAACAGAGGGGCTCACTCTGAGTAAGATGTGTAGATTTAAATTAATAAATAATATTATCTAAAAAAAGTGTAAAATTTTTCTCCAGGAGAATGTTGCCCTCTACGTATCACGTACTAAGTAAAAAAACTTTTTGACATTTTCTGAAACATTTTATACCTTTTTAGAAAGCTAACTAAACGAAGAAGTTATTTCAGTAAAACGCACACTTTTATTCATACAATTTTTTGAGAAAAACGCTTGATTTCAAGATTTCGACGATTGACATGATTCAAGGAACCGTAGGGCTCACTCTGAGTAAGATGTGTAGACTTAAACTAATAAATAATGTTATCTAAAAATAAATCGTAAAATTTGCTCCAAGAGAATGTTGCCTCTAAGTATCACGTACTAAGTAAAAAACCTTTTTTGACATAGTAATTCCATTTTTTTCACTTTTTAGAATGCTAACAAAACGAAGAAGTTATTTCAGTAAAACGCACACTTCTTTTCATACAAAAGAAAAACCGCATGATTTCAAGATTTTGTATTTTTTTTTTTCAAAAATTAACCGTCATTGTTATCGATTTATTTTGAATTGCTCAGTATGACCAGACATTTATTTATGAAAAAATCTCGGAAAAAGTGTTAGCTATGAATTACAATTCAAATCGACGCCATAGAATAAGCATTTTTTTTTATTTAAGAAAAAGTGTGAAAAAATTGGGTTTTTGGTAAAAAACCTTAAATTCCAAATATCTCGAAAACTATTATTTTCCGACCCCACATATGGGGGTTCACATAATTGCATTTCGGCTGCCCTCTAACATCCTGAAAGCAATACGTCGAATTACAAATAACCCTGTATAAAACATATAAAAAAAATAAACGCGGCAAGAGTTCGCACTGCATTTATACTAAGGATGTGCTCTAGTCATTTATGAATATAGTTACGTATGAAGAATCCTTACCGTAACTACTGCATTTATGCTATGGTATGTTTGGAAAAAAATATTATTTGTCATTATTTATAAGCAGTAAGATTACTTACTGCACACATTTATAGGGTTCGCAATATCGAGGGTGCCTTTACTGCATTTATGGTTTTTGCTTTACCTCCTTCTGAGGTACTTACCGAAAAACGGGTTGTTTTTTCCGAAAGATCTCATCGCGAGGATGCCAAATATGTAATAAACTCAATTTTGAAAAAAATGCACCCACTGCGTTTATAAATTGCGGGGCAGAATCATGGTTCAATGGAAGGTTAATTCAAATGAAATACCGTATTCATCACGCGTGCGATGGAAAACGTACAAATTGGTAACCTTCAGTATCGGAACTACGTTATTTTGGATACAGTTATTTCCTATCAAATTGCCTTCACTCAAGTAGGGAAATGACAGTCAGGCTGACATTTAGAAACGAAATATTAGTTTGATTTCGTAGTCCCTTTATAGCCCAGTCATTTTACGGTTTGAGCTAATTACTAATTGGTATTTTTTTTCGGTACAGTATTTAAGAGCCAATTTGAGCTTAGAAATGTACCAAAATTAAAAAAGAATCTCGTCTCGTTCCAAATTTAAAATGTTGGTATTATCTCGTTATGAAAAAACCTGATGGTATTTTTTTTTGCACATATTTAAGCCATTATCATTAATTCATTATACATACTTCAAACATGGGTAAATATTTTTGTCTACTTAGAAGGTTTTGAAAAATACATTGGTATTTTCCAATAAAAACCTCTTTTTTTTAATTTCAATGCCTATTTTATTGCTAAAAATAATTTACATTGTACAATAATCCATACGTATTCGATCCTCATCATCAGCTTTTATACGTCCCACTTCAGAATTTTTATTTTTTATTTATCAGATAGGTACATGAATTGATACGTTTTAAATAATATTATAGGTATCACATAAACCAAAAGAGATTTTCAAGTGACATTAAAAATCTGCAAGTTCTATAGTCGTGCACAGGCCTACCCTGGGAGAGTGTATGGGCGTTAGTCCACAACGCTTGCCCAATGATGATTGGTAGACTTCAAATACCTTGGGCTCAGGAACGATTTCATCGTATCCTTTTCCAAGTTCAGGCGGCGACATTTTCTTTGTATAACTGTATACTGTAAGTATCAACTTGCTAATGTGTAATATTATGATGGTTATTATTATGAATAAATAATTTACTTACTTACTTACCTATGTATCATAATTTCATCTTCAGCGTGTGCAAGTTTACTCACGATGTTTTCCTTTACTGTTTAAAAGCAGTAATATTTATAGCGTACATAAGTTAGAAAAACTCACGTACACGGCGCAACATGCGCCGTGTACGTGAGATCCGAGAGGATTCGAACCCAGACCCTAATACATACATACCTCTCCTCAAAACGCCACCGACGCTCTCTAGTTTTCGACCTTACTCTACTCTTACTCACGCTCAAATATGTCTTTGAAAATTTCCTAAATGTTTAATCCTCTTAAAGGAGGCATGTTAAAATGCATTCAAAAAGACTTAGTTTTCCTTCACATCAACCTTCTCCTATTTTATTTCCCCCCCCCCCCCCCCCATGAGTAACAAATTTAATCAGAAGCAAATCTTGTCGGAACTAAACTCGGATTTGCGTATCAGGACAATTCATTTAGCTAATCTCGCACGCTTCGCTTCGACTTACGAAAAAGATTTAGGGAATTGTGTTTTAAAAGGGGCTCATTTAATATTGCAATTTATTCCTATGTTACCTGGCTACTTGAATCGATTGCTTGAGATTGGATTTGGAATTACATAAGGCTCCAGAATGTGCACTGAAAAAAATGCGAACCTACTAAGACTCTTAATTAGCATCAAAATAATTGAAATGACGTTATTATCTAAACTATTATAAAACTGTAACAGAAAGTGTGTCTGTACATTGAAGATATTAACAAAAAAAAGATTACGATATGATTTTTAGATGTCCCTGGTTCCAAATCACCAATTTTTGGATTTTTTGTCTGTCTGTTTGTTTGTTTGTTTGTTCGTTTGTTTGTTTGGGTGTTTGTTTGTTCGAGTATCACGCAAAAACTACTAAACCGATTTCAATGAAACTTTTTTGTTTGATAGCTTATCATCTGACTTAAAATCTGGTATATAATTTATGCGGACGAAGTCGCGGGTAAAAGCTCGTTGTTTACTAAAAACAAAAGATGGTTAGTTGTAACAACAAGCCGAATTCGTTTAACAAAGTTCTCTTAGTCGGAGAAGTCATGATGTTGACAGGCTCATATGGAGTCATGATGTTGGTTGAAGTAAACAAAATTTTTTTTTCAGTGTGGAACTGTATCTCCGAGCTCCGTGGAGGTTTACGCAGTGCAATGTTTCTATTTATGTCGCGCATGATACCTAAGAATATTCATGTACAATAATTTATTCAATCGGATTCGCACTCAGGTCGGCCATTGCAGATAAAATTTATGCATTTGGGGTATAGAGATCCTGGCTTAACCCAATGTGATTGCGGCGATAGGTCATCTGCTGGAATGTCCACTATGCCCGAACACCTGCACGAGAGAGGATTTAAACACAGATACACGGTACCTGACGCTATCAGGCTTGCTGAAGACCTGGCCAGTAAAATATGAAAACACCACTGAAAAATCATTGATACGAAAAGAAGAATGTAGATTAATCGAACCTTAAGAAAGCCGTGTTCGATTTATTGGCCCTATATAGGTATTGCATTAGGTTAGGGTATTAGTTCCATATTTCTTAAAGCACACTTTATTTAAATAAGAAAATTAAGAAGTTCTTCTTCTTGTAGTGCCATCTCCTATCGGAGGTTGGCTATCATTAGGGCTATTCGTACCTATGGAGACTGCAGCCCTAAATAGTGAGGTCGAGTTCATATCGAACCATTCACACAGGTTCTTAAGCCAGGAAGTCCTTCTTCTACCAGGCATTCGTCTTCCCAAAATTTTCCCTTGTATAATAATCTGGAGAAGTAGATATTTTTCACTTCTCATAATGTGACCGAGGTACTGAAGTTTCCGAGTTTTTATGGTTTTCAGGATTTCTACTCTCTTGTTCATTCTCTTCAGGACCACCTCGTTGCTGATTCTGTCTGTCCATGATATCTTCAACATCCTCCTGTATACCCACATCTCAAAAGCCTCAAGTCGCTTGCACATGGTTTGAGTGAGTGTCCAGGATTCAACACCATACAGGAGGATGGAGAATACGTAACACCTTACAAGACGAACACGGGTGGAGATCTTAAGAGAGCGGTTATGAGCTCCAAATAGGTTCATCATCATCCTGACGTCCACTGCTGAACATCCAGCTGCTCCACTGCTCTTCTAACATGCGCCACAAGCCTCTATTCCCAGAAGGCCGCGGCCGTTGCAATGGAAATTCCAACACTAACCCTGCCAGTTCTTGATCTCATTAAATTCTAGAGCTTGGACTCTCCATTGGTACTACCTAATGTCTAGACTCCAGATCTATAGGTAGGAACAATAAAGAGTGGTCTAGCGTCTAGAGTGATCTTCTAAATCTTTGAATTCAACATAAAAAAATGTTTGCCCAAATCAGCAATGTACCCGTGGGAACATCGGGACACATTAATACAAGTTATAGTACTCTGTGATACAAGGGATATAATTATGCCCCAAGCATATTTTCGTATTCGAATAAACTTATTTGAGTGGAAACGTACAATATTCGAAGTAGGGCAGATTGATGTGTACTTACACGTTTTAATGATGTAACCACTCGAAACGGTTTAATCTGTTACGAAAATAAGCACCCCTTGTATAACTATGCTCCGACTCCGTAATGAGTATTTAAGGGGTTTCCCTGACCGAACGACCTTGACTCTTTCAGAGCCACCTCACCTCTACTAAACTACGTCATTTTAGTAGGTATACCTATTTTTGACTGGCTTGTCCTTCATTATTTCACAGTGGAGCCTTCTAATCCAAGAAAATCACATTCTAAAATCATAAGAATTCACCCCAAATTTAACAATTATCTAATTAACTCATAAACACTGGTCTTAAAAAAAATTTGCTAAATAACAATTTTAGATTTTAATATTTTCTACACAAAGGTGTGTGTCTCAAGTAAATGTGATTTCAACTTAAAAAGTAGATGCACATAATACAAATTTTTTACAATATTTAGACTTTACTTTGAACACAGGTTTCATATGTATTTTATACAAAAATAAGAAATATGATCTATAGCAAATAAAGCCGAGATGTTGAAGAATATTGCTACACTTTTCAATTATTTGTGTCTTTCAAATAACGAGAAGATAGCTTCTAAAAACCAGTAAAATATGGCCCGAGCTAGCATTTACCTATGGGGAGCCTCTTAATAACGTTATTACTGCAGGTGTACTATATTTGTAAGATCGTAAGGTGTCCGGATAAGAATGTCCGCGTTCTGTGGAAGGCGGCTAATCCCCATTAATCGTAAACATATCCGAGAGTCTCTGCATCCAACCCATACTAAGACCTCGTGCGACGTCCACGGTTAAATTTGAAAACATCTTAGCTTGTATACAGACATTTGAGTCGGGTAGGTAGGTACAGCAGTTTTGTATAGGACAGCTGATTTTTTTTCACGCGTCCTGAGGTAGGCTCCATAGTGAAAGTTGTTCAGTTTGATGGTCTGAGTTCACCGTTTCAGTATTTGCTAGGCTGTCACTTACACCCTGTATATCTAGTAGCAAAACAAAATATCCTCATAAACCAGAATGAATACTGCAGTGCATCCACAAGCTGATAAACCAAGCGTCCGTTTATAATTAATTGTGATAAATGACCACAGTCCGTGCCAGAGATTGATCAACATATTTTTTTCCAGCCGTTGGTGGAAATGACTCGCTTATCTCCTTACAAAAGAGCCAGATGAACCAGGCACAATGTATTTGTAAAGGCTGCCAGTAGATTTTTGAAATAATACAAAATCGACTCCATGGATACAATTTAAAAAAACCGCGATTTTTACACCTGCATAAGGTGTAAAAATCTCTGTTTTTTTTTTCTGATTATTCATCACGTAATTTGAACTTAGTTAGATTTTTTCATTCACAGAAGGTATTTTTTTATTGACTTTACAACATACATATACAACGTGTTAATGAATTAGCGCAAAACCTCATACACCCCAACTGATTTGTAACAAAATAATTAGATTATTACAATAATTTAATTACTTTGATAGTTAAAATTTAAAGTTATTTGCATTTTAAGTTTTGAGGCAAAAATGATTTGTTATCAATTCAGCAATGAATAAAAGCGCTAACGTACTCGTGGATACATTTTAATAATCTTGTTTTGGTAGTGAGTAGGGTGAGTGTGCCCTGGGGTGGGTTAACATCGAGTTCAGTAAATTGTAAATAAAAAAAAATATATATTTGATATTTTGAAAAAAATTACCCATATTGAAACCATAATAATTCGATTCTGCTCTTGATTCTAAACAAACTACTTTCTAGTTTTGCGTTAATTCATTATGTTAATGAATTAACGCAAAACTAGAAAGTAGTTTGTTTAGAATCGAGAGCAGAATCGAATTATCATGGTTTCAACATAGGTAATTTTTTTCAAAATATTAAATAATATTTTTGCAAAATTTAAAATTTTCTGAACCCGATGTCAACCCACCTCACGGGCACACTCACCCTAGTTACTACCAAAACAAGATTATAAAAATGTATCCATGAGTACGTTAGCGCTTTCTTTTAGTGCTGAAATGATAACAAATCATTTTTGCCTCAAAACTTAAAATGCGAATAACGTCTAAATAATCATCACATCCAATACGTCTCACTTCAGGGCACGGGCCTACCGTAGGGAGGTTGTATGGGCGTTAGTCCACCACGTGTGCTAATGCGGATTGGTAGACTTCACATACGCATCGGAATTTCTTCTTCAGTGTGTGCACTGTGCAGGTTTCCTCACGATGTTTTCATTCACCGTTTGAGAGCAGTCGGTATTACGTTCATAAGTTAGAAAAACTCATTGGCACATGGAATGTCAACCGTGCGGATTCGAACCTGGACCTCAAGATTGAGTTTCCATATAGCTCTCCTCCGCAACGCGCCACTGACGCTCTTTGCTAATTATACAGTATATTGTATTGGGTTAGTGTTTGTGTATTTGTTTATATTTGAAAATACAGTATTTGTACCCAATTATACAATCTGGCAGCCCTGAACTAAAATGAAAACGTATTGTTTAGGCGATAAATAAAACTTCATGATTTATGACAGTTATCCGACAACGATAAAAATAATGTTTACTGTAACACTTATCTCTCAGAAATGTATGTTTCTTTCGGAGATAAGAGAAAACCTTTTTTATTTTTTTTATTTCGTGGAAAAGCTACGAAGATTATTCGCTATATTTACCTGCTATTTTGGATAAAAACTGTGCAACTTTTTCGTAGTTTAGATAAGTGATATACTTTTATACTCTACCTATGTTCGCTTCGTTTTCTTTTTAGGGTTCCGTACCCAAAGGGTGAAAACGGGACCCTATTACTAAGCCTACGTTGTCCGTCCGTCCGTCCGTCCGTCCGTCCGTCCGTCTGTCCGTCTGTCCTACCTATTTAGGGCTGTAACTTTTGAACCATAATAGCTAGATAGTTGAAATTTTCTCAGATTATGCGTTATTACGGCGGATTTGTTAACAAATAATAAAAATGTCAAAAAGTTAAAAATTAAGGGGGGTTCTCAAAAAGAAACTAGTTTTTATCGACGTTTTTTCTTCATACAAGCGTCAAACTTAGTGTGATTATAGAGCAAACTCTACAGAATAACAACAAATACTAAAAACCGGCCAAGTGTGAGACGGTCTAGCGCTAAAAGTCCCGGACAAAAAAAGTTTTTTTTCTAAGTTAATAATGTTGTGTTCTGTGGTGGTGTGGTACGGAACCCTCGGTGCGCGAGTAACCTGACTCGCACTTGACCGGTTTTATTTTAACATCATTCCATATAGGTCGTAATATGTTAATGCGTCCCGCATGACAAAATATTCATTCATACTTTTCCTATATTATAGTATAATGCGTCGCGTCGCCTACTTATAATTCATGTGTCTATAAAAGAGGGTATATTTCCTAACCTAGCAATATAATCATCTCTATTACGTAAATTATTATGTTCCTTTTCGTTTGTCTTCCATTTAACATTACATCTCGACCCAATATTAATATTTGTTCTCAAAACAAACACTCTAAAAGGAAAACCCTGCGAAAACCAGCCCATGGTTGACAGCTGCTAACTTGTAATCGTTTTCAATTTTTATTTTATTTATTATTATTTTATAACGATTTTTTCTAAATTATTATAATTTAGAAGCAAACACAAAATTTGCTATAAAATAATAATGAATAAAAAAAAAAATTGAACACGATTACAAGTTAGCAGCTGTCAACCATGGGCTGGTTTTCGCAGGGTTTTTTATATTCTAAATTACTTAATTGAAATAAAAAAGGTGAATTCACTCAGAAATTTCGGACCAATAATTAACGATGAAACTACAAAATAAAGATCGTATTCAGTTGGAATGGAATTGTAGACGTTTCGTTGAAAATTGCGTCATTATCCTATTAGATGACACAATTAATTTCATACAATTAAATTTTCGTTAGCCAATTTGTGTTTGATGAACTTAATTGAGCTTCTGCTAAAATTACTGGCCAAATACTCATAACAACAGGGTTTCAAAGTTAATTTTGTGTTCTTTAAACCGTTAGTGGGCTGACATAACCTTCGGGTTAAAAGCTCCATTAAAAAAAAAACAGATTTAAAAAAAAACCTTTAGTGTAGTAAATCTATGGATTTCTGCATGGAGTACCTACGTTGTTTGCACTTGTAATTTGGAATACAGGTAGTAGAAACAGCTGAAAAAAAAAACAATAATCCCTGATTTTAAACTGTGTATTATTGAATAATTAAGACTCTTATTACAAAACATGTTTAGGTATGAACAAAAAATGGAAAACTGGTGATTTTGTAAAGGAAGTGGCTTAATACGTTTTACTTATTACCAATAATAATACCCGGTTAATATACAAAACTTATAACTTCAAAACTAAATTATATATTATATTTACTATTTGTTTTTACACATTTTTTTGTCTCTTTTGCTTATGAATGGTGATGATGATGATACCCGGTAGGATCACAGTGCAGAGATCCATCGGGCATCATCACCATTCTATACATATGTACGTACGTGATCCACTGCAGGACACAGGCCTACTATGCATCAGAATTTGTTCTTCATGCGACTCAGTATATGCAGGTTTCTTCACTATGTTTGAAAGCGTTTTTCTCTTCCTACGCCTTAGACTAAACCATGATTCAACATCAAAATTGTGTTCAAATTATGATGATTATGATGTCTTCCTTGCCGATACGCCTACGGCGACTGCTGCTGGTATAATGCGCTTCGCTGATGTGCACGGATGTGACTAATGTACCCAATCTTTGCGGTGAGAGTAGGTACCTCCGCATAATAATTTGGCTCAAGTGAGCTTGCCACGGCGGGAACCCGTTGGATGAGGGCAGCGCAGGACCGGTCGTTATGGCGATCCTTGGGGGAGGCCTATGTCCAGCAGTGGACGTCCATCAGCGGAGATGATGATGATGATGAGCGTGCCATTGCATTGTATCAGGTGCTCGAGCTGATACATGCCGTATTGTAAAAGGAGAGAACTGTGAAAACTCTGAATGATACTCCTTTCATTAGCCATAGGCATCTACTTTAAAAAGGCACAGCTTAGGTTAAGAAGTTCATAGAGAGGCGTAGCTTTCAAATATATTTCTATTAGATACCAATTTCACATTCTCTTTTCGAATTGTAGCAATAACTTTCGGAAAAAACCGAGCTCTTTAGCTAGAAACCCGAAATCGACATTTCGGCAAAATAAAGAATTTACTAAAGGCGATCCCTTCGGTGGAACTTAAGCAATATCCCCCCAATTCAATCCAATCCTCGCAAGATGTACGCAAACAGCCCGGAGAGTCGTGTGCTTCCCATGAATACATTCATGAAAGTATCTATTATGGGAATGTTCCACACGAACAATCGCTGGGCTATTCCTATTTCACGCTTTGGGTCTTTGGAAAGGCAGATAAAAATCTACTCAAACGAAATCCCTCCAATAATCCAATCCGATCTAATCCAATAATATTTCCGAGTACTTACAACCCGAATTCTTTTAAAGTACGAGTGAATAGGCATATTCTGGATAAGCTCGCTACATCTACGACCCCATCTTCGTCCTGAGGGCTGGATTGAGGTCAAGAGCAAACACATAGTTAAAAAAAAAATCCATTCAACCATTCTAACTTCGAATTACTTTTCTACAAATAAATTATTTTCAATTTTCAGATTCTTCTATACAACGTGTTAATGAATTAACGCAAAACTAGAAAGTAGTTTGTTTAGAATCGAGAGCAGAATCGAATTATCATGGTTTCAACATAGGTAATTTTTTTCAAAATATTAAATAATTTTTTTGTAAAATTTTAAATTATCTGAACCCAATGTCAACCCACCCCACGGGCACACTCACCCTACTTACTACTAAAACAAGATTATAAAAATGTATCCATGAGTACGTTAGCGCTTTCATTGCTGAAATGATGACAAATCATTTTTGCCTCAAAACTTAAAATGCGAATAACTTTAAATATTAACTATAAAAATAATGAAATTATTGTTTCAATCTAATTATTTTGTTATAAATCAGTTGGGGTGTATGAGGTTTTGCGTTAATTCATTAACACTTTGTATACGTAGTCAATTAAATTATGCCGCTATACAGGGTGATAGGGTAATCAGTTGCACTACTTAAAGGGGTGATAGTACCTACGATACTGAACAACTTTCCCAAAGACACCTATCATCATTGTATATCATGGGTACAATCACCTCGTAAAGTAATGCAATTGTTTAAACTAGCACCCTGGATAAGTTAAAAAACCTAATTGGTACATGGCATGTCGTCCGTGCGGATTCGAACCCGGACCATCCTGATTAAGTGTCCGTACCTCTCTCAAAGGCGCCACCGACGCTCTACATAAGAAGTTTGCTAAACTTTAAACATTTTAGAAAAAAATATTTTATCAATGTGGTACCACTGGCAACTTCGAAATCGCGAAAAAAAAATCAGCTGTCCCATACTGCTGTGCCGACTCGACTAAAATGTATGGGACAGTTGATTTTTTTTTCCCAATTTTGAAGTTGGCTATGGAGTGAATTTTGATTCAGATTGATGGTCTGAAGCACCCCTTTAAGTATTACTAGGATGTTTTTTTACACCCTGTATTGCCAAAGATAACGCCCTCATTTATTAACTAGCTTTTGCCCGCGACTTCGTCTGCGTGAAATTCGAATATCGAAAAATCCTCCTTAGAATTTATTTGCGATGTGACCTGCAAGGTGACTTCGCCCAAAGACTTCCAGTCTCGAGACGATACGATATTTTTTGTAAAAAGTTTTGCAATTAGTGTCATGTTAACATCAATCGAAGTCTAGACTCAAAAAAAATATAATTTGCTTATTTTACAGCATTAAATTTACTAAAAATGTTTGTTTAATCACACCTAGGACACTAATTGGCTGTCCCTCGTGGTGGTACTTGTGGTGGTGCTTATGGTGGTCGCCGTGGTCGCTCTTGTGGTGGTGGTGGCCCTTGTGTCCGTTGTGACCGTGGCCACCGTGGTCGTTGTGATGGTGGGCGTGTTGCTCATGGTGCTTTGGAATCTTAACTATTATAAAACTGTAAAGAAGTGTGTCCGTACATTGAAGATAAAACAAAAAAATTTTAAGATGTGGTTTTTAGGTGTCCCTGATTCCATAATCACAAATTTTTTTATTTTTTGTCTGTCTGTTTGTTTGTTTGATCGAGCATCACGCAAAAACTACTGGGCCGATTTTGATGATTTTTTTTTGGTTTGATAGCTTTTGATCTGTCTTAAAATCTGGTATATAATTTATCTGTGCGGTAGTACCTAATACATCTGTTGTCTCATTTATGGATCATGAACCAATGAAATAAGTTATTAACAGCTCTAACTCTAGATGGGAATAAACCAGGCTGTTTCCGCAACTTTATCAAGCTTAGCAATGTCCATCCCAGCCTCGTGGGCTTCATCTAGGGACCCTAGGATTTACATTGAGATTATAAAGGTCATCCAGTTAGGTACTTTACTGTTAGTAAAGCTCTATAATACATGGTGTAGCTATTAAAACACCCCAGTAATATTTAAAAGGGTAGTTTAGACCATCAAACTGAACAACTTTTACTATAGAGCCTACTTCGAAATCTCGACAAAACATCTGCTTTTTGCCGATAGTGCTGCCTATTTTTTTTTTACTAAACAATTGAACAACATTTCCAAAAAAACAAGAATTTCACATTGTTAGTCCTGATAGGCTTTCAATTTATCGAAACATTACGGATTATCATGTTTTATGCTTGTAGCGGTTTTAAAGATAATAACAAATCCGCAGTGACCCGATAAATTGAAAATCAGCAGTGACTACAATGTGACATTCTTGTTCTGTGGAAATGTTGTTAAGAAAAATACGATGGGGGGCAGCACAATAGGCTCGGTGCAGCCTTAATTGACTCAAATATATATTTTTTTTACTTTGAAAATGTCGTTTTGACCCATACACATACCAGTGGGCTAGGGTGTTTTGTCACACCCTGTATAATAAAATGGTCACCCTTTATAAAATAACAAAAACGCGTCGGTGGCACATTGCGTTGGGAGAGGTATGGAAACTCAATTATGAGGGTCCGAGTTCGAATCCTCACGGATGACTGCAGGGCCGTCTTTTCGGGCGCAGACACACAGGTAAAAATGATTAGGTACTTGAAATAAGAAAATTACGTTTTCTTCGATATATGTATATGAGAGCGCATATTCTTGGTTCAATGCAATTTGCTTTCACACAAGACAATTAATTGTCTTGCTGAAAGCAAATTGCATTGAACCAAGAATATGGCGCTCTCGCATATACAACGTGTTATGAATTAACTCAAAACTAGAAAGCAGTTTGTTTAGAATCGAGAGCAGAATCAAATTATCATGGTTTCAAAATAGGTAATTTTTTTCAAAATTATAAATAATTTGTTTTAAAAATTTTAAATTTTCTGAACCCGATGTCAACCCACCGCACGGGCACACTCACCCTACTTACTACCAAAACCAGATTACAAAAATGTATCCATGAGTACGTTAGCGCTTTCTTTCAGTGCTGAAATGATAACAAATCATTTTTGCCTCCAAACTTAAAATGCGAATAACTTTAAATTTTAACGATCAAAATAATAACATTATCAGCGTCGGTCTGGGACTCAAAAAACTACCGGGATTTTTCAAACAAGCGGCCCACTGACTTTTTCCCCGACGATGGCAAAGTCAAAAGAAAGGGCATGGATGGGCGTAGCAAGTATTGTTTCCCAGGACGTATGGGGGCTAGCTATAGATAAAGGTCAGGATGCAAAACAATCTAAGCCAGGAGAGCCGGAAGCGAGCGAAGCGAGCTCGAGTTTTTCACGATCTAAAATATCCGAGCTAGCGAAGTATGCTTGAGCAATACGACTAGGCCGTTACAATAAAAAACGCGTGTGACAGACGAACAGACGTACTGACACCTACATGGTTTCATAAGACTAAAAACTAGGAGCGAGTGAAGCGAGCTCGATATTTTACTATTATATTTTGGCCATTCCAAATCTGCAATAATATCGATGTAAATCCTAGAGCGAGCAAAGTGAGCTTGAGATTTTACTGCAATAAGGCTAGGTCGTAAATCAAGAGCGACTGAACTCAATCCAGGAGCGAGCGAAGCAACCTCGTAGATTTACTGCAATGCCAATACTAGGTTGGGAATTAGGAGCGACCGAAGCAAGCTCGAGATTTTACTGCAATGTGACTTGGGACTAGGTTGCTGCAATACCACCAAGAACAAGGAGCGAGCGAAGCGAGCTCGAGAATTTGCTACATTATACAGGATAATATGCTGACGGTTTTTTAGGGGGATGATCGTGTGATAATTAGACCATTTTGAACACCAGATTTCGATATTGGTCCCATGGAAACAGTTACTCAGTTTGATGGTCTGATCATCTCCTTAAAATACCGTCAGCGTATGAAGAAGGACCCTACAATATGCTAGAATGCATGCAGAATGTTTCACTGCAACAGGATTTAAAACCAGGAGCTTCCAGCTCATGTCAAAATCGAGTAGACATGTTCATGACACAAAAAGATTGAGCGAGCGGAGCGAGCTCGAAAATTCGCAAAATATTTTGACTGTCATTGTCTACGCAGGGGGCCTCCGAGTCAGTTACTTACTGAACATATTTTGGCCTTGTTTTGAATTTGATCTAAAAGGTTAGATCAAATTCAATTCCAGGTTTGGTGGTCCCTTCATCCAAATTTATGATAAGAGAGCAAAACAAAACTGAACAAGCGAAGCGAGCTCGCAATTTTGCAATAAGAACATTTTTCTGAATTTCCCTAACTTTTTAAGAAAGTGAAAAAATAATTACTTAATTGTCGATTATTTTATTGTAGGTTATTCTTTTGTTTTTTTTTAAGTGACTTTTTAATCCCTGGGGTGGGCCAGAAAGATTCTGGATCAATGGGACGTGCCATTTTCTGTGGGTTGAAAATGAAGAGGGAAGAAGAGCTGGGCCGTCCGGACCGGCCCACGGGGGTACCGGCCCACCGGGAAAAGTCCCGGTGTTCCCTGGGGCCAGACCAACGCTGAACATTATTGTTTCAATCTAATTATTTTGTTATAAATCAGTTGGGGTGTATGAGGTTTTGCGCTAATTCATTAACACGTTGTATATCGAAGAAAACGTAATTTTCTTATTTCAAGAAATCTTTTTTACCCGTGCACCTAGGGGGCGCATGTTTCAAAATTACCTACTTAACAAACATTAATTTTATACATTAAAAAAATCTGCTGTCCCATACATTTTAGTCGGGTAGGTAGGGTCGCGTTTCCTGAGGTAAGTAGGCTCCATAGTGAAAGTTGTTTAGTTTGATGGTCTGAGTTCACCGTTTCAGTATTTGCTAGGCTGTCACTTACCTACACTGTCACTTACCTACACAGTAACGACACATATATTTTAAGGGGCGTTTTAAACCATTAAATTGAGCAATTTCACATAACATTGAAATCGTTTTCACTGTGATTTGATACCAATATAAGTTCCAGTTCCGTTGGATCACGGATGGTCCCCAGGCTGCCCACCTATACCTACAGGATGTATTATTTTATTATTTGTGGTTGGGCTATTGCAAGCAAGGGTCGTTGTAACACGGAGACCAGCGCTGGTCCTTTTGTGTTCGCCCCAAGCTCACCCATATTTACGCATACCTCCGAACTTATGGTATTTTCTTTTCATTCTCGGGAATGCAGGTTTCCTCACGATGTTTTCCTTCACCGCCGAGCTAGTAAATGATAAATACAACCGTACATAAATTCCGAAGAACTTAGTGGTACAGGCCAGGAATCGAACCGCGGCCTCAGGATTGAGGCGCTAGCTCTCTTCCGTATAGGCTATCATCGCTCAGGGTGTAAGTGACAGCCTAGCAAATACTGAAACGGTGAACTCAGACCATCAAACTGAACAATTTTCACTATGGAGCTGTCACTTACACCCTGACACTCAGACATAGAAGGGAACGAGAGGGCGGACGAGTTGGCCAGAAGAGGCACTGAAAACCACTTTATAGGCCCCGAACCCTTTCTCGGAATCCCCAATAGTCTAACGCGAGATTCTTTGAATAGGGCCAGCTTTGGTGAGGCAATAAAGCTTTGGTGTAACACTCCAGGCATGGGCCACTCCAAAGCACTTATCAAAGGCTACAATCGCAAACTTGCGAACGGTCTCCTTGCCCTCAGCAAGGATCAAATTTGTACAATAGCAAGGTCACTCACAGGCCACTGCAAATTAAATAAGCACATGCACACACTGAATTTAAGTGACACGACCGGCTGCAGATTCTGCAAGGAGGAGATGGAAACTCCTCTGCACCTCCTATGTGATTGTGGCCCCCTGATGTACAAACGCAGCACTCATCTGGGTAGGCAGGTGCTGACACCAGATGAGATACAAACTATCCCGATCAAGAATCTACTGCGATTTCTGGCCGCAATTTTATTTGGAAACGTATATATTTTCGACATCAGAGTATTAATAAAACTAAAACTGAATTTTTGTATCACATTTTAGATACAAAATTCTCAACAACGTAAAAATGCTAATTCACTGTCCAACCTAATATACTTTTAACGAAACAATACATCAAGGAGAAAGACACTTTGTATGATTTACAACGTTTATCACTTTTCGTTACTTTTTAAAGAGGAAAAATGGAAAATACCGCGTGATACAAATTGTAGAGAAAAAAAAAAGTGTTTCTTTCACGATTTTGTGGAAATTCTTTTTACTCGACTGCGACAGAAGGATTTTATGATTAGGTATCTTTGTCACTTTGTCGCTTGTCAGCATTGAAGTTGCCCTGCTGCAATGTCTAACCATGTCTAACTAACAGTATAATGTGGTACATTTTTTTTTTATTTATAATTAAATGGACGCTTGCTTGTACGTTAGCTCTGCATTTCCGCCAGTGTCAAGTATTTTATGGGAGAATCTATCCCAATCTCAGGGATTGTTTTTGGACAAGAACAAGAATGAATTGCGGAGCCTCGTGGCAGGCAAAAACGTGACGCGCGAAACCACGCGAGACGTGTGCTCGGGTCAGTCCCTGCAACGTGACTCCGTGGTATAATTAATATCTTCTATACAGGAGTGCTAACTCGGCAGTTGTAAATGTCAAAATTACTATGGAGATATGCATATTTCTACTGCTGATTTGACTTTCAAAAATCGCACTCCTGAAGTATGATTTTTGAAAGTCAAATCAGAAGTAGAAAGATGCATAAATCTCCACAGTAATTTTGACATTTTCAACTCAGCGAATGAGATTCAAAAATCGCATTCCAGGGTGTTAACTTAAATGCGTTACATACTTGGGTGAGACCATGAAACTAAACAACTTTTGCTATAATGCTCTATGGGACCAACCTTGAAATCGCAAAAAAATATTCAGCTATTTCATAGAAAATGTTAATAGATAGTTATTTCATCAAAATGTATATGAAACAATCGCGATTTCAATACTATTCTCACACTAACTCTCTACAATTCTACTAATAGAATAAGATATAAGTATCTTATTCTATTTTTAAAATGGCTACGGTACCCTATCTTGGGCGAGTCCGACACGCTCTTGGCCGGTTTTTCAACGAATGTCGTCGTGAAAGCTTAGTGGGTAGCCGTTTGTAGTACATATTGAAAACAAATATTTCTGGCGACGAAAGGAATACTACCCCATTATCAGTACCTCAGTATTATTAAATACGGTCGTGATTTTATGTATGTCAGGAGTGCGATTTTTGAAACTCATTCGGTGAGTTCAGCAGTTGTAAATGTCAAAATAACTTTGGAGATATGCATCTTTCTAATTCTGATTTGACTTTCAAAAATCATACTTCAGGAGTGCGATTTTTGAAAGTCAAATCAGAAGTAGAAAGATGCGTACTATCAGTTTAAAATAACAATGTGCATGACCTTGAAGGGCCGTTCGATAACTTCACTCGGTTGTAAAGGAATATAGACTCTATGTAAAGGAAATAATCATTTGAATGACTCGAGTGAAGTTCGTGTGATTGAGTGACGTCACATTTGCAGGCGAGGTCATGCACATTGTTATTTTAAACCGATAGTATCTCCGTAGTTATTTTGACATTTACAAAGGCTGAACTCACCGAATGAGTTTCAAAAATCGCACTCCAGGTATGTAAATCACATAGAGAATAGTCTCCTAGCTTAGCACAAGGGTAGGTTTACAATATAGTTAAGTCTATAGTTCCATATGCACAATTAGACTGCTATTCAAATACAATTGGGCTGTGCTCACACGCACTGCATTGTTCCATGCTTGCACCTGGTGGGCTGGCTTCTATTTAAAGTCAGATGGTGGATTGAACTCCCAATTTATAATTGAAAAGGCAAATAATTTTGTAGCGCAGCTATAAAGGTTCATGGGCTTCATAACAGCACAAGATGAAAATGTTCGGCCTGAATGATAAATTCGGGCGTTCAAACGCTTTAAAATCAGGGTGTTAGGGTAAACAGTTGCATTACTTTATGGGGTGATTGTTCTCACGATACTGAACAACTTTTCCAAAGAACTTTAGAGGTAGAGGAAATTCGTGAAAAAAAAAATGGATTTCCCATACTAAAAGCAATCAGCTGATTGAACTTTTGTAGGAAAAGTAAATTAAAAAAGAAAAAAACAAAAAAAAAAATATTCGCGTCGACTTGAAAACCTCCTCCATTTTTTGTTTTTTTTCGTCACAAAACAGTTACAATACGTCAATGAAATCCCTGCAGCATGTGAGAGCAAGCTGTGTGTGGTACATGCTGCAGAGCTTCCCCAATCAAGCTATGCTAAACTACGAAAAAAAATTGCGAATTTCCTATAATTATGTTTCTTAGGGAAAGTTGTTCAGTATCATGGGTACAATCACCCCTTAAAGTAATGCAACTGTTTACCCTAACACCCTGTATACACCCTGATATTATGAATTGTCGTATTTGTCGTATTATCGTAGGTATTGTGAATGCAGATATTGACGTGAATTCGATGAACGTCTTCCTCATCGTATTTTGGTAAAAATATTTTTCTGGAATGTCCGCTATTCTTGAAAAAAAAAATACCAAAATCATGACTACTTTTGAAAGCCTCATTCTCCTAAAATTTATAACGTACAAAAACCAGTAAGGTATATTCTTGTGAAGATCCATCTGACGACTGCACAGTACACTTCATATTTGTCTCTTTCATATTTACCTGTGTTGGCAGCATGCGCTGAAACTTTCAGCATTTATTAAATAAAAAAGGTCTCATCGTCACGGGCTCTTGGACCATAAGTGCTGAGTGGCGAGTTTTAGCAGCTAATGTTTGAACCACAAAAATTTAGGAAATTAGTATTATCGAGCGTACAGAAAAGACTTTTCTGTTAACTAATAATTATCTATTTCAATACGCAACATATACACGGTGAAATTGATATCATTAGCATCCTTTTAAACTAAGAGTCTACCTATCAAACTGAACAACTTTTACTATAGGAGTAAACCGATCGTAACAAAAAAATAATCAGCTGTTGCATACATTTGAGTCGAGTAGGCACTGCAGTTTAGTATGGACCAGCAGATTTTTTTGTTGCTCCGATCGGTTTGCTCCCATAGTAAAAGTAGTTCAGTTTGATGGTTAAACTCTTAGTTTAAAAGGATGCCAATGATATCAATTTCACCCTGTATAAACAAATACAAGTTCACAAGGGACAAACGCACAGATGCCTATTTGTATAACAATTATACTTTACGAAATTCAAGTGAAATTGTCCGTGGAACAGAATAGCACTCAAATGTCAGTGACAGCCTTCGAGAGGCCGTTTTGTAAATTGCGGCGTAGCAACCGCAACTGTTCTGAAACGCAATATAATAAATTGAAAAGCCTCGAAACCCACGTACTATGGGTTTGTTTTGTACTTTGGAAGTAATAACTAAAACAGGGGGCGATCGTGGCGTAGTGGAACTTCGGCAATATCACATCCGACATATAAAACAATATTTAAGAGGAAAGGCGGGCTGAAATGGAAATTTTGAAAATAGGTCACTTTTCCGACTGTATGTGTATACAATATGTAATATATATTTATTCGATCCGCCCCGATCCGCTGATTTTTTTTAAATAAAATATACTTAAATCAATATCATCATTTTTTATTAAAATCGATGAAATCAGCATTTCGTATCCGTTGAGTTTACTCCTCCAAAACTAAACCGATTTTTAAAATTGCAAATTTATTGTAAATTGCTGATTTATGTCTGAATTTTAAAATTATCTCAAGAATAATATTATGAGAAAGACTTTAAATAGCTATCCACAAGTTTTGCTTTTTTTCTTTATATTCGTCAAAAGACCCAATCCCGTTTCCTATACAAAACTGGTAAATTTTAATTAGAATTTTATAAGAAATCTCACTGCAGAAAAGGCTAATTTCCATTTCATTGGGAAGCACAAAATTCCTCCTATCCTGTGTATAATTTCAGCTATTATACGATTTGTATTTGCTCTTTAATCATACACATTCGCCAGCTGCGAAACGACCCGAAACGAATACACTATTTCACGTGGGCAATGTCTTTTGTTTCCTGGATGTGTGAAAACGGGCGGTTAAATTGGTCATTTACGAAATTTCTAAACTTACAGTAATTGATTAAGCGAAACATAGGGAAATAGCAGATGTAACATAGATTGTATGGTAAAAACATTTTTGCTCTAGTGTCATTATCCAGGGAGGAAACAGGGGAATACGTTTGTATGGAAAAACGATACCCACCTGTCCTCTTAAATAGGCTCCGAACCCAAGTGGGCCGGAGTAAGGCCGAGTAGATTACACTGACCTTGCCGGGCTAGTACGAGAGAATTTGTTTTGTGGCGAGATAGAGGCTTTACGCGTAATGACATGACGAAGAAAATGTGTGGGGTTTCGCTAAATCTGATGAGGCTGAAAACTACGATTTGGACCATTTTTTAACGCGATGTTCAGGGCGAATGAAAGTTATTTCCCGTATAGTGTTCTCCCATTACCATTACTGTTTGTCGTTACATAATTTGAATTACTATTTCAGTAATCTAGCTAAAAGTTCCAAGAATTCAAGGAATGACGACGACGACGTCAAATATCTTTAAAGTTTTATTTTTATTCATAATTTTAAAGGTAAAAAGTTGTTAAGGCGTAATGCAACTCCGCGCTTTAGGTATTCGAGGGGGTGAAGCAGAGGAGTCCCGCCCACTGGCGGGGAGCCCCGCCGCGTGCGCCCGCGCAGCTCGCGTCCACGTCCATATTCTCTTGCCATCGGATCTGGGACATTTCAGCGAAAGACACTTCCGCGAAGGACACTTCAGCGAAGGACATTTCAGCGAAAAGACATTTCAGCGAAAGACTTTTGCGCGAATGGACATTTCAGTGAATGGACATTTGAGCGAATGGACATTTCAGCGAACGGAACATTTCAGCGAACGGAACATTCCAGCGAATGGAAATTTCAGCGAATGAGACATTTCCGCGAACGGGACATTTCCGCGAAAAAAATATATGAATATACGTCATCTTTGTGAAGATTTTCTATCGAGTGAAGTAATTCCAATCGTGTATGCAATTGATGTATTCACTAGATAAACTATCCAAGAATACTGAGGTATGTTTTTGGTTTCGGTAAATTGTATAAATCTAGTCGAAACATGAAAAATAAAAGATGCCTCCACGGCTTTTCATCCTACCATAGATAGCGTCTTAACTAATATATCGGGGAAATACAGCTTCACCTATTCAAGTTTAGTCTGTGCATGACTTTGAGTTCAAAAATGTACGACTTTCAATTCAAACAGAATAAATAAGTTCCTCATTCATCCAACTTCTGCCAAGTAGCAACAGATGAACTATATACGACTTGAAGATAGTTAAATATTGGAATTCAAATAACGTTCACGACATGTCGAGTACTTTTGTTTACAACTCAACTCATACAAGTTCTCTATTGAGATGGGTGAGACGTAACAGATACGAGTAGTTCCTTTTACTGTCGTATAAAACTTTTGATCCCTCTAACTTCAGTGAAGTGATTAAGACAAGATTCACAGGAATCCTTCACGCTTAGAATAAATGAGAATATAATGTAATAGAAAGAGAAAATAATGTAATAAATGAGAACACTCAGTGTACTCGCGTTTTTAACCTGTAGGTAGCGTTGCCAGGCGTCCGGATATAGCCGAATACGAATATAGACCAGGAAAAAAAATTCAGACATTTGTGGACATGGGCTGGGATACTATCTAGGTGCTGGCAGCCGATCGTGATACACCTTTGACTACTTAGAAAGGGACTAGGAGTGCGATTTTTGAAACTCATTCGCTGAGCTCAACAATTAAAAATTTCAAAATTACTATGCAGATAATGGCACTCCTGAAGTATGATTTTTGAAAGTCAAATCAGTAGTAGAAAGATGCATATCTCCACAGTAATTTTGACATTTTCAACTGCCGAACTCAGCGAATGAGATTAAAAAATCGCACAAAATTTAAACGTTTGTGGACATGGGCTGGGATACTATCTAGGTGGTGGCAGCCGATCGTGTTGCACGTGTGCAGCGTTTCTATGTGGCATCTACCTTTGTTTCCACAGCCTCACGTAGATTGTTCTATAATCGAGGCTGAGGTCTATTTTTAGCTATGCAACTACTGCAAGCTACTGTTGGTTGAATAAGCTCCTTTACATAAAGAAGACTTGCATTTGAACGGCTTCGAATACCTACACTAAACATGTTCTTTCTCAAATAAAGGATGGATGGACCGTAGGTATCGGACGGGACTCGAACCCGCAACCTGCCAATCCAAGGCTTTGTTTCAGTCTGATAATTAAGCTACCGAAACATCTGTGTGAGCCACATTGTTCAGCAATCTGCGTCTGATAAACAAAAATGTTCAAGATGGCTGCCATTTTCAAGTTCTGACGTCGGATTCGTATTTGGAGACCACAGAATCCCCCTGATATCGATTTTGGAAGTATAATGGATACTTGATTCTAATGATGAATTACCGCCCATTGTGCCATCTGGTGTTGAAGTTTGTCCTCTTTGTTGGTGAAGTTAGATTAGGTTAAGGCTTATTAATTTCTTATGCAGTATTTTATCTGCATAAGAAATTAATAAGCCTTTAACCTTAAAAGGCTTTAGCCATCTGTCATCATCTTCAAGCCTCCATTTTATTTGAAGCCAGAGTTTTAAAAATCGTGCTTACTGTTTTTTTTTCTGCTTACTTGGGATCATTACAATGTATCAATCAATCAATCAATCAATTATACTTTATTTCACACCAAAAAGAAAAAAAATAGTATACAGAGAGCAAACAATCAGGAAATACAAAAGGCACAAAAACAGGCGGTCTAATGCGGTCTTTTAATGTATGTGCCTGTAAGCGTTATTTATTTATTATTTAATTTAATTATAAAACGAAAAGTAAAAAAGTCTTCCATCCATCCACGACAGGCTTCGTCAAAGGCAAAATCGTGTTTATATTTTATCTTAGCAAAATAATATATTTTCTGTTAAAATGTAAAGTGCGGTTCAAGAAATATGTAGATCAGGACAGACAGAGCCCAAATAGCATTTTACTCCATTTAAGAGTTACACATTTAGTTTCCAGGTGTACTTGAAGCATTATTGCAGTTCACTCGTGATACTATACCATTATACCTGTCTAAGGGAGGTAGGAGGAGAATAGAGTGAATAGAATAGGAGTGTAGAATTATACTTTTATACGATTGTTGGTGTTATAATACTCTTAACAACTATCCTTTAGTCAGCCATCTGACAAAGAGCATTATAGGAGGGTAGAGATACGGCAACCGCTGTTTAACGGACTACTTGTACGATGCGGTGTGTTCTATTAAAATGCTAGCTCTGTATAGTTATAGAGCTAGTGTTTTAATAGAACACACGTGGTCATTTATAAAGCCAAAGGCTGTTATGTTTACTTGTTTTAGACTGTTATACAGCTAGTAGCTGTAGTAGGACTTGTTTGTGATCATTAAATAATCTTTTTTTTTTACTATCTGTACAAGTGTTTAAATGGTTCGCATGTGCACTGTAGGCCGTTAAAAGGACTATACAACGTGTTAATGAATTAACGCAAAACTAGAAAGTCGTTTGTTTAGAATCGAGAGCAGAATCGAATAATCATGGTTTCAACATTGATAAAATGATTTTTGTTTGGTTTTTCAACCCACCCCATGGACACACTCACCCTACTTACTACCAAAACAAGATTATTAAAATGTATCCATGAGTACGTTAGCGCTTACATTCATTGCTGAAAAGATAACAATTCATTTTTGCCTCAAAACTTAAAATGCGAATAACTTTAAATTTTAACTATCAAAATAATTAAATTATTGTTTTAATCTAATTATTTTGTTACAAATCAGTTGAGGTGTATGAGGTTTTGCGCTAATTCATTAAGACGTTGTATATGTGTTGTCCATTAACATCAACAGCAGTTTATTTGTCCACAAGTACTACTCTTATTTGCTGTAAGCTGAACATGAATGTGAATGTGATATTCTATTACACTTATCCCACAGCTGGGGACGTTCAGCGGGTAGGCTTGGTAATAGGTACAGGGACCCTAGAAGTTGGCTTGGCACCCTTTATATACAGAATCCTAAAAAAGCAATATCCGCAGCACAGACATTTTGACTTCTAATACTTACTTATATTTGAGACAAGAATATTTTTTATGACATGACTTTTACTATTAGGTACAAACATCAGGGAACGTGTACCAACCGGGGAGAATCAGAACTTTTTCTAATTATGTTCATTCAAGCTAGAGAGACAATAATAAGACGACAATATTAATAAGATCTGTACCTCCATGGACCTCCTCATCGTAATTATATTTTATACCCTACGTATACTACATCTAATTTATTTACTGAAGCATATTTTCTTCCAAGATCCTGTTACAAGATTTCTACACCAATATGTTTAGGGCTTAGAGTACCTATGTATGAGCAAGGTATTTATATTTTTGCACGTAAGTCTGTCAATAATGAAAATTTTAAATATAATAAAATTCTAAGACCAAGAAAGAGATGGCGCGATGACCTGGATGCCCACGAAGCGAAATGGCAACTGATGGCAAAAGATAGGGAAGGCTGGAAAAGTTTGGGGGAGACCTTTGCCCAACAATGGGACGAAATAGGTTAAAAAAAAATTCTAGACTAGCGTTATTGAACCTTTGCTCACGCTCGGCGCGAAGGATCAGTCGTGGCAAATTCGCGCGTTCTAATTCATAATAATACATACTCTGGTTTAGGGCAACGATACGTAGGTACTCCAGTGGAAATTTTTATAGTTTAAGGATCCTAAAAAAATATGGTTGTCACCCAAAGGCCGGTGCCGGGTGCATAGATGTTGCTCCCGTTGTTATCTGTACGCTCATTTTGTTGAGGCAATCTCATCGCGACTCTTCTACGCGATCTTAACACATCTGCGTAGCACTCCCAATAGTATCATGGGGAATTGTTATTCCCTTCAGGACTACTCTAGGCACTTCCAGTATTGTCATGGACATAGGAAACTGCTGGTCTCACGTTAACGTTATTTTCAGTCGTGCGATTGGAGCAGATTTACTCGAAATGTATTACTTTCATAATAAAAAACCTCCTCTCTTCTGGGAAAGTTTTAAATATACTAGATGTCAAGGGATGACAGCGATATAGCCAACCGTAGGTTTATTAGGATCCGTAAACTATGATATTTTCCACTGGAATGTGTATCATTGCCTAAACATTATGGATGTAGAAAACCTGTAACTGGATCTTAGTCTAAGTATAATACAACTACACGAGATACAAGAACAATACAAATAACGTACGAACAAAGTCGAGATTGTTATATTGTAAATTCGTAATTTTACTTGTTCATTCGACCGAGCCCTGCAAATTGTCACGTAGGTACCCTTGCTACCTAATTAATTGCTAATTTACTTTGTCTTTGCCCGTCTAGTCTATATTTTATCTAGTACCATTAATGACTAGTTAATTAGATGAAATTCGAATGATACCTATTTTAATAACATTCGAATGATGCGATCGTCTCGTAGGCGTAGTGGAACTTCGGTCGCCCGATGCATGTGTTTAGATAGATTATTGTTTTAGTGGGTCTCAAACATCTCCATACTTCAGAACTCCATACTCCATAATCCCAGCACCGCACTAGCATGCAATAAAATAAAAGATTATTAATTAATATTAAGTAGTAGCTTTATATACAATTAAATCAGTAGGTAGGTACATTAATTATTGTTAAGTTCGATCAAGTGTAGTATTATTAATGTTATACTTCCTACTAATCTAAACTATTATAAAACTGTAACAGAAGTCTGTCTGTCTAGTACATTAAAGATATTAACAAAAAAAAGATACGATATATGATTTTTAGATGTCCTTGATTCCAAATCACCAATTTTAGGATTTTTTGTCTGTCTGTTTGTTTGTTTGTTTGTTTGTTCAAGCATCACGCAAAAACCACTGAACCGATTTTGATGAAACTTTTTTATATTTATGATCTGACTTAAAATCTGGTATATAATTTATGCGGACAAAGTCGCGGGTAAATGCTCGTAATATTATAAACTCCAATGTTTGTTTGGATGCATGGATGTTTGTTACTCTTTCACGCTAAAATAGCTGAACCGATTTCGATGAAACTTGGCATATACCTAGATAGTTCTTATCCCAGAATAACACATAGGCTACATATTATAATATGTCCACGCAGACGGAGTCGCGGGCAAAAGCTAGTAATACATAAAAATACAATTTAAATATCACAAATGTACACCAATTAAATTCTTAACTAACGATAAACTAATTTTTTTGTAAATTCTAGTTTTTACTAGCAAATTCTAATTTTAAGTAAGGCGCTTGGTAAAAAATAGTTTTCCTAACGGATTTTAACTGTAACATAATCATCAAGCACCGAACTCCGAGCACCGCACCGCGCCCGCACCGTACCACCGCACCGCACCGCACCGCACCGCACCGCACCGCACCGCACCGCACCGCACCGCACCGCACCGCACCGCACCGCACCGCACCACCACCGTACTCCGCACCGCACCGCACCGGACACCGTACCGCACCGTACTCTTCAAGCATCAAATCGAGCTCAGGTCCACGGTCGCCCGCGCAATAAGGTTGACGCGTCAGGGCGGGCGGGATTGGGTTCACTAATCTCTATCCATTTCATGTGATCTGTTTTATCCTTAGATCAAAGTAAAATGGATGGATAGGCCCAAAGCGCTTTAAGTTGAAGCACTCAAAACTAGGGCACTTCAATACAAATTAGGGTACTTGGTCTGTCAATTGTTTTCCCTCATTTTTCTGGTTTGAAATGTTCGCGTAAGGCCTGTCCATTCTTGTTTACTAATGTCATTGGTTTTATCGAACACAGAGGTAATTATCACGATCACGAGTGTTTAAGAATCGACACTGCTTGTTTAGTATATTGAGATTTTCCTTCAGATTTGAAGAATCTTATAAACCTTGTAGTTTTATTGGAGATTCGTGTTTGTTCAACGAATTGATAAAGTTCGGTTTCTGTGTGCACCATAATAAGCATAACGAACTATACTAGATACTCGTAAATTCTTTTATTTTACCAACGTTGTGCAACGATGAAATAAACCTGTATAACCCAGAATCGAAGGTAATAACCTCGAAATCCATCCATCGATAAAATTACTCCGTAATAAACTACTGGGTCCATCTACACTGAATACAAATGTATGTGACTAGAAATTTTAACAAGGTACTCTGGAGCCGAAGGGTTATTCTGGGTAAGGCTGTTACTTGGAACATGAAAAGGGAAGGAAATGAGCCTCATTTCCCCACTGACGCTACTCCGCACTTTATTCGTAATTTTATTCTCGTGTTTTTTAAACGTTTTGCGAACGTTGGTTCATTCATAATCATGGAGTTATAAGCATGAATACCAATTACAGTTCATTATTTAATTCTTGTTTTACAATATTTATCGATCTCGATGAATCTTTCAAATGAAGAAAGATAGCTAGTTTACTTCGTCATCATCCCGTAAGCGTAAAAACAATTTTATTGATGATATTCATATTATTTGTATGAACACAATGAGTTCAAATAATCTATTAGATACGGTTATCGATGTGCCTAATGACGAAAATCGTAGCAGTGTGTCGCGGAGGGTAGCGCGACCGACTGCCGCGCGCGACTCTCTGCGACCCACGGCGACAGCAAAGTTTCGCTCGACTGTAAGAGCCCTTACACTCAGGCGCTGTCCTATTGCCATCGCTCGCGCGATCATGTGTTCGTCCGCCGAAAATCATTGTGCCACTGTGCGTTTAAACATACTTATATCTGAATAAAAATAGAACAATTCTATCGCATCTCATGATAGCACGACCTTGTATAGGATATTCCGCAGATATAAGTATGTTTAAACGCACAGTGGCACAATGATTTTCGTCGGAAGAACGCATGATCGCGCGAGCGATGGCAATAGGACAGCGCCTTAGAATATTCCTTGGCTTCTTCCATAATGTAATGCAGCAAAGTGAGCTCCACTATTATAATCAGCCTTTTCCCACGCAACATCCTAACTCGGTTTCCTTAGAGCGCTTATAAACGAGCGACACATTGCGGTCGCCGTGTGACGCGGAGGTTCAAGTGTATGAGCGCGACGCTCTTCTACCCACGCAGCAAAGTGTCGCTCGTCTGTAAGAGCCCTTACGAATTATATTAAAACTCTCTACCTTGCTCAAACTTTTCTCAAGTGATACTTTACGCGCGTGAAGGGACAATAATACAGGTTGTAAAATTGAATCCGACCAAAAACATTTTCATGTAAAATGTTGCCAATAAAAATTATACAACAGAAAGCCGGTTTAGAAAGTAATTGATTTTCTTTTTGTCTAAATCTGTGGTCTTATTTTCGGTAATTTTTTTCCTTTTTGAGCTTTGTAATGGTTCAGTTCAGTCAGAATTATCTGATAAAGCATTAATAGCCTTTTTTCAGGATTGCCCGATTGGGGGTTTTTCTGCGATTTTGGGGAAAAATTCAGTCTTCGGGGAAAATTCGCGGAAATGAAATTGTTGGGGAAATTGATCGGGAAAAATATTTCCAAGGCGGAGAATTTTAAGGATTTTTAGGGAATTTTAATCAATTTTATTCATCATAAATTCTGTTATAGGCTGACTCTGGCCCTGTACCCGGACTTTCTATGTTCGATATATCGCCACTGTTTCCAGAGTTGACATTGGAACGAAAACGTTCAGGCAATTGCGAAGTTCGAATGTGCGGGTAGAGGCCCTGGATATCATGGCTCGATCCGTACCTTCGCGTATCGGTACCTACATAATTATTAATTATGCAAAAGATTATGCATTGCGTTGTCTATGATGCTGTTGAATTCAAAGTCAAGTAGGAAAGGAATTTTGGTTTGTGCTTATTGGGTTTATCATACAATTTTAAAACCGTATTATGTTACACATAAGTGGCATTAAACTGCGAAAATTTTGGTACAAACAAGTAAGTGAGCTCTGAACGAATCTTGAAACACAATCTGTGGGTCTACCCGCACATTCGAACTTCGTAATTGCGTGAATGTTTTCGTTCCAATGTCAACTCTATTACAATGAAGTGCGGACCGAAACAGGGGCGATCATCGAAACATCGAAAGTCCGGGTACAGGCCCAGAACCACATCGTTTTTTTTTTTTTCAAATGACCTATTATTTTACTGAAATGACTACCTACGCAAAACAAAATAAAATTGTCTGTTGTGGGTGTTGTCTGTAAGTTGATCGACCGTTGTGCAGTTGTGTTTTATTTCTACTAAAGGTCATTTGAGTACCAAGAGATTTAATATAATAAATACAATTGAATGTCTTTGTTTGAGTATTATTTTTTCTTCAAAACGAATCGTTTGGGGAAATAAATTCTCGATCAGGGGGAATTTAACGGAAATCTGGCAAAATAATATAAAGCACAGAGATATTGGTTTCTAGATGGTGTCTAAAAAAATTCATTGACTTTAATTAGTGAATATTGAAACTTCATTTGCATGTAGCGCGCATATTATCCCAACAGCACAAATGTCTACAAAATGTCTAATAGATATATCTACAAAATATCTTAGTGTCTACAAAATATCTAATAGATATCTAACTAGATATTCTGTGCTGTGTTCTGCGCTTTCGGAATAAACTTCTCTTAACTAACAAAAGCTAGTAATGTATTGTACTCGTACGTACTTACAGCCTCCCCATCCCTATTGAAATCCGAAACATTATTTCTCTCGTACAGATCTCTCGCTACAGCTGTAACATGCAACTGTACGCAATTTATTGCTTGTTAAAATCATTAATTAACTGTACGAAGCTATCGAGGCAGCCGAGTGATTAATTGTGCCTTTATCACTTACAATCTCATTAATTACAAACAATTTAATCACAAAAATTCAAATGTTAAGGTTTGTCTGTTTTCGTTTGAAGTTAAAGTTTGATGAACAAAATAATTATGATTAAACCAGTAAACCTAGTAGGTAGGCATCTAGGGGTGAAGCCAGCCAAACGAGTCCGTATAATAATTTTGAGTCCGTTTCATACAAAATCCGGGAATGCATTGTTGAAAGAAATATGCAAATTCGGAAATAAAAATATCTCCTTGTTCTCGCATGCTAAAGACCATTACACACGACCTCTTAACCTACGATATAAAAATAAACTTGCGCTGCCAACTTGCAACTTGGAAATGTTTCAATTAGGACCATACGTAATGGCAGTAAAAATTTATAACAAACTTAAGTTGGCTAACGATGTAAAAATAATTAAAGGCTTATTTATTGGAAAACTGTTTTTATACCTTGCAGGAATTTTTCGATCATAAATGCTAGTGAGAGTACCTATTCCAAATTTATAATTAAGTAAATATGTACTGGACTGTAATCGAATTTTGAATAAATTAATTAAAACTGACATTATACACTTTAAAAAAAAAAATCTATGTGAAATTGTATTATTATTAATTTAATATTATTTATAGTCTTATTGTTACTTGATAGTCTGACATAATACCTATAATTGCTATTGCCAAATTGATATTATAATTATTGTACCTAATTCTTTATTAATTGTTATCCATTCTAAAATTCTTCTTTTTATGTCAGCATAATAATTGTTATACGTATTAACACCTATTGTTTTCTGTTTCTGTTTGTATTTTGATGTTGAACACCGTTTGTATAATTATTTTGATTCCATATAGGCATGATTAACACAAAATAAAAATTGTTATTCTAGATTTAAGTTTTGCTGTGCACTAGCAGGGTCCATGTGTACTGTAATCACTATACAGGGTGAAATTGATATCATTGGCATCCTTTGAAACTAAGACTCTACCCATCAAACTGAACAACTTTTACTATGGGAGCAAACCAATCGGAGCAACTAAAAAATCAGCTGTCCCATACTAAACTGCAATGCCTACTCGACTCAAATGTATGCAACAACAGATTTTTTTTTGCTTCGATCGGTTTGCTCCCATAGTAAAAGTTGTTCAGTTTGATGGGTAGACTCTTAGTTTAAAAGGATGCCAATGATATCAATTTCACCCTGTATAACATCTTTTAAAGCCATGGTTGCAATAAATGATTTGTATTTGTAGTCTATGACCACTCACAAAATTATGCTCGTTTGGCTTCACTCTAAATGTAATATTTTTTTTTGGAATGGCTGAATCTTGTAAAATCCCCTCCCTATCTTATTATCTTATCCTACCCTAAACTAGATCCTGGGCAACCGGCACCCAGTTGTAAAATCTATCGTGGTCATGCGCACACAATTGTAAAATTCCCTACCTATCTTATCTGATCCTATGAACTAACCTACTACTTTAAAATATCCTGGTATTCGGCACTACCAAGATGTAAACTATATCCTAAACCTAAACTTATCCTACTTAAAGCACTAGATTGTAATAGATTCCTAACTAACCTAACCTAACCTAACGGATGACTTAAACTAATTTGCCTAACTAAATAAAGGTTTTGAATCTGCTATGTACTAAACTTGATTATGATTTTATTTTGAGTTGAAGATGTTGTTTTGGCCAATCGTGATCTCTAGTGGATAGAACTAACGTTGTGAACCGCCTAACAGTAACCTAGGTTGCAACAGACTCGAGGTTTATCTAGTATTCTAACAAACAGAGACATAGAAATACCTAAACTTATTATCTACATAATTCAAACAGTCGTACCTAACTTAGCCTATCCTACTTAACTTAATGATAAGTAAAACCTAATCCTATTATAATAAGCCTAACCAAAGTACTACTTCATGATAACCGACTTGAATTTTCCCTCGGACTTAGATCTAAACTTAAACTAGGTATTGCCTAAAAGATGTGATCGTCTAGGAACCCACATTGCTTAGTAACAACTCAGATTTGCTTAGAAGGACTTAGTGACCTAGATCTTATCTGCAATGAACCTAGAAATAAACTTTACCTAAATAAACACTTTCCTAAACAGTATAATTATACAGGGTGAAAGTTTTAAATTAATTAAATGTTATAAGAAAATGGTAAGCATATTTTGATTCGATAACATTGTGATTGTTTTTATGGGGAAACCCCAACCTAGTTAGTGAGATCGGTTACAAGGAGTAATGGAGAACGATTATTATACTCTTATATTATAAATACCATGATTTTGTACCATGATTAGTTAAGACATTGATATTTTCAGCTTTATCTTAAGTGTAACGTCTCCAATCATCTTAGTATGGAGATTAGCTACGGGCTGCTCTTTGCTCACCCAAAGACAAACCAAAACTATCAGAACCTCAAGTTGACTTTTCCAAGAGGATTATTTGTTATATTAATAATTATATTTCTCATAAAATTAGTACCCTTTTAGTACCTTGTAAAACTTTAAAATACAAAATCCTTCTCAAATACTTCTTTCGGATAGGGTATGACCTCAGAAAGACTCTACCACCACGTCACTAGGGGTCCTAACTGCAGAGAAGATGTGGCCAGAAACTCTACAGTGATATCTTCAAAATTCAGTAAGTATGAGTAAGTATTTAAAATAAAGAGGACAGGAGAATTTACTTTCATTCATTAGTCTTTGTCAGTTTGTTATAGTCTATAAGACAACTGGGATAAAAATAGAAAATATTCTATGAAACTAAAACAAGTAAATTAGGATTTTCTTTCCTAATAGTATGCTTAACATTCTCTATTAACAAGTCATCAGCTTTGATGTAAAATACTAATTATTCTTAACATTGTACCATTCTTTCATGAAACTAATATTGTAAATAAGATATTATCAGCTAAACCAATATTTTCCTTCTAACTGTACGAGAATAGGAAATATGATTTCCTTATGAAAACTATCATCAATCCCTCCCAATAATCTAGAAAAGTTACCTATCCTATCCTAGCCTATTTCTAAAATAAAACGCAGACTTTAAAATCTAACCAATGTCTAAAATATTCCTATTCTAAAGAAGTTTCCCTAGTGTTAAGATAACCCCGGTGTAAGGGCATCTGCAAAGCTAGGGGCAGACCCCACATTTACATTTAATCGTGTAGGTGTGTAATGTAGGTTTTCCCGTGTTGTCTAGGGAAGAACCTTCTAAATAGCTAAATTAGGTGTGCGAGTAAGTCAACTCTTGTGTTCCTAGTACCTATGGACTTGTGTTTTATGGGAACTCCGTGCGGCCGAAGCTTAGAGATCAGGAGTCCCCAAGGTGAGTTATATAAGTGTGTGAAATATATAAATAAGGGGACTAAATTTTGCACCCCAGAAACAAAGTACTTGGCCCTCTCAAAGGACATCCTCCTCTTGGTTGGTGGATTACCAAGCAGCATTTGGCCCAGGTTACAAAACTCAGGTGGCTAAAGATCGCTATGTAGGTAAAAAACGATCGCCGGCGCACCACAAAGCCAGGCTATGAAAATGAAAGTTATTGACACTTTCACAGTATAGCACTGCTAGTCGTGAAAGCACCAAAAACCCACGATACTTCATCGTGTACCAAAACATTCCTCGAGCTCGCAATTTAAATATTAACTCCCCAATAAAAGAATTTAACAAACGATTAAAAATATGAAACTCCCAGAATTTATCCCAAAAATCAATAAAGAAAGCTTACTACTTCCCCTTAAATTACTTTACAATTATCCCAAATTATAAACAAAACCTCCCAAAAATACTTAGAAAATTTAACTAAAATCAAAACGCAAACCGGCAGCGAGACAGTGAGCTCTCAGAATAAAATTGAAGAAAGACCCGATCTCCTATCGCTCCCGCCTATTTATACTCAATCCCTCGCGTCCCTGAACTCCTTGACCTCCGTGCCATCCACAAGATCCGTACTTTCCGTGATGTCCGCCATTTCCCTGCGATCCTCAATGACCATGTCTTCCTCGACTTTCAAATACACAATATTGAGCTCTATCTTGATGAAAATAAAGTTGCGTTCAGTTATGCCTGATGATATTTACTTAATAAAAGATTTGACCTCTATTTACTTTTCATTAAAGATGAATTTCATTTGTACTACTATCCATAATTTTAGTTTCTTAATTAAATGGTCTTACAGCCCGATGCGCAGACTACCTATAGTAAAAACTTAGTCAATTAAGCTTTCTTCCCCTGACATAAGATTCATTTTTAGCTAGCAAAATCCTCCTCGCGCCAATTTTCACTCCTTGCATTTTTAACTTTTCCGCGCAGCGTCCCCAAGCTATCTTGCCAACCAATGTGGTTCGCTCTCATTAGAACCTATTATCAAGTACGCATGCGTTAGATGTAGCAGCTGTTTTCTGCTAACTCGTATTTTCGCCATTGTTTTGCCCTTTCATGATGCTTGATTTGTATTACCATTCTTAATAATGAAAGTAATTTTCTAATAAAATATTAGTTAATTATGTCTGAAATATCGAATTCTTCCTCTGTTTTTATAATAATTTGAATGAAATGAATTCCCTCTCTCAAAAAGCTAGTTAACATTATTATTTGAGCTTTAAATAAAACTTCTAACTTCGAGTTTTGCTAAGTTTTAACAGTAGTTATTTTATAATTATGGTTCTATTGTTTGTAACAATATATTAAGATGTGTGTGATGACTAGAGAGTAGCATATTCCTTACTGGTGACTACCTAAACCAGTACAATCTAAAACCATTTCGAGAATTTTGTTTTGTTTCAATACCAATATTTTGTATGTCAGAGATTTTAAAATTAAAGGTTTACCGATATTTTTAATAAAAAAACGTTTTTCGGTCCTATGAGTGACGTCACTCGCAAGACCTTAAAACCAGAGACTATGTATAAAACTCAAAATAAAAAAATATATTCAATATGTCAGAATATAACATTTGATGTTGCCGTTTCTGTTTCCAGCATAGAGTTAGAAAGAGATAAGGCAGGTGATTTTTATTTCTTAAAAGTAAGCAAAGGTTTTTCTCTATGAAGTTCGAATGATATCGATGAAAATTACAGAAAAAAATGAAATTAGGTAATTTGTTAAAATAATTTCAAACTTCAAAGACACTGGTAATATAAATAGGTAATGAACAGTATTGATGTATGATTGTCTTCTATCCGTAAAATAAAAGTAAGACAATAAAACTGACGGATCGTAGGTAGAGTCGGCATCGGATTTGCCGATCGTCCATGCGTTCCCTGAATTCGGATTTCGCATTGGCATTTTTGCCAGTCGAGTATTGACTAGTGTCTGACATCGGAGGACAGTGACAAGGATAATATTTTTATTAATACTAGTTGTGTGTTAGCAGATCTTTTTTTAGAGAACAAACTTTTAGATCAATGCTCATACAGGGTGTAACAAAACACCCTAGTAATACTTAAGGGTGCTTCAGACCACCAAACTGAAAAACTTTCACTATGGGGCCAACATCGAGAAAAAATAAAAAAAATCTGCTGTCCCATACATTTTAGTCGAGTCGGTACTGCAGTTTTGTATGGGACACCAGATTTTTTTATTTTTTCTCGATGTTGGCCCCATAGTGAAAGTTGTTCAGTTTGATGGTCTGAAGCACCCCCTAAAGTATTACTAGGGTGTTTTGTTACACCCTGTATTGGCTATGTGCAGTGGGTGTTGGGAACTGTCAAGTCGATCGCAGCGCACGCTGTGCCAGAAATTTGAACTTCTGACGGCGAAGCTGTGTCAGATTTGCTTGAATCTATGCAAATCCGCACACTCATTCAATACCTACGCAAATATCCAAAACAGCAAATACTAATACTTAAAATCGACGCATCCAGGGCTCTGTCCACACGATAAGAAGAAGAAGAAGAAGATCGACGCATCGTCAATATACGTAAGCGGTATTAATAAAACATTTTTACTATACTATTAATAAATGTGTATTAAGTATTTTAAGTTTAAAAGTATTAAGTGGGTCACGAAGGGCAGTTTGAAAATTACCGGGCCATAACAGAACAATGTTTGGGAAACACTGCCTTAACACATTGCATGTCTCATAAATGTGCTTTATAACCGTTCTCCTTCCGTATTTTCTATTATAGGTACTTTAATTTTATAAGTTACACCATTTTTTTGTACGATGCGTGCTACACGCAATCTGTCACGATGACAGGAACAACAATAAAATTTGGCTCAATTGGGTCGTTCAATGATGTAACCAATTTATTTGAAACGCTTTGTTTCAATAACAAACATGAAAAGTTTTAAAAGGCCACAAAATGAATTAAACAGAGCATTGTATAGATTTATACAAGCATAAGCATCAGCATATGCTCACGACTATATTCCACGAGGGGGTAGTCAGAGATATTGTGAAACTTCAGAACATCAACGTTTCACTAGTAGTACCGAAACTCTGTCCAGTGTGACGGGGAGTGAGCCCGTCGCCACTTGTAATGGACAGTAGGTACGATACATGCCTCGAAATTGAAGCATGCAGGTTTTCTCACGATGTTTTTCTTCACCGAAAAGCCAGTGGTGTTACAAATCGTACATAAATTCCGAAAAACTCATTGGTACGAGTCGGCCTGGACGGGGATCAAACCATCGCCTCTTGCACGGCAGGCAAGGTTACTCGCCACTGGACCACCACGGCTATCTAAACATTCTACTAAATATACTACTGAAAAATGATAACAAGTTTTCCTAAAGTCAGATTTATCTATTTTTTTAGAAATTATATTATCTCTGTATCGAATCCAGCGATTTCTGCTTTTACAGGATGTATTATTTTCTATAACGAATACGAAATAGAGAAATAAGAACTTGGTATTCAAACCAAAAAGTAGCAAACAAATTAAATTAACAAATTCGAAACATACTACAACGTGTTAATAAATTAGCGCAAAACCTCATACACCCCAACTTATTTATAACAAAATAATTAGATTGAAATAATAATTTCATTATTTTGATACATAAAATTTAAAGTTATTCGCATTTTAAGTTATGAGGCAAAATTGATTTGTTATCTTTTCCGCACTGAAAGAAAGCGCTAACGTACTCATGGATACATTTTTATAATCTTGTTTTGGTAGTTAGTAGGGTAAGTGTGCCCATGCGGTGGGTTGACATCGGGTTCAGAAATTTTTAATTTTTGCAAACAAATTATTTAATATTTTGAAAAAAATTACCTATGTTGAAACCATGATAATTCGATTCTGCTCTCGATTCTAAACAAACTACTTTCTAGTTTTGCGTTAATTCATTAACACGTTGTATTTTTTCTTATTTCTTCCCGATCTACTATATTTTTTCGGGCTTTATGGCCCGAAATACTATATTTGGTCTAAAAAAAGTTGGCAACCCTATCCAGTGTGACGGGGAGTGAGCCCGTCGCCACTTGTAATAGACAGTAGGTACGATACGTGCCTCGAAATTAAAGCATGCAGGTTTCCTCACGATGTTTTCCTTCACCGAAAAGCCAGTGGTGTTACAAATCGTACATAAATTCAGAAAAACTCATTGGTACGAGTCGGCCTGGACGGGGATCAAACCATCGCCTCCTGCACGGCAGACAAGGTTAGGTTAGGTTAGGTTAGTAAGGCTCCTCCCGTGCGGAGGAGCGTGGTAGGGCCCGCCGAAAGGCGGGCGATCGCCGGCGGGGGACAGGACGTCAAGGCTCTGCTGGTCTCCCAGTCCCCTGCCATCCGGGCGAAGCGGGAGTGCCGCTGGGTTATTTTAGTGGGAATACCGGTGACACGCACCGGGGAGTCCCACATACCCCTCCCGTCCCCCAACGGGAGGGGAGGCGTAATGCATTATAACACGGGAAAACACGGTTGACATGGTTATAACCATAGATATATTATAAAAGAAGTTATAACAGTAATTAATACTCATTTTATAACTTCTTTTTTTAATTCTTTTTTCAATAGCGTAAACGGATTGAAGGTGGCACAACCTGATTGGTCTATATAATTTCGCGCGATATTAACTTTTGTAAATACATCGGTGCTCGGCCTGCGGCTCGCTTGGTGGCAGAATGACCCCGGAGACCAGGTCCACCAGGCTTCCAGGGGGGACGCTTCGGAGCTTCGCTTCTACGCGTAGCTCGTAGTAATATAAATCTGTGACAGTGTATGTGATCACGATATCAATGCTATTGTGGAAATATAGTTTCAGAAAACATCAAAAGAGTTTAGTTATCTACAGGGTGTAACAAAACGCCCTAGTAATACTTAAGGGGTTGCTTCAGACCATCAAACTGAACAACTTTCACTATGGAGCCAACTTCGAAAAATCAGCTGTTACACACAAAACTGCAATACCGGCCCGACTCAAATGTCCCATACATACAGCGGATATTTCTTATTTTTTCTCAATGTTGGCTCCATAGTGAAAGTTATTCAGTTTGATGGTCTGAAGTACCTCCTTAAGTATTACTAGGGTGTTTTTTCACACGCTGTTTACCTGTTTCTACCCCATATCCGTAGCGTAGAGTACAGCTGGTACAGCTAAGATCCGCAATTATCCATGAAGTCACGGATACCGCAAATACAACTCTGTTGTCTGTATGGTTACTATGATATCAGCAAAGATAAAATTATGTCCAAATTACAACAATCAAGAAAATCTTTACGTCAGTCGTCATTCATCAACGAAGAAATTCAATAAGAAAATCCATTTTCCTCGATCTTTAACCATTAACGTTATTAAATTCGGACGATGCGAAAAGGTTTCTTAGACAAATATCCGACACAAACTCATAATTGGGGATGATTGTACATAGGATATTAATGTAATAGAACAGTATATCTGTAGACAACGGACATCGCTTCCCACGTACCAGATTTATTGGCTCATTTCTGGGATATGTTGGGGATTGTCCGGGACGACATATATTCCGAGAGATAAGTGTCCTTTTTGCAACCATCAGCAGCAAGGCTGATTCAGTGTTTATGGGGTGTAGAGCATCTTTGTGATGGGGATGGACCAGGTCTGCCTGCATAACTCCAGTCGGTTTAGGAGTTACTGATGAATGATGATTAAATGTCTGTAAAAAATTAGCGATCTGCTGCAAGGCTGATCGTATGATATTGTTGTAGTATGCACTGTAGCTATGTGAACAGTACAAAAACTGTCAAGTTCTGTCAGTTGGTTTAGGAGATACAGCCAGTCAAAGTTCCGACCTTTGAACGGCTGTATCTCCTAAACCGACTGATGAACCATGTCAGTTTTTGTGCTGTTCACATAGCTACAGTGCATACTACAATATAACATACGATCAGCCTTGCAGCAGATCGCTAATTTTTACAGACATTTAATCATCAGTAACTCCTAAACCGACTGGAGTTATGCAGGCAGACCTGGTCCATCCCCATCACAGAGAAGCTCTACACCTCAGAAACACTGAATCAGCCTTGCTGCTGATGGTTGCAAATACTACACTTAACTCTCGGAATAATAAGACTATATACATTACATTATACAGATATAATATATCGATCCAACCGTTCCCAGAAACGTCAATAGAGAGAGAACTACGAGTAATATTTCCTATTGACATAGATAGGCATATGGTTTCCAAATGACGTTCCTCTTTTTATTTATTTCTCAATAGAATAGAATAGAATATCTTTATTTGCTCTGACTGACTGCTATGACTGCTCAGAATGACCTGCTATGGTTCCTGATGCTCTAATTTACGCAAAATTAAGCTACTTACCGTATTCTTGTAATTTTGAAAGTAGGTACCTACCTACTTATTTTATTAAATGAAATGATAGGTAATTGTTCGTTTATCCTTTTTTTATTAAGAAATAGGGGCAATTTATGTTAAAAGGTGTTTTTTGCTTTTCTTAGTAGTATTTAATGTGGCAGTAACTTTTGTAGTCATCCTTTTCCATACTTTCATCTAATAACCCTATAGATAAGATAAGATAAGATAAATATTCTTTATTTGCACACCAAAATAAAATAAAAAATAACAACAATATACATGAACAAGAAGGGTACAAAAGGCGGCCTTATCACTAAAACTCACACGATAAGAAGAAGATCACTAAAAGTGCTTTCTTCTAGATAACCAGATAGGTACTCCAGATACTCAATGAACTTTTTATATTTGACCAACATCCTCGGATATTGGATACATAATTGGATTTAAATTGAACCCTGGAAACGGATAAAAAACGGAATTTTGTTATACAAAATACAAAGCCTTTATTTACAAAAATAACCATAAGTATACGAAAGAGATAAAAATAAAATAACTTAAAGAGTGAGATTCCGAGAGAACAATTCCGAGGAAACAATCTGAAAGCTCTTTACAAAACGATTAGGATTAGGTACCTACAATCCAATTTAGCGGATTTTTTAAAAGGAATATTACTGTAAGCCTTATTGACCTGCAGAAATGGTACTGCTACCAGGAATGGGGGGACGCAAGAGCCTATAAAAGGGGGAGTTGAAGGGAGACAGGATGTCGGTCGATTGCAACGAGATGAGATAACTCCGCTAAATTTCGGCGCATTCCAAAACCATCTATTTATTTGGATGGCCCGATAGCTCAGTTGGTAGTGAACCTACCTGCTGATCCAGGTCGCGGGTTCGAATGCCGCAAGAGAAAAATATTTTGTATGATGAATATGAACATTTACACCCGAGTCATGGATGTTGGTAGGGATATTATGCTGACACTTTGATCACACCGTCAAACTGAACCACTTTCTCTTCATTGGCATCAAAATCGAAATCGCAAAAAAAAAAACAGCTGTTCTACAGGGTGTAACAAAACACCCTAGTAATACTTAAGGGGGTGCTTCAGACCATCAAACTGAACAACTTTCACTATGGGACCAACATCGAGAAAAAATAAAGAAAAATCAGCTGTCCCATACATTTTAGTCGAGTCGGTAGGTACTGCAGTTTTGTATGGGACAGCAGATTTTTTTTATTTTGTCTCGATGTGTGCCCCATAGAGAAAGTTGTTCAGTTTGATGGTCTGGTCATCCACTTAAAAAACTGTCAGAACATTAATTTGGACCCCGTATGTAGAAAACAAGGTAGGTAGGTTTAGGTAACCAGGGACTTCGTCCGCGTGAAATTAGAATAAGTATCTAAAAATCACTTCTTTCTGCACCCCACATCCTCCGTATTCCAAATTGCATTGTTTCTATCTTCAGCGGTTTATGCTGTGCGTTGTCTTTCAGTCAGTTAGTCAAGGAACTGTTTTATAAGTATCTAGATTATTGTATTCTATATCGTTGTCTAGTCATAATGAAAGTCCAAGCTAGATTCTGGTACTTTAAATGAGACTACAGTTAATTTATGTGAAAATGTCCAAAATATTTATATTTATTTATTTATTGCGAAGTGGAATAAGACGTCAACGAAACTCTCCCTCAAACGAAAAGTTTGAAAAGAAAGTTTTCTACACAACCGCAAATACCACAGCTTTAACAACCAACTGCTTTGGACCGAGAAAGTGCTTGAACTTTAGGCACTTTATCAAAAAGAACGAAAATCAGAGTTGGAATTCTTATTCACGAAACTTCTTTTTCTCTAATTAACTTTGACAATTTCGTTCGTAACAGTAGCGCAACGTCAGTGTCACGGTTACGCAATTCTGCGTTACTGCCTTAGACATTGTTTGCTCCAGTTTACTGCGATCCTACTAAATTCCTTTACTAGATAAAGCTAAACAAAGACAAACTGCGTTACATTATTAAATTTATAAGCCGTGTTTACGTTAATGCACTAAATTTTCATAAAAACTGTAATTTATTATGTTTGTTGTTTTCTAACACAGAAATTGATTCCTAATGGATAATTACTCGTAGGTAATAACAATAACCAGGAAACTGGCATAGGTATTAGGTAGGTCGGTAATATGTACTATGGTAACAAAAAATTCGTATCAATAAAATATTATTTTCTCACAAAACAGTACCTACATCTTTGACTTTGCACGGTTATACTTGAATAAAAAACTAATAAATTAGGACAGTACCTACCTATGTTATTATGCAGCATAGAAATAGATTCCTATTAGGTACCTAGCCACTTAGGTAAAAATATCAAAAAGTCTTTTACTTATTTTACTTTTTATTAATAAATAAATAAGTAGTAAATTTACGGAACATGTTAGGGTATTTATATGTCTCAAGTACTTTACTTAGAGCTTACCCAACTTAGTTAGAGCTTTACTGTTAGAGTTGCTTTGTAAGTTATAATTATAACACACGAGCTTTTACCCGCGACTTCGTCCGCATAAATTATATACCAGATTTTAAGTCAGATGTTACGCTACCAAACAAAAAAAGTTTCATCAAAATCGGTTCAGTAATTTTTGCGTGATACTCGAACAAACAAACACCCAAACAAACAAACAAACAAACTAAATTCTTTTTTCAAAAATAGTCAAGATATTACCTAAGTATATAGAAAGGTGTTAGTATACCATAAGAAAACCAATTTTCTGAAAGGTCCATAATTTACATTATTTTGAAGTAGGCACCTAAAGTACAGGTAATGAAATTATTAATAAATTGCTTGCATCATTTTTAAATAAAATCACAAGTCCCCTCCGTAGTGGGGTCTGGTTAACGTATTAAAATACTACTTTTAATATGTAATGAAATGACTTTCAAAAAATAACACTGTAGGTATACAATCGATTTTTGAAAATCACACGGTGAACTCAGCTGTAGAAAATTACCTAAACAGTAATGAAGTTTGTGTATTCACTGGGTAATTTTTTTGAATCTCACGATTCAAAAATAGCGCCTCAGGTCTTAGTATCACCACAAAAATTGACACCAAATTGTTACATGTATTGTTAACCAATTTTGTAAAATAAAAAGAACGCAATCGAAAAAAAAAGATTGCGTTGCAGTCACATCACGTTTCATATTAGTCCAGTATTAAATTGAACCCCGTAACATAAAGTTCAATAGCTGACTTGGCAAACTACTAAGACTTGCCTGAACCGGAGTCCGGAAACAACTTACACTTTGTTTCCTTTCCAAGAGTAAGGGTACATTACGAGTAATTCAGGCGTACCAGCACCTTACCATATGAATAAATATCTCTACAGAACGAAAGCTTCAAACTTCATTGAGAGCCATCGGTAATACGCACATAAGTTAGAAAAACATGTCGTCCGGATTCGAACCCGGACATCATGATTGAGTGTCCAATTGTCCATAACTCTCCGCAACAAGGAAATCAAATTCGAAAATCATAAGAATTCGCACCAAATTTTCAAATTATTTAATTAACTCATAAAATATTGATCTTAACAAAAATATACTTGTTTACCTACCTGTGTGTCGCAAGTAAAAGTGACTTCAACTTATACATTGGCATCCTTTTAAACTAAGAGTCCTTTTAAACTAAGAGACCCATCAAACTGAACAACTTTTACTATGGGAGCAAACCGATCGGAGCAACTAAAAAAAAAAAGGATGCCAATGATATCAATTTCACCCTGTATAAGTAGATGCACTTGATACAGACCTTTTTCAAATATTTAGGCTTTCCTTTGAACACAGGTTTCTAGAAAAATAAGAATTCATAGCAAATAAAGCCAAGATGTTGAAGATCATTAGGTACTATCATCTTCATCATCATCTCAGCCGATGGACGTCCACTACTGGACATAGGCCTACAAGGATCGCCATAACGACCGGTCCTGCGCCTTCGAATTAGGTACCTACTATATTTTTCATTAATTTGTATGTCTTTCAAAATAACGTGAAGATTATCTTCTAAAAACCAGCAAAATATGGCCCGGCCCAGCGTTTACATAGTGGGAGCCTCTTAACTCCAAACACCATCCATGAGGGTAGGCCTGTGCCCTGGCTGTGGGACGTGTATAAGCTGATGATGATGAAGGCAATCGTTATCGTGATCTCGTTCTATGGCGGAACTCTACGCAATAACTTCTCAAACACTGATTATGGTAGTATGGTAGTAGGAGGTGCTACTGGGAATGTTCCTCCATTGAAAAGGAAAGTACTTCCGCCAGGCTAGGTGTGATGCCTGGGGACCGGCCGTGGTCCAACAGTTCTTAGTTGGACCTTGTATATGTATCGAATCTCTGTGATTATTTCTCTTGCGCGATTTATGTCTCGCATTCGATTGTGAACCTTATGTGTAGTAGGTTACGAGTGATGAAATTAGGATGAACGTTGTCTTTGTATGGAGCATATTTCCGAGAGCGACGGTATCGCCATCTGTTGGCATCTTTGCCATAACTTGTGGGTGCTGACATTTGTAGCAAGTCCCCACAGTAGTAATCACTACGTAACTACAAACAGCTTCAACTTCAGTAAACAATGACCCCTGTGGTGAGACCATTTATACGTACAACTGGCTGGGGTCCGGGTGTCTATCAGAAATTCAGAATGACCTTTTCGCCGAGACAGTTCAGTTCGATGACATTTAAGTAACCCTGGTTAAACCCTTCCGGTCAGCAGAGAGTCCATTCAGCTTGACGATATAATTGCCGTGCTGTAGTGGCGAGCGGTGCGCAGTCGACCCTTACTCAATTAAATTTAATTTGATGTCAGAATTAAAATAATATGATTAAGTATTTATTTCTGTAGGTATCGATACTTGTACGTACTTGAAAACATTTTTCACTGTTCTGTGTCTTGAAAGCTGAGGATTCAATTTTAGATTCTGTGCAAAATTTATAGCAGCACAACTTATGTGCTTCGTACGAGTAGGTGAAACATTTTCTTCGTAGCTGTAAGTGACACCCAATATCGACTGACTTCGTTCGAAAATTGGATCTCTATTGGTTCGGACGAAATAACATTATCTACCGACGGTATTTTAAGAGAACGATCAGACCAGAAAATTTAACAACTTTCTCTATGAGACCAACATCAAAATCGCGATAAAAAAACCAGCTGTCCCATACATTTGAGTCTAATAAGTACTTATTGCAGTTTTGTATGAAACAACATTTATTTTCTCGAATAGTGGTACTTCGTTCAGTTGAATGGTCTAAATCTAAATCAACCCTTTAAATATTATAGGTAAAATAATATGTAGGTAAGTTCGAGAGGTAGAAAATTTTGCGTGGCTGTATTGAAAATATTAGAAAAAAAGATAAGATAAGATAATATTTATTGAAATTAAATGGAAAATTGGAATAAAAAATGGGTAGTGAAGGGATACATTACCCCACACAGCACAGAATATCTACCAGATATCTATTAGGTATTTTGTAGACACTTAGATATTTTGTAGATATCTATTAGACATCTTGTAGACATTTGTGCTGTTGGGGACATTGATTGCATAATTTTCTTGAATTTTTGTTTGTTTTACTGAAACAAATGGTATGAAGTTATAACAGAAAATAAAACATAGGGCTTAATTTGACGAAAAAAATCCACCAAATTTAAACTTTTCATAATTATACAACTTCAGTCGTATTTCAGTAATCTACGGGCACAGAGTGGATAATAGGGCGGGGACGAAGTCGCAGCTGTGAAGTCCTGTAGAATCTTACGTACTTTCACTAGATACATGATAATATAGGCTTAGATTATAGCTATACAGGGTGTAACAAAACACTGTGCTTCAGACCATCAATCTGAACAACTTTCACTACGGAGCCAACGTCGAGAAAAAAAAAGTCTGCCGTCCCATACATTTGAGTCGAGTCGGTACTGCAGTTTTGTATGAAAGATCGGTTTTTTTTTCGCGATTTCGATGTTGACACCATATTGAGAGTTGTTCAGTTTGATGGTCTGAAGCACCCCCTTAAGTATTACTAGGGTGTTTTGTTACACCCTGTAGAGGTACCAGTAAGTTTTAACTTTATTACTACTTACCTACTTTTACAACTTACTTCGGGAAACTTTCTCTCAAGGGTAATATGGTAATTGACAAGAAAAACATTCTCACGTTTTATTTCCCTCTTTCCTTTCATCAAAACTGGGCCATAGGATGATATCTAAGCGTTAATAAATCAATCCTGTTTGTGTAGCCGTAGCAAACGAATATCAGTTCAATTCAGTGGATAGAAAATATATGTAAGGGGCAGTAACGTAACTAGGGTGGGGCTAGCGTTGTCCAGGCATAGGGCGCAGATTCTGGAGGGGCGCAAAAATTATAAGGTGTATTATAAATATCTGTGACCAGGATCTAGTTTTGGGTCATGCATGGTAGTAGCATACCTACAATATTTTTATCGCATAAACGGGTGTAGACGCGCCCTACTGTACTATAGTGGTACTATTTTTATGACATTTGTCGAGAGATCTTGAAACTATGAAACGACAACTCTCGCAACAATACACACACAAACAATAGTATGCTGTGAGATAAGGAACTAAATAAATTTGAAAGAGGGCGCCACCTCTAAGGAAATCTGTCAAACTGGCTGAGATCTTCAACCACGTAAGTGGAGAACATAACAGGGTTACAATATTATTTTTTAGGTACGTAGAATAAAAGTCTAAACCCTACACATTATTCTAGTTTTTATTTCACATCGATCGGTGCAATATTACCGAAGTTATAAGCGTAGGAAGTTGACGTAGGTTTTTTAAATCTCGTCAGTGTTCGCATGTAGCGCCTAATGTCATCGTTCCCATACGGCATCGGCACGGCGGGCGCCCGCCCACCTCATATGTCCAGTCCGTAGTACATTTCGCGGGCAAGTTGTTTGCTTTCGTGCGCTCTGGTGTTTTTAACTTATAATTATTGTTTCTTCTTGAAATTATAATGATCATTAACCTTGGAATTGTTCAATAAATTATTAGTTTCAATGATTAGACACTGCGAGTCGAGTACCTACATACCTGCTAAAAAGCATAATATTACTAGCAATAACCAAGTAGGTTAAAGTTTAGAATCCTGCGGCACGAATTTTGGGAAGGGGAGGGGGGATGGGGGGTTCCCCCTTCATCGCCCTTTTCGGCTGTTTTTGTGGCCGTATTTTTACACTGAGGCACAATACAATATTTGATAGATGGACTCATGTTTTCAAAACAAAGTAGATCCGCACGCGACGAGCACATTCGGGTAAATGCTTCGAATCCCCGAGTCGCTCGCGCGGAGTTGGGTACCGTGACGTCATCAACGACATCGCGCTCGGTCCGCGGCTTAGACCGAAAATGTTAACTTTGCACTTTTATATCTCGGTCAGTTTTAAAGACAGAAAAATAATAAAAACAGTTATTTTCGTAATTTTTTGTAAAAATTTTTGGCATATAAAACAAAAAATGGTTATCTTCTCCATTGTGTCGCACTGTTAGCGTGCGAGAGATAGCAACGTTAATCGTCGATAAAAGTAAAAAGGATGACTTACAGCTGGCGACAACAAACGAACATGCAGCACTCAAGTAGGTACTGATAAGAAAAATATAATGCCGCTGCCGATGGAGAATTGAGACCAATTTAGATAAGAGCATTATTAAAGGGCGCAGTTAATAGAAGCTCGCACTGGGGGCTCATAAAAGCCTAATTACGGCACTGTGAAGGGGTACAATATACCTGGGGAAAGAAAATGTCAATGTCAGCAATATATCTGCGTCCAAAGTTAGGGTGATATAGTGAAGCAATAGAAACTATTAGGCATAATAGCATAAGCAAATGGCGTTTATGAGCATCGAGGGACAGCCTGTATTTGTAAAGACGGGTTGATGTACCCTAATAGGTCCCTTAGTTGCTGTACTGCATCGAACTGTTATTAGTGAAGAAGATTAGGTACAATATATCTTTTTGCTTATTTGCTTTTTGCTTTATTTAAACTAGCTGTTACCTGCGACTCCATCTGCGTGGAATTTAAGAAAGTATCCTAAGTGTTAATGCAGATCACATCCTATCTGCAAGCCAAGTTTCATCCAAATCTGTTCAGCCATTTTTGCGTAATTAAGTGACAAACATCCAAACATCTAAAGATCGAAACTTTGTCATTTACAATATTAACTATGTTAAATCTCTTTGATAATATTACCAAATATCAGTGAGATTTGATCAAAACAAAACTATTTGGAAATTATTAGGATGTCTCAAAGATGCAATGTTATGTTACATCGTAACTTGTACCAACATAATTCCGGCGGCGATAATATCAAAGGGGCATAAAATTTGCCACCTATACTTTTACCTATATGAACTTTATAGCTCTACCAAGACATTAAACGTTAATATAATGTCCATGTAAGAACATAAAATCGATCCATTAAGTCACGTACAGTCAGCTGCAATAAGTTGTTTATACTTTTGTTCTACGTCGTAGTACTAAAGTGTATATAACTTATTGCTGCTGACTGTACCACAGACTTGGAGGCATCAATTTTGGTATAGAATAATGGAACCTACCTCAATCATTCAGCAACCATACCAATAAGCATAGAACATATTCAGTAGCGCATGACTACTATGTATGTATGTGGGTATACTCACATACATACATAGTAGTCATGCAATACTGAATTCTTTGCATATGAGCGTAAAACTTAATACGTAAATCACCTATAAGGCTGACATCAGACGGACTGCACCACAACAACCGCACGAAGTCGCATCAGCAACCGCACGCAGTCGCTATATCAACTGCATGCAGTTGTACGTTCGACTTCGTGCAGTCATGATATCAACTGCACGCGGTCGGCTGCAGTTGAGTGAAGGCAATATCAACTGCATGCAGTCGTGCTTACTGTAGCCGACCGCGTAGCCGACCGCGCGAAGTTGAAGGCACGACTGCATGCAGTTGATATAGCGACTGCGTGCGGTTGCTGATGCGACTTCGTGCGGTTGTTATGGTGCAGTCCGTCTGATGTCAGCCTTAGACCGTAAACGTATTGCTTACTCAAAGACGAGAACTTCGCAAATCACCTAAGTATTATTATTATTTTTTTTTATAACGCTCACAGGCACATACATTGCAATGATCCCAAGTAAGCCTCAGGCTTTCTGTTATGGGAATCAAACAACAACCAACGGCACAAACATATAACATCCATGACCCAACTAGGATTCGAACCCAGGACCCTGGATTGGCAGCCTGGCGTGGTAACCATTACACCAACCGGGTCGTCGACGTAAGTGTGTATTACTTACTTAGGTACTCAAATCTTTGCCTATTAGAATAAAACTTTTAAGCATCACCTATTAGAGCGTAAAGCCTCAAATCTTCAATCGTCGATTAAAATGACTTCTTTATTACAAAAGCAATCACACACCTACACAAGATAGCATTTATTAGGAGATTCAGTCTTTCTCTTTTAGCAAGCAGCAACACCTACATCGCATCATAATCAATCATGATCCGCGTCGATCTCTGATAGTGATAAATGGATAATGCACTAGCTCGTCCATATGACTGTGATGCTACAGCTAGCTTTATATCAATAAAATTAAACTTTTATAAAAAATTTTTTTTTAAAACAAGCTTTTTCTCAAACATGCTTGGAAATGTGAGCATTATTTTGACAACCTTCTTCGAGATAAATCGAAATTGCTGTACTGGCCAAATACATGCGCGCAGCGGCCGGCAATGTTGTATGAAAATCCATATCTGTAGTGTTTTGCGGCCAAATAAATTACATAGTAAACTCATATCTTTCGTGTAATTTAAAAATGGAACGATCTTTTTCTCCGAAACATGGCGACCAAGGAGGTAACTCATCAAAGGTTTTATTAAAATTTCGAACTGGCTTGCAAATAGAAAGCTGTTTATTGAAAAAAAAAACAAATTGTTGTTCGTTGTTCGTCATTGATTTTGAAAAGAGTTTTAATTTCCGCGAATTATATGAGAAAATTTACTGTTTTCATTTCCGCGCATTATTTGAGAAAAGTACTATACAAGCCTTGGCCACAACTAGGCATTGATGGACTTACGTATGTGTGCCTCGGCTTCGCCTCGGCCCACATTTACACGTTCGTCCATCAATGCCTCTGTTGCTGGCCGCTGCAGTAATGTACTATTATTGCATTGTCACGCGATATACATACCTATGCATGCAAAATTTCAGCTCAATCAGAAACCGGGAAGTGGGTCAAATTTAACTTGCAAGATTCTATTACAGACACCGGGACAGGTGAAAGTAAATAAAAGCTTGTAAAAAGCGAAAACGTTTTTAAACAAATAAATCCTTGAGAAATCTATAGTTTTAGTGTTCAGTGCGCTATAATACCTACTAAATAGGTTTAAAACATTGGGTTAACAGAATTTTTGTGAAATATTATGCGTGAATTCAAATTCCCATACATCTAGAAACCTATCTTGAAATTCGTTATAAATAAAAAGCTAAAACAATTAAAATCTCATTGAGAGTGTCAAAACTAACAATGGATTAAGAGTAGAGCCCTGGGCCTCGATTGCGCAATTTTATACGGTTTTGGTTTGGTTTTGGTTTTGGTTTAGTTTTGGTTTAGATTTGGTTTAGCTGAAGTAAAAATGCTATCGCGATATTTTTTTCTGAACGGTTAAATCGCACAATACAGAAAATTCAATCGAACGAACATCAAACGTTACGCCAACGTATCTTCCGAAATAAAGCTAATTTGCGCGATACGAATTGTGCATAACGTAACGTTTTTGGTTGTGATTTTGTTTTGGTAGTATCGTTCAAACTTAGGGCGATTGAGGCCCTGATTCAGAAGAAACGGAAAAACATTACGAAAGGTTGCTTACCTACACAATGTAACATAATTGTTGTACTGAAAGTTAAATAGTTTTGTTTAACATTCATTTGGCTCAATTAATCGGTCTATAAATCGATTAATCGAAGCTCTTAAATCTATAGATATTGTATTTACCTAACCTTCTGTTCTGTTCTCTCAAACATGACATAAATAGAAGACCAAAAACGATTTACGTATTACAACATATTTAATGATTAAAATAAGTAAAATAGTAGTTCAAAAAATATTCACTGACTTTCGATTTTCAATCTATTACATCCGAGACACGGACCTGAAAAGAAGACGGACGTAATTTCACTCTAAAAAGAGGTGAAGCATGCAAGGTCCTACAATTTCGTTTTTTCTACAAGGGACCTACACTCACACAGACGCACCAGTTCTAGGCGCAGGTCCGACAACCCGCCGCCATTGTGTACCGCGCAACAGGGCGACAGCACGCACACTCATATAAATTGGTGCTTCACTTTTGATTAGACGTGATTCCGTCCGTCTTTTTTTCAGGTCTGTGATCCGAGGATGCTGTTTAGATTTGGCTTTGCGTACAATCTCATTTATTCTCTTTAGCATAAAGGAGATCCTTGCTCTTAATCTTATAATCAATATAAGTTCTCTTTTATTTGTTTAGCTATCTATCTATCTATATTCCATTAATTGACTTAAAAATTAAGCTCTGAACTCTCGTGCGGACCAACTTAATTGATTTTGTATCGTCATCAAATTTAATAAATAAATAAATATCTTGGACAATGTCACACAAATTATCTAGTCACATTTAAACTAGCATTTAAAGTACCAGAATCTAGCCTGGACTTGTATTATGATGACTAGACAACGATATAGAATACATATGTATATAGATATATGATATTCATATTCATCATACAAATATTTGTCCCTTACGGGATTCGAACCCGCGACCCTCGGTACAGTAGGCAGGTTCACTACCAACTGTGCTACCGGGCCGTCAAAACAAAAACTAAAACGAAAAAATAAATATAAAACAATTTTTTTTTAATCTTTTGATAAAGTGACGACCAATTTAAATTAAATATTCGAAAAAAAGTTACTTATCTTATGCCATTATCCAGTTTTTTTTTGCCAATTGTTAATTTGATAGGTAAAAAATTAATAATAATGTTATGTACCATATTATGATGATTAAAAATAATGATACGATAGTACGCCCTTTGACCATGGAAGTACTCTACTTTAGAACGCAACTTCTCGCTGATTTTCCAGTAGGTATCCCAGATAAACAACTATTAAGTTTGTTTTCACTACCTACAGTTATCCTACAAGTTTTGCATTTAACCAAAGTTTCACGAAGTACTCACGGAATCGTTTGGATTCTTGCGATATGCAAAATAAATAGTCTTCTCCGAGATTATAAAACTTTGTAGATATCAAAGTAGCGGAAAATTTTAATAACTTGATAAGTAACGTAAATGAGGCTAACAGGTACGTAAACATTGGGTGATAGTCTTTAATATTTTTCCTCTCTATAAGGCCTTAAGACTCAAAAGTAATTAACCTAGGTAGGTTATGCGTCCGTAACGGTGCCCGGCTTGTAATTAAACCGCCTTACCTCCAGAATACTCCAGATTAAGGAAGCTTCAGAGGCGTCTCATAATTCAAGAAGTTATTAAAAGTTCCGTCTCCTATGGTATTAAGCGACGTCCTTGGTCCTCTAAGATTTAAACACCCTGTATACTTACTTGACCCTTTTCAAATGCCCGTACAGGATCAATGTCTTCGATAGTAGGATTATAATATAATTTAGTTATACACCACCACATACAGTTTTTTTCAGTGTATATTCGGATTATGAAACTAAATAACTTTCCTCGAGGAACATGGGTGGTAAAACGAAAAAAATCGTTTGGACCTCCAATAGAAAATCGATCGGCTGATTTATTTGCAATTATAATTGAAAGGTCCAAAAATTTTTTCATTTTTTCCTAAGGAAAGTAGTTTAATTTCTTTATCTGAATACATTATAATTTCTAGTAATAAAAAAATTGTGGTGTATTTTTTACAAGTTATTTGGATGGTGGACCAGGCCCAGGTCATCAAGTACCTAATCAGTACTACAAAATTTTTCCTTATTATTTTTGGAGCAAAAGCAAAAGCAAAATGCAAAAGGCAAAAAGCAAAAAAAAAAACTAAGCAAAAGCAAAAGCAAAATGTAGCAAAATGTAGTCACATCTGTATTAACAATATTTAAAACTCAATAGATAAGGAAGAAGCACCCAGCAATGCGACCTAGGCTTTTGCAATACCAACTAAGCAAACTCTACCAACAACCTTACCTACAACAAGGTGTTTAAATGCACACACAAGCACATGCTCACGACTATATTCCCCGAGGGGTAGTCAGAGATATTCGGTGTTCGGTGTTTAAATGGTTATGTATTATAACCATTTAATTATAATACATAACATTTATACGTTGTATTCCAGAATACGTAATGTCCTACAAATCTAGTAACTTTTTCAATAACGTTTCATACCTGGATTTCAAGCAAAAGCTACCGGAAAACTCCACTAGAAACTGTGATACAGAGTTGCAAGAGGAAAATTTGAGAAAACTTGTTGTGTAAGTATTTATTGCTCGTTTGTTGTTTTTAGTGTATTTTCGTGTGCAAGTAACGAATATTTTCTTTCGGAAGATTCGGTTTCGGTATAGTTTGCCATTCTATGAACAAGATAAACTGAAACCAAATCCAATTTAAAAAAATAATTACAATCTTCTACCAGTGACTTCGTAGGGTCTCAGACGGCGGCACAAATGGAGTTGGGAGGGCCACTTTTTCGAACTCGAACCCTGGTCGGTCGCAGCAAGGACAACATGGTCAGGTGGGGATTCTCGGATGCGCAAAATGTGACTTGCTTGTGTGGAGCTCCACAAACGATGGCCCATCTCACATCGTGCCCTGCGTGCCCTAACACCTGCACGCAGGAGGAGCTCATGACCGCTAGCGGCGGTGCAGTATCGGTTGCCAAATTCTGGCAAAGTACTATTTAGCGACTTTGTTGTGTTGAAGTCGACACGATAAGCAAGCAAGCAAGTGACTTCGTCCGCACAAATTATATAGATGCCTACCAGATTTAAAGTCAAATCATTAAGCTTTGTTTCATAAAAATCGGTCCAGTAGTTTTTGCGTGATGCTCGAACAAATAAACAAAACAGATTTAACCTTTATGATGCGTATGTGAAGTCTGTATGCGTCTGTATGCGTTTGTGGACTTCATATACGCATCAGAATTTCTTCTTCAGCGGATGCAGGTTTCCTCACGATGTTTTCCTTCACCGTTTGAGAGCAGTCGGGTATTATTACGTAATACGTTCCGTACATAGGTAAGTTAGATGAACTCATTGAGCTTGGCATGCCATGCCGTCCGTGGGGATTCCATACCTACTGCGTAAAATAATACATAATTACTAATATTAAATAACACAGTAGGTATACATGCCGTGTGGTGCCGGCCAAGAATATTGCACCATCCCAGCCCATCCCGTGGGTGTCGTAAAAGGCGACTAAGGCGCTGTCCAATTGCCAGCGCTCGTGCGATCACTCGTGCGTCTGACGAAAATGATTGTGCGACCGTGCGTTTAAAAAAACATAGACTCATTTCTGCGGAATGTCCTATTGAAGGTCGTGCGATCATGTGATGCGATTGAATTGTTCTATTCAGATATAAGTTTTTTTAAACGCATGGTCGCACAATAATTTTCCTCGGACGCACGAGTGATCGCGCGAGCGATGGCAATAGGACAGCGCCTAAAGGGATTTCTCCGAAGCGATCGCCAACCCGCCTGCCAAGCGTGGCGATTATGGCAAAACCTCCCTATTGGGGGAGGCCTATGTCCAGCAGTGGACGTATAAAAAAGGCTGAAATGATGATGATGACAGTAGGCCTATACTATTAATAATTTTATAATTTATTCGATTGTTTTAATAAGATTAAGAGGGGGTCATACCTATTTTGTCTGTTTTCGAACCGATTTTTGAGAACCAAATTATTACATTTAATATATATAGTTCACATAACAGTGTAGATACGTTCTTTCTGCAGGGCATCTAACCGTTGAAAATACGATTCTATTAAATTTTCTCGATAGAAAAGAGGAGCAAAGTAAGCTCGATTTCAGATTTATAACCAGTTTTACAAGAATCACACTACACCATTTCTTCTGAATATACCATCATTTGAAAGGTAAATAATTATAGCAGGGCTTCTAACCGATGGATTTTTCCCCAAACACCCAAGAGAAAAGATATTGATGAAAAATGCGTTTTTTTGCGATCTTGCTTTCAATTGAAGCGGGATGGCTAATTGCGAAAGTTTGCTTGTTAGAAAGAGAGGCTTGTTCTACTAATACCCAGCCTTAAGGCGCTTCACGCTACCACGGATTGGTTTGTTTCAAAGGAACTTGGCAAAGAGACGGTTCAAGAGCGATAATCGAATTGCTTGCATACTAAAAAATTAAAGCGCCGTCTAACCCCGCCCTATTGATGAATAGACCAATAAATGAATAGTTCCCAAACAATAAATATTGAAAAAAAAGGTAATCAGGCGGAAAAGTCTGCGATGCTACATCGAAGCCATTTTCGATGCGCGCCTGGATGTGCTCGCTCCTAGAACTACTCTATACTTCATTCCAAATAAGGATGATAAGATTTTCCATTCTGATTACCATATTGATTGATTTATTTATCAGAAAGAATTAAGATACTTATCCGACGTTACTAAAGCTATTCTAAGAATGAGTGAGAGGAAGTGTTTCGAATCTCTGTTACTGAAATGCAAAATTGCCTTAAAAGAATTTTGGCGGACGGAAGGCCATATAATTTGAGATCCGGACATAGAGGTCCCATACATGAATGAATGAATATGTGTAGAGTGAAAGAAAACTAGCAAAAATGTAAATTGGTTGTAATCTGTAGAAGTTGGGGGAAAGGTATTTCTCCTTATGATACCTTTTGTATCAAGTGTGTGAAACTCATAATCTTCTTTATTAGATAGTCCACTCAATCTTCTACGCATTCATTGTGTTTATTTTAATGAAAATTCACGATAACCGTACCATATTATAATAATGGAAGAAAACGAAATCACACACACTATCAGTTCAACCAGACAAATACGTTCCGTAACGATCAAAAATACCTCAGTGATAATATTAGATGAAAATAGCTGTCATGGTTGCGGTTTGCTACTGCTTGTTGGATGATTTGTCCATTTCACTAGTAATTTCTACTTTTGAATCCGGACTTCTGGAGATGTGGAAGTTTTTTTTAAAAATGCCTTATTTATTTCTGTTTATAATAATTATGACCACAATCCTGAATGGCTTTTAGTTTTCGTAAAAATGGCTGGATCCAAATCTGCCAATGTTCTTTCGTTGCTATTTGGAATGGAGTATACCTATACTTACATCGAAACCATTTTCAACAAGCGCCTCACTATCATTTACTAGATGTCACCTTTTGTTTTGTAGTAGTACCTAAATGTACGATGCGATCTAGGAATAACGTTTCTCTTGTTGGCCTAAGGTTATATTATAGTAATAGGTGTTCTAGAATTTAAAAAAAAACATTATTTCATATTCGTAGAGTATTTATTTATTTAACAATCATGAATTCATGACACACTGACAAATGAAAATAAAAGAAGCTGCAATATGTATTTATATTTAACAAATACAACAATTATTTTTCCTGATGATGTTTCAAGTTCGTTGCCTTCTTCAAACAAATACTTACCTAATTTGTCATTCCTAATTACTGTCTTGGACATTTTAACAAAATTGTTTTCGTTACAATTACTTATTTTGTATTCATGTTTAAAATCATAGTTTTTAATTAATTTTTAATCATCTACGGCTATTAAAAGTTTTGTGCTTTGCACATACAAAATTAAATACATTTCAAAACTTATTCAGAAAATGTATTGGGTATGTAATCTTACACCCACACCTACTAACAGAGCCACCGGCGATGACAAGTGACAAAATTAGGAACTATTATATTTATTAGAAAAATAAATCTTATGGACTAGTCTAAATCTATTAACATTTCATTTCAGTGACAATTTACAGCCTTGCTTACCTACTATACTGAAAGTAAAGACTAATAGAAATAATGTTAAGTAGGTACTATTTTAAATGAAAAATGTTGAGTTTGAGTTTGACTGGACGTTTTCTAACGGGACACTTTCCTGAAAACTTCATTACCTCACTGGTTTTAAAAAATTGTTATTATTATCGTAAACTTTTTTTTTTAATTTATTTTATAAAGAATAAGTTACATATTTGTTTTCCAACTAACCTTCAGCAGGTAACTTTCAGTAACAGGTAGGTACTTTTTCTGGATGCGCCATCACCTATCGCAGGTTGAGTATCATTAGGACTATTCGGACTTTGGATGCGCAGCCCTGACTAGTGAGATGGTGTTCATATCGAATCATTCACAGGTACACAACAACAAAAAAGTGTTTTTTTTTTGAGTTCTCATAGTCGGTCCCGTAGTAAAAATTGTTCAAATTGATGGATATTTTCACCCCTTTGAGTTCGCGGGAGCGGTCGCCTACCTACATAACAAGTTTAAAATAAAATAAAAACTCCATTATACTACGTGTTAATGAATTAACGCAAAACTAGAAAGTAGTTTGTTTAGAATCGAGAGCAGAATCGAATTATCATGGTTTCAACACAGGTAATTTTTTTCAAAATATTAAATAATTTAAAAATTTCTAAACCCGATGTCAACCCACCGCACGGGCAAACTCACACTACTTACTACCAAAACAAGATTACAAAAATGTATTCATGAGTACGTTAGCGCTTTCTTTCAATGCTGAAAAGATAACAAATCATTTTTGCCTCAAAACTTAAAATGCGAATAACTTTAAATTTTAACTATCAAAATAATTAAATTATTGTTTCAATCTAATTATTTTATTATAAATTAGTTGGGGTGTATTAGGTTTTGCGCTAATTTATTAACACGTTGTAGAAAATCATCTGCAAGTAAGTAACAGATTTTTATTAAAAAACCAAATTAATATTGTTATGAATTTTACTAATTTTGAACAAGAATTTATGTGCATTAGTGAAATAGGTTTTCAGGAAAGCCTTTCCATAGAAAACCCTGTAAGTATACATAAACGATGCTTGTTATGTATTTATTTTTAATGCTATGATACAAGCTTTTAAACCACGTCCCTGTGGACCAATAAATAAGTTGTCCGCGTGTAAACGCTTATCGGAGCTGACCACAAAAATCGTAAATTCTGCCAATAAGTCCTAAATAAAAATGCTACATAATTTGTTATACAAGGCTTAAACTTAAACGCCTTACATATCGAACTAACGACGGGTGCTTCAGACGATCAAACTGAACAACTTTTGTTATGGGACCAACTTTGAAAACGCGAAAAAATACTGCTGATTCACACATTTTGGTAGAGTAGCTCTATTAAAATATTGATCTGATGATTTTTTTCGCTATTTTGATGTTGGTTCGTTAGTGAAAATTTTTCTGTTTGATTATCTAAACCACCCTGTATGGTATGTAACGCATTATATTTTACACCCTGTAGAATAAAGTAAAGTTTTCTACCGCCCCGCCGTCATCGCCACGGTACTTGAACGTAAAGAGGACATCAATCACGGAAAAGTTTGAAAAAGCAAAGCCAACGATCGTTTGCGTTCTTCGGTAAACGAGAAAAAGCTATCTTGGTACAACTTTGAAGAACTAAGTTAGGTTATCTGTAAATACCCAAGGAGCATAACAAGCTGTACAAAAGCTGTATTTGAGTTCATTAAATACTACCTACCTCTTTTGGTTCTATCTTTTCTTTCTAAACTTTCGCTGTATTATACACCTATGTCAAATCAAAACTCATAACCGGTCAAAACCACATTTGTCTGCAAAAAACAGGCAAAATATACCTATGCTACAGTCAAAACTCATAACCGGTCAAAACCACTTATCCACTTTTAACTGCAAAAATCAGGCAAAAGCAGTTTTACCATATTACCGAATATTTTTGTAGTTAAGTGGTTTTGACCAACGTTCATAGTTAAAACCACTTTCGACAGTGAAAATCTGTCAAAACTGTTTTTAACTAAGGACATCGGACAAAACTACTTTTGCCTGATTTTTGCAGTCAATAGCTGTTTTGACCGGTTTTAAGTTTTGTTTGTAACATAATTTTACACTATTCAAAGTACAGTTATACCTTTGAGTTAAATAAAACTATTTCATATCAATGTTTTATGATGAAAATATTGTTAAATTACGTATATTTTCAATTATTAATTTGTGATGGCATTCAGTCTTATCATCATACCTATATAAAAACATTTACAAGTATCGAATTTGAATTAGAAACAAATAAAATTCCTTGTCAGCAATTCACGAAGAATTTACCCCTGTCAGTCACATCGACCGACGCGACGGTAACGGAAAATTTTACAAGAAGAATTTTAATTTACACTTTTTGGATCGAAGTCGCAAATGATTAGACCCTAAAGTTGCGCAGTATTTCAAAAATTTATAAAATTACCTAATGAAATATACGAAAAACCACAGCACAATGCTTCACATCAATTTGAACTGACGATAACCTACTTAAGATTAAGGCTCCTTTTACCATTCAGTGGCGCCCTCATTTATTAAGAAAGAAAGCCTAACTGAAAAAATTACCTACTAGTATAGGTAACCTACTCCAATAAATTACAAAAGCGTTAAAGCTATTTTTAAAGAATAGGTACTTTTGCAGGTTCTAAACATTCCACTTTAAGAACATCGTAATAAATGAAAAAGTGGCAGTTTTTCCTTTTTTTAAATTTCTACAAGAAAACTATTAAAGCATTCCACAAAACTTGTTTTAAGGCTTTTGTAGTTTACAGCCTAGCTAGTACGCCAATCCGCGATAGCCGTGATACGGCTATATCACATCTTTAATCTGGCTCGTTTGTTCGCGAATAAACGCGAGATATAAGACGTGATATAGCCGTATCACGGCTATCGCGGGTTGGCGTACTAGCCATGCTGGAGAGGGATTGAGAAATCTTTTATATTGTGATCAGGGCGCCACAGAACCGTAATAAAAAGACTCTTAACAACAATTTGTGACAAAAATATTGTTTCATTCACATCTGTTCTTAAACCTAATTTAAATATTTTATTTACTGTTCATAACACACTCATTAGATGCATTTATAAAATACATCACTTTCGCTAAACACTGTCACCGATCTCAAGTCGGGACACAACAAACTGGGGCCCCCCCCGATCGCATAAGTTCAATCCTTATTCAATTACTGTTCTTATTCCACTGTGCTGAATTCCGTATCGCGCTATTAAACTTGACTTATTTACTATGTAATTGACAGCCTGAAACGTCTGAGTGATCTGTCTAAACGGCTGTCATGAGCTGTCAAATGATTAGCGCGATACCAAATGTGTAAACAATTGTGATTTGCAGTCATTCGCGTCTCAGCGAAGATTTATTTAGCGCGATCTGTCTTCTCGCTTCGCGCCCAGCTGTATAACCATCGGTTTAACTTCAATTAAACCTAAACGGTTGTATTTCAGGTATTTCCTCCTATGTCACAATTGACCTGGTACATGTATGTGGCAAGTTCTTCGCCGGTCAGTTCCTCGTCGACCTCCCGTAGGCTGGAGTTTGAGATGCTGCGAGGGGAGCCGATGGAGTCTGAAGGCTCGTTCAGTCGGAGACGCCAGGCGTGACTCCAGTGACCGTTCCCATTTGGGGACTCGCTTACGGTTGACAGGTCGCGCCCGTTCATACACTGTAAAGATTTAATTATTTGTTAACCGGTGTTGTTGTAATTAACCAGCAATTTTTTGTACATGTGAACTTTACGTGAGTGAGTTAGAGCAGGGCATTTTACATTTCATACATTAATTCGTCGCCAGAACCGCAAAGGGGCAAACCTCAACAAAAATGCTCCATTTTTCGAGCTCTGTGTTGTCAAAAAAGGACGAAGCTAGACTAATAGAAGATAAATTGCCAGACCAAATTATTGGGTCTCTTGAGGTCCTTCGTCCTTCGTCATTTGAGGTTCGCCCTTTTGGGAAGCGTAGGCGACGATTTTGGAGCATCAAAAAGAGAGCCGAGAAATTAGTTAACCTTGACTGATTTGATTGATTGATTGACAGACATTACAATCCCAAATGTAAGCTTCTTGGCGGTTAGAACCATGGCCACTAACTTTCCAAGCGCGTGCAGTTTTAGCATAGGTTTTAAAATAACAGGAATTATTTATAGGTGTAGTAGAGATAGGTGGCTTTCATGGGCAATAACTCTGCAAAAACCATAGATACCTAAACGATATTCTTCAACATCTTACAGATACCCCACAGCACTGCCTTTCTTTTACCATAATAAGGGTGAGGGGTGACCACACCCCACTCGGGCCCAGTGCGGCATGTTTGGAGCAAGGTAATTGATAAACTAAAGGCAACCAAGCTTGAATATAAATTTTATGGTCTATTTATGGCCACCATTACAATGCATCGACGTGACTGAAAATACAAACAATAAAGGTTTTGCTCATGAGATTAAATATTAAGACATTTTATACAGAGTGCAAACTTAAATGTAAGGCATTTAAGTTTGCACTCCCATTTGTCCCATAGTAAAAGTTGTTCAGATTGATGGTCTGAAGCACCCTCTAATTTAGAGGGTGCTTCAGACAACAACTTTTACTATGGGACCAAACTTGAAATCCATAGAAAATTTCAATAGCTACTGGACCAAAAATGTATGAAAGAGCTGTTCTCTTTTCGCGATTTTAATGTTCCAAAACAAAAGTAATTCCGTTTGATATTAAATCCCAAGCACCCTGTAAAGTATTTAAGCTTACAAAAAGCTGAAACTAGAAAATCTTCGAAGATTTAATAAGAAATGAAAGTAGAAGGTACACTTTCTCCTCCTTTGTAATGTAAGCAATTATTTTGCATCAAAGACGGACCTATATCAATACCCGCCCTATTCAATATTGCAAAACGCGATGCAATATCTGTGCTCATCGAGATACTAAGCCTCCCTCTATCGGTATCTTGTATCTACGTTTGATGGTAATACCCTATTTTCTATGCATGCCAGTTCTAATAATGGTAACCAAATGAGATGACGCTGACAGTTATTAAAATATCTCGTTACGAATGTAATTTTATAATACAGAGTGTAAACTTTTTAAACTAAACAAAGAACAAAGGCAGACTGCCTGTTTTTTTTTTGGTCTCCCTCTTAGTGAGACCGTACATCAATGAAACTTAGTAATACGTATAGAGTTTAACAAAACTAACAAAAAAGTAAATTGGTTGTAACCTGTAGAATTTGGGTCCTTTCGACCAAGCGTTAATCGACCAGTGGTAGTTCGATGTCCCGTACGGCAATCAACCGATTCGTATTGAGGAGAAAAATTTGAGTTCACTGCGCTCGCTCTAAGTTCCTATTTTTACATGGGTATATCAAACCTGATTAAATGTGCAAAAAAATTTCGAGATCGCTGCGCTCGCTCCTTTATTTTTTGTGTAAGTCTTCTTAAGGGGGCGGCAAAATCAGTTTTTGCCCCGGGTAGCAGAAACCAACGCTACGCCACTGATTGTGATAATTGGAGAAAACGAAATCACTCACACTATCAGTTCATCCAAGCCAAATACGTTCCGTAACGACCAAATACCGAAAAAATACCTCAGTGATAATATTAAATGAAAATAGCTGTCGTGTTTGCGTTTTGCTACTGCTTTTTGGATGATTTGTCTATTTTACTTTTGAATCCGGACTTCTAGAGATGTGGAAGTTTTTTAAAAAATGCTTGATTTTTTTTTGTTTATAATAATTATGACCGCCCCGACCTGACTGAACGGCCTTTAGTTTTCGTAATAAATGACTGGGTCCAAATTCGCCATGGTTCTTTAAAAAAAGTTTAAAAATAAAATGTTTTTTTTTAAAACGTTACAAATACCTGTACCTACCAAACCTAAACGGTACCTACCTACTTCAGGACCCAAGTGTATGGAATAGCAGATAGGTATGTAAAAAAAAATTGAAAATAAAGTATAATTGATTGATTGATTAATTAATATGTTCTTCGCGATCAAGGTAAATGTTGATGAACTCGTTCATAAGATACATTAAAATTGGTCGTCGAATACCTCTTATAGTTATTACTTTAGTTAGGGCTTTAATTGTCTAGACATTGTTAGCCTGAAGAAAATAAAATAAAAAGATAAAATCAAAAATTCGAGATAGAAAAAAATTAAAATTTGGAAGATAGTAATTTTAGATTCTTAGGTGGCAATTCGGCACAGAACAAAAATCCTGATAGTAAAACTAATTATGAAGTAAATAGGTATAATTTAATCTTGCCGACTTTAACGATGTAATCGATTTCAAAAATCGTTCATGTTCATCATAACATTTTACCACCATTCATACATAAACCATTCATAAAATTCCTTACGATGCGTAAGGATGCGTAATTTGCAGCGGCTTGCGTAATAAATTCAAACTCCAGTCCAAACCACCGTCTTATTGCCCCATGAAGCACCAGAATATTCAGATTTCAAGGATTTCACGTAAAATATTATTCCTTTAGGGAGCTGTTGGATAAATTAAATGATTGCTAAAACCGTCAATTTAAGAGGGGGTCATACCTATTTTGTCTGTTTTCGAACCGATTTTTGAGAACCAAATTATTACATTTAAAATATATAGTTCACATAACAGTGTAGATACGTTCTTTCTGCAGGGCATCTAACCGTTGAAAACACGATTCTATTAAATTTTCTCGATAGAAAAGAGGAGCAAAGTAAGCTCGATTTCAGATTTATAACCAGTTTTACAAGAATCACACTACACCATTTCTTCTGAATATACCATCATTTGAAAGGTAAATAATTATAGCAGGGCTTCTAACCGATGGATTTTTCCCCAAACACCCAAGAGAAAAGATATTGATGAAAAATGCGTTTTTTTGCGATCTTGCTTTCAATTGAAGCGGGATGGCTAATTGCGAAAGTTTGCTTGTTAGAAAGAGAGGCTTGTTCTACTAATACCCAGCCTTAAGCAAGATACTTTAATTTCGCATTACATTCATAGCGAGCGAGCATTCATAGCACAGATTAGAAACAAAGAACATACCTACAAATAGAGAACATTACAATTTGATTTCCTATCTTTTTGTTTACTTACGTGTGAAAAAAAATTAAAAAGCTGTTGGTGTAGCTTTTATTTCTTTCTTTTTTTTATATTTCTCAAAAAGAATATAATTTGATTCACTTATTATATTTCCTATTTTTCACAGTACCTATATAGTGTAAAAAGATTGTATATAGCTTGTTACATTCTTTGAATACAAATACAGCTTTCTGAAGTCTTTACATAAGGTCTAAAACAGGGTAAAGCCTTATATAGGTACCTAATGTATTTTTTTTCCAATGAAATTATAGAAATTAAACCGACTAGTAGTTATTTAATAATATTTAGTGTTACTAATCTTCACATTAATTATTTGTATGGAGCCCATTAAAGATTTTGACAAGTCAAAAAAAGGATCTACGTTGCGCTGTACCTGTTTAACCTGCTTATAAATCATTTCTAGTTCAATGATTTTCTAATGACTTCCCTCGTTAAGTTATTGAATTTATAAAATAATTTATTCATAGTTTGTCTCGTTTTTTTACGCTAATCAGTCAATTAAGTTTAAGGAATGCACAGTCAAGGTCCAAGGCCAATAGAAAACTAAGCTACAAAATGAATACTTAAGATACGTTTTTTATTCTGTCTGTTGCTTAATTAAAATTCATCAGAGTTGGGTCATAATCATGAAGTGTTAAATAGGATATAAATTAGTATATAAATGTGAATCATATACGTGTTTTCCAATTGTTAAATTGGTTTAGACCGCCTTATTTTGTGCCTTTTTGTATTTTTTTTTTCTCTGTATTTTACTCTTATGTCTTGGTGTAAAATAAAGTATATTTGTTGTTGTTGTTGTTGTTGTTATTTAAATAAATTACTATCCATACGAATAATACTACTAATATTGTAATTGTAAGCTGTAAGTTATCCGAATAAAATAAAATAAAAATAAGTAAATAATAGGTTTTTATAAGTGCAAAGCATCTCTATCTGTTACTTTTTCAAGGCTAAACCGCTAAATCAGATTTTGAGAGATTGAACAACGGATCACAAAAAGATTGAACCCTATGGAAGTACAAATTAGGCATTAAAATTAGGCGTTTGTATCAGAATAAGTATTATACAGAGTCTTAGGGTAGATAGTTGCGTTACTTTAATGGATGACGTACTCAATGATACTGAGCAATAATACGAAAGGAAAAAAGGGAAATTAGAAAACAACTACTTCTCATATAAACGTTCGATCAGCTATTTGCGTTTAGTTTTTTATGCTAAATGCTCTAGCTCAAACGTTTTTTTTGCTAATTTCCTATGGGTTTCTTAGGGAAAATTGTTCAGTGTTTAGGGTACAATCATCTCTTAAAATAATGAAACAGTTTAACCTAACACCCTTTATATCCACGTTAGTGCGCTGTCAAATTCAAGTGTACGTATTTTAAAAATTGATTGCCTGCGCGCTCTACAGGATGTAACAGAAAACCCTAGTAATACTTAAGGGGGTGCTTCAGCCCATGAAACTGAACAACTTTCACTATGGAGCCAACTTCGAACTCGTGAAAAAAAAATCTACTGTCCCATACAAAACTGCTTACCGACTCGACTAAAATTTATGGGACAGCTGTTTTTTTTTTTCGAGATTTCGATGTTGGCTCCATAGTGAAAGTTGTTCATTTTGATGGTCTGAAGCATCCCCTTAAGTATTAATAGGGTGTTTTGTTACACCCTGTATACATGGGGGAATTTTCTATAACATTAATTGTTAACAAAATTCCTAATTATTTATTAATAAGAGAATTATTTATAAGAGTAACACTCACGTTACCCACAGTAAATCTCATTACCTTAACCATTATCGTATAAAATCACATTCTTCGTCCTTTCATGTGTGAACGACGCAATCGCAACAATTTCTGAAATTATCGAATTTATCGAGTTACTAAATTTCCGGCAGGAAAAGGCTACGACTCGATGCCTCTCACTTTAGCACGCACGTGAGAAACCATTAAAAGGCAGGTATACATTGACTTACCAACTACTGGACGTAGGGTCCGCGCTCAGGAGTATCCGAACCAAAAGAGCACCAAAACGTGAAAAGAGAACCAATTAGGCGACAGTCTCCGTTTGGCGTTGGGGGAGTTGGATGGAAAAGAATTTCAGCACTTTCAATGTTTTTGTTGGTTTATATTACTACAAGTACCGACCTACTTAGGATTTTCTTTGACTAAAGTTTAGTCTTGGACACTTTTCGAAAATTTTGTACTAGACCCAGCGTCCATAGTATTCTACGTCAATGCAGGTACAATACAGTAGGGGGGAGGGAGAAATACTTACACGTTCACATTAACGTGACGTATGCAATACGCAATAAGATCAGTTGATGGTAATGTTATTGTATAAACGACGCGATACGCCCGTTTACTTGTGTGCTTTGCTGTTAGTATTTAATAAGGATTAACTATTATCCCTGAATAGTTACTGCCTGGGTACATTACCCAATGAGGGGAATAAGACATTTTTCAAGACTAGTTATACGAAAAATCTGTAGATGGCAATATTAAAACTAGAAAAAAACCTGTCACACTGAAGGTAAAGAAGGGATTTTTGTCTATGGTTTATGTCATCATCATCAATTTACGTAGAAAGAGAATAGCTAGAACGAGTATAAAACATACTTAATAGTCGCGAAAGAGACAGGCGAACGAGACAGGCTTATACGCTAATTACACGGAGTGAGCGAGTGAAAATCTATGTTGTTTGTCACTTTGTATTTTTGGTGACTATGTTGAAATTGCTTACAAAATCTGGCGCCTATGCCTGTCCGAGCACGATTTCTCATACATTTTTGACATAATAATATATCATTCCCTTTCCAGTATAAGCTTTCAGGAAATCTGTAAAATACTCAATCAACGTCCATTCATCATCTTGATAGCTCTGTATTTCTAATGGGTAAACTTTTCACTACCAATCGTAGCTACCAATAAATAAATACGCAATATAGCGACGAAAATGTTATAGTATAAGAGATAAGTGTACTTTTTGCAACCATGAGCAGCAAGGCTGATTCAGTGTTTATGGGGTGTAGAGCATCTCTGTGATGGGGATGGACCAGGTCTGCCTGCATAACTCCAGTCGGTTTAGGAGTTACTGATGATTAAATGTCAGTAAAAAATTAGCGATCAGCTGCATGGCTGATCGTATGATATTGTTGTAGTATGCACTGTAGCTATGTGAACAGTACAAAAACTGTCAAGTTATGTCAGTCGGTTTAGGAGATACAGCCAGTCAATGTTCCGACCTTTGAACGGCTGTATCTCCTAAACCGACTGATGAACCACATCATTTTTTGTACTGTTCACATAGCTACAGTGTATACTACAACAATAACATACGATGAGCCTTGCAGCTGATCGTTAATTTTTTACAGACCTTTAATCATCAGTAACTCCTAAACCGACTAGAGTTATGCAGGCAGACCTGGTCCATCCCCATCACAGAAAAGCTCTACACCCCATAAACACTGAATCAGCCTTGCTGCTGATGGTTGCAAAAAGTACACTTATCTCTCGGAATATTAGTTAGTAATGTATTAGTGTAGTATAAAAGGTCTTTGTAATGAATCTTGTTATATTTAAAGTGAGAGAATAATAATTATAACATACCTAACCAACTGTCACAAGTTTCATAAATTTTTCTCTCAAATTCAAATAGCCACTTAAATTCATAACAATAAGTGGAAACGTAAACGATTTTACCTACAGAAGTAACAATCACCTTACAATACGCGTTAGCAAGCACCAGTTGGCGTACCAACTGGCTGGTAGAACTGGCAAAATGCCACGGACCCCGGGAGCTTAATACGCGTAGACAGGTACCTTTTACAAAGACGAGCTTTTTAACACGCATTTAGCCGATTTTTACTTTGATTGAGGGTAGCCAAGGGACCCATTATAAGGTTTTGCCAGCGGACCTCGCAGTGTGGTTACGCCGCCATTATAGTACAGGAGTGCGATTTTTGAATCTCATTCGCCTGAACTCATTCAGCAGTTGAAAATGTCAAAATTACCGTGGAGATACGCATCTTTCTACTGCTGATTTGACTTTCAAAAATCGCACTCCTGAAGTATGATTTTTGAAAGTCAAATCAGCAGTAGAAAGATGCATATCTCCACAGTAATTTTGACATTTTCAACTGCTGAACTCAGCGAATGAGATTCAAAAATCGCACTTCTGGATACTCTTTCTTATACTGTGGCCGCTGCGCTGGCTAGCAGAAAAGCTTGAGTTTTCGAAGACTTGTGTTTTTTTCTCTGCTCGATGAAGGTTGAGTTATATTTTGTTTCAGTCACAGATTCAGAAAGCCTTGTAGTGTTAAAAACTCAAGCCAGTAAAAACCACTTCTTATTATTTGAATAAAACTAGTAAAAGCTGTTTTATAGTCTGAAAAAGAAAAATAAATGAAAGCTCAAGCTCTTTCTCAGAATTCAAAGCACTTGAATTTATAAAACCCGGTGTCTGAAAGGCCTCGTCTTAAATAGCTTTTAGAACACCTCAAGGCGTGTATTGTTAATGAGTCTTAGAAAAGGATTAAATGACGGGTATTCAACAACACCACAGCTCTGCTGTGCTTATCACGACTACATTAAGTCTGTTTTTGGCGGGATCGAGTTATAATGTTTGATTCTCATTGTTATAATTATATAATTCGGAAGAGATAGAAACAGTCAACAAGAGCGCAGTAAGTATGGTCGATCATTCGGAGGTTGAAATCTGCCGGTCATTCCAGGTCCGCATTTAAGTGATATGATCGGGGCCCTATTTTTACCCGACTGCGCCAGAAGGAGGGTAATGTTTTTCGAGCGTATGTATGTATGTATGTTTGTATGCCTATTTCATTGGCACGCCCGCGCCCTACAGCCTAATCTGCTTGATTTTAACGTATGAGGTGTCGTTACGTTAGAGTCGTAATTTTTATTATATTGTGACAGTGGGGGAGGACTATTATGAAATTGCTTTGTTTAGAATCTCAAAGTAACAAAAAATTATTTTTTCTAAATAAGGATAAATGAAAATTTAAAAGAGGGTCCCAACCATATCGCTTAGGTACATGCGGACCTAAAATGATCGGCAGATTCAGACTTCCTGATCATAATAGAACTCGACACAAGAATTCCGAAGACATTTGCCAAAGAATACTTACTGCAGTCTGGTAAGGAGCTTTAAAAAGGGCATTCAGGGACACACTTTGTGGCACAGGCTTAGCAAGCCTGTCAAGACCCAAAACCCCCCCAAATAATAATAATAATGCAGTCTTGATAACCATGGCAGAGCTTTGAGTCATGACCCTAAGCATGCATTAGAAACCAACCCCGTAAACAATGATGATGATGTCTGACCTCACCTGCGCTCTGGGTGGCGCGTCGCAGAGCTGCGTGGTGGCGGTGGAGAGCCTGCGCAGGTGCCGGGGGCCCCGGGCGCGCTCGGCGATCGTCGCGGGGGCCCGCTGGCGTTGGGAGGCCAGCAGCGCGCTGTAAGTGCGGCCCAGACGAGGCCCGCTTCTTCGCCCGCACCACGTTGCTAGTGTTAGCTGGGAAGAATAATTTAAATTTTAGGAACTGTTATCTTAATGACATAAAAATTCTGCGATCAAATATTTCGCAATTTCGTCGTAGTTTCCTATAATCCTTAATTCATCCCTGTCTTGGGCCAGCTCTATACACCCTATACATCGTCAATTCGTTTTCATTTCACTACGAGTACGAAACAAAAAAATGTATAATATCATTAAGAGGGCTATCACAGTCCAGCGGCGCCCTCATCACATTAAAAAAGATTTCTCAATAAAGAAAGCCTAAATTAAAAAGTGCTCAACATCAAAACTACAAAAGCCTTCAAGCTATTTTCATAGAATACTTTTATAGGTTTTTTAAAGGTCTAAACATAAAAATTTTGAAAAAAGAATAAAAACGGCCGCTTTTGTTTTTATTCGAAATTGTCTAAAAGTGAAATGTTTAGAACCTATAAAAGTATTCTATGAAAATAGCTTGAAGGCTTTTGTAGTTTTGATGTTGAGCACTTTTTTAATTTAGGCTTTCTTTATGGAGAAATCTTTTTTAATGTGATGAGGGCGCCACTGGACTGTGATAGCCCTCTTAAGTATCGTGATTTCCCCATCCCTTGATTTTTTTACTTTGTTCAATAGGTTGAATAATTAATTTTTAGAATCAGTAGACATCGACGCCCTGCCCTTTCAAAAAAGTAAGCCCCGCCCCCAGAGGGCAGTAAACTTAGCCTCAGACCTCGAAAAAAGAATTTAAGTACTTACGTACTTAAAATAATGTAACATTATGGTATTATAAACAGAAAAATAATGGCTAAAGTAACCGTAATGCGACCCCTACCCAGGATAACAGTTGGGGCTCCATGATTTATATTCAGTGACGAAAAAATCCAAATAGGCCACTTATCTTTTCTTTAGTCACATTTACCCGAGGTTTTGTCATAAAAATATACGAAGATACAAAATTTTGTTATCATTCGACTGCCAATAAGATAAAATATTTTTATAACACGAACAAAGAATTCTTTGTAAATAATCTTACATAAGAAAGCTTATAAAGCGAAGAAAAACAAGAACTTTTCAACATTGAAAGAACAAGTGAGAGACTGACTCGCCTAACGAGGGTTCTGGACCAGAATATAAAAAAAATCTCCTAGATGACCGGAATCCTTGGCGCGAGCCCGACACACTCTTGGCCGGTTTTCAATAATTTTTTTTCTTTTACTTTAGAGTATACTCTATAATCACACCAAGTTTGACGCTTGCATAGTATAAGTAATTACCGTTTTTACGATGGAACAAAAGCAAAAAAATCTTGGTAAAACCTTGTTTCTTGTTTGGGGATATTTAATTTTTTACTTTTTGTTTCTTTTCATTATTTATTTGACAGCAAATCCAAAATAATAACAAATATTCCGTGAAAATTTCGACTCCCTACCTATAACGGTTCAAAACATAACCCATTAGAGTTCCGGGGACGGACAGACGGACAACATAGGCTTAGTAATGGGCCTCTTAATTGCACCCTCTCTGTAAGGAACCCTAAAAAGTTAACAAAAATAAACGATTGACTTTAGAGAGTACAAGTTATTCACAGAAGACGAACAATATGACTGTCAAAGTGTGCTATATCGCCGTATGAATGAATGCAGGCATGGCAAGATATGAAGCATCATTGAAGAGACATCTGACAGGTGTTCGGAGTTTAATGACAGATTGCTCCTCTAGGATTTCTCTTTGTCGGATCAATGATATGTGTAGCGACCGGTGTGACCCCTATAATAATGTAAACAAGTGAACAATGAAGTCGTTGGCATTCTTTTAATAACTCTACATTAACTTTCACTATGGGAGCAAGCCTGAAATTGCAAAAGAAAAATTGGGTGAGCGGTTCACAAAATTGAGGTGGACCACGCGGGTCCAATGCGGATTGGTAGAAGCAAGTTAGTTGATCAAACACCGCCAGAGTATTTCCAAGTCATTTTGTGGACCTCATATACAAAAGTGGGGATCAGACACGACAGCCAGATTTCGTATTGGTGGGCCAACAATTTTTCTCGTTTTTCTACCCATATAATGTAACTTGGTTAACTTGTTTAGATCCATTGTCTGATACAACCTTTAAATGGGATGCAACCTGCGTAAGTACCTACGCTCCGACGTACCTTCGCCGAACTTCGCAGGTAGCTGGGTCGGCTGCAGAGTGTGCGGCACGCTCGAAGCACTCCTGGTACTCGTCCTTGGAGGAAAACTATTTATTCGTGCCGTTCGCAGTTGAGACGGGTGGTCCCTGGAGCGCTGAGGCAAAGAACCTAGCAAGAGAGTTGGGTCGCCGGATGCGGGATAGGGGCTGCGATCCACGGTCGGGTTCGTTCTTAGTTCAACACATTGCCTTAGCCATCCAACGGGGTAACGCCGCAAGCGTCATAGGCTCGTTTAGGCCCGAAATGAACCGCGGCGGATTCTCCGAATAGTTTAGATTTTTGTATACATTTATGTTTTTTATACTATTATTACTATTAACCATTACTGCCTTTCTCTTCAATAAATATATTTTCACCTTTAAATTGTATTAGTAATTAAAAACTAGTGGCTACGGCAGAAATTACAGTACTCTTCTACAGTAGTGTATTCTATTCTATCCGACTCAACCCTTCAACAAATTGCCATCCAAATATGGACTTTAAAACTTTTATCTTGAAAACCGACAATGCTCACGTTTTTAAAGTATTCGTAGTAGGTACACTAAAAAAACCTGAAAAGCAAAAAGCAATTTATCGTACATTTCAATATTAGTATGCCTATCACGAATTGTCAGGGGAATTCTGTAACACGTTTGGCTATGCATCACCCTTGTCTGATTCGATAACGTGTGAGGACTGTTCATCTTTGTCGACCGACGTTATCAATGCGTATATGTATAGGTTTACATATATTGTATACTAGCTCAGCGGTTCCCAAATTCTTTTGGCTACGGAACCCCTTTTGGTTCACCGTTTTTGGGCGGGACCCTTAGCTCAAGTAAGAGTAAACTAACTGTAACATTGGTTTTTTTACGTGAAATCACACCATACTGAGACTTTTTGGCTTGGTGTCCGCATCTTGGAAGTAGGTATAGTTTGATTTTAAAAGAAGGACTTTTTAAGATAAAAATATTTATTTAGTTAGAACAAAAAGATATTTACCTAATTGACTTACCCAAGGATTTTAGAATCATAAAGGATGCCACTCCTCCTTACAAGCATGAAAACAAGAAAATTGGCCATGGCGGTCAGAAATGTTCGACCCTCCTTCGTACGTCTCCGTCGTCGATCGATATTTCCAACGTTTTTGTGTCCCTTTCTGTCAGAACAAATCTAAATCTAAACTATTATAAAACTGTAACAGAAGTGTGTCTGTACATTGAAGATATTTACAAAAAAAAGATTACGATATGGTTTTTAGGTGTCCCTGATTCCAAATCAAAATTTTTTGGACTTTTTTCTGTCTGTTTGTTTGTTTGTTTATTTGTTTGTTTGTTTGTTTGTTTGGGTGTTTGTTTGTTCGAGTATCACGCAAAAACTACTGAACCAATTTTGATGAAACTTTTTTTGTTTGATAGCTTATTATCTGACTTAAAATCTGGTATATAATTTATGCGGACGAAGTAGCGGGTAAAAGCTCGTATTAAATAAAAACGTTTTTTTTGTCGTTGGATTAGAAATCGATAAAGTAACACCGAAAACAAGGATTACAAGAACCTTCTTAAGCATCTTGAGTCAGGCACCAGTCCCCACCATACAAAATCAGGGCTGCCAGATTGTATAATTGGATACAAAAACTGTATAATTAGGTCTGATTGTATCCTCTATGTATCCTGGACTCTCATGTATAATTGTATACAAAACAAAACAAATTATTTATTATAACTGAAAAGCTCTGTCTAAGCCTCAAAATCTCAGAAAAGTAACAAAAAAGCCGCTATACTAAGTTAATTTACTATTCAATCGAGCGAGATTAGCGGCGTTGTGCACTTTTTGTGATGGGTTAAAGATGTTAAACTTGCGCCAGGACCGTGAAGTCAGATCGAAAATTCGGCAAAATTCGTAAGACGTGACGTGTATGGTATGGGTAAAAAAATTTTTAACTCGTGTCAGGACCGTGACGTCACGTGACAATTCGTAAGACGTAAGATCTCTTAGTTTTCACTTCTGCCGGCACTCCCGGAGTGCACTCCCGTTGCTTTTTATATTATATTACATATTATTATAGTGAAAACTGAATTGTCAGCACGCCAATGTTTCATTCAACGACGAATTTAAGGTTGTGACGATGTTTGCACTTTGTGAATTGCATTGCTGAAATCCAGATCCAGTGACGCCGTCACGCTTATAATAGATCACGCTTATAAAGTCCCGATTTGAAGTTATTCGATACGTAATTTAATACGCATTAAATTACAAAAATAATATTGTGCAACACAAACCACGATTCGTAACCTTTATGTTCGTCATTGTAATGTTCAATATAATTTTTCGTGCTAATATAAAACATGAATATTATGATAATACCTTTTTTTCAAGAAATTCAAACCAATATTAAAATGTTCGTGGCACAAAAGTGTTTTTCTGTTAATATTTACCTCCAATCGTAAAAAACGTACCTGGGTAGAAGGAAAAAATATTATATACCTTTATTTTACTTTGTATGTGACACCTGTGAGTTTTTATGAAAGAATAAAATTGTTTCAGCTTTCGTTATTATTTTAACAGTTCATTGAATTTTTTGTAATTTTGCATATTATTATTTAATTTGGTGGAAGGTTTTACTTTGTTATTTTACATAGGATGTGAAAAAAGAAAATTTGTTTCCGTTTTCTGTAAACTCATTCAAGACGAAAGAAAAACCTAAGAACCACGATCGATTCAATTTTCAGTGTGAAGTTGACAAAGAATATCTCAGTAAATAAAAAGTTATATAGCATTATGTATATCAATGATATCAATTAATTCTGCATCAGTTATTGATTATGTACAAACCGTTTTAAGTTTATTTGTTCATCAGGGTGCTGTAAACCTAAATGCGTTTGGTGGCCGCTGTAGGAATAGCCCCAACCTCTTTCTAACCGACGAGGTGTCGTAAAAGGCGACTAAGGTAGTTTTTACGGAAGTGAGTAAACCCTTTACAATCTTTTGTGGTATTTCTTCCGAAATGGGGATGCAAACCTCTCAGCATTGGCTTGCAATCTGCATAGGAGAAGGAAACTCCGAACTCAAATCCCGGAACTGGTGTCTCCGTAAGGCGCGAGTAGGATCCTATCCGAAATAAGCGGCAGATGCCTGCAGCCGAACTGGCTCCCCACGTAGTGTCTTGTCACTCCTGGGGGCCCAGCCAGCAAGGTCGAGAGGGTAGTATAGGTGCTGGGCAAGCCTATCCTACCAAAATGCGTCCCAGGCGATGCAGCGTCTGTGGAGAGGACACTTCACCCACCAGCCAAGCTGGATGGAAAACAACACGAGTGGCAGTTACCGGTTATAAGCCCGCATTGATAGGCGTACTTGCCGTACATGCGGCCGTACCTGTCGCTCTCGTATCGGGCTTTTTAGTCACGAGAGTAAGTGCCGCCAAGACGCTGCTTAAATCATCTTTTATAGATGGAAAGGCCAATGATGATGATGATGAAACCTAAATGTGTTGTACCTATACTTAAGGACCATCAAACTGAACAACTTTTAGTATGGGACCAACAATCAAAGTGGGGAAAAAACAGCTGTTTTATAGAGAAAATGTCTTCTCGACCAAAATTTCTCGACCTATCAGTTTTTTTTCTCGCTATTTCAATGTTAACTCCATGATGAAAGTTGTTTATAATGATGATGGTCCCAAGCACCCCTTTAATAGTGACGCATTTAAGTTTGCACCCTGTATATCGTTGCATATTTTATTTGCCCTCACAATGCGAGCAACAATGTTAACACCTAATAAAATAGCAGCCGACAATATATCTGTGGAACTATGCGACCCCAAAAGTTAGCTGAGGACATTTACATAGAATATTGTTCAGATTTATGGGCGAGTTGACCGCACTAGTTTATTCCCGTTCCACCCTTAGTAAATTGTACAGGTGATTGTTGGATATGGTCACAATTTGGCTCGCAAAAGTGACGCAAATGTCAAGCGTATGTTGTATTGTATAAACATTTTTTTATACAGGGTATAACTTTCAAGGTGTGCATCATTTACGGAGGTGACTTACACTCAGTTGCAGAAACGCTCATTAGAGTTAATCCTCCATTAAATCTCTTGCTAGCTTTTACGACGTCAACAAGACAAAAAGTGACAGCAAGAGATTTAATGGAGGATTTACTTTAATGAGCGTTTCTGCAACTGACAGTTAGTCCCTTTAACTATCAAGCGTACCCAATGCGGATTGGTACAGCGCAAAGGTTCATCATCATCATCATCATCTCAGCCGATGGACGTCCACTGTTGGACATAGGCCTCCCCCAAGGATCGCCATAACGACCGGTCCTGCGTTAAGGTTATCTCATAGAAAATTTCAATGGTATGGTATTTTGGTGGAATTGTGGAATATCTACGGTACAGATAGAGCACTGGAAAAGCCTTTGCCTTGCAGTCAGTACTGAGTCGGAACAGATTAACAAAAAAAAGGTTGGTTGAAATGAGAAAGAGTTGATTAGCTTCAGTGGCACGTGTGCCACGTGCGTTCCCCATTTATTATGGACAGGATTAGTTTTCACTGGACTCGTGTATGGCACAACTTTTTTACTTCTTATTACGAATGTAGAGCTACTATACAATACAGGGTGTAAAATTTAATGCGTTACTATATTAAACATGGTGCTTTAGATCAGCGGTTCGTAAACTTTTAAGGCTACGAAATATAAAATCAATCCCTTTTATTTTGTTATTTTGTGGTGGGTCAAAGTTTAGACAAATAGTAGCTTATCTATGGTTTAGACCATCAAACTGAACAACTTTCACTAAGAGACCAGCACAGAAATCGTGAGAAAAAAATGAGCTGTCCTATGGGTCCTATACCTATACGTATGCGTGTACAGTAAAATGGGACAGCTACTTAAAGGGGTGCTTCAGACCATCAAACTGAATAACTTTCTCTATGGGACCAATATCGAAATCGCGAAAAAAAAATCCGCTCTCCCATACAAAACTGCAAACATAACTCGACTGAAATGTATGGGACAGCAGATTTTTTTTTCGCGACTTCGATATTGGTCCCATAGAGAATGTTGTTCAGTTTGATGGTCTGAAGCACCCCTTTAAGTAGCTGTCCCATTTTATTGTACACCCTGTATAGGACGTGCAGCCATTGATGTTTTCTATGGACAGCAGATTTAAAAAAAAAAATCTGCTGTGCATTGCTGGTTGTATTTTTGCGCTGACTGGTTTGCTCATATAGTAAAAGTTGTTCAGTTTGATGGGTAGAGTATGTGGTTTAAAGGTTATTTATACTTTTTCTTACACCCTGTATAGGTATCTACGTTATACGTCTACATCATGATATAGGTGATAACATCACAGAACGATTCCCAAATACCCACGCAGTATATACATCAAGTTATATGAGAAATTTAATCTTAGAGCGGGCGCCCGAGGCGCTCGGCTCCCTTGTGCTGAAATCTGTGCAATAATAATCGCACATTATTAGTATTAGTCAAAGTCTTGCTTGACTATCAACAGCACTCAAGAAGGCTTTATATTGGCAAAGTAAACACTAAGTTTTGTACTAGCATAATCTAAAACTGTTATCCCTAAAGATATTTTAGCAATTTGCATTATAGTCTTCTTCTTTCTTAGATTATAATAAATGCCTGAGAAACAATCCATTTTCACACAAAAAGAAAGTATTTTCAAAGAAAAACAATCGAAAACCGGGGGGGGGGGGAAATGATTGGACACTTGATACGACACGATAGCCTCTTTAAAACCATACTAGAAGGGAAGATAGAAGAGAGGCAGAGGAAGACCTAGACAGAGTTATTATAGTGAAGGAAAAGGTTGATGTCGTGTCGTATCAAGAACTCAAGAGACTAGCGGAAAAGAGACAGGATTGGCGAATACTCCACCGACAAGAGCGTAGCTCTTAAATAAGATGATGATGACTGAAGCATAACTGAAGTAAAGCAGCACTGACCAGTGCAGTTCTGAGGATGTGGGTACCTAACCGTTTTATAAACAAATTGCAAAGTAAATATTATTCATGTGAACACGGGTCAAAATATCAACCTCTAATGGAATCCCACCAAAAACATCAATAAATAAATAAATAAATAAATAACGCTCACAGGCACATACATTGTAATGATCCCAAGAAAGCACTATTTATAGGCTGTTTATTATGGAAACCATACAACGACGGCACAAACATATAAACATCCATGACCGAACCGGGATTCGAACCCAGGACCCTGGTTTGGCAGTCCGGCGTGGTAACCATTACACCAACCGGGTCGTCAAAATGTTATGGGGGTAACAGAAGCTTTACAAGAACTGCTTTGAAGGGTTCGTGTAAATATTTATACTATTGCGCCGGCCTGTAGGCTACAACCCACATCATCCCACTGCCGGGCATATGCCTCCTTTTTATTGCGTCTCACGGTCCTTTATTAATCTGATCCATGTCCGACCCTTACAATGTCGCCTGACCAACGCATCGGTGGTCTACCCACCCACGGACCTCCTTCCTTCTCTTGGCCACCATACCGATATTGCCTTGGTCTACCGGCCGTCTTTCCTTCTAGCCAAATGTACTGCCCATCTCCATTCCAACTTTGTAATCTGGTATCCAACGTCGTTGACCTTAGTTCTTCGACGGATTTCTACGTTGGGTACATGGGGGGTTTCTTGAGTTGGTCAAGTCAAGTTCTAATAAAAAGAGTATTGTATTGTAGATGGACCCAATACAATACAAAGTCTTGTAAATGGGATTTCTCCGATCATTATAATTTTTTTTTTTAATTCAAAGATTGGCTTGCTCTTGACCTCAATCCAGTCCTCAGGACGAAAATGGGGTCGAAGATGTAGCGTGCGTACCCAGAAGAAGCCTAGTGTAAGCGCTCGGAAATACTGACGCAGGCAGAGCATTCCACTCCTTGGCTGTGCGTATTATAAAAGATTCAGAAAAGCGCTTGGTGCGGATATGTGGGATGTGAACCAAGAAGGGGTGATATCCCGCGGTGCGTCTGGAAGTCCGATAGAAGAAAGGGGGAGGGGGGATGAGCTCAATTCATAATATTATACATTGTCTGAAATTGATGTCAAACAATACCATATCGATTTGATACCGATATAAAAGGGTAGATATACAATAAGATCCCTATTCACTTGAACTTGACTTAACACACATTATCTCTGGATATTGTTAATTAGGAGATTGTTTTAACATGTAACGATTCTTTAGTTATAATTATAGTTACGATTATAAGTCGGGAAATATTATTAAATGGTATAAAATACACATTATTCTTACCTATTATATTGCTATGCCAGCCTTAGTCGCGTTCGGTTCACTGATATAAAATATTAGATACAAAATCTGTTTCTTGAAATATTCTATTATGGACCTATAAATAGATATCACTCCGCATTCTCAAGACTCTGTAATTAAATTTCGGGAGTATCGCAAACATTTCCGATCGGGGCTAAGAATGTTACACAAATGTTACATTTCTTCTTATTGCGGCTTTATACTGTACGAGCTTTTACCCGCGACTTCGTCCGCATAAATTAAATACCAGATTTTAAGTCAGATGATAAGCTATCAAACAAAAAAAGTTTCATCAAAATCGGTTCAGTAGTTTTTGCGTGATACTCGAACAAACAAACACCCAACCAAACAAACACCCAACCAAACAAACAAACGAACAAACAAACAAACGAACAAACAAACAAACAAACAGACAGACAAAAAATCCAAAAATTTGTGATTTGGAATCAGGGACATCTATAAATCATATCGTAATCTTTTTTTTGTAAATTTCTTCAATGTACAGACACACTTATGTTACAGAAGGTGGACTTCCGATGCCAGCGGCCGATGCGACTAACGCGCGCGTCTGACGCCAGGTTCTGTCATATGTGACAGAACCTCGCGTCAGACGACCTCACTTTCGAGGTCAGCGACTGACGCGTGCCTATTGTACACAGTGTTATCACTTCGGGGTATTTTCCCGGAAATGTTGGGTATGTTTTTATGTTTTGGTGTTTACACAAAAACATAAAAATACAAACAAAAAAAAACAATATATATTTTAATAAAGAATATTTGACTGATTGATAGGTTTAGAGAATTTTTGAATGCTATTTTTTACCAGATTTTTTATAAAATACATTTTTAGGAGTAATTTAATTTCACAGGGATGCGTTGCGTCCCCTTGGCTTTTTAACCTGTATATGGATCGCTGTTTAACTAATAATTATAAAGGCAAGAGGAATTTTCCGAAAGTCATTAAAAAAAGAAAAAGTTGTTTCAAGTGGCACGATAGATGGTTTTGAAGCGACCTTGCAGATAATAAAATACAAATAAAATAGTAAAAAATTAAGCAAATTTTCGGTAAAAACTCGGTAATATTTCTGGCAAACATTCTTGTTCTGCGTGACGTCAGAGCATAGCCGCGCGCGGCCGCGGCCGATGCGATAGACATCGGCCGCGCGCGTCTGACGCGCGCGTCAGTCGCTGGCATCGGAAGCGGCGCCATACGTTTTCATTGTAACTAGTACTGTCGCATCGGCCGTCGGCCGCGAGCCGCGCGCGTCAGACGCGTCGGCCGCTAGCATCGGAAGTCCACCTTTATAATAGTTTAGATAGGTACTCTCGCTCAAGGCATTGGTCGATGTACACTGACTTATTTGTAGGAGAACTAGAAACAATAACTTTATAAACGAGTCAATGTAAAGGGGACTCGGCCTGCCTTGACCGTGTACAGAGTGTAACAAAACACCCTAAACTGTATAGGTACTCTCGCTCAAGGCATTGGTCGATGTACACTGACTTATTTGTAGGAGAACTAGAAACAATAACTTTATAAACGAGTCAATGTAAAGGGGACTCGGCCTGCCTTGACCGTGTACAGAGTGTAACAAAACACCCTAAAACTTAAGGGGTGCTTCAAACCATGAAACTGAACAACTTTTACTATGGAGCCAACATCGATAAAACATTTTAAAATTGTCCCATACAAAACCGCAGTTCTGACTCGACTTAAATGTATGGGACAACTTATTTTTTTCTCGATGTTGGCCCCATAGTAAAAGTTGTTCAGTTTGATGGTGAAAACCACCTCCTTAAGTATTAATAGGGTGGTCTGTTACACTTGTATACCGTCCAAACTAAAAAAGGAAGACGCGGTTTTCAATTTCCTTGTGTGTGATAGAGACAACGATAACGACTAAATAGGAATCGAGTTTCAATTCGACTTTAATTTTGCCATTGGAAAATGGGGAAAACAGCTTGTGTCATTATATCTAAACTATTATAAAACTGTAACAGAAGTGTGTCTGTACATTGAAGATATTTACAAAAAAAAATTTCGACATGGTTTTTACCTGTCCCTGATTCCAAATCACCAATTTTTGGATTTTTTGTCTGTCTGTTTGTTTGTTTGTTTGTTTGTTTGTATGTTTGTTTGTTTGTTTGTTTGGGTGTTTATTTGTTCGAGTATCACGCAAAAACTACTGAACCGATTTTGATGAAACTTTTTTTGTTTGATAGCTTATCGTCTGACTTAAAATCTGGTATATAATTTATGCGGACGAAGTCGCGGGTAAAAGCTCGTACTTTATAATTATGAGTTATATTTGCAGTTTTATATTGGACAGCTGTTTTTTTTCCGCGATCTCGATATTGGTCCCGTAGAGAACGTTGTTCAGTTTGATGGTCTGATCATCCCCTTAAAATAGTTTCAGCTAATTTTGTTAGACCTTATACTTACAACATAATATTATAAAACATAATAAACAAAACTAATTAAGTACAATAAATTAATCATTTCGTTTTGCAGTACTTCCGTTCGAAGCTGCCGGATTATATGCGGCGTACCGTGATCTTAATTTCAATTATGGCAGCATGCCGGTGGCACATATTGATATTGTGCAGAATGGTTGGATTCCAGACTACAGTGTTTTGGAGCCATTTTAGTTATGTCTATGGTTCGGAACTAACACAGATCTGTTGCAAAATTTCCCACCGAATTCACACAATGATAAACGCGGTTTGGAGAAAATCTAATCCGAATCCTAATTTAATTTATAATTTCTGTGATTTTATTCAGAGAGTAACAAAACACCCTAGTAATATTTAAAAGTGGCTTGGACCATCAAACTGCTGAACAACTTTCAACATGGAAACCACATCGAGAAAAAAATCTGCTGATTCATACAAAGCTGCAGTAGCTACTCAACTGTAATGGACAGCATACTAACATGCATTTTTTTTTCTACGTTATCTCAATAGTTTTTCAGTTTGTGGATGGTCTAATCTAACTTAACCACCCTTTATACAGGGTGTACTGAACAACTTTCACTATGGGGCCAACATCGAGTCGGTACTGCAGTTTTGTATGGGACAGCAGATTTTTTTTATTTTTTCTCGATGTTGGCCCCATAGTGAAAATTGTTCAGTTTGATGGTCTGAAGCACCCCCTTAAGTATTACTAGTAATACTTAAGGGGATGATCAGACCATAAAACTGAACAACTTTCTTTATGGGACCAACATCGAAACCGCAAAAAAAAATCTGGTCGCATACAAAACTGCTAACCTATATACTCGAGTAAAATGTATGGGCAGCTGATTTTATTTTCGCGTTTTCGATAGTTGTTCAGTTTGATGGTCCCTTAAAAAAGTGTCAGCATATTAAGAAAGACTCTGATGTTTTGATTTTGTTACACCTTGTAGGTATAGCCCATGTCAATCAAATTAAATTACAAACTCTACATTATTAAATATAAGTTTACGCAACGATTAACATGTCATTTCTCAAAAGGTTATGAAAAGGGCCTTAATTATTAGACGTGAATAAAATAACATCTAAGGTGACGTAACTAGATACTTTGGCAAGGACAGATCCATAACGAAGCAGCAATAAATAACCTATTATCACCGTGTTTACGTTATCGAAGATAATTGCTGTTTTACGACTATCCGAAATAATACGTAAACAAAATAGAAGGGAATAGAAAAGATACCTATTTAATAGGGATGCAACGATTACGAAGCGGTGCATCGTTTTGCATCTGTAATCGTAATAATCACGATTATTAACGATGCAATGCACCGTAGTAAGAATCGTACGATTATTAAATCGAATTGAAAACTTCAATGGGATTGCACTTTTTGACAAATACCAGACCCGAATACTAGATTCTAGAGCCGAAAAACAACCTTAAAAAAATCGGATCTCTCGCTGCCATTTTAGCTCATTTTGAGCTAAATCTGACTTTTTTTTTGTCAGATTTGACTCTCATTTTAAATTCTACTGAGGTCTATGATTTGATTTTCGGTTTGAAGTATTAATTAATACATTTTCGCTTTCGCGATATCTCATCCACATTTTAAAAGATTAATCTCCCACGTAAATTGGATGAGATATCGCTTGATTAACGAGATTATACAGAATCATGTTCCATAATGTGTTTTTCAAAACAAATTGGCCTCTACGCATCCAAAAATCAGAATCCTGACCAAGTGAACCTTTGACTTCGATCTCAAATTAGTAGAAAAAGTTACAAAATCTTTGACTTTCTTAATGTTTTTTTTTAATGATTTAACTCTCATTGGAATGCAAAGAAACACGATGAGAACTCATTCTGAGGATAATCTCAACTAAATTTGTTTAAATAATCGTAATGCATCGGTTATCGTAATACATAACGATTAATATCGTAATCGTAATCGTAATCGTAATGGCCGAATCGTTGCATCCCTACTATTTAACTTTACTCCGTGGATCAGGAATAGAAATCAGAATTTTTAGGGTTCCGTACCCAAAGGGTGAAAACGGCACCCTATTACTAAGCCTACGTTGTCCGTCCGTCCGTCTGTCCGTCTGTCCGTCCGTCCGTCTGTCCTACCTATTTAGGGCTGTAACTTTTGAACCGTAATAGCTAGATAGTTGAAATTTTCTCAGATTATGCGTTATTACGGCGGATTTGTTAACAAATAATAAAAATGTCAAAAAGTTAAAAATTAAGGGGGGTTCTCAACATGAAACTAGTTTTTATCAACGTTTTTTCTTCACGCTCTATCGTAAAAACGGTAATACGTACAAGCGGTAAACTTAGTGTGATTATAGAGCAAACTCAACATAATAACAACAAATACTAAAAATCGGCCAAGTGTGAGTCGGTCTTGCGCTAAAGGTCCCGGACCAAAAAAGTTTTTTTTTCTAAGTTAATAATGCGTTCTGTGGTGGTGTGGTACGGAACCCTCGGTGCGCGAGTAGCCCGACTCGCACTTGACCGGTTCTATTATAGGTACTTACACAAAAACAAAAAACAGCGTTGTAATTTTACCTCAAGACAATTTTGAAGTGAAACTTCGCAGCCGCACTCTGTGTGGCCTAGACTTAAAACTTCTGGAATGTTAAAGCGTTATATTGATTTTGCAGCAGTTTAGCAGTATATATTTGCATACTGCTTTTGCTTTTTATTACGTCGTCGTTTTTTTTAAGTCTGTTTCGAAGACTACACTATTATATTTCGAAGGGATTTAGTACTTTATCCCGTAGTTTTATATTATGTCTCATCAACTAAATCGTTTCCGCTTGAATTTAACGACAAAAAGAATCTGACAGAGATAATGTGTAATAAAAACTAAGTCCGGGCGAGATGTAAGTGTAACAGCTGGCCGTTGTACATGGTGTTCAAAAATGAACGCTAAACTTTTTCATACAAGGTGTAAATGCTAAACGGTCAGTTGCAGAAACGCTCTTTAGAGTTAAGGCGGCTACTCCCAGTTTTACGGTAAAATTGGGTTGCTTTGTAACCATTTTATTCATTAACTATGGCACTTTTTAAGCTGAAAAAAGAACTGAACAGTCTAGACAATATGAGAAGTGATGTGGTTTTTCTAGAAATCGATTTTAATGAATAAAACCAAAGAAAAGTGAATGTAAAGTCACCCCTTTTTTGTCCAGTTGTAACCATTTTACTCTTACATTTTTGATCGGAAGTAAATGAAAATTTACAATATTCTTCAAAATACAATATAGAATGATGTGGTTTTCTTACTTTTTCGAAATTGATAAAAATTTATATCAAATTTCAAAAATTACTGCTAAATTCCTGTCGTATTCATACCGGCACCCCCGCTCTCGTCCATATAGTCAGAGCGGGGCGAGGCCTCTTGCTAAACAGACCTGTACTTCGTCGAGACAAAATTATATTTCGAAATTTTAATTATTTTGTTTGAAATATAGAAAAAGAATACACAGAGCGGTCCGAGGGACTTTCGTTTGCAAAATATGAGGGTTTCACTTCTGTTATCTTTTGCTTCGTAAATATAAGAATCTTTGTAGGTACCCATTTTTAATCAATTTTTTACAACACTTTTTATTAAAAAACATAATAGAATAATCTGTGGGTATACGCATATGCTCACGACTATATTCCCCGAGGGGGTAGTCACAGATATTGTGAAACTTCAGAACATCCACGTTCACTAGTAGTACCGAAACTCTGTCCAGTGTGACGGGGAGTGAGCCCGTCGCCACTTGTAATGGACAGTAGGATAGGATACATGCCTCGAAATTGAAGCATGCAGGTTTCCTCACGATGTTTTCCTTCACCGAACCAAAACCACCAAACTCATTGGTACGAGTTGGCCTGGACGGGGATCGAACCATCGCCTCCTGCACGACAGGCAAGGTTACTCGCCACTGGACCACCAATCTAATAGGACCTATGATATATTATACCCGGATATATTATAGTACCTATAGTATAGGTACTATAATATATCCGGGTCACAACATTTATAGTCTAGTAAAAATACGGTTTTAAGATTGCATTAAAGACACTGTAGTAGGTACTTTTATTTCATTATAGACTTTTGTCGAGATTTCGTGGTAAATAAAGGGACACTGAGAAATACCTTAAAATTGATATAAATGTCGAAAGGACATTCACATTTCTGAAGATGTTACTTCCTGCAGACCCGAAACGACCGTTAATTTAAGGTAGATTTTGTACAAATAAACAGTAAATAATTTAGTTTTGAGGTATTTTTACTAGACTATAAATGTTATTATAGTATAGGTACAGTATAGGTACTATAATATTATATATTATAGTACCTATACTATAGGTACTATAATATATCCGGGTATAATATATCATAGGTCCTATAGATTGGTGGTCCATTGGCGAGTAACCTTGCCTGTCGTGCAGGAGGCGATGGTTCGAACCCCGTCCAGGTCGACTCGTACCAATGAGTTTTTCGGAATCTATGTATGATTTCTAATACTACTGGCTTTTCGGTGAAGGAAACCATCGTGAGAAAACCTGTATGCTTCCATTTCGAGGCATGTATTGTACCTACTGTCCATTAAAAGTGGCGACGGGCTCACTTCCCGCCACACTGGACAGAGTTTCGGTACTACTAGTGAAACGTGGATGTCCTGTAGTTTCAGAATATCTCTGACTACCCCTTCGGGGAATAAAGTCGTGAGCATATGCATGCATGATATTTTATCTCGAGACAGAAGCATTATAAGTATCGATTTATTTTTTATGCGAGTTTTTTTCCACCTATCCTACGACGCCTCACTCGACGTAAAAAAAACTTTTTTCCATCCCCTCTTTCGTTGTATGGGAGGGGCCAACAAAAATTTTCTGTTTTTGGGTTACTTACTGTTATCTATCTTCATTCCAAATTTCGATTAAATAGGTGCAAGTGAGTCATTGAGGCGGGACATACAGACAGACAGATAGAATGCACGAAAGTATAAGGGTTCCTTGTTTGACTACGGATCGGAGGATGGGTCTGAGCAGTGGTGTCGCGTCAGAAGACCGTTCACAGGCTGCTGAACTCTGCTACACCGGCTGGCTGGTTTTGGAGGCTAGCGGGATCCGAAGCACGGTGCTCCGCTGGCCGACCGCAGGAAGTAGGGGGCCCAATTAGCGGGAAAGCCACCCGTGAAAGGCTGCCCCGCCACCTAGCGAAAAATCCCGGGTTGCTCCACCATGATGGTTGGCGACCGGATGGGAGAAGTTGGTGGGCAATCCCGGGGGGGTTCGGGCGTCCCCGCGGTCTCCAACCCAGCTATCTTAATGTGTGGCAGACTTCAGTATACTATCTGGCTCGATTGATGCGACTTCTCGCTCAACTACCGTCCTCCTGCCTATTCGCTCTTCGAAAAAAACAATGAAAGGTTCTACCCTTATGTCGTTGACCTACCAGCAATTCGCACGAAGAAGTTTGCTTCTTCTTTTATAATGCGCACGGCTAAGGAGTGGAATGCCCTGCCTGCGGACCTGTTCCCTGAGCAATACAACCTGGGCCTCTTCAAGGCGAGAGTGAATAGGCATCTTTCTAGGTAAGCATGCTACATCTTCGGCCTCATCATCACTCAACATCAGGTGAGATTGGGGTCAAATGTTTACCTATCAAAGATAAAAAAAAAGGACTCTAAAAACATGTCGTAGTGGGTTTTACGTTGAAAAATAATATTTACATTTCTCAAAGTTTTCGATGTAACTGGTCAAAAATATTTACTCCCTGTTTGAAGCCTATAATAATATGTAACTTTGCAAAACAGTGTTTTCCAAAAGCATTTTTAGATCACAAAAAAATCTAATTTGGCGCTGTTGCCGACGTAATTATATTTTTTATTATACCGCGATACTCTGCTGCAAATTTGAAGGTACTCTTAGTACTTTCTGATTCAAAAATTACCTGCTGGTTGACAGTTACTACAGGAGGACTGGGTTAGTTGGTATGAAAATTTGGAATTTGTGAAATAAAATCAATATTTTTTTAGCAATTTTTTTTAAAGATTTTGCATACTAGTACGTAGTTCTTCCTATCTCTTTGACACTAGTACCTACTGTAGCCCGGGGACTTTTAAATTACCAAAAGATTATACCGATTGCCGTTTTGTTATTGTTGTAAGGAACGACATTACTAATCACAAGCACAATCGAACGAAAAAAAAAAAGTTCTAGTTAACTTCGTATAGTACTTGTAGCCCCGGGACTTTTTAACAAAAAGGTTACCGATTTGAAATTATTGTTAAGTGGCAATGGCACATATATTTGGCCCAAATTATTGTGAAGAACAGTTACCCAATTGTAATCAGTCTCAAAGTTACAAGATAATTTCCAAACCCTGTCAAAAGTGCCCATACCTCCCAATGGTCGGGTGGCTTGGGCACCTTTTAAACTCTAGGTACTGGTTAATACAATCTTTGATAAACATATTGTTACGAGCGACGGGTTCCGGGATTGGAGTGAAACGCTAAGTCCAACTTTACAGAGTTTATTTGGGATAAACTTACAAACGGTCCACCTCGCAGGGGTTCCCCTACACGGTTCACTTCACCGGGTCCTCCTCGCAGGGATTCCCCGTGCACCACTTACTGTCACTATTCACGGTCCACTACGTCACTACTGTGACGACACGACACGCGTCACGGCTATGACGTCACGACGTACGACACTATGACGTCACGCACTACACTGACACTATGACTTCACGTACTAAACCGACACTATGACGGCACGCACTACACTGACACTTGTCTACTCACTGTTCCTCTTAGCACTTTTCTCTTCACTAGTACTTTTCCGCTTTTACTTTTCTTCCTTTTATTTCGCACTGTTCACTGTTTAACCAAGGACTGCCCTGTGACCGCGAACTCGCCGCTTTTTATATCCCGCAGAACGTTCTGGAATACCCTTTTTCGATCTTCTTTTCTTTACTCGTTTGTTTTCCTCCAGATATTTCCAACCCTGCCTTCTTTTCTCGAAACCGATCGAAGACACGCCCACTTTTCTGGTTCTTTTCAAATATTCGTAATTTCGCCTCCTTTCTCGAAGTTCCTAGACACGTTCACCTTTTTGTCCCTTTTTAAATATTCCTTCCCTTTCTTCCTTCTAGAACATTTCTAAAAACACTAAAATCTAGAAATATTTTTGGCGCGGATCGGATTCGATCCGCCACCCCCCAGCATGGGAGGCGGAACCTTAGACCGTAAGACCACGGCGATTGTTAATACACCATCCGAATTTTTGAATGCCTTCTTACGTCTAACGTTTGACAGCGTTCGTGACAATATAATCAGACGTATACAAAGAAACATACACTTTCTCGCAGATTGCTTTGCTATTTTATTCAAAATCACGACAAAATACTTAATTTGGCACTCAAAAAACCATCAATCGCATATAACTTTGGCAAATGAACGAAATCACTGATGATATTTGGTTGAGCAGTGGGGCCATTAATAATTAACTAAACTAAATTGCCATAGAAAACAAAATTAAAAATCGACTATAAATCTCGAGTTATGAGGTGGTGCCCAAACCTCCCGACTGCCCAATGGTCCCCTACCTCCCAAACTAAATGTTCCTTAAATTAACGGTCTCTTTTCGGGTCTGCACGAAGAAACATTTTCAGAAATGTGCATGCATGTCCTTTGGACATTTATATAAATTTAAAGGTATTTCTCGGAGTCCCTTTATTTACCACGAAATTTTGACAAAAGTCTATAATAAAATAAAAGTATCTACTACAGTGTCTTTAATGCAATCTTAAAACTGTATTTTTACTAGACTATAAATGTTGTGACCCGGGTTTTTTTATGCTTTTATGAATAAGTTAATTTCAAAATTAATGTTTAGTGTGGTGCAATACTTAAAATGATTAAAGTATAATGCATGCATGCATATGCTCACGACTATATTCCCTGAGGGAGTAGTCAGAGGTATAAAACTAAAGGTAAGTGTTAAAGTAGGATGTAATAATAAACACAACTTTCAAGTTTAAAACTCTGACAGAATAATTATTGATGTACACACGGCGACACAGCAAGCTACCCAAAACCAAAATAAGCTGGCTGCGCGTAGGCATAGTAATGTATAACGTCGCGCAGCCAGCTTATTTTGGGTAGGTAGCTTGATGTGTCGCCGTGCGTACATATAAGTTTATGGTAAATTTCTAGCCGAGCACTGCTAATGTTGGCCACTCGACGCCCACGGAGTAATAGATAATTAACTACTCTTTCTGTGACCACGGCTCGTGGCGTGTCTAAGGTGCCGGCACATGTCCACGTCTATGGTGTATCTAAATATCGTGAGCGCGTTGCGGGTGGTGCGGGGAGAGGTAATAAGCTCCGCCCATTCACGCAAGGTCATTGGCGCCTGTATTAGCCTTAATCCTCCATTACATCTCTTACTAGCTTTTACTACGTCAAAGACAAAAAGTGACGGTATGTGATTTAATGGAGGATTAACTTTAATGAGCTTTTCTGCAACTGACACTTAGATAGTTTCATTACTTTAAATTTTAAAGTTTAAAGGGTACTTGTCTTGTACAACTCATGGTCATAATTTCTTCAGAGAACCGATAGGACACTAGCAAAAAAAATTGGTATTGCCATACCAAAAACAAAAATTTTACTCAGAGCTGGTCGAACATATTTTGTATGAGGAGTTTAAGATGAAAACAGTTTCATTATTAGAGTGATTGCACTCATACTGAACATCTGTCCCTAAAAAACAAAAGGGAAATTCGAAAAAAAAATCACTTTTCATGCAAACGTACAATCAGCTGATAGCATTTAGTATCATCATCATCATCAGCCTATCATCGTCCACTGCTGCACATAAGGCCTCTCCCAAGGCGCGCCACAAAACTCTCTGTTCTCGGACTTCCTCAGGTAGCGGGGAGCGAAGTCCAATATTACAATGTATAAGTGATGAACAACTTACTCTGCACGAATTTCCCTTTGGGTCTTTGGATAAACTTAGTCCATTTAGAATCGATAACAAAACAGTAAACGAAGGAAGGACATAGGGCATAAAAATTCGACGCAGGCAAGTCATTTAAAATATTTTAACAACAGTCTAACATCCTGTCGATAGTAATGACGGACCTGAAAAAAAGACGGACGTAATGTCACTCTAAATAGAGGTGAAGCATGCAAGGTCCTACAATTTCGTTTGTTCTACAAGGGACCGACACTCACACAGATGCACCAGTTCTAGGCGCAGGTCCGACAACCCGCCGCCATTATGTACCGCGTGACTGGGCGACAGCACGTACACTCGTATAAATTCACTTTTGATTAGACGAGATTCCGTCCGTCTTTTTTACAGGTCCGTGATAGTAATACCGGAATTTTAATAAAGCGGTCTTCAGTACTGGCTTATATCATAGTCTTATATTGCCCGCAATCTATTACTTTTAGCAAGTGGACATCGTTTTGGAACTAATAGAAGCACTAATTTAGATAAACTAGTGCCGATATATCGCTCGTAGAATACCTACACTAAAACATTTACATCATAAGTATTTATGTTTTATCAGAAAGTGTTGGCTCATTTTACTAAAGTTGGCCCACGGCCATAACAATAATTAGGTATAACTAATGGGTTGACATTTTTCGCTTATTGTTGGTCATAAATTCAAAACCAATGTGGTCTTAAATTGAATAAGATCTTGGCAATTCTATTCCAATCCACTCTCTTATTTTCAACGGTGACATACACAGACAGACGAATATTATCGTCATTCTTATAGTAAACAGTCTTAAAAATATTATATAGTTATAATATAATTATGTTCCTTCCTAATATGCTGACACTTTTTTAAGGGGATGATCATACCGTCAAATTGAGCGACTTTCTATATGGCACCAATGAAATCGCAAAAAAGAACCCGCTGTTCAATACAAAACTACAAACCTACTTCAGCCAAATGTATGGGACAGCCGAATTTTTTTCTCGCCATTTCGATGTTGGTCCCATAGAGAAAGTTGCTCAGTTTGATGGTCTGATCATCCCCTTAAAAAAGTGTTAGTGTATATTTTTCGACGATTCAGCAATGTACCAACGTGAAAGACTCAAGCCATACGAAATTGTTTATACTTTTTGTAAGTCTAATTACGTCATCCAAGTTTATTTAAGCTACAAAATTAGGGAATTTAAAAACTAGAGAAAATTTCTAATTGAATTTTGTTTGTAATTAAGCAAGTGCAGCGCAGGTAAGTCGCCACTTGAGAGAGACTCACTACACTAGAAAACTAATTGCACTGAACACTAAGGAGATATTTCATTTAGTTCAATGAAGACAGTAGCACACGGTAGTTTAAATTAACCTGATGAATCAGACAGGACCAATTTCAATTAGCCGTCGTTTGTCTTGAACTGTGTTTAGGTACTTAGGCCATTCTGAGTTAATTGTTGGCTATAAGCCTATCAGCAAAGGGTCGCCAATTGGATTGATTTCTATTTAAGTTTTATTGAAAGCTATTTTAAAGCATCTTTTATGGAGTCGTTAAGTTTTTTAATTATACTTACGTCCTTTTTAATTTACTACTTTGAAAACGAGTCTCAGAGATTTCGCGGTTACTATTTTTGTTTTAATTTTAAAGTGGGACGCCAGAGCCCAGAGGAGTGCACATCTTTGATTTAGTAAAAAATAAAATATTCATTCTTAACTTCTCGCACTATTCGTTAATAAAATTACTAGAACTTATTAGTTATGGTTTTATTATCGAAGGTAAAGAAATTGTTTTTGAATGATTTATTTCGTTTTTTCGCATAGTAGAATTGGGGAGGTGACTGCATCAAATATATATTTTAGTTTTATCTTCTCAGTAAAAAATACGTTTGAAAATAATGCTACACTTACACTTTCAGTAATTCTGTAGCTTGAATACTATTTTTAATAAAAGGATAAACTATAAAAAGTATCGAAACGACGATGAAAAACTATGTCGTCACTATCCATGATTTAGTACAATTTTTCATACAAAGCTCGTGTTTTGACGTTTGATAAAGAGTTGCTAATTTGACTAGTTGGAAACTCGCGGATTGCAAACCACGAACTTTCAATAAACCTTTTCCTCTTCCAATTTTAATAATTGGCATTACGTACTATTATTTCCATAATTAGTTTCATAATGTGTCACTGCTATGCTGGTGGCCTAAGCATCTTCAATCTATACTGGATGATTTTTTTTACCGTTCCGAAACTTTCATGTATGAGACACCCCTGAAAGTGTCGGAACGGTTAAAAAAATCACCTGTATATAAACCTGGCATCGTCTTTTAAATGTTAATGAACCACTGTCTTTCAGTTCAGGATCCAAACCTACCTTTCGTGGAAGTCCATAAGTAAATATGATACATTTAATGATTTAATTATTACCTTATCAATGTTGTAGCAATGTTTCTGGCTAAGGTATTACGGTTAAAGTTAATCTACGTTGATCTTGAAATTTTATTGTTTGAAAGCCAACTTATTTGATTTGCTAAGGTTCTTTCCACTTTCTTTGTCAGTCTTTGTAAATAATAACAAAAATATCACCTCCAAATAAAGAGGTACTCACAAAGTCAGAATAGTTCAAGTTGGCTTTTATATTACGTACACTTATAGTAGAGAACGGTCGTGTCGGTTTTATTTGCACTTTATGGCTGGCCACGTGAGACATTGCCATCTGGATACCTCAAATGTGATTTAGTTCATTATTCAATTTAGATTACGATCCCGATACGAAACTCCACTCGACATTGGCAGAAATGCATGTAAAAGGCCATTAGATTATAAATAAAATAACTAATCCACCCTATAATAATGGATTGAATGGATAATGGATATGGATGAAATGGATGAAGCGTGCATGTTAATGATTAATATATTTGTAATTCTCATAAATAAATTGAAATTACTATTCTGTTATAAATAAAACCAAATTATTGCTATGTCCGTTTCGGTGACGTGGTAGGTATGTCTTTATGCCAGTGCTGTCACCTTAAGGGGCCCATTCACAGTAGTCCGTCTTGCAGTCCTACACCAATATCGGATCGTGAATGGTGTTGCAGTCCTACAAAGCGTCCGATGACCTTGGGCAAAATGTATGAGTAGTCCTACTTGCAGGATAGTGTGTGGCCTCGTAGTCCTGCATGTAGGACTACTGTGAATGGGCCCCTTTAGTGCTTTCGGCGCTAGATCTAGCTCTTTTTTGGTCTGTTTAGTGTCGTATCCACGGAATATAATAAGAGTACGTATCTGAAAATTTTGCGCCTGGCAGATAATCTAACGCTTTTCAAACTTTGAATAAAGCAACAGTATTCGTGTTTGAATATGCTGTATTTTGTGATAGAAATATTGTGGCCAAAACATATTCACACAGGCACAGTGTACAGTGCTTGGGAGATTCAAATACGAACGCTCATCTAAAGTGCTATCATTAATTTTACTTAGGACTTACGAATTGACTGACTTAAATAATTGACTTAAAGATGAATTTCGGAAAGACAGACTATTTAGAGACCTTTTATGGGAGCATCATTTTGCGCCGAATTGTTCTAACCTCGAATATTTTAGAATCTAGCGCTTTTTTCACAGTTAAAACTGAAAAAAAAACCAGATAAAGCGCGCTAATAAAGCGCCTAATCGATTTTGATGAAGTGGCAGCCCTGATAACTGCTCTCATTCTCGTTAGAACTTTTTTTTTAAACAGACTCTTTTCCGATTCACGCACAAATCCTTTTTTTGTGATACAACGTAGATATTTTATGTCTAGTGTTTCTCAGTGGTTTTATGTTACACACACACTTTTCGCAGCGATGATTTCATAAAGATTTTACCTTTCTTTGAAGATTTTTCCTGGAAATGACACTTTTATTTTGTATTCACTGGGAAATATGTAAAGGGTGTAACAAAACACCCTAGTAATAATTAAGGGGGTGGTTCAGACCGACCATCAAACTGAACAACTTTCACTATGGAGCCAACATCGAGAAAAAATACAGGTGTACAATAAAATGGGACAGCTTTGGGGTGCTTCAGACCATCAAACTGAACAACTTTCTCTATGGGACCAATATCGAAATCGCGAAAAAAAAAAACCGCTCTCCCATACAAAACTGCAAACATACCTAACTCGACTGAAATGTATGGGACAGCAGATTTTTTTTTCGCGATTTCGATATTGGTCCCATAGAGAAAGTTGTTCAGTTTGATGGTCTGAAGCACCCCTTTAAGTAGCTGTCCCAATTTTTTGTACACCCTGTATAAATAATCAGCTGTCCTATACATTTTAGTCGAGTCGGTACTGCAGTTTTGTATGGGACAGCTGATTTTTTTTATTTTTTCTCGATGTTGGCTCCATAGTGAGCTCGCAAGCGGCTCGCGAGCTGCACATTCGCGGCGCGTTCGCCAGATGTGGACGCACCCTTAAATTAATTTTTTTACTAATTTTATTGACGTGATAACGTCTTATAAATCGATGAGCACGCACGAAAAAGTGTCACATTCCGCCTGAGCGTGAGCGTGCAAGCAAGAGCGCGGGAAAAACCTCTCTTTCTCGCGCGACATCAGAGCTAGCAATTTGAATATTCATCTATGTTTATTTATGACGTTATCACGTAAAACTATTAGATTAAGAGGGGACCGTTGGCAACCCTACCTCATCGAGTAACAAGATGCGACCTACCTAGGGTGTAGCACATGAGAAAGGTACGTCTTAAAGTACAGGGTTGCCTGGGCGTAACCTGGAGCGTTTTGTACAGTGAGCAAAAAAGTGGGTATTTTTTTTGGTGTCAATTACCTCATCGGGTAACAAGTTGGTATATAGTACATTCGATAGAGCTCATCAAGAAGTGCCAAAATATATAGGGTTGCCTCGCGTAGTCCTGGGACTTTCTCGAGTCGGCCTGATTTTAGAGTGGCAAAAAATTCCAAAAATTACCTCATCTAGTAACAAAATGACACTTATGCCATTTGATAGCTCTAGTCATCCTATTAATTATTAATAAAGGTTGCCGGCCCTATACCTGGAACTTTTCTTAGTCGGCCGAGTTTTATGTTCGAATTTAAATACTGATTGATGCTACAACGTCGTGGAAATGAGTCCAATGGATGGTTTAGAGATTGGTGGCATGTAGTGATCGATTGTAGGTATTAATTTGGAGGGACACAACCTTAAAAATTTTGTACAGTTAGCAAAAAAAGAATTTAACTTTGCGTTTTCTGAGAGTTCTAATACCTCAACCGCAGTTGAACCCATAAAGACTTATGTTCCTTATTAGTAACAGAATCGAATGGGATGAAAAAAAAAGTTTTGTGAAAATTGCGGTTTTTGTCGATGACTGTACATTTTTTCAAAATCGGTGAAAAAGAAGTAAAACTCTTCAAAAGATAGGGTTAGTCTCCTAAGAACGTTTTCTTGTAGCTATAATGCTTCTGGTAGCTGCCTTTTGTGTCCCATCTTAACTTTCCACCCTGTATATTAAATTTAATAATTATGTTATGAAAAACCGGTTCGAAAACAGACAAAAAACGTTAAGAGGTGGTCCGCAAGATATTTGAAGAATAGGTATTTAAGAGATCTATTACTGTCGCGCTATTTCTGAGCAACCGAGCTACCAGTGCGAAAGTGACAACTGCTGCGCGGACCGATTTTACCTATATAAAATGGACAAAATCACGGTTTCGTATTCCCGTTTCCTCCTCCACAACTAAACCGAGTTTAATAATTCTTTCAAGAAACAAACAAGCTAAGCTTATAAAAGAAGATTGGCAGATTTGGACCCAGCCATTTTTTACGAAAACTAAAAGCCATTCAAGCCAGGACGGCGGTCATAATTATTATAAACAGAAAAAATTAAGGCATTTTCAAAAAAAACTTCCACATCTCCAGAAGTCCGGATTCAAAAGTAGAATTTACTAGTAAAATAGACTAATCGTCCAAAAAGCAGTAGCAAAACGCAACCACGTCAGCTATTTTCATCTAATATTATCACTGAGGTAATTTCGGTCGTTACAGAACGTATTTTGCTTGGTTGATCTGATAGTGTGTGTGATTTCGTTTTCTTCCATTATCATAAGATGGTACGGTTATCGTGAACTTTCATTAAAGTATACACAATGAATGTGTAGAAGATTGAGTGGACTATCTAATAAGAAAGATTATGAGTTTCACACACTTGATACAAAAGGTATCATAAGGAGAAATACCTTTCCCCCAACTTCTACAGATTACAACTAATTAACATTTTTGTTAGTTTTGTTTCACTCTACACGTATTACTAAGTTTCATTCATGTATGGGACCTCTATGTCAGGGTCTCAAATTATATGGCCTTCCGCCAAACTTCTTTACTTTATAAGGTCTAAGTTCTTATAATTGTTTTAAAAGAGCATTCATTATGTCAATGTACCTTATAAGAAGATTTGGCTAATATTACCTACCTTTATTCTTATAATTTGGTTGGGTAAACGTTAATAAATCCGATTTATATGGCTATAATAAGAGTTCAAAATGTTGTCTTCTTAAAGAGGCTAGTAACATTGCTTTTTAGATTATGACGATAAATATTACGACATATTTGTCCACTGTCGACTTCGATCAACAATATATTGTTGATCGAAGACTGTCGATATAAGAAAGACTTTTGCTATGTCAGGAGTGCGATTTTTGAATCTCATTCGCTGAGTTCAGCAGTTGAAAATTTAAAATGACTGGTGAGATATGTATCTTTCTATTGCTGATTTGACTTTCAAAAATCATACTTCAAGAGTGCGATTTTTGAAAGTCAAATAAGCAGAAGAAAGATGCGTAGCTCCATAGTAATTTTGACATTTTCAACTGCTGAACTCAGCGAATGAGATTCAAAAATTGCACTCCTGTATGTTTTTTTTTATCATGTTCATCAAAGGGGTATGGGTAATATTGGCGTCATTTTTTTTTAAGCGGCCGGGTACCGAATGTTACGGTTATTTTAGGGCTAATATCACCTAACATTATTATGCAAACTAAATAGTTCTGTGGTGTAACGTTTCGGAAATATTTAATTTTAAAGTTTAAAAAATTACTCTACGAAGCTCATTAAAAGTTACTCATTTTGGTTTTTTTACCACTTTAATTTTAGTCTGTTTGAATTAATTTGAGTTTAAATGCTAATACGGCCAGGTGCCAAATGTAGTGGGTATTTTAAGGCTAATATTACCTTACATTATTATGCATTAAAAATTGTCCTACGGTGTAACGTTTAGGAGATATTTAATTAAGTTTAAAAGAAAAGACTCTACGAAGCTCGTTAAAAGTTACTCATTTTGTTTTTTTTACCACTGTATTTGTTTTTATAGCCCATAATTATTAGTTTTTAATTATTTGTGACATAATCACGTATATATTTCATGTTAACGCGTCGCAATCCTCGGCTCTGCTAGTTTCCGCTCGTCTGTTTGAATTAATATGAGTTTTAACGGTGCCAAATGTTGGGGATATTTTAAGGCTAATATCACCTTACATTATTATGCAAAAAAATTTCCGACGGTGTAACGTTTTGGAGATATTTAATTAACTTTAAAAAAAGAACTCTACAAAGTAGTGGCGATGACTGGGATTTTTTTCCCATTTGTCTCCAGCAGCGATGGAGGCCATGGCGACAACTGGGTATACACGCCGCAAACGAGTATTCCCAGTTATCGCCACTGCTTTGTCACAGCACTGGCGACAACTGGGAATATAAAACCAAAACTATAAAAACAAATAAAGTGGTAAAAAACCAAAATGAGTAACTTTTAATTGGCTTTGTAAAGTTATTATTATTTTTTATTTAAAATTATACCGTTTGATTTCTTTTACCGTTCCGAAACTTTCAGGGGTGGTTCAGACCATGAAACTGAATATCACGAAATCAAAAACCGGTGGACTTTGAAACACTCTGTTTTATTTTCACTTTTACTGTCTAATTATTATTTTATTATTTTACGAAACTATTTTAATTTGAAATATATCAAAATCACTTCAAGAATACTAAAAATCGTCTGTCTCATACATTTAAGTCTACTAAGCATTGCAGTTTAGTATGGAACAGCAGATTTTTTTTTCGCGATTTCAGGTTTGGTCCTATAATAAAAATTGTTCAGTTTGATGGTCTGAACCACGCCTGAAAGTTTCGGAACGGTAAAAAAAATCTTCCTGTATATCTCCGAAACGTTACACCGCAGGACTATTTATTTTACATAATAATGTACGGTGATTTTAGCCCTAAAATACCCGTAACATTTGGTACCTGACTGCTTAAAAAAAGACGCCAATATTACCCAACCCCCTCGTACCCCTCTGACGAACATGATAAAAAAAGGAAAACAAACGGAAAAAGTCATTGTGATATTATTTTTGAAAAAATTATTAAAATCGGTTTAGTTTTGGAGGAAGAAACGGGAATACGAAACCGTGATTTTATCCATTTTTATGTAATTAAAATCGGTCCGCGCAGCAGTTGTCACTTTCGCACTGGAAGCTCAGTTGCTCAGGAACAGCGCGACATTAAATAGATCTCTTAAATACCTATTCTTCAAATTTTTAGTGGACCAGCTTTCCTCTTAACGTTTTGAACGTTTTTTGTCTGTTTTCGAACCGGTTTTTGATAACCAAATTATTACTTTTATACAGGGTGGAAAGTTAAGATGTGACACAAAGGGCAGCTACCAGAAGCTTTATAGCTACAAGAAACCGTTCTTTGAAGACTAACCCTAACTTTTGGAGTGTTTTACTTCTACATTCACCGATTTTGAAAAAAATGTACAGTCATCGACAAAAACCGCAATTTTCACAAAACTTTTTTTTCTCATCCCATTCGATTCTTTATAGGTTCAACTGCGGTTGAGGTATTAGAACTCTCAGAAAACGCAAAGTTAAATTCTTTTTTTGCTAACTGTACAAACCTTTTAGGGTTGTGTCCCTCCAAATTAATACCTACAATCGATCACTACATGCCACCAATCTCTAAACCATCCATTGGACTCATTTCCACGACGTTGTAGCATCAATCAGTATTTACATTCGAACATAAAACTCGGCCGACTAAGAAAAGTTCCAGGTATAGGGCCGGCAACCTTTATTAATAATTAATAGGATGACTAGAGCTATCAAATGGCATAAGTGTCATTTTGTTACTAGATGAGGTAATTTTTGGAATTTTTTGCCACTCTAAAATCAGGCCGACTCGAGAAAGTCCCAGGACTACGCGAGGCAACCCTATATATTTTGGCACTTCTTGATGAGCTCTATCGAATGTACTATATACCAACTTGTTACCCGATGAGGTAATTGACACCAAAAAAAATACCCACTTTTTTGCTCACTGTACAAAACGCTCCAGGTTACGCCCAGGCAACCCTGTACTTTAAGACGTACCTTTCTCATGTGCTACACCCTAGGTAGGTCGCATCTTGTTACTCGATGAGGTAGGGTTGCCAACGGTCCCCTCTTAATCTATATCGTCCGTAAACCGACTTTACAGACAACCAATTTTTTTTTTTTAAATTAAATTGGCATTTCTAGAGGACGTTGTCAATATTTAATCAATGTTTTATCTGATTTTATTTTAGTTACCGATATTAATAAAAATATACCTAGGTACCTAAATAAGCATAAGCATATGCTCACGACTATATTCCCCCGAGGGGGTTGTCAGAGGTACCTAAATATTTATCGCGTAATACTCAAAAAATATTGCCAACACTACACAATATTGTTTTGATAGTACCAAGAAATATGTTTAGGTATGAACGAGCTACACGACAACAGTAAACCAATTATTATTTGATATGAATGCGAGAGGGGAGCCCTATCCCATGGGACCTGTATGGGATATCCTGCTTACAAACTAATCTAATTTTCTGTGGAGTCTTTGACACAGAGCAATGAACTTACTTACAATCATAGAAATAGGAAGTACCTACTGAACATTAGAAAGCAGTAGGTTACCTGAAGTGCGGAGTAAGACAGACAATTTTGTAACAATACAGGGTAAAAATTAAATGCGTTACATATCCGACAGGGTGCTTCAGACCATCAAACTGAACAAATTTAACTATGGAGCTAACATCGTTCAACAACCAAGAATCTGCTGATCCATACCAATACCAAACCAATACAATACCAAATGTCAATATAGGCACAATATAGGACAGTAATCTATCTTCATACAATGGTTCCAAATGCGGCGTACTATCAGTTTAAAATAACAATGTGCATGACCTCGCCTGCAAATGTGACGTCACTCAATCACACGAACTTCACTCGAGTCATTCAAATGATTATTTCCTTTACATAGAGTCTATATTCCTTTACAACAGAGTGAAGTTATCGAACGGCCCTTCAAGGTCATGCACATTGTTATTTTAAACTGATAGTACGCCTCGTAGCACTCACACACTGGCAATATCTCCGCGTAGCCCCATCTGGCGCATTCTTGTCAGTTTGACATATTTTCAGTGTGTGCGGGCTACGAGGCGTACTTACTGGCGAGCACACATACAAGCCGCGTTTGGTACCATTGTATGAAGATAGATTACTGTCTTATTATACTGTGATATAGGTCTCGTTACTCAACCAAAATGTGAACAGCAGATTTTTTTCAAAAGTTGGTCCCTTTGTAAAGGTTACTTAGTTTCATGGTCGATAGCATCCCCATTTAAGTTTACACCCTGTATAAGGTACAGGTCAATTCTTCCTTCATTTGAAAGTTTGTGACCATAATTATAAAGAAATTACACGCGTTTGTGACGATATAATATGGATCATTTGATGTTTGTGACTCACACTCAGTTGCAAAAACGCTCATTAGAGTTAATCCTCCATTAAATCTCTTGCTAGCTTTTACTATGTTAACAACAAAGTGACGGCAAGAGATTTGACACACAGACAGCACAGATCAGTTCTGGATTCATAGGTTTAGGAAACATTTTTAAAAGTCATAGCCGAGAAATTAGCAAGTCGGTCGCAAACAAAACCTTTGTTAAGTTATTCCTATGGAGGGTCAAAATATTGTTCAGTTTTCGATTCCTAATACGAGTTACGAATTTACTTATTGTTACGGCCGCTGTCAAACGTTAGACGTAAGAAGGCATTCAAAAATTCGGAGGGTGTATTAACAATCGCCGTGGTCTTACGGTCTAAGGTTCCGCCTCCCATGCTGGGGGGTGACGGTTCGAATCCGATCCGCGCCAAAAATATTTCTAGATTTTTGTGTTTTTAGAAATGTTCTAGAAGGAAGAAAGAGAAGGAATATTTAAAAAGGGACAAAAAGGTGAACGTGTCCAGGAACTTCGAGAAAGGAGGCGAAATTACGAATATTTGAAAAGAACCAGAAAAGTGGGCGTGTCTTCGATCGGTTTCGAGAAAAGAAGGCGGGGTTGGAAATATCTGGAGGAAAACAAACGAGTAAAGAAAAGAAGATCGAAAAAAGGGTATTCCAGAACATTCTGCGGACTATAAAAGGCGGCGAATTCCGACTGATGGGCAGTACTTGATTTAACAGTGAACAGTGCGAAACAAAAGGAAGAAAAGTAAAAGTGGAAAAGTACTAGTGAAGAGAAAAGTGCTAAGAGTGGAACAGTGAGTAGATAGTGTCAGTGTAGTGCGTGACGTCATAGTGTCGGTGTAGTACGTGACGTCATAGTGTCAGTGTAGTGCGTGACGTCATAGTGTCGTACGTCGTGACGTCATAGCCGTGACGCGTGTCGTGTCGTCACAGTAGTGACGTAGTGGACTGTGAACAGTGGACCGTTTGTAAGTGTATCCCAAATAAACTCTGTAAAATTGGACTTAGCGTTTCACTCCAATCCCGGAACCCGTAGCTCGTAACATTTGGTGTCAGAAGTGTGGGATTGGAGTAAGATGCCGCTGGTGCCGAAAGAGTTAAAGGGTGTCACCACCCGGGCCATGTCGGAAGCGCGGCAAGAAGGTGCAGCCCCGGTAACTGAGGTGCAGCGAACCCCAGAGAGAAGACCTGAGGGAGGTGAAGTGCAGCGCACTCCGGAGCAGAACCCAGGAAACTTCCTCTATCAAATCCAGCGCATGATGGAGGAACAAATGCGCACGATGCAGGAGGCGCAGGCTCGCCGTCAGGAGGAACAGATGCGCATGATGGGAGAACAAGTTCGCCGTCAGGAGGAACAGGCAGCTCGCCGCCAGGAGGAACAGGTTCACGAACTGCGCGCATTAAAAGAAGAGCAGGCTCGCCGTCAGGAGAAGCAGGCATGCATGGCGGTAGAACAGGCTCGCCGTCAGGAGGAGCAAATACGCACGATGCAGGAGGCGCTTCATAAAGATATTACGAAGGGCTTGCAGCAGGCAGTGGAGAGAGTCGAAGCCGTAGAAGGGAGGTTGGATCGTGTGAAGGGCGAGTTCGAAGGGAGGTTTGATCGTGTGGAGGGTGAGTTCGCCAAAATCCGGCGGGAGGTTGAACAAAGCAAATCTCATAGCCGTGTCGCTGCTGTTTTTGACTCACCCATTCAACCAAAAGGCGTGAAGACTCCGGTTTACGATGGACTGACGTCATGGCCCGCCTTTAAGCTACAATTTGAGACGGCGATGAAAGTTAATGGCTGGGGCAAAGAGGAGGCGCAGTCTGCGTTGACATTAGCACTCCAGGGACAGGCTCTCGCCGTGCTGGAAGCTGTAGGTGCTGGCGAAAATCTGACGTTTGACAAGCTTTTCGGAGCTCTGGAGGCTAGATTCGGCGACGGACATCTCGAGCACATGTATCGGGCGCGATTGAAGGAACGGAACCAACATGCTAACGAGAGTCTGCAGCAATGGTCAGTGGAAGTGGAGAAGCTCGTGCGTAAGGCTTTCCAGTCATCACCAGCAGCCATCGATGACATGCTCCTGCAGGCCTTTACCGATGGGATACGGGACCCGGAGGTGCGAGCTGCCGTGCGACTTGGGCACCATAGCACTCTCAGGGACGCTGTTGCCCATGCATTGGAGGTGGAGGCCGTACGACAGGATTCTCGTTCCGCTCGCCTCAGGGAGATTGTGGTAACTAGAGCCTCACCGCCAAGGAATCGAAACGTCGGTTATGTGTGCTACGAGTGTGGTGAACGAGGGCATATTCGCAGCTCCTGCCCGAAGCGCACAGGTCGTCGGGATATAGGAGTCTCGACTGATGAGCAGCAGGAAAACTAAAACCAGCCAGGGCTGCGGGGTGGGCGCTGGCCGGTTATGTTGCAACCCCAACCATAAGAGTCAAACAGACATCAGACGGAAATAGTCTGTTAGTCGAAGGAGAGGTTAATGGTAGAATCTGTCAACTAACTTTGGATACCGGAGCTTCGAGAACAGTGATCAATACTCGACTGATAAACGAGATGGAAAGTTATCAGAAACGACTTCTGCAACAAACCAACCTGCAGTTAACAACAGCTACCGGCCAGCGCATACCTGTTAAGGGAGAGTTGGGAGTTTCGATTAAGATCGGGGAAACTCCTTTTAAACATGAGGTGATTGTAGCTGAGATAGTGGACGATTGCATCATTGGCTTGGATTTCTTACAAAATCATCAGTGCGACATAGACATGAAGAACGGAGTGCTGCGATGTAACACAGAGGAGGTTCCGATGAAAGGTGGATCGTCGGGAAAGGTCTACTGTGTGAGAAGAACAGTTCTCAAACCTAGATCACAGACCTTGGTACCTGTCGTTTTGCCCAAGAGTAACGATGGGAGATTACCACGGAGATGTGCTGTGATAGAGAAAGTTAAAACTGAAACTTCTTGGATTCCGGCAAGGACAGTTGTTGGATCCGTTTCATCTACCTCAATCCCGATACTTAACGTTGGAGATGTGGACCTGACGATTGAGAAGGGGGAGGTTGTTGGTCACTGTGAGGAAGTTTTATGGTTGCGACAATGTGTGGAAAATCCTCCTAGGAAACATAAGGCTGAGGAGGATGTAGTATCCAAAGTTATGGAAGACTCCAACAGGGACCTGACTAAGCTACAGGCTGTGAAAGCGAAGAACTTGCTGCGGCGTTTTTCAGACCTGTTCTCCCAGAACGACGCAGATATTGGTAGAACAGACTTGGTGAAGCACACGATTAATACGGGAGATGTAGCGCCAATCAAGCAACGACCTAGGCGCATTCCGTTTGCTCGTGAGAAGGAAGTGGAGGAAATGATAGAAGACATGAGAAAGAATAACATCATCGAACCTTCATCAAGTCCCTGGTGTTCACCTGTAGTGCTCGTCAAGAAAAAAGATGGCTCAACGAGATTTTGTGTGGATTATCGGCAGCTGAACGAAGTGACGAAGAAAGACAGCTACCCCTTGCCAAGGATCGACGACACCTTAGACACTTTGAATGGAATGAAATGGTTTTCAACGCTCGATCTGAAAAGTGGGTACTGGCAAGTGGACGTAGACCCCAAAGACAAGGAGAAAACCGCGTTTTCTACCGGGAAAGGACTGTGGCAGTTCAAGGTAATGCCATTTGGATTGAGTAACGCCCCTGCGACTTTCGAGAGATTGATGGAACATGTCCTAGCTGGAATTCTGGGTGACACGTGTCTTGTCTACCTGGACGACATCATCATTGTTGGTCGAGACTTTGATGACCACCTGAAAAAGTTGGAGAAAGTCTTCGAAAGACTACGTGGAGCCAATCTAAAATTGAGTCCAAAAAAATGTTCTTTCTTCAAACGACAGGTCCATTACCTGGGACATGTAATCTCTGAGAGAGGAGTCGAGACCGATCCTGCCAAAACTGCTGCTGTGAGGGAGTGGCCAACACCGAAAGATAAGACACAAGTTAGAGCTTTTCTTGGACTCTGCTCTTACTATCGTCGTTTTGTGAAAGGGTTTTCGGACATCGCAAAGCCGCTACATCGACTTACGGAAGAAAAGAGGACGTTCACATGGGATTCAGAATGTGAAGAGGCTTTTATGGAGTTAAAGGAACGTCTGAGTAAGGCACCAATTCTTGGATATCCCGATGTCCAGGGTGAATTTGTTGTAGACGCGGACGCCAGTAACATCGGGATTGGAGGTGTGCTCTCACAGCGACATGGTGAAAAGGAAACTGTAATAGCCTACTTCAGTAAGTCATTATCTAGACCTGAGAGGAACTACTGTGTTACCAGACGAGAATTATTGGCCGTGGTGAAGACTGTACAACACTTCAAGAAGTATCTGCTGGGACGTAAATTTTTAGTCAGGACAGACCACGCTGCGCTGAAATGGTTACTCCAATTTAAGAACCCGGAAGGTCAAGTTGCAAGATGGTTGGAGCAACTACAGGAATTCAACTTTGAAGTAGAGCATCGAAGTGGAAGAGTTCACTCCAATGCTGACGCACTGTCAAGAAGACCATGTCCAGAAGATTGTAAGCATTGCAGCAAGCAGGAAGGGAAGGAAACAGCTTCACTCAAGGTTATTAGAACTGATGCCATCAACGATGAGTGGGGAAACGAGGCAATGCGTCGCGAACAGGAAAAGGACTCAGGAGTCGGGCCAATCCTGAACTGGTTAAAGAGTGATGGTTCTAAGCCTCAGTGGAGCGAGGTGGCAAAGTACGGGGCAGTCACGAAGGGACTTTGGGCTCAGTGGAAGAGCCTCATCATGCATAACGGATTACTCTGTAGAAAATGGGAGACATCGGATGGAAAAGACTCGTATCTGCAGTTGGTGGTCCCGCAAGCTAAGGTGAAAGAAATTCTGAGAGTTTTTCATGATGGAACTTCCGGAGGGCATTTGGGTGTAAAGAAAACCTTGGAGAAAGTAAAGGAAAGATTTTACTGGTTGCATTGCAGAGACGATGTGGAAGATTGGTGCCGCAAGTGTACAGTCTGCGCAGCTGTAAAGGGGCCTCATACGAGGGGCAGGGCAGCAATGAAAATTTATAATGTTGGGGCGCCTTGGGAGCGAATCGCTTTGGATGTCGCGGGACCATTTCCAGTCACTAAATCGGGGAACCGGTATATACTTGTGGTAATGGATTATTTCACAAAGTGGCCAGAAGTATTTGCCATTCCAAATCAGGAAGCGGTCACTGTGGCTACCAAGTTGGTGAATGAAGTTTTCTGCCGGTTTGGGGTTCCGCTGGAAATGCACAGTGATCAAGGCAGGAACTTTGAGTCACAGTTGTTCCAGGAGGTTTGCAAAATTTTCGGAATCCATAAGACCCGGACTACTCCTTATCACCCGCAGTCGGACGGCATGGTGGAGCGATTCAATCAAACTTTGGAACGGCATCTTGCGAAGGTCGTCGATAATCATCAAGATAACTGGGACGAGTACATACCTCTTTTCCTGTTGGCCTACCGAACCGCTGTTCATGAGAGTACTTCGGCAACTCCAGCAATAGCAAACTTCGGGAGAGAGTTGAAGCTTCCAGCAGATTTGCTATCAGGATGCGCACCAGGCACTCCTAAAAGTATCAGTGACTATGTGAGCGAACTGCGGGAGAAAATGGTCGACATTTATGAACAACTTCGAGAAGCAGGTCGAAACTCAAGTGACCGTTCAAAGACACGATATGACCGAAAAGCGAACTATGCTGGGTTTGAGGAAGGAACATCAGTTTGGCTGCATAATCCAATTCGAAGGAAAGGGAAGAGTCCGAAGTTGCAAGCAAGTTGGGAAGGACCGTATGAGGTAGTGACCAGGATAAATGACGTCACCTATCGAATTCGACGATCGCCAAGGAGCCCGTTGAAGATAGTGCACGTGGATCGATTAGCTCGATATTTCGGCACTAATGATGCTCGGGACGAGCAGAACTAAGGAAGGGGCAGTGTTACGGCCGCTGTCAAACGTTAGACGTAAGAAGGCATTCAAAAATTCGGAGGGTGTATTAACAATCGCCGTGGTCTTACGGTCTAAGGTTCCGCCTCCCATGCTGGGGGGTGACGGTTCGAATCCGATCCGCGCCAAAAATATTTCTAGATTTTTGTGTTTTTAGAAATGTTCTAGAAGGAAGAAAGAGAAGGAATATTTAAAAAGGGACAAAAAGGTGAACGTGTCCAGGAACTTCGAGAAAGGAGGCGAAATTACGAATATTTGAAAAGAACCAGAAAAGTGGGCGTGTCTTCGATCGGTTTCGAGAAAAGAAGGCGGGGTTGGAAATATCTGGAGGAAAACAAACGAGTAAAGAAAAGAAGATCGAAAAAAGGGTATTCCAGAACATTCTGCGGACTATAAAAGGCGGCGAATTCCGACTGATGGGCAGTACTTGATTTAACAGTGAACAGTGCGAAACAAAAGGAAGAAAAGTAAAAGTGGAAAAGTACTAGTGAAGAGAAAAGTGCTAAGAGTGGAACAGTGAGTAGATAGTGTCAGTGTAGTGCGTGACGTCATAGTGTCGGTGTAGTACGTGACGTCATAGTGTCAGTGTAGTGCGTGACGTCATAGTGTCGTACGTCGTGACGTCATAGCCGTGACGCGTGTCGTGTCGTCACAGTAGTGACGTAGTGGACTGTGAACAGTGGACCGTTTGTAAGTGTATCCCAAATAAACTCTGTAAAATTGGACTTAGCGTTTCACTCCAATCCCGGAACCCGTAGCTCGTAACATTATGTATGTATGTAAATGGACTAGGTGACCAGACAATGTTTTTATCCGCATTCTTTCGAAATATCATTTTAAAATCCGAGACGGATTAATAATGATTGCCTTAAGGGGCGTCCGTCCGGTTTTGAGTAACTTTGTAACCATTTTATACATTAACTAGGGCACTTTTTAAACAGAAAACAAAACTGAACAATCTACAGGATATGAGAAGTGATGTGGTTTTTCTCGAAATCTATTTTAATTAATAAAACTGAAGAAAAACGACTCCAAAGTCACCTCTTTTTTTTTTCTAGTTGTAACCGTTTTACTCTAACATTGTAGATCAGAAGAATATGAAAATTTACAATATTCTTCACAATACAATATAAAATGATGTGGTTTTCTTATTTTTTGAAAATTCATAAAAAATCATACAGGTTTTCAAAGAAAACGGAAAATTTTGACCGGAGCCGCGTAATTGAAGCGGGATGGCTAATTGCAAAAGTTTGCTTGTAAGAAAGAGAGCCTTGCAGATGGGAGGAGTAGCCTTAATAAAACAAATTATAATCCAACCAACGGGTTTCGGTAATCGTTTGGAATTGGAATATCAATTAATTTTTTATACCATAATTATGAACAGGTTCATAAAATTCGGTGATGTTGTTTATGTATTTTTTCTGCATATGTATCATTACATAACATGGTAAAATTATTGTACAAAGGACAGTGGGCAGAAGAAGTGGTCCAAGAGCCCCCCATAAGTGGCATTATACATTTTTTGTGATATGCGGCACCAATATCTTATCGAGAGAAAAAAAGATACAGGGTAGTGATTTTTCATACTAATGTTAGCATTTAGCTGCGATTTACATCTGTTGCTTGAATTCCTTGTTTCATGTGGATAGTATTATTGTTTTTGATTATTATTAATACAAAAGAATCTTTAGCCCTCAGAACATACACCACTTAAAACGAGAAAATCGTTATCTCATCTTGAAATTGTAGCCCAGTCATTTTACGGTTTGAGCCGGGACTAATTACTAATTGCATTTTTTTTTCGCTATAATATTGAAGAGCCAATTTGAGCTTAAGAATGTACCAAAATTAAAAAAAAAATCGTCCGCAACAGTTCCAATTTTAAAATATAGATATTATCTCGTTCTAAAAAACCTGACGATAAATTTTTTTTGCACATATTTAAGGCTTTACCATCATACATACTTCAAACATGGTGTAAATATTTTTGTCTACTTAGAAGGTTTTGAAAAATACATTCGTATTTTCTAATAAATACCTCATTTTTTAAATTTCAATGCCTGTTTTATTGATCAAAAATAATGTATTTTGTTAAATCTAATTCAAATGAGTGCATTTGTATTATTAATATTATTAATTTAAAAGCCTTCTGGGACACACAATTTTTATTTCTATGTTGCGTAGAATTTTTTTTTTAAATATAGTTTAAGATAGTATTTTTGTCACTAAATGGTGCCGGTTACAGTTTAAACGTCCAATTAATAATTACTCCCTAACTAAACAATAGAAGAGTACCTAACTCTAAACAAAATCCAGATAATTTTTGACCCCTAATGAAAGTCATATTATGAGCTTTGGCGGCAAAGTACAGTTTTTAAAGAACAAAAGAACACGTTACAGTTTTTGGTTGTACCACTTTTTGAACTTGTTGTTCTATATAGAATTGAGTATTTACCTACCTACTCATTCCATATCCAAGAGTACAAAGTCAAAAGTTAGTTATCTATACATATAATAAAATTCTAAACTTGCCGATGATGTACATTGAAGATATTTGCAATAAAATTAATTGGGGGTGTTCAGGATACGTAATGGAATACATTACGACCATTTTTAGAATTTTTGTCTGTTTATCTGTTTATCTGTTTGTCTGTTTGTTTGTTCGCGCATCACTTGAAAACGACTGAACCGATTTGGATGGGGTTTTCACTAAAGTATAGGCCATGGCTTGGGTCAAGTTATAGGCTATATTTCATCGCAATCGGTTTATTCAATCAAAAGTTATGAGTATTTAAAGACAAAGTTGCTAGCGCCATTGAATTTAATGCACGCTTAACTTAAAAATTACTAAACCGATTTGAATGATTTATTCACAAAAAACATGGGGCATAGTTTGTATTAACATTTAGGCTTTATTTCATCGCAATCGGTTCATTCGATCTAAAGTTAGTAGTATTTAAAGACAAAGTCGCGAGCACCCCTGAATTGTATGGTACGCATCACTTAAAAACTACGAAACCGATTTAAATGAAATTTTCACAAAAACGTAGGGCTTAATTTGAATTAGCATATAAGCTTTGTTTCATCGCAATCGGTACATTCAATTAACAGTTATGAGTATTTAAATACAAAGTCGCGGGCACAACTGAATTTGATACACGCATCACTTAAAAACTTCTAAACCGATTTGAATAAGGTTTTCACAAAAGCGTGGACTAACATAATTATAGGCGTTATTTCATCGCAATCGGTTAATTCAATTAAAAGTTATTAGTATTTAAAGACAAAGTCAACCGCCACTGAATTTAATGCACAAAACCGATCTGAATTCAAAGACCAACTCTGCTGCTTCTGCTATGCAAAGATCAAGTCAAAAAATCCTCAAGGCTTACGGTTTGGTTTAGGTAGTTAGTACCAATTCAGCATTAGAACTGAGGAGTTAGAACCCCAAATTCAATAAAAAATTATTTGCAAGATGCCAGCAATTGATAATTTTTTAGGGTTCCGCGTAGTCAACAAGGAACCTTATAGTTTCGCCGTATTCATCCGTCTGTCCATCTGACTGTTTGCAGCTTAGCTCATAGATGTTTAGTACTAAATAACTGTAATTTGGCATGGGTATACATACTAATCATGCCGACAAAGTGTTAAAATAAATTCTTAAAAAATATTGTTTTTAGGGTACCTCCCCTAGACTTGAAGTGGGGATGAAATATTTTTTCTCTCTTATCGCATGATGTGGTATCGTTGAATAGGTCGTTTAAAAATATTGTGGGCGTGGGAAAGCCATTTAAACTAATTAAATCAAATTAAAAGGTATCGAAACAGTAAAAGTATTAAATTAGTAAGTAGTAGTAAGTATTTTTCGATTTAGGGGTCCGTTAGCGAAATATTAAACTTTAAAGCAAAAATGTTTGTTAGAGTCAAGTGTCGCCCCCCCCCCCCCCCCCCCCCCACCCTCTCCCAACTAAACGGTTGTGGTTGGAGATGTGAAAAAATTCACGGCAATTGTATAACGGTATGGTAGTGTAAAACAAAAAGCACCCTTTTAAGTTCATAATCCATATACTGTAACGGGCAACTATACGGGACCCTAGACTGCGCGAGACCCAACACGCGTGGCCGGTTTTTTGACTACGAATTAGCATTGTTGGCATCAAGCAAAGACCAACCTCCGGGTTCTAATTTCTCAGTCCAGATCATTTGGAGGTAATGTCAACATAAACTATGTATTGAGTAACTTCGTAGTGTGGTTTTTTTTTTTTTTTTATTAACTATGGGTTTGCTCTTGACCTCAATCCAGTCCTCACGACGAAGATGGGGTCGTAGATGTAGCGAGCTTACCCAGAAGATGCCTATTCACTCGTACTTTAAAGGAATCCGGGTTGTAAGTACTCGGAAATACTGACGCAGGTAAGGCATTCCACTCCTTGGCTGTGCGCATTATAAAAGATTCAGAAAGGCGCTTGGTGCGGATATGTGGGATGTCAACCAAGAAGGGGTGATATCCCGCGGTGCGTCTGGAAGTCCGATAGTAGAAAGGGGAAGGTGGGATGAGCTCATGTAGCTCTTGGGCACACTCACCGAAGTACAATCTGTAGAAGACCGACAAGCAGGCCACTCTGCGGCGGTGGGCTAGGCTATGAAGCTTGGCCTCCACCAGCTTACTATCGCCAATGAGCCTCCTGGCTCTGCGTTCAACCGAGTCGAGTGTGGCAAGTTGATACTTGGCTGAGCCATCCCACAGGTGGCAGCAGTACTCCATACATGATCGGACCTGAGCTTTATACAATACTAAGAGCTGTCCAGGAGTGAAGTACCGCTTCACCTTGTTTAAGATGCCCAGCTTTTTGGCCGCAGTTTGAGCCTTAGACTCGATGTCAGCGCCGAAGTTGAGTTTCGTGGTCAAGCTTATACCCAGAAGCCCAAGACTGTCGGAAACAGGGACAGATGTACCCCGGAAAGTAGGAGTCAGATTAAACGGACTCCTTTTTGCGGTGAACAGACAAGCCTGTGTTTTGGTGGCGTTGAAGTTGACTAAATTATTGTCACCCCACTGGGAGACAAGACTTAAAGTCAAGTTTGTTCGCTCAACCATGGCCTCCCTCTGCGAGCGTATTTTATCCCCGCTGGCCCCTGCGCCAGATACATATCATCAGTACTGTCATCTGCATACCCAACAATACCTGACACAAGGAGGTCATTGATGTGCAGCAGGAAAAGTGTCGCGGAGAGAACAGACCCTTGAGGAACTCCAGCATCAATTGCCATAAGGTCAGAAGAGCAGCTGTCAATGACAACTCTAATCGACCGTTCTCTCAAGAAATCAGATATCCAGCTGCAAAGATCAGCGGGGATGCCATAAGCGGGAAGCTTGCTCAGCAAACTAGCGTGCCATACCCTGTCAAAGGCCTTCGAGATGTCAAGTGATACAGCCAGTGCTTCACCGTGCTTCTCGATGGCCTCGCCCCAGCAGTGCGTGACATACACAAGAAGATCCCCAGTCGATCAGTCGATCAGTGGTGAGGTATGTGTGCTTTGAGAATCTACAGGTTTCTAATAATTGTTAATTTGTAGGGTTAAGAAGAAACTTTGCCATGTGAGACACTTAGGTGAGACATGACGATGTTCTGACATATCGTTAGTGTAACTATTATTACCAATACTGTACTAATACTATTATTAACAATATAGTATAGTTCTGATGATTTTAAATTAGTATTTAACTGGCTTTTTTCTTATTGCTGTCTCCCGTTTGCAATAGAGGGAAGTCGGATATGTCTTTTTCCTACTCTTGACTCCTATCTTCTTTGATTAATTCATTGCGGGTTTCAAGACAGATTAGAGTCATCCCCCGGGCTCGCTTGACTTCATTGTCCAGTGTTGTGAATGGTAGCCGCTGTTGATCCTGGTTTACAGGAGTTACAGCGGCAGCGGTGGGAAAGTGTGGTGGGCCTATGCCCGAAAAAAAGTAGGTACCTACTTATCAAGCAATTTAGATGATGTTTTGAAAAATTTATAAAGAGATTCTACTTTATATCTTAATTTGATGGCAATAATTTATCAAGTGAATTCCTTTTTCTTTATATCTTTCTTTTTTCATTTTCTTTCTTTTTATTTCTTTTTTCTTTATATTCTTTCAGTGGTCTGCGCGTACGAAGTCGCGGGCACAGCTAGTTCAGTAAATAAATATAGTTCAAAACGAAAAGCGTGTCCAGGGATCTCCAGGGGTATAAAAATATACCTACAATAGAGGCAGAGGTTAGTAAATAAGAGGACAAAAGCATCCGTGAAAGCGAAAACATTCAATATTCTTTATGTGCAAACTGACCCACGGGTCGTTTCTGTCCGTTATACTTGACAAATGTCGAGAATCCCCTTATATTCCTTTGGGGACACATTTGGTAGAATCCTAGTATTCGCATCTATGTAGATTACTCTCATGTACTAAGTACGTAAAAGATAGCTAGGTATTTAGAAATTTAAACACATTTTTTATAATGCAAAAAACTACAATGTATTTAGTAAAATATAGTATATCTTATTGTTTTGTTCTCATAGATTTTTGCTGTGTCAGGTTTGAACTTTAGTTTAATATGTGGAGGGTTAGATTAGTACGATAGGGCTGGCATATGGCATAATCTCAACTCAAGGCTAAAAGCCCTTTATAAAATAAAGATTTAATAAAACCTTCAATAATAGGGGCAAGGTGGAGAGAAAACTATATTCAACTTAATTCAGACGTAAAAGCGTTTGATGATAGCAAGTTTATCTGTCTACGAGCTTTTACCCGCGACTTCGTCCGCATAAATTATATACCAGATTTTAAGTCAGATGATAAGCTATCAAACAAAAAAAGTTTCATCAAAATCGGTTCAGTAGTTTTTGCGTGATACTCGAACAAACAAACACCCAAACAAACAAACAAACAAACAAACGAACAAACAAACAAACAAACAAACAAACAAACAAACAGACAGACAAAAAATCCAAAAATTGGTGATTTGGAATCAGGGACATCTAAAAACCATATCGTAATTTTTTTTTGTAAATATCTTCAATGTACAGACAAATTACTGTAACAGTTTTATAATAGTTTAGATTAGATCTGTTGTCATGCCCAAAATGTTTAATTTATCAATAAATTATATCAATGAATTAGGTAAACATTTTGAGTATGACAACTGCCAAATTCTTTCTTTTTACGCGTGCAGACTGCAGTTGTAGTTGTAACAAGATAAACAAACAAAACGGTAAATAAAATCTAATAAAGGAATTAAAAGGTTGACTTTTCAGAGCACCTACCTCGAATAATTGTTCAAAATTTCCATTCATGAATAATTTCAGACAAACAATGCGGATGTCAAAGTTCTATGACAGAATTTGTGTTTTCAGGGCAACATGTTTGTATTTTATGGAACAGTGCCTTTATTCGTTTATTCACGATTTTAATATAAAAAACGTTTTAGCGGACGGCATGTATTTTGAGACCCAGACTTAGAGGTCCCATACATGAATGAAACTTAGTAATATGTGTACAATGAAACAAAACTAACAAAAATGTAAATTGACTGTAACCTGTAGAAGTTGGGGGAAAGGTATTTCTCCTTATGATACCTTTTGTATCAACTGTGTGAAACTCATAATCTTTCTTATAAGATAGTCCACTCAATCTTCTACGCATTCATTGTGTTTATTTTAATGAAAATTCACGATAATCGTACAATATTATGATAATTGAAGAAAACGAAATCACACACACTATCAGTTCAACCAAGCCAAATACGTTCCATAACGACAAAAATACCTCAGTGATAATATTAGATGAAAATAGCTGTCGTGTTTGCGTTTTGCTGCTGCTTTTTGGATGATTTGTCTACTTTACTAGTAATTTCCACTTTAATATCCAGACTTCTGGAGATGTGGAAGATTTTTTTTAAAATGCCTTAATTTTTTCTGTTTATAATAATTATGACCGCCGTCCTGAATGGGTTTTTTAGTTATTGTAAAAAAAAGGCTGGGTCCAAATCTGTCATTATTCTTTGATCATTGATCCAATACACTTTAGATTCTCCCAGCCAGTAGAAAATGACCTAAACTAGGAGTGCAACTTTTGAAAGTCACACGTTCAATTCAGCAGTAGAAAATGTCAAAATTACTATGGAGAATATGACGACCACGATTTTGACCTTGTGACTTTCAAAAATCTCACTCCAGCATGAAGTTTGCGTATTCATTCGGTCATGATTTTGAATCTCAGGATTCAAAAACTGCATTTCTGTTCTTGTACGAATGGCAGCACCCCTATAAATCTGATCACACTTTCTGTAACCCCCTGGTAACCTCATCAAACCATTGCGTGTTCAATTTTCATGCGTCGACGGCACTATACCGTGTCGAAACATGACAGAATATAGAATGTGTATTACCATTCTTACCTTGAAGGCGTTTCGGAATTTATTCGACATTATGTTGTAGAGGAACGGGTTGATGGCAGTCGACAGAAAATACAGCACTCCGGACATGTACGTCAACACGATGTAGACCTGGGGAAAATAACATGATTTTAATAATTGGGTATTTGACTACATTCAAAATATTTTATTTTTATCTACTCGATAAAAAAAGGGTTAGAAAATAACGCTAAACTCCCATTTTCATTGAGTTTTTAGCTTGAATACTATTTTTAATAACAAGATAAACTATTAAATGTAATGAAAATGTTGATGACGTCACAACTCAATATTTAGTACAAATTAATCTTCATACAAAGCCTAGAATCGTCCTAGGTAGTACAAAGCGTACAAAGCGCATGTTTTGACGTCCGATAAAGTGTAGCTGATTCGACTAGTTGTCAAGTAGCTAATTGGTACTTCTATACTTACTTGCCATCAGAGACGTTATTATTTTAGTTTGAATGGGGTCTTAACAGACTTGCGCCTGTGCCACACCGACAATTACTGATCTTTTGTGATCGCCCCTTCTATATAGTTCCCCATTAATTCCTATAGCAGTTAGGAATCGCAGTATTTTGTATTCTCATCTGGAGTCAGTAGGTACCTGTCTGCCAAGATCAATATTTCGTTTGTCTTTGCACATGAGTGGACCACATTCGCAGGGAATGTGCAGAGGAGGTTCCATTTTCTCTCTGTAAAACCTGCAGCAGGTCGAGTCGCTTAATTTCAAGGTGTGGGTGCATGTGTGTTCTAACCACGGATTCCAAAACGGTTTTCCCGAAGGCTATAAGATCTGTCCGTCAGATCAATTTCTTGACCCGACAAACCCCTAATACGTAAATCAGTTCTAGCTAGATACCTTCCCGAGTGACGAAACCAGGGCCTCAATTGCACTATTTTATACGGGTTTACCGTTTGGACGGAACGTTTTTGGTTTAGTTTTGGTTTAGATTTGGTTTAGCTGATGTAAAAATGCTATCGCGCATTTTTTTTGAACGGTTAAATCGTTGACGTTACCAAAGCAAAACCAAACTCGAAACGTTTAAGCCGTAAACGTTTCAAGTTTGGTTACCAAAATACATACCATACACCTACCACGCACCTACCACGAACTTACCACGCACCTGCCACGCCAGAAAATTCGATCGAACGGACATCGAACGTTACGACAACGTATCTTCCGAAAAAAAGCTAAATCGTTACCGTTAATATAATTAGCGCGATACGAATTGTGCACAACGTAACGTTTTTGGTTGTGGTTTTGTTTTGGTAGTATCGTTCAAAATTAGCGCGATTGACCCCCTGACTTCGTCTGGCGCACCCTGGACAGTCAGTCTCGATATCTTTCCACTAAAGCATGAGTGATTGTCATAAGATATATCTCTTGCTGACACGAAGTCGGAACCAACAAGGAAGGGGGGGGTCGATAAGGAGTGCATATAAAGTAGGTACTCTTCAACTTAGAGTGAGAGAGTTTTGCATCATTTTAATACAGTGCATGATTGATATTTAATTACTGATTTAACTTCTGATTTTGACGAGGACTTTTGTCTTGTCTGCGCAAACGGAGATTGACGAGCAGACTAATTTTCTTGGTCCCCTGTAATTTACAGTGACAATTCAAGTTACATTGTTTGTTACTAAACATGAAGTAAGTAATGTATCACTGACTTTATCAGCAATGTACCCTGCATTTTCATTGAAAATTACAATCGTCACGTTTATAAATTAAATAGGGCCCTGGGCCCTGTTTAATAAACGCGACAATGACATTTTGACACTGACAATTGAGAGTAAATTGCTGAGAATGCTAGGAGACATGAAGCACTGCAAGTTTAGTGTCATTAGTAAGCAGCAATGTTCTCTGAATTGTCATTGTCAAATTGTCATTGTCGCGTTTATCAAACAGGGCCCAGTGTAACATAGGTACCTTTAATCAAAGTAAAGGTCGTTTTTGTAAAAGTTGCCAATACCTACCGAAAATACCTACCCAATAAAACAATAACAGGAAAGGATAATGAAGAGACAGCCGAAGTTTACCTAACTAATCAAGAACAACAAATAGGTAGGTAGTCGAAACATTTCTTGCGTAATGCGTATTTCGTAAACAACGTCAATAATGAAAATTAAGTTGGAGATTGCTGTTCTAGAGTATCCTACATTTTATACAGAATGTTACAGAAAGTTGTAGTTATAAAATTAATAAAAAATTACCGCAGAAGTTTGACAGAAAAAAGTGTTTTCTGTAAAAAGTATGGAACTAATAAACGATCGGAGCAAAAAAAATCTGCTGTCTCATACCTACATTTCAGTCGAGTCGGTATTACAGTTTAGTATGGAACAGCAATTTTTTTTTGGCTCCGATCGATTTGCTCCCGTAGTAATAGTGATTCAGTTTTATGGGTAGAGTATGTGGTTTAAACTTGGTTTAAAGGCTAATGATACTTTTCCTTACACCCTGTATAGGAATCCGAGTAAGTAGAAAGATCTAAAAAACTGTTTTATCCTTTGACTTGCAGGCGTGGACCGAGGATCTCTAGGGTTTAGATTGTTATTTATGTGATAGTGATAAGTACTTACTTTGGATTTAGGATCCATTATCTATCGCGGTAGGGAGTTTTTGAACTGTTAAAACTACTTTTCGGCTTTCCGCGCCTTTTTTCATGTGTAAAGGGCTAGGTATGTGTAGACTTTACTATACTTACTCTATCTATATTTCTTTTAATCAATTCACAGTGAAACTAGTCTAGGAATAGTACGGTTTGAGATTGCATTAAAGACAATACCAATATTACTGTTAGTTTATAACACTTTTGTCGAGATTTCGTAGTTATATGTATAGGATGAGGACCCTGAATTTCTAAAGATATGTCTTACTGCCTTACTGCATACCCGCAAAATAGACAGTAACTTCAATCACAAGGCAAATTTTACCAAACAGTACATAAATACCTCATTTTACTTTTAAGGTTATCATTTTTGAATACCTACAAAATATTAAATATCTACTCAAATTTATATTAACCGGGGATTATTTTATTGTTATAAGTAAAACGTATTGAACGAAGCCGTCCTGTACTAAATCACCAGCTTTTTGTTCATACCGTGTAATGTGTTGTAAATGTTTTAATTATTCAATAATACACAATTAAAAATCGGCGTTTTTGGCGTTTGAGTTTTCGAATTTATATTTTTCAAGTATTTATCTACAATATTCCAAATTATCCCCCCAAATAGCAATAAATGCAACCTACTCAAACCTGTACAAAAATCCGTAGGTTTTCTAGACTAAGCATACCTGCTACTTGTATATTTACTAGGTATATTTTTTATAATTAATTAAATTTCCAATTAATTGGTATGGTATTATATTTAGTTGGTATCTGGGATATCTCTATTCAATCAATTTCGATCTATCTTTTACATTCTTCGCAGATTTTTTAACACTGCAGCGTATGTAGGTAAACAGTTGCAAGGGGCGTCCGCCCGGTTTTGAGTAACTTTTTAACCATTTTAATACATTAACTATGGCACTTTTTAAGGAAAAATCAAAACTGAACAATCTGCAGGATGTGAGAAGTGATGTGGTTTTTCTCGAAATCTATTTTAATTAATAAAACTGATGAAAAACGAATCCAAAGTCACCCCTTTTTTTCCAGTTGTAACCATTTTACTCTTACATTGTTGATCAGAAGAATATGAAACAAAATTCTCCACAATACAATACGGAATGATGTGGTTTTCTTAATTTTTGAAAATTCATGAAAAATCATACAGGTTTTAGAAAAAACGGAAAATTGAGGTCCCGTAATGCTACGGCAAATCCGTTAAAACGGTGCTTCATTTTATTCTTTATTACTTACCAATGATTATTCTTTTTGAATTTTGAAAATCGGTCCAGTAAATAAATAAATAAATAAATAAATATCTTGGACAGTGTCACACAAATTATCTAGCCACATTTAAAGTACCAGAATCAAGCCTGGACTTGTATTATGATGACTAGACGATGACTTGAATATAGAATACATATATAGATACAAACATCCATGACTCGGGTACAAATATTCATATTCATCATACAAATATTTGTCCCTTACGGGATTCGAACCCGCGACCCTCGGCACAGCAGGCAGGTTCACTACCGACTGTGCTACCGAGCCGTCAAAATAATAGTAATTCCAAAGTTATTGAATTTTCAAGTGTGCTCGAAAATAAAATGCCCCGCGGACACGTGTGACGTCACGAGGCATTACTGCGTACCGGTTACAAGGGACTTTAGTATTTAAAATGTTATATCTCGGATATGGTGCGTCCTATGTCGAAAATTTATAGAATCAAAAATGTTCTCGTGGATGTGTTCTACAAGATGCGTACATAAAAAGTGGAAGTCATGCAGACATCTTACATTTTATATAATATTTTAAGTCCTAGAACCACAGATTACCCCCAATAGATACCGCATGATGAACATTTTGTACACGCCCGAAGTCACAATTTTTGGCTTTAGGTGCGGGTAGCGGGGCACGAAACGGTGCAACGTGATTGGTCAACTCAAGGTCGCACTACTTCTAGCTCGCTCACTCGCGTTGCTTGTATCAGTGAAAAACCATAGATGTGTGGCGAGCGTCGGCGGCCCTGTATGCGGTATCTATTGGGGGTAATCTGTGCCTAGAACCAATGTTAATTTACTACTAGAGCCCATGGCGGCTCGAATTTAGGGGTAGGGAGGAGGGGGGAGGTGTGCCGTTTGGGGGAGATAATTTGGTAATTGACTTGGACAACATAAACGATCTAAACAACTCGAACAACTCAGGCAACTCGAGAAACTTGGTCAACTTGATCAACCCGAACAACATAGGTAAACTCGAACAACTTGAACAACATAATATGTTGTCCAAGTTGACGAAGTTGGCAAGTTTGAGTTATTTATTTTGTTCAAGTTGTTCAAGTGGTTTATGTTGTTCGAGTTGTTTATGTTGTTCAAGTTGACCAAGTTGTTCGAGTTATCTGAGTTGTTCGAGTTGTTTATGTTGTCCAAGTTGACGAAGTTGGCCAAGTTGTTTGAGTTATTTATGTTGTTCAAGTTGTTCGAGTGGTTCATGTTGTTCGAGTTGCCTGAGTTGTTCGAGTTGTTCAGGGCCTCAATTGCGCTATTTTATACGGTTTTACCGTTTGGACGGAACGTTTTTGGTTTAGTTTTGGTTTAGATTTGGTTTAGCTGATGTAAAAATGCTATCGCGCTATTTTTTTGAACGGTTAAATCGTTGACGTTACCAAAGCAAAACCAAACTCGAAACGTTTAAGCCGTAAACGTTTCAAGTTTGGTTACCACAATACATACCATACACCTACCACGCACCTACCACGAACCTACCACGCACCTACCACGCCAGAAAATTCGATCGAACGGACATCGAACGTTACGACAACGTATGTTCCGAAAAAAAGCTAAATCGTTACCGTTAATATAATTAGCGTGATACAAATTGTGCATAACGTAACGTTTTTGGTTGTGATTTTGTTTTGGTAGTATCGTTCAAAATTAGCGCGATTGACCCCCAGGTCGTTTATGTTGTCCAAGTCAATTACCAAATTATCTCCCCCACCCCGCACAACTCCCCCCCTCCTCCCTACCCCTAAATTCGAGCCGCCATGGGCTCTAGTAGTAAATTAACATTTGTCCTAGGACTTAAAATATTATATAAATGTAAGATGTCTGCATGACTACCACTTTTTATGTACGCATCTTGTAGAACACATCCACGAAAACATTTTTGGTTCTATAAATTTTCGACATAGGACGCACCATATCAGAGATATAACATTTTTAATACTAAAGTCCCTTGTAACCGGTACGCAATAATGCCGCGTGACGTCACGCACTCCGCCGCGTGGCCAACTGGCCGCCCAAAAGTTGCGGCATTCAATTGATCGTAGCTCGCTCATTTTTGGTCGTAGGAAAAAAATAAAAACACCAATGTTCAGGATTTTTAATGTACTTTAATACTACATTCAAAACAAAAATCGTTACGGATCCTCTGTAAGAAAGAGAGCCTTGCATAGGGAGGAGTGGCCTTAAGGGGTGACGGTGACCCATGATACTAAACAACTTTCCGAAAGGAACAATAGTTAATTGTTATGCAAGGCTGCAAAGTTGCTTTTTGGCGCGAGTACTTGTATTGAAACCTGAGCAAGCGAAGGATTCCAAGATTGAACCACAGCGAAGCGGTCAAATATAGAATCCTGAGCGTCGCGAAGGTTTCAAAAGTACGAGACGCAGAATAACTTTGCTGCCGAGCGAAACACACAACTTTTCACTTCACTACAGCGAGGAAAATTTCAATGCACCAACCTCATTTTTAGAATAATCGCACTGGCCAGTACGAAAATGGCATGAAAAAAAAACTTGTTTAGGCTGTTTTTCTTTATTGAATAGAAAGATTCGAATTTTAAAAACTCTTTCCACGCTAGCGGATAAAATGCACTTTTGCACTCAGATTTCGAATGACAAACAGAATCTTTCCGAGCTTGTGAGGTGAAAAGATATTTTTTATTATTTTTTCGTACAAAATTTTTCATCAGCTGATTGCATTTAGTATGGAAAGTTCAAAATTTTTTTGTTAATTTCTTATTGGTTTCTTACGGAAAGTTGTTCAGTATCATGACTGTTTAACTTAACACCCTGTATACATATTATATTAGGTACCTACTTGTTTGATTACGGAAGTGGAATTCAAAAACCAACTCAACAACGTTACACTTTACACCCTGTGCTCATAAACACGGTTTTAGGCTTCGTACAACGTGTACGAAGCCTAAAACCGTGTTTACGAGTTTCAATTGTAAAAGTGTAACACGCTCGGTGGAGTGCATCCGGGCTTTGTGTAGTACAGCTGACATCGTGGCTCTGCAGGAGACATGGCTGCTGCCCCATGATCTTCCCTATCTGGACACCATTGACCCGGACTTCGGCGCGACGGGCACGTCGGCGGTGGACACGGCTGCTGGCCTGCTGAGAGGCCGACCGTACGGAGGCGTTGCGCTGATGTGGCGTAAAAGTGTGTTCAGTGAGGTCTCAGTGGTTCCGTGTAAGAGTGTGCGTATCTCCGCAATAAAAGTGTGTTTAACTGATCGCCAATTTCTAGTCTTCTCAATCTACATGCCAACAGACTCTATAGACAATTTAAATGAATTTTCAGAATGCCTGGGAGAAATAAGCGCTATTATAGAGAGCTACTCTGTAGAATCTGTGTTTATGTTAGGTGATTTTAACGCCCACCCCGGGACGCTATTCGGAAATGAATTGGTAGAATTCTGTGAGCAAGAAGAATGGACTTGTGCAGACCTTAGTATGTTGGGATCAGACGCTTATACCTACATCAGTGATGTTCACGGGACTAAGAGATGGTTGGACCATTGTGTAGTTACAGGCGCGGCAGGTTTGTCTGTTTTAGATGTTAGAGTGCAATACAATACCTACTGGTCCGACCACTTTCCAATGGAAATCCACTGTAACCTTAATATTATAAGACCGAAAACTGTATTGCAGAAAGATGTTTGTAATAAGATTAAATGGGGGGAACGTACTTGTGAACAAATTGAAAACTATAATAAATTTTGTAATAGCAGATTAAGAGATGTAGACTTTCCTGTAGAGTTCACCGAGTGTGGTGGTAAAATATGTACTAAGATAGAGCATAGAAAAATCTTGGACAATATGTATGAAACTGTGACAAATATACTGATAGAGGCGGCGGTGTGTAGTTTTGCTGGTAGATGTAAGCGTAAAAATAAACATGTAGCGGGATGGAACAGACATGTAAAGCAGGCTCATGGGGAGGCTCGACTTGCGTTCCAAAACTGGGACCTACACGGTAAACAGGCACGGGGAGTATTTTATGACCAGATGTGTGAAACCAGAAAAACATTTAAAGCTAAATTGAAATGGTGCCAAGATCATGAAACCCAAATAAAAATGGACATCCTTGCCACCAACCACAAAAGTAAAAAGTTTGGAAAATTTTGGAAAAATGTGAAAAAGTTGGATCCCAGGTCGAGTCTTCCAGTGAGTGTGGAGGGCGTGAGTGATCCAGGTCAGGTGGCCAACTTATTCAAAGATCATTTCGGGATCCAGTCTCCCTTGGGGGCGGCGTCGGAGGGAGGAGAGAACATGGCAACTGGTGGGGACCCGCATGTCAGGTTTTCAGCAAAGGAAGTGGCTCAAATAGTAAAGGGAATGACTCGGGGAAAGTCTCCGGGACATGACCACTTAAGCATTGAGCATTTGCAACATGCGGGTGTACACCTACCGAGAGTACTTGCCATGTTCTTTTCTCTTTGCGTAGGCCATTCATATCTGCCGGACAATCTAATGAAAACCATAGTAGTTCCCATTGTTAAAAATAGGACGGGGGACGCCTCAGACAGGAACAACTACAGACCAATATCGCTAGCCACGGTGATCGCTAAGGTACTGGACTGTGTGATAGACAGACGGATGGAAGAACATGTAGAGCTTCATGACGCCCAGTTTGGATTTAGGCCGGCTCTATCTACAGAGTCAGCTATCCTGTGTCTCAAACATACAGTCCAGTATTATACGGATAGAAAAACCCCGGTCTTTGCGTGTTTCCTGGACCTGTCTAAGGCGTTCGACCTAGTGTCTTATGACATACTGTGGAACAAGCTTTCAGAGGATACGACGCTCCCGAAGGAACTGATAGGGATCTTGAAATATTGGTACAGCAAGCAGTGCAATTATGTAAAATGGGCTGGATCACTCTCGGATGTGTACAGGTTGGAGTGCGGGGTGAGGCAGGGAGGGTTGAGCTCGCCCCGTCTTTTCAACCTGTACATGAACAAGCTGATTGTGGAGCTTAGCAGCACCAAGGTGGGCTGCTCTATTGACGGAACATCTATGAACAATATGAGCTATGCCGATGACATGGTGCTGCTAAGCCCGACAATCAATGCCCTCCGTAGGCTCTTAAGGGTCTGCGAGGAGTATGCGGTGACTCATGGTCTCAAATACAATGCAAGCAAGAGTGTACTGCTTGCTTTCAAAGCAGGAAATAAATGCTATAACATCCCTGGCATCACTCTTGCTGGCTCGCCACTTGTAAAGGTGAACGAGTTCAAGTATTTGGGACACTGGGTCACCGATGACCTTAAGGACAACTCTGACATGGAGCGGGAGCGCAGGGCGTTGACGGTGCGCTGTAATATGTTGGCACGCAGGTTTGCACGATGCACTGAGGAGGTAAAGCGTACACTTTTCAGAGCTTTTTGCCAGTCGATGTACACGTGCAGCCTGTGGGTCAGCTATACGCAGGGAGCCTACAATGCTCTGCGTATCCAGTATAATAATGGGTTCAGGATGCTGATGGGGCTTCCGAGGTTTTGCAGCGCGTCAGGGATGTTCGCGGCGGCAAGTGTGACTTCCTTTCATGCCATAATACGCAGTAGAGTCGCCTCCCTGATGCGTCGCGTCCAAAGTGGCGCCAACAGTCTCCTGAACACCATTTCAAACCGGCCACACTGTCCCATCTGGAGGCACTGGACGAAACTACACCTCTCCGCTGCCCCCTCTATCAGAAAATAGGCTATGTAGGTATAGGACTACAAGTTGATAATACTGTACTAATATAGTTTTTAAGTTTATGTATACTAACAATCTATGGACTTTGTCTGAAATAAAATTATTTTGAATTTTGAATTTTTTTGAATTAAAAATAGAATACAAGAGCCTCCTCATTTTTATTTGAAGTCGAAATTGATGTTGTTTATTGTATTCTACCTTCCACACCAATGACTTTTTTACACGGAGAGAAATTTTTTTGTATTGTACAAGTATTGTACCTTTTTCCTAGCTGAGTATAATTAATATTAAAGTGCAGAATCGGGTGCGTGGTTACAGGCACTGCCTTCACCACACATGGGAACCCTGCTCGACGGTGACTCGATGCGTGTGGCGGTAGCTCTCCTCCTGGGCTGCGATGTTTGTCAACCACATCAATGCATCTGCGGTTCGACGGTGGAAGCGAGCGGCCATCATGCGTTGAGCTGTCGTCGGTGCTCGGGGCGACACCCACGTCACCACACACTCAATGACATCGTCCGGAGAGCACTGATTTCAGCCAACATACCATGCAGGCTGGAACCGCCAGGACTCAGTCGCACGGATGGGAAAAGACCTGATGGCCTAACGCTGGTGCCATGGCAGAGAGGAAAGTGCCTGGTATGGGACGCCACGTGCGTCAGCACTTTTGCCGCCTCACATCTCAGCCGCACGGTTCGGTCTGCCAGAGCCGCCGCTGAATTAGCGGCTGACAAAAAGCGGGACATTTACTCGGCCCTAGTGCAAGATTATTATTTTGCGCCACTGGCCTTTGAGACCACGGGCTGCTGGGGGTCGGACGCTTTAACTTTCGTAAAAGAGCTCGGCCGTCGACTCCGGGAGAGTGGGAACGACGCTCGCTCCGGGTACTACTTGATGCAAAGGTTGTCCATTGCCATCCAACGCGGAAACGCGACAAGTGTCATGGGCTCCTTTGCACCAGGTATGACCCGGGGAGGGCTCTTTGACTGAGTGTAAATATTATTGTAAATATTTTATTACGCTAGTTTTATTTTATTTTGTTACTTAGTTATATTTTAGTTAGTTAGTTATAGTTTAATGAGTTATATTTTAGTTAGTTATATTAAAGTTAGAGAAAACAGGGTATGATCGTATCTACTAGAATTATCTTAGCAATTAAAAACAATCACTGCACAAAATAAGAAAGCATGTGCTCACGACTATATTCCCTGAGGGGGTAGTCAGATATATTCTGAAACCTCAGAACATCCACGTTTCGATAGTAATAAATCTCTGTCCAGTGTGTCGGGGGGAACAGTCATGTCTCGAAATTGAAGCATGCAGGTTTCCTCACTATGTTTTCCTTCACCACAAAGCCACTGGCTTTTTCAATTACAAAAAACTCATTGGTTGATACGAGTCGACTTGGACGGGGATGGAACCATCGCCTCTTGCACGGCAGGCAAGGTTACTCGCCACTGGACCACCACGGCTTCTTCCTCTTCTTATCCGGCAGAGCCCTAGCTGGTGTCAGAGTTTTTTCAGACCGCCTTACGGCCTCTGACGTGGTTTTTATGTAACGACTATTACCACCAGAGATAGTAGCCGGAACCAACGGCTTAACGTGACATTCGAAGCACGGAATCATTTTTCTTTTCAAACAATCAGGTAGGTGATTCAGCCTGCAATGTCCTAACCAACTGGAGAAAAACGCACAAAGTGAGATATCACTAGGTGTCCCCCTTGGGAATCGAACCCACGACCTCCGTGTCGAGAGCCCAATGCTCAACCATTAGACCACGGAGGCAGTTATATGTTAACTTATGGATAGCTATAATTGGCCATCAAAAATGTAAAATTATAGTAAATTATGTAACTAACGGTCAGTTGTAGAAACGCTCATTAGAGTTAATCCTACGTCAACAAGACAAAAAGTGACAGCAAGAGATTTAATGGAGGATTAACTTTAATGAGCGTTTCTGCAACTGATATACCCTGAATAAAACAAAATGAATAAATAAGTATGTTATAGATATTACCAAGTAGAAAGTGTCGCTGGGATGCTCCAGGCTCTTCCCGTAGATCGCCAGCAGCCTCTGCACGTGGAACGGAGCCCAGCACACGAAGAATGACAGCGCCACGGCCACTGCCAACAAACACGCTTATTTAGTTTAGTCACGGAATATACAGGGTGAAATTGATATCATTAGCATCCCTTTAAACTAAGAGTCTATTGATCAAACTGAACTACTTTTACTATGGGAGCAGACCGATCGCAGGAAAAAAAAACCTGCTGTTGCATACATTTGAGTCGACTATAGGCATTGCAGTTTAATATGGAACAGCAGATTTCTTTTTACTCCGATCGGTTTGCTCCCAAAGTAAAAGTTGTTCAGTTTGATGGGTAGACTCTTAGTTTAAAAGGAAGCTAATGATATCAATTTCACCCTGTATAAGTTTAGTTGGTGAGGATATAATTCGTACGGAGCTCTAGACGACGTGTTCATGAATTAACGCAAAACTAGAAAGTACTTAGTTTGTTTAGAATCGAGAGCAGAATCCAATTATCAATTATCAACAAAGGTAATTTTTTTCAAAATATTAAATAATTTGTTAGTAAAATTTACTGAACCAGACAACCCACCGCACGGGAACACTCACCCTACCTACTACCAAATAAGATTCTTAAAATATATTCATGAGCACGCTTTCATTCATTGCTGAAATAATAACAAATCATTTTTCCATGAAAACAATGCGAATAACTTTGAATAATGGTAATTTTAATAAAATAATGAAATTATTGTTTCAATGCAATCATTTCGTTATAATTATAAGTAAGTCGGTTCCAAAAATAACGGGTCACCAACATACTTTAATATCTCGGAAAATAAGAATGATAGCTTATTCAAATAAAAAGTATTTCATAGACTATTTAATATTTGCTTAAATTAATTGATAACATGTTTAGTTTTCATTTGTTCAACTACCATCTCCACAAGTGGGGCATAAAAAGCACACCCGAGTGCGACTGCGGTGCTCCGGCGCAGACCGTCGAGCACATTGTTAACGAGTGCCCTGAAGTGCGATTTTTGAAAATCATACGAGCGACTTGGCAGTAGAAAATGTCAAAATTACTATGAAGATTATGCATCTTTCTACTGCCATTTCGCTCGTATGATTTTCAAAAATCGCACTTCAGGCAGAAGATTCGACGGTGGAATCCAGGAGTTGAACGAGCTAAACCCGAGAGCCAAACTATGGCTCAAAACCATAGATATCAATTTGTAATCTCCGCAGAAATGAAAAGAAAGAGCCATACGATTAATAATTTGTTTGACTTAATTAAAATACATAAATGCAAATGCTTCAATTCTAACTTAAAACAAAAATTGAAAATAACCATTTTTTGTCACAGGTAATATTATAATATAGGATAAAATTACCACATTAATAATAAATGTTGAATACTAAAAATTAAATTTTCGAAAATCATTTGTTTAGGTTTTTGCCTTCTTTATTGGCATTACGTCATAGCAACCAGAAATTTAAGTAGTAGTATTAAATTGTCTATAAAATACTTTTTATTTGAATGAGCTATCATTTATAGTTTCCGAGATATTAAGGTTTATGTTTTTGGTGACCCGTGGTGACCCGTTTTCATTGTTGTCGAGTGTAAATCGGTTCCCGGATTTTGGGGTGTATAAACACGTATATTCCGTGAACGGAGCTCTATACGAGTATGTAGTATATGTTAGTTAGAAAAACGCTTATAATAAGATGGCGTACATTATGATGGCATCTTATTTTGAGCGTGTAACGTCACTTTGACAGCACTAAAGTCAGCTGTTGGTTTTCTGTCTCTTTTCTTAATTTTATTTTAGAAAGTGGCAGAAATAAATTTAGTTAAGTTAAGTCGTGGCACAGTCCGAATCGGTACCATCGCCACAGAATATAATATAAGAGTACAAACAATGCCAATATACCTACTATACAGCTATCTTACTATATAAATAAATAAATGCACAGGGTCCAACTGAATACAATTAAACAACTTAATCATATATAAAAAAATAAGAATATAACGTTGTAGTCATTGCAGATTTTCAATTTATCGGCTCACTGCGCGGATTTGTTTTTATAATGTTATAATGTTATATATGTTAAGTTATTATCTTTAACGATACTTTTTTGGAAATGTTGTTTAATAGTATAGAAATAAAAAAATACGGTAGAGGGCAGCGCAATAGACTCGGTACCCTCTTAAGACCCTATATTGTGTGTCTAATATTATTTTAAAAAGACATACAACGATATATAGGTAGGTATAATATTATGTAACAGAATTTTTAGACTACTATATTTTTCACGATATATCAAGAGTTTGATACAAAAAAGTACCTACCTACACGATACAAAAAAAGGACCAGCCATAAACATTTAGCATTTAGTTGTGGTAAACCTTGATTATAAACAAGGTAAAAAAGATTTTTTGGTAAATTTTTAATTAAAAAATCGTGATTTTTTTTAGGTTTATTTTGTAAGTCAGCTCTTTAGTGATATAGTATAATTGCAACAAAAATACAAAGATGAGTATATGGGATAAAGGTATATTATATTCCGAGAGATAAGTGTACTTTTTGCAACCATCAGCAGCAAGACTGATTCAGTGTTTATGGGGATGGATCAGGTCTGCTGCATAACTCCAGTCGGTTTAGGAGTTACTGATGATTAAAGGTCTGTAAAAAATTAACAATCAGCTGGAAGTTAGTATTGTTGTAGTATGCACTGTAGCTATGTGAACAGTACAAAAACTGACATGGTTCATCAGTCGGTTTAGGAGATACAGCCGTTCAAAGGTCGGAACTTTGACTGGCTGTATCTCCTAAACCGACTGACAGAACTTGACAATTTTTGCACTGTTCACATAGCTACAGTGCATACTACAACGATATCATACGATCAGCCGTGCAGCTGATCGTTAATTTTTTACAGATCTTTAATCATCAGTAACTCGTAAACCGACTGGAGTTATGCAGGCAGACCTGGTCCATTCCCATCACAGAGATGCTCTACACCCATGAACACTGAATCAGCTTTGCTGCTGATGGTTGCAAAAAGTACACTTATCTCTTATACTATTATGTTTATTATGTGATTTTATGGGGATCACTGAAGGTCAAAGAATAAAATTCGTGAGTAAACCAGTACGTACCTACCTAAGTTTAGGTAAGATGGAGACTGGAGTTCAATTACCTCCCATGAACCGGGTTGATATGGTAAAAATGATAGTGAAGGTATCATTGGGGTCAAGTCATAGGGAATTGTGTTTTTTTAACTAGCTGTTTAACACTCCAAATTTATATTACTTTCGTTCTTTTAAGTTGTTGTGAACTGTGCAAACAAATTTTATTATTGTTTAAATAATTCAATAGGAAGAATTTAAAACAAAAATTCATTATTTTTAATGCAATGAAAAGTTATTTAATCGAATTGAAGTGTAAATGAATTTCAAAAATGTTCAGTATTCTCTTAAAAGACATATCACGTAATACAAAAAACACTTAAAATATTTATAAAAAAGAACAAACTTCAGAACTGCGACACGCTTCGTCAAAAAGGCAAAATGTCTGTATTTGAAACATGCGTCGTCAAAAATAACTAAGTATACTGAACCCGACCGACCCGACCCGACCCGACATACCAAAAAAAATTACTGTGTTCTTTCTAACACTTAATCAAAATTTGATCATTATTTAAACGATGTAATAGGTACATTAATATATTTTTAATGAAGACCGCATGAATAAAATTCCCATTTATTGACTAACTCTGGGAAACAAATTGGTTTTCGTCATTAGAGGATTAGGAACTCTATCTTTGCATAACTATGTATAATTCAATAATTAACTTTTTCAATAAAGATTAAACTAATTAAAGATTTAATCATTATGTATCTATCTGTGTAAAAGGTTCACTCACGAGCCTTAACCCGGACCTTTGGAAGGCTTGCGTGGAAATAACAAACCTTTTCTCTATTTAAAACCAAAAGTTTGATTATGTGCTACAAAACAGTTTGTAAGTCACTAAAGTTCGGTTAGGTAATTCATGCAATAAATTATTTGATTTGATTTGATTTGATTTGGTTATATTTAACAAAACATTTTTTTCAGTGCACCGGGACAGGTGAAAAATAAAATCTTGTAAAAACTCAAAATTTTAATTTCCTGTTTCATAATAATTTCAAACAATATGAAACACAGGATTGAATTTCTATGAAAAATTTATGGCTTTCTATCAAAATCCGACTATTTTTTTTTTCATTAGTTGTTGTGTCTTATCTTCCAGTATTTAATTTACTAAGAAGATATTTCCCAAAATTGTGGTCGCTACACATCAGGCAGCATTTCAAGTATTTCACAAAAGTTGTATGACCCTTTTTCTACAAAAAGCTCAATAAATATATTTATTTAATTCATGATCAACAAGACCCAAGGATAAGTAAAGTTTCTCAGAATCCAATATTTATGTTGTAGTATTTTACCCTAAACTTTTTGGCCCATCAAAAGGCAAATAACTCTGAACATAATATGAGGGTTTGTATTAAAAGGACGGTCCTCCCAACTATAGGTAACCAAACATCTGAAGTTCGGATGAGACATTATTGTAGGAAAATCATTGCATCTCGGGACCATATCGCATCGCGAGCGTTATCAAATAAAAAGAGTGCGGGAATAGGGACGATGATTGATCCTGGAAATTCATATCTTATAACGAATTCCAAAACAAAGGCTTAATTCAATAACAAAATGTTAAAACGAAATTACAATCAAACAAAAAAGGTATAAGCGTTTGAAATACGTTTTTTATCGTCTTCTATCTCTTTCATGCAAAACAGATGTTTCTATGACGCTTCGTTATTATTTGTATTAAAATACGAGGGTATGACGTCACTCCCTTTATATCTGCCTCTCGCTCTAACCGTTAATTTTAAACACTTATATTTCGGTTATTTTTGAAGATATTAAAAAATCTGTTTCACTTTAGTGTTTAAGATATCAAACAGTTTTCAAAAAAGAAATAAAATAAAAATTGTCATCATCCCTATTATGTTCGTTGGCAAGCAATCTTTTCGTCATATTATTTATCCATCTATGCTTTTAAAACAGTTCCATGACTGAGTGTCAGACAACGCACACCTAAACCGGTGAAGATAGAAACATGACATTTGGAATATACAGGGTTTTTAGGGTTCCGTACCCAATGGGTGAAAACGGGACCCTATTACTAAGCCTACGTTGTCCGTCCGTCCGTCCGTCCATCCGTCCGTCCGTCCATCCGTCCGTCCGTCCGTCCGTCTGTCCGTCCGTCCGTCTGTCCGACCTAATTAGGGCTGTAACTTTTGAACTATAAGAGCTAGATAGTTGAAATTTCCACAGAATGTGCGTTATTACGGCGGATTTGTTAACAAATAATAAAAATGTCAAAAAGTTAAAAATTAAGGGGGGTTCTCAACAAGAAACTAGTTTTTATCGACGTTTTTTCTTCACGCTCTATCGTAAAAACGGTAATACATACAAGCGTCAAACTTAGTGTAATTATAGAACAAACTCTACAGAATAATAACAAATACTAAAAACCGGCCAAGTGTGAGTCGGTCTTGCGCTAAAGGTCCCGGAAAAAAAATGTTTTTTTTTCTAAGTTCATAATGTTTTGTTCTGTGGTGGTGTGGTACGGAACCCTCGGTGCGCGAGTAGCCCGACTCGCACTTGACCGATTTTTATTTAAGACGATCAGACCGTCAAACTGAATAACTTTCTCTATGGCACCAACAACGAAATTGTGAAAAAATATCAGCTGTCCACTACAAAACTGCAAACCTACTCGAGCCAAATGTAAGAGACAGCCTCTTTTTCAAAAGCTTTGCCATCATCAACCTAGAGTGCGATTATTGAAAGTCACACGTTCAAAGTCATGATCGAATGGTGCATAATCTCTATAGATAAAGAAAGAACGTGTGACTATCAAAATTCGCAGTCCGGATTGATATGGCCAGAATAGATAAAGCATGAGGTATGATTTTGCTCCCACTCTGTAGAGCGATTTTTGAAAGTCACACGTTGAAATCAGCAGTAGAAAATGTCAAAATTACTATGGAAATAATGCATCTTTCTACTGCCGATTTCAACGTGTGACTTTCAAAAATCGCACTCTCGGTTTACGCAAAGTAAACGCAGTCGGGAAAAAGAAAGAAGAAAATCTAGATTTTTCCGCGCTTTGTGACGATCCAAAGTGGCTCTTCTAAAAAGGTAAACATAAAGTTCTGATGAACGGTTCTGAACTTTATTGGTATATAACATACCGTTGGGTCGACACGGTTAAGGATGTTTTATTGCTAATTTTACAGTCCTACCGGGACTCCCTGAGCCCAAAGCTCATAAATACTTAACTACCAACTGTAGGAAACTTTACGTTTTGGCGTGGGATAGAGAATAAGAAGGGTTCTAACTGAATCCAAGGATTAAACTTTCAGTAGGTAACCTACTGCACACGAAAATGATAACAAGTTAATAAACTTGTAGTGTTACAATATGATAAATGATAACAAGTTAATAAACTTGTATTGTTACAATACAAGTTTATTAACTTGTTATCATTTTCGTGTGTATACTTCGATCACAGTGTTGCAAAGTCCCACCCAGTCTGAATCGCCAAAAATCTCGGGCCAAGTAGCCCAAAATCGCCTATTTTAATTTGGGATATAGCCTAAATGGCGACCGGTCGCCAATTGTATTTTTTGGTCGCCGATAGACCCCCTGATGTAGCCTAAAAGGCGATAAATCGCCTAACTTGGCAGCACTGTTCAATCAAATGCATGTGTTAAAACTGGGTATTAAAGCAAATAAAAAATGTAAAAATTGTTTGCGAATAATAGGTACGTCGTAGTAATTTAGTACTCTGATAATACTTCGTAAGCTTGTTACCGAAAACATTATTTATGGAGGCTTGAAAAACAACCCTCCTTCTGGCACAGTCGGGTAAAAAGAGTTAAATCTAGTAAAAAGTTTTACATCTTTTATTACATTGGATTTTTCAAAAAACTGGTATCTGGAAACATGGCAAAAATATTATGCAAAGTACGAGTGAGTGCACTGTTAAATTGACGATGGTAAGAAAAGGTTGGATTTTTTTATTCGTACACACCACTTAACTTAATAAAACTACTGAAAAAAAAAATTGTTTACTTCAACCAACATCATGAATCCATATGAGCCTGTCAACATCATGACTTCTCCGACTAAGAGAACTTTGTTAAACGAATTCGGCTTGTTGTTGCACCATACCATCTTTTGTTTTTAGTAAACAATAATAACGTCATTTCAATTATTTTGGTGCTAATTAAGAGAAATTATACTTCTTAGTTTGCTCGCATTTTTTTCAGTGATTTTCACAATTTTGACTAAAATAGCACAATTATTATTCGAACTCAGACCCAATTATTTATCAGCCATCAAAACTCTTTTTTTATCTCGAATTTGAATCACCTCCGTGTCTGTCCGTCCGGGTCCGTCCGGGTCCGTCCGTCCGTCGGTCACAGGCATTTTGCCAAAGTTGGGTTGCCTACCTTTTTCCAGGTATAAGACCAGGTTGGCAACTTAGATCAAAGTAAAACTAAGTTGGCAACCCTAGTATGTGTGTTACATAATAGTTTTCATATATTCGGACTTTGATATAAACAACGTTGATATAAGTGGCATAAACACGTTTACTTTGACACAAGAAACTATTCACGACACGACGAAGAGCTTAAACTTGTTTCGTGTGCTTTATATTTATATCCCTTCGTCGTCTTTACGGAATATAAACAAGTCGGAAATACAAAACAATTTTAGTTTTCCTCGTTTTTGTAAAGTGATAGTGATATACACACGGCGACAGATCAACCTACCCACAGTTCGACCTTGTGTCCATGAACAATTGAACATAGAGTTCAACTATGGGTAGATTGATCTGTCGCCGTGTGTACCTATATCTGAAATTATGTGGTAACAAAACTATTTCATTATAATAAGATAGATACATAACCAATCAGTTGCTGCTCAGTGGTTGCTGAGTTGTCAATTTTATACAAAAGTTTGACGCAGTAATAAAAGTATATTATTTCTTAATGGAAAAATAGTGTAGAAAATTTAGATGTCGCGTCACAAATAAAATATGCAATTTATACTATAATTACGAAGAAAGCTTTTATATTTTCTATGAATAATTTCGAAGCTTTATCTTGGTAATAAAAAAGCGTCAAACTTTTGCATGAAATTGACAACTCTGCAACCACCTTAATGCGATTATAAATAAATAGGTTCCTTCTTAGTATGCTGGTGGTTTTTAAAGGGGATGATGAGACCATCAAACTACTTTCCATTGAAATTGCAAAAAATACATAATCTGCTGTTCCATACAAAACTGAAAAATGCCTTCTTGTTTTTGCCGTTTCGATGTTGGTCCCATACAGATTATAATATAGTCGTTCAGTTTTATGGTCTGATCAAAACTGTCAGCCTATTAAGAAGGACCCTGTAGATCCGATTCAATCGTAAATTGAACTATAAAATCCAGAGATAAAACTCGACCTTTGATGAAGTTAGGTAGGTATGTAAAGTATAGATAGGTCTACGTCAACTTTTGTATAATACAAGTTTTGTCACATAATTCTTCTGTAATTATGTGACATTCTAATGCTACGTAAGATAACTGTTACAAATACTCACCCAACATTCTGATGACTCTCCTCTGGGACGCGCCGTTCCTATATCGAGTACTGCGATTCGTTCTATCATTGCTCTCCACCGACAGTTTCTTTGTTGGATGCAGAACTCGCGACGTACGCAACTTTAGACCTATCAACGCATATAATACTGATATAACCGACATAGGAACCACGAAAAACACAAAACTAGATATAACAAACACTTGATGCACACCGTGTCCTTTCACTGTGCACGCACTTGTGTTCAATCCGTTCTCATTGAACTTTTCTATACCGAACTGCATCGCTTGAGGCACAGCGGTACACAATGCGCACACCCATATCGCAACTATGAAACGCACCGCTCTCGAGAGTTTGGACATTGTATGCGACATGAACGGACGGCATATAGCAATGTACCTTTCTACAGTAAAAGCTGTTATTGTTAACACTGTGGCGTTGGCGGAAGTCTCCGAGGCTAGGCCGAGGGCTATACAATGCGCTTCGCCGAGCGGATACGTGAGGGGGTTCCATAGCCGATGGAGCTCTATTGGCAGCCCGCAGACTAGGAGGATGAGGTCGGATATGGCGAGGCTGAAGAGGTAGAAGTTGGTGGCGGTGTGCATGGAGCGGTTGCGCGCGATCACGACGCAGGTGCTGGTGTTGCCGAGGATGCCGGCCACGAAGATGATGCCATAGGCGACGGAGAGCGGCACGAGCAGGTCCAGCGAGTCAGGCTCGCCGTACGCGGCCGCCGTCACAGACACGTTGCTCGCGTTCAGCACCAACAGGTCCTCGTACTCGTTCTCCATCGCTCATGGACTCCGGCTCGATGTTAACATTCTACCTGTGAACAAGAATAACTCGTTTTATATTCCGTAATAAAAAATCTGATCGGCGCTTGTTGCAAGATAATCGATACGTACGTTTGGGTCGATGTTAATGAAAATAATGAAATGTTTCTACATTCACATAGATTTTATGCGGGTTTTTAATTTACCGGTTAGTATGAATGCCTTGACTCGACAAAACAATGAGCCGTTGGAATACAAAAATGTGTAATTGACTTGGCAAGTTAGCAGCATCCATCAACGTCGCATGACATGAATTTATTGTTTTAAACAATACTTAAAATGGTGTAAAGTTGTTTACCGCGACACGTCTTGACTCTATCTATTAGGTGCTATACCTAAGTATTGCAATAATAGTATATGTAGATAGTAATAAACCGACTTAACATATATCCAATTTACGAGAGATTGTCTTAAACGTCTTGTGTTAATTAATTCCCTTACAGTATCATGAACATTCAACCCGGTAGCTAATGATAACATCAATATTTTGATTTGATACATATCTATTTATTCGTCGAGTAGCAATTGAGACAATGTGATTATTAATTCGAACTTTTTGACTGGCTTTTCAGAAATTTCATCATCATCATCTTCATCTTATCCGATTGACGTCCACTGCTGGACAATGGCCTCCCCAAGGATCGCCACAAAGACCGGTCCATGCGCTGCCCTCATCCAACGGGTTCCTGCCGCCTTCAGCAGGTCGTCAGTCCACCTTGTATCCACTACTCTACTATATACCCACGCTGCTGACATTTTGGTGTCGTCGAGGTGACATTGGTGTTTTGGTTTAGTGAAAAATGTATCACATTTTCACTATAAGTCTTCTACTTGATAAAATTAAAAGGTCGATATACTACCTAATTAGGGGGTCTACTCCGGGATTCGAACTTCGCAATTGCGTGAACATTTTCGTTCCAATGTCAACTCTATTACAATGAAGAGCGGACCGAAACAGTTGCGATATAGCGAACATCGAAAGTGCGGGTACAGGGCCAGACGTTCATACGATGAAATAAATCAAACATTTGAAATAATTAGAGATGAAACAAAGTTTTATGAGAAACTATTTCAGTTATAAAATTTTCTATCAAGCTTTTAATTTTCTGTTTCAACAGACTGTTATAGGTACCTAATAGAGAGCTTCAATTTCCAGCAAGTCATTTTGATTGATGTAGGTAGGAAAGATAATTATTTAAAAAAGACTTGTTAGGGTATCATCACCTTTCATGTCATGTAGGAAATAATAGGTTCTTTTAAGAATCTGCACACCAAGGTTTCTTAATTGCAATATTTAGTTTTAGTTTCAAGCTAGGTACGTTATCTATCTAAACCATTATTAAAACTGTAACAGACTGTCTGTACTTTGAAGATATTTACAAGAAAAAGATTACGAAATAGTTTTTAGGTGTCCCTGACTCCAAATCACACATTTTTTTTTTGTCCGTCTGTTTGTTTGTTTGTTCGGGCATCACGCAAAAACTACTGAACTTAACTGTACTAAACTTTCTTGTTTGAAAGCTTATGATTTGACCTAAAATCTGGTATAATATAATTTGTGCGAACTCCCGGGTAAAGCATAAAAGCTCGTTTCTGCTAAAGTCTACCTATTTACCTACCAATGATCCACTGGCACTTCTGTATGAAAATTCTAGATCGATCTTTTGTCGTTTACTTTCTCTACTGTCGTCTGTTTGCCATGTGGTGTCTGGCTTCGAAGAGCAACAACACCGACGGCTGTCGCAAGAGGCGACTAATAGACCGAGATCCGACCGTAAAATTATGCACCTATTTCTTTTTTGAACGAAATGTGATTCTAGTAAATGTTTACACAGGGGTTCATACAACGCCGCCAGGTAGCCTAAAAAAATCTTGCCGCAATTACCTTTTGCATTATGATTTTTGGTACAATTTTTTCCACTGTTATCTTTTTGGGATATGATAAGATAAAATATATTCTTTATATTCCTTTTTTCTTTCTAAATTTGGTGCCATCGAAAGGAGACTGATCTAAAGAACTGGGAAAACTAAGGTTGCCACCTCTCAGTCTGCCGCAACTTTGGGATTGCCAGGAGTGCGATTTTTGAATCTCATACATTGAACTCAGCAGTTGAAAATGTATGGAGATACGCATCTTTCTACTGCTGATTTGACATTAAAAAATCATACTCCAGGAGTTAGATTTTTCAAAGTCAAATCAGCAGTAGAAAGATATATATCTCCATAGTAATTTTGATATTTCCAACTGCTGAACTCAGCGAATGAGATTCAAAAATCGCACTCTTGGTCCAAAAATGACTTCTTTGAACCTGGCAACCCTAGATTTGCGGCAGACTGAGAGGTGACAACCCTAGTTTTTCTTAGGTGCATAATTTTACGGTCGGATCTCGGTCTATAATTCCTTCATGCATCTTCAACATCCCTGATCACCGTGCTGCTACCTGTTTTAGCCACTGTATCCAACCCCATTTCTGGTATCGGTTTTTCCATTAGATTCAGGGGGATAAGAGACCAGAGTTAATTGTGTTTAGCGCTTATGCTCATAAAAATATCCTGCGTACCTGACTGGTCGTCTCTTAAAGCAGTCGCTGTGTCGAAATTGACTTTGAGAATGTACTAGAGTGAACAACTTTCACTATAGAGATAATGTCGAAATCGCGAAAAAAAACGGCTGTTTCATACAAAACTACAGTACCAACTCAATTTAAATTATAATCTTAAACCTTAATTTAATCTTTAAATATCACTAAGATGTTTTTTTATACCCTGTATATCCATATGTGTACAAATTGTACAGTAAACAGTTAAAACAAAATAAATAAATTAAAACGGTAACCTCTTATAGTCGTAAAATAACTAATTAGAAAAATGCCCGAGTAGAAACTTCTCATGGCCTCCGGTTAGGTATCTTGCTTCTTATAATTATTAATGTAACACGTATTTTTAACATAATCTCATACAACAAGGACGAATTAACTTGGCACCTGGCTCGCACGTGGCACGGAATTCGACACACCTCCTGCTACCCCCCGCGGGACCCCGCCGTCGCCGTGCGAGGCTGTAGCATAGCATCTCAGTTATTGTTGCACGTGTCCCTACGCTTTAGCATTTTCGAGTTATCCTTTCCGAGTTTTCCGAGTTTTTTATTCCGAGCCACGTGCGAGCCAGGTGCCAAGTTAATTCAGGCGGGTTGTACAAACATCTCTATCATCTATTTTTAAAGTACCTACTTTAAAATGGTCAGACCGGTCATGGTCACCGACCAGCTACATAATGTTGTGTCGTTTACATCAAATCTTGTAACCATTTAAATATTATTGTGCGTGTGAATAACGTTGCGTGATATTATAGAATGAAGTCGACTAGAAAATTTGTATTTATAACCATCCTAAAATAAATAAAGTCGTGGGTATACGATGAGATATATATACCTAACGATATTTTAATGTTTTTTATTATTAAAGAGAGAGAGAGTGAGAGACAGACACAGTTTACTTTTATAAGCTACGAGCTTTTACCCGCGACTTCGTCCGCATAAATTAGGTATATTATACCAGATTTTAAGTCAGATGATAAGCTATCAAACAAAAAAAGTTTCATCAAAATCGGTTCAGTAGTTTTTGCGTGATACTCGAACAAACAAACAGAGAGACAGACAATTTTTTTTCCAAAAAGCAGTAGCAAAACGCAACCATGACAGCTATTTCATTGTGTGATTTCGTTTTCTTCAATTATGTATCGTAATAAATACGGTTATATAGTAAATTTTCATTAAAATAAAAACAATGAATGCATAGACGATTGAGTGGGCTATCTAAGTTCACACACTTTCATTCAAATACCTTTCCCCAAACTTCTGCAGGATAGAACCAATTGACTTTTTTGTTAGTTTTGTATGTATCTATCTATCTATCTAAACTATTATAAAACTGTAAGATAAGAGTGTCTGTACATTGAAGATATTTCGAAAAAAAGATTACGATATGGTTTTTAGGTGTCCATGACTCCAAATCAACCTTTTTTAGAATTTTTGTCTGTCTGTTTGTGTGTTTGTTTGTTTGTTTGATCGAGCATCACGCAAAAACTACTGATTCGATTTTGATGAAACTTTTTTTGTTTGATAGCTTATGATCTGAATTAAAATCTGGTACCATAATTTGTGCGGATGAAGTCGCGGGTTAACTCTAGTTATTACTAGGGATGCAACGATTCGGCCATTACGGTTACGATTACGATTACGATATTAATCGTTATTTATTACGATAACCGATGCATTACGATTATTTAAGCAAATTTAGTTGAGATTATACTCAGAATTAGTTTTCCTAGTGTTTCTTTGCATTCCAATGAAAGATAAATCAATAAAAAAAACTTTAAAAGTTTCCAAGATTTTGTAATTTTTCTACTAATTTGTTCACTTCACTTGGTCAGGATTCTGATTTTTGGATGCATAGAGGCCAATTTGCTTTGAAAAACACAATAAAAAATTATGTAACATGATTCTGTATAATCTCGTTAATCAAGCGATATCTCGTCCGATTTATTTTTTTAAATGGGGAGATTTATTCTCTCGGGAGATTTATTTTTTTAAATGTGGACGAGATATCGCGAGAACGAGAATGCATTCCTTACTTCAAACCGAAAATCAAATCATAGGAATCAGTAGAATTACAAAAAAAATTGAATCACATCTGATAAAAAAAAAGATTTTGCTCCAAATGAGCTAAAATGGCAGTGAGAGATCAGATTTTTTTTTTAAGTTTTTTTTTGGCTCTAGAATCTAGTATTCAGGTCTGGTATTTGACAAAAAGTGCAATCCGATTGACGTTTTCAATTTGGTTTAATAATCGTACGATTCTTACTACGGTGCATTGCATCGTTATTAATCGTGATTATTACGATTACAGATGCAAAACGATGCACCGCTTCGTAATCGTTGCATCCCTAGTTATTACCTACTAATTATTTTTATGAACAGTTCCATCTGAGACAGAGATAAAAAAAAGGCAGTCGCCAATCTTCTTTAAATTTAATTACTTACGTATGTTTTCTTTTATATTATTAGCGCGAAATAATGTGAAAAAGATACTGTAGGTATAGGTACGTTTTTTATTATTTTTTGCTTCATCTAAGGTCGAGGTACCTTAACTTTATACTGAGTGATTTACAAGATTGAAAATTTGCTTATACTTGACGTGAATTTAAATTTTAAACGAATTGATCGCACGCTGTTCATGCAAATTTTAATTAACATCTTTTCTAGAAACAACAGTCTTATCAACTTTTTGAGTTTTCATAATTTCTAGGAGAAATTGTTATTTGATTGAAATTAAATCAAAAAAGAGAAAGATACACGAACGAACGAACGAACGAAAGATATACTTATTTTTCAAGAGTTTTCCTGCTAAATACTGAATAAATCCTGCAGGCATGTTTTCTCAAGAAGGTGACAAGGAGATGACAATGACAGCTGTCAATGTTGGTGGGAGACGTATCGAACGAGATCGCTGAAATATTTACTTCAAAAATATACGCGTCGACTAGAAAACGCTGATTCTGTAAAAGTGATACTCCGACACGAACTACCATAGATCCTATCTATTTCTAACATTTCATTCGGTCCATGTTCAGCTGCATCTAAAAATAAAACCGGTCAAGTGCGAGTCGGGCTTCTCGCGCACTATGGGTTCCGTACCACACTACAACAGAACACAACATTATTACTTAGAAAAAAAAACTTTTTTGTCCGGGACCTTTAGCGCAAGACCGACTCACACTTGGCCGGTTTTTTGTATTTGTTGTTATTTTGTAGAGTTTGCTCTATAATCACACTAAGTTTGACGCTTGTATGTCTTACCGTTTTTACGATAGAGCGTGAAGAAAAAACGTTGATAAAAACTAGTTTCTTGTTGAGAACCCCCTTAATTTTTAACTTTTTGACATTTTTATTATTTGTTAACAAATCCGCCGTAATAACGCGTAATCTGAGAAATTTCAACTATCTGGCTATTACGGTTCAAAAGTTACAGCCCTAAATAGGTAGGACAGACGGACGGACGGACAGACGGATAGACGGACAGAAGGACAGACGGACAGACAGACGGACGGACGGACAACGTAGGCTTAGTAATAGGGTCCCGTTTTCACCCTTTGGGTACGGAACCCTAAAAATCACGGCCCTGGCTTCTAGTAATATTAAAATCCTACTTCCTACGAATATTATAAATGCAAAAGTTTGTAAGAATGGATGGATTTTTGTTCCACTTTCACGCAAAAACTGCTGAACGGATGTTGATGAAATTTGGCATACAGATAGACCATGGCCTAGATTAACACATAGGGTATATTTTTTATCCGGGTAACGCAGACGAAGTCGCGGGCAACAGCTAGTAATTAATAAATGAGGGATGCCATTTTTCAGAAAAAGAAATATATTGTGTGCTTTATAAAGAGACAAGATAACATTTTTCTACATATTTTTATTAGGGATGCAACGATTACGAAGCGGTGCATCGTTTTGCATCTGTAATCGTAATAATCACGATTAATAAAGATGCAATGCACCGTAGTAAGAACCGTACGATTATTAAAATAAATTAAAAACGTCAATCAGATTGCACTTGTTGTAGAAAAAGTTATAAAATCTTGGAATTTACAAACAAAAAAAATTTTATGATTTAACTTTCATTGTAATGCAAAGAAACACTATGAGAACTCATTCTGAGGATAATCTCAACTAATTTTTTTTAAATAATCGTAATGCATCGGTTATCGTAATAAATAACGATTAATATCGTAATCGTAATCGTAATGGCAAAATTGTTGCATCCCTAATTTTTATACGATTTACCGTATTTTTTAACTAAGTATTTTATGGTGTTGTAGGTATACTCAATACTTAGTTGGTATGAGAAAAAATTTTAAAAGTTGTTCAGTTTGATGGTTTGAAGCAATTGCAGAATGCATTGAAGCATTGAAGAATACACCCTGTCTAGAGATTATTCATTATGGAACCCAACAACAATAAATTTAATACCAATTCCGTTCCAAGGCATACCTTTGATCCAAAATACTCGTTATCAGTGTTTACTCAATGGAATTCAACCCTTTTCTGAATCAAAGCATAAAAAATTAATCTCCTCTGCGCCTTTCAGAGCGTTCTGACAAATAATAAGGAACAAGACATAATTTGAATATCTAATAATAAAAGAGAAAATGTTATAGAACGCTGAAATATTACATTCGAATGTATTTTACCTAAATATCTGAAATTATATTCTTTCAAAAGAAGTTAATCTACATCTACATCTACATCTACACTTCTACACTAATATTATAAAGAGGAAAGATTTGTACCTATTTTTGTATGTTTGTATGTTTGTAATGCATAGGCTCAAAAAGTACTGGGCCGATTTAAAAAATTCTTTCACCATTAGAAAGCTGCATTCACCCTGAGTAACATAGGCTATATTTATTGCTAGAAAAGATTAGACGTCCACCCGTGCGAAGCCGGGACGGGCCGCTAGTGTGTAATAAAAGTTGTAAACAAAAATTCATAAGTTGACGACCAACTTTATCAATTCATAAGTATCTTCAAAGATCGTCGAATTATAAACAGACTTTAATAATAAGCATTCTCTGGTTTCGACGTCATCAAAATATTTGGGAAATCCACTTGAAAACTACCTTTTTCAACTAAGCATGATTGAATTTTAGCACCCGGTTTACAGTGTGAAATTATGCACATGAAAATAACGCTGAAATACTATCCCGTAGACTCCCGTAGTCGCCTCGTATGACACCTACGAGCTACAGCGCGGCGTGAAGACATGCACGATGTAGACTGAAGACTATTCTAACACTAAAATCAACGCGGTCAATTTGTACAAAACCATTTCACGAATCGGTCATTTGTAGTGCAATGATGTGCGTTGGTTGTAGCTCAATCAAACGATATATGTTCTGTGTTTAGGTTATAATGCGTGAATATGAATATATAAAAAAATATATATTGCTCCTGACCGATTTCGGCCACGGCGACTGCTTCAACTCCGTTGTTTGCGTTGATGAGCTCTCATGTGGCTTACATAGCCAATCTTCTTGGAGAAGATCCTCGCACATAGCGGGCACGTGAGCACGTCGTTTTCATAGTGATACTGAATAGCCGCTGGTGGTCGGGCTTTCAGTTCATCACGTTTGGCATCCAGTTGTGACTGGATCGTCACTCAGAAACGTCATTTGCTAGAGCAAATGAGATAGACGGAACGCGATCGCGCGCGGCGGAGCTGCGGCCGGCGTACAATCCGACTTATTTTTCCACTATGCATGAGCACAGTAACCATAGTATAAGGAAGAGTAGGTATCTATGGCATGGCTCATACTAACACAAAATAAGAAGTCTGTACAATAAAACTGAATGTTTTCTATTCTGTTCCCCCAAAACTACCTAGCTAAACTATTAAATCCTTCGTACTAATTGCTATCAATAAAATACAGCATGCTTCTGGTACGTGCTTGCTGCGGCTGAACTACAAATTGCTATTACCTAAGGCTGTTGTTCACGTTTTGTATTGTTTTGTTCTCTTCCCAACACTACTAGTATTCGTGAAAGGCATTTTAAAATAAAACATATGGCCCTGTTAAGACAAAATACTGCAACCCCAATTGCAGCGTTTTATAGTAACAAATTTATAAGTCTAAAATACATAGTATATCGGGAACTCACAAATACCCGTTAAAATGTTTAATTCTAGATTAAGTCTAAAATAATCTATTATTTTATGTGAGCTTGGTACTACCAAAGTTTGGCGCGTATAATTTATAGGCTAAGTACCTGCCTACTTACTGAAATAGTAACAAAACAATTTTTTCTAACAGTTTTTTTTTTCAAAATATGAAAATAATGATGTTCTTGCAATCATGCTAGAGGGTCAGGAGAGCGATTTTTGAAACTCATTCGCTGAGTGCAACTTTCTACTGCTGATTTGACTTTCAAAAATCATACTTCAGGAATACAATTTTTGAAAGTCAAATCAGCAGTAGAAAGATGCGTATCTCCATAGTAATTTTGACATTTTCAACTGATCAACTCAGCGAATGAGATTCAAAAATCGCACTCCTGGTCCTGTTTCGTAAATTCGGAATCGGTATGTCACGTTTTTATTTGAAATTTCGTTGATAAATTCCTAACTTGTTACAATCTCGATCCGTTGAGTTTTCATACTATGTATTTAGTGACATTTTGTATTCTGGTTTTGTTATTATTACCTTTTTTGAAGAGCCGTATACTCAGTTCCAAATATTCAACAAAATACGTGTCATATATTTTATTATATTTTCCTTGGGGTAAGTATACAATACTCTCTGAAATACGATACGACTCTTTGTTGTAAATCTCTCTTGTCGCCATAACTTCTTCTTTCTTGCCTTATCTCTACTAAAGCCGCCATATGAAAAACTTTCAAGGTAAAAAGCGAATGAAAATATTTCGCAAGAAAATCTTTACGCAGATAAAAAGAAATATACGATTGAAAGATTATAACGTGTGTCTTTTACAGGATGTAACAAAACACTCTAGTAATACTTAAGGGGGTGTTTCAGACCATCAATCTGAACAACTTTCACTATGGAGCCGATGTCGAGAAAAAATAAAAAAAATCCGCCATCCCATACATTTGAGTAGAAACGATACTGCAGTTTTGTATGAAAGAGAGGATTTTTTTTTCGCGATTTCGAAGTTGGCTCCATAGTGAAAGTTGTTCAGTTTCATGGGCTGAAGCATCCCCTTAAGTATTACTAGGATGTTTTGTTACACCCTGTATAATTGCATATCAGCGGTGAGCCGATAAACCGTGGCAAAAAGTTCGTTGACAGATTAGTTGTGATGATATCCAATTTATGAAAATGATACTTTCAAAACTCAGTTATCGTACAACACGTGCGAATTAACTTGGCACTTGGCTGGCACGTGGCTCGGAATAAAAAACTCGGAAAACTCGGAAGGAATAACTCGAAAATGCTAAAGCCAGGGACACGTGCAACGTTAACTGAAATGCTATGCTACGGCCTCGCACCGCGACAGCGGGGTCCCGTGGGGGGGTAGCAGAAGGGGTGTCAAATTCCGAGCCACGTGCGAGCCAGGTGCCAAGTTAATTCGCCCGTTTTGTTGAAGTCCGTAGTACGTCCGAAATTACTACAATAACTGATATAACTCTCCTACATTTTGAAAGTATTATTTTCAAAAATTTGATCTGTTATGACAAAATGTAGATGTAATTCTGACTTAAAGGCATAGTCCTAGTCGTTATGGAGATATTTTAAGGAAACGCTGCACTTTGGGATAGAAGCAAGCCGCTTTGCACAGTGATAGTAGGGACCAAAATAAGCGATTTGACCCGCAGCAGCGCAACTTTTATCCCTTAGGATAATAGATGGCGCCACTTCATTAAAAAAAACTTTGAAAAATTCTACAAGCCAAACGGCTTCACCGATTTCTATTATTAATGTGTCAATCGAAAGAATATTTATTAGTTTATGATAAAAAAAATAAAAAATAAAGATATCTATAATGGCTGCAAAAAGCCATGCATTTTTGTAAATTTTTTAAAGTTATTTTTCCGTTTTTTCTTAATAACATTAAAAAATGTATGAATTGGGTATATTAATAATTATTCACATTGTTAATAAATCAATAACATGTTTAATAAAAAAAACCGCATGTCAATATCTTTAATAGTTAGGAAAATATTTAAGATTACATAAGCAGGTAAGGCGCGCCCCAGTCTTAGTAATTATGCAAAAATTACTCAATTTTGTACTGGAAGCAAGCCGCTTTGCACAGTGATAGAAGGGACTAAAATAAGCAATTTTACCCGCAGCAGCGAAACATTAATCGTTTAGGATAACAGATGGCGCCACATATTTCAACAAACTTCAAAAAATTATAGAAACTAAACGGCTACACCGATTTTAATTATTTAGGTGTCAAACGGTTCGACTTTTTATGTTTAAATTTAAAAAAATTAAATACTCAATTATTTGTAGAAATAGAAAGTGCAAAAATAATAAAATATATAAAAAAAATGAAAAATGTCATGTTTTCACTAAACTACGTTGAACAATGTATAAAGTGTGTTTTTTTCTTTGTCTAAAATTAGACAGATCTATTTCGAATCTAAAAGTGAAAACTGCATCGAAATCGGTTTAGTAGTTATGTAGATATTTCTAATTTCTGCCGATAAACGTCCACTAAACGTTGACGTAGGCCCCCTCAAGGATCGCCAAAACAACTGGTTCTGCACTACTCTCATCCAAAAGGTACCCACTATCATCACCGGATCGTCGGTTCACCTAGTGGAGGCCTACCCACGGTACGTTTTCCGGTACGTGACCTCGCGGTCGCCGGTCGAGAACTTTTCTGCCCCATCAGCATCGGCCAGCTGTTCTGCGAGCAATATGCCCAGCCCATTGCCACTTTAGTTAGCAATTCTTCGGGTTGTGTCGAATACATTTCTGATTTGATTTAGAAAGGGAAACTCCGAGCTTAGCCCTCTAGCCCATTGCACTTTTGTTGACTTGCAGCCTTCAAACTATGCCTTCATTTAGTATTATAATAATAATATTAGTATAGCCAGGTATTGTAGTTGGTGATTGGTATTGTAGTTGTGGTGTATGAGTTTAGATTCCGGTACTTTAAATGTACTAGATAATTTGTGTGACAATGTCCAAGATATTTATTTATAGCATTTCAAAATTTTATAGGTAGGTACTTTACTTACGTTTGATTCCCACAGACGCTTTTGCAGAATATTTTACACTGCAAGGTGCAAGGTTGGTCGACGTGTCGGCAACTACAGCGTATTGAGTCCGTCGCAGCCTCATTTATAAGTACATTGGTCGGAGAATGTTTTCAATTTAATAGTTCCCATCCCATGCCAATCTTTTTATGATGATGTAACAAGACCTCCTAAGGTAAGATGGACTCCACAATGGTCAAAAGTTGCAATTTGTCAGAATTATACCTCTTCGACTAACTAAATACGCTTGTAAATCAGGCTGCGCACAATGCACTGACCATTGTATATTTTAACTACTGTGAAGTCCATCCACCTTAAGAGCTCTTGTTACATCCCTAAAAAGATGGGCATGGGATGGGAACTATTAAACAGAAAATATTCTTCAACCAATTCGCTTAGAAATCAGGCTGTGACGGACACAATGCGTTGTGGTTGCCGACACGTTGACCTAGCTTGCAGCCTGTCCTCTGCAGTGTAATAAAAATTCTGCAAGGGCGGCTGTGGAAATCATACGTAAGTTAATAGATATGATTTGAAATGATATACAAATATAATATAATAAATTATGCTATTACATGGTCGCTCACTAAATTAAAGCCAAGTAAAAATGTTGTAAGTCACCCAAAGGCAATGGAGATGGCTATATAGATTGTCCCTGCGAGATCGATTAAGAAATGAAGAGGTCCATCCGCAAGAGAACCAGGGTAGCCGACAGCCCGACACAACCCGGAGAATTACTAACTAAAGTAGGAATGGGCTTAGCACATTGCTCAACGTACGGATGGGCGATGGGGCTGAAGAGTTCTCGAGTGGCCACCGCGCAGTCGCGTACCGGAAAGCGTATCGTGGATAGTCGTAATCGTAAGCGTATATCGTAAGCGTATCGTAATAAATCGTAAGCGTATCGTAAGGTGGACCGACGATCCGGTGAAGGTAGCGGGCACTCGTTGGATGAAGATAGTACAGGGCCGGTCCTGTTGTGGCGATCCTTGATTTGTGGACTTTTATCAGCAGAAATTAGAAATATTTACAAAACTACTAAACCGATTTCGATGCAGTTTTCATCTTTAGATTCGAAATAAATCCGTCTAAAATAAAAATACACACTTCATACATTGTTCAACGTAGTTTAGTGAAAACATGACATTTTAAAATTTTTTGTATATATTTTATTATTTTTGCACTTTCAATTTCTACAAATAATTGAGTATTTAATTTTTTTAAATTGAAACATAAAAAGACGAACCGTTTGACACCTAAATAATTAAAATCGGTGTAGCCGTTTAGTTTCTATAATTTTTTGAAGTTTGTTAAAATATGTGGCGCCATCTGTGATCCTAAACGATTAATGTTTCGCTGCTGCGGGTAAAATTGCTTATTTTAGTCCTTTCTATCACTGTGCAAAGCGGCTTGCTTCCAGTACCAAATTGAGTAATTTTTGCATAATTACTAAGACTGGGGCGCGCCTTACCTGCTTATGTAATCTTAAATATTTTTTCCTAACTATTAAAGATATTGACATGCAGTTTTTTTATTAAACTTGTTATTGATTTATTAACAATTTGAATAATTTAAAATATACCCAATTCATACATTTTTTTAATGTTATTAAGAAAAAACGGAAAAATAACTTTAAAAAATTTACAAAAATGCATGGCTTTTTGCAGCCATTATAGATATTTTTATTTGTTATTTTTTTTTATCATAAACTAATAAATATTCTTTCGATTGACACATTAATAATAGAAATCGGTGAAGCCGTTTGGCTTGTAGAATTTTTCAAAGTTTTTTTTAATGAAGTGGCGCCCTCTATTATCCTAAGGGATGAAAGTTGCGCTGCTGCGGGTCAAATCGCTTATTTTGGTCCCTACTATCACTGTGCAAAGCGGCTTGCTTCCATCCCAAAGTGCAGCTTTGATTTCATAACGACTAGGACTTGGCTCTACATGGGATGATTATGGCGACCAAGCCAAGGCAATTTTTGGATTTTTTGTCTGTCTGTTTGTGTGTTTGTTTGTTTGTTCTAACATCATGCAAAAGCTACTAAACCGATTTTGATGAAACTTTTTTGTTTGATAGCTTATGATCTGACTTAAAATGTGGTATACAATTTTTGCGAAGTTGCGGGTAAACTCTAGTAGTAGGTATATAAATTAGATAAAGTCATTATCCAACTTTTTTTCATTTTAATAAACATGGATTTTTATTTTGATATAGTGAAAAAAACAAAGAACATGTAAATTAGAAATTAGTACCCGTCATTTAAAAACTAGAAGCTTGTGACAGGCAACACTTCGCCACAACAATCTATCCGTAAGAACAGTGAAGTCCTTTACCAGAACTCTAAGACCTGCGTCATAAATGTCAAAATAGCTTAAGAGGAAAGGCGGGTTCCGTTTAGTCCGTACAAACGTATTCCCCTGTTTCCTCCCTAGATAATGAATTAATGACACTAGAGAAAATATTTTTTACCATACAATCTACCTCTGCCATGTCCCAATGTTTTGTTTTTTCCATAAATTAATTAGGTACCTACTATAATAATTAGGAGCCTCGAAATGAAAAAAAATTCCTCAATTTTACTTATGTTCCAGACATCCAGCAATAAAATTTGACAAATATAAACAATAAATGGAAAACATACAGACATAGCTAAAGCCTTTTTTCATATTATTATTCTTGAAAAAATTATTAAAATTGGTTTAGTTTTGGAGGAGGAAACAGTGGGATTACGAAATCGTGATTTCTTCCATTTTATGTAGATAAACTCAGTCCGAGCTGCATTTGTCATTTTCGCACTGGTATAGCTCGGTTGCACCGGAACAGCGCGACAGCAATAGATCTGTTAAGATGATAGGCGGGCTGAAATGTTAATTTGCAGAATAGGCAACTATTTCGACTGAATACGTATTTGTCCGATCCGCCCCACCCATACTAGACTAGAGCGCGAAAGAGAAAACTGCAGCTCGAACCGATTTTATATTTAAAAAAACGACGTAATCAACATTTCGTATTCCCCTGTTTCCTTATCCAAAACTAAACCGATTTTAATAATTCTTTAAAAAAAAATAAGAGAAAGACTTTGGCTATGTTTGTATTGTTTTCTTTTTTTTGTTTACTGGGTGTCTGAAAACGGGCAGTAAAATTGGTTATTTTCGAAGGTCCCTTGTTCTTACAGTTCTTACAGTTCTTACTTAATGCAAAAAAGCAAACATAGGGACATGGCAGAGGTGACATAGATTGTATGGTACAAAAATATTTTCTCTAGAAGTGTCGTTATCCAGGGAGAAAACAGGGGATTACGTTTGTAAGGATAAACCGTACTAGTCTATCCTCTTAAAAGCCTTTTCTTGAAATTTCTTGCAGACCGCCTTACCTCATAAATGATGCGAATTTGTATTTAGAATGAAGTGCCGGGGCTGGTATTTCCAAGACGTCATCAACAACATTTCTACCCACATCTCCTTATTTCCACTCAAGTATCGGAGGAAAAATATCAACAAATTAAGTACATACTAAAATAGAATATTGCTTTAGAACTGGCTTTACTGTACTGGATTCAAAGAGTCAACGTACTGGGGATTCATTCACAACATTCACTTATTTAGCTACAGTTAGTAATTATTATTCAATGTTTTTGATCACTCTATACAATACTATATACAGGATGACTGGTTGTATATTAGACTTATTACAAGGTGTCAGATAATCGATACCGGAATGACTCGATTTCTACTATAAGGAATACAGCAGATACGCCACAATATTAAGGTATCAGATAGCCCAAAACCGCAAAAACCTAAATCGCGCAATCAAATTCAAAATACCTACAAGCTCAAGCTTAGGCGCGATTGCGCTAAATATATCGCAACTGAACCATCATCATCATATCGTATGGCATTTTTTGTCTTTCTGCTTCGATCCGGGGAGGTTTAACTGAACCATGATTTAACCGCATGCGAAGCAAATCTTTTGACACATTCAGTATTGCGCTATTCATTAGACAGCCGTTAGAGCCGTCAGAGGGAGGTTACACGGTCAGTATTTTATCAGTCTGGTCCATCAGTCTGGTCATATATATTTGATTTGAAGGGAAACTGACTCGAGATTGACCCAACTAACATGGTGCTTCAGTATATCAGTTTCCCTTCAAATCAAATAAACATGACCAGACTGATGGACCAGAATGACAAAATACTGAACGTGTAACCTCCCTCTTATGACAGATCGCTGAGACGTTAAAGACGTCACATAGTAAATAAGTCAAGTAGAGCACGATACGGAATTAAACACAGTTGAATAGTAATAGGATTACAATGTGATTAGAACTGAAATTGGATTAGGATTGAACTTGGATGTTTTAAATTAGTGCAATCGCTCTCTTGATTAGCTACCAACGACCGTGCACTTTACACCTGGCTTCTCTATAACTCAGAGTTGTACAGACATTCTTATACCTAATCAGAAATCCATCGTTGCACGAATCACCCTGTATGATTTTAAATTCCTTTTTTATTTGTCAATAAAACTTGTTTTCGAATCGAACGTTATATTGCTTCAAGTAATAGGTACTATTTATACGTTTTGCTATAATTATAGTCGCACGGAAATATTTTGAGGACAAGTTATTCACGGCTATATTCATTATTTTGAAGCTTGAGGTCCGGCTTAATAATTATTTAGCGTTAGAGCTAATTTAACCGACTAACTAAATTTAGCCTTCGTTGGGATTCCAATCCCACGATTAATAAAACGAGTTTAATAAAACCAATTTCAAAACAATGATAAGTTTTTATCCCCGATCATAAAATATACAATAGGTAGGTAGGTACAATACTACAACGAATAATTATTAGTCTTGTACCTATAGTACAGGGGTGGCCAAGAAGTCGACCGCGTCTGCTTTTATGGTAGCCCGCTAAGAGTTCAATAAATAAAATAAAAAACTAAATCATGGCACAATTTTTGCTATTTTAATCATTCAGAAAATTACTAAAGAAGATGGGCAGATTTGGACCCAGCCTTTTTTTACGGAAGCTAAAAGGTCTTCATAATTATTATAAACAGAATAAATTAAGGCATTTTTTAAAAAAACTTCCACATCTCCAGAAGTCCGGATTCAAAAGTAGAAATTACTAGTAAAATAGATAAATCATCCAAAAAGCAGTAGCCATACGCTACCACGACAGCTATTTTCATCTAATAAATTAATTATCACTGAGGTATTTTATGGTCGTTACGGAATGTATTTGGGTTGGTTGAACTGATAGTTCGTGATTTCGTTTTCTTCCATTATCATAATATTATAATATGGTTATCGTAAATTTTCATTAAAATAAACATAATGAATCCGTAGAAGATTGAATAGACTATCTAATAAGAAAGATTATGACTTTGAGACACTTGCTACAAAAGGTATCATAAGGAGAATACCTTTCCCCCAACTTTTACAGGCTACAACCAATTTCCTTTTTTGTTAGTTTTGTTTTACTCTACACGTATAAGTTTCATTCATGTACGGGACCTCTACGTCTGGGTCTCAAATTACAGGGCCGGCCGCCAAAATTCTTTCGCTGATCGATTGGGCTTTTGAAAGTGAATTTTGAAACTTTTATCCCCTCGACCTCGAAGCTTCATGGTTTATAAAATCGGGCGATTAATTTCATAAAATGTTCATAGATTAGGTAATTGCTGCTAAGTCTTGAGGAGGAAATTATTCAAACTTGATACTTACTTACGACATACTTGCATATTTTCGGAAACTATGGCAAGATTCCATATTACCTACGAGAAGAATTGGTGTTTTCTATGATATCACCATGGTAGGTACAATAATATACTGCGCCTGGTATTTTCTTCCGATCACGTGACTGACCATGTGACTGACACAAGTCTACGTCATCATACCCTTTTACCATGTTTAGCGGCCATTTTTTTGTGACGTGGGGTTGTGTCACTCTGGGAATAGAAGACCTTGGTTTTTGAGCCCATGGATATTATGAAACATCGGTCTCGATTAACAGACGAGCATTTAAATATGTCAAACATCCTCCACCAAAATAGTAAATTTTTGCTCGAATAAAAATGTGTTAGAAGTAAAGTTTTTGAATGTGTCCTACATTGTAGTGGCCAGGTATATCAGAGTTTCAATGTAAACCGCATACTTGAAAAGTTTGGCCACCCCTGCTATAGTAGAGTACCTAAATATGTCTGACGATCGCAAAACTAGAAAATCTTTACCTTTTATTTACGTGGGTGTTTTTGTTCTCCTCGGCGTTTGAACGCTGTCATTAAATATTTACGCTTTGCTTATAAGACAAGGTACACAGTATTATAATTATAACGCAGTCATAAAGCTCGCTGGACCCTTGTAACAGCGATAAAAAAAATTACCTTTTCTTATAAACAAGGTGAAAATATTTCGTGAGGATAATGACAGTGTTCAAACCATGTTCAAACACAGCTGCCGAGGAGGAACAACCACACGTACTCTGTTATTCATATCAATGTAGAGAATACGACACTCACTAGGAATAAAATTGTAACTACACGAGTTGGAAATAAATGTTTATGTTTCAAATGTTTATTGTTAGGTAATACAATTGCATAAAAATGAAAACAACAAAGGAGTAACATTAACATAGAAGATCTTAAAGGTAAAAAAAACCCGACTGCATAAAAAAACGAAAAACAAGCTCTATAGTCACTCAATAACATTGTTGTTATAGCTGATTAGTGACTATAGAGCTTGTTTTTCTCTTTTCAGTTAATAGTTTTTTTATGCAGTCGGGTTTTTTGTTTTTCTTAATAATTTAATTTATTTCATACTTTTTAATCTTGTGTCGAAATGGTAGCATAATAGTACTATAGATACTATATACTAGATATATATATATATACTATAGAGTAATGAAAGCTAGTAAACAGACGATTTCAAATATATATATATATTTGAAATTGTCTGTTTACTAGCTTTCATTTAATACCCATATTGTAATTTAAAAAAAAAAAAAATTTATCCCCCCTCTTTTTTTTAATTCGCAGATGCCATAATAAAATAATATAGCTTATGTCACTCTCACGATTTTAACAAATCTAACGACGTCTCATGCGTCAAAATTCATCAAGCCGTTTAGGCTGTAGGCAGTGTCAAAGAAATATACACTTACAAACATACATACATACAACGGTAACATTACAACGGTATTCCTACAGAGTTTTGATAATTTCATATTATTATGTTTTCATTAAATATTATAAACTTTATAACAAACAAACATTCTGTAAAATCTATTTTCTAGTAGTACCTATTTATGACGATTTTTTAGTACTTGCTGTGGGTTCCTGTAAATAACTGTTCACTTAGATTTCATTAGTATTGTAAGCTCTGAAGTTATTCAACTATGAATACACAAAAAATCACTTATAGAGATCTTCTCTATAAATAAAATAAAACATAAATTACTCGATTCAGTCAAACAGGATGGTAATCAAGTTTTACAGAACGTGATCAAATTACATACCTACTTATAAAAGTTTTGAACAATATAAGGTAAATAGAAACCCCTGTTCAAAGTTTCGAGAACCGCCCGTTTCTCGTGTTCTCAAGGATTTTCCTCAACGTTTACAGCTACCTTTGTAAGTTAAAGATCAACACTTAGGTATAATTAAAATAAAGCAAAAACTAACGAAAAAAAGTATAATGTACTTTATACTTTTTTTCTTTTGTTACTAACGAATAAAACTATATCCTCAATTACACAACATAAACCATAGATCGTAAATAAAAGAACTAGATGCACAGTTTTATGTAATAACTTCCTAAAAAAAAAGGAATATCATTTTTTTTATAAATATTTTCGCGTCCAACTACACGTTATTTTTATTTGGATCTACTACTTACAATTATGAAAATCATTCAAAAAGTTGGTCGCTCGTTCAAAATTACAAAATTATTCTGATACCTAGGCCGGAAATTCAAATTATGTTTGGACGCCCAAACTAAATATTATTAACACGTATCTATCTATCCTCAAGATTAATGCAGCTAATTTCGTACAAAGAGCATCCTGCCTTAGTGGCATACCTACACCTACTGTCCGCCATTTTGAAAAAAAAAAATCACGATTTTGCGTCCACTGATGAAACATATGCCAATCGACAGGGAAAATAATTACAAACAGAAAATGTTCTTTGGTAAAATGTCATAAGTGGTATACTTTCGGAGATAATATGGGGGTTTGAAAATTTAAAAAAATTTAAACATTTTTTTCCATCCAAACTGACTTTTTTGATCAGGAATAGATCTTTACATATGCGCGGCGACGGTGCGCGGTGGAAAAACGATATTGTATCTTTACAAAGTGCAACTTCTGTACATTAGTATTGTCAAGATTATGTGTTTTTTTTAGGGATGCAACGATTACGAAGCGGTGCATCGTTTTGCATCTGTAATCGTAATAATCACGATTAATAACGATGCAATGCACCGTAGTAAGAATCGTACGATTATTAAATCGAATTGAAAACGTCAATCGGATTGCACTTGTTGTCAAATACCAAGACCTGAATACTAGATTCTAGAGCCAAAAAACAACTTAAAAAAAAATCGGATCTCTCACTGCCATTTTAGCTCATTTGGAGCAAAATCTATTTTTTTTTTATCAGATTTAGTTCCAATTTTTTTGTAATTCTACTGATTCCTATGATTTGATTTTCGGTTTGAAGTAAGGAATGCATTCTCGTTCTCGAGATATCTCGTCCTCATTTTAAAACATAAATCTCCCACGTAAATCGGACGAGATATCGCTTGATTAACGAGATTATACAGAACCATGTTACATAATTTTTTTATTGTGTTTTTCAAAGCAAATTGACCTCTATGCATCCAAAAATCAGAATCCTGACCAAGTGAGGTGAAGGTGAACAAATTAGAAGAAAAATAACAAAATCTTGGAAATTTTTAAAGTTTTTTTTTTAATGATTTATCTTTCATTGGAATGCAAAGAAACACTAGGAAAACAGATTCTGAGTATAATCTCAACAAAATTTGCTTAAATAATCGTAATGCTTCGGTTATCGTAATAAATAACGATTAATATCGTAATCGTAATCGTAATGGCCGAATCGTTGCATCCCTAGTTTTTTTCTATTTAAAATAACCGATGTAAATATTAAACGAAATTTTTTGATTTTTGATTCAATAGTCATTCAGTTCGGTAGTTTGACAGTTACGACATCAAAACATGGCACTGGTCCAGTCCTATTCTTAAATTAATCGCATTTCACGTTACAATCCCGTACTATATAACCGTGATGCCCGTAGTAAATACATATTTGATATCGGCTCAGTACAATCGATTTTTGAAGTTATACTTACTTCTTTTGGCGCGTTAGGAAAAACAAATCCAGAGTTTTTTCAGTGTGTGAAAAAAGTTGCGCGCGCCGCGAAGACCATAGTTCCAGCATTTCTCAACACGTCTTTTAAAATGTTAGTAGAATATTATTTTTGTAGCTACAAAATGCAGAGTCCTTTTACAGTTCAGTGGCATCTTAAAGATTTCTCAATAAGAAAGCTTAAATTTAAAAAAAAGTGCTACCATAAACTACAAAAGCCTTAGTTAGAGATACTTTTATACAAAAACTTGATATTCAAGAAATTCGTAGTAAACTGTTGATTGATGAAATTAATTATTTTGATACTATTTAAAACTCGTTGATACTTGAATTACATAAAGTTCAGAAATTAAAAAAAAACTGCTGTAATTATCGCGAAAATAGCGATGTGCCTAATTACCGAAAAAGGTTAGCAAAATATCGTCAAAAAAGTGGCATACTAGGTAATGACTACTGTAGAAGAAAAAAACCCATTTCCGTAAAACATAATGATTTCAAACATAATTGCGTTGGAGGACGCCCATAAATCTGAAAGGTCTTAAAGGTCTTGAAACGGCCTTAATAGGAACATTTCACTTCTGCCCCGCAATTTATAAACGCAGTGGGTGCATTTTTTTCAAAATTGAGTTTATTACATATTTGGCATCCTCGTGATGAGATCTTTCGGAAAAAAAGACCCGTTTTTCGGTAAGTACCTTAGAAGGAGGTAAAACAAAAACCATAAATGCAGTAAAGGCACCCTCGACATTGCGAACCCTATGAATGTGTGCAGTAAGAAATCTTACTGCTTATAAATAATGACAAATAATATTTTTTTCCAAACATACCATAGCATAAATGCAGTAGTTACGGTAAGGATTCTTCATACGTAACTATATTCATAAATGACTAGAGCACATCCTTAGTTTAAATGCAGTGAGTGCTCTCACTGCGTTCATATTAAGGATTTGCTAAGGATTCACTATCTGTTTTGTACGCAATAATGCCTATCTATGACGAGCGAGATCATATTACCCAATTTACAAGTAGTGAAAGCTAGACAACAAGCAGAACAATTTTGTTCACCGTGCCATTTCTCTCTCATTTGCATAAGGATAACAACCGTTCCACATGTCTGAACGTCCAAAGGGTTCAATTGTGTAAGTGCCAAAATGTACAAAACTCCAGTCATATCTTACACTAAAAATAGCTAAGATCGCAAACTAACGTCTAGTTTTGATTTTTTAATTTGTTGTTAGGACCACTACCAGTTGCGTATATCCAAGTTTGCAGCTTCGAAAGACCTGTGCTAACTTTGCAGCACTCGAAAAACCATCCCGTTTTTTGGTTTTTTGCTTACATCTCGAAGTCTATTAGTCATATCGAAAAGTTTTGTAAGCACAAATAATTAAACCTGATAAAATTTCCTACAAAACAAGGAGTATGAATTTTTGTCATAGGACTTAACCTTTGACGGCTACAGGGCCGAAAAAGTAACAGCATTTCAAAAATTATGAAATTTGTATGGTGACCCTCATGAAAGTTGAAGATAAAAACAAAATGATTTCATATTCTTCAGCAGCGACCCCCAAAATCCCCAGATAAAAATTTTCAGTCGGTTCGGTGAATTTTTAAAAGCACTGTTGGCATTTGAAATTTCAATGGCAGCCATCTTTGATATTGCAATTTTGGTTTTTTTTCACCACCAACCAAATCTGACTTCGAGATGTAAGCAAAAAACAAAAAAAGGGATGGTTTTTCGAGTGCTGCAAAGTTAGCACAGGCACAGGTCTTTCGAAGCTGCAAATTTGGATATACGCTACTGGTAGTGGTCCTAACAACATATAAAAAAATCAGAACTAGACGTTAGTTTGCGATTTTAATGTTCGATATGACGGGCGAACAAAGCTTAATGGTTAAAAAGTTGCAGTGACAAGATAAAGTTCACATTGTATTTACGTTAAGTCGTGCTTGTGTCAGAATGTACAAATTTTTGTATGTGTTTATGTAAAGTCATGTCAGTGATTAAATATTTAAATGTTACAATATTTTAGTAACTAATAATAATAATAATAATAATTCTTTATTGTGCACACTGAGTTATAAGTATTTACAATATACATTGTGGATGTGAAGTCATGCTAGTTTCATTATACTCTACCTATACAGGCATATACACAAGAATACCTACAATAACATAAAATGATAATTAATGTCACAGTGGAGTAACAATGGTAATATCTAATATGTAATTTACAAACAATTTGAATTAAGCTAAATGCCGTCATCATCAGCTACAATAAAATAATAAAAAATTTAATGTCAAAGTGGAATAACATGGAATTATATTAAATGTCATCAAATATTTATAATAATGTCACAGAAGAATGAAAATAACAATAATAAACTATAGTCAACAATTTACAGCTATTTTAATTGCAATAAATATCTTCAAATACTTACACTAAAATAATTAGGAATAAGAGTTTCACAATCACAGTCATTATCTCAAAATAAACAATAATAAATTAAAAATAATTACAATGTATAATCATATTCATGTCATAATCTGTTTCAAAATGATAAAAACTTTAGTGCTAATCTGCCTCTATTCACTTCTCTAAGTATTCTTTAACACTATAAAATCACTGCTCCGCTAACCACGTACGTAATTTATTTTTTAATTCAATAAATTCTAATTTCTTCCAACAATCTGGTAATTTGTTATAGATTTTGATGCACATTGCATTGCTATTATTAGAAACTAAAGTCAATTTGGTCAGTGGCATGCGCATATCGTTTCTACTGCGTAGATTTCTTACTTTACATAAAAAGTCCTGTCGTTTTTCAAAAAGCTCTTTGTTTTTAAGGATGAAAATACAAGAATCTAAAATGTATAAACACGGCAAAGTCAAGACATTATTTTTCTGGAAATAAGGACGGCAGGATTCAGTTTGCTTCAGACCAAATATGGCTCTCATGCAGCGCTTCTGGATTATAAAAGCTTTATCAATGTCGACCGAGTTTCCCCATATAACGATGCCATAGCGCAAGACCGAGTCTACATATCCATTATAAGCAGCTAAGGCCGCCTGCTTAGACACCGATTGCCCGATTTTCCAAAGCGCATAAACAAAGGCATTGACTCTAGAGCAGACTTCATTAACGTGTTCTTTCCAGCTACAGTGGCAGTCTATTTCTATGCCTAGGAACTTTGTGTGAGTAGTTTCTTTAACTTTGTTTCCTTCAAACTGAATGTCCAGATCCTGAGCGTGACCCTGATATGTATAGAATTGTTGAAATTTTGTTTTACTAATATTTACAGTCAGATTATTTACCTTTAGCCATTCAATAACTTTTGATAGAGTTTCATTAACTACCTGTTCATAAGGATGCAACTCTATTCCCCTTACTACAATTGTGGTGTCGTCTGCAAATAGATAACACTCTTGCTCTACCGCCGCTGGTAAATCGTTGATGTAGATCAAAAATAATAAGGGACTGAGAATCCCACCCTGGGGAACGCCATATCCTGTAATTTTATAAGGCGACCTACAGGTCTCGAGCGTTTTATTTTCGGTACAATATGTAGTGACTTCTACACACTGTTCCCTATTGGTAAGGTAGGATTTAATCCATTTGTACGCTGGACCCCTAATGCCGTTTTTATATAATTTAGCCAAGAGACGTTTTCGACAGACAAAATCGAAAGCTCGGCTCATATCCATAAAGAGCGCCGCAACAGGGGTACTTCTGTCTACGCTGTTCAGTATAGACTTCGTAAGTTGAAATGTCGCTAGTGAAGTACTTCTTCCTTTCCGGAATCCATATTGGTCATTACATATGAGGTGATTCTTTTCGAAGAATTTAGTCAATCTACTGTATACAATTTTCTCATATATTTTTGAAAATATTGGTAATAAAGCAATAGGACGATAATTTTCGATTTTACTTTTGTCTCCTTTTTTGAAAAGCGGCTTTACAATTGATGTTTTCAGACTGTCCGGAAATGTTCCTTCTGACAGAGACAAGTTAATTAAGTATACCAATGGTTTTGCAATAGTCATGAAGCTTAGTTTGATAATTTCGGTACATATTCCGTCATAACCAACTGATTTTGAATTTTTTAGAGACAAAACTATTTTCCTTATTTCTTGCAAATTTGTCGGGAAGAAATATATACTATTTTCATGATTACAAACATATTCGTCGATACATGTCAGATTTAAATTAGTCACACAATTGTCATTAATCACATTTATGAAAAAATCATTAAACAATGTACAAATGTCAATAGGCTCTATTACGTCCTTATCGTGAACAGAAATTTTTGTGATGGAGTTCTTATTACAATCGGATACAGTGTATTCCTTAATGACATTCCAAACTGCCTTACACTTGTTTTGCGTTCTCGATATATATTTTGTGTGATTATTTTTACGGGCAGTGACTATGCATTTTTTTAATAATTTACAATAATTTAAGTACATGTCCTTGCTAGTTTTTGACTTTTTATAGTCCATATACAATTTCCTTTTTGTATGACAACATTTTTTTAGACCTTTCGTTAGCCATTTATTCGAATTTGTATTAAAAATTTTGATTTTTATAGCAGGAAAACAAAGCTCATAAAAGAATAAATATAAGTCGTGAAATTGTTTGAAGGCACCTGAGGCAGATTTTTCGTTAAATACCTGACTAAAGGATAGAGCACTCAGACATTCAATGAATTTATCTTTGTTTTCTTGTGAGTAATCTCTTCTAAATACGAACCACCAACGGAGGTGTTCTTTCGGGCTTTTAATCGGAATATGTAGAGTTTGTCCAGTATGATCCGAAAGCCCAAAGTCATGGATTTTCACTTCTGCTCTTTGGATATTTGAGATAATATTATCAATACATGTCGATGTTTTGGACGTGATGCGTGTTGGTTTAGTAACCAAGGGTCTTAGTCCATATATTTCCAATATTCTCCCAAACTCCTTGGCCACACTAGAGTCTATCATAAGGTCAATGTTAAAGTCTCCACAGAGAATGTATTTCTTTTTCTTATTTATACATATCTTACTTAAAATATCATGCAACTTGTGAAAGAACTGAGAATTTACGGACGTAGGGGTTTTGTTTGTATACATACATAATAATACTATTCCATAGTTAGTAAGTTCTACACCACAGCATTCCATGATATAGGTTTGATTTACAGATTCAATTTCCTTGATCACCTTGTATTCTATGTTTCTTTGTAGCAAAATTGCCGATCCACCCCTTCGAGTCTTTTTTCTGGAGTACCATGCCACGGTGTTATAATTTCCAACGCGAAGATTTAATTCTGTTCCCCTTTGAATATTTGTTTCGGTAAGGCATATTGCATCGATTTCAATATTCTCGTCTCGTAGGTTCATAAGTGTGCCATACAACAGATCTTGTTTTGAAAGTGCTCCTGCGATATTCTGATGCATGATTCCCAGGTTATTTTTCAAACGTTTAGTGTTACGTGCCTTAGATCTTAATGGTTTAAGTTTGGATCTGGCTTTAGGGGCGAAAACAAGTACACCTTTGCTTTTGGAGGTCTTTTATCAGTTTCTCAATGCCTCTGAAAATGTTTCTCATTCCGGAGTTATTCAGTTTTCCTGTATTCTTAGAGAACATATCATAAGTTAAGGTCAAGTTTGAGTCATAGCGATATGCGTAGCCATGTGTGCATATGTCAACGTAAAGCGATTCATTAAATTGTTCAATTATATAGTTATATATCGGAGCTCCACATATATAAGTCGGTAAGCAAATAATAACATTCGTGTAGTCAATCAGTTGAATTTTTTCTCTGATATTATTTATTATGGAGGTAGAGTTTTGGGATAGTTTTATATCTTCCTCCCCAATCATGACAATGCAATAATCATTTAGTGTAAAATCCTTTGTTTTTGTCTTTAAATCGTCCAACATTTGTGGTAAACCTCCTAATCTTGTTATTGACAGGTGTGAGATGTACTCGCCGTTCACACATTTATGCCTCGTCCTTTCAAATTGAGCGTGTTTAACACGTCTTCCAACGCATTGGTGAACAGTTTTGGGGAAATAACATCCCCCTGTCTCACTCCTCTTAGCAGTTGGATCGGCTTCGTCTGTTGATCGTGTACTTGAATGGACATAGTGGCGGCGTCATACAGACATCTGATCACCTCAATGTGTCGCCAGGCGATCTGGCATCGCTGCAAGGATTCCAGAACAGCCCAGCCCAGGTCTCGATCGAGTCGAAGATTTTCTCATAGTCCCAAAGGCTAGACACAGAGGCTGATTGTACTCTTCAGTTTTCTGTATAATTTGCTTTACCGTGTGGATGTGGTGTATGGTGGCCTTTTCGAAACCCGGCCTGCTCTGGGGGCTGAAACTCGTCGAATTTTCGAGTGAGACGGTTCGTAATAACCCTCGAGATCAACTTATAGACGTGGCTCAGAAGTTAGGTCGGTCTATAGTTCTTGAGGAGGGTTTTATCTCTTTTCTTGAAGAACAAGACCGCAACACTTCCGCTCCACACCTATATACATGCCCATGTATTATGCCATTGTAACGGAATTAAAGAGCCTTCCTGGGGCCTTCAGGACAGGAGTACCTCCACAGCCTTCAGAAGCTCTGTTGTTATTCCGTCTTCACCCGGAGCTTAGTTATTTTTTAGTTGTTTGAGGGCTTTCCTAATCTCGTTTGAGTCAACGTCCTGGATATCGTCCATGTAGTTGCGTATTAGTGGGGGTGTCTGGGGTCGGTGTTTCGAGCTACAGGCTTACGAGCTTGTGTTGCATACAGACTTCCAAAGAACTTCTCAACTTCAGTGAGGAGCTCCGGCTTAGAGGCAACGATCTTCCCATCCGCGGTTTTGAGTTTCAACAGATGGCTTCTCCCAAGCTGCTGAGCGAACACTTTCGACCCCCGGTTCTGCTCAATTGCCTTCTCTATGCAGCGTGTGTTGAAGCTTCGGAGGTCGCGCCGTATCAGCTTTTTTATGTGTTTATTGAGAGCCCGATGCTATGCCGAAAACTCTTGCGCAGATAGAATTTCACGTCTGCCTCATAAGCTCCAGAGTCTCGCTTGAGAGTTTGAAATCGTTTGCCACACGCTGAGCTCACTTCACGGAGAGCTTTTACTAGTTGGTTTGTAGCCTCGCCAACATCCTCGGTGGTGTCGAACGAATCAAATCTGTTCTGGAAGTCAAGTTGGAAGCTGTCACTTACCAACTACAGTTTGGTGCAGTTTTCTTCTTATCGTTTGGGCAGAGCCCTGGTGTCAGAGTTTTTTCAGACCGCCTTACGGCATCTGACGTGGTTTTTATGTAACGACTACTACCATCAGAGATAGTAGCCGGGGCCATCGCCTTAACGTGCCATCCGAAGCACGAAGTCAATCAGGTGATTCAGCCCACAATGCCCTAACCAACTGGGGGAAAATGCACAAAGTGACATGGTGTCCCATGAAAGTTGAAGACTTTTATGATTATTCCGACTTATCTTCCCAAGTGCGGCTTCGGAAACGAGAACCGCGTTGTTATTTAAAGGATTATTATGTCTGTCAAAGCACGAAGAGGAAGTTTCGAGTTGAAGTTTAAAATAGGACATGAGGAAGAAATCGAGGAGAGTTTAGACTTCCTTGCAACAAAAATCGTTAAAACTGGAATATTTCCAGTTAGAAAGGCAAAAAGTTATCCGCGTGGAATATCGATATTTCGTAAAGACCATATTATTAAAAAGCTAGTGCCCAATAGAAGAAACTTCTGGTACAATTTACCGGAGTCTGAAACAAATGACTGATTTGTTTCCGACTCTCCGGTAAATTGTACCAATAGTTTTTTCTGTGTTCCGGCATTAAGGCATCAAGTGTACTGATATCAATAATTTCAAATGAGACTGATAATTTTATCTTAAGTAAACTATTTTCTTATTAAATTTTTGCATTTTGTTAATAAATAGATGTAAATAGATTATTAAATAGTGGTCCAGATTTTTATTAATTCGACACCAATTTCACTTTTAAAAAATTATACTATCGACTTGCTTGATATAGTTTTGACACTTCCTTCTTATGAACGCAGTACAATACTTTACGGCATAGCTCAAATGCATTTTATGTGAAATTGCTACGCATAAGCGCAGTAAGCAACAAATTCACTGCATTCATGCGTTGTTTAATCCTGCTTTTAAACTAATGTGATTCTAGGTATAAAGTAATTTTTGATTACTTTAATGCTTAATACTACAATTAAGTACATTTTAATGCAAAATTTAAAATCTACACTGTTTGTTCTATATAAAAAGTGACTTCAAATGGACTAAAGGTTACTGTAGAATTCGTGGCACCACAAAACACGGTCGGATTTTTGAGCGCGTTTTACTCGAAACTATCAAACTGTTGGTTACTGCGTTTATAAATTGCACGGCAGACTTGTCGGCTTTATTATTAGGTTGTGTGGTTAATCTAAGTACCTACTATATTTTTAAAGTTTAATATCTAATATCTTTTAATAATATATCTTGGACAACGTCACACAAATTATCTAGTCACACTTAAAGTACCAGAATCTAGCCTGAACTTGTATTATGATGACTAGACAACGATATACAATACATATATAAATACAAACATCCATGACTCGGGTACAAATATTCATATTCATCATACAAATATTTGCCCCTTACGGGATTCGAACCCGCGACCCTCGGCACGGCAGGCAGATTCACTACCGACTGTGCTACCGGGCCGTCCAATATTTAAAGTTGACAATGCTTTCTTTATAATCATGTTAAAAAACCGGCTAAGGTACACGCCCATGAGAAGATTCGGGATTTCCTGTTTTGTTACATACAAATAAAAACTTCACCCTCTCGACCCCCTTTATGTTGAGCAAGTTCAAAGTTGGCTCCATAGAGAAAGTTGTTCAGTTTGATGGTCTGAAGCACCCCCTTAAGTATTAGTAATACTTAAGGGTGTGTTTTGACAGTGTTTCCACTTTAGCCACTTCTTAGCTAGATCTGGCAACATTTTCGAACTCTTTAGCTAAGTACAACAACAAAATTCGATGACAATGGCCTCGATTCGGAGTGTACCACGACTAAACTAAACTAAATGTATTCCTGTCACTTTCTAAAATAAGATTAAGAAAAGAGACAGTAAACCAACAGCTGACTTTAGTGCTGTCAAAGTGACGTTAAACGCCCAAAAACGACTTAAATAAGATGGCGTACATTATGATGGCACTTAGACTATGTAATACACGTGATGGCATCTTATTTTGCGCATTTAACGTCACTTTGACAGCACTTAAGTCAGCTGTTGGTTTTCTGTCTCTTTTCTTAATCTTATTTTAGAAAGTGGCAGGAATACATTTAGTTTAGTTTAGTCGTGGTACACTCCGAATCGAGGCCATTATATTGTAGCCACTTTTTCTAGCCAATTTTTTTGTATGAGGGATAATATTTAACTTTTTGACATTTTTATTATTTGTTAACAAATCCGCCGTAACAACGCATATTCTGTAAACATTTCAACGGTTTGCACGCATAATTTCAGATACGCAAAATTCCAGATATCGCGTCATGCCTGCCTAGCTATTACGGTTCAATATAGTTACAGCCCTAAATATGTAGGACAGACAGACGCACAACGTAGGATTAGTAATAAATTCAAAAAAAATCAAAATTTTTTATTCAAAATAATATCCTATACAGGGTGAAATTGATATCATTGGCATGCTTTTAAACTAAGAGTCTACCCATCAAACTGAACAACTTTTACGAGTCGAGTAGGCATTGCAGTTTAGTATGGAAGAGCAGATTTTTTAGTTGCTCCGATCCGTTTGCTCCCATAGTAAAAGTTGTTCAGTTTGATAGGTAGACTCTTAGTTTAAAAGGATGCCAATGATATCAATTTCACCCTGTAGATAGCTTTTTGTCGTCATTTATACCAAAGGGTCATTTATACAATTGGGTCCCATTTTCACCCTTTGGGTACGAAACCCTAAAAAACTAGATCGCATACTTAGATTCAAGTTTCTGACTTTTTTTTTTGGTTTTTATAAACAATTGACGACTAGTTTAACGAAACAATGTGTATAATGCATTCGGTACCTTCGTTCGCTAGTCAAAATCAAAATCAACATTTTTTTATTCAAAATAATATCACATAGATAGCTTTTTGACGTCATTTTTCGACTCTACTACTGCGTCGGAAGGTGTTCCGTTGAGAGAAGATGCGGCCAGAAAGTTTACAACAAAGCAAAATATACAAAGTATAATTAAAATACAAAACATTGTCAAGACCAGGAGTGCGATTTTTGAAACTCATTCGATGAGCTCAGCAGTTGAAAATGTCAAAATTACTATGGAGACGTGCATCTTTCTACTGCTGATTTGACATAAAAAAATCATATTCAAGGAGTGCGATTTTTGAAAGTCAAATCAGCAGTAGAAAGATGCGTATCTCCATACATTTTCAACTGCTGAGTTTAACGTATGCTATTAAAAAATCGGACTCCAGACATTTTGGTCATTCACATAATCATAGAGTTTATAGTCACCTTTTTACCCGACTGCGCCAGAAGGAGGGCTATTTACAGAGGAGTTGTTTAACATGGGACTAAACGAGCTCATGATTCCCTTTCTTGTAAACAAAATCCGTTTGTTTCCTATTTTTCCAAAAACTTCCAAACTATTCGAACGGGGGAAACCTATACGTGGACTATCGGCAAAGGCAATTACTAGTAGTATACAAAAAAACATGGGCCGTTAAAATGGAATGGGCATGGATATTGGAGAGGAGACGTTGTTTACCGACAGGCAAGGCCGCTAAGCAAGTATTTATTTATTCAAATGCAAGTTTAATACATTCAACGGTTTCGTTCGTTACTTTCTTTGTTATTTAAGAGTACTTTTACCGTTATAAATATCATCATCATCAGCCTATAAACGTCCCACTGCAGGGCACAGGCCTACCCTCACGCGTGCCCAATGCGGGTTGGTAGACTTCACATACACATCAGAATTTCTTCTTCAGTGTATGCAGGTTTCCTCACGATGTTTTCCTTCACCGTTTGAGAGCAGTCGGTTTTACGTACATAAGTTAGAAAAACTCATTGGTACATGGCATGTTGCCCGTGCGGATTCGAACCCGGACCCCCATAATTGGGAGTCCATACCTCTCCGCAACGCACCACCGACGCTCTTTTTATAAATATAGGCTTTTGTATAAAGATGGAGTAGATTGTACTTTTTAATTTTAGGTTTTCACTTAGACTACTTATATAGATCATTCTACTAACAAACTTTCTGCCACTTTTTGCGGGGGGCCAGGTAACATGTTATCCGCAACTTTAGATTTTATTCCCTATGACTTTAGATTCTAATTTTGAATGTTCAAAATCATGAAAAGTAGTCTCGTGTAAACCCCAAACGTTCTAAGTTCGAAATTATTGTTTCGCAATAATAGGCTGTCTAGTTTAGTGATAAGTTATAAAATTGAATGTAAATGCGCAAGATTAATTGATCTAATACCGTGGCAGAGGGGAAATGCTACCGCAAGGCCAGTCCTTATAATAAGTAGTCTAAGGGTTTTCAGTATTTAGAAATGTCTTACCTGTATCGTGATGAGGGCGCCACTGATCGGTAAAAGGACTCTGAAGGGTTTCTCAAATGGATTCTACAAAATTTTACATCACTTGAAAACTTGCCCATTACGACGGAGTTGCGATCCGAAATCCTGATTCAGGATTCAGTATTGTCAACTATTTACAAAAAATACTAGCGTGCTGTTTAAAAAATGCCTAAATAAAAATGTATGAAACGCCAAATGAATGACAATAATTGCATTTTTAGGTATTTATTAAAACGAAACAAACAATTTCTATATATGATAATCACTATCATGTGATGAGGTCATGACGTTACGAATGTTACGATGATTTAAGACTATTATTGTCTTGCTGAAAGCAAATTGCATTGAACCAAGAATATGGCGTTCTCATATACAGGTGTAACAAAACACCCTAGTAATACTTAAGGGGGTGCTTCAGACCATCAAACTGAACAACTTTCACTATGGAGCCAACGTCTAAATCGCGAAAAAATAATCCGCTCTTTCATACAAAACTGAAGTAACGTCTCGACTCAAATATATGGGAAGGCAGATTTTTTTATTTTTTCTCGACGTTGCCTCCATAGTGAAAGTTGTTCAGATTGATGGTTTGAAGCACCCCCTTACGTACCTATTACTAGGGTGTTTTGTTACACCCTGTATATCGAAGAAAACTTATAATTTTCTTGTTTCAAGAAATCTTTTTTACCCGTGTATATTCGTTAAAAACGCCACGCCCATTCAGAACCTATAATTATGCTAAAAATCTGATGCCAAGTTCGCCAATCCACATACATATAAGCTCATGTGTGGTTGACTCGCCCAGACGCATGTACACAATAAAATAGAGACTTTTTCACCAGATCCGATCAATCACTCATTCAAAATCATTGCCACAGATTAATAATATCATTGCTGCCAATCAAATCCTCGTCTAATGTTTTTAATTCTAATACGACACGTTTCCGACTGCACTTGCGTTATTTTCGTGTATCGTTATATCGTGTATATTAATTAAGTATCATTTATATGACCTTTAATAAAACAGGTAGGTATTATGAGATTTTAATTACACGCTCTATGATTTCGTAATGATGATCCTCAGTACATTAGGACTAAAATAAGTAGATATCTACTCTTGAGATGTCTTGAGTCTAATAAAAAGATGAGGTATATTACGTTTAGAACAAACATTTAAAACATAAAACATAAACATTTATTTCCAAAAACGCATGCATTTACAGAATGAGTAGATCAGCAGTCTGTACTGGAGTTTTCTGCCTCTCAGACTGCTTTACAATTTTCTTAGATTAAGTATAGTACCTACTTACCTTAGCTGTCATTTGATTTGACTAAAACTAGGCATGTTGGTGTGCCGATGAAGATTTCAATTATTATAGTATAATACAGGTGAAATTGATGTCATTCGCATCCTTTTAAACTAAGAGTCTACCCATTAAACTGAACAACTTTCACTATGGGAGCAAACAGATCGGAGCAAAAAAAATCTGCTGTTGCATATATTTGAGTCGAATAGGCTAGGCATTGCAGTTTAGTATGGAACAGCTGATATTTTTTTTGCTCCGATCTGTTTGCTCCCATAGTGAAAGTTGTTCAGTTTGATGGGTAGACTCTTAGTTCAAAATGATGCTAATGATATTAATTTCACCCTGTAGACAAAGAAATTAAAACATAATATTTATTAAAGTTTGTCTGTGACTTTGTATCCGGGTTAATTGGCATGTCTAACAAATCTAACAATTATTTTTTTTTTGTTTTTTTTTGACAATGTCACACAAATCATCTAGTCACATTTAAAGTACCAGAATCTAGCCTGGACTTGTATTATCATGACTAGACAACGATATAGATACAAACGTCCATGACTCGGGTACAAATCATCATACAAATATTTGTCCCTCGGCACAGCAGGCAAGTTCACTACCGACGACGGACGGACGGGGCTACCGGGCCGTCAAATCTAATAATAGCACATTTTAATGTTGTTTTTTCTTCTGGTTTGAAAACAGCTACTACCTACAAATTTATCGTTTTATTAACTTGCCGGCATTAAAGTCGTTATGATTGTAATAATCGTAATAATGCGGATGTGTTTTTTGAAAAACTCTTTGATCTTAAAAACATCTGATATTGTACAAGTAAGTTGTCAAATTATTCAAAATGGAGATCAGGAGTGCGATTTTTGAATCTCATTCGCTGAGTTCAGCAGTTGAAAATGTCAAAATTACTGTGGAAATACGCATCTTTCTACTGCTGATTTGACTTTCAAAAATCATACTTCAGGAGTGCGATTTTTGAAAGTCAAATCTGCAGTAGAAAGATGCGTATCTCCATAGTAATTTTGACATTTTGAACTGCTGAACTCAGCGAATGAGATTCAAAAATTGCACTCCTGTAGCAATAAATATTTCAATAATGTTTCGGCACATTGGAAATGTAGCTACCTAATTTGCAGTATTGGATTCATGCGGGCCTATAATTACGTAAGTAACGAATTCAAAGCAAGCATAACTAATTAACTATGTACTATAATGAAATATACCAAAGTACATGCACAAAACTTTGATTAAATTAAAATAGCGGAAGATAGGTGACGTTCTTGCATTACGTACCTGCATAATGGACCTGTTTTTCATGTACTTACGAGTGAAAAGTAATGCAGTGTGATTTGCTTTTTCTTTTTTTAATGATTTGTACATCGATTTTTAACCACGCGAAGGCATTGTGATACCTTTATACCACCTAAAATCAAATAAGTATCTCAATCTCAATTACGCAATGCCGCATGCCGCTCGGATTATGACTAAGTAAATTAGGCGACGGGGGCTCAATTTATGCTGTTCATGAGTTAGAGTCTAGTAACGTATCTAGTATTTAAATCAATGGCACAAACTCACCTCCTTTTGAAGGTGGTCAGAAACAACTCGAAAACAAGAAAGTCGCTGCGCCATTTACAAAGCTTTTCTTTTTGAAGTTATTCTTATTTTATAAGAAGGGTTATTGTTTTTTTCGTTTGATTAGTAAAAGAGAAATAGCAGTAGATTGCAATTATATAAAATCAACAAGAACAAGATAATTGCATCCGGCTTAAAGTGGGTTTCAGACAGGCTCTAGGGTGGTTACCCAATTTTTTTTAGAACTCTACATTCCACACGAGAGTTTCAATCATTGCAAAGGGTTTAGAAAAATTGCAGTCCGATCTCGACTCCTAGACTAGTTGGCAAAAAAATTAATCTAAAAACTTTGTCGCTTTTTACTGTTGTTCTTTCTTTTATAACTTCAATGGCCGACCAAAACAATTTACTTCAATGCGAAAAAGTTATAACAAACAAAAATTTAAGTCACAAAATTAAAATTTTCAGTTTCGTTGTTCAACAATAATATAAGGCTAAATATAAAGATAAAATAAATATACAGGGTGAAATTGATATCATTAGCATCCTTTAAACTAACACCCGTATTCTTAGTTGTTTTCTTGACATTTCCTCACTCGAGTGGAAGACGTTTTTGACTTAATTTGTATGACAAAAATGTCAAAAACCTCCTCGACTCGAGTGAGGAAGCCTCAACGAAACAACTAAGAATACGGGTGTAAGAGTCTAACCATCAAAGTGAACAACTTTCACGATAGGAGCAAACCGATCGGAGCAAAAAAAAATCTGCTGTTGCATACATTTATGTCGCGTAGGCATTGCAGTTTAGTATGGAATTGCTGATGTTTTTGTTGCTCCGATTGGTTTGCTCCCAGAGTGAAAGTTGTTCAGTTTGATGGGTAGACTCTTAGTTTAAAAGGATGCCAATGATATCAATGTCACCCTGTATATATTAATATCATTAAAAATATTAATATTCCCCGTATTATGTAAGTTATGCTGAAGCTAAGCAAAGTTTTAAACTTTATCAGTAAATAAAAAGAAATTCTGTCAATTACGGTACAATATGTTAAACTTGCCTATTTCGTTATTTTCGCTCGAGAAAATGAGCTAACTTTTATGTTAATAGATTCCAATTAAAACCGTTCGTTTAGAATAATTGTAAAATTATTTTGAGATGAAATATAATTTAACACACAATAACATTAAGTTACTGGCACCGGAATCGTTGAGGCGAAAAAATTTTATCGCCGGTTTTTATTACAAGCTAAACTCTCTCTCAACATTTTAATTTTTATACTGAGGGTCCTCCCTTGATCACGACATTTTCTATGGGAATAACATCGCAAACGCAAAACAAAAACTGTTTTTCCAAGTTTTTTTTTGTTTGTAAATAGCTAGGTACCCATACGTATGGGACGATTTTTTCAACTTTGTTTTCTCCATACCATAGTGAAAGTTATTCAGTTTAATAAATAATAAATAAATAAATAAATAACGCTCACAGGCACATACATTGTAATGATCCCAAGAAAGCACTATTAATAGGCTGTTTATTATGGAAACCATACAACAACGGCACAAACATGTAAACATCCATGACCGAACCGGGATTCGAACCCTGGTTTGGCAGTCCGGCGTGGTAACCATTACACCAACCGGGTCGTCGTTCGTTGTTCTAAAGTCTAAACCTTTGGGTATTCTGTTACACTTTGTATAAACTATCAACCAAAGATTTTGGTCTGCAGCGAAGACCAAAAAAAACAATGGAAGCCACTAAGTTCTTCGGAATTTATGTACGGTTGTATTTATCATTTACTAGCTCAGTGGTGAAGGAAAACATCATGAGGAAACCTGCATTCCCGAGAATGAAAAGAAAATACCATAAGTTCGGAGGTATGCGTAACATATGGGTGAACTCGGGGCGAACACAAAGGACCAGCGCTGGCCTGTGTTACATAACGAGCCTTGCTTGCAATGCAATATAACCCAACCACAAATAATCAATAATGGGGTGCTTCAGACCATCAAACTGATTTTTTTTTTACTATGGAACAAACTTTGAAATCGCGAAATGAAAATCCGCTGTTTCATACAATGTTGGTCCAGTAGCTTAAGCTATTGATATTTTCTATGTAGCAGCTGATTTTGAAGAAAATGTAATGCATTTAATTTTGCACTCTGTATTATCAAATATTTTCGAGTAGGTACCTACCGTCGGGAAAAGTAATGTCCTGTCTACGCGAAAACGAGGATTGGTGAATGGAATTATTTTACTTGGTCGTTCTCTGTACTTTACTTGTCGCATATTGTCACTTAGGTACCCACACGGACCAAACCCTCATTCGTCATTTCACCCAGAGTTATGCTATTATTCATAAGCAAAAAAGTCCTTATTCATAAGTGTTTTCATGAGTGTACGAGTCCGTTCCGTTAGTACTTTTGTTTTTTTATGTATTTCGGTACTTATACAGGGTGAAATTGATATTATTCGCATCCTTTTAAACTAAGAGTCTATATATCAATCAAACTGAACACGTTTTACGTGATTTTACGATGGGAGCGAACCGATCGGAGCAAAAAAAAATCAGCTCAGCAAATCAGCAATCTTTAATGTGATTCGTAATAGCACAACATGGCTGTAACATGTTTAAAAAAATCAATAATAATATTTGGAAGTAGAAAGATGCATAATCTCCATACCATACTAATTTTGACATTTTCTACTTCTTTTCAAAGTGTGAGTTTCAAAAATTCGCACTACAGCTTTTGAACAGGTTTCAAGTTTTGCCGCGAGCGAGTTGTGTCATTCGCGTGGTGATCGCGCGGTTCAAGCTTGCCATGAGGCACCGTCATCTTCTTTTCTCAACTGTTTTTTTTTCTTTGAGCAAAAAACCTTGAGATTGGAATATATACTACTTGAAATCGGCGGAAATGCAGTGATAGTCAAATTAAAAAAAATAACTTTTGAGTAGTGCAATTGTTGGCCGTAAATAGAACCTAAGTTAATAATACAAACAGTCAATGTAACTACGATATGACCATGTATGAAAAGTTCGTTCTCACAGACACTTGAATTAGTGAATCGCAACATGGTATATCTAAACAAATTACTTACATTACATCAAAGGTAATGCAGTTTTTGCCAGACAGAACATTAATAAGATAAGTAAGTAATTATATTATTATGATAATTTTAATAGGATTATTTTACGTTTTTCTTGTCTCAATTGAATTAAATAAAATACCTTTTCTCAAACATGCTTGGAAATGTGAGCATTATTTTGACAACCTTCTTCGAGATAAATCGAAATTGCTGTACTGGCCAACTACATGCGCGCAGCGGCCGGCAATGTTTGTATGAAAATCCATATCTGTCGTGTTTTGCGGCCAAATAAATTACATAGTAAACTCATATCTGTCGTGTAATTTAAAAATGGAACGATCTTTTTCTCCTAAACATGGCGACCAAGGAGGTAACTCAAAAAAGGTTTTATTTAAATTTCGAACTAACTTGCAAATAGAAAGCTGTTTATTGAAAAAAAAAAACAAATTGTTGTTCGTTGTTCGTCATTGATTTTGAAAAGAGTTTTAATTTCCGCGAATTATTTGAGAAAATTTACTGTTTTCATTTCCGTGCATTATTTGAGAAAAGTACTATACAAGCCTTGGCCACAACTAGGCATTGATGGACTTACGTATGTGTGCCTCGGCTTCGCCTCGGCCCACATTTACACGTTCGTCCATCAATGCCTCTGTTGCTGGCCGCTGCAGTAATGTACTATTTATCAAACATGCTTGGAAATGTGAGCATTATTTTGACAACCTTCTTCGAGATAAATCGAAATTGCTGTACTGGCCAAATACATGCGCGCAGCGGCCGGCAATGTTTGTATGAAAATCCATATCTGTCGTGTTTTGCGGCCAAATAAATTACATAGTAAACTCATATCTGTCGTGTAATTTAAAAATGGAACGATCTTTTTCTCCTAAACATGGCGACCAAGGAGGTAACTCAAAAAAGGTTTTATTTAAATTTCGAACTAACTTGCAAATAGAAAGCTGTTTATTGAAAAAAAAAAAAAAATTTTTGTTCGTTGTTCGTCATTGATTTTGAAAAGAGTTTTAATTTCCGCGAATTATTTGAGAAAATTTACTGTTTTCATTTCCGCGCATTATTTGAGAAAAGTACTATACAAGCCTTGGCCACAACTAGGCATTGATGGACTTACGTATGTGTGCCTCGGCTTCGCCTCGGCCCACATTTACACGTTCATCCATCAATGCCTCTGTTGCTGGCCGCTGCAGTAATGTACTAATTCTTGAAACGCAATTTAATAAATAAGTACGTAAATATCAATTTGCAGGATACCTACTAAAAATCGCTAAAACATAAAACAAAGTGACTATTGATGAAGCATTTACGACTACCGCGTATGTATGTATGTACGATGGACATAAGTAATATACAGGGTCCTTCTTAATATGCTGACACTTTTTTAAGGGGATTATCAGACCATCAAACTGAACAACTTTCTCTATGGGACCAACATAAAAATCGCGAAAAAAAAATCAGTTGTCCCATACATTTGGCTCGAGTAGGTTTGCAGCTTTGTGACGAGCACGAGCAGATTTTTTTTTCGCGATTTCGATGTTGGTGCCATAGAGAAAGTTGTTCAGTTTGACGTTCTGATCATCCCCTTAAAAAGTGACAGCATATTAAGAACTATATTGTAATAATATGTTCCTAAAACAACAGTTAATTAAGCCCATAGTTATATAACATTTTCATAATCATTAATTCTATTATTAGGACAAATTTTAAAAATGGCGAAAAAAATATCTACTGTTTCACACTAATTCACACACTGTGGTCGAGTAGCTATGGACATTTTCTATGGAACAGCCGATTTTTTTTCGCGGTTTCAATGTGCGAACATAGGAAACAGCCAAAAAAAAAAACAAACAACAAACAAACAAACTGAACAACTTTCACCATGAAGCCAACCATGGTGAAAGTTGTTCAGTTTGATAGTCTCAAACACCCTGTTCGATATAATTAATTGTACACACTGTATCTGTATATTGTTAGCTCAAGAGTGAAAATTGTTCAGTTTAATGGTCTGAAGCACTTCCTAAATTAACACCCTGTTAAACAATTCCAGGTAAATATAACACCCAATCCGTCAAATCGCAAATCCAAACGAATCCATTCATGCAAATCGCATTTTGACTGATTATGTTGTAACTATTTAGGTACCTACTCGTATACAGGGTGTAACATACACCCTAGTAATACTTAAGGGGGTGCTTCAGACCATCAAACTGAACAACTTTCTCTATGGGGCCGACATCGAGAAAAAATATAAAAAATCTGCTGTCCCATACAAAACTGCAGTACCGACTCGACTAAAATGTTATGTATGGGATAGCAGATTTTTTTTATTTTTTCTCGATGTTGGCCCCATAGTGAAATTTGTTCAGTTTGATGGTCTGAAGCACCTCCTTAAATATTACTAGGGTATTTTGTTACACCCTGTATATACGCTTTGGATATTTTCTCACTAACTGTTAGATTCCAGTCCCAATCTAAACACCAGTCTAGATTATTAACTTGACTAGATGCTATTATACAGGGGGAAATTGATATCATTAGCATCCTTATAAACTAATATATTCTACCCATAAAACTGAACAACTTTTACTATGGGAGCAAACCGATCGGAGCAAAAAGAAAATTTACTGTTGCATACATTTGAGTCGAGTACGCACTGCAGTTTAATATAACAGCATTTTTTAATGCTCCTATCGGTTTGCTCTCCCATAGTAAAAGTTGTTCAATTTGATGGCTAGACTCTTAGTTTAAAAGGATGCTAATGATATCACCCTGTAGAATACCCATCTCTGATTTCGCTACTAATATTCATTATCATCACACACATTAAAATACTAGCTTTGCACGCAAAGCAAAAATCTCAGATTTTCTTTCTTCTTTTGAAGAGAGATCGAAAATAAAAGATTTTCTCCGATGAAGGTTTGATTAGAGCACTGTACCAAATCAATGCCTGCTTTGAAACTCCACCAATCCATCAAAACTGGTGGAATTTCAATGAAAAAAATTCGAAAAGAGTTAAAATTCAATTTCACAGAATTCACACTCAATGTGTTCCGAGTTTTCGGAATATCTCTGACTACCCCCTCGAATATAGTCATGAGCATATGTATGTAAAAATACTTATTTCATATTCGATGTGAAGCAATGACTTGACGTGACATTTTTGTTTTTTGTAAATGGTGTTGTAAAGAAATTAAAAAAATACGATTGGGGGCAGCATAGTAGGAGGCTCCGTGCCCCCTTAGCCAATTTTTTCAGGGTTACAATACTCACTTTCACTTGCTTCAGAATATCACTAGTTTTTAATGGGTGCTAATTTATTCGTCTTCTGTTTATAGCATTATTCTCCTCTAAATACGACATTGTCTTCTGAATGATCAGGTCAGCCACCATCAATGCATAGCATATGCTCACGACTATATTCCCCGAGGGGGAAGAGACAGCCCCGGATCTGGGAGAGCAAACGGGTGCCCACGCCCCGGGCGGCAGGTCTAAGGGGCGCCAAAATGAAGAATTTGAAAAATAAAATATTGCAACGATTTGAAAATATTGTAAAAAAATCTCGAGCTCGCTTCGCTCGCTCCTGGTATTAGATCATATTGCAATGATCTCATTATGTTGCGGTAAAATCTCGAGCTCGCTTCGCTCTTTCTTAATTTTTTATTATGTTGGAAGTATCCAGTCATGCCTATTGCAGAATTCAGTCCAGAGTTTAGATCATATTACGACGAGCTAACCATATTGAAGTAAAATCGCGTGCTCGCTTCTCTCGCTCCTAGTTTTAGATAGTTTTGCAACAACCAAGTCTGGACCCGGCCACCCCTGGAAAAAATTATTACTACTCCCTTGGAGGGGAGGAGCGCCAATGTCAAGTTTTTGCCCCGGGTCGGAAAAATCGTAGATCCGGGGCTGGTCAGAGATATTCTGAAATATCAGAACATCCACGTTTCAGTATAGTAGTACCGAAACTCTGTCCAGTGTGACGGGGAGTGAGCACGTCGCCACTTGTAATGGACAGTAGGTACTAGGTACAATACATGCTTCGAAATTGAAGCATGCAAACTTCTAAAATATTTATATTAGGTATGACACCAATAAAGTAATTCTATCGACTTATAATTTTATAAATCGTAGCTCATTAACTACGTTTAAAATTGAGTGAAATATCGCTTCGCTCCTCGCATACTACTATCAGTTTAAAATAACAATGTGCATGACCTCGCCTGCAAATGTGACGTCACTCAATCGCACGAACTTCACTCGAGTCATTCAAATGATTATTTCCTTTACATAGTCTATATTCCTTTACAACCGAGTGAAGTTATCGAACGGCCCTTCAAGGTCATGCACATTGTTATTTTAAACCGATAGTAAATTGTTCAATATATCATATTTTAGTCTGTCCTAAACCCAAGCACCTTCATAACCATTAAACGCAGGGTTTACAGATACACAACTGTTATTTGCCAGAAGAAACACACCTTGTTGATGTTGATGTCTTTTTTATGACCAAAGTTCGACCTTGCTTAGGATAAAACATTTAAATCGGTACCTATAGCAAACCCCGATGTTATTATTAAATTAAAAATGCAGTCGAAGGGAGTAGGTACCTCCTCTTTTTTTAGTGTTATATTTATTTATTTATGAACGTTATTTACTATTCTCGTATAGTACCGTACCTACTCGTTTTTATTAGGCACTAAAATTATTTCATTTCGCTTTTTAGCTCTAGGACTTCAATATTTGTGTAAATATTTTGGCTTTGAGTTCGTATTTCCAAAAGAAAAAATAGGTAAGTATTTTTTATTTTTCTCCATAAACCAAAGAAAAAATATTTCATGTTTTTCTCCATAAGCCATTTATGTTAATGCATCAAGAAATCTTCGAAGCAAATCCAAAGTACAAAGCAAAGATGAATGGATGTAACTCCTAAACCGACTGGAGTTATGCTGGCAGACCTGGTCCATCCCCATCACAGAGATGCTCTACACCCTATGAATACTGAATCAGCCTTGCAGCTGATGGTTACCAAAATTCCTCTTATCTCTTAGACTATCTACTTCATTGCTTCAGTGATTTTTGTGAAAAAGCTGGAAATCTCGCAAAACTTGGCTTGTCTTCTATAACAACTAGGTACTTATAAACTGTGAAGCAAATTGATAATTCAACGTAATAGGTACCATTATTTTTTATTATCTACCTGTCTCTATTTACCTATATTATTTCCAATATTTTAATTACTCAAATGTCAACACCACAAGGTCCGTGGTCAACACTGAATATATTTAAAATTCAAAATAAAATAATGCCTGTATATTAATTAACTTTAGTTTTAATAAAAACAGTCACCTTATTGAAATATGAAAATGAAAATTGTTTTTTGAATAAAGGATACATTGTTCTTACTGTGTTTAGTCTAGATAGAGATCGCGAAGATTTATTTTTGAGTACTGTGTGGGTGGGTATCTAATTTTATCAGTATTTTATACAACATAATTATGCTCACGCCTATGTCCCATTGGGGTAGGCAGAGACAACAAATCGCTACGATTCTGACACATATCATATCTCTCGCTCTAGAGCAGGACTTCCCAACCAGTGGGGCGCGTCCCCCTTGGGGGGCGTAGTGACATCGTAGGGGGGGCACAATGCGTTTACATTTTGAAAAGAAAAATCCAGTTAACACGTTGAACGCCGTCGGGTCACAATAACAATAGATTTTCCATTGTTTGTCGGTTATTTGGAAGTCAAAGACTTAACGACGTAAATTCCACTCATTAATTCATTTTATAGTAATTAACTCATTCATTCAGTTACTAATTCACCCATTCGTTTGTTGTTACTGACATGTTCAGGCTTAGCAGGGCCTCAATCGCCCTAAGTTTGAATGATATTACCAAAACAAAACCACAACCAAAAATGTTACGTTATGCACAATTCGTATCGCGCAAATTATATTAACGGTAACGATTTAGCTTTATTTCGGAAGATACGTTGGCGTAACGTTTGATGTCCGTTCGATCGAATTTTCTGTATTGTGCGATTTAACCGTTCAGAAAAAAATAACGCGATAACATTTTTACATCAGCTAAACCAAATCTAAATCAAAACTAAACCAAAACCAAAAACGTTCCGTCAGAACAGAACGGTTAAACCGTATAAAATAGCGCAATTGAGACCCAGGTCTCAGATAGCACCTTTCCAGCCGCGCTTGTCGTTAAAATTTTTATAGGGGGGCATGCAAATATTACTTACTAGCTGTGCCCGCGACTTCGTACGCGCAGATCACTGAAATAACATAAAGAGAAAGAAAAAAGAATAAGAATTATAAAGAAAGAAAAAAGAAAGGTTAATATGCTGACACTTTTTTAAGGGGATGACCAGACCCTCAAACTGAACAACTTTCTCTATGGCACTAACATCGAAATCAGTAAAAAAAGACAGCTGTTTCATACAAAACTGCAAACGTACTCGAGCCAAATGTATGGGACAGCAAATTTTTTTCGCGATTTCAATGTTGCTGTTGCTGCCTTAGAGAAAGTTGTTCAGTTTGATGGTCTGGTCATCCCCTTAAAAAAATGTCAGCATATTAAGAAGGACCCTGTATGTTATTCCAGAACATATATTTTACCTGTGTGCCATATTTCATCCAAATCCGTACAGTCGTTATGCATGATAAATAACAATCGATAAACCCGCAACTTCGTACGCGCAGACCACACTAAAACACTGCTGCTGCAGGCTGCTGCTGTCTTTAAATACCCATATCTTTTGAATGAATAAACCGATTGTGACGAAATAAAGCTTATATGGTAATCCAAACCAAACCCTATACTTTTGTGACCACATTTAAATAGGTCTAATAGTTTTTAAGTGATGCGTACATTAAATTCAGTGACGCTCGCGACTGTCTTTAAATACTCATAACTTTTGATTGAATGAACCGATTGCGGTGAAATATAGCCTATAACTTGACCAAAACTAAGCCCTATACCTGTGTGAAAACCCCGTCCAAATTGATTGAGTCGTTTTCAAGTGATGCGCGAACATACAAACAGACAAACAGATAAACAGATAAACAGATAAACAGACAAACTGACAAACAGACAAAAATTCTAAAAATGATCTTAATGTATTCCATTACGTATCCTGAACACCCCCAATTAATTTTTTTGTAAATATCTTCAATGTACATCATCACCAAGTTTAGAACTTTATTATATGTATAGATTATACCAGGGGAGGTGTGACGCAAAAAAGGTTGGGAAAATTCTGCTCTAGAGGATCTCACAAAACTATTTCCTTTTTTGTATCATCATCATCATCAGCGTGTTCATCCTCTACATGTTCTCACAAGGCTAAAACTCTCACGAAAGAAGCAGATGAAACTCTATCCGAGCCTCAAGTTATTCGTTTGCCGCGTTAAGTCTTTCTAGGTCAAGTGGCGCTTGCTAAGAGAAGTATCAGGAGACCACGGTTTCGCTTCAAGGACTGCGTAAAGCGAGACATGTCCACGTTTTCGATCAACGCCAGCAGCAGTGGCGATAAGAACCGCGACTAGTGGAGAAAAAAATTTACGGCAGGAAGGGCTGTGCCTTACATACGTATATAACCCAGTAAAATTAAGCTGAAATATACCATTCTGAAAAAGTAATTTCCGGCGTTTTGAAACTTTTTTTAAACGTTCCTTTGGTACGTAATATTGAAGAAAAAAAAAGTTCTGGTGAGGGGGGGTGAGCTCGAGGAAGGGGGGAGGGCTCTAAAGGTTTTCAGTTTTTCGCTTATTTCTCGAAATCTGCAAGTCGTATCGAAATGTTTTGTATAGACAAATTAAACCTGACAAAAATTCCTACAAAACAAGTAGTATGCATTTTTGTCATAGGACTTAACTTTTGAGGGCTACGGCTACGGCCGAGAAAGTAACAGCATTTCAAAAATTATGAAATTTGTATGGCGACCATAATGAAAGTTTAAGATACGTTATTTAGGACGGCCGCACATTATATGAATTTTCTGTCAGAAATATCCCGCCCACTAATCAGAGTCGACAGACGGTCCGACGAAATTCCGTACGGCGATTCTCATTGGTGCGCGGTATTTTTAACCGACTTCAAAAAAGGAGGAGGTTTCTCAATTCGACCGTATATATGTATACATATATATTTTTTAATGTGTTCGCGGATAACTTCGTCGTTTATGATCCGATTTTGATGATTCTTTTTTAGTTGGAAAGGAGATATCCCAAGAAAGGTCCCATGATAAGGAAACCAGGATCTGATGATGGATCCCAGAGAAATCGAGGGGAACCTTCGAAAATCGTAGTGCCGTCTAGTGCGTTTGTTAATTTAAAGCACTACTATTAAATCGAAATTGATATCATTAGCATCCTTTTAAACTAAGAGTTTACCCATCAAACTGAACAACTTTTACTATGGGAGCAAACCGATCGGAGCAACAAAAAAATCAGCTGATCCATACTAAACTGCAGTGCCTTCTCGACTCAAATTTTTTTTTTTTTTTTTTTTTTTTATTAACAATGGGTTTGCTCTTGACCTCAATCCAGTCCTCAGGACGAAGATGGGGTCGTAGATGTAGCGAGCTTACCCAGAAGATGCCTATTCACTCGTACTTTAAAGGAATTCGGGTTGTAAGTACTCGGAAATACTGACGCAGGTAAGGCATTCCACTCCTTGGCTGTGCGCATTATAAAAGATTCAGAAAGGCGCTTGGTGCGGATATGTGGGATGTCAACCAAGAAGGGGTGATATCCCGCGGTGCGTCTGGAAGTCCGATAGTAGAAAGGGGAAGGTGGGATGAGCTCATGCAGCTCTAGGGCACACTCACCGAAGTACAATCTGTAGAAGACCGACAAGCAGGCCACTCTGCGGCGGTGGGCTAGGCTATGAAGCTTGGCCTCCACCAGCTTAGTATCGCCAATGAGCCTCCTGGCTCTGCGTTCAACCGAGTCGAGTGCGGCAAGTTGATACTTGGCTGAGCCATCCCACAGGTGGCAGCAGTACTCCATACATGATCGGACCTGAGCTTTATACAATACTAAGAGCTGTCCAGGAGTGAAGTACCGCTTCACCTTGTTTAAGATGCCCAGCTTTTTGGCCGCAGTTTGAGCCTTAGACTCGATGTCAGCGCCGAAGTTGAGTTTTGTGGTCAAGCTTATACCCAGAAGCCCAAGACTGTCGGAAACAGGGACAGATGTACCCCGGAAAGTAGGAGTCAGATTAAACGGACTCCTTTTTGCGGTGAACAGACAAGCCTGTGTTTTGGTGGCGTTGAAGTTGACTAAATTATTGTCACCCCACTGGGAGACAACACTTAAAGTCAAGTCTGTCCGCTCAACCATGGCCTCCCTCTGCGAGCGTATTTTATCCCCGCTGGCCCCTGCGCCAGATACATATCTCTCCATGACAGTACTGTCATCTGCATACCCAACAATACCTGACACAAGGAGGTCATTGATGTGCAGCAGGAAAAGTGTCGCGGAGAGAACAGACCCTTGAGGAACTCCAGCATCAATTGCCATAAGGTCAGAAGAGCAGCTGTCAATGACAACTCTAATCGACCGTTCTCTCAAGAAATCAGATATCCAGCTGCAAAGATCAGCGGGGATGCCATAAGCGGGAAGCTTGCTCAGCAAACTAGCGTGCCATACCCTGTCAAAGGCCTTCGAGATGTCAAGTGATACAGCCAGTGCTTCACCGTGCTTCTCGATGGCCTCGCCCCAGCAGTGCGTCACATACACAAGAAGATCCCCAGTCGATCGCCCCCGGCGGAAGCCATATTGGCGATCACTGAGTAGATCATTGTCTTCTAGGTATGACAGCAACTTACTGTTAAGTACTCTTTCCATGACTTTACAGAGAATGGAAGTAATGGCGATAGGGCGGTAGTTGCAGGGGTCGGCACGACTGCCCTTCTTGGGTACCGGTTGCACATTCGCAAGCTTCCAGGATTTAGGCACCGTTCTTGTTCTGAGAGAGAGGCGATACAGGCGTGTTAGAACAGGAGACAACTCAGGCGCACAATATCTCAACACTCTTGCAGGTATACCATCAGGACCACTGGCCTTATTCACATCCAGACTACGCAATGCTCTGCGGACCTCTTTTGTATGTATTGTGACCTCCGGCATCGAAGAATCACAACGAGGGATGGTTGGCGGCTGTTTGGCACCAGCGTCCAGACGTGAATTGCTCGCAAACAGAGAAGCAAATAAATTAGCTTTCTCAGTTGCGGAGTGAGCCAGCGACCCATCAGGCTTCTGCATGGGAGGCAAAGTGGGACGGCAGAAGTTGGATTCGACCGATTTTGAAAGGGACCAGAACTGTTTACTACCAGAAGGGTAGGATGCCAGTTTGGCTCCAATGCGGCTGACATGGTCGAATCGTGCCCTCCGGATAATGCATGCAATGCAACCGGAAAATGTATGCAACAGCATTTTTTTTTTTGCTCCGATCGGTTTGCTCCCATAGTAAAAGTTGTTCAGTTTGATGAGTAGACTCTTAGTTTAAAAGGATGCTAGTAATATCAATTTCACCCTGTATAGCTTTCGATAACTAATGGCCAGAGCTGGCCCAGGACTGGGAAATGGTTGGAAGATGGCTTTCCCCATTACCTATTAGAGAGATAATATTGACTAAGAAAAATACATTATTTTCAGGAGTTTTGATTTATTGAGATAAGACTGAAATTACTTAAAATTCTGTCTGTTGGTACCCTGAGGCAGGAAAAACTGTGCAGATAATCGTGGTAGGTACGACAGGCACTCCGTTTTTTTTTTTAAAGACTTTACCAACAAAATAAAATAAAAGCGTTATATCTTACCGAAGTTAATATAATTCAGTAAACGATTATTGAGGTAATCAATTTGATAGTTATAGGATATTGTGTGTAATGAAAGTTGACAGAACATGAGAAGCAGGCAGGCGTACCGACGTGGGTTTCCTCAAAGAGATTTTAAAAGTACCTTCCTCTGAGGGTTTCATCTATCCCATAACACACGTACCTGCAACAGGACACAAAGAAAATAACAAAACGGAAACAATTTAATGTCTATCCAACCGTTCAAGATCCTTTATAAACAAACATTATCTTCGCAATTTTCATGAAAATTTTCTTTTAGATGCCAAATTAACAAACTTTTCCAACATTTAGCACCTGAGATCGAGAATTAATAACACTTAAAAAATCACTTACCTTAAGGCTATTCTACCGTTGGCGCGCTCCATACAAACGTAGTATGGTGATATTTTCAATACTATCCAATTAAAGTCAATGAAATTTTTCAAAAACAATCTAGTAACTAATTTCTATGTCGGTATGAAGTCAGATTTTCGATAAAATTTATAGTTTTAAACTTACAGTGCCACAAATATTTCCATACAAATCTTAAATTAATCCTAGCATTGAAACTGTATATTTTAACGAAAATCTGACTTCATACCGACATAGAGATTAGTTACTTGATTGTTTTTGAAAAATTTCATTGTCTTTAATTAGATAGTATTGAAAATATCACCATACTACGTTTGTATGGAGCGCGCCAACGGTAGAATAGCCTTAACCAAGCTACACGAAGTTTTTAGGGTTACCTACCCAAAGGGTGCCAACGTTGTGCCAATTGTTGTTTTTTCCACTGTTCTTTGGTTTTTTCCAAAGATTGTTGTTTTTGCTCTAGGTATCATAAAAACGATAATAGGTACCAATAACTTCCTTCCTCTATGACCTACAAGCGTCAAACTTGGTGCGAGGTCTTTACACCATTAGTTACACCATTAGGAGGACTTTACACCATTAGTTTTTAATTACAAGAAAAATTTTAAGGATGTGTTCAAACAATGAAACTATAAACAACTTTCCCTGAGGAACATGGGTCGAAAAACGAGAATTTTTTGGACCTCTCATACAAAAGTGCAGATCAGCCGATCTATTTTCTATGGAAGGCTGGCTCCTTAGCGAAAGTTGTTTATAATTTCATTGTCTGAATACACCCTTAAATTTTTTTACTAATTAAAAACTAGTGGTGTACAAGCACAAATTATTTAATACTTAGTTCGACAGTAAGTACAGGGTCGATTTATCAATTGTCAGATAATTCCTCTGAATAAATTACATTTGCTGAAACAAAAACTTAACATAGAATAGCAATGATGAGATATTTATTGGGAATATTTGAATCATAGACGAAGAATTTTTCGCTTTCTCTTTCTACGATTTGATTGAATTTTGGAATAAAAACTTTTTATTGACTCTAAATTTTTTTGATGTGAACTGGCAAGTTGTCTTGGAAACAAAATATAAAAAGCCATAAAAACTAAAAAGAAAGAAAACTTTTTTATTTTTTATTGAAGTATTTGGCTTAAAGTCACTTTTTTTCTGACAGATAGCTGCCAGTTCTGCATTTCTTAGATATAATTAAAACTCTTTGGCTGTATGAAAAATATGTAGACAAGAAATAAAAACTTATTAGATTCTCAAAATGTTCTATCTGTCTGTAGGCGATATTACACGGATTAATTTCGGTTCAATATTGCTTTCAATTCCATTGCTTCAATGGCATTGAGACATCTAAATACATTTCAATTTGATTATTGAAAGCTAAGTATAGGAAATGCGTGCAATGTTCAATGTTTAACTTTCCCATATGGGACCAACGTCGAAATCGCGAAAACAAATCAGCTGTTCCATAAAAAACTGCAATCCAACACGACCTTTTATAAATAGCAGATTTATTTTTTCGCGATTTCGACGTTTGTTCCATAGTGAAAGTTGTATAGTTTGATCACAGTCAACATATAATTATTGTTGGACCTTCTGCATACCACCTAAATACCTACGTCGAACGGACGGAGTTCAAGTCATCATAGAATTGTTATAGATATTCGATATGTACGTTACAACTTTAAATTCATCCTATTCCTACTAGGTGCTTCCTATTTGAAAGTCTTTGTTCCTATCATCCTTGACCTAATGACAGATCCAGAATCGAGGAACAATGCGCCAGCTGATTGAATATATTTACTACAGCTTGGCAAAAAAAAAAGAGTTTGCAAAGCAGTCATTGCAAGAACGTCGAAATCACGCGTAAGTAAGGGTGAAGCCAGGCCTATGACAGCTTAGTTCTGGTGTAGCCGTTGTGGCGCTGTTTCCCATCGTCCTCATTGGACGATGATACATTGTATCATCGTCCAATGAGGACGAGATACAACGCCATATTGAACTTACAACAACAGCAGCCTCATGCCGTGTTGTTGCGTCAGAAGCTTATATCTTGTGATTTTCCTGGTTTGGTTTGGTAGCTTGAGTTTAGAATCCTTGAGAAGCCTCAATTCTTCTCCGTCGTATGACATAATAATATCGTTGAATAGTTTGTTCCTTGGTCAAATATCCCTATTTTTGCATCCTGGAATCAGTGTATATATACCTATAACTACAAGTTCTATACACATTAGTTTGACGACAGAACGCCACAACGGAAACAATGGAACTAAGTGCAAATTTCACTGTCGCATCTGTAGCTTGCTACATATCAGTAATCTGTGGGTGAAGCCAAACGAGCATAATTTTGTGAGTTGAGTCCGTTTCATATAAAATCCGGGAATGCATTGTCCGGGAACCTCAGCCTTTATATGAAACGGACTCAAAATACGCGACTCACAACTCACAACTCACAAAATTATAATATGCTCGTTTGCTTTCACCCTAACCTGGCAATACCAACGTACTAAAAATAGTGAGTTCCACTTGTCACGCACGTCAAACTCTTTTTCGCCAGGTAAATTAAAGATTGTACATTTTTTATATAGGTACTGGACGGAATTTGAAACCGTAACCTGCCAATCTGGCTCATTTTCAATTAAAACAGCACAACATGGCTAATAACATGGTACCTAACCAATAAAATTTGAGAGTGAAATATCGATTTAAATTCTAAATCGGTTTCACAGACCCTCGACCATTGAACGACCTTTGTTTATTTTTATTATTTTAGTACTTTATCCAAACTTGTTTGACGGGATTTTCGGCTTTAAATCCAGTCTTGTTTCCTTTGAAAACTTGTGAACTTTTATACATACTTAGTTGAAATTCAAAGTCACTTTCCGGTTTAGAAAAGATAAAATAATAATAAATTAATTTGAATAGAAACATTACAGTACATTGATATCGTTGAATAGAAAAGATAATCTTCTTCCAGTGACATTTATCATCATCACCACTCAAGATATCTTTATTATAACCACTGGATAAGCGGCTCCTAAATATGTTTGTCCGTGTGGTGTCGGCTAAGAATAGCACAATCCCATTTCCTCCCGTGGGTGTCGTAAAATGCGACTAAGGGATCTACCGGAGGATGGGCAGCAGCATCCTCTGAGTACACACATTCAATAATCCAACTGCGATCGCCAACCCGCCTGCCAAGCGTGGCGGTTATGGCAAATCCCCCCGTTTTGGGGGAGGCCTATGTCCAGCAGTGGACGTCTATCGGCTGATATGGTGAAATATGTTTGGGCCTATTTAATTCACGCCATTTTGGTGCTGTAGGTTGATTACAGTCCTTTCGAGTGACTGCCTTATAAATATTCCCGCATTTTCTATCTGTATTCTCACTGCCTACGTTTTTGGTGTAAAATTTAGTATTATAATGTTTGTTACATAAAGGTATTATACTACGTAAGAGAGGCATTGACAGCTGAGAGAGCGAGATGTACCTAGCGGCATCACTGTATAATAGAAAGAGATACGTGACGCGAGGCAATATAGAACCGTTTTTGGGGATTTGGAGTCCTGGTAAAAATTCGGTTTCTGTGAATAATCGTGAACCTAAAGTGAAATCGTAGATAATTTTGTGAAATATACGAACACTGTTTCATTAAATTATTCACGATTTCACGTTAGATTGATAATTATACACAGAAATCGAATTTCACGTCCAAAAACGGTTTCATTTGACAACTCAAGTCACTTACTCTATTCCGTAAGGTATAATATCTTTATGGTTTGTTATTTAGTGGCAACGGAACTATACAACGTGTTAATGAATTAACGCAAAACTAGAAAGTAGTTTGTTTAGAATCGATAGCAGAATCGAATTATCATGGTTTCAACATAGGTAATTTTTTTCAAAATTTTAATTTTTTTTTTTCATAAAATTTTTAATTTACTAAACCCTATGTCAACCCACCCCACGGGCACACTCACCCTACTTACTACCAAAACAAGATTATAAAAATGTATCCATGAGTACGTTAGCGCTTTCTTTCAGTGCTGAAATGATAACAAATCATTTTTGCCTCCGAACTTAAAATGCGAATAACTTTAAATTTTAAGTATCAAAATAATGAAATTATTGTTTCAATCTAATTCTTTTGTTATAAATCAGTTGGGGTGTATGAGGTTTTGCGCTAATTTATTAACACGTTGTACATAGGTATCATTATCAGCGTCAGATCAGCGTATTACACGCAGGACAGGCCTGCCCTCTGGCAGGGTGTAGGGCCAATGATGCGAATTGGTAAACTTCACATTTATACGCATAAATAGGTATAATATTCCAATAATATGCTGTCAATGCGTTAAAAGTTGCAAAAGTTCCTGGGACACGTCTCTGGGGTAGTAACTATTAAAATAATCTGTGGTAGCGTCATTCATTTTTACCAAACAGTCTGTTTAATGGTACAAGAATAGAATGAATAAAAGCGATGTCATGCCATTACGAAGTAAATATCACCCCATGTTACCCTACATGAAATTTATTTGGAAATAGGCTCTTTATTTCGTCTCAGAGCACTTACCTACTAATTGTTATAGATAGGCTCTCGGTGGAATCAGGTACGGTTTTTATTGGTCTTGTATATTGGTTTTGTGGAGACGATTTCGATTTCAGGTTCTATTTCCGTTAATGAAAACTGACTTGTATTTTACACGTAAATATAATGTTTTCTTTGCCCTGTTGTCTTCTAAATTTCGTTTTTAGCTTCAAGGGTGATCTTCGTGTACAGTAGAACTTATTACTTTATGTGATCTTCAGATCACATGAAAGGATCTTGAAAGTTCCTAAAATCCATTCTAGTCCCATTGAATAAAGAATTTTGATATTCAGTATTTTAAAATTGTAAAAATAACAATGGTAACAATGGTAAAAATTATATACAACGTGCTAATGAATAAGCGCAAAATCTCATATGCCCCAACTGATTTACAAAAACATTTTAAGTTATTCGCATTTTGGGTTTTCATGCAAAAATGATTTCAGCAATGAATGAAAATACTATCTTGCTCATGGATACATTTTAAGAATCTTGTTTTGGTAGTAAATAGTCTTAGCTAGTGGGTTAATTGACATCAACCTCAGAAAATTTTAAATTACTTACACAATTATGTATAATTATATAATATTTTGAAAAAATGTAGGTAGCCTATGGTTGAATCTTGATAATTCGATTCTGGAGTGCGATCTTTGAAGTTTGAAACTCATTCGTTGAACTCAGCAGTTGTAAATGTAAAAATTAGTATGGAGATGCGCATATTTCTACTGCTGATTTGACATTCAAAAAACATACTCCAGGGGTGCGATATTTGAAAGTCAAATCAGCAGTAGAAAGATGCGTATCTCCATACATTTTGAACTGCTGAGTTCAACGTATGAGATTCAAAAATCGCACTCCAGCTCTTGATTCTACACAAACAAACAAACTATTTTCTAGTTTTGGGTTTATTCATAAACACCTTGTATACCTTAAATTTGTGGAAACTGTTCCTCAGCATTATAAAAACAAAATCCCCAAAATAGAGAGGATGGGGATTTTGAAGTTGTGTATTTTATTTTATTTTATCTGTGTATAATGCGTCCCAAGACCCGACCCAAAGATCAAACACAAGCTTATCTAATGGAGCAAGAGACGAATGTGGTTTAATTATTTGAAAGGAAATGGTTTCAATATACTTAAGAGGGCTATCGGAGTCCAGTGGCGCCCTCGTCACAATAATAAAGATTTCTCAATAAAGAAAGCCTAAATTAAAAAAGTGCTCAACATATAAACTACAAAAGCCTTCAAGCTATTTTCATAGAATACTTTTTTATAGGTTTTTTAAAGGTATAAACATACAAATTTTGAAAAAAGAAAAACAAACGGCCGCTTTTGTTTTTATTCGAAATTATCTAAAAATGGAATGTTTAGAACCTATAAAAGTATTGTATAACAATGGCTTGAAGGCTTTTGTAGTATATTAGTTGAGCACAATTTTAATATAGGCTTTCTTTATTGAGAAATCTTTATTATTGTTACGAGGGCGCTACTGGACTCCGATAGCCCTATTAACAGCAAAAGGAATGAGTGGCAACATTAGGTACCTACTTGTAGAGTATTTTGAGATTATGAATAGTGTTGTTAATTTTACGGCACAGTTGAAGCATTCTTGGCTTAAATGCGTAACTGTAATCGTCAACATTATTCGTAGAAGTTAACGTTTAACTACTCATGTCTTTCTGACATTTACTCGTTTTATGTGGACATAAGTCCTAGGTAACGAAAATATGCTGTTGATGACGTTTAGTACTTACTACGACGTGGAACAAAAATGTATCCATATTACTCTGTGAGTGTTTATGTAGGTATATCTTTTCGTTGCTGACTGTACCTATAGTAATACAGCGTTGCTCTAGACTTCTAGAAATAAGCATAAATAACAAAAATGTTGTTTAAAAATGTATACCGAAGTTAAGAGGGTCAATCACAGCCTATATACGTCCGGTCCTACTGCCTACCCTCAGGGAGGCTGTAAGAGGGTATTAAAGGTTTTAAATTATGAGAAAATTGCTTAAATGTTTTATTCCTGATTTTTAATCAAGGGAAGATCTCTAGAATCGCTAACCAGACAGCATTTTGATATAAACATCAGTGATGCCAGATGGGGGGGATTCCTCCCAAATTTGGGGGTTTTTTCAGACCATGGGGGGATTTTTGGGGGGACAAATCCTCTGGGGGGTTCTGTGGGGGGAAAAAAATTGGCTTGGAGGCCCTTCTCCCAAGTTGCGATTATAAAAGACAAACTTAGAACAGATTAGCCATCAACACGGCCGAATCCATTTGGAGCATAAGATATGCAATGCTGGAAGGATGTGTTAATTTTAAAGCAACTTCAAAGATGCTCAAGAGATTTAAGTCTGAGAAAAGGTATGGAACTGCTGACGACGCAAGTGGAGATGCTGTACCAGTCATGGAAGCAATTTTTTTACTATACTATTGCTGAATTAATTTAAAAAAAAAATTGACTGAATTTGAATAAATAAATATTTTTCCAGTTGGTGGGGGTTTTTTCTCAACACTACTATTTTGGGGGGATTTCGGGGGAGATTTGGGGAGAATGCCAGATTATCATCTGGCAACACTGATAAACATGTAAGTAGGTATGAGTAGATACTACATTGTTGTTTCAAACATGTTTATTTTGTGCAAAGAAAAGACTTTTAATGCATTGGGTGCGACATATAAAATTTGTGAATTTCAAAATGATTATTATTATTGATGATGATTCAAAATGATGATATTAATTAACTTGATCTGTTCAGACGAACAGTTTTATTAGGTTTTGCGTTTATTTGTGTACCTACCTATATTATACACATTATTAAATCTACCATAATGGAAGAGTAGCGCGCGACGCGCTATATTTCAATTATTATTTTATATATATATTATTTTTTATTTTTTTTTTTCTTTAAAATCTCATTAAATTATTGTAAATGTTAACTCTACATTTCTATATTATAATATTATATATTTATATTACATATATTATATTTTAATTTCAAATATTATTGATTTTAAACATGTTACAGCCATGTTGTGCTATTTCAAATCAAATTAAAGATTGAAAAATTAAGTCTTGTCTCGGTCTCTGGCTAGTGGACTCGGTGGCGAAATTGGATAACGCACTTCCCCGGTTTGGAAGAGTGCGGGTTCAAGTCCCGCCCGAGACTAAATTTTTCAATCTTTAATTTGATTAGCTATTTATGATATAGCTAATCAATACAAAATGTAGACTATATCTACTTTTAATAGAATTCGGGCATGGCTGGTGACATTTCCTTGAATATACTATTTCTGACTTCCTCCTCGGGAAATAATAGTTTTATAAACTTACGAACTTTTACCCGCGTCTTCGTCCGCATAAATTACATACCAGATTTTAAGTCACATGATAAGCTATCAAACAAAAAAGTTTCATCAAAATCGGTTCAGTAGTTTTTGCGTGATACTCGAACAAACAAACACCCAAACAAACAAACAAACAAACAAACAAACAGACAGACAGACAAAAAATCCAAAAATTGGTGATTTGGAATCAGGGACAGGTAAAAACCATGTCGTAAATTTTTTTTTGTAAATATCTTCAATGTACAGTTTTATAATAGTTTAGATTAGATTAGATAAAATTTAATATTTTCAAAAGCATAATACGTACCATAAAAACAAAACAGCCGAAACAGCGCGTAGACACTATAAACTTTCATAAACTTCTCAAACTATAAACTTTTAACTCTTCAAATCCGTCATCTTCAAAAATAAACACTTTACACAAAGGACATCACCAACAACACTTCAAAAACAAGTTCGGGAATGCGGGAAACGTGAACGAAAAATTAGGAAACGTTTGATAGCTGGGCAGCCCAGATACGACGGCTTAGTGGCGCGGTCCACCCGCTACTGAATCGGACGGCGATGCGGTACTACGTTTGCCCTTAACTCCTCACTTCACGCAACGACGTAGGTCAATGTCATTACCTGCAGTCATCGAGCTGATCGTTACTGACAGAGGGCATAACGCTTGGGGTTTCATTAAGAGACGTTGTAAAAAAGATTTTGATTTATGAGATGTTTTTAAAGACTACAAGCAAGGGACAAAATGAGCAGGACCTAAGGTATTTCCATGTTCACGGTAAAGTTTTGGACCGAATACGACCACTGTTTTTTTATTTCCGTACAGAGAACACTAAAATTAAAACCTTTTTGCTTATTTAATCCCAAAAAAAGGGTCGTTTAAATCTTTTGAAGCTTTGATCTTTTTTTTCGGACTCGAAATTGTTCATTTTCAAAGTATGAGAATAATTAGCGGTAACAATCAAACGTTTAAAATTTTTCTGGTCACAGTCGGCGGTCGCAAGTGACTATTTTCTGCAGTCGACGAGTACTAATGAAAGCTAGCTTAGCTACATAATAACAATAAGTAGATAGAAAAAAATATAATATAAGCAGGACAAAGTAAAATGTGGGTATAAAACCACATACACCTTGTTTTGACAAATTCGATACGGTAAAGTAATGACTAATGAGATGACAATCCCACTCGATAACGTTTTTCAATTAATGAAAACTGTCTGTAAAGAAGTAAATCATGAATTTTTGATGTAAAACATTTTTCAAAGTAGGGAAATCATGACAAAATAACTTTCAAAATTATTTTATGTTATGATATGATGTTACATTCATTCCAGTCATGTAATTTAAATAGTTAAGATTAAGTTAATTTAACGCTCTTTCGGGTAAAATATCGATTTGTTCGAGATTAATTTCATTTGGAATTTTCCTAAAGTTCATTGACTATCACTGGTGACTGTATCTACTTAAACTCACCGAAGTTACCTAGTTAGCTAAGTAGCTCTAAGGTAGTAACTTTTTTGTGTAACTTTTAATCTTTTTATTTCACCAGTTTTACCTAAGTGTAGCCAGCTTAAAGCTTTAAAGTCGATTTACACGTCCATAGTTAAATGTTCTAAGATTCGTAGGTTCTAAGGCTGAGATTCAGAGACGATTTTTAAGTCATAGTTTTAACTAAGTAGGGTCGAAAATGTATGGATTTTGACATACGGGAGTTCGAACTAAGACTTAAATAAAACCGGTCAAGTGCGAGTCTGGCTACTCGCGCACCGAGGGTTCCGTACCACACCACCACAGAACACAACATTATTAACTTAGAAAAAAAACTTTTTTGTCCGGGACCTTTAGCGCGAGACCGACTCACACTTGGCCGGTTTTTAGTATTTATTGTTATTCTGTAGAGTTTGCTCTATAATCACACTAAGTTGACGCTTGTATGTATTACCGTTTTTACTATAGAGCGTGAAGAAAAAACGTTGATAAAAACTAGTTTCTTGTTGAAAACCCCCCCTTAATTAAAATGGCAGAAAGTTAAAACTTTCTGCCTTTTTTATTATTTGTTAACAAATCCGCCGCAATAACGCATAATCTGAGAAAATGTCAACTATCTAGCTAGTACGGTTCAAAAGTTACAGCCCTAAATAGGTAGGACAGACGGACGGACGGACGGACAACGTAGGCTTAGTAATAGGGTCCCGTTTTCACCCTTTGGGTACGGAATCCTAAAAACGGCAAAAACAGTACATTTCAATTAGGTATTATCGTCGGTTGACTGATAGAAATAATGTTCATTCTTCAAAATAACGCGCAAAACAATTAACGTTGGCATTAAACCTTAAACAATGCATAATAAAATTCATTATATACTTACAAGAAAACGGCTATTAATGCGTCATAATGCAAAGTCATCATTATAGCATTTGACTACTCGTATTGAAAATACTGCAATACCGAAATACCGACTGCTCTCAAACGGTACAGCAAAACATCATTGAGGAAACTCGCACGCATGATGTCTATATTATACACCCTCTTTGAGGGAGAACCTTTGCCCTGTAGTGGGACGTTTATACGATGATTGAAAATATTTGTTTCGATAACAAACCAACAATGCGCGGCTCGAATGGTCCTGCAACATATAGGTGTCTATTCTATTGATAATGAGATCGAAATGAGAGATAGTTATAATAATTATAATAGTAGGTATTTGTGAGGCCTTTAAAGTCTTCCATTGTCAGACTGATGATTCCTATGAATAAATTATATTTCTTGAAACAAATATAATTACCATACACCAGCGACCCAGGAAAATTGCTGGAAAAAGCATTATACTAGGGGGGGGAAAAAACTTGTTGTTTTTTTAAATAGAGTTCAATGTTAAAGTTTTGAAAATAGGCACCAAAAAGACATTATTGGGATGATTGGGATCATGGAATAAAAACTTTTTAATGATTCAATTTTTTTTTTGATGTGAACTGGCAAGATGTCATGGAAAAAATCCCAAAAGACATAAAAACTAAAAAGGAAGAAAACTTTTCTTTTTTATAGAAATATTTGGCTTCACGTCTATTTTTTCTGACGTATAGCTGCCAGTTCTGTATTTTTATATTTAATGAAAACTCTTTCGTTGTATCAAAAATATAATGTAGACGAGAAATAAAATCTTTTTGGATTCCCGGAATGTTTTGTCTTGATTTATCAATCCCAATCGGATCCCAATCGTTATTCGTAACCATAGACGAAGAATTTTTCCGCTTATAACATTAGAGTACAAAATAATATCTTTGCTCGTTCAGTGATTTTTGAAAAACACGGTATAATTTATTTTATGAAATTGATTATTAAATGACTATGTTACATACAGGGTGTTTGGTGCATCGTTGGCCACATTGAATTGGTGGATAGGTGGGGTCTTTTGCTATCTCGTCACGCCCCCAAAAAAAATTCCCGCGTCATAATTTTTTTAGGTGAATTTTTAGAAGTTCTCAAAAAAGTCCGAAAGTCAGCATTTAAGCTTGAATAATAAAATAAGTTGTAAGTACAAACCCCAAATTTTTTGTTTGTTTGAATTTCCAATATTGTACGGTTCTATTTAAATTAAAATTACATTATTTGATGCGACCTCTAGTTTTTTTTTTATTGACCTTAACTTTTTTTGGAAGAAGAAAAGTAAAATTTGAAACTCAACTAACTTCAACTAACAGAATTACAAAAAAAAAAACTAAAAGCGCTCGAGTTCTTCTGATTTTTCAAAAACTTCTCTATAATCTATCCTCTTTCTAACAATATGCCATATGCCATGAAGTCGATTCGACAGTACCTACCTATTCAAAAACAAACACAAATTGAACCAAAGGCAATTAGGAATGTAAGCCACACACGACGACTTGGGAATTATCGATATTTGTCCAATATTACCGAAAAATATCGAAACGAAACATCGTAGCAATTAATTTCTTTCTACTGCGCTGCACCTAACAGGCCATAGGGAATTTGATGTGAAAATCTCCTTGGAATCCTCGTAATCGTAATATTTATAGTAGTTCAGTAAATCTGTTAGGAAAATGATACCCTACCTTACAAAAGGTCGGGTATCCGGGATTTTTGGATATTTTATACAGGTAGAGGTCCTTAATAAAAAAAAATACAAGTTTTCAACCTTGGGGTCATGCCGCGGGCTCTGGTGTGACCATAAAACAACGAACATTTTGAGACTTTTTCAGTAAAACTTAAACGTTGGGTCTTAGAGCAAACTTGTTTGCTAAAGGTTTAAACAAGACCAAATCCGCTACTATTTCATAGTTGAATCATCTATAAAGATGATTCAACTATGAAATTGTAGCGGATTGCGAATTGTAATTGTATATAAATACTGAATAGTTACCAAGATACAACACCTCAAAGTATGGAGAGGTATGACAAATTCCTTAAAATTTCGTTTCTTTATTTTTATTAAATATGTTACGAACTTTAGGTTTACTGTGAAGGTGTTTAGAAGAAGTATAAATAATGCGCTACAATATGTTTTTGAACCATAACAAATACTTAGATTTCGATAAGTTTTTTTTTTACAATATAAGATGTAGTCTATGGTAATCAAGGATAGTGTAGCTTTCTATCAGTGAAAGAATTTTAAGAATCGGTTTGGTATTTCCAGAGATTACCTACATACAAAAAACCCTCTTGAGCCCAGCTTTTCTGCACCCACAGGCATAGGGGCAGTTAGGAATTAGCCCTAACTGCCCTTATTTTGAAGTGTCGTATCTCGGTAACTATACAGTATAAAAAGATGATTCAAAAACCAAACTGTAGCGCATTTAGTGCTGTTAATTCCTCTGAAACATAATTTAACTCTAAAACCTAAACTTTAGATTTTAAATAATTAAAACTGAAAAAGCTTTTTCGGTGTTTTATGGACATGGCAGAGTCCGCGACAGCACTTGGATTTTTAATAAGGACCTATACCCGTATCACATATAAAAAAATCGTGGATACCGGACCTTTTGCAAGGTAAAATGTATACATTTACTAGGCTATAGATTTTCTTGCAATTTCTGTGAAATTCTAAATATACTTAGTATTCTGACGGACCTAGGACTTGAAATAAAAAATAAAATCTTAATAATCACATTTTTATTTAAAAAAAAAAAACCAAATTACAAATCTTGCTTGAAATGTGCTCCCTAATAGCAATGTTTTTTTTTTTTTTTTTTTTATGTTCTATAGGTAAACATTGACCCCAATCTCACCTGATGTTGAGTGATGATGAGGCCGAAGATGTAGCATGCTTACCTAGAAAGATGCCTATTCACTCTTGCCTTGAAGAGGCCCAGGTTGTATTGCTCAGGGAACAGGTCCGCAGGCAGTGCGTTCCGCGTTAAGCAAGATTAATAATTTTAATATTTTTTTTAGTAAAAATGTGATTATTAAGATTTTATTTTTTATTTCAAGTCCTAGGTCCGTCAGAACCCTATGTAAGGAAGAGATGGCAATCAGAGTTCACTGCGCAGAAGGGAGATGCAATTCCGACCTACTAAGCGTGTATTTTAAGCTTTTATCCTGCATATCGAATATCGGCCAAAACGCGCCCCGACACGCAAAATTATTAAATAAACTAAGTTAGAGGACGGATTTCATGGCATATGGCATATCGTTAGAAAGAAGATAGACTAGAGAAGTTTTGAAAAAAATCAGAAGAATTCGAGCACTTTTAGTTTTTGTTTAATTGTACTTAATTCAAAGTTGAGTTTAAAACTTTATTTTTCCTCTTTCAAAAAAAGTTAAGGTCAATTAAAAAAAAACTAAAGGTCGCATAAATTTAATTAAAATTTTAGCAGAACCGTTAAACATTGGATATTTAAATAAATAAAAAAATTGGACATTTAACCCACACCTTTTTTTTTTATTCAAGCTTAAATGGACGAAGCTTGAATGGATTTCGGACATTTTTGAGAAAATCCCTAAAAAATTCACCAAAAAAAATCCATGATGCGGAAATTTTTTTGGGGACCTGGCGAGATAGCAAACGACCCCTCCTATCCACCAATTCAATCTGGCCAACGATGCACCAAACATCCTGTATCTCTGCTAGACTCTACCTTCAATGAATAAGACAGCTAATTTGTTCAAACGCAACAATAAGGCAATCGAATAACTCAATCAGAAAACTTTATTTATTCACTAACATTGTCAATTACAATAAAAGTCACTGATCCCATTTAGCATAAACAATGTAAATCAATTCAGGCCCAAATATCAACTTGGACAGTCGAATCTAATGAAAGTATTATTCGGGTTTGTTTGGATAATCTAATCAACCAATCACAACAAGAATAATAATTATTCTAATAACACTATACTCCATTTCAAATGTCTATTTACAATTATAGAAACACAGATTTGAAACAGTTAGTGCCATGCCAACACAGAGTAGGTACTATAATTACATACCACCTTGCGAATTAATTCAAACAAAGTCTATGCATTTATTTTCCTACTAGAGTTACTACAACCCGCGACTTCGTCCGCACAAATTATATAAGTACTTACCATATTTTAAGTCAGATAATAAGCTATCAAACAAAAAAAGTATCATCAAAATCGGTTCAGTAGTTTTTACGTGATGCTCGATCAAACAAACAGACAGACAAAAATTCTAATAAAGGTTGATTTGGAGTCAGGGATACCTAAAAACCATATCGTAATATTTTTCTTATACAGGGTGTAACAAAACACCCTAGTAATACTTAAGGGGGTGCTGCAGACCATACTATGGAGCCAACATCGAAATCGAGAAAAAAAGATCCGCTCTTTCATACAAAACTGCAGTACCGTCTCGACCCAAATGTATGGGACGGCAGTTTTTTTTTATTTTTTCTCGATGTTGGCTCCATAGTGAAAGTTGTTCAGATTGATGGTCTGAAGCACCCCCTTAAGTATTACTAGGGTGTTTTGTTATACCCTGTAAATATCTTTAATGTAGGTACAGACACACTTCTGTTAATGTTTTATAATAGTTTAGATTAGATTTACCTTCTTCCTATTGTAACGCATGTGCTTTGGGGATACATTCGTAGGTACATCTAACTTCTACAATAGAGAAGAAGAATTCCTCTTCTTCTTCATTCTGCTCTTCTTCTGATATTTTTGATTGAAATGGTATACTAAGTAGGTATCTACCTACTTCACTACATAGTATAAAACAAAGTCGCTTCCCGCTGTCTGTCTATCCCTATGTATGCTTAGATCTTTAAAACTACGCAACGGATTTTGAGGCGGTTTCTTTACATATATAGAGTGATTCATGAGGAAGGTATATACCAGCATTGCACCCGTGTGAAGCCAGGGCGGGTCTCTAGTGTACAATAATGTATTAATGATTTGAGCCAAAGGCACACACGCTTGGAATATTGTTTGAAACTGAAAAAAAAACCTTTTATCGACTGAACCGGAGGGCACTGGGGTATGTGTCCGAAATAAACATCTTTTGTTCCTAGCATGAGGAAAAATACAAAAGGTTTTCATTTAAATAATCAAGCTCATTTTGCCTTTTGTTTGAACTTGCTATTTGTGAAAGTTTTGAGGAACTCGATGAATAGGTAATGGACGCGAAAAACGATGCTATCAGAGTCACTTTCCCAGCTAGTCTGTTGAAAATTATTTTGACGCATATTATTATCATGACGTCGTCATAATAGTATGACGACGCTCAAATATATTGGAAGTACTTACCACAAGTAGGTACTTACTTACTAGGAATCACCGGTAGCGACAAAAAAACTAATGTTGATATGAGTCGACGCATTTTTCTCTTCTTTTTGGTTTCATCTAAGGCGCGGTTTATACAGAAGAGACGTACGGACGGTAGCGGATTGTCAAAGTAACACCAATATAAACCTTATAGTACGCACGGCGACACATCAAGCTATACAAAACCAACATAAGCTGGCCGCCCGACGTTATACAATATTCGACCTACGCGCGGCCAGCTTATGTTGGTTTTGTATAGCTTGATGTGTCGCTGTATGTACACACGGCGACACATCAGGTCACGCACCCTATATACCCATAACTACACTACGTATACCAGACACAAAATAGTGCGGTAGAGATAGGGCTGCCATCGCCAAAATCGCCGTTGCCGGACAAAGACATTAAAAACCCCGGATATTTCAGTAAAATCGGAAATTTTCCCCGGACAACCATGAAATTAGATCACTTCAATACAATATAAAACCAGGAGCGAGCGAAGCGAGCTCGAGATTTTGCCATATTATGGCAAAATCTCGAGCTCGCAATCGAGCTCGCTCTCAATTTCCAGTTCATACCGAAATCGAGGCCTTCTATGTATGTAATAAAAGCTGGAGCGAGCGAAAAGAGCTCATGATTTTGCTACATAACAACTCGATTGTAAAGCTTATGCCGAAATCGAGTTGATTTATGATTTGTGTATGAAACAAACGATTTTTTACTATTAATTACATATTTAATCGGGTTTTACCCGGACACATACGTGCTCGGGTTTCCCCCGGACACTTTTGTGAAGACCCCGCCCGGACGCCCCCGGACGCCCTTCAAACTACGACAAATCCGGGGAAACCCGGACGGCAGGCAGCCCTAGGTAGAGAGCCTGCATAGACGCGGCTGCCGGCGCGGGCGCAGCGTGCTGTGAGACGAAACAACAACAACATACCGCACCCTCTCGTACGATTCGCAGCGTTCAACTTCTAAGGCGTTGTCCTATTGCCATCGCACGCGCGATGGTGCGATGCGATGTGATCGTACTGATGGGTAATTCTCCGAAATTTTACAAATCGTTGAAATTTTTCCATAGAAAAATTTGAAAATTTGAAAAATTTCGGAGAATTACCCATCAGTACGATCACATCGCATCGCACCATCGCCCGTGCGATGGCAATAGGACACCGCCTAATAGTTCAAAGTCTAAACAGAGTAACCTGAACTGTCGCCGTGTGTACGTATCATAGCGTCGTTTTAGTCGTAAAGGATACTCCAGGCGACATCGCTGGTGGCGCGGGCGTAACTCTCCAAACGACGCTATGCTACGTACTATAAGGTTTATAATTGTGTTACTTTGACTATCCGCCACCGCCACATGTCTGTTCTGTATAAACCGCGCCTAAGGATAAAAACGCCGAACTCGCAGGCATCCAGCTATCACTCACGCGCGTAACTTCCTGAGATAAGTCTTTAAGAAGTATCTCTCGCTTCGCACGTGATCTCCTTACAAATAGACTTCAAGAGACACCAAAATTGCAATTAAATTATGAATGAGAATATTTGTTACATTTATCATAATATTGAAGAGAGTCACGTACGCAATAGCAATTACATTTGACAAACGATTATAAGCTCGGTGAGCTTTGCAGAGTGTGTAAAAGCTTTGGTGTAACACCCCAGGCATGGGCCACTCAAAAGCACTTATCAAAGGCTACAATCGCAAACTTGCGAACGGTCTCCTTGCCCTCAGCAAGGACCAAATTTGTACAATAGCAAGGTCACTCACAGGCCACTGCAAATTAAATAAGCACATGCACACACTGAATTTAAGTGACACGACCGGCTGCAGATTTTGCAAGGAGGAGATGGAAACTCCTCTGCACCTCCTATGTGATTGTGGTCCCCTGATGTACAAACGCAGCACTCATCTGGGTAGGCAGGTGCTGACACCAGATGAGATACAAACTATCCCGATCAAGAATCTACTACGATTTCTGGCCGCAGTGGGGATTGGTAAGGAACTATAAAAAGGGCGATCACAAAGGACCAGCGATGGTCTACGTGGCACAGGCTTAGCAAGCCTGTCAAGGCCCAAAACTACAGATAATAATTTGCAGAGTGAAATTTAAGGAGTATCTGTAACTTCTTTAGGCGTACCAAATACCCTAAATGCTTTAATGGTGTAAGTAATAGATACTCTTTCCTATACTGTGGTAAGGGCATAGTGTAAATAAAATAAGTGATGAAGCTCAGTGGTCGCGGCGCGGCGGGTCTATGCCCGTGCGGCGAGCGGGGTACGTTGGGGGACGGGCGTACCATAACTCAATTCACTGTTAGGGTACGCGCGCAGGCAGCGCGGGCCGGGACGCACCTCCTCCCGGCCCCCGCACGCCCCGCACGATTGGCCTGCCGCGACCGCTGACCTTCACCACTATTAGTTATTTACACTATGGTAAGGGTCAGCGCACATCTGGCGGAGAACTGCTCGAGTATTTTCCAATGCCCAATGAAAATGTCGTCCTTATCCAATTGAAAAAGAGTTGTAAATAAGTGTTGTACTATGTTGAAAAATAAAATAAGTTGTATTAAAAGATAACTGCGTCTTTGTCATTCTCACTTTTTATTGAACACCCCTCGTAGTTCCAATCCACTTAAGACTACCTTACTAAGTTATCTTGTGCTTCCTGGACACGTGTCATATTGTCATATCATTCTACAAGCTTTTATAAAAGTTCAGGTCACCTCCCACACGACTAAATGCTATAGGTACTTTTATTTTATAGGAAACTTAGATTATAGTAAAACGAGGAAGACGCTCTGAAGTCGAACTTACCACGTGTGTTTTTGACAAGATCTGTCGCGTCTCATATCTCTGACATGCGGCCGTAGCATGGCACCATGTTATTGCGCTATCGCGCCTTGGCTCTCAGTCGCGAACGTGCGCGACTGAGAGCCGAACGAACGAGATAAAAAATGTGGCATAGCCTTATCTCGCGCATCATGCTACGGCCGTTGATTTGATACTATTCTAAACTAGACACCATTATGATATGGCTTGCAATAGCCTGACAAAAGAAACAAAATCTCAAGTTCACGGACCTTAAAAAAAGACGGACGTAATGTCACTCTAAAAAGAGGTGAAGCATTCAAGGTCCTACAATTTCGTTTGTTCTACAAGGGACCTACACTCACACAGACGCAACATCTAGGCGCAGGTCCGACAACCCGCCGCCATTATGTACCGCGCGAAAGGGCGACAGCACGCACACTCATATAAATGGGTGCTTCACTTTTGATTAGACTAGATTCCGTCCGTCTTTTTTTCAGGTCCGTTCAAGTTTAAAACCTTATTTTAAAGATCCCATAATTGTGCGCAAAGACTACCCTTATTAGCTAACTAAGAGTGAAGATCAAAATAACTTTTAAACTCGAAGAAGTATAATTAGCGGCCGTTTGAAAGATGGAATTTCGGCTAAAAATAGAATAAGCTAAGGAACTGCGGGCATTTTAGGGTGGTTCTATTTTAGCGAATCACGTCACCCGACTGCGAGTTGGATTGTACTATGAACCTAGAGGTCAGCTCCGACATAAAAATACCTACTATAAACAGTAGGCGATAACCTTATATCTAGACGAAAATTGCTACCTCCAACGGAAAGAAATTCAATCTGAAAGACCTATAAAGACGAAAATAGTACCTAGGTAGGTTAAGTTAATACCTAACCTACCTAGGCATTATTTTGACTAATACATAAACCCCTGATTGCGAATGAAATCCATAGAGCCATTATTTATCATATACAGGGTGTAAGGAAAAATATCATTATATTAACCTTTAGTCGAGTCGGTAGGTAGGTACTACAGTTTGGTATGAAACAATCTACTTTTTTATTTTATTTCGATGTTGGCTCCATAGTGAAAGTTGTTCAGTTTTGTCTAATCTACCCTATTAAATACAGCTAGGGTCTTTTGGTACACCCTGTATACCTAGTTTAAAAGGACTTGGTTACCATTATGATTATTACCCAACTTTACACCCAGTAGAAAGAAACTGTTATCGTCTAATTATCGTAAAATTGCATGCATTAATACATTTCTGTTTGAAGAGTCGCCATTTCTGATTTATGACTATGAGACACTTAAATAAACCATAAAAATACTTACAAATAGTTTTCTATTCAAACACTTATCGTTAAAATTTATTTAATATGAAATGTAGAATAAGTACAAAACATTATTGTGAATTGTGTTTTAATACAATTTGTTGTTCCACAGAAAATGTCAATAACTCGAAACTCGACCCAAATGTATGGAACAGTAGATTTTTTCACCTAATAACGCATTTAAGTTTACACCCTGTATAGTTGTCACCTATTAGTTGATCAATCTCGATAGGATTTGCTCTCAGTTGATGAATCCGTATTAACTTTATCATTTTTTTTGTTTTTTTTTTCCTTGTAAAACCTTGTACCTATAGGCAAATTAATCTCAGAATTCGACATGAAATTACAAATGGTAGGTAATTTAATTTCTCCAAACCGCTTTCTTGATTGATTGATTGATTGAATAGCTAAAATATTGTATGGCTTTGCATGGCAATAGGTACGTACCTAAAGTTCAAAGTAAAACCGATCCAATTTATTAATAACAGTTTTGATCTGGGAAAAAGATTATTTAACCTCAAATTGATTTCCAATTTGAGATTGAGACAATGATATTGAATACAGCCTGCTTGAAAATGAACGCAGAAAATAATTTTATTTTGAACCATAGATGAAATCAAAAGAGGAGGATTCGAAACTCACTTAAACATCTATTAGACTACCCAATTTCAAGGGACCCTTACCCTAACTAAGAGTGGTGTAATAAGATTTAGAGAGTAAGTTTCCCGATTTAGGGCGATCGGGTCGTCCCGATCTGCCTAGCTACCTAAGCGCTCTGGCGATCGGGTAATGTAATAAAATTTAGGGCGATTAGGGAGCTCAGTTGCCGCCAAAGACTACAGTTTAATGTTGCCGCGCGACTAGCGCATAGAGTGGTCGTGAGTGTAGGTATACTGCGTACTTAGACTAATTATATCGGGACGCGTAACCACGTGTCATTCTACTAACAAACTTTCTGCCACTTTTTGCGGGGGGCGAGGTAACATGTTATCCGCAACTTTGGATTTTATTCCCTATGACTTTAGATTCTAATTTTGAATGTTCAAAATCATGAAAAGTAGTCTCGTGTAAACCCCAAACGTTCTAAGTTCATAATTATTGTTTCGCTATTATAGGCTGTCTCGTTTAGTGATAAGGTATAAAATTGGGTGTAAATGCGCAAGATTAATTGATCTAATATCGTGGCAGAGGGGAAATGCTACCGCAAGGCCGGTCCGGATATAATTAGTCTAAGACTGCGTAGCGTTTGTTCGTCCCGTCGCCTTGCGCCGCAATTTTGTAATACCATGACGTGCAACAAGGAACAGGAAGTTTTATTGTGCATGTTAGACATGTATAAAGACATGCCGTATTTATGGCAAGAGGAGCATAAAGAGTACTTGAATAAAAACATGCGAGCTGAAGCCTTTAAGGTTTTATTAGGAATTTACAAGAATTTTGACGAAAACGCAACCGTAAAAACAATAAAAAAGAAGATTGAAAATATGCGTACGAGTTATACAAAAGAATTAAAAAAGGTTTCTCTTCTTTCTTTTTTTAATATTTATTGTTGCGAGCACGGTTGTGACAGCTACAGCAACTTTTTGACGTTTCGATAGTGACGACGGCATGATGTAATAAATACGATAATACGTCCAACTCTTTCGACATTCGCGTATAAACTGAGTTAGGGCCCAATTCAACCAACAAACAGAGTAGTGTAATAAGCGCCGTACTAACTAGGGTACACGCCCACCCTGCATGCAGGGCACTTCATATCGTGTGGTGTAATACACGTTTTATACCCAAACCACAGTATAAGAAAGAATCTATTACTAGCCCAAACCATGTACTTACACTTTACCGTATTCAAAAGGTCTGTTATTAATGAAGCAAATATAATCATCGTTTGCACGAAGCATAATTATCTAACCCCTTTTTTATTAATTTTTTTTATCAACGTTGTACTCACACTGTACGTTATTTCATAATTATTTTCATAATCTAACTTATCATCTTTATATTATTAAAACCTTTCATCGAGTTCTCTTTTTTTAATGTTTCCCAATTATTTAGAGTCTAAATAGTACCTAATTAATTTTATTGGAGCCTAAATCTTAGACTTATCAATACAATTGATATCATTAGCATCCTTTTAAACCCATCAAACTGTTTGGAGCAACAAAAAAATCAGCTGTTCCATACTAAACTGCAGTGCCTACTCGACTCAAATGTATGCAACAGCAGATTTTTTAGTTGCTCCAATTGGTTTGCTCCCATAGTAAAAGTTGTTCAGTTTGATAGGTAGACTCTTAGTTTAAAAAGATGCTAATGATAGATATCAATTTCACCCTGTGTAACTAAAAATTTACTTATATGCTATATGTAAATATTCGTCATCCTCCTTTTGTTTGTTTTATCATAGATACTATCAAGTAGTCCAAAATATAAGTAACTTTAGCATCACTTGATACCAATAACTCAAACATAGACAGTAAAAGCTTGGATTGGGTCGATACTCGATAAAGCGCTCCTTTGGTTTATCAAATAAGCCTTCAGATAGACCGTGACCTTTAACCCGTGGCGGAGAAAATAGCCTATCCATTTTTTTATTCTAAGGTATATGCTTCATATGTCAAAGAAAAGTTATTTCGTCTGGATGTTTGGTAACTTTGCTATTGCGACACTTAAATTTTTTTTTTGGTCAAGACAATTAATGTTACTTTATCTTGGAAAAGAGACCTTATTGTCGGCCGCCGCACTATCTGTAATTTAAAAAACCGGCCAAGTACGAGTCGGACTCGCGCACCGAGGAGGGTTCCGCACCAGCATATTTAACAAAAACTGGCCAAAAGCGTGTCGGTCTCGCCCATGATAGGGTGCCGTAGCCATTGCATAATAATAAGTAGAATAAGAAAAAAGTAGAAGTATCTTACCTAAAAAAACCTAACATTTTTTTTAGAAACTGGTTGGGCCACAGCATCCGTTATAATTTTAATTAAAAAGTACTTACGAATAGCTATATTGTAGAATATTTTCAGATTTTTTTACTCTACTACATAAGAAGTTAATGGGGGGGGGGACGCCCTATTTTTGACTTTGAGCGCAGGATATCTCGAGACAGAAGCATTATAACTATTTAGTTTTTATGGGATTTGGGAGTTTTGTTCCTTTGGACAAGAGAGACATATCCAACGACACCTCACTCGATTTATTAAAAAAAACTATTTTTTTCCAACCCCTCTTTCGTTGTATTATTTCCCCTCCAATAATCTTCCCATGCAAAATTTCGATTCAACTGTCACAAAAATAATCGATTTATTGAGGTGGGGCATACAGACATACAGACGGACAGACAGACAGAATGGTCGGAAGAACCTATAAGGTTTCAACGGAACTCTAAAAAGGTTGTTTTCTGGTACCCTTAGCGCCCGACATACCCTTAATCATCATTAACACATCAGATAGACGTCCACTGCTGGACATAGGCCTCCGCAAAGATGGCCACAACGACCAGTCCTGCGCCATTGAATTATTGGTACGTGTACGCTAGTAATAATAATTCGATGTCCTGCGCTGTAGGTATACCTACCTATCGGTACCGACTTTTGTTTCTGAATACCTGAAAATAATTGAGCAGAGCATCAGGTGTTCCTACGCCAAAGCATTGCATGTAAACAACAGAACTGGTGAAAAGTGATAGTACTTACTAAGAAACCACCAAGAAACTCCAGATAAAATGGACGTAAAAGAAAATACCTAGTCAGTCTGCAATACAAAGAAGGCAAACAATATCGGGTGAAAATTGTAGTTGAACGGGGACAAAGGATTCCTAGTTACGCAACAAACTCACACGTGCAATACCTATTATATTATTATTTTATTTGAATTTATGTGATAACCGGTACGGGAACTACGTGCGAAAGGAATCATTTGATATTCTTGAACTTAGGTACCATTTCTTATGATCAATTCCCATTTTTGCATAAACATATTAATGTGAGCAGGGTATAAACGGAGATGACATGGGGCGCTGACAATCCCAAATAAAGGGATAAGGGCAAGGGGATTTTGATGATTCAGAAGCATACAAGGTACGTATAGCATTATCTATGAGGGTCGGACAAAGCCAAAGGGTGTTATGGACCCTGTAAAACTGAACGGTCGAGTCGAAAATCACAAATGTGTTTTCCATGTCAAAAACAAACAGCGCATTTCCTGGCGCGGGAGGAGAGAAATCAGCGCGCACCTTTGCCGATCTCCCTGAAGGGTGCTGAAGGCAGCGCGAAAACTTACGAACGTAGTTTCGGTTTCGGTCGTCGAAACCGAAACAAACCCGAATCCTAAAGGACAACCGCCGCTCTCCCTTGAAAAAATACCTTAAAATGCATAGACGTTTTGACTGAAGTCAAATGTGTAATAATTTATGGGGTTTTATAAAAACGACTCAGATAGTATCATTTATTTTTATTTAACGAGTTATTTTGTCATTTATTGTTAATTAATTATAGGTAAAAAAGCAGCAACCCCAAAATGGCTGTCAATGTTGTTTAGTAGGAGGTGACGCAAGCACAATGTTTTTTTTATATAAAAATGACAAAAACTAATAAATCATTATAAAATAAACTAATGCCTACAGTTAGTTTCTAGTGTTTCCTTAGTCCATAATAAAAATAGAAGTACGGTTATACATTTTTTGGTATTATGTACCGGATGTCCTTTTGCGACGAAAATTGCCGAAACCGAAAATTTGGTCGGACACTATCTATACAATACAAAGATTTTTTATAGACCAAAAAAAATCGTTGTATACAATATACCTAATATAATACCTACTTCTGGACAACAATATTTTGTATTATATTCTAACCTAAATTGTTAATATTTATTGCTTTAAATTCCATATCTAGGGATAAATATCATACCACCATAGTACTTCTTATAAACTTTTACAATATAAATAGGTAGGTACTTAAACTTAGATACTTACAGAGTGTGGTTAGGATTACTGAGTTGGGAGGCTTAGTGACTTTGATCAACAAGTTACACATTTGATTAATTAATCCTTACCGAAGTAAACATGATTAATGCAATATTTGAGTTGGAGGCTATACACAGGTAAACATTTGTGATGTGCTAACAAAATTGAGAAATTATTAGCATAATTTTATGTAGAGGAAACTAAGTAATAAAATTATCCATAAGCATGAAAGATTACAGTTATTTTATACATAATATTGTATAGAATATTGATTTTTTTAAGTAAACTCATGATTACGAAGAATCCTGCGGTCTACTACGGGTAGTACTAGACTAGTATTTATTCTGTGGCTCTACTTCATTCGCCAACAGTTTTATTTGTACACAAATTGAAGCTTTGTTGGGGAAACAAACACCAATTCTGTTTTTATACTAATAGGTAGGTAAGTCCCAAGTGATTCGATTATTTAGGTGCCAAATGTATCTACCTTTTGTATGTACCATTGGAGTAAGGTATATCTACCTACCTATCAATGAGTTAAGAGGTTATTCTAAACTACTCACGATTCTCAAATTATGAAGGAATTAATATCTCCGAAACCTGCAGCTTTGAGATAACCCAAATGTGTGAAATAGGAAAGGCAATGACAAACCGCACCCCATTTATCCACATAAAATCCATTCTGAATCAGTATGAGCCACCACAATCTTCAACTGAGCCATACATCATGATCATGAAAAATGATCCTGGCAGATATCGAGAGAGCTTGGAGACTAAGGTAAGGTTGTCTTTAATAAACCATAGCAAAATAAAGTATGTTTGGCCTATTAATTTTTATTATGGCTCGTCAAAGCTGAACGCGTTAAATTCTGAAATTCTGAAAATGTCATCTCTAATCAACCTTGCAAGACCCAAAGACGAAGTATTTTAGACTAATATTTTGATAAAAAAAACTAAGACAAAATAAATCTATTACGGTACTTTTTAGCCAAAAAGCTCTAGACTAGATTTAATTAAACCATGATTAAACCTAAATATTTACTGGAGTAAACGCGAAGATCTCAATTTAACTCGGGCATAGCGAGGATAATATACGAAAATGATTTAATAAATACCTAGGTATCTGTTGATAAACCTTTAATTATTTCGTCTGTATAAGAATTTCATTTGAATATTAATTTTAACTGTCCCACGTTTATTGCACAAAGGAATTAAGTATTGGATATTAAAAAAAAATACTATTAAGTAATAGGTAGGTACTTCTAACCAAAGGACATTTCAATTTGAGTGTTGAGTTTCGGCTCAATACGTAAAAGTAAATGTGGGTTCAAAGACAACTGAGCCGATCTTTACCTACTGCCTTTCAATTTTGCGCCCCATCTCTCCCTAATATCCTGTTACCGACTTACTGAAAGAGAAAAATTACTTTGGATGGATGCCTTCGTTATTTTGTTCGTTATCGTCACTTGTTCAACTAGATGTTGATGTCTCCACTATTTCTTATGGTGACCCTTGGGTGACAGTCTTTAAAAGGAAAAAGCAATCATTCATTCTTCACTAGTTCATAAGAAGTTCTTATAAAGATATCTGTGCAAAAAAATAATACAATGAAAAAAAGTAGCTTATAACGAATTTATTGATTTTACATGTATGCCATGTACATGTTGATTTTTTTTTTTAGCTTATAACGCTCTAGATCTTTTCGAGTCGACCCAGGAAAAGGTAGAGAGAGGCGGCTTATCCAAGGCGTCTCTCCATCTTTTTCGATGCGTGATCAGTGCGATGTCGTATTCGATGACAAATCAGCCGGCTCATAACAGGGATGCATAGTTGCATACCTAGAAGATGAACCAAGCATTGGGATAGAACAGGCTCCACGGAAAAAAGTAGCATACACTTTCAAAATTATCGTTAATCTCAAAAGACTTTTTGCTTTTGTACTCGTATCAAACTGTATACCTACCTATTCGGAATATACAGAGTTTGTATAATCTATCCAAAACTACTTAGTAACCAGACTTGGAGGTCCCAAAAGTTATGTTTTTACAATTTTTATAAAAAATACATGGGTGTTTGAAAGATTTTGAGTAAAATGTCTGGCTAAAAAGTTAATGTTTGATACGTTTGAAGTATGGCACACAAACGAACAAACGAACATTAAAACCAAAATTTTCACAGATATCTCTATCTTCATCTACTCCGCCGCCGCGTAGTCCCAGCCAGCCCCATAGTGTCTATAGTACCAGGCCCTATGCCGAAGTCCTTCGAGGCTATCTGGATGCCATTAGACCAGGTTCGGTTGAGCTGTCAGGACGCTTTGTCATCACGGGTGTGGTCCAACTATTGCCAGCATCAGTGCTTCCAGCATCATTGAGCAGCACAGTATTTTTCAATATTAAAAAAATCTACGCTATAACATTCAGTTCACAGTCCCTCACGTGACGGTGCCGCGTATCGCATGCGATACAGGCCCTGTACCCGCACTTTCGATGTTCGCTATATCGCCACTGTTTCGGTCCGCACTTCATTGGAATAGCGTTGACATTGGAACGAAAATGTTCACGCAATTGCGAAGTTCGAATGTGCGGGGAGAGGCCACTGTCGGCAATTTAGTTCATCTTTCCTGAATCGCAGAATTCGTAATTCCAAAAAAACATGCGATATCGGGTGAAAATAATAATCTACGGCCGTAGTATGGCAGTGTGGTATAGCGCTATTGTGCCTTCGCTCTCTTTCTAGCACGCGAACGAAGGAGATAAAAGGCGTGATATAGCCCAAACACGTGCAACATGCTACGGGGGCTATGGCTATCTTTTGGATTCGTAAGTAGGTACCTAGTCCACCTTTGATGTCATGTTAAAAAAAAGTAAAAAGATGCAAAATTAAGTCCTACCTTGTAAGAAAAACATTATCTCTCGAGTTTGTACCTTGACTCTAAGCCTTCCATTTTATGAAAATGTTCCAAGCAGCTTTGCAGTCTTCCTCTTAAGTGGAAAATGGCTCTGGCTTAGTACTGCACTATGAAACTGTTCGAATCGTTTAATTTTAAACAAGGTATTATCCACATAGCTGGGAAATAATGGAAGCGAGGTCCACTAACTTGTAGATAATAGGTAGGTACGTAGGTAAAGCCCTATAAGAAAGTCTAAAGAAAGTAATCAACCCAAAATCAGAATTTTGAACTGATTCAGTAACAAACGAACGAACGAAACAATCTGAATAATTATGAAATCCCAGAGTGCGATTTTTGAATCTCATTCGCTGAATTCAGCAGTTGAAAATGTCAAAATGACTATGGAGATACGCATATTTCTACAGCTGATTTGATTTAAAAATCGCACTCCTGAAGTATGATTTTTGAAAGTCAAATCAGCAGTAGCACGATGCATATCTCCACAGTAATTTTGACATTTTCAACTGCTGAACTCAGCGAATGAGATTCAAAAATCGCACTCCTATTACAGAAGTTTGTTTTGGCTGTTCCGACATTAGGTAAGTTAATTATTTGTCGAGATTGCCAATCGCCGGAAGATAGAGAGCTGTATGGCAACACTGGCGTGTTGCCATACATTGCCATTTACCGTCTAATGCGGATGCGTGAACTTTGGAATCACGATATACGGGGTCCTTCTTAATATGCTGACACTTTTTTAAGGGGATGATCAGACCGTCAAACTGAACAACTTTCTCTATGGTACCAACATCAAAATCGCGAAAAAAAATTAGCTGTCCCATACATTTGGATCGAGTAGGATTGCAGTTCTGTGTGGGACAGCTGATATTTTTTTCGCGATTTTGATGTTGGTGCCATAGAGAAAGTTGTTCTGTTTCATGGTCTGATCATCCCCTTAAAAGAGTGTCAGCATATTAAGAAGGACCCCATATGGGTGGGTACCTAACTAAGATAACGCGGCGCTAGCGCCGCGCTGCTGGCGGAAAAGGTTTGTTCCACTTTAATTACCTACCTGGGTAATATCACCCGGGTGATCATAAGTGACTCATATGTGTACTATGGTCACCCGACGAAATGATCACCCAGGTGCATAGATAAGCTACTATTTTACAGCCCAGGTGTTTAAAGTCGACTCGACTGTCAGTTCAGTTTTTGGTATCCTCAAATCACCTGTAGGTGATTAAAGGCAACCTGACTTGAAAAATGACAACATCATAGGAGAGATAAAATCGCGACAGCGGCGGACTAAGCCCGCCGGAGGCCCGGGGCGGCAAAACTAAATGAGGCCCCCGGTCTTTCCAGAAATTGATATCTACAATTCTTTTGAGCCGTGGCAAAAACTTAACATCGGAGCCCCTTCCTTCCATAGGCATAGGTAGCAAGTATTTTGTCCCAGGGAGATCCAGGTCCTACAACACGAAGCGAGCGAAGCGTGCCTGACATTCGTACAATGTAAAACCTAGAGCGAGCGAAGCGAGCTCGAGATTTCACTGAATTCTGGAGCGGGCAAAGCTAAGTGAAATTTTACTGCAATATAATGAGATCAGTAAAAAGATTTAAATCATTGAGCGACAGAAGCGAGCTCGAGTTTTTTTACGACTTAAAATCTGAAACGAACAAAGTAAGCTCAAGATTTAACTGCACACCAACAGTGCAACTGCAACTGTATACTATGAAAAGACATAGGTACCATCCAAAACCAAGAGCGAGCGAAGCGAGCTCGAGACTTCCCTGAATTCTGGAGCAAGCAAAGTGAGCTCAAGATTTTAGTGCAATGTGTCTAGTCAGGAGCGAGCGAAGCGAGCTCGAGATTTTGCTTCATTATAACTCGACTTTTTCAGCTCATGCCGAAATCGAGGCGATTGATGTATTAAACAAATAGCTGAAATGAGCTTATAATAACTCAATTGTAGAGCTCATCTTGAAATAGAGTAGGTGAGTATATTGGCGTATAAAATTAAAACCGGAGCGAACGATTCTATAATCCGCGAGTTTCCAACTAGTCAAATTAACAACTCTTTATCAAACGTCAAAACGCGTGCTTTGTATGAAATATTGTACTAAAATTTGGAGAGTGACGTCATTGTTTTTCGTCGTCGTTTTGATACTTTTTATAGTTTATCCAGATATTAAAAATAGTATTCAAGCAACAGAATTACTGAAAATGTGAGTTTAGCGTTATTTTCAAACGGTTTATTTACTGAGCAGTTAAAACTAAAATATATTTTATGTAGTCAACTCCCCAATTATGACTGGGTTGTAGCATGAACTCAGTCTCAAAGCACAGAAAGCTATCAAAAAAACCAAGCGAGCGAAGCAAGCTCAAATTTTCGAAACACATTCTAATTCCAACCACATTGACCTTTCAAGAAGCGAGCTCATAATTATGCTAACTGCATAACAACTTGAAAAAGATTGAGCGAGCAAAGCGAGCTCGCAAATTCACAATATTTTGGACTCTATTTCCTTCTTTGACTTTCAATGACTAACTTACGGGGCCTCCAACTTCAAACTGCAGTTGGGACTGGGGTACCGGAGGCCAGGGCCTCCGGAGCGAGCGAAGCGAACTCATAATTATGCTAACTACATCATCATCATTCTCTTGCCCATTTCCCATTATTTGGGGTCGGCGCAATATGTCATCCTCTTCCATTCATCTCTCTTAGCCGTCATCTCAACACTCACCCCCTTTTTACACATATCATTCTTCACACAATCCATCCATCTTTTCTTCGGCCTTCCTCTCCTACCACAGCCATCCACATTCATACTTAACACTCGTCTCGTTTTTTATTATGCTAACTACATAACAACTTGAAAAAGATGTAGCGAGCGAAGCGAGCTCGCAAATTCGCAGTATTTTTGACTCTATTTCTTTTCTTGACTTTCAATGACTAACATACGGGGCCTCCAACTTCAAACTGCAGTCTCAGAACCTGTTCTGCTTCTGGCCTCCTGAGGCCCGGGTCTCCAACTCTAAACTGTGTCTTTACTTGCTATATAAACGTCATTATTTTGGTTTTGATTAAAAAAAGGGATTCTCTTCTCAAGATTCGGAGGCCCCCCAGAACTGGGGGCCCGGGGCGGACCGCCCCTCCGCCCCCCCCCCTTAGTCCGCCAGTGAATCGCGATTAAGCGGATTGGAAACTGGGTCTTCTATTTCCCGTTTCTTCCTTATACGACAACTCCTTCTCTTTTAGTCGGTCCCAAAATCTTCCGAAAGATTTTCCTTATTTTCCTCCTCCGGGGTTAGTGTCCAGGCTTCGCATCCGTACCTACTATGGATTTAGAATGATTATGACCATTTCCAGCTGCCTGGTACATTAAGATCGGTCCACAGACTACTTAGAAAGAACTGGATCGGTCTAAATGACGGTTTTGTAGTCTACGCCCCTGCTGTCTGCTGTCTGCTGTCGTTTTCTATTCATTCCAAGCGTGAACGAGGCGAGTCGAGCCGAGTATTAGAATATTTTATACGTTCTTGAGCTGAGTAGATAGGGGCTTGCCTGTAATTTGGCAAGTAATGTCACCTTCACACGGCAAATAGAGAACGGACTCGAGCTAGCTACTGTCTCTACGACGAGGGTGAAGCGGACACTTTACATTATAATCTCCATATCACACTACAGCCATCATTAGTTATACCGTAGTTTTACCGGCATTAACTACCCTTTTCAATGTCATAGACACCATTGTTTCATAAAGTTTTAGGGTGGATAGAAAATGGTAGAAAGGAACTATAAATTACTTTAAGAGCCTACTTGGTGTATGTTTCAATTAACGATAATGAGAAGGAAATACCCAAACAACGGTTAGTTAGGTTTTAGTGTCTGCGAACTAAAGCTAAAAACTGGCCAAGTGCGAGTCGGACTTGCGAACGGTGGGTTCCTTACCAACCTCCATACAATATTACCAAAAAGAATTGTTTTCTCCGGGATCCTTAGTGCAAGCCCGATACACACTTAACCGGTTCTTATTAGTATTTTGAGTAGAGTATGCACTATAATCACAATAAGTTTGACGCTTGTATGTAAGTTATTACCGTTTTTAAGATAGAGCAAAAACAGAAAACGTAAAAATAAACAAGTTTCTTGTAATATCGACCCCCAAAATTTCTTACTTTTAGTCTTTTTATTATCTGCTAACAAACCCGCTATAATAATGCAAATTCTGTGAAAATTTCAACAGTCTAGCTATTATAGTTCAAAAGATACAGCCTTTAAGGTAGAATAGACTGACGGAAGCGTATATGCTTATTATGGGGTCCCGTTGGCACCCTTTGGGTACATCATCATCATCTTATTTAAGAGCTACGCTCTTGTCAGTGGAGTATTCGCCAATCATGTCTATTTTCCGCTAGTGTCTTGAGTTCTTGATACGACACGACATCAACCTTTTTTTCACTTGGGCTAGACAACTTTTTTTTTGTTGAATTCATAATGGGTTTGCGCTTGGCTTCAGTTTTTGTACTCATAATGGGTTCGCGCTTGGCTTCACTGTTGGAAAGCGTAGATGAAGCCAAGGATGAAGCGCGCTCGCCCAGAAAAAGCCTAGATAACTCTCCTCCTCGGCCCCTTTGGGTGCGGAACCCTAAAAGACCGTGATATTTATTTAATTTACATGTAAATGTCGAAGCTCCTAGCTTCACTAATATAAACGAATAGCTACACTTAAGTAAAGCTCAGTTTGCCATTTAATTAAGCCACTTCGCTCTTAAATTGTCTACAAATTTTCCTGTTGAGCCTAAAAAATTACCGGCCATTTTTTAGACTCGACAGCTAAATTAAAAACGTTTTCTCAAAAATGCTTGGAAATGTGAGCATTATTTTGACAACCTTCTTCGAGATAAATCGAAATTGGTGTACTGGCCAAATACATGCGAGCAGCGGCCGGCAATGTTTGTATGAAAATCCATATCTGTCGTGTTTAGCGGCCAAATAAATTACATACTAAACTCCGTAGACAGCTAAACTCATATCTGTCGTGTAATTTAAAAATGGAACGAACTTGTACTCCGAAACATGGCGACCAAGGAGGTAACTCATTAAAGGTTTTATTTAAATTTCGAACATTTCGTAAATAGAAAGCTGTTTATTGAAAAAAAAAAAAAATTGTTGTTCGTTGTTCGTCATTGATTTTGAAAAGAGTTTTAATTTCCGCGAATTATTTGAGAAAATTTATTGTTTTCATTTCCGCGCATTATTTGAGAAAAGTACTATACAAGCCTTGGCCACAACGTGTTTAACGTTTAAGTTATAGTACATTACTGCAGAGGCCAGCAACAGAGGCATTGATGGATTTACACGTTCGTCCATCAATGCCTCTGTTGCTGGCCTCTGCAGTAATGTACTATAACTTAAAAATATTTTTTGCATACCTACAGTAGGTACTGGGCCAATTCATCGTTTCCTTTCATTTTCAGCATATAAAAAACAAGTTAAGTATTACGTTTTGGGATCGGACACTGCATCACTATATACTATTTACAACGATATCAATGTACTGTACCAGTACTAGATACGGTGTTCAGTAGGAACTGCATGTTACTCTGCAATGCGGTGTGAAAACCGCATTGATGTTAGTTTACTCTATGCTAATGGGAATGACAAACCAATCTGAATACCAATCTGTCATTTTTTTCAATAATCATTTTAATTTTATATTGATGTATTTAAATTAGTTATCACTATAAAAACCGCCTGAAAGTTGTTTTACGGGATACTTTTATTCGAATATAAGGTAACTATGTAAAATTATAAGGATATGTAATTATTAATTTAAATTTTAGAAAATAGGTAAGTCTATTAATTTCCTCAAGATTGGGTAAGTCCATTACTTTTTGTCTCGTTTCGGCACCCAAAAAGCGACATTTAAGGAAAAGAGACGGGTATTAATGATTATAGATGAATCAAGAGACTTAAATCAGAGGGCACAAAATAGGCACAATATATGCACAATATAATGAACTTAAGGCGGGTGCCAGACGAGGATTGAAATTGAAAATGACGCTAAGATCGTTCATACTTGAGATTATATTTTTATACTTGTTCATGGGAAAAAAATTAATGCGAAAACAATTATGTGATTTACCTTTTACCTCGAGATGAAAAAGATTTATTGACAGCTAAAGTCATCATCGCGACTTAGCGTTTTAAATTCTCACTGACCGCGACCGGGCACAGTGGATCCGTTCTGAAAAAAGACGGACTTAGGACCTGAAGTCGGAATTTCGTGCAGATTTTTTTTTAAAGAAGAGATAATAACTATCCTAGTAACTTTTATTCTTTCAGTAAAATCTATGGGATGCATGGTTTATGAGAAAAAAAATTATACATTTTTTTTTGTATGGAGAAGAACACCTTTTATTTTATTTCTTGACTTGGTTCAATTTGGGAAGGGATTGGCTTACGTTTTATGAAAGACCAAATAATACTGGGCCCAAAAAAAATAATAACTAGTGCAGTCACTTGCAGCGAAGCGAGAAATTAAGTGTCAAAAATTTCATTTTTTTTTCGTATATTTTGCAAAGAGTGCACGCTTTTGCCAAATTTTTTGTATATTTTCGTGTACCTGCTGCTAAATAAAAAATTTTAATGTCATTTTTAGGCAGAAATAATCAAGATGACAGGTACTTTTTTTTTTACTTTGCCGATTTCATTTTTGTAATTAAAGAAAAGGGACTACTATCGGTCAAGGAGAAATAGATTAAGATGGGTGACCAATCCTGCCATCGCAAATTGAAACACATAGTTCTTCCTTTCACAGTCAAGTGACAGGATAAGAATGAATCCTTCTCCATACAAAAAAAAAATGTATAATTTTTTTTCTCATAAACCGTGCATCCCATAGATTTTACTGAAAGAATAAAAGTTACTAGGATAGTTATTATCTCTTCTTTAAAATAAAATCTGCACGAAATTCCGACTTTTGGTCCTAAGTCCGTCTTTTTTCAGAACGGATCCACTGTGCCGGGTGGCGGTTAGCAACGAGATTTACATCTCCTTAGTCTCCTTACTATTTTTCTTTTCATTCGCATAGTATTATTTAATTTGTGTATCTTTTTTAACTGATTATCTTAATGTTTGTTTCGTAGTAATCTGTTCACAGTTCACACAATCAAAAGTTATGAGTAAGTATCTAATTCTAAAATTTCAGGTACGTATTTCAGTGGTCTGCACGTAAATAGTCGAGGATGCCCAGATAGTAGGTATAATACCCGACATAAATATGAACTGTCGCATCTGTCTTGGCTGGTGATGCTCTTTGACCAAATTATAGTAGTTTCTGTTTTATGTAAACTAGATGGCACTAATGTTCCCAAAGAGTTTTGGAACAACTTGTTTGTTTGAACGTGCTTGTCTATCGCTAGAGTTCATGTCTATGACTATTTACCTATTCTGTGACTGCATACAAAAATTTGAAATTGACAAGATGACGCAAGCACATGCGAAACCAAAGAAATTGAACCTTAAGTCTTCTTCGTAAGTAACGAGTAAGCAGTGCGAGGTAACCAGAGGGCGATAGAGGGGGTGAGGTAAAAAGTTGGTGGGAGGAAGGGAGTGTCCGTACTGTATGTAATAATAGATACTCTTTGTGGCGAAGCCCTAATTTCTTTAGTCAGTCTTTAATTATAATAAAGCTTTCAAGCGGATTCAAAATAGAAACCACTTAAAATGCAAATCTCATTTTCATATACGGATGTCAGTCATCTATCGCATCATCGGTGAAGTTCAGAAATGTCGCAGATTTCCCAATCAAATTCTGACTCTCGCTCGGCTGTCGCTCCTACCTTGCCATTGTGGTTTGATTTAACAGATTTCATTGAAGAAATGTCTTAAATGTATAACTGAAACAAAATTACCCTGACTATTATCCTATACCCTACTACTATACAATACAGAATAATAAATAAATAAATATTGCTGTGCGAAAAACATCATTCTTGCCCTTTACACATCGTCCTTACTGCTAGAGATCGTAAGCCTACCCTCCTGAGTGCCCGGATTGACGTAGTATTCCGAGAGATAAGTCTACTTTTTGCAACCATCAGCAGCAAGACTGATTCAGTGTTTATGGGGTGTAGAGCTTTTCTGTGATGGGGATGGACCAGGTCTGCCTGCATAACTCCAGTCGGTTTTGGAGTTACTGATGATTAAAGGTCTGTAAAAAATTTACGATCAGCTGCAAGGCTGATCGTATGTTATATTGTAGTATGCACTGTAGCTATGTGAACAGTACAAAAACTGACATGGTTCATCAGTCGGTTTAGGAGATACAGCCGTTCTAAGGTCTTTGACTGGCTGTATCTCCTAAACCGATTGACAGAACTTGACAGTTTTTGTACTGTTCACATAACTACAGTGCATACTACAACAATATCATACGATCAGCCGTGCAGCTGATCGTTAATTTCTTACAGACCTTTAATCATCAGTAACTCCTAAACCGACTGGAGTTATGCAGGCAGACCTGGTCCATCCCCATCACGGAGTCCATCTACATCCCATAAACAGAATCAGCCTTGCTGCTGATGGTTGCAAAAAGTACACTTATCTCTTATACTATAGGTAGGTACTAGGTACGTGAGGTATTATAATCAATTTTCATTTTAGCCACGATGTTTTCCATCACCGAAGAGCCAAGGGTCTATAGTTAAATTCTTTGCTTGAATACAGTCATAGAAACATCTGATTTGTATTTGTGGCACCTTGTTTACTATCTTACAAGATCGCGTAATATTTCCTACCTATCGGAAAACACTACGGTTTATTTATCCCGTTTTATTGGGAGAGAACGTGATTTTTCTTTTTTACGACCATTTGTGTTATATACAGCCATGTAACGAAGTGATAATGTATCAGCGAATATCAGGTTTTTCATAAATTGTGGGCCAAGAATCAGGGTGAAACAAAGAGATTCGCTACATTTAATCACATTTTATGTGCTTGACCTTAATTCGATGAGGAATACAAAATCGACATGCAAATCTAGACTTTCTGACTTGAGATTTAAAGTGGGAAATCATTTCAACCTAAATTGAAATCCTAATTTCAAGAATCGGTTTCATAAAACCATAAATTTACTCTCGAATCGAGCACCAAAAATAACTAAATTGTGTCTAGTATACCTACCTACTATACCAAATAACGTAGCGACCGTCAGAATGTTTTCAAAGGTTTCTTTTTATCTTCCAATTTATGTTACGCCATGGCGTGACTTGGCGGAGATAACGAAAGATATAGAAAACTTTATGATACTAATCTCGCCGAAACTGGCCTCTGGTAAGTAATTAAAATTTTGCCGGCTTACGATACCTGAGTGCTCTCACCCGAATACTGTTATCACTTCAGAGAGCTGCTTTAGAGCCCAAGGACCAGATGGCTGCTTTAATTTAATTTTCTTTAGGTAAGTTATTCTAGTTAACTTATAAAGAACGTATTAATGTTTATAGAAAGGTCATCCCTTCAAGGTACTAAACTGGTTTTATGTTTGTTTCAAAACTAATCATCATTTATGAATAATTTTGTAAGTGGGTATACCAATAGCATAAGAAGGACAAATTCATATTAATTTTCAAATTGTAAACGCAATCACGTCATCCACGTCGTAGGACTGTGAATACCCGAGCTCGCTTCGCTCGCTCCAGCTTATTGATTCTATTGGACAAATCGAGGGAGCTCTAGTCACAACCGAGTTGTGACACTGATTCAGTGAACGCAAATACAGACAATTTGCGTTCACTGCACTGATTGAATTTTTGAACACGCTTTGCCTACCTCCAACTCTTAGTTGCATTTTTAAACTCTTAATTAATCTGATTAAACCATAGACATTATTATACTACAGATTAAACTAAATCACACACAGTATTGTGAAGTTTCGAGCTTGCTTCGCTCGTTCCAACTTCTAAACGGTAGGTATTTTAACAATGCCTATTATTGCATAGTTTAATAGAACTGGAACCACACTTGTTTTGAGTCATGGTGTTTCAAGTTCTCTTCGTTCGCTCCAGCTTTTGCATGACGTTTTATTAAGAATATCTAATACCCAGGCTACCTAGGCTAATGAAACTCGAACCACCATCATTTCGAGTCTTGGTGTGAGAAATTTGAAGCTCGCTTCGCGCGCTCAGTTTTTTGTAAGTTTATAATGCAGTTTTTTGTGATTCGTAACTCAGTGTGCCCGCAAATGCTCCTGTAGGGCCATTATGTGGCATGCTGCATGCCACGCACGACAAAACGAGAAAACCACTATATCTATGCGCGCCCATTTTGGAATACTGATATTTTTCTGTTTATACAACCTCTATGCGCTTACTAATAAGTTTACCTATTAGTTTCGTTAACTACTTTGTGGAGAGAATAAAAAACGTTTTTATATATCGATAGGTACGTTAATGCTAGCTACATTAGATACCTAGTAAGCTGACCCAGTCATAGATTAATATCTCCACTAGAAGTGTATTTATTTTACGAAGTATCTTTACTACTTCGACGATTGGTTTGGAGTTAATAATAACAAAACAAAATGTAAATGTGAAGATTCAGTCAACTTGTTTAGTCGGTTAGATATCAAAATACAACGATTATTATAACATCAAGCAATAATGACTTGGAATTTAGCCAAGAGCTCTTTTTTATTTATTTTAACGTAGAATTCTTTTGCAACTATCTAGACTAGACGATTCTGGTAAAGAAATATCATGGTAGGGTAGTAGGTTATGTAAGCATAGAATAAAGCTCGACTCACACCGACGCGACCAAAACGACTGCGAAGCGGAAGCGTCTACCGCGCGGCAGTCGCTGCCCATGTAGTCTTATGGCGTACCGCTAAGTCGCCCACACCGACGCGACCACGACGCGCGGGAAGGCAGCGTCAGCGGAGCGGACACGCGCGTCAAGTGGTCAGACGTGTACGATGCTACGCTCTCGTAACAAAATGAAATACACATTTTAAATTTCAGTACATTTTGGTTCTTGTGTGTAGATTTTGGGATCGTTTCTGGTAGGTTTTTCCAAGATTTCGGTTGTTTTCGGTTCTTTTTAGTAGATTTTTGAAATTTTTACTTTCTTTAATTTGCTAGTGTTTGGTAATTATTGGTAGATTTTGGTAGCAAAAACAACAAAAACTTAAAAACTACCAAAAACTAAAAGAAACTAACAAAAACAACAGAACTAGGTAGGTTTTAAAAACTTCTAAAAGGTAATAATATCTACCAAACAGTACCAAAGTACTCTAGATGTTCAATTTAATTAGACTCTGATGTTTAAACGAAAATAACATTACGACAACAATAGTTAGAGAGGTGTTGCTTCAACGACTATTCATCAACAAATGATGTTCGCTTCCCGCGTCGCAGTCGCGCCGGTTTGGAGGCCAAGTTTCGCGTCGTAGCCGCTCCCGCTTCGCTTCCCGCTTCCCGCGTCGCAGACGCGTCGGTGTGAGTCGAGCTTAAAAGACAAGTAGTAGTTAGGTATAAGACCACCGTTACCGATTACTTGCTCAGCTGTGCGTGGTCCCGCGGTGCCGGTGGGTCAACCCATGTAATTTTAATTATTTTAAATAATTAACTTAGGTACTTTGATTAAGACCAAACTTTTCTGACACTTTTTTTGCGGGGAGCGTAGTAGGTAGAATGAAATCCGCAACTTTGGACTATTTTAATTGTGAATATAAAAACTGGCCAAGTGCGTGTCGGACCACGCGCAGGGTAGGGTTCCGTAGTTGCCCGTCACAATATAATATGGACTTAGAAGAAGACTTTTTGTTTTATACTACGGTTTAACGGCTAATAAAGTCTAAAAAGTACATTTTATAAGTTAGTCGACTATTACTCAGAAACTTGTAAAGCCTACTTAGCGGTGATAGTTTTCCTTTTAAATTCGTTATACAACGTGTTAATAAATTAGCGCAAAACCTCATACACCCCAACTGATTTATAACAAAATAATTAGATTGAAAAAATAATTTCATTATTTTGATAGTTAAAATTTAAAGTTATTCGCATTTTAAGTTTTGAGACAAAATGATTTGTTATAATAATAATAAATAAATAAATAACGCTCACAGGCACATACATTGTAATGATCCCAAGAAAGCACTATTTATAGGCTGTTTATTATGGAAACCATACAACAACGGCACAACCGGGATTCGAACCCAGGACCCTGGTTTGGCAGTCCGGCGTGGTAACCATTACACCAACCGGGTCGTCGTCGTTATCTTTTCAGCACTCAAAGAAAGCGCTAACGTACTCATGGATACATTTTTATAATCTCGTTTTGGTAGTAAGTAGGGTGAGTGTGCCCGTGCGGTGGGTTAACATCGGGTTCAGAAATTTTTAAATTTTGCAAACAAATTATTTAATATTTTGAAAAAAAAAATTACCTATGTTGAAACCATGATAATTCGATTCTGCTCTCGATTCTAAACAAACTACTTTCTAGTTTTGCGTTAATTCATTAACACGTTGTATATGCTATTGCCGTCTGCGACTGCCGTGAATTTTTTCACATCTCCAACTGCCAACGTTTAGCTGGGAGAGGGGGGGACACTTGACTCTACCGAAAATTTTCGATTCGCTAACGGATCCCTAAATCGAAAAATGGTTTTCACAAATCCATAATATTTTTAAAAGACCTATCCAACGATACACTACATGGATAGACGAGAAAAAAAAATTCATCCCCAATTCACGTGTAGGGGAGGTATAAAAATATTTTTTTTTTTTTCAAGATCTTATTTTACCACTTTGTCGGCGTAATGAATATGTATACATATGGCAAATTACAACGGTTACAACTGGAAAAAAAGAGGTGACTTTAGATTCGTTTTTCTTCAGTTTTATTAATTAAAATAGATTTCGAGAAAAACCACATCACTTCTCATATCCTGTAGATTGTTCAGTTTTGTTTTCTGCTTAAAAAGTGCCATAGTTAATATATAAAATGGTTACAAAGTTACTCAAAACCGGGCGGACGCCCCTTAAGTTGCCTTAAGCGTCTCTGAGCTAAGCCGCGGACGGACGGACAGGACGGAAACTATAAGGGTTCCTTGTTGACTTCGGAACCCTAAAAATCATGAAAAAAAGTCTCCAACCCAGAAGTGCGATTTTTGAAAATCATACGAGCGACTTGGCAGTAGAAAGATGCATAATCTCCATAGAAATTTTGACATTTTCTACTGCCAAGTCACTCGTATGATTTTCAAAAATCGCACTTCAGTGTGTGTGTTGGAGACTGTTTTTCCCCAGTGAACCCCAAACGTGATAAATTCGAAATTATTGTTCCGCAATTATAATAGGCTGTCTCGTTTAGTGATGTGGGTAAGTATAAAATTGTATGTAAATGCACATGATTAGTTGATCTTGTACGTTGGCAGAGGGGAAATGCTAAAGCGAGGCGTATAAATCGTCTAAGATGTAGCCTAACAATACCTACCTACTTCTCATTGCCAGCTTCCTGGATAGCAACTATGACTCGCAAAAAAAAGAGTTTCTTTATAAATTATGTCTATCTATCTATCTATAACGTCACGCCTCTTTCCCAGTGGGGTAGGCAGAGACCAGGGCGCGCCACTTACTACGATCCTTACATACCTCTTTTGCCTCATGCACATCCATACATCTCTTCATACATGCCCGTCGGTTTCGAGTACTCCGCACCTCCCCTTTTTGTAGAACGCAACTGATTTGATCAGCATACGTCCTACGAGGGCGCCCTCTGCCGACACTTCCACTCACATTAGCACCATATATCTCTTTCGTACATCTGCTGTCACTCATCCTCTCCACATGACCAAACCAACGAAGCATACCTTTCTCTATTCTTGTCACAACATCTTCTTTCAATTTACATCGATCAAAAAAAAAATTATGTCATTATGTTATGTTATGTCCATAGATTTATATATTACTTTTGGTTATGTCATGTTATTGTGTTACTGTGATTAAATTATGTCTAGGTTCAAAAAAATTCAACGTAGGTAAGTATTCTAACATGATTCTAACTATATGCTGGAAACAGAAACGGCAAACATCAAAATATGTCCATTGTGAATATTATAATTTTAAGCTAAGATTTTAAGCACAGAGTAACTGAGTATACCTACCTCTTAGAGGAAGGATCTCTTTGGTTTACCTACCTACAAGGAGTGCGATTTTTTGAACATCATACGTTCAAACGAGTAGTAGAAAGATGCATAATCTCCATAGTAATTTTGACATTTTCTACTACTCGTTTGAACATGTGATGTTCAAAAATCGCACTCCGTAAACGTAGTGATTGCTCTGAAGTGCGATTTTTGAAAATCATACGAGCGACTTGGCAGTAGAAAGATGCATAATCTCCATAGTAATTTTGACACTTTCTACTGCCAAGTCGCTCGTATGATTTTCAAAAATCGCTTTTCAGTGCTCCATAATTCACCAAAATCCCACGATAATCCACAATTTCGAATAAAAACAAAAGCGGCCGTTTTTTTTTCTTTTTTCTTTGTATGTTTTGACACTTTAGACCTTTAAAAAACCTATAAAAGTATTCTATGAAAATAGGAAAATAGCTTGTAGTTTTGATGTTGAGCACTTTTTTAATTTAGGCTTTCTTTATTGAGAAATCTTTTTTTATGTGATGAGGGCGCCACTGGACTGTGATAGCCCCATAGACGAAGAATTTTACGCTGATAGCCCAGTGATAGCCCTCTTAATAATTTTGCTGTCGATCTGGGACTGGATAATTCTTAACTCATGGATCTGGCAACACTAGACTGTCCTGTCCAGTGTGACCACTTTTAGTAGATTTTTACTTTTTTGGTAGATTTAGGGCAAAGAACGATAATTTAGTAGTGGGAAATTGTTTAGTAGATTTTGGTAAAAATTCGGTATTCGAAAATTTAATCTATAATGCAAGGATTCCGACAAAAAACTAAAAACTGGCAATACAAATAGCTGAGAAAACTATCGCGGGGGTTTTCCGGAACTTCTATCTAGTAAAGCTTTAGGACGGCCGCACATTATCAGAAATTTCTGACAGAAAAATTCTGACGCTCGCCGGAAGGCACTCGGTGCATACATTTTGTATTAGATCCCACACTGTCAGAAAAATTCTGACCGGTCGTCCGCTTCTGATGCACACCGGACGGCACCTCAGCCGGACGTCAGAATTTTTCTGACGGAAGGCGTGTCAGCCATACATTTTGTATTAGGCCCCGCACACCAGGTCTACCCAATATCAAACTGTACAAAAACATGTATAGTCATTCCTTACAGCCGCGCAAAGATTGCCATAAGAGTGACAGAGCTAGATTAGACGTTAATCTGTTACGTCTGTTAAACAAATGTCACCACTTTTTGAGCAAATTCCAGCAAAATTCGTCCTTAACATAACGAAATAGCTGAGTCTTCCAGCTGGAGGTCTGGTGACAAAATGATTCAAGACGGTTCCGTTTACTATTGACATTTCACTTATCCTAATGGGCGGTTGTCATAAGTGTGAATGGATGTCGAGTAGCGTTTCTATGTCTTGCTTTATATTATTTATCTACACACTATCAGAAATTCGGATCAGGTATTGCCAGACGTGCGATAATTATCCTAGACCTACGATATTTTTGAGTGTCATGTTCATGTGATAGAAATAAAAGTCAGGTATATTTATTTTCTGTAAACAGGTCATTTACTCAACGTTAATAGTTTCAGAATTTTAAGCAAAATTCCGGAAAAAAACAAATAAAACTTTTAACTTTTTTTGCGATTTTGTCAATTAAATTTTGTTTGCAAACCTCAGATTTGGATTCAGCACCCCAAAATACATATAGAATGGAAGAAATCAGAACTACCACAAAACTTTCCTAGTAAAAACACAATTTGACTGAATTATAGCCCCAAAAGGGCTAAGGTGGCAACACTGGGTCGATGTGCGTTGATTGAAATATGAAACACGACTGGGCTCAAAAGTTGCCGGATCAAAATTTCTGGTAGTATGCGGGGTGCTTCCGGCGAGGAGCGTCAGAATTTTTCTGTTAGAAAATTCTGATAATGTGCGGCCGTCCTTAGTCGTGTACTCCAAAATTAATTTTATCGCCTTAATTTTGAGTTTTACAAAAGAGGGCTTATAATTATAAGACACAGAAAACAGAGCTGCGTTCAGAACCTACACCCTATGTGCACCCAGAGTGCACCCTGAGCGCAACTTTTCGCACTAAACGCCGTTCAGAACCTCGGTGAAAGGCGTTTTACTATAGAGCGAGTTGAAAAAACAACCGCATAAAAAGGTTCAGAACGCAGACAGCTCTGTACCAACTTTAAACCTGCATATGGACGACCAATAATATTTAGTATATGGATTTATTTGAAAATTGAAGCATCGATGTTACGAAGTGATGAAATCCGTTTTTTTTTTTCTTTCAAAAAACGAAAATAACATGAGTGATTGATTATGAGCGTTTAGATATAAATGATAATATTTTGTACAAAAACGTGATTTATATTGAATTTTAACCTTCTGGAACGCATACATATTATAGTTAGTAGATTTTAAGTAGAATTTTGAAACAGGACTTGGTAGATTTGCCAGAGATTTTGAGACTTCAGCAGTCATTTTGGTAGATTCTCTGAAAAAAAAGTGGTCACGCTGGTCCTGTCATTGTCATGTTCATGTCAATGTCAGCCAAACAGCGATATCGTAGCGATATGGTGAACTTGAAGTGAAATGAAACTGAAACTTTTTATTAATAAATACAAAGTACCTCAGTGAATCAAAAATCAAAATGTATACAGATTGATTCTTCGTTACAATGTTTAATTACGAAGTTAAGTTTTTAACATGCGACGAATCTCTGCAACTCAAAAACGGCGACTTTAAAACTTACAAGTAGGCCACAAACTTTTGTAAATAGTAGATAACAAGTTTCATAAAAAGTTACCTAAATCACTTTTATCGTTATAAATGTTTCGTCTGCAGGTATGAAACTAAGAAAAGAGTTGAGGAGTCAGTGTATGATTGTGGGAAAAGGAGTTTTTGTGAGCGAAGAGGAGGTAATTGGCGGGCGTCTCGCCCGAGGCAAATTCGGCAGCTCGAGTCAAAACTGCGAGATCGGAGCGTCGTGTTCTGCGACTGGACACACGAGTCTCTCATCACTGTAGTATTTTCTTCGGGTGCCATCGCCTACCTGACGGTTAGAGCGCAATCTTTGGATGTCACGCAGATACTATTCGACAGGTATTGCGTGGGAAAGTTGTCGGGGCTTACAGTTACTGGCGGTTAGTATTTGTTAATTAAGTAAACATTTATTCATTCTATTCACTGCATGTGTGAGACTAGGCTTGTTATGAACATTTACTATGTACGTCCCGATAGATCGGTCGTTAGTAAACCTGCCTGCCTGTACCGAGAATCCTGTAAGGGACAAATATTTTTATGATGAATATGAATATTTGTACCCGAGATTTCATGATTCCATAGCAACTATTTGAATAAAAAAATATGAAAATTAGTAGTCACTACATCTGAAAGTTAGGCACAGGGTGGCAATTTTCACAATGTTAAAAACAAAATCTAAAATTTTTGTAAACTATCAATCTTCGAATTTTTTTGTTTATGTTTTCCCCGGACTGGTCATAGAGTTGTCTATCTCCTGTTTTCGGCTTGATGTAGAGTTTTGGGACACTCTGTTTATTCGGACTGGAAACATGCATGTCTCGGATCGTTCATCGCTCATTTTTCTTTTTTTTTTTTGTTTAGGGACTTTTATACACATGTACATATCAGTCCCATTGTACCCTAAACTTGATTACATAATCCATTTGTGTATCCACATCATTGATTCACTGATGGTAAACAACTTTTAGCTTCATCTAAACTAGGGCTAGCTACAAATAAGAATGTATAGAAATGTAAATCAAGCTCAAAAAGTGACCCCAAAAAAAGTACACAGTGTTCGAAATTTGTTCCTTAAAAACTACACCTTGCCGCCAAAACTCATACAAAATGTCATTTTAGAGTTATTCTTCCATAGTTATTCTTATTCGTAGAGGGCTAGCTAAACTTTGTGGAATTCACCTACAAAATATTATTTTTTTCAGTAATACTATGCAAGTCTCACTTACTATTCACACACACCGACCGTGTGGCCACACTGGTCACGTTCGGCAAGAATACAAACACTCTTCCATGCCGCATCACTGACAGAGATCCACACCTCCAAGTAAGTTGTACACACACTACTGCATCACAAGCACCTCAAATAAAATTACCAGGGGTAAATATTTTTTGATATGCTGGTGTTGACAATGACAAAGAAAGAACGTAAGTATTAATACAAATGAATTTATTTATTTTAGAATATAATCAAAGCCAACAATCACTCGCTTAACACTTACCATACAAACTTATTGTAAAAAAAAAATGTGTTGCAATGGCTCAGCAGCATAATTAGAAGAAAGCAAAAGCTCTGGCTTGGCGGGTTGTGGGTTCAAGTCCTGTCTGAAACAAATTTTTCAATCTTTAATTTGATTTATTGTTAAATGTTGTGGTGAGTAAATGCCTGCCGTGCAGGAGGCAATGGTTCAATCCCCATCCAGGCAGATTTGTATCAATGAGTTTTTCTTTTCAATTTTGATGCATGTAGTGAACCCACTGTCCATTATATTATAAGTCGCGACAGACTTAGTGAGTCACTCTGGACAGTGCAGTACTTCTAGTGTAACGTGGATGTTATGAATTTTCAGTATATCTCTGAATACCCCTCAGGGAATATAGTCGTGAGCATAATATGCAAACTTTTTGTGGAACAAGGGAAAGTTGAAGTGTTTCAATATCTAATGTTTGTTTACAGAATATAGAGTTGGGTGGAGGTGCTCGTAGATCGGAGAGACAAGTGTCATGGTTTGAGAACACATCGGGTGTGAGGGTGCTGGTATGGGGCTCGGCCGCCGCGGAGCCCGCGCCCTGGAGCCCTGCGCTCGAAGACCTTGCTAACTTACATCTCTATCAGATTCAAGGGTATACTTCTTATTTTCGTATCAATGTAGTAATAAAGGATACATGTGAGTTTTTTTTATCAATGTGAGATTGACGAGTAAAGAGCGATGATAATCCATACAGAAGAGAGCTAGCGACTCAATCGTGTGGAGCGGTTCGATTCCTGGCCTGTACCACTAAGTTCTACCATAGTGTAAAGAACTAATAGTGGTGAACCTCAGCGGTCGCGGCAGGCCAATCGTGCGGGGCGTGCGGAGGCCGGGAGGAGTACGTACCCTAGCAGCGAATTGAGTTAGGGTACGCCCGTCCCCCGCCGTACCCCGCACGCCGCGCGGGCATTTATTTATTTATTTTTATTTATTTATTTCCTTTTTGGAGAACTTACAGCTAAATAACAGTTCGGTTTCTACAAAGACAGATTGATAGTCAGATGCTGACAACAAATACCCGGTTCATCACTATTTTATTTACACTATGGTTCTACAAAATTTATATACGACTGTATTTATCATTATTACTAGCTCGGCGGTAAAGGAAAACGTCGTAAGGCATACCCGAGAATGAAAAGAAAATACCTTAAGTTCGGAGGTATGCGTAAAATATGGGTGAGCTTGGGGAGAACACAGACCACCGATGGTTGCAGTGTTACATAACAACCCTTGCTTGCAATCCACCCCCGCTAACAATCAATCAATCGACTATTGATTAATCTGTATCAATGGTTCTTCAGTGGTATTTGGCTGGCTGGCTACTCTTTCCAGCATGAGTAATTGCACTATGATATGTCTCCTGCTTTCTTTCTTTCTTATCGTGTGGGTAGAGAGCCCTGGTGTCAGAGTTTTTTCAGACCACCTTACGGCCTCTGACGTGGTTTTTATGTAACAACTACTACCACCAGAGATAGTAGCCGGGACCAACGGCTTAACGTGCCATCCGAAGCACGGAATCATTTTTCTTTTCAGACAATCAGGTGATTCAGCCTGCAATGTCCTAACCAACTGGTCTCCCAATACACGGTTTTCCGACTTTGGGATTCAGGGACTCAATTATTTGTATACCACTAAATTGTGATCAAATAAAGAATTTTTATTTATTTTTATTATTTACTGGGAAAAAACGCACAAAGCGACATATCACTTGGTGTCCCCTGTGGGAATCGAACCCACGACCTCCGTGTTGAGAGCCAATGATCTTAACCATTAGACCATGGAGGCAGTTAGTTAGGCCTGCTGACAAGAAAGAAAAAGTGGTGTTTTTTATATTTCACTGGCCAGGTATTTGTCAAGCCTGTATACCTGTATTACCATGGGTATACTGAGTAAATTCAATGTCCTATCAGTGCATCAGAAGAAATTATATTGGCCGAGAAAGTCAGTATCAGTTATAAAACTTCCTAGCTTATATCACTAAGGTTGAGATTGGAAAATTAAATAAATATGTTAAAAATTGTCCTTATTGTTTTATGGTGTGCAAACGAATTGCAACCTTAGGGCAGGTGTAGAAGTGGGATGCCCTCCGGGACCAATATCCTGATAAAGGTTGCAGGGAGCGACTGGATGAGGAAGGCCTAGGAAAGATTTTTTTGTTTGTGGCTTGGGAGAGACCTATGTTCAGAAATGTACAGTTTGAAACAGTGGCAAGCTGATGATGATGATTTTCAATTTCAATTGTTATGGTCTCATATATGCATTCGGGGTAAAAATATGTTAAATACACTGTGTGATCATTATTAAACAATTATTACTTGTATTTTCAGTCAACAAGTCACGCTATTAGCATATCATCAGCTGGAAAACGAGACTTTGTCAGCAGAACTGTCACGCAAGTGTGACAATGTTGTCCACGTCATAGAACAAATAGCTAGTCATAAAGTGAGTGTTTCATTATTTGTTTGGATATGTCTTCTTATTAGTAGATAATTAGATTTATTTTAGTTAAGGAAGGTCCTAATACTGAAACAGAAACTAAAGTTGGCAATTAATTTAACAAAATAAAATGCATATAAGGTACTTTACTTGTCTAGATTCATACAAGCAACCAATATATTTCCCCTCCTTATTAAATTTACATCTCAATTTGGTGCCGATTTTTTGTACCTCTAGCTTAATCGGATGAAAGCACAGCCCTATATTGGCAAGTTCTAAGTTCAAATCCCAACCGATACAAAAACAAAATGTCAATGTCTTCTGTCGTGAATAATATTTAAGACATACATACATATTCTCACGACGGAGCGCCACCTGCTACGATCCTGACAAACCTCCTTTAGCTTCCTCCACATTAATTAGTCCTTTCATAATAGTTGACGACCCGGTTGGTGTAATGGTTACCACGCCGGACTGCCAAACCAGGGTCCTGGGTTCGAATCCCGGTTCGGTCATGGATGTTTATATGTTTGTGCCGTTGTTGTATGGTTTCCATAATAAACAGCCTATAAATAGTGCTTTCTTGGGATCATTACAATATATGTGCCTGTGAGCGAAAAAAATAAAAAAATAAAAAAAGTTTATTTCTTCATAGCAATAAAATCAACAAAACATTTCAGACAGGGGTCAATCTAAACTGGCTCACATTCGACGTGCCAACAGACGATAGGATGACAAAGCTATCGTCTACGCGAGAGAGTGCGATGAACATATCCCTGCCGGCGCCTGCGCGAGTAGTGCGGCGATCTCCCTGCGACTCCAGGCTGCTGGTAGCTTGTATAGATGGATCCTTGCACGTTGTACATCATACTGCTGGGCTTACGCAATCTACTAGGGCTGGATTTGTAAGTTCTTATTTTCATCATATCTGCAAGATAATAAATTAATGTCAAATGTAACTCAGAGGTATAAATGACAAAACTTTCGCAAATCTATAAATTACTGGCCGGAGTCACGTTACAAGTTTTGCCGCGAATGGTGTGTCATTCGCGTGGTGTTCGCGTTTGAGTTTGCCACGAGGCTTCGCAATCTGTTCTCAGCTGTGTTTTTTCTCATAAACAATCCTTGAGATTGTGATAGATAGTCCCTACTTGACACCGGCGGAAATGTAGTGCTAATTCCCAAGCAAGAATCCATTGATCTATAAATAAAAAAGTAATGGTCGAAGATTTGCATAAAAGCTAAACTAAACTATTATAAAACTGTAACAGAAGTGTGTCTGTATATTGAAGATATTTACAAAAAAAAAATTACCACATGGTTTTTACCTGTCCCTGATTCTAAATCACCAATTTTTGGATTTTTTGTCTGTCTGTTTGTTTGTTTGTTGGGTGTTTGTTTGTTCGAGTATCACGCAAAAACTACTGAACCGATTTTGATGAAACTTTTTTTGTTTGATAGCTTATCATCTGACTTAAAATCTGGTATATAATTTATGGGGACGAAGTCGCGGGTAAAAGCTCGTTTTTAATACAACTAAATACAAACAGGGTGTATCAAAACATGCTAGTAATATTTAAAGAAGTCCTTTAGATAATCAAACTAAACGCTTTGATGTTCAAAACACTCCTTTAAATACTAAGCAAATATGGACTTTTCACAAACTACCAACTTATCCAAATAAAATTATGATTGGATTGATTTCTTTTTCCAGATAGCAACAGATGTGAGATGGGCGGGGGAGTTAATAATCGCGGCAGAGGAAGGTGGTCGGATGCAGTGTTTCGACCGCGCCCTCTCTTTGATACATCACCATACAAAGTGCCTGGACCTGACATCACACTTGCGGTAAGTAAGAAAACTATAAACATAAACAATCAATAATTAAAGACAGATTAGTAGTAGGGGCAATAAAACCAAAGACGACAGCACTAGTAGTGAGGGTCTTGAGACGCGTCGCAAGTCGATAAATCTCTGTCAATAAAGGTTGAAATCAGTTTCGTTTAGAGCGGATCTTTTAGAATAAAATCCGGACAAGTGCGAGTCGGGCTACTTGCGCACCGAGGGTTCCGTACCACACCACCACAGAACACAACATTATTAACTTAGAAAAAAAACTTTTTTGTCCGGGACCTTTAGCGCGAGACCGACTCACACATGGCCGGTTTTTAGTATTTGTTGTTATTTTGTAGAGTTTTTTCTATAATCACACTAAGTTTGACGCTTGTATGTATTACCGTTTTTACGATAGAGCGTGCAGAAAAAACGTTGATAAAAACTAGTTTCTTGTTGAGAACCCCCCTTAATTTTTAACTTTTTGACATTTTTATTATTTGTTAACAAATCCGCCGTAATAACGCATAATCTGAGATCAACTATCTAGCTATTACGGTTCAAAAGTTATAGCCCTAAATAGGTAGGACAGACGGACGGACGGACGGACAACGTAGGCTTAGTAATAGGGTTCCGTTTTCACCCTTTGGGTACGGAACCCTAAAAAAGACTGGTTAGGAACCTTTATTTAAGGCACTAGGATGTGTGTCCTCTTGTAGGGCAAGAACCTAGAGGCACGGGAAAGTGTTTTAATCGATGTTTATAATCAGACGAATAATAGGATACTAGAGATAATTTTTAAATGCTACTAGGTTCTTAAATAATGAGATAATCTTAACTATTTACGCGTTTATTTCAGGGATCCCAAACGGATACAACTATTGGCCAGTAAGAATGTGGTAGGCGGTCCACTGTTACTGGCATCATTCGCTGGAGGACCTCTAGCTTTACTTCGGATCACGCATCCTCGGCTATTGGCAGTAAGTCACTATTTGTATTGAATCTTTTACCATCCGCCCACTTTCCCTTGCCTGGGGACATTAGACCGACCGGCGAATCTTTTTTTATTCAATAATTACTAATTAATGTACTTTTATTTGTGCGTTAGCACTGTCAGTGTCAAATAGTATCGATCCCAATCTCAATGATTCTTTTATATGCAAAAAAAACAGTTGAGAATAGATAGTATAGAGCCTCTTGCTCTTCGTAACCTCAAACGCGAACCGCGCAGACACCACGCGAATGACAACCGCTTGCGACAAAACTTGTAACGTAACTCCTTAATTTATCTTTACTGATTATCAAACAGCAAATTACAGTAGTAACAGCGCCCGCGGCATGGCTCCTCGATAATAGTAGATTATGTACCAAGGGGATAAAGCAGTGTCTTTCATCACGGGCGCGATATTGAATCCCGAGCGTAACGAGGGATTCTAGGGTTAACTCCCGAGCGTAGCGAGGGAGATTAGAGTTAACTCCCGAGCGAAGCGAGGGAGTTAAGACTAGAATCCTGAGTGAAGCGAGGGGTTCAAGCTCGCCCAAGATGAAAACACGTTTATCCCCGAGGACCATACTCTACTTTTCACACCCTCCGCGAGAAAATAAAAAGCAATACTGTTAGAAACCCAGGGGAGCGTGTAAATTCTGTATGGTTAGAAACCAATTCTTTTATTAGAGTTTATAACAAAGTATTAGTGTTCAATAGTATAGTATTTAGAAAAACTATTTTATTAAATTAAAAGTGAATGTAGATATTTGAAACATAAGACCAGGAGTGCGATTTTTGAATCTCATTTGCTGAGTTCAGCAGTTGTAAATGTCAAAGTAACTATGGAGATATGCATCTCCATACATTTTCAACTGCTGAACTCATCGAATGAGATTCAAAAATCGCACTCCTGGAGTGCGATTTTTGAAACTTTCTTTGAACTCAGCAGTTGAAAATGTCAATGTCTACGGAGACGTGCATCTTTCTACTGCTGATTTGACATTAAAAATTCATACTCCAGGAGTGCGATTTTTGAAAGTCAAATCAGCAGTAGAAAGATGCGTATTTCCATAGTAATTTTGACATTTTCAACTGCTGAACTCAGCGAATGAGATTCAAAAATCGCACTCCAGTTGTGGAAAGACAATGTAATATTTTTTTTCACACCACCCGCTCGAAAATGGAACATTATATGTCATGTAACTCGAACCTAAAGCAAGTCATTATAGCCCTGGGACTAGCCGGGCAATAATATTGTACTGAATTTCATTATAACCCGCTGGTCAATAATGAGATTTGAATATGGAACCGCATCCACAGATTATTTAACATTTACTACGACCCTTACTTAAAATTCTTATGAAAACTTACCATGGAGACCTGAACCAAAAAGAACTTAATTCGAAATTTGAACTGGCCACCACGAGTATTGAACAAAAAAAAGAAAAAAAGGCGCGAATACTGCAAATCTCTGTTCCTATTGCTACGAACAAAGTGGATAATAAAAAAATATTACATTTTCTTTCCACAACTGAAGTGCGATTTTTGAATCTCATTCGCTGAGTTCAGCAGTTGAAAATGTCAAAATTACTATGGAGATACGCATCTTTCTACTGCTGATTTGACTTTCAAAAATCGCACTCCTGAAGTATGATTTTTGAAAGTCTAATCAGCAATAGAAAGTTGCATATCTCCATAGTCATTTTGACATTTTCAACTGCTGAACTCAGCGAATGAGTTTCAAAAATCGCTCTCCTGGTCTATTGTTTCAAATATCTACTTTCACTTTGAATTTAATAAAACAGTGTTTTCTCCATAGTTACTATACTATTGAACTCTAATAAGTACTTACTTACTTTGTTATAAACTCGAATAAAAGAATTGGTTTCTAACCATAGAGAATTTACACGCTGCCCTGGGTTTCTAACAGTTTTGCTTTTTATTTTTTCGCGGAGGGTGTGAAAAGTACAGTATGGTCCTCGGGGATAAACGTGTTTTCATCTTGGGCGAGCTTGAACCCCTCGCTTCACTCAGGATTCTAGTCTTAACTCCCTCGCTTCGCTCGGGAGTTAACTCTTAACTCCCTCGCTACGCTCGGGAGTTAACCGTAGAATCCCTCGTTACGCTCGGGATTCAATATCGCGCCCGTGATGAAAGACACTGCTTTATCCCCTTGGTACATAATCTACTATTATTACTTTGTTCGTAGCAATAGGAAGGCAATAATAGGTATAGAGCAAGTACAGAGATATGCAGTATTCGCGCCATAAAGATGATACCTTTATGATTCGCGACGGATTCGCGCCTTTTTTTCTTTTTTTGTGTTCAATACTCGTGGTGGCCAGTTCAAATTTCGAATTAAGTTCTTTTTGGTGCCTGTCTCCATAATTAGTTTTCATCACAGGTTTTCATACGAATTTTAAGTAAGGATCGTAGTAACTATTAAATAATCTGTGGATGCGGTTCCATATTCAAATCTCATTATTGACCAGCGGGTTATAATGAAATTCAGTACAATATTATTGCCCGGCTAGTCCCAGGGCTATAATGACTTGCTTTAGGTTCGAGTTACATGACATATAATGTTCCATTTTCGAGCGGGTGGTGTGAAAACGTTTTATCGCGCCTACTAACTTGTTCGTTCGCGCGCAAAAAGAAAGAGAGCTAGGGCGCGATAGCGCTTTAACGCGCCGCCATGCTGCGGGCGCAGGTTTATTTTTATAAGTCTTACTTTTAAATAGCGCGAAAAAGACCAATGGATGTGCCACCTTCAGACCCTATTGGCTCATTGTTTTCGCTGCTATCCGACTTTGCAGCCTTCGATTGCTCTGCACAAACGAAGATTGGCGAGCGGAGCGGAATTATTTTCCTGGTCGAACAGTACTTCATTTCTATAACAACTTTGTATGCCTACCAAACTGCATCCGGCACGCATACTGGACTTACACCCTCACCATACCAAATTTCGTAATTTTGAGATATTCTGTTTATTACGTCACAGGCGTGGATTCGTGGCGGACGTGCCTCAAATGCTGTAGCGCTGTTAAGAGCGTTGGACTGGGAGACGGAAGGCACGGAATGTCTGTGGGCTGTCAACAAGCTCGTGTGTGCGTCGCTGCGGAGCGGGCTACAAGGCGGGGCGGGTATGTTAACATCAAGCCGGCAAACAGCCGTGTGGAACCCGGCAGTCGCAGCCCCGCAGCAGCGAAGAAAGACGATGTACAGTACAGTCTGTTAATAAAAATCTGCCGCGCAAATAACTGAGCGCACGGTTCGGTGCGGCGCTACTTACAACGTGCAAGACGAGGCGGAGAGGGATGTAAGCGGTGCCGCTCAGTTATTTGCGCAGCAGATTTTTATTAACAGACTGTACAGAACTACAGACCTATGTCCAACATTCCTTTCGTCGCCGCTGCGGTGTCGAGATGGCGCCGCACCGCGCCGTATTGGCTATGTGCGAAGTGGGTGTTGGGAACTGTCAAGACGATCGCAGCGCCCGGGGTGGCAGAAATTTGTAGTTTTGCCGGACAAGCTGTGAAAATATGCTTGAATCTATGCAAATCCGCACACTAACTTAACACGACATCTCCAAAACTGCCAAGACTACAAACTTAAAATTTGGCATGGAAGTTTCTATTGGCATCTAGATGCTCACTTAAAACTGGTTTGTCGTATTACAACCCCCAAAGGTGTTAAAACTGAGGTAAAACTTTGTATGGGAATTTCGATACAAATTAGATTTTGTCCGTGGCTTCGTCCACAAACACAGACTTTTACAGTACTATAATAGTGTAAATAATTCACGGCTGTCCGTAAAAGTTTTGTCAGTACGCCGCGCTAGTGTGGCGATAGTGTCGTGCACATAGCCAATAGAACGGCTCAGGAATGTGGTCGTGAGTTTAATGTAGGGTAAACTATATAATGATTGGCACCTTAAGGCTACGCCAGACTTGACTTACTTATAACAAATTCAATTTTATGTTTAGACATAAGTACCTAACCATTTTTGAATTATCGATTGGGGTATAGGTTTTTAAATAAAAGAGTATTCTAGTATACATTATCAAAATTTTAATTATAAATTTACGGATTAAAAAAATTATACCCGAAAGTATAGTCATTGGCACCCCAGGTACAAACATTGGCACTATGTATCAGTGATTGGCACTAAACCTCAATAATATTTTATCAACAGTTATTTTTAATCTTTGTACAAACTGACATGTACAAATTAGGGATGCAACGATTACGAAGCGGTGCATATTTTTGCATCTGTAATCGTAATAATCACGATTATTAACGATGTAATGCACCGTAGTAAGAATCGTACGATTATTAAATCGAATTGAAAACTTCAATCGGATTGCACTTGTCGACAAATACCAGACCTGAATACTAGATTCCAGAGCCGAAAAACAACATAAAAAAATCGGGTCTCTCGCTGCCATTTTAGCTCATTTTGAGCCAATTTTGAGCTAAATCTTGACTTTTTTTGGTCAGATTTGACTCTCAATTTAAATATTTTTTAAATCTACTAAGATTTATGATTTGATTTTCAGTTTGAAGTATTAATACATTCTCGTACTCGCGATTTCTCATCCACATTTTAAAAGATTAATCTCTCACGTAAATCGGACCAGATATAGCTTGATTAAGGTGCTATGTAAAAAAAATTGGATTCTTCAAAGCTCCATATATCATGAAGTACTAACAGTAGGAGTATGATTTTCGGATATGTGTAAATTAAACATATAATTGAAGTTTTGATTAGAGCCAAAACACGATTAAGACAAATTTTCTCGATAGAAAAACAAGCCAAAGTGGCCTCCGTTTTTGTCTATAAACGCTTGTAACTGCTAAACGGTGAATAATAGAAACATGAGACTTGATTTTTAAAAAAGAGATTGCTATTATCTAAGTTTTGATTAGAGCAGAATTGAACTTACATAAATAGTACAATCACAATTAAATAAAGTTTGTTTTTTCGCTTGATTCGTTCCAGGCGCGCGCGTCGCCCCATCTCTTTCTCTCGCATCTGGCAGTAATATAAGCTATCACACGCCCGTTTCGCTTAAATTATTTTTCGACATAGGCTCTTAACGAGATTATACAGAATCATGTTCCATATTGTGTTTTTCAAAGCAAATTGGCCTCTTTGCATCCAAAAATCAGAATCCTGACCAAGTGAACCTTTGACTTCGATCTCAAATTAGTAGAAAAAGTTACTTTATAGTCTTTGAATTTTTTAAAGTTTTTCTTATGATTTAACTTTCATTGGAATGCAAAGAAACACAATGAGAATTCATTCTGAGGTTAATCTTAACTAAATTTGTTTAAATAATCGTAATGCATCGGTTATCGTAATAAATAACGATTAAAATCGTAATCGTAATCGTAAAGGCCGAATCGTTGCATCCCTAGTACAAATCAACAAAATTATTATTTTAGGTAGGTAGGTGTAGGTGTTTTAAAAATATACAGGGTGAAATTGATATCATTAGCATCCTTATAAACTAAGTGTCTACCCGGAAGTCACGTTGCAGGAACTGACCCGACACGTCTCGCGTGGTTTCGCGCGTCGCGTTTGTGCCTGCCACGAGGCTCCACATTCCTCAATCTCTTCTTGTTCTTGTCCAAAAACAGTCCCAGAGATTGGGATAGATTCTCCCAATAAACTACACTTGACACTGGCGGAAATGCAGTGCTAACGCACAAGCAACAGTCCATTTAATTATTAAAAAAAAAAAAGTGTCTACCCATTAAACTGAACAACTTTTACTATGAGAGCAAACCGATAGCAGCAAAAAAATAATCAGCTGTTGCATACATTTGAGTCGAGTAGGCATTGCAGTTTAGTATGAAACAGCAGATTTTTTTTTTCCTCCGATCGGTTTGCTCCCATACTGAAAGTTGTTCAGTTTGATGGGTAGACTCTTAGTTTAAAAGGATGCTAATGATATCCATTTCATCCTGTATAACGGTAAGTCATCCTCACTTTCCTAGCTTTCGTTTAAATTTTGTTTTACAGCTTTCTCCTTAGCATTTTGATGTACAGTCTTTTTCTCTTTAATGTGTATTTAGTAATGTATTATACTAAAATTGCCCCAAACTGACTCCAACCTGCCCCAAACTGCCCCCAACGTGTCACCAAATTGCCCCAATCTGCCCCAACTTTGCCCGTAACTGTCCCAACTTGGGGCCAAACTGCCCGACCTGCACCAACTTGGCCCTAGCTGCTCCAACGATCCACAATGTGCTCCAAATTGCCACAAGATTCTCCTAACTTGGCCCCAGGATGCCCCAAACTTGCTCGCAACCTGCCACCAACTTTTCCCGAAGCTGCCCAAACTCCCCACAACTTGCTCCAAATTGCCTGCCAAAACTTGCCCCTATCTTGCCCCAAACTTGCCACAGCCTGCTTCCAATCTTCCACCAACTTACACCTAATGTACCCCTAATGGACCCCTTATTGACTCCTAGTGGACCCCTAATTGACCCCTAATGTACCCCTAATTGACTCCTAGTGAAGCCCTAGTTGACCCCTAATTGACTCCTAGTGGACCCTTAATGGTCCCGTAATTGACCCCTAATGAACCCGCAGTAAACCCCTAATGGACCCATAATTGACCCCTAATTTACTCCTAGTGGACCCCTAATTGGTAATGGTCCCCTAATAGTCCCCTAATGGACCCCTAAATGACTCCTAGTGGATCCCTAATGGACCCCTAGTGGAACCTAATGGCACCTCTTGTACCCCTAACACATCACCAACCCAGTTAATAGTTTGTCAGATTAACTTTTGCCAGAGACGCAAGCCCCGACTGACTAGTTGGTTAAACCAACATGACATTGACGTGACCTTGAACGCGTCTGTCGCGAGAGTTTCGCTTCTACTATAGTGTACTATTACTATTTATTCATATGACTATGCCTTCAATTGTAACGATTGGCACTCACTACAGTGATTGGCACTATACCTGAGTATAATGATTGGCAGTGCCAGAAATTGATAACAAGGTAGTGAAACAAAATTCTAACATTGTTTAAAAGAAAATGTTAACAACCAATTCATCTCGTGTTCTAATATTGAAGGGAAAATATTAGAATTGATTTTTAGTGATTGGCATAGGTGCTAATGAATTATACTTCAGTACAAAATTATAACTATTGATTGGCACTCTATAAATTAAAGGTTACGTTAGAAAAATCAACGGAAATCCCTTAAAATCTATTATTTATTGTAAAACAAAGCAAAATAGCACACATCATATCTCATATTTATATATTTATACGTAAATTATAAAAGTTCAAACTTATCCAAAGCTTGTTAAATTTGCAATAAAATTGCGTCAAAGTGATATTCCTCCTGTCAACGACTTTGTTTATTTTACAGTGTTGTCAGGTTATATGTTATAAATATTACAATTGAAATTTATGAATGTAGACATTTACAAGAAACCAAAAAAAATACCAAACTGTATTTTCTGATAGAACAATTCTGAATATTTGTGTTCAAAATGCAAAGTGCCAATGACTAGTGGGGTGCCAACAATACTATAGTTTACCCTATGTATGCAGGCGAGGCGACGGCGCAGGCGGCGCTGGGCTCCTTCCTGGCGCCCGGCGCGCCCCACGGCTGCCAGGCGCAACGCTTCGCGCCGCCCGTGCACGACCTGGCGCGGAAGTTCTTCCACCACCTGCTCAGGTGAGCTCTATGTATGTGTATGTATGAAGGCGCGCCCCACGGCTGCCAGGCGCAACGCTTCGCGCCGCCCGTGCACGACCTGGCGCGGAAGTTCTTCCACCACCTGCTCAGGTGAGCTCTATGTATGTGTATGTATGAAGGCGCGCCCCACGGCTGCCAGGCGCAACGCTTCGCGCCGCCCGTGCACGACCTGGCGCGGAAGTTCTTCCACCACCTGCTCAGGTGAGCTCTATGTATGTGTATGTATGAAGGCGCGCCCCACGGCTGCCAGGCGCAACGCTTCGCGCCGCCCGTGCACGACCTGGCGCGGAAGTTCTTCCACCACCTGCTCAGGTGAGCTCTATGTATGTGTATGTATGAAGGCGCGCCCCACGGCTGCCAGGCGCAACGCTTCGCGCCGCCCGTGCACGACCTGGCGCGGAAGTTCTTCCACCACCTGCTCAGGTGAGCTCTATGTATGTGTATGTATGAAGGCGCGCCCCACGGCTGCCAGGCGCAACGCTTCGCGCCGCCCGTGCACGACCTGGCGCGGAAGTTCTTCCACCACCTGCTCAGGTGAGCTCTATGTATGTGTATGTATGAAGGCGCGCCCCACGGCTGCCAGGCGCAACGCTTCGCGCCGCCCGTGCACGACCTGGCGCGGAAGTTCTTCCACCACCTGCTCAGGTGAGCTCTATGTATGTGTATGTATGAAGGCGCGCCCCACGGCTGCCAGGCGCAACGCTTCGCGCCGCCCGTGCACGACCTGGCGCGGAAGTTCTTCCACCACCTGCTCAGGTGAGCTCTATGTATGTGTATGTATGAAGGCGCGCCCCACGGCTGCCAGGCGCAACGCTTCGCGCCGCCCGTGCACGACCTGGCGCGGAAGTTCTTCCACCACCTGCTCAGGTGAGCTCTATGTATGTGTATGTATGAAGGCGCGCCCCACGGCTGCCAGGCGCAACGCTTCGCGCCGCCCGTGCACGACCTGGCGCGGAAGTTCTTCCACCACCTGCTCAGGTGAGCTCTATGTATGTGTATGTATGAAGGCGCGCCCCACGGCTGCCAGGCGCAACGCTTCGCGCCGCCCGTGCACGACCTGGCGCGGAAGTTCTTCCACCACCTGCTCAGGTGAGCTCTATGTATGTGTATGTATGAAGGCGCGCCCCACGGCTGCCAGGCGCAACGCTTCGCGCCGCCCGTGCACGACCTGGCGCGGAAGTTCTTCCACCACCTGCTCAGGTGAGCTCTATGTATGTGTATGTATGAAGGCGCGCCCCACGGCTGCCAGGCGCAACGCTTCGCGCCGCCCGTGCACGACCTGGCGCGGAAGTTCTTCCACCACCTGCTCAGGTGAGCTCTATGTATGTGTATGTATGAAGGCGCGCCCCACGGCTGCCAGGCGCAACGCTTCGCGCCGCCCGTGCACGACCTGGCGCGGAAGTTCTTCCACCACCTGCTCAGGTGAGCTCTATGTATGTGTATGTATGAAGGCGCGCCCCACGGCTGCCAGGCGCAACGCTTCGCGCCGCCCGTGCACGACCTGGCGCGGAAGTTCTTCCACCACCTGCTCAGGTGAGCTCTATGTATGTGTATGTATGAAGGCGCGCCCCACGGCTGCCAGGCGCAACGCTTCGCGCCGCCCGTGCACGACCTGGCGCGGAAGTTCTTCCACCACCTGCTCAGGTGAGCTCTATGTATGTGTATGTATGAAGGCGCGCCCCACGGCTGCCAGGCGCAACGCTTCGCGCCGCCCGTGCACGACCTGGCGCGGAAGTTCTTCCACCACCTGCTCAGGTGAGCTCTATGTATGTGTATGTATGAAGGCGCGCCCCACGGCTGCCAGGCGCAACGCTTCGCGCCGCCCGTGCACGACCTGGCGCGGAAGTTCTTCCACCACCTGCTCAGGTGAGCTCTATGTATGTGTATGTATGAAGGCGCGCCCCACGGCTGCCAGGCGCAACGCTTCGCGCCGCCCGTGCACGACCTGGCGCGGAAGTTCTTCCACCACCTGCTCAGGTGAGCTCTATGTATGTGTATGTATGAAGGCGCGCCCCACGGCTGCCAGGCGCAACGCTTCGCGCCGCCCGTGCACGACCTGGCGCGGAAGTTCTTCCACCACCTGCTCAGGTGAGCTTGGTCAATGTTGTCACCATTGAGTAATTATCAACAACTGAACTATTGAGGCGGTGGGGCAAGTTTGTGGCCCACACCCACCATACATTTGTTAGCTGTTTGAATTTCTTATAGGTTCGTAGGTACAATCACCCTTTCAAGTACCTGTATTATCTGTATTTCTGAGGTGTTTAACAAAATGCTTTTATGAATTTTAGTACCCGTTGTACGGAAGTGAAACTTGTTTACGGTGTAGTCCTAGTATTGATTGTGTGTCTATGTGCTGTCAGACGGGGCCGGATAGAGAAGGCGCTGAGCCTGGCGGTGGACCTGGCGGACTGGGACCTGTTCGCGGACGCGCGCTGGGCGGCGACGCGGCGCGGCCTGTGCGCGCTCGCCGACGAGGCCGCCGCGCTCGTATCCAGCCACGCCGCACCCACAGGTACTATACATTGTGTAAACCTTTAAAGACCTATCACACAAGCTATTATTGAACGTAGGCGATGTAGCAACTGTACCGCGCCGCGATTTTTAAGCACAGGCGTTCACTGAGCGTTACTGCCGCGCAGCAATAACGCGGTGGTGTCGTGGCGATATCGTTCCGTCAACGCTTACGTTCAAAAATCGCTTGTGTGATCCGCATCATACAGCCGCTTAGAGCATCAGCTGCGTTAAGCGAAGAACGCGCTTAGATGGCCCGCATGCTTAGGCTGGCCAGGTGTCAGGCTTTAGGTGGACATGTTTCACTTTTTCAAATCCTGTCCGGCCAAATATTTACAAGTACGACCTGGCTTTTCTTAGGATTCTGCGAAAGAAATTTCAGGAACTGTCTAACTAGACTCGCACGTATTCATGCAGCGTAGAGCAACGTAGGCATGATCAAAAGTAGCAAATCTCGCGGCTCCACCGATTTTGATTAGTTATAGGGTAAGTATGTGCCTGTGAGGAGATGGAATATTCGGCAAAGACCTCACTCATGTCCGACTATGGTTATCCGTCTGTCAGGCCTTAGAACCCAAATCTCCAGCTTTTTCAATGGTTATGACTGGCCTTGCAGAATTATCACCTGGCAATCCCCAAAACACCTGACAAAGACACTGCCTCCGACTCTGAACAGAAGCCAGGTGAGTGCATCACAGATGTTGACGATATCTAAAGGAATCGCCTCTTACGACACCCGTCTGGGGTGGTGTTATTCAAAGCCGGACACCACACGGCACAGGGTGGTATCGCACTTGTACTAATTACCACGTTTTACTTTCAGAATCAGACTGTTCGGACTCATGCTCGCAATACAGCTCGCATTCCTACTCCGGTTCCGAGGAAGAAACCAGCGCCTCATCGGAAGCCGTCAGAACCAAACCACCGCCACTACCACGAGTTCCGATACCACAGAACCCCACCATCATGCCTGTACCAGTAACCCAAGCTGAACCTCCATCTACCAACAGCATCCGCCCCAACTTACACCAGTATCTAGAAAGGGATAACACTATATGGAATACTGCTGTCAGAGACGACACACAAATAAAAGGCAATAGTTACAATGATCATCTTAAACCTATATTAAGCAATCAAAATGCGAGGTGGCATAGTGTTGATAATGTATTGCAATACTACAAACACGGGTCTAAGAACAGTTTGATGCCGATTAGTGAGGGGCCACCTAAATTATCTCATTCGATAATAGACGTGGTCCCACATGGTTACGATGAGAGGATAAAGGCGACACACTTTAGGCATTTATTCCAGAAGGAGCTTAGAGAAGATGTGCCTAATACGTTATATCGATATCAGAATAACAGCTATCATCCGAGTACGAGTTTGAATGATCGGCTGCGACTAGACAGTGACCTGCCGGAGAGATCGACGAATAGAGGGGAAAAGAATAAAGTTAAATTCTCTGACACTGTTACCATAGCAGTAGTACCGGTAAGTTGGAAGGAACTTTAGGTTTAGAATCTTTGACTCGGACAGCATAGCATGCCACCCACGACAAAGCGATCAAACGCGAGGAAAACGTCAAGCGCACTCTTTTTGGCATGCGTGTAATAACAGAAGTTCGTTTTCTTAGGAGTGGCATGCGAGGCCTACTGGTTGTAATATTTAAAGGGGTTGTATAGTTTAGACTGACAAACTGAACAACTTTCACTAACCAATATCGAAATCGCGAAAAAATTTATCAGCTGTTTCATATAAAACTGCGACAGCGGTACCTTTTCTACTAGACTCAAGTTTACAGAACTGCAGATTTTTTTTTCGCGATTTTGATGTGTCTTGTGAACTTTATAAAGGAAAACGCTCAATCCCGTTTCGCCTCAAAACTGGTAAAATTGAATTTTATAAGAAATGCCACGATAGAAAAGGATAATTTCCATTTCCTTGGGAAGCACGATATTCCTGCTATCTTGTGTATAATTTCAGCTATCATACGATTTGTATGTGTTCTTTGATGATAACATTCGTCAGCTGCGAAAGGACCCGAAACGAATACACTTCGTTATAATGGCAATGTCTTTTACAGAACATAGTCGTAGTTACTTTTTAGGGTTCCGTACCCAAAGGGTGAAAACGGGACCCTATTACTAAGCCTACGTTGTCCGTCCGTCCGTCCGTCCGTCCGTCCGTCTGTCTGTCCGTCAGTCCTACCTATTTAGGGCTGTAAGTTTTGAACCATAATAGCTAGATAGTTGAAGTTTTCTCAGATTATGCGTTATTACGGTGGATTTGTTAACAAATAATAAAAATTTCAAAAAGTTAAAAATTAAGGTGGGTTCTCAACAAGAAACTAGTTTTTATCAACGTTTTTTCCTTACGCTCTATCGTAAAAACGGTAATACATACAAGCGTCAAACTTAGTGTGATTATAGATTTAACTCTACAGAATAACAACAAATACTAAAAACCGGCCAAGTGTGAGTCGGTCTTGCGCTAAAGGTCCCGGACAAAAAAGTTCGTTTTCTAAGTTAATAATCTGTTGTTCTTTGGTGATGTGGTACGGAACCCTCGGTGCGCGAGTAGCCCGTCTCGCACTTGACCGGTTTTATTATGAACATTATACGTCCAACAATAAATCTGAACTTAAATGTCTCCACCATGATAATGAGTCAGTAACAGTAACAGTAGTTGGTCCTCTTGTCGCAGGAGGCGGGCGGGCAGGGCTGCCCCTCGCCGGCGCGCGAGCTGGCGGACAGCCTGCCGCTCTGCGCCCCGCACAAGTACCTGGCCGCCTTCGCGCCGCACGCGCCCCTCCCCCTGCCCCTGCCCCTCCACCCGCCGACACCCGCGCCCCCGCCCGCGCACCCGCCCGCCGGTACCCCGCTCGACTACGTCGAAGTGTGACGTCACGCATGCCGCCCGACTACAACACCGACACCGACACCGACACGCATGCACCGACCAATATGTTTGTTATACTTGCATAGCACCTCGCACCTTTTTGAGTTAAATACACATGCATCTACAAAAAAAAAGAGATACAAACCGGGCGAATTAACTTGGCACCTGGCTCGCACGTGGCTCGGAATAAAAAACTCGGAAAGAATTGTGGCGGACTCTTTGGTCGACACTATTCAAATTATCTATGAGCATTCCACGGTGCTTCCTGGACAACGGAACCGTTAGAAAATAACAGACTTATTTTACGCAAGAAAAACGTGAATGAGGGATTTTCCAAAAGAAAAAAAAACAAAAAGTTAGTTCCAAATTTCTCGATAGATGGCGTTGACAAGAGAGGGGTCGATTAGGTATGACCAATATAAGTTGACCGCGCACAGGGTGAATAACATATATAACGTTGCGCGACCACCTTATTTTGGTTTTGCTTAGTCTGATTTGTCGCCGTATGTACAAACAAAGCCTTTCTTATTGTTGTTGGTTTATTATTAACTATCTGCGGGGCTAGTATGCCAACCCACGATACCGTGATATATCGCTATCACGCTTCCGCTCTCTTTTTATTTTCGCGCGAACGAACAAGATAAAAGATTTGACAGATGGATGTGTTAAATGTCGTAATCGCGGGTTGGCGTGCGTAAGTACTGGCCCCGCTGTTGATGAAGAAGGTGCTGCTGCTGCTGTTGCTGTTGTTGATTACAAGTTTCCTGGTAAAATTGATACAAAGCCCATACAGCCACGTCCGATACTTGATTCGTTGTTGTCAGACAATAACACCGAGATTGTTAATAATAAACCGACAATAAAAAACCAAGGGTTTGTACTGCGTCTTTTTATTAATAATATTCATAAATATATGTACTCTTCATTGCGTTCACTGATGTACTCATACCTAATCGACCCCTCTCTGTTCAACGCCATCTATCGAGAAATTATAAACTAGCTTTTTTTTTTCTCTGGAAAATCCCTCATTATTAATTTATTATCATTGTGTATATTTCATGTTGCATCATTCCAGCATTATAATTTCGAGTGTAAAGCCTGTTGCATTTATTTATCAGAAGTATCATCAATTCATCATCTCCTCCGAGCTTCACCTTCCGACTATCTGCACCAAACTCCACAGAATAACTCAAAAATGCTAAAGCGCAGGGACACCTGCAACGGTAATTGAAATGCTATGCTAGGGCCTCGCACGGCGACGGCCGGGTCCCGCGGGGGGTAGCGAAAGGGTGTCAAATTCCGAGCTACATGCGAGTCAGGTGCCAAGTTAATTCGCCCGATTTGTATGAAGTAAAGCAACTTCATGCAAGCGCTTGAATCGACGCAAGCACACAGACGAGCGCCTCGTACATACGGCGACACATCAAGCTACGCAAGACAATCATAAGCTGACACCGCGCGACGTTATACATTACTGTACCTATGCGCCAACTTATTTTGGTTTTGCTCAGCTTGATATGTCGCCGTTTGTACACGGCCCGCTAAGATACTTCAGTACACAAAGTAGGCCTCCGTCACTCGGCCGTAGGAACCAAGATAAGTACCTACACTTTGGTCCATCGTAAGCAATGCGCTCGTATGAATTCAAGCGCTTGTATGAAATTGCTCTACTGTATATCTCTTTTCTGTGCCTCTGGACAGTTCTTCTTTCGTGTCAGCATGAGCTATATCGCATGGCAATCACTCATGACGTAGTTGAAACATTAGCCACTCAGCAATGGTTATATCGAGGCTGACTGCCCAGGGTGCGACAGACGAACTCGAGTTTCGTCTCTCGGGAAAGCTATTTCCTCGCACCCCTGCACTGGTAGCATGCCAACCCGCGATAGCCGTGAAACGGCTTTATCACGTCTTTTATCTCGTTCTTTTGCGCGCGAACGAACGAGATAAAAGACGTGATAAAGCCGTACACGGCTATCGCGGGTTGGCATGCTACCAGTGCTGGACGGTTTTGCCACCGGTTATTTTACTGATGAAGCTTAAACCGGCTTCTTCCGACGTTACAAGTGAATACAAAAACTGAAAATTGTTTTTGCAGAATAAATTCTTAACTGAACATTTGATTATGCATTGTAGTCCTATCCTTTTGCATGCTTTGCATCTTTTGCATGTGTACCGTGCATGAATACTGCATGGTACCGTGTTAATTACATTTTATGCTATTATTGTTGATAAAGCACGTCAATATACTTGAAATAACTATAATATGTTTCCTTGAAAATATAATCTTGAACATGTTATGTTATGGCTATTTCAAGATTATTATTTAAGTTCCAATAAAATTAATATTTTTTCCATTAGAGACGCCACTGTGTTACAAGGCAAACAATCAGATTTTGTTTAGATTTCATCCGTTCAACTGTGCTGGCGTAGTAATACTTTTTCATAGTTTATGTAGGTCAATGGCCCCGATTCGGACTGTGCCACGACTTAACTAAATTTATTCCTGTCACTTTCTAAAATAAGATTAAGAAAAGAGACAGAAAACCAACAGCTGACTTTAGTGCTGTCAAAGTGACGTTACACGCCCAAAATAAATTGCCATCATGATGTACGCCATCTTATAAGGCGTTTTTGGGCGTGTAACGTCACTTTGACAGCACTAAAGTCAGCTGTTGATTTTCTGTCTCTTTTCTTAATCTTATTTTAGAAAGTGACAGGAATAAATTTAGTTAAGTCGTGGCACAGTCCGAATCGGGGCCATTGTAAACAAGTAGAAGAGCTTTAAATATTATCAACAACTTTATCTATATGTTTGTCATTTGTAGAAGCAGGCCTTTTAGACGATTTGTTCTTAATTGTTATGTGGCACCAACCAGCAACTATCCCTGGAATACACTTTACAACTGCATCCAAAACAGCAGCCCCTGTCAGTAGGACTATTGTGAGGAGTGGAAAGAAAGATATTTATGTATTATTATTGTTGTTTGCACATTAAATGGCACTTGCTCTTTTTAAGATTTACCTAGGCGTTTCAACCATAGATCCAAACAAACAATAAATTCAACTCACGAGATCAGACCATCGCGTCGATTAGAAAAAATATAAAATATTGATGGAATGGAAATATTGATTATATTTTTCTTCTTTCAGAAAATGGTGCCCAGAAACAGCCTAAGATAAAAGTAGTCCATTTTGGCATGGTTTGATATCCTAGCCTAGCAGCTGGGACCTAGCTGTTGAAGAAAACTTGACTGAATGTAAAATATCCGTCCAATAGATTAAATTTTTATCTGTTAGTAGGTAATTATATTGTAACTATTTTTTATAATAATCGTAGGGTTTATTTCTAGATATAGGTAAGTACTTAACTAAAGGACAACCGCCGCTCTCCCCTGAAAAAATACCTTAAAATGTATATAAGTTTTGACTGAAGTCAAATGTGTAATAAATTATGAGGTTTTATAAAAACGACTCAGATAGTATCATTTATTTTTATTTAATGAGTTATTTAATCATTTATTATTAATAAATTATAAAAAAGCAGCAACCCCAACATGGCTGTCAATGTTGTTTAGTGGGAGGAGGTAGGAGGTGTTGCAAGAACAATGTTTTTTTTTTATATAAAAATGATAAAAACTAATAAATCATTATAAAATAAACTAATGCCTGCAGTTAGTTTCTAGTGTTCCATAGTCCATAATAAAAATAGAAGGACGGTTATACATTTTTGGGTATTATGTGCCAGATGTCCTTTAGATGTTTAATACAAGGCATTTATAGGTATTTAATTGTTAATTAATATTCTTGTTTACAAATGTGTCTAGATAATCCAATACTCATGCAATATGGTATCAACTCTGTATGGTTGTGATTGTGAATTTTATTTACATACTTAATTACTGTTGAAGAAATATTTTTGTTTGTTACTTAATACATCTCAATAGTTTAATGCATTTATATTTTCAAAATAAACAGTCAGTTAATCAAGTTTCTTGTTTCAGTACTTATTTTTAAGTCCTCCACTCCAATAATAATACTTTACATTAAGAGGAAAGGCGATCTGCAAGTATATCTTTTGCTGCCGCGCTGTTCCCGAGGAACCGAACTACCAGTGCAAAGTGGCAATTGCAGTTCAGACTGATTAGATACCTACATAAAATAGATAAAATCACGATTTCGTATTGAACTAAACGGAACCTCCCATTCCTCTTTATAATTGGTTTTTTCTGTGCTCTGACTGACCACCGCAGCGAAGACCAATTAAGAAAATAGGTACCTCTAGGTACTAACTATACAGGGTGTAAAATTAAATGGGACACTTACTTAAAGGGGTGCTTCAGACCATCAAACTGAACAACTTTCTCGATGGGACCAATATCGAAATGCATGTCATGCAGTCATGTTGCAGTTTTGTATGGGACCGCTGAGTTTCTTTTCGCGATTTCAGTGTTAGTCCCATACAAAGAGTACTTCTTTATTCTAACCGGGTCCCATAGTATAAGAGTTGTTCAGTTTGAAGGTCTGAAGCACCCGGTATTTGTGTTTTGTATACATCCTATTTTAGTCCGAGATCCGACCGTAACATTATGCACCATAACGTTTATACAACGTGTTAATGAATTAGCGCAAAACCTCATACACCCCAACTGATTTATAACAACAATTATTGTTTCAATTTAATTATTTTGATAGTTAAAATTTAAAGTTATTCGCATTTTAAGTTTTGATGCAAAAATGATTTTTTATCATTTCAGGACTGAAAGAAAGCGCTAACGTACTCATGGATACATTTTTATAATCTTGTTTTGGTAGGAAGTAGGGTGAGTGTGCCCGTGCGGTGGGTTGACATCGGGTTCAGTAAATTTAAAATTTTGAAAAAAAATCAAGGGCGGATCCAGGATTTCATAGTGGCCCTCGGCTGACTCAGGCCACGTATTAAGATATAAAAAAATTAAGTTAGAGACACAGACCCGAGACGTCTTGTATACATACATAGAAAACTAAAACAATCAGCCCCGGATCTACGATTTTTCCGAGGCGGGGCAAAAACATGAGATTGGCGCCGGGCCCGGGCCTCCTCTACAAGAGTGTAGTAATAATTTTTTCTTAGGGAGGCCAGGTCCATGTTGAGTGGTTAAAATAAAACGCTTAACATAGAGCGAGCGAAGCGAGCTCGAGATTTTACTGCAATATGATTAGGTCGAGTCAGAAATTTGTAATATGATCGAATTCTGCAATAGGTAATTTCAATACAACAAAAATACCAAGAGCGAGCGAAGCGAGCTCGAGATTTCACTGCAATACGATCTTAAACCGAGAGCGAGCGAAGCAAACTCAGATTTCGTCACTGCAATATAATGAGATGACTGCAATGAGATCTATAACAAAAAATTAAAACCGCCTTCAAAAAAACTAAAAAGTTAAAAAATAATATTGCAGCCTATGACTTTTTCGTTCGCATCATAAGAACATTAATTTGTTTTATTGAAATCGCTGTCAAGCCGGTACGATTCGCGACATGGCTTGCATTTTTGGCTTGGCTTGACACCGACTTCTATAAAACAAATTAATGTTCTTATGATGCGAACGAAAAAGTCATAGGCTGCAATATTATTTTTTAACTTTTTAGTTTTTTTGAAGGCGGTTTTAATTTTTTGTTAAAATTTAGTTTATTTCACAATTTTCAGTGGTGAATTCATTAGTTCGATTTAATAGGAGTGCTTTAAATTAAAAAACGCACTAGTCGGCAGTACGATTTTCGAAGGTTCCCCTCGATTTCTCTGGGATGCCATCATCAGATCCTGGTTTCCTTATCATGGTACCACCCTCGGGACATCTCCTTTCCAACAAAAAAAGAATCATCAAAATCGGTTCATAAACGACGAAGTTATCCGCGAACACACATAAAAAAAAAAATATATACGGTCGAACTGAGAAACCTCCTCCTTTTTTGAAGTCGGTTAAAAACAAAGAGCGAGCGAAGCGAGCTCGAGATTTTACTGCAATATGATTAGGTCGAGTCAGAAATTCGCAATATGATCGAATTCTGCGATAGGTAATTTCAATACAACAAAAAACCAAGAGCAACCGAAGCGAGCTCGATATTTCACTGAAATATAATGAGATGACTGCAATAACATCTAAAAGCAAGAGCGAGCGAAGCGAGCTCGAGATTTCACTGCAATATAATGGGATGACTGCAATACGATCTTAAACCAAGAGCAAGCGAAACAAGCTCAGATTTCGTCACTGCAATATAATGAGATGACTGCAATGAGATCTAAAACCAAGAGCGAGCGAAGCGAGCTCGAGATTTTACTGCAATATGATTAGGTCGAGTCAGAAATTTGCAATATGATCGAATTCTGCGATAGGTAATTTCAATACAACAAAAAAACCAAGAGAGAGCGAAGCGAGCTCGATATTTCACTGAAATATAATGAGATGACTGCAATAAGACCTGAAAGCAAGAGCGAGCGAAGCGAGCTCGAGATTTCACTGCAATATAATGGGATGACTGCAATACAATCTTAAACCAAGAGCGAGCGAAACAAGCTCAGATTTCGTCACTGCAATATAATGAGATGACTGCAATGAGATCTAAAACCAAGAGCTAGCGAAACAAGCTCAGATTTCGTCACTGCAATATAATGAGATGACTGCAATGAGATCTAAAACCAAGAGCGAGCGAAGCGAGCTCGAGATTTTACTTCTATATGATTAGGTCGAGTCAGAAATTCGCAATATGATCGAATTCTGCGATAAGTAATTTCAATACAACAAAAAAAACCAAGAGCGAGCGAAGCGAGTTCGATATTTCACTGAAATATAATGAGATAACTGCAATGAGATCTTAAACCAAGAGCGAGCGAAGCGAGCTCGAGATTTCACTGCAATATAATGGGATGACTGCAATACGATCTTAAACCAAGAGCGAGCGAAGCAAGCTCGAGATTTCGTCACTGCAATATAATGAGATGTCTGAAATCAGGAGCGAGCGAAGCGAGCACAAGATTTTTTTGCAAAATTCTCAAGTCGATGCAATATTTTTTTTCCATCTTGATTTTGGCGCCCCCTAAACCTGCCACCCGGGGCGTGTTCCCCGGTTTGCTGTTAAATCTTTAGGATTATATTATTATGTGTATACTCCTAAAGATTTCTGACCACAGCCTTAACATTTAACACAACAGTAACATAGAGCGAGCGAAGCGAGCTCTAATTTTCTCCGCTCTACGAATTGGTTATGGACAGAGCTCAATCAATCTATGCCCTAGTAAAGTGCCGTCATTACTCAGCCTCGAAATTCAATGCAATCCGCAGAGGTCCGTGGGGGGGGCCATGGCCCCCTGGCCCCCCCCCCTGGATCCGCCCTTGAAAAAAATTATTAAATATTTTGAAAAAAAATTACCTATGTTGAAACCATGATAATTCGACTCTCCTTTCGATTCTAAAAAAACTACTTTCTAGTTTTGCGTTAATTCATTAACACGTTGTATACCAAAAATCATAATGGAAAAGGCAAGACAGGCACTTGTGGCAAGATTTTTCTAGGCAACTTGGCAGCTTTGAATTAACCATTTTGACATTACATCACTAGTAGTCAGTGGTACGGTACCATTTAAGTTTAAAAGACCCACCGTACCACCAGGGGTACAGTGGGTCCGCAGTGGTGTAAACATAAACATACACCAGAATCACATTTCGTTCACCTAAGAAATAGGAGCTTAATTTTACAGTCGGATCTAGGTCTATTTCTGTATGGTACCGGATCATGGATTTTCTACAAGACATATCCAGGAAACTTCCAATTTAGGCTGCCTGTCCATTGAAGCTGTGCGAGCTGTGTAGCTGTGTTTTTTAACCAATCGGGAGCTCGGGCGAGATCGGCCGCGCCTCGCCTGAGCTCCTGATTGGTTAAAAAACACAGCTACACAGCTCGCACAGCTTCAATGGACAGGCACCCTTAACCCGGCCTGGCCATAACATAATTAACCCCAATGCTAATAGAGCTCGGCCCTGTTCAACAAATGTTACAATTGTAATTTACAAGCCTTCGGTTCAAAAGAACCTGGTTAATATTGACGCTAAACATGTTAGTAGGTAATGTGTCACTAACATTACCAATAATGTACCCTGAATTGTAATTGTACAATTGTAACGTTTGTTGAATAGGGCCCAGAACGCAACAGACATTCTATGATAACAAAAATAGATAATCTGTGGCAAGAAATCAAACAAAGAAATTGATTGTAATGTTATACTTGTATTAATTTGGAGTTGCAATTACATTTTGAATTATAAATTGCGGATGGATAATGCAAAAAATATAATGGTCTATTATAAAAGTGGATTTAATCCTTCAGCTTCTTCTTAGGGCGGAGGTTGTTGGTGTGTCCGCACTTGGTCTTGCGGCAGTTGGTCGCACGGGGGTGGAGGCGGGCATAGCACTTGCGGCAGATCATCTTGTCGCAGTTGTACTTCATTGCCAGGATACGAAGGGAGGGCTCGATGGTACCTGGAGACGAAAAATCATTAATATGATAGAACAATGAACTGTGTGATGGGCTTAGGACACGTTTGCAAAGCGCGCTACGGACTGACGGTATTGACCAATTGAGGGGTTTGTATTGCGCTGACGAGATGCAGGCTGTTGATTGGTTAATTCCATCAGTATGTAGCACACTTGGCCAACATGTACTGGGGCCTTGAATGTATACATAAACATTACTCTTAGGGATTTTCTGATTTCTTTTTCCAAATGTTTGTCACATCAAGCGAGCAGATAACAATATTAGAGTTGAACCTCATCTGGCAGCACCTTTTTCTGTCGCTCCATCCTTTTCTGTCACTCAGGAACGTCATTTGCGAGAGCAAATAAGATAGACGGAACACGATCGCGCGCGTTGTTGCTGCGGCGTGCTGTTGCATTCTGTCTATCTTATTTGCTCTAGCAAATGACGTTCCTGAGTGACAGAAAAGGATGGAGCGACAGAAAAATGTGATGCGGTGCTGCCAGATGAGGTTCAACCCATAGTACCAGTACTAGATAAGGCAATCAGTAGGAACTGCATGGTACACTGGAATACAGTCCCCGTACTGCATTGATGTCACCTTAGTTCATTTTGTTCATATGGCACCAGACCGCAATGTGTCATTTTGTGTTTTGTGAGACATGTTTCTATGAACATGCTTGTCTATCATAAGAGTGTAAGTTAATGCGAGCAGATACGAAATTCTAAGCATCACCGATTCAATACAATTAACCTGTAAAATGAAAAAGTCTAACAGATAAAAAATAATGCTACATTTTTCTCTTACCTCCTCGAAGCCTCAGCACCAAGTGGAGAGTGGACTCCTTCTGGATGTTGTAGTCAGAAAGAGTACGGCCATCTTCCAACTGTTTGCCGGCGAAAATCAACCTCTGCTGGTCCGGCGGGATGCCCTCCTTGTCCTGAATCTTTGCCTTCACATTTTCGATGGTGTCCGAAGCCTCCACCTCGAGGGTGATGGTCTTCCCCGTAAGGGTTTTCACGAAGATCTGCATCGCAGGTCTGTAAGACGAATTATATTATTGAACAAACATTTATACAATTTAATATGATCAGCGATCACTATGGTTCCAAGAAATGAATGAAAACGAAAAACAAAAGCACATCGCAATAGTCAAGATGACACGCCACGCGGATTTTCAAATTTCGAATACGGGCACCATTACAAAACTTAGTTCATCATTTCCGCGAAATATAATCTCACTCAAAAACTAGGGCCTGATTATAAATACCTAATCAAATAGGAAAGAAAAACAGCAATAAATAAAATATCTTCAAAACGCTAACCTTTTACAACAACGTGCTCGGAAAGAAAGAAATGAACTGTCAAATTTGTCAAATTCTGGAAAATAAAAATGGCCGACTTTCAGGGCTGCCACCTCAAAAAATCGATTGGGAGCTAAAACTGTGAAAAAAGCGCTAGATTCCAAAGGACAACCGCCGCTGTCCTTTGAAAAATACCTTAAAATGTATAGAAGTTTTGGCGGAAGAAATACTGCACTATGGTGCAACAGTCATGTGCATCATCGTTCCGCCACCCTTCGGAAAGCTTCGGATGTGACGCTCGGCTTTCGTAAGCAAATTTTGACAACTGCAGTAATGCAGTTCACTACTGAGCCCGAAGCTAGACGCACGTCGCTACTCTATAAAAAATCGTAAAAGCGTAGTCATTTGTTTTCTTATTTTGTCAAATCAGTTTTCTAAATTTTCTTGTCATTCTTGTATTCTTTAACTCTGTCCTGTGCCTTATCTATTCCTATTAAATCTATACGCTTATATTAACTGCTGTTCCTCTTCTCTTCCTCTCCGCTTCCTGCCGGCTGTCTACCTTCCTTCCTGCCCGAGCCGGGCGCGCTACACGCCTCTACATCTGGGCGCGCTACACGTGCCTACAGTGTAATAAATTATGAGGTTTTATAAAAACGACTCAGATAGTATCATTTATTTTTATTTAACGATATATTTAATCATTTATTATTAATAAATTATAAAAAAGCAGGAACCCCAACATGGATGTTGTTTAGAAGGAGGTGTTGCAAGCACAATGTTTTTTTATATAAAAATTATAAAAACTAATAAATCATTATAAAATAAACCCCAGCCTGCAGTTAGTTTCTAGTGTTCGTGTGTCCATAATAAAAATAGAAGGACGGTTATACATTTTTGGGTATTATGTGCCAGATGTCCTTTTCGCGGCTTAAAAAAGCGCTAGATTCGGCGCTAAATTCATATCATATTAAAAGTCCTTTAAAGTTCACCCAGTTAATAGCCTTATTAGCCTTTCCGAAACAATTATTTTTAGTCAATTTAAGTCAGTCAATTCGTAAGTCGCTTGTAAAATTAATGATAACACTTCAAATAAGCGTTCGTATTTGAATCTCTCGAATACTAAAGTGCGATTTTTTTAAATCATACGAGTGAAATGGCAGTAGAAAGATGCATAATCTCCATAGTAATTTTGACATTTTCTACTGCCAAGTCGCTCGTATAATTTTCAAAAATCGCACTTCTGTACGCTGTATCAATATTTATCATATTCCAATCAAAAAACACAAAATATAGCATATTCAAACACAAATAATGATGGTTTATCAAGAGCTAAAAAAGCGCTAGATTCTCCACTAGGCGCTAAATTCTTAGATACGGCGCTAAACATACAAAAAAAGCGCTAGATCTAGCCCCGAAAGCGCTAAGGTGGCAGCACTGCCGACTTTTCTTCCTGCAGCACTGTTTTTGAAAATCATACGAGCGACTTGGCTAGAAGAAAATGTCAATATTACTATGGAGATTACCGTAAAACGGGGTGAATAGAATTTGCGGGTTGAATAGAAAAAAAAACTGAAAAAGTTTTTCAGTCCCGTTTTTTTGGATGCAGCTACAAACTAATATGTGAATTTAGGTTTTATGTCTTTACATACTTACAGGAAAACTTGTTTTATTAGGGAAACAGTGCATTTGTTTTACTTTGGCATAATATTAAAACAAAAGCACAGTATAAGAAAGAGTATCTATACAAAAGTGAACTCAAAGTGGATGCCTAACGGATGCTGTTTTGAAGGCCTAATAAACTTTTCTGTTGTGTTGTGTTAAAGTGCTTTTGCGCTACAATTTATATTCAGTCCACGTAATAGGTTCTTTCTTTATTAATTGAACATAAAAGTGAGTCAAATAATTTAGATTTTTATTAGAATTTTACTAATATTCCCGGTCAGGTAGATCGTGCATTAACTTGGGGTGGCGTGAGAACGCCGGAAGGGTGAAAAGACTCAGAATTTGAGGTGAACGGAAACCGGTGAATGTAAGCGAAATATGTTCGAATAGATATGGTGCAGGAAGTGCGATTTTTGAAAATCATACGAGCGACTTGGCAGTAGAAAGACGCATAATCTCCATAGTAATTTTGAAATTTTCTACTGCCAAGTCGCTCGTATGATTTTCAAAAATCGCACTTCAGGGGTGGTTAGAAAATGTTGGTCTAGGGCTGTCACATTACATAATGCATATTTTATTAGATTGAAACAGTTAGTTGAAAATTTAAATAGGGTTAAATTATATTTTAATTCATTCCTAATATTTACACCAAATTGTGACGAAAATTATTAAAATATTTTATTATAAAAGACAGAATTATTTAGTATGGGGCTTGGTACTAAAATAATAAAGCGACTAACCCAATGGAATTACACACCATTTCGAAGAATAGATTGTCCTCAATACATTTAAGCTAGTTTTATTAATATAACGACGTTTATCTTACTATAAAACGAAAAAAAAAAGGGAATTGATTTCGCCCCTAAAATAGCAATAACAGATTGCGCCAGCAACACCAGACCCTCTAGCATGATTTCTCTACTTGGGCGCGACTCGGCTTTTTTCCATACTAGACGTGCAGGAGCGTTTTTGTTCAAATCTTTTTCGGTATTTAGTTAGAGAATGCGAGATAGCGCTTTATAAAAAAAATAGTGCTGTCTTTTTTTACCACAGTCATATTTTCTCCAACAAAACGCGGATGACATTGCTCGTCATAGACCACCGCTACAAAATGGTGCTGTACTCTTCTTACGCACGCAAAAATACATAAGCACGTCTCGTTCCTGCGTGTGAGTAAGCAATTAGCAAATTGGGTGCGTTAGAAGAGTACAACAACATATTATAGCTGCCGTGTTGTGACTGTCAATCAAGACTGACAGTTCGTCTGACAGTGACAATTGGTATTCCCCTCAGACAAATCCCGCGCTCGTTCCTGTTGGTTCTTGTTTGTGTTTTTCGTTGCGTTCTCCTGTTATATTCAATTTTTTCGACCTACGCTCTGTTTCTGGACTTGTTTTTTGCCTTACGTTGACTGTGCTACGCTCCTGGATACCGATTGTTCGTGAACGACTTGGATTCTCGCTTGTGCGACGAAGCCCCGGCGCTGCCGGTTTTCTTTGTATTTATTGGTAAGTAACCTATGTTTATTGCTAATCTGTTCATGAACAGAATCTGTTCCAATAAAGAGCGTGGTGATTTTATCTAGTAGCCCTAGCCCCGTAATAGTTACGGGGCTACTAGTTAAAATCACCACGCTCTATAACATATTATGTAGTTACGGGGCTACTAGTTAAAATCACCACGCTCTATAATGGAAAGATGGTCTATTTCAAATTACATGTTAGATGCAAGCTATGCAGTTGAAATAAGGCCCTGTTTATGTGCATCAGAAAATGGGTGAGGTCTCAGACATGTATAAACTGAAATGTGGTGTGAGACAGAGTGGCTTTCCCAGGCAAAAAGCCTCTACATGAACAAGCTGTTCTTCGATCTCAACAGTATGCATGCGGGACATTCAATTGATAACCAAAGAGTTATTAAAATCAGCTACGAGGATGATATTGCACTTCCGAGTCCGTGTTGCGTGTCTGAATGACCTATGCTGATCACGGGCTGAAGTATAAGATCTCACACCATTGTCCCATGAGGGTAGGTAGAAACCACAGTCCCCCACACGCTACGACTCTGACACACCTCTTTAGCCTCATTTACATTCATACATCTTTTCATGTACTACCGTCTATTGAGAGTGCTACGTACTTGTCCTTTTCGCAAAAGATCATTCATTTGATCATACGGAGTATGTTTTCCTTGGACAGCCTCAGTTATTAATTTATTATAACATGTAGTATAGAGAGATAAATAGTTATCGGGCACGGAGGTCCGCTGGGGTCCGCAGTCTAGACATCGTTAATAGAAAAGTTTTTCTTTAGAAGTTGGAGAATTTTACTTCTGTATACTTAAATTCAATCAACTCTGAAGTTTTAGACTATTCTAATGATATTCTTCTTCTTTTCAGATACTCATTGTTGCAAACATTAATATGGCTATGGCACTTTGTTTTAACTGCAACATAGCTTTGCGAGCCAATCGTCAGTCTTTTGACATACTTGACATGAGTCCAGAAATTGTTTCAATACTTGAAGTGTGGAATGATCGAGAGGTAAGTTTAGTATCCATAAATATGTCTAACCTTTAATAGAAACCAAGCTGTACAGTTATGGTGGTCCAGTGGCAAAATTATCTTCCCCTTCTGATCACCGTTCTCATACTACTGAGTTTTAGGCACATAATTATGTGTGATTATGTGCGAAGCTTCGCACCTTCGACCAGAAACAAATTAAGATTCAACCGATGCCATAGCTATCCAGCCGGCTGGTTTTATTGTTGTATTTAATTTTAAATAATACATTATGAATAAGATTAGTTAGGTAGTATTATGTTTGGGAAGTTGCAATTGGCATGTCCCACTGGGCTAGGCAGAGACAATTGATCACCATAATGGTATTTTGCTGACATATAATTATCTCTCGCCTCTTCATCATTCATCATAATTATATGCTCGTTGATTCTGGGTTCATTTAACTTGTCCTTCTTCAGGAGACATCTGATTTGATAAGCATTTTGTAACAGCGCAAGCTTTTGCCATAACGGCCCGATAGGTCAGTCGGTAGTGAACCTGCCTGCTGTGCCGATGGTTGCGGTTTCGAATCCCGTAAGGGACAAATATTTGTACGTTGAATATAAATATTTGTACCCGAGTCATGGACATTTATGTCTATAGTATTCTTTATCGTCGCCTAGTCAACGTAATCCAGGCTATTTTCAGCGGCTGTAGTATAGTAACGTGATATCACACCTTCGCTCTCTTTCTATTTGCGCGTAAACGAACAAGATAAAAGGTGTGATATAGCCATATCAGGCGCAACATGCTACGACTTTAGCGACCGTAGTATGGCACCGTGATACAGCGCTATCGTGCGCAACATGCTACGGCTTCTGTAATTTAAAATGTGACTAGATAATTTGTGTGACAATGTCCAAGATATTTATATTTTTGCTGTATGGAAACAGATGACATTTTTCATTTTCAAGGAATACACATGGGCTGGCATAACCTCAGGGTTAAATGCACCAAAAAAATTCATACACATCTCATCTGCCAGTGATGGATGACATATGGAACAGAGACATGGTCGTTCACTCAAGGCCTCATAAAAAGGCTGAAAGTCACCCAGAGGGCAATGGAGAGGGCTCGGAGTTTCCCTGCGAGATCGAATCAGAAATGAAGAGATCCGCAGAAGAACCAGAGTAACTGACATAGCCCAAAGAATTGCTAAACTTAAGTGGCAGTGGGCGGGGCACATTGCTCGCAGAACCGATGGCCGGTGGGGCCTGCTAGTTGTCGAGTGTCGGGAAAACGTTGGATGAGGGCAGCGCAGGACCGGTCGTTATGGCGATCCTTGGGGGAGGCCTATGTCCAGCAGTGGACGTCCATCGGCTGAGATGATGATGATGACATCTCATCTATCAATTTAATAGTTATGACAGGTGCTATACCTACCTAGAGGGCACTGCTAATGAAATGTGGATTCTGAATATGGCCTATTTAGAATATCTGACTACTCGGGGGAATATACCTACAAGCATAATGCTTATGCTTTACAATAAAATCTGTCTCCTTTTGTCATATTTGTTATAAGTAAACAATTTGTTAAATATTCTGATGACAATAACAGGACAGTTAGGTAATTTATTTAGTTGTTCTTATATTTTACTTATACGTATCTTGTTTCAGGTGGCAAACGCAGATAGATTGTGTCAACAATGTTTTGATTTGGTTATTGCTGAATTAAATAGTGACCAGCGTTCACCAGAGCAGCAAGTTGGACATCACTCTCTTTGTGTAAGCTGTGGAATATCAGTGGCATCTAGAAGTGGTAGACGCTCTCGCCCATTGCCTGACGGATGTCTTGAGACTGCGTATATAGCAGATATTATATTTCCTCGTCAGGTATGTACATTATATTACTCCAATTGAAGCACATTAATCATTATATCATATAGTTGCAGGCTGAATCACCTGATTGTCTGAAAAGAAAAATGATTCCGTGCTTCGGATGGCACGTTAAGCCGTTGGTCCCGGCTACTATCTCTGATGGTAGTAGTCGTTACATAAAAACCACGTCAGAGGCCGAAAGGCGGTCTGAAAAAACTCTGACACCAGGGCTCTGCCCACACGATAAGAAGAAGATAGTGATATCTTCGGACCACTGGATTAGACTAGAAAAGCTTTTGGTGGAATAACTGAACCAGTCATTATCATCATCAGCCCATGTTCTCGCACTGTGTAGGGACAGTATAAGAATGAGTATAGTGCTACATACAGTACGGACACTCACTGCCCCCAACCAATTTTTAACCTCACCCCCTTGTGGCAAACGGGTGGCAGAAAGCAATAAGCACTGGTGTACTTGCAAGGTCAGCTGTAGTAATTGTAAATCTTTAACCGATTTAAAACGAAACGGGTGGTAGTATTCGAATAAGTTGCCGCCTGAAATGGGTTTTTAACCGAGGCACGGAATATATTATAAGAGTACACTAGCTCGTAACAGAGTATGTAGTTGTGGTGGTCCAGTGGCGAGTAACCTTGCCTGCCGCGCAGGAGACGATGGTTTGATCCAGGCCGTACTTTTACCAATGAGTTTTTCGGAATTTATGTACGATTTGTAACACCACTGGCTTTTCGGTGATGAAAAAATTAAATGTCCCCCTCAAAACAAAAGTCTGGATACGTGCCTGCCAGTTAACTGTACCAACAGGCATGATTGTACATGGCATGTCGTCCGTGCGGATTCGAACCCGGACCCCCATGATTGAGTCTCAAACCCTTCCACAATGCATCACCAACAACGCTCTATCCTGATAGAGTGTTGTATTCCTGAATACACAGGTCTAAACTTAAATATTATATTACATACTTCCAACAAATATTGAAAAACAGACAAGAGGTAAGAAGAGAGAAGATATACAGGGTGTAACAAAACACCCTAGTAATCTAATTAACGGGGTGCGTCAGACCATCAAACTGAACAACTTTCACTATGGAGCCAACATCGAAATCGCGAAAAAAATCAGCTGTCCCACACATTTGAATCGAGTCGGTACTGCAGCTTTGTATGAAACAGCATAGCATATTCTCACGACTATATTCCCCGAGGGGGTAGTCAGAGATATTCTGAAACTTCAGAACATCCACGTTTCACTCTAACTCTGTCCAGTGTGACGAGGAGTGAGCCCGTCGCCACTCGTAATGGACAGTAGGTACGATACATGCCTCGAAATTGAAACATGCAGGTTTCCTCACGATGTTTTCCTTCACCGAAAAGCCAGTGGTGTTACAAATCGTACATAAATTCCGAAAACCTCATTGGTACGAATCGGCCTGGACGGGGATCGAACCATAGCCTCCTGCACGGCAGGCAAGGTTACTCGCCACTGGACCACCACGGCACTTGTATGAAACAGATGATTTTTTTTCGAAGTTCGCTCTGTAGTGAAAGTTGTATAGTTTGATGGTCTGAAGCACACCCTTAAATAGATTACTCTGGTGTTTTGTTACGCCCTGTATATTATCACCTTGCCTCTTGTCTGTTTTTAAATCTTCATCTGAATCGCACAATATAAGAAAGAGTATCTAAGTATTACTAGATACAGTATGGACGCTCCCTTCCTCCCACCAACTTTTTACCTCACCCCCTCTGGTTACTTCGCACTGGTTACTCGTTACCTAAGAAGAAGACATAAGGTTCAATTTCGTTTGTTTCGCATGTGCTGACGTCATCTTGTCAATTTCAATTTTTTGTATGCAGTGTCCGGGCTGTGTCTGAAGTATGTAACATATTTAAGTTTACACTGTCTATTCCTGATTGTGTCGGTGACGCATTGTGGAAGGATTGGAGACTCAATCATGGGGGTCCGGGTTCGAATCCGCACGGAAAACATGCCATGTATAGTCAGCATCAGAGAAACCTTATCCCTATATCTTAATAAGCACAAGCGGGTTAGATTTCTCTGATGCTGACCGTACCAATGACTTTTTAACTTATGTATGTAATACCGACTGCTTTCAAATGGTGGAGGAAAACATTGTGAGAAAACCTGCATACGCTGAAGAAATTCTGATTTGTATGTGAAGTTTACCAATCTGCATTGAGCACGCGTGGTGGAATAACGCCCATACAGGGGGACATATATTATAAGCTGATGATGATGCATGTAATACCAAATGCTTTCAAACGGTGAAGTAAAATAACCTAGTGAGGTAACCTGCATTCGCTACAGAAGAAATTCTGATACAAATTGTGAAGTCTTATTAATCTGTATTAGGCATGCATGGTGGACTGATGCCCATACACCCTCCCCGAAGGTAGGCCTGTGCCCTGCAGTGAGACATATGCAATGTGTAAGGAAATGTTTGAGTCGAGTAGGTATTGCAGTTCAGTATGATAAAAGTTGTTCAGTTTGGTAGGAAGAGTATGTGGTTCAAAGGTTAATGATACTGTTCCTTACACTCTATACAGGGTGAAATTGATATCATTGCCATCTTTTTAAACTAAGAGTCTACCCATCAAACTGAACAACTTTTACTATGAGAGCAAACCGATCGGAGCAAAAAAAAATCAGCTGTTGCATACATTTGAGTCGAGTAGGCTGTGCAGATTAGTATGGGACAGCTGATTTTTTAGTTGCTCCGATCAGTTTGCTCCCATAGTAAAAGTTGTTCAGTTTGATGGGTAGACTCTTAGTTTAAAAGAATGCTAATGATATCAATTTCACCCTGTATAGGCTGATGATTATAATTGTCGACCTGTGCCCTGGCAGGGGGACTTTTATAATAAGCTGATGATGATAGTAAATGTAATACTAAATGCTTTCAAACGGTGAAGGAAAATAACATCATTAGGTAAAGTGCATTCGCTACAGATGAAATTCTGATACGTATCAATCTGCATTGGGTACGCGTGGTGGACTGACGCCTATAAACCGATTGATGATGATATTCCTCATGATACCCAACCCTAAAGCAATGTGACCGTCTGTGGCTACTATCAGAAACGGTTTCACCAAATTGCGCAATTTATGAAGACTATAAGTTTTTTTTTGAAATAGGTAATTGGACGATTTTTGTACATATATATATGTGCCATCAAAAATAGCTATAGGATTATTCGCCTCGGTACCAAACAGCCCTTGAGGAATAGTATAAGAAAGAGTATAGTACTCCATACAGTATGGACACTCAGTGCCACTCCAATTTTTACCTAACCCCTATGAATGTTGGCATTGCAAACGGATAGCAGAACACAGAAGGCAATGGTATAGTCCTCTCTCGCTCGCACTCAATCAATATCACAGATGCTTACCGTGTGACAGCAATTTTTATTATAACTATACTATTTTTATCCATTTATAGTGGAGAATTCCATGTTTTACAGTTTTATTAAATAAACCATGTTATTTGTTTCAGATTCGGGAAGGTGATCGAGCTTGTAATGCTTGTTGGCAGCGCGCTCACTACAGAGCCTTGCAAGGTGACGCAAATGTACAGGCAGTACATGAGCCTTTGCCTGAAGATGAAATGGAAATGCAAGGTGGAGCGGACATACAAAATATCCATGAACCTTTACCTGAACATGAAATGGATATGCAGGGTGGAGCAAACATTCAAGATGTCCATGAGCCTGTGCCTGAACCTGAGGAAGTAAATGTGCCAAGACCACGAGCAAATGATCCACGAATCGATTTAAGGAGCTATAGTCGCACTCCAGATACTCCAAACCATTGTTTTATGCCAGAATGCACAAATGTGGAGCGATTGCGTGTCCCTGAATATTTAAGACGAAGGATACTGGGAAAATACAAAGTATTTGTTACGAAAAATGCTCGTGTGTGTGAGGAACATGTATCTTTATACAATTGGGAAGAACTAAACGAATACCAATTCATGACTGTTTTCACTTCCTCACACATCGAAGAAATGCTCAACATTTTAAGCAAGTCTGATATGGACCAATTTAACTTTGAACATGTCGAAAGCATGAGAGAAAGCCTGTGTCGCTTCTGGACAGGGCTCACAGTATTGAATTTTCTAGCATTATTTAATAATATAATACTGAATAATATAACAGTTCGAAGAAAAAAAACTGCTTTGGCCTTGTACCTTATTAAAACTAGAACCGGCGAATCATATGCTCGAATATCAAGCATTTTTAATATATCAGCCAGTGTTGCCATAAGCTACACAAATAAAATAAGAAATTGTTTAAAATCGAATTATGTACCATTCCACTTGGGCACAAGACATATTTCGCGAGAAGCGTTGAGTTTGAGAAATCTTTTAATTCCTCAAGGGTTGTTTGGTACCGAGGCGAATAATCCTATAGCTATTTTTGATGGCACATACATATATGTACAAAAATCGTCCAATTACCTATTTCAAAAAAAAACTTATAGTCTTCATAAATTGCGCAATTTGGTGAAACCGTTTCTGATAGTAGCCACAGACGGTCACATTTTAGATGTATTTGGGCCGTATCCTGCTGTAACATCTGACGCTGACATAATGAAACAGTTGTTTGAAAATCCCAATACAGAATTAAGGAGATATTTTAGACCAAATGATGTTTTTATATTGGACCGCGGATTTAGAGATTCATTAGGATTACTCACCTCTTTAGGATACTCAATATATAAGCCCGAGTCACGTAGTGTAAATGAGGGATCTCAACTATCTACGCTTAAAGCGAATAAGTCCAGGATGGTAACTATGTGCAGATGGGTAGTGGAAATTGTAAACGGTCGGTTTAAACGGGATTACAAAATATTCAGAGCAAATTATTTTAATCGAATGTCCAGACATTTAATGGATGATTTTAAAATTGCTGCAGCATTAATAAACTGTTTTCATCCCGTTTTAACCGATCGGCCTGATGCTGAACTCATTTTAGAAAGAGCTTTAGAGCGACTACATATGACAAATCATTTAGCAGAATATGTGGAACGACATAATTTAAATAGACGTCGTGTGAATTTTATAAGAATCGATGGTCAGTTACCACAATTGGATATGTTCCCTGTAATGGAAATGTCAGATTTAATTCTGTTTTCATTGGGGACCTACCAAATAAAACAGGCTAGATCATATTATGGGGAACATATCCGAACAAATGGTAGATATGCTGTAGAAGTAAACAATGATTTTATTAGCACAATTGTACCAGGCATATCATCGTCTACACATGAGACAGTACTGATTCGAGGAAGAATTAAGTCCCGCCACCTTAGTAATACAGTATATTACACATATGTTTTAATTAAAATATCTGGAAGCAATTGGCGGGACAAGATCTGTGGCTACTATTGCTCATGCATTATCGGCAAGCGAACGGTTGGAAGCTGTGCTCATGTGATGACGGTGGTATGGTACCTAGGTTGGGCTCGGCATCAGGATCATATTACAGCTCCCGCTACATTTCTGGATGGAATATTAGTGAGTGAAAATGAATAAAAATAATATATGAAGTGAAAATTGTTTTATTTTTATGAATTATCAACAATAACAACATGCCTCATTCCCAGTAGCATAGGCAGAGAAAATTCATTGTGATTTACGAGAGCTTCAGATGTACAAGAGTCAGATTTTCTAGTTATTTTCAATTAATGGGCTTCGGCCGTACACTTAGGACTACCATTGTAGACAGTGTTTTACAGGGTGTTAGGGTAAACAGTTGCATTAGGTACTTTAGGGGGTTATTGTACCCATGATACTGAATAACGTTCCCAAAGAAACAGGTTATTCAGAAAATTTTTTCATACTAAATGCAATCAGCGTCCTAGCAATCAGCTGACCGAACGTTTGTATGAAAAGTCGTAAAAAAATTGCGAATTTCGTGTAGGTTTCTTAGCAAAAGTTGTTCAGTATCATGGGTATAATCACCCCTTACAAGTATGTTTACCCTAACACCCATCCTATAACGCCTATAGAGGTACAAAAGTCACAGTTAAAGGTGTTGACAAAGACTACAGTTTACTAAAATGTTAAATGAGTGCTATCCACAATATTACAAGCTTTATACAAACTGTTCTAAGGATTCTCGGGGGGGTTGGAGCGGCAATCTTCGACCCTCAGAGTAATCTGTCCTACAGGTGGGGTGGAACCTTCATCAAAATGTGTGTATTATGAGAGCAGAGTTAGTAGCTATAAAGGAGGCATTGGAATATATATATGTAGTGACCCAATTGACAGATAAACCTGCAGTGGTTATTTTAAATGACTTAAAGAGTGCTTTTAAATGACTTAAAGAGTGCTCTTCAACACCTGGCTCGGTTTGCCTCAGGGCAACGAGGCATGCAGATGCTCTTCAATTGGCTCACAACTTGAAAACAAGGAATATATCTGTATAAAGCTTCAGAAGATACAAAAAAGTGTATGTATTAGGGCTCCCACACATAACTGCGACATCACATCACAATGTCAAATATCTGCCAGCGCTCGGCTCGATGACTTATTACCATGACATATGTATGATTATTGAACGCAGCGCATCACAGATTTTTGCAATGCGATGCAACGTCGCAGTTATGTGTGGGCACCGGTAATGGGAATGAGATAGTGGATTCTCTGACAATGTCGGCTGTTATAAAGGGTTCTGTCCATTCTGTACACGATTCTAATCCTTATCCCAGAGAACTGACACCGATAACAATAAAAAAAAATTGTAAGAAAAATGGGAATACAATTTCGGGAAACAATAGTGCATTCCGGGCATATTCCAGTTAATAAGTTTTGTCATCTTATGGGTATTAAACCCTTCCCACTATGCACAGTGTGCAATAAGGTGGAGGACCTTATGTATGTTATGCAGGAATATGTCCGAAATGCAGATCTAAGAGTTAGGTTTATCGCAAAATGCAACTGTTTCAATGGGCAACTCAACTGCTGGTTGGCTGACCTGTCTAGCAAAGCAGTAAGCTTAACCAGTTTGTGAGTCTGTCCCTTGCACTAGATCAGGAAAAAAAAACTATGTATAAACCTATGAGGCCGAAATTGTTACCACGGCTGGGTGACAGAAGCCTCGGAAAAAAATTAGAAAAATAAATGAATAAGCCAGGTCGCTGTTGAAGCAAAGAGAGTTTGTTCTACTTTGTAATCTCTATGCATGTCATCTGCGTAGTTACATGACAGAACAAGAAAAATGATTTCGAATAGAGAATGACATGAGATGTCGGAAAAAATATCTTGTGAGAAAAACCGTGTGTTTTGACTGTTACTTTGTAAAATGCATTGTAATCTTTTGCAATAAATATATTTCCAATTTCTCTGATGTTAATCACTTCATTAGGTTATGGGCAGCCAGCAACGCTAAATAACCATGGCGGATACTGGAGATGGAAATACTGTTGTAAGTACAGTCAGTGGGATTGAGAGACCACAAACTTCTCAAGGAGGTATGAGCGCGGGCCTACCAGCAATAACCAAGCTGGATGGTAGCGCCGACTACAACACATGGAAGTTTATTATGGAGTTGTACCTAATCCACGAAGATCTGTGGGAGTATACCATGACAACACCACCAGTAAGTGATGCATCAGGTCGGAGGAGAGATCAAAAGGCCAGAGCAAAAATCTGCTTAATGGTGATGCCACACTGTTTAGTACATGTTCGGCAGGCAAAGTCTGCAAAGGAGGCATGGGATGCCCTAAAGGCTGCTTTCGAGGATAAGGGCCTAAATAATAGGTGCAGACTCCTGTCAAAACTGGTGAGCCAGAAACTGGAACAATATACTACAGTGAGAGACTACGTAACAGCCATGATGTCAGTAGCTCAGCAGCTTCGTGATCTTGGCAAAGAGGTAGACGATGAGTTGCTCGCAGCCTTAATGCTACAAGGATTGACAGAGGTTTTTCAACCCATGAGGCTTGCAATAGAGAACACAAACATAGAATTAACCACGGATTACGTCAAGACGAAACTGTTTCAAATGGAGGATGCATATAAAGCAGGTTCTAGTGCCGCAACGAATGCACTTCATGCAAAAAGCAAATGTCAGAGAGACAAGCGTCCGCAGAGAAGCACGAACATACCTCGTCCGATGAAATGCTTTATCTGCGATGGACCTCATAAAGCAAAGGACTGTCCGAAGAACCCTAAGCAGAAGAAGGAAGCCTTGACGGCATTGGCGATGGCTACATCAGGGAAACAAGGACCCGGAGAGTGGATTCTTGACTCTGGAGCATCCAACCATATGACGAATAGAAGAGAGTGGTTAACGGACTTTAAGAAACTAGATAAAAAAGTAGAAGTAGCTTGTGCAAATGGAGAAAGGGTCTATGGTGAGGCAGTAGGTAATGTGGTTAATGATGAGATGGGTATTAAAATTAACAATGTACTGTATGTACCTGGGTTAGAAGCAAACCTATTGAGTGTGAGCACGATTGTAAGTAAAGAACTAGTTGTTGTGTTCGACAAATCAGGCTTTAAGATTATGAAAGCTGATGGATGTAAGGTTACTGGTGATGTTTCACATACAGGCACTGTAGAAAATGGTGTGTATAAAATACAATATTGTTCACAGGAAGTGGCTTTAACTTCAACCTCGTCCGATCAAATAATATTGTGGCACAGGCGTTTGGGACATCTAGGCGTACGTAACCTTACTTTGCTAAAGGATAAAATGGCGAAAGGGGTAAGTTTCTCCGGCACAAGTTCTAAGCTAGAGTGCGAAGCATGTGTAATGGGGAAACAGGCAAAACAGCCATTTACAAAGAGTAGTGTCAGCAGGGCTAAGGAGGTCTTGGAGCTAGTTCATACAGATGTGTGTGGACCTATGAGTGAGAAGTCGTACGGAGGGTTACGATATTTTCTTACTTTCATTGATGACCTCACCAGAAAAACTTTTGTTTACTTTTTACGAACAAAAGGAGAGGTGTTCGAGAAGTTTGCTGAATTTGTAAAATTGGCGGAGCGCCAAACTGGGAAAAAGTTAAAAATCATCAGATCTGACAACGGCAAAGAGTTTGTCAATACGCAAATGAATGAGTTCTGCAAAGATAGGGGAATCCGTCATCAACTGACAGTAGAATACACACCCGAACAGAATGGAGTTGCTGAGCGAGCAAATAGAACCATTATGGATAAAGCGAGAACTATGCTAGGAGAAGCAAAGTTGAGCAGGCAACTGTGGGCTGAAGCAGTTAATACTGCAGTTTATCTGAAGAATAGATCACCCACAATAGCTGTGAAGAATATGACGCCAGAAGAGGCATGGACTGGAAAAAAGGTGGACCTCAGCCCCCTCAGAGTCTTCGGGTGCAAGGCGTTTCTACACATTCCAGACCAAAAGCGCAAGAAGTGGGATCCAAAGAGCAAAGAACTGGTTCTTGTTGGATACTGTACCGAAACAAAGGGCTACCGCCTATTTGATCCAATCACAACGGAAATACATAAGGGCAGAGACGTTGTATTTTTTGAAAATGCAACATATGGGAGTAAAAATGAAGCACCCGTTATTACAGCTGTTCCTCCGTCAGAGATAGTCATAGAACTGGAAAGAGTTCCAGAAATGCATCAATATGGAGTTCCGGTGAGGAATGCCGTGCATGAACAACATCAGGAGGATGCTGAAGCTAAATTAAGAAGATATGGTTCTCCAAACGAGGTTAATGACGATGACGTGTGGGCAACATCTGATGAGAGAGATCTTAGTGAAGTCGTTTATATGAAGCAACCAGAGGGCTTCGAGGTAAAAGGCAAAGAGGATCACGTCTGTCTGTTACAAAAGTCGCTGTATGGTCTGAAGCAGGCTCCACGAGCGTGGAACGCGAAGCTTCATTCTGAGCTAATAAGATTAAAGTTCAGAAGATCGGAAAATGAGCCATGTGTCTACACGCGATCACAGAATGACAAGTTAATCATCATTGCGGTGTATGTAGACGATATTCTGATTTTTTGGAATGACAAGCAGGAGATGCTCAAGGTCAAGCGAGACCTGAAATCCAGTTTTGAGATGAAGGATCTTGGCAAAGCTGAACTTATGCTGGGAATCCATATCGTACAAGATGCTAAAGGGATAAAGCTACATCAAGAGAATTATGTGAAAAAGCTCTTAAAAGCATACAACATGGAAGAGTGCAAACCAGTTGCTACTCCGGCTGTAATAGGCCAAAGGCTAGAGAAGCCTACGGATGTCAGGAAGCCAAATGAGAAGATACCCTATCGAGCGCTGATAGGTTCACTTATGTACCTGGCGGTGTGTACCCGGCCGGACATAGCTCATGTGGTAAATTACCTGAGCCAATTCAATGAGTGCTACGAAGAGCAACATTGGGTAGCAGCTAAAAGGGTCCTTCGATACCTTAAAGGCACAAAGAGTTTTGGCTTGAGATACTCAAAGGAGAAATGCCAAGAAATCGAAGCATACGCTGATGCTGATTACGCAGGAGACAGCGATAGACGGTCGTATTCGGGATCGGTGTTCCTTATTCAAGGAGGAGCTGTGTCGTGGCAGAGCACAAAGCAACGCACAGTGGCTCTTAGCACAGCTGAGGCAGAATACGTCTCGTTATCAGAGGCAACTAAGGAAGCTGTATTCCTTAGGCGTTTTATAGAGGAGATGACTGGCCAAGAGAAGCAAAAGGCTTTAACAGTTTTTTCGGACAGCCAGTCAGCAATAGCTATTGCTAACAATCCAGTGCATCACCAGCGTACAAAACATGTGGATGTCAGATACCATTTTGTACGCAATGCGGTTGAGTCAGGCCTTATAAGGTTGGAGTACAGGGAAACTGAAAGGATGGTTGCTGATGCTCTAACCAAATCTTTGCCGAGAGGCAAATTTGAGTGGTGTGTGAATGCTATGGGATTGTGTGTATGATGAGTGAGATGAGATATGAAGTATGCAGTTTGTATCTGTGTAACTATGCATGAGATTAAGGAGGAGTGTTGAAGCAAAGAGAGTTTGTTCTACTTTGTAATCTCTATGCATGTCATCTGCGTAGTTACATGACAGAACAAGAAAAATGATTTCGAATAGAGAATGACATGAGATGTCGGAAAAAATATCTTGTGAGAAAAACCGTGTGTTTTGACTGTTACTTTGTAAAATGCATTGTAATCTTTTGCAATAAATATATTTCCAATTTCTCTGATGTTAATCACTTCATTAGTCGCCTTCAGGTATAATTGAGATTGAGATTGCCTGTATACCACTGGATGTTTTCACACCTTATACCTCTGGTGGCATGATTGGGGATGTCAGCACTGCGCCTTATTTTTTCAATAACTATCATAGCTTCGTAGATTAATCAACAATATAGAGGTACTAACCATGTAGATTTACTTTTGAAAGCATGGATTTTATTTATCTTTGATCAATCCTTGGACTTGTGTTGTAAGCAAGTGAAGTTATAAAAGCGTGCTGCCCCCATGTGAGGACAGCACTTCTGTCTGACTATGGCATCACTAGTTGCGGTCCAGCAGCTCTAAATACAAGTACAAAATCGTTTGATGTGAATGTAGGCATTTTTGGGTTCTTCGGCCGATGGTATTTTGCTGCAGTGGGGCATATTTTCTCCTTTTCTGTATCCATTTGGAGTTTACCATGAATTTCACAATTTGTTATGTAATCACCAATAAGTCCTCACTTCTCGTGTGCTCGCTAGTTTCAAAGGTCAGGGATCAGCTGGTGGTGTGTTAAGATTTCATCAACTTCTATGTTTCCACGCTGTCATTGCGGATGAATAATTGACACATGTACCGTGAAAACATCAGCTTTTGTCTGTGAAGTTCTAGCCCAGTCTTATCAGAGGATTGGTTTCTTATGGCGGGTCTCTGGTCACTTTTAACACTCTGATCATGTTATAGTCTGGGGTATGATGGTAACCTGTCTCCTGTTCCTCCTCTGGAGCGTAATTATAGATTCCGATAGGACCAACTCATTGTACTTCGCAAAAGCATGGGTGGTTTTTGCCAAGGCGTAGACCGTAGACATCCTGAGTATCCGCATTGGTCTGGATTTGTATCAAGACTAGACCACAGGATAAGCTGACCGACGGTACCGAACATGGTATCAAAGGGTAAATTAATCGAATATTCCACCATGTCTTTCCTTGGATGTCGTACGAGTTGACTCAGGTGAACGTTTCGTATTCAGGATCTTTTGAGGGAAAGGCTAGTCTCATCCTGAAACCTGGCGTGTTTAGTAAGGTTTCTAACCACCCCGACGGAGATTACAGTCGTGAGTTTAGGGATATTATGTTTTAAATAAAAAAACAACCCAATTCGTTCGATTATTTAGAAGAACTGTCAATTAGTTGACATTGACAGCTGTCAGTCTGTCAACGTCAACCTTGACAGATGACAAAACTGAAAATGGCGGAATGGTTGTTCCGAAACACGCTTTTCTCTCCAAATTACTTATTTTATTAAAATAACAACCGGCTGCTTCTAAAATCTAAAAGAGTTTCAAAATAACAGGCTTTGGTCTAGTGTGTCCAAATATAGTCACATCACCTAGGTTTAAAATTCTTTTATTTTAGTACCAAACTAATTTATGTCTTTTAATTACTATTTTTATTTTATTATTTTCTATTCATTTTCAAATAAACAAACATTGTTTAAATTTTTTCCATAAGTACGCTTCAGATCAGATTTTCTTTTTAATAGTTTCTTTTTAAATTCCTTTTTAAACACTGATTTTTTTTAACAATAACTGCTATGAAGACCGATTATTTGCATTATTTTATTTTCACTTTATTTAATTTTTATTGTCTTAGTTATTACAGATTTTGTTAGTTCATAAGTCAAAATTGTTATATAATTTTGTAAATACCTATAAAATTGTGTTTTACTATTAAAAAAAACATCAAATCCACAAAGAGTAACTAACTATGTTATAAGTGCCTACCTACTATTATGTAAGTAATGTTTGAGATCAAAGTAGAAATACATTTTATTGTAATAGTATTGTTTATTAGTTGTTGACATTCAAATGTTTTATTTTGGTTTACAATCTAAGCCACCTAATATTGTACGTCCGTGCTGCGGACCAAACTGTTGATTCTGTCTTATTTTAACATCTTTTGTACACAGTTTGAACAATAAATATTCTTATTCTTATTCTTATATTCTTATTCTTATAACTGAGAAAAATTCAATTTAATTAGAAAATTACCTATATCTAATTTTGACAACCCTAGCAAAAACGCTTATGAAAACGCTAGTCGCTCCGCTTATGAAAACGCTAGTCGCGCCGCTTATGAAAACGCTACTCGCACCGCCTATGAAAACGCTAGTCGCTACGCTTATGAAAACGCTTATGAAAACGCTAGTCGCGCCGCTTATGAAAACGCTAGTCGCGCCGCTTATGAAAACGCTAGTCGCTACGCTTATGAAAACGCTAGTCGCTACGCTTATGAAAACGCTAGTCGCGCCGCTTATGAAAACGCTAGTCGCTCCGCTTATGAAAACGGAATATGATAAATATTGATAGCATGTTGTGGTCAAAACATGTCCATAGAGCGTACGTATTCGAGAGATTCAAATACGAACGCTTATTTGAAGTGTTGTCATTAATTTTATAAGCGACTTACGAATTGTTAAGTCAGTCAATTCGTCCACCAAAAAATTTGTTTCGGAAAGGCTGGTGCTGGTAAGACTATTAGGCCGAGATTCAGAGACGATTTTTAAGTCTTAGGCTGAGATTCAGAGACGATTTTTAAGTCATAGTTCGAACTCCCGTATGTCAAAACCGATGCTTAGTTCAATTTTCGTATTCAGAGTCGAGTAAAACTTTGCTTAGTCTGAACTCAAACTAAGCCGAGCATTAGTTTCCGAAATCGGCGACTTAAGTCCTACTTTGGCCCTACTCAGCAAGGAATCAGGGCCATAATGCCAAAAATGTGCCAGTAAAACGAAAAATAATGTGAAAATAATCCTCAATGTAATGTCAAAGTCCCTTTGACATATTTATCATAAATATTTGTTTTAAACAAGAAAATTCGGAACAAATCAGTGGTTTTTAAATAAAATGGACAATATCCAAAGACATATATATTACTAGCGTAAGGACATGGCCTATGAGCTTGACTATTGTCCCCAGTTCGTTGGCTCTAAAATGCAAGGAAAAATGTCAGTTTTAGAGCACTACAAATATATGACACGATATAGTTCGTATACGAGTTATGACAGATGGCGCAAATTTTTGTTTCTATGAAGAAGGTTTTTGTAAAATATTCTGACGGGCCTATCCTTACGCTAGTAATATATAAATCTATGACAATATCACAATATTGGCCGTGTTATTGTCCAATTTCTGGTGTATGTTGTGTTGAGAAATTACGATTTTTACGAGGATTGTTCAAGTCTTCAAGTCCTGTTCCACTTCGTCAGCAAGAATAAAGATCCCAAGATGACACTCTGACCAAGATCCCTTTTGATGGTGCTTTCGATTACATAACGAAAGTAAATTAACCGATCCCCACAACCCCCGATATCAAGTATTAAAAACATGATTGTTACTTTGATTCATGGAGAGCGACATTATACAAAGGATTCCTACCAATATTGTGATGTGTAATGTAATCTACCACTGCGCATTGATTATGCGTGGTGAACTACCTAATGCCTCAACACCCTCCTTGACGGAATACCTGTGCCAGAGAGTTTGTGAAGTTCCCATACTTTTTACTCGACAAAGTTTTGCTCAACACTCAACATCCTTGGTTATATCTTATCTCCCTAAATAGGTAAGTAATAGTCTTTTAATAATCAACACATTCGTGGATAGTGACCGGCTATAGCAGTAATAATAAAAGTTCTATTGTGTCTCGTTCACTGCCCGCGAACATGTTAAGATGGCTGTGTGATTTTGGCTGACAATTTTCCACCCCGTATCTCTCTGTGGGTGTTGTACAAGGTGACTAAAGGATAAGGGTATCTTATGCAGTGTATTTGTCAGTGTAAAACCTAGCCACCTATCGCCATTTTACACATTATTCAATGTTTACACCTACAATATGCTCAAAGAGCTTTGCTATGACTGCTTGCAAGATAGTTGGTAGTTGTACATGTATGTGGTATAATCATCTGTGCGGATTCAAACCCAAATCCTCACGGTTAAGTGTCGATACCTCCGAATCGCACCACCAATCTCAAAAACTTTATTTAATTTATAATTATAATAATAATATTAATATGGAGAAGTCTTGTGATCCCATAGCAATAAAAGTTTAGCGATTCGATTACATACCTAGCAGTATAATAAACATAATTTTTATTTTCAGGCCGCCCCGTTGCACCAACGATGAAAATGTTTGATGTTGCAGCGTGATGGACTAATAATGATAGGTACCGGCCGCGGCCCACACACTGTGTATGTGCTTACTCCCTTTTTGAATCCCAGCTCGAGAGCACTGCAAAATTATATTTATGTGGAAGTTCAGACCAGAAATGTTTTGGCTCGCGTGTTTGGTGTCCTAAAAATCTGATTTGAGTGTTTATATTGGACTGAGCACCAAAATAAAGCAATATATCTAATTGTGGCATACTGTGTGTGTCGTTCTGCAATGCCAATAAAGTGCTGAAAGAAGATAAGGAGTATGAAGAACAACATTATTGAATAATATCTAGTTGTCCACTTTTATTAAAATTATTTCTTTGTATTGTATTGTATTGCATTGTACCTATCATAAATATTTTGTGTAAATAAACCCCTTTTATTAAAATTTCCATAAATCAAACCTTGTTTTATTTTGATTGTGATTTTTCATCTTAGTTTTTCACGTTTTTCATTAATTTATTAGCCGATTTTACGCAGAAGCGATTCAAATCACCCGCGTAGTTTGAATTTTCCATTGTGCTCCATTAGCGTCGGGCCATCTTTGACAAAATCTTCTACCTCTTTTACTCTTACGACGACTTCGTATGGTTCTATCACTTCATTCTTTCATGTAGCAGTTTTAACACCTTGGCAACACCATGCCATAGAGTGTCTACTGAATGAACGAATGATAACTCGTACTTAGCCGAGTAGCGGCTTAGCACCGGTTGAAACTTGACTGTGAATACCAAAAATTATGTTCGCGTTAAGTACTACTTTGGCTGTCTTGGCTTAGTTCGTGCTTAGCACGTCTTAACGAATCGTCTCTGAATCTCAGCCTTAGTTCGAACTCTCGTATGTCAGAATCCATACATTTCGACCCTACTTAGTTCGAACTATGACTTAAAAAATCGTCTCTGAATCTCAGCCTGAGAGAACTTAGCGCTTTTTTAAGCCGCGATTTGGAATCTAGCGCTTTTTTCACAGTTTTAGCTCCCAATCGATTTTTTGAGGTGGCAGCCCTGAACCGCGCTGGCAATACTAGATAAAAAATACTACACCAGTGTTGCCAGAAGGTTACTTTTGTAACCTTTTAGGTGATTTTTAGCTGTCAGAAGTGCGATTTTTGAAAATCATACGAGCGACTTGGCAGTAGAAAATGTCAAAATCACTATGGAGATTATGCATCTTTCTACTGCCAATTCGCTCGTATGATTTTCAAAAATCGCACTTCAGATTACTTTTAGGTTACACGATTCAAAAGGCTACTTTTAGGTCATTTTTCGGAATTTGTATTATCAATCATATTTTTTCATGAAACAGAATGCTTTTTCATATTTTTGCACTGTTTTATAAAGCAAAACGTTCGTAACGTAGTGAGTGCAACTCCTAAAAACACATTTTTCTCTGTTTTCTCTCTCGCACTAATGTATACAGGGTTATTTGTAATTCGACGTATTCCTTTCAGGACGTTAAGGGGCAGCCTAAATGCAATTATGTGAACCCCCATATGTGGGGTCGGAAATTAATAGTTTTCGAGATATTTGGAATTTAAGGTTTTTTTACCAAAAACCCAATTTTTTCGCACTTTTTCTTAAATAAAAAAAAATATGCTTATTCTATGGCGTCCATTTGAATTTTAATTCATAGCTGACACTTTTTCCGAGATTTTTTCATAAATCAATGTCCGATCATACTGAGCAATTCAAAATAAATCAATAACAATGACGGTTAATTTTTGAAAAAAAATTATGGAATATTAATGGAATTACAATGTCAAAAATTAACCGTCATTGCTATTGATTTATTTTGAATTGCTCAGTATGATCGAATATTGATTTATGAAAAAATCTCGGAATAAGTGTTAGCTATGTTTTAAAATTCAAATCGACGCCAAAGAATAAGCATTTTTTTTTAATTTAAGAAAAAGTGTGAAAAACTGGGGTTTTTGGTAAAAAGCCTTAAATTCCAAATATCACGACAACTATTAATTTCCGACCCCGCATATGGGGTTTCACATAATTGCATTTAGGCTGCCCCTTAACGTCCTGAAAGGAATACGTCGAATTACAAATAACCCTGTAGGTACCAAATCACGAATGACTAAAAATGGTCTAAGTAGTCCTTAGACTAATTAGTCTAAGAAGTAGTCTCACTTACTCGCTCGATCAATCAATCGGATGAAAATGCAACTTAAAATGGAAAACGCTACTGATTTTTTTCATTTCTGTAAGTTAATAGAACCAACATCTGTCCATCAACTTTTAATACCTTATTACTGGTAAAAAATATGAAAGGTTACTTTTCACACCAAAAGGTTACTTTTTAATCGAATTCCGGTTACTTTTGGCAAGATCCGGCTGGCAACACTGTACTATACTTTAATGTCTTTAATACTTGTCGCACTTGTTTCGTAACACCTCGAGTTTTCCTACTTTGCACGTAATTTCCATCTAAAAACACGATGTACCACCAACTGAGCAGAATTAGCGGCAGGCTGGTGGCTGCTACCAACCTGCAGAGTCCACTATTCCCAGTTGTAAGTAATAGAAACTACTTTTCTACGTAATACGTTTTCAATGTGCTTATCGGTAATTTTTGCACCAGGCACCAATCGCCCTGCAACGAGTGGACCCGCCTAGCATCCAGTACAACACTGCTCATATGTCCACTGTGACTGAATCGTGCCCCGCTCCCGGCAAGAGGAACCTTGTTCCTGGCACCAACATCCCATACCCAGCCGTGATTGAAACCACCCGTAAACGACAGGAGCTTTTCCAGGTAAGGAGATTCCTATCACGATGCTGTATAACATGATTTTTAGCTATAACCACAGAATAAACGGGGTGTAAAAAACAACCTAGTAATATTTAAAGGGGTCCCACCCCTTAGACCTTCTAGATTACACATTCAAACTGAACAACTTTTACTATGATACAAACAAAAATTCAAATTAAAAAAATATTTTATTCTTGAGTGCCATTTTTGAATCAAATACATCAAACTCAGCAGTTGAAAATGTATGGAGATATGAATCTTTCTACTGCTGATTTGACTAAAAAATCCCACTCCTGGAGTATGATTTTTTAATGTCAAATCAGCAGTAGAAAGATGCACGTCTCCATAGTAATATTGTCATTTTCAACTGCTGAGTTTAAAGAATGAGTTTCAAAAATCGCCTTATCAGTTTGCTCCCATAGTAAAAGTTGTTCATTTTGATGGGTAGACCCTTAGTTTAAAAGGATGCTAATGATATCAATTTCACCCTGTATAACAGACGGGTTTAGACATTTTTGCCCTACTACGTGGGGCACACTGAAAGTTTCAAGACAATAAAAAGTGTATAGAAGTAGGAGGTTGGGAATACTTTTAATATTTTTAGAAGTGGCCTCCATACCATTTTATGTATCGTCCCGTTCAATGGAACCTCTGTGAGAAGCAGTGGACCCCCTCTGCTTTACTATGAAATTATTGAAATCGGGTAAATTATGGGGTATTCATCTAGTACAAAGCTTCCCTACGCCTTAATATTCGTGTAGGATCTTTTGCACTTGACTCATATCAATGCTGAAGCTTGCCTGAATCTGCTGGTAGGTCACTCTCATATTAGCCTCTCTCATGAGCTGCACAGCATTGGCGTTTTGTTCAGTTGTCGCCGTTGAACGACATCTCCCAGGTAGATCATCACTGAGATTACTCCGATCATGCCTAAACTCATTTAACCAGTTGTAAACAAGTGTCAAGTGACAGGGCTTCATCATGAAATACCAATCGAAGTTTATCATTAACTTTGTTATTGACTAGGAACACGAAGAAAATCGTAATAAATTGGGGAGAAAACATTTTTCCTTGCTAAATTCGTTTTACCTCGCGACACCCTTTTTTCAAATTGCCGCCAAATCGTTAAAACAAATGACAATCGAATAAAATTTTCGGCTATAGGTTGATAAAGAGTTTCTTATTCGTAATTAAAATAAATTTTTCATTGGCATTGTCACTAACTTGTCCATTCTTGAAACTTTCAGTGTCGCCCTCGTATAATAAATATAATACAGGTTGTTATTGTAAACAATAGCATTATTTTAAGGGGTGATTGTACCCATGATACTGAACAACTTCTATATTAGGAAAACAAAAATTGTAAGTTGTTTAGTATCACAACTACAATCACCCATTAAAGTAGTGTACTAGTGCAACTGTCTACACTAACACATTGTATGATATTATTAATTTTAATGTGTAAAGGTGTCCGTATAGTTAGCAGCCTCACCAGCTTATTCGAAGGTTTTGACTAAGCCACGATTTAGTGCCCAATTAGTGCAATTTGGTGCCCAAAGCACAGATTTGGTGCTCATGTCGTTTAAAAGATATTTGGGTACCTTACTGAGGCTGCTAGATAGACGTCAAGCTAGCAGTCGCATTTTGAAATACTGTTTGTATCGATGTGATTTATATGTCACGATTTAGTGCTCATTTAGTGATCCCTATATCCAAAATTTCATGAATATTGATCCAATACAAGCCGAGATATGATAGTACATTGTTGAGGCTGCTAACTAGACGTTTCTGCCAACGATGATTCCAATGAAACGGATGCACATTTGAAACAGATAAATACATAGCGATTTAGTGCTCGATTTGGTGACTCTTATGATATTTATGAAAAATAGAATTTTCTTTCCTATTTCCCAAAAAAATTACGTAAACTTCTACATACAACGATTTTCGGTACAACCGTGCACAAAAATTATCATTTCTCGGAACTACTGCCATGAGCTAGCGCTTGCGCTCGCGCAAGTAGTTCATAGCTATACCGAGAGATGGCGGGACTGGCGGATTGTTTACGTGAGTTACGGAGACGCGAATACGTGTCTTTTTATTACATAGAATGAAGAACTAATTGCTTGATACAAATTAGTGCATTATAACTTTTATCGTCGTCTACAGTTCCACATTATATTATTTATCCTATAAATTAACTAACTGCCTCCGTGGTCTAATGGTTAAGAACATTGGGCTCTCGACACGGAGGTCGTGGGTTCGATTCCCACAGGGGACACCTAGTGATATGTCACTTTGTGCGTTTTTCCCCAGTTGATTAGGACATTGCAGGCCGAGTCACCTGATTGTCTGAAAAAAAAAATGATTCCGTGCTTCGGATGGCGCGTTAAGCCGTTCGTCCCTGCTAGTATCTCTGGTAGTAGTCATTACACGTCAGGCGGTCTGAAAAAACGTTGACATCAGGGCTCTGCCCACGTGATAAGAAGAAGACTAATGGAGTGTTCAGACCCGCACGACCAAAGCGACTGGGAAGCGGTAGCGTCTACTGCGCGGCGGTCGCTGCCCATGTAATCTTAGAGCGCTTACAGACGAGCGACAGTTGTCTGCGACAGCCCGCGACAGGGTCGCGCGACCCTCTGCGACCGTCGTGACGTAGGTATAGTCTGAGAGCACAAATCTTGTTCTTGAGAGATTTCAGTTTGAAGAAAACGGAGGCTAAAAAATAACATGTTTGATATTTCTGGTTTTTATACGTTTTTCGTAGATTTTGGTTTCTTTAGATAATAGATAATCCAGAATTGATTATCTTCATCATCAAGTCCATAAAATATTACAGACTGGTAAAAATAGGGCAATTATAATATACATTGGTACCGATTCGGACTGTGCCACGCGTTTAGTCTGCTTTCATAATTACGGGTTCGTAATTGGCTACTCGACTTAACTTAACTAAATTTATTCCTGTCACTTTCTAAAATAAGATTAAGAAAAGAGACAGAAAACCAACAGCTGACTTTAGTGATGTCAAAGTGACGTTAAACGCCCAAAATAAGATGCCATCATAATGTACGCCATCTTATTAAAAGCGTTTTTGGGCGTGTAACGTCACTTTGACAGCACTAAAGTCAGCTGTTGGTTTTCTGTCTCTTTTCTTAATCTTATTTTAGAAAGTGACAGGAATAAATTTAGTTAAGTTAAGTCGTGGCACAGTCCGAATCGAGGCCATTATATAGTTAATTAGTTATGATATAATACTTAACACAACACTAATAATTATAACACATAATATTATACACATAAATATTTATAAATACGTATACAGGGTGTAACAAAACACCCTAGTAATACTTAAGGGGGTGCTTCAGACCATCAAACTGAACAACATTCACTATGGAGCCAACATCGAAATCGCGAAAAAAAATCAGCTCTTTCATACAAAACTGCAGTACCGTCTCGACTCAAATGTATGGGACGGCATATTTTTTTTTTTTTTTCTCGACATTGGCTCCATAGTTAAAGTTGTTCAGATTGATGGTCTGAAGCACCCCCTTAAGTATTACTAGGGTGTTTTGTTACATTCTGTATAGGGTCCTTCTTAATATGCTGACACTTTTTTAAGGGGATGATCAGACCGTCAAACTGAACAACTTCCTCTATGGGACCAACATCGAATTCGCGAAGAAAAAATCATCACTTCCATACAAAACTGCAAACCTACTCGGAGCCAAACGTATGGGACAACAGTTTTTTTTTTCGCGATTTCGATGTTGATTCCGTAGAGAAAGTTGTTCAGTTTAATAGTATAATAATAATTTAATAATAATAATTTTCCGAGTCATGGATGTTTGTATCTACAGGGTGTAACAAAACACCCTAGTAATACTTAAGGAGGTGCTTCAGACCATCAAACTGAACAACTTTCACTATGGAGCGAATGTCGAGAAAAAAAAAAAAGCTGCCGTCCTATACATTTGTGTCGAGCCAGTACTGCAGTTTTGTATGAAAGAGCTGATTTTTATTTCGCGATTTCGAAGTTGGCTCCATAGTGAAAGTTGTTCAGTTTGATGGTCTGAAGCATCCCCTTAAGTATTACTAGGGTGTTTTATACAACGTGTTAATGAATTAACGCAAAACTAGAAAGTAGTTTGTTTAGAATCGAAAGCAGAGTCGAATTATCATGGTTTCAACATAGGAAATTTTTTTTTAAATATTAAAAAACTTTTTTGCAAAATTTTAAATTTTCTGAACCCGTTGTCAAACCACGGTACGGGCACACTCACCCTACTTACTACCGAAATAAGATTATAAAAATGTATCCATGAGTACGTTAGCGCTTTCTTTCATTGCTGAAATGATAACAAATAACTTTTGCCTCAAAACTTAAAATGCTAATAACTTTAAATTTTAACTATAAAAATAATTAAATTATTGTTTCAATCTAATTATTTTGTTATAAATCAGTTGGGGTGTATGAGGTTTTGCGCTAATTCATTAAGGCAAAAAAAGCATTTAAGGCATTTAAGTTTTGAGGCAAAAATGATTTGTTATCATTTCGGCACTGAAAGAAAGCGCTAACGTACTCATGGATACATTTTTATGATATTGTTTTGGTAGTAAGTAGGGTGAGTGTGCATGTGCGGTGGGTTGACATCGGGTTCAGAAAATTTTAAATTTTGCAAACAAATTATTTAATATTTTGAAAAAAATTACCTACGTTGAAATCATGATAATTCGACTCTGCTCTCGATTCTAAACAAACTACTTTCTAGTTTTGCGTTAATTCATTAACACGTTGTATCAAGGGCGGATCCAGGATTTCATATTGGGGGGGGGCCCTCGGCCGACTCAAGCTTTAGTCATACTACAACGGCGCGGAGACGGACGGAGGACGGACGGAGACGGGACGGCAACGGACGGAGACGGGACGGCAACGGACGGAGCACGGGCACGGACGGAGGACGGACGGAGACGGGACGGCAACGGACGGAGACGGGACGGCAACGGACGGGCGCGGGCGGAGGACGGGCGGGCTCGACGCGAAACCGACACCCAGTGTTGCCAGACGTACTTTAATTATCGAATTTTAACGGTAATTTCATACCCCGTACGGTAGAACAGTCAGTACCCGGCAAACAGAAGTGCGATTTTTGAAAATCATACGAGCAACTTGGCAGTAGAAAGATGCATAATCTCCATAGTAATTTTGGCATTTTCTAATGCCAAGTCGCTCGTATGATTTTCAAAAATCGCACTTCAGACTTGAAAAATGCGGAAGAGTGCGGCAGCAGTTGAAAATGTATGGACATATTTCTACTGCTGATTTGACTTTCGAAAATCACTCTCCTGGAGTATGATTTTTTAATGTTAAATCAGCAGTAGAAAGATGCACGTCTCCATAGTAGGTACCTAACTGCCTCCGTGGTCTAGTGGTTAAGAGCATTGGCTCTCGATACGGAGGTCGTGGGTTCGGATCCCACGGGGGACACCTAGTGATATGTCACTTTGTGCGTTTTTCCCTAGTTGGTTAGGACATTGCAGGCTGAATCACCTGATTGTCCGAAAAGAAAAATGATTCCGTGCTTCGGATGGCACGCTAAGCCGTTGGTCCCGGCTACTATCTCTGGTGGTAGTAGTCGTTACATAAAAACCACGTCAGAGGCCGTAAGGCGGTCTGAAAAAACTCTGACACCAGGGCCTGCCCACACGATAAGAAGAAGACCTAATATTAAATTTATCAACTGCTGATTTCAAAGAGTTTCTATGAGTTTCAAAAATCGCACTCCTGGGAAGAAGATCAAGACACAAATCGCGCAAGAACTACCTTATATTATAGAGACTCAGGAGGTATAGGTACAGAGTGTACATTTAAATGCGCTATTACAGGGGTGCTTCAGATAATCAAACTGAAAAACGTTCACTATGATCTAAGTTAAAAAAAAAACAATGATTTTGTTTTTCAACCGATTGATTCCAAAATCGATAACTGAGGGCAACTGAGGGTCCGGTCCGCGTGGACTCTAAACAGGAATCTGATGTCAGATTTGAGAAAAGTGGCCGCCATCTTGAACTTTTTTGTTTCTCAACCGATTGCTTCCAAAATCGATATCTGGGGGTCGACGTGGACTCCAAACACGAATCCGATGTCAGATTTGAGAAAAGTGGCCGCCATCTTGAACTTTTTTGTTTCTCAACCGATTGCTTCCAAAATCGATATCTGGGGGTCTACGTGGACTCCAAACACGAATCCGATGTCAGATTTGAGAAAAGTGGCCGCCATCTTGAACTTTTTTGTTTCTTAACCGATTGCTTCCAAAATCGATATCTGGGGGTCCGCGTGGACTCCGAACACGAATCCGATGTCAGATTTGAGAAAAGTGGCCGCCATCTTGAACTTTTTGGTTTCTCAACCGATTGCTTCCAAAATCGATATCTGGGGGTCTGCGTGAACTCCAAACACGAATCCGATGTCAGATTTGAGAAAAGTGGCCGCCATCTTGAACTTTTTTGTTTCTCAACCGATTGCTTCCAAAATCGATATCCGGGGGTCCGCGTGGACTCCGAACACGAATCCGATGTCAGATTTGAGAAAATTGGCCGCCATCTTGAACTATTTTGTTTCTCAACCGATTGCTTCCAAAATCGATATCTAGGAGTCCGCGTGGACTCCAAACACGAATCCGATGTCAGATTTGAGAAAAGTGGCCGCCATCTTGAACTTTTTTGTTTCTCAACCGATTGCTTCCAAAATCGATATCTAGGGGTCCGCGTGGACTCCGAACACGAATCTGATGTCAGATTTGAGAAAAAAGGCCGCCATCTTGAACTTTTTTGTTTCTTAACCGATTGCTTCCAAAATCGATATCTGGGGGTCCGCGTGGACTCCGAACACGAATCCGATGTCAGATTTGAGAAAAGTGGCCGCCATCTTGAACTTTTTTGTTTCTTAACTGATTGCTTCCAAAATAGATATCTGGGGGTCAGCGTGGACTCCAAACACGAATCCGATGTCAGATTTGAGAAAAGTGGCCGCCATCTTGATCTATTTTGTTTCTCAACCGATTGCTTCCAAAATCGATATCTAGGGGTCCGCGTGGACTCCAAACACGAATCCGATGTCAGATTTGAGAAAAGTGGCCGCCATCTTGAACTTTTTTGTTTCTCAACCGATTGCTTCCAAAATCGATATCTAGTGGTCCGCGTGGACTCCGAACACGAATCCGATGTCAGATTTGAGAAAAGTGGCCGCCATCTTGAACTTTTTTGTTTCTCAACCGATTGCTTCCAAAATCGATATCTGGGGGTCTACGTGGACTCCAAACACGAATCCGACGTCAGATTTGAGAAAAGTGGCCGCCATCTTGAACTTTTTTGTTTCTTAACCGATTGCTTCCAAAATCGTTATCTGAGGGTCCGCGTGGAATCCGAACACGAATCTGATGTCAGATTTGAGGAGTTATCAGTTAGTCAGTTATCGATTTTGGAAGCAATCGGTTAAGAAACAAAAAAGTTCAAGATGGCAGCCACTTTTTTCAACTCTGACATCGGATTCGTGTTCGGAGTCCACGTGGACCCCCAGATATCGATTTTGGAAGCAATCGGTTGAGAAACAAAAAAGTTCAAGATGGCGGCCACTTTTCTCAAATTTGACATCGGATTCGTGTTTGGAGTCCACGTAGACCCCCAGATATCGATTTTGGAAGCAATCGGTTGAGAAACAAAGAAGTTCAAGATGGCGGCCACTTTTCTCAAATCTGACATCGGATTCGTGTTTGGAATCCACGCGGACCCCTAGATATCGATTTTGGAAGGAATCACTTGAGAAACAAAAAAGTTCAAGATGGCGGCCACTTTTCTCAAATCTGACAGCGGATTCGTGTTTGGAGTCCACGCGGACCCCTAGATATCGATTTTGGAAGCAATCGGTTGAGAAACAAAATAGTTCAAGATGGCGGCCACTTTTCTCAAATCTGACATCGGATTCGTGTTCGGAGTCCACGCGGACCCCCAGATATCGATTTTGGAAGCAATCGGTTAAGAAACAAAAAAGTTCAAGATGGCGGCCACTTTTCTCAAATCTGACATCGGATTCGTGTTCGGAGTCCACGCGGACCCCCAGATATCGATTTTGGAAGCAATCGGTTAAGAAACAAAAAAGTTCAAGATGGCGGCCACTTTTCTCATATCTGACATCGGATTCGTGTTCAGAGACCACGCGGACCCCCGGATATCGATTTTGGAAGCAATCGGTTGAGAAACAAAAAAGTTCAAAATGGCGGCCACTTTTCTCAAATCTGACATCGGATTCGTGTTCGGAGTCCACGCGGACCCCCAGATATCGATTTTGGAAGCAATCGGTTGAGAAACAAAAAAGTTCAAGATGGCGGCCACTTTTTTCAAATCTGACATCGGATTCGTGTTCAGAGACCACGCGGACCCCCGGATATCGATTTTGGAAGCAATCGGTTAAGAAACAAAAAAGTTCAAAATGGCGGCCACTTTTCTCAAATCTGACATCGGATTCGTGTTTGGAGTCCACGCGGACCCCCAGATATCGATTTTGGAAGCAATCGGTTAAGAAACAAAAAAGTTCAAGATGGCGGCCACTTTTCTCAAATCTGACATCGGATTCGTGTTCGGAGTCCACGCGGACTCCCAGATATCGATTTTGGAAGCAATCGGTTGAGAAACAAAAAAGTTCAAGATGGCGGCCACTTTTCTCAAATCTGACATCGGATTCGTGTTCGGAGTCCACGCGGACCCCCAGATATCGATTTTGGAAGCAATCGGTTAAGAAACAAAAAAGTACAAGATGGCGGCCACTTTTCTCAAATCTGACATCGGATTCGTGTTCGGAGTCCACGCGGACCCCCAGATATCGATTTTGGAAGCAATCGGTTAAGAAACAAAAAAGTTCAAGATGGCGGCCACTTTTCTCAAATCTGACATCGGATTCGTGTTCGGGGTCCACGCGGCCTCTCAGATATCGATTTTGGAGGCAATCGGTTGAAAAACAAAGAAGTTACTGAGTACTACTACAAACGGGTACTGTTATGTAACTCGCTTCAGCGCCATCTATCGAGCCATTTTGAACTGTCACCTTCACCATATCAAATTCTTTTCACCATAAAATTTTCCTCGATTTTTCGAGATCAACTATTGGCAGCACCGCGCGGGCGGAGGACGGACGGAGACGGGACGGCGACGGACGGAGACGGGACGGCAACGGACGGAGACGGGACGGCAACGGACGGAGCACGGGCGGTGGACGGACGGAGACGGGACGGCGACGGACGGAGACGGGACGGCGACGGACGGAGACGGGACGGCAACGGACGGAGCACGGAGGCCGTTGGCCGTCAAAGGATTTTATACTCTCCTACTATGTAAATAAGGTTCATTTTTCATTGCTCTCGCTGGCTCCGTCCCGTCCCGTGCCCGTCCCGTCCCGTCAAATATGAATAGAGCTTCAGGCCACGTATTAAGATATAACAAAATTAAGTTAGAGACACAGACCCGAGACGTCTTGTATACATACATAGAAAACTAAAACAATCAGCCCCGGATATACGATTTTTCCGAGGCGGGGCAAAAACATGAGATTGGCGCTGGGCCTCCTCTACATAGTGTAGCAATAATTTTTTCTTAGGGAGGCCAGGCCCATGTTGAGTGGTTGCAATAAAACGTTTAACATAGAGCGAGCGAAGCGAGCTCGAGATTTTACTGCAATATGATTAGGTCGAGTCAGAAATTCGCAATATGATCGAATTCTGCGATAGATAATTTCAATACAACAAAAAAACCAAGAGCGAGCGAAGCGAGCTCAATATTTTACTGAAATATAATGAGATGACTGCAATAAGATCTAAAAGCAAGAGCGAGCGAAGCGAGCTCGAGATTTCACTGCAATATAATGAGACGACTGCAATACGATCTTAAACCGAGAGCGAGCGAAGCAAGCTCAGATTTCGTCACTGCAATATAATAAGATGACTGCAATGAGATCTAAAACCAAGAGCGAAGTGAGCTCGAGATTTTACTGCAATATGATTAGGTCGAGTCAGAAATTCGCAATATGATCAAATTCTGCGATAGGTAATTTCAATACAACAACAAAACCAAGAGCAAGCGACGCGAGCTAAATATTTCACTGAAATATATAGAGATGACTGCAATAAGATCTAAAAGCAAGATCGAGCGAAGCGAGCTCGAGATTTTACTGCAATATGATTAGGTCGAGTCAGAAATTCGCAATATGATCGAATTCTGCGATAGGTAATTTCAATACAACAAAAAAACCAGAGCGAGCGAAGCGAGCTCGAGATTTCACTGCAATGTAATGGGATGACTGCAATACGATCTTAAACCAAGAGCGAGCGAAACAAGCTCGAGATTTCGTCACTGCAATATAATGAATTAATGAGATGTCTGAAATCAGTAGCGAGCGAAGCGAGCACGAGAATTTTTCGCAAAATTCTCAAGCCGATGCAATATTTTTTTTCCATCTTGGTTTTGGCGCCCCCTAAACCTGCTGCCCGGGGCGTGTTCCGCTGCTGCTGGTTTGCTGTTAAATCTTTAGGATTATATTATGTGTATAATCCTAAAGATTTCTGACCACCACGGGTACAATAATTAAAACAGAAACATAGAGTGAGCGAAGCGAGCTCTAATTTTCTCCGCTCTACGAATTGGTTATGGACAGAGCTCAGTCAATCTACGCCCTAGTAAAGTGCCGTCATTACTCAGCCTCGAAATTCAATGCAATCCGCAGAGGTCCGTGGGGGGGGGCCATGGATCCGCCCTTGCGTTGTATAGGATGTTACAAACTACCGAAAAAACTGTTTTGGATATGGAGGTCTATCTCTCAGACTATACAACACTACGTCACGGTCTTCAACTGTCGCGCGACCCTGTCGCGAGCTGTCGCAGACAACTGTCGCTGGTCTGTAAGAGCCCTTACGGCGTACCACCAAGTCGCCCAAACCAACGCGACCATGACGCGGGAAGGCAGCGTCAGCGGAGCGGGAAGCGCGCGTCAAGTGGTCAGACGTGTACAATGTACACGCTACGCTCACGTTAAGCTCACGTAACAAAATAAAATAGAAATTTAAAATTTCAGTACATTTTGGTTTTTTATGATAGATTTGGAACGTTTTTGGTAGTTCTTCCTAGATTTTTTGTACAGGGTGTCCGGTGGCAGAATTAGGATTTAAAATATAAATAACAAAAAAACTACGTGAAATATACATTTATATTTTTAATCATTATAAAGAAGACAAATGCGGGTTTTATTTCTTAAAAATTATGTCGTCTAAATGTTGACCGTCACGTCGGATACATTCATGGAATCTGGCTTCAGTATTTCTTGCCACTCGCTGGAGAAGTGCCGCCGAGATGCCATGAACTTCGCGAACGATATTTTCTTTTAATGATGAGATAGTCGCCGGGTTTGTTTCGTAGACTTTATTTTTGAGATATCCCCACAGAAAAAAGTCCATGGGTGTAAGATCCGGTGACCTGGGTGGCCAGGGGATGTCACCGAAACGACTTATCAGTTGGTTGGGGAAGAAATCACGCAGTAGCGCCATGGTCTCCCTAGCAGTGTGCGGGGTGGCGCCATCTTGCTGAAACCATGTCCGTGAAGTGTAGGAAGGATGGTCTCTCAATGTTGGAAAAAAAAAATCATTGAGCATTCGCCGATAAGCAACACCAGTCACAGAAATTGCGTGCCCTTGACCATTTTCAAAAAAATAGGGTCCAATTATTCCCCTGCTTGATAATGCACACCAAACCGTCACTTTGGGACTGTGAAGTGGCTTTTGGTGTTTTATTTTGTCCTTTAGGAGACCAATAACGACAATTCTGCTTGTTTACACTGCCATTTAAGTGAAAGTGGGCACTTCTCCAGCGAGTGGCAAGAAATACTGAAGCCAGATTCCATGAATGTATCCGACGTGACGGTCAACATTTAGACGACATAATTTTTAAGAAATAAAACCCGCATTTGTCTTCTTTATAATGATTAAAAATATAAATGTATATTTCACGTAGTTTTTTTGTTATTTATATTTTAAATCCTAATTCTGCCACCGGACACCCTGTAGATTTTGGTTGTTTTTGGTTCTTTTTTGTAGATTTTGGAAATTTTTGTTTCTTCTGGTACCTAGTTTTTGGTAATTTCTGGTAGATTTTGGTAGCAAAAACCATAAAACTATGTAACAGCTACTACCACAAGAGATAGTAGCAGGGACCAACGGCTTAACGTGCCATCCGAAGCAAGGAATCATCTTTCTTTTCAGACAATCTGGTATTTAGCATGTAATGTCCTTACCAACTGGGGAAAAATGCACACAGTGACACATCAGGAGGTGTTCCCCGTGGGAATCGAACTTGAGCCCATTGCTCTTAACCATTAGACCACAGAGAGGCAGTTATTGGCAGGGCATTTCAATAAGAAAAGTCCAAAAATCCTCATTACTTGATAGTAATGAGGATTTTTGCCGACAGATAAGGTAATTTTTTTGCAAACTACGTTCTTATTTTACTTTAAGTTTACTATTACCCTCCTTCTAGCGCAGTCGGGTAAAAACTGAATGTTTATAAGAAAAACTAAATGAAACTAGGAGAATAATGAACAGATTTATTATAAGTGAATAAATCACACACAGATTTTTGACTTGCTTTCTTTGCAAGCTTGACACAAATGATTTGGGACTAGTCAATTAATACAGTAATAGTCAAATAGTAGAGAAGAATAATAGACTCCTGGAGTGCGATTTTTGAATCTCATTCGCTGAGTTCAGCAGTTGAAAATGTCAAAATTACTATGGAGATAAGCATCTTTCTACTGCTGATTTGACTTTCAAAAATAGCACTCCTGAAGTATGATTTTTGAAAGTCAAATCAGCAGTAGTAGAAAGATGCATATCTCCATACTAATTTTGACACTTTCAACTGCTGAACTCAGCGAATGAGATTCAAAAATCGCACTCATATTGAGTGACTCAAATTGAGTCACTCAATACATACATAAAGAGAGTGAGTATTGTCACAGTTATAAAAATTTAATGTCATTTAACTTTTTTGCTTGGCAGTACTAACCATAAAATTAAAAACAATTTTAAACCCTATCACAGTTGAATAAAGTCTAAATTTGATCAACGGTTTCGTCAGACCTAAATTACGATTAGTATGTAGAAGTTTACGTAATTTTTTTGGGAAATAGGAAAGAAAATTCTACTTTTCATAAATATCATAAGAGTCACCAAATCGAGCACTAAATCGTTATGTATTTATCTGTTTCAAATATGCATCCGTTTCATTGGAATCATCGTTGGAAGAAACGTCTAGTTAGCAGCCTCAACAATGTACTATCATATCTCGGCTTGTATTGGATCAATATTAATGAAATTTTGGATATAGGAATCACTAAATGAGCACTAAATCGTGACATATAAATCACATCGATACAAACAGTATTTCAAAATGCGACTGCTAGCTTGACGTCTATCTAGCAGCCTCAGTAAGGTACCCAAATATCTTTTAAACTACATGAGCACCAAATCTGTGCTTTGGGCACCAAATTGCACTAATTGGGCACTAAATCGTGGCTTAGTCAAAACCTTCGAATGAGCTGGTGAGGCTGCTAACTATACGGACACGTGTAAAGTAATGATGATGTTAAGGGGTTTAAAACCATAAAGTTACTATACCCAGAATAGAGTTGGACAGCTGAGTGAGTGAGATGCACTGTATAATAGAAAGAGATACGTGACGCGAAGCAATAGAACAGTTTTTGGAATCTTGAATCTAAAGTGAAATCTTAGATAATTTTGTGAAAACTCCAAATATACTAACACTATTTCATTATATTATCCACGATTTCACATTAGATTCATAATTATACACACAGCTCGAATTTATACCCTGCCGATAAGTTCCCAAAAATTGTCTCATTTGACGACTCATGTCAGTTCCTCTACTCCTTTATGGTATAGCATCTTTATGTTTGAGACTCAATCACAAATATCCACTGAACAAGCGCACTTGCCATATGATTAGATTACGGTACGCTCTAGACATGCTGGGAAATAGTTTGGCAGCTAGTGTGTATGCTTACCTCTTCTTTTCAATTTATCCCATTTGTATGAAATGACAGCTATCAGATGAGTGTCCAAGGGGTGCCACTACGTAGTTCTACCATTGATGTCTTATAAAAGAAAGATCTACATACAAAAATTCACCATTGCGATGACCTTGCCACAACGCATCTCTTGGCTTGACACTAATTTTGTAACAATTATAAATAAAATAAATAAATATCTTGGACAGTGTCACACAAATTATCTAGTCACATTTTAAAGTACCAGAATCTAGCCTGGACTTGTATTATGATGACTAGACAACGATATAGAATACATATATAGAAAAAAAAAAAAAAAAAAAAAAAAAAACAAAAAAAAAAAAAATATTTTATATTTTTTTTATATAAATAATAATAAAAAAATTGTTCAATCACTTAGCCTTACAAACATTTTATAATGCTCAAAATGTTAGGTATCATTAGAACAATGCTGTGAACTCTGACTCTCAAACGAAGAACATCTGATCTAAGAGAGTCAGCGCTCTTCAAATTTTATAGATAATTGAAATTGAACTTTATCGATTTCTACATAAGACTAAAATTGGTATAGCAAGCAATGCTTTGAGCCTCCCAGTTTTATTTTACTTATGCCTACCAATTTTAGTAATATTTTAGTAGAAAATTTACATCTGTATAATGAAAATGAATACCAAAAAATACAAAGGTTAACAGAAAATTTATCTCTTCCTTCACAGAAAGAAAATGATCTACCCGTTTTCCTAAAGGGTGGTCCAGTTGACAATATACTGTACCGCCTTACCATGGCCCTCTGCATCCTTGGTCTTGCTGGTGTGGTCCACACCATCTACGGGCACGCCGTTCCCAAGAAGCAGTAAATATTTAATTACGTCGAAATTGTATTAGTTGCCTATTTAATGTATGTATAATAGAATTCTGAAAACTCTGAATAAACAAAGTTAACAAATCATTTACCTGTTTTAAAAATTCTAGCTAGTAAATAATAGACCAATATCAGTTGAACATTTCTCTATATTTCATATAATAATGTAGGTATGTAACATTATAAACACTGCACTGGCCATTTTGATTGCAATTTCTTCAGCAAATTAAACAATTCTCATACAACATACACTTACAAGCTCTATGAAAATAGTAAATACCGTTCTACATTTTTCCCATTCATAATTTTTTAATAGAAATGTTTGTGTTACAATTTTTTTTACATAAATTTGGGTTTGATATTTAAACACTGCTAATAGCCACACTTCAATAGAGTCAACTATGGATTAAACTGGAACAAAATAATCAGGTACATTGTTGGATACCCAAAGTTATTTAATATAAAACACAATCCTAAGGATTAATATCGATAAAACAAAACTATGTGTAAAATTTTAAAAAAATTCAACAGATCAATGAAAAGATAAAGTAATTTTTAACAAATAAAATAATAGTATCAAAATTTTTCAGATTTAGTATGTAGAAATAAACAAATTAGAGAGGTTAAAATATCCTCTGTAGGATTCTAGGAAAATGCTACGCACAGCCATTTAAATTAAGACGAACAAAATGTTTTCCTCTTGGTGTTCTGATACAAGCAGGATATATAAATATGTAAAAAATATATTAACTAAGTATATAAAGTAATAGGTAAGTATAATTAATTAATTTATGCTTAACAATAAAAGATTATTATGTTAAATTAATTACGCGCAATAACAAAATAGGAATTGTGTCTGGATTGCTCGCAAGGAACTAAAACCATAGTACCTATTAACAATAGTAAAATTAGATACAAAGTGTAGTATAAGCACAGTATTAAGGTGACTGTGGTATATAACATATACTCACGACTACATTCACCAAGGGGGTAGTCGAGGATATTCTAAATTGTACCATATTAAATACAGAAATAGTTACAAAGGTGCATCGAAATTGCGAAGTTTATAAACTATAATAAACAAACTAAAGGTTTGAGTAAATCACAAAAATAGTGAGAAATGCTTGTTTTTATTAGTACCTACTTTTAGCGATTTTGCGACGCAACTACAAAGTACATCTACACATTGGTATAACCACCCAAAATTGCACTCTTAATCCTAATGTTTTCCTAAATAAAATAACATAACAATATTTTTCGATGATCAGCAAAATTATACAACACTCGTAATCAAGAATTACGATAGGATATAAGTTGGCTAGTCTTGTTCATTGTTTTATCTCGAAAAAAGTTTTTTAAATACAAGTAATTTGTTCAATTAATTTCGTTATTGGCAGTCTATACATATTTACGCTATTAATTCAGACATTTACTGTAGAGATCAGTTTAAATTAAATTCGTTAAATAGTCAGTTAATAGAAGCCACGATGAGTTGAAGAGTTAGAATACATGATTTCTTATAAATTAATAATTTTATGTAAATTAATCATCCATATTGGTCTGATATACATGGATTTAACATCTTTACTTATAATCTCAAAGCTATTCATGTCATATTTACTACTTATGTATGATGCAACACAGTGGTTAATATAAATGTCAAATATACATTCATTGGCGTAGCTAGAGATTTTCCCTGAGGGGGACAACCGGCCACCCAGCTCATAGCTACTGCGCCAGTGGCAATATTAAATTTCTCGTGGCAAGGTCGGATCCACAAGTTCATTTTCCTAAGGCTCCCAATAACCAGAATTTGGATTGGGATTTTTAAGGAGGTTGTAGAACATGTTATAAAGGGAAAGAACACAATTATTTCATAAACAATAACTTCGAAAAATTGAAAGTAGTACTCAACTGGAGTACTACTTTCAATTTTTCGAAGGGGGGCAACGGGCCTTCTGAGGTAGGCGTCGCCCACCTCTGCCCCCCTAGCTACGCCAATGAATACATTTAACAATGATAACAAAATATTAACTAAGAATACAAGTTAGGGACTTGGCCGTGGACGCGCTGGTAGGGGTGGTGGAGCGCCTTGCCTGGCGGGCACGGGCGGGGGCGCGCCATTCGGCGGGGGGGTGCTGCTGTCGGGCGGCGGCGGCGGCGGTGCGCATGTCGGTGGCGGCACACTGTCTGCCGGCGGAGAGGTTACCGCCGACGGAGAGGCCACCGCTGGCGGAGAGGCCACCGCCGGCGGAGACATCGACTTGTTACTATCTGGGGTTATCGGTGCAGGCCTCGGGGGCGGAGGTCGCGCTGGACTGGGAGATGTTGTCGGCGCCCGCGATGGCACGAGTGGAGTCGGAGATGGCGCTGGTGGTCTACTCGGCTGTTGCTTACGAGGTGTCGGTGGCGCAGATCTGAGAGGTCTTTCGGGCTGAACCTCACCAAATAAAGGTACAGTATTATTTGTACACAAACTGATTTCTAATCGAACTATATCCACCCAGTTCGGAGATTTCAATGAGACTGCGAATAACATGGAACTAACAGATATTTGTCCTTTTTGTGCCGCCGCTAAAGCGTTTTGCCCGTCTCTGAATGTGATACTCAGGGCGTTGTCATCCACAAAACGCACCAATGTAACTTCACCGATTGTAGCAAGTTCCTGTAAAACAGCAGCCATTACATTGTCGTCAAATACAGTCTCTTCGCTGTTTACCTCTTCAAAAGGCTGCACAATAATGCTAGCATCTTGAGGACCCAAATCTTTTACTACCTCATAAAATACTTCCATGCACTTGGTGTAGCTGACTTGCAGAACTTCTACTTCTAATATACCGATGACTGGTCTATGATCACTTTGCTTCAGTTCTGCTCGACCGTAATGAAGTAATTTTCCTGCTGCTAGTTCTGATGAGGATTCCGGGTCAACAGTATGTTTTCTACTTCTCCACAGAATCCGATCAGTCCAAGCCGGAGCGCGACATTTCTCGCTAGTGTCATAATCATCACTAAAAAGATCATACTTGTACGTAGGAGGAAATGTTATATCTCCTTCAAAGCAGTTTTTGAAAACAAGGTCCTGTGATTTTTGCTTCAAAAGTTGGTCTTGCTCCAGGAGTCTTTTTAAATTGTTCTGAGACACCAGTAAGCGTACTTCATCCTTATCTAAATCTAGGCGATAATTGAAATCACCACACCAAAATACGTAATCATGAGAGTACAGAGATCGACCCATAGGAAATGCCACCTTTCTGGTTATTTCAGTATAATCTGCATTACGTTCAGTGACTTGGGACTGTCCGGCAGCAAAATGAGCACACACAAAGCATAGAGATGATCCATATATTACCATGCGAATAGCAACTCCCCCTTTATTTCCTGTAGCACCTCCAAGGCCAGTTTTAACAGAATCAAGTGCAACATCCCTTATGTGAGGAATCAAATCTTTTCTCACAAAAATAAAAAGACAAACTCCAACTAATTGGTGGCTTGAAAGAAGGGTGTAGGGGGCATCCCTGCATAAAATCTTCTCCAGCTCCTCGCTCCAAGCTTTGGCATTATCCGAACTTGCTGCCATAATGTTACTTGCATTCAAGTCTACAATCTCCTCAAATCCAATGGCAAAAATGTCTGATGGATGTTCCTTCAAATTAACAGTATTTACTAAAGAAGAGTTAGGGCAATCCAATAACCAATCAGCTAAGGATACATCCTTGTACGCAAGACTTCTGAAATGTTTTCCTCCATTGACATTGTACGTGCCGATAGTGATGCGGATGCTAGTTGGTTGGGTATACTCATTAGCTCTACGACACATTTCCCTTAGAACTGGTGTAGATGTGTGCAATATATGGGCAGGTAACAAAATTCTTGTTCTATCTGCTAATTCAGAATTCAAAGTAGAGCCCAATAATAAAATATCAATAGCTTCCTGTTTAGAATTATCAAGCAGATTGTTTTGGATAGTACGCGCTGCAGATCTGGCGCCATCAATCAACTTTGACCCGCCTTGTATTGCTCCAGTGCCAGCATAAATTTTAGATATTTCATTGCCATTATTAACCCACATCTGTCTGAATACTTCTTCAAATCTGGTAACATTTTGCTTTTTGTCTATGCATTGTAGCAACATGAGCTGTATAGCCAACATTTCCAAGCCTATGAACAACTGTATAGAGTTTGTTCTATCCAGGCAATCTAAGCAATTAGTACGGATCACTCCTTTTTGAATATTATAAATATCAATACCTTTGGCACTAAATATGCTGATGGTATCATAGTGTTGTTCGATAACTTTTTTGAATTTAGCCAAGGCAGTTTCTACAGAGCCCGCCCTAACTTCTTGATGGTAATCAAAAATAATTTGTGTAACATCTGAGTGTACTGGCTCATTTAAATGCTTCTGGAATGCGTTGCTCAGGGTAGCTTCCCCTTCACTACCACCTATCAAACTGGACCCTAAAAGGTTCACAATAATCAGGGATCCATAGCTACGTTTGAGCTGAGTGAAATGCCTATCACAGGCACTGGTTGACGCGTCATATCCTCTAGACATTTTCACCTTGTGAGATCCGACCTGTATTCCAGGTTGTTCCCAAAACAGAGGCACTGACCCTCTTGTTTGTATGTACGATGCTACAGAGTCATCTATGTATATAGCTTGTTCTGTTTCAACAAAGTTAGCGACGTTTCCATCGTCATTGCACCCGCGGACGTTGAACCTGGTGCCAGCTCTCTCACAGCTGAGACGGGAGATAACAACAGCGCGCGCCTGCCTGTGGCCTACGTATATGGTTCGTATCTCAACCGAGCCACACATGGCCCTCGTAAGCCAATCATCGCAATCAATCCCGAATCTTATCAAATGGATAAACAATGTCCTATTCCAAAAGAATCTATTATCGGGGTTCGCTCCTTTACTTTTTCTTTGAGCGCATAGAGTGAGATCAAAGAGGTTATCATTTGTTTTCCCCGAGTTCCATGAGAAGTAGAAAGTTCCAGAGTTGAGTAATTTTCTGACTTCAGAAACTTTGTCTTCTTGTGAATGGTAGAACAGAGGTAGGAATTGAGTTTGGGTAATTTTGAACACTTCGACGTCGCCTACCTTACCGACGGAGCAGCAGCCCGTGACGAGGACGAGGTAGAGCAAGCAGCTCTCACCAGAATTCAGTTGTAGAACGCCCAGACATCCATAGGCATCTGCGATTTTGTGATACTGCTTCCGAAGAGTTTCTGTTTCTTGTGGCGATAACGAGACGACGGCTTGAGATTCGAATAACAACGATGTATCTTTGTTCCGATGTTGCAAAATAATACTGTAAGGATTTGGCGGCGACGACTTCTCTAGCACTTTGAACCCCTTCGACATAGCCATGGCTGCGGCTACTGGTATAATCACATGCAGCCAGAATATATCCGCCCCCCGTTTATCGTAATTCTTCCTTCAACTTCGATTTTTCCCGAAATTCGTAAAATCTACAGCAAGGTGAAATATGCAGTGTTGCCAGCCGGATCTTGTCAAAAGTAACCGGAATTAGATTAAAAAGTAACCTTTTGGTGTGAAAAGTAACCTTTCATATATTTTTCTTCCATTTTAAATTGCATTTTCATCCGATTGATTGATCGAGCGAGTAAGTGAGACTGCTTAGATCTTTTTAGTCATACGTGATTCGCTACTTATAAGTACATTAGTGCGAGAGAGAAAACAGTGAAAAATGCGTTTTTAGGAGTTGCACTCACTACGTTACGTTTACTCACTTTACTTTACGTCACTACGTTACGTTTTGCTTTATAAAACAGTGCAAAAATATGAAAAAGCATTCCGTTTCATGGAAAAATATGATTGATAATACTAAAATAAAAAAACTAAACTAAATACTAAATACTAAATACTAATACTAAATTCAGAAAAATCACCTAAAAGTAACCTTTTGAATCGTGTAACCTAAAAGTAACCTGACAGAGTTAAAAATCACCAAAAAGGTTACAAAAGTAACCTTCTGGCAACACTGGAAATATGAAATGTCAATTTTGTTTTTAATATTTCTTTGCGGAAAAGGGAGGGGATCGAGCCCATACAGCCAAGTCTAATGCTATGCTGCTGGCCTAGTATGGCAACGTGATGAGTGATGACTGATGATGGATGGGAGAGCAAGGAAGCAAACCGATCGTATCAAAAAAAGAAATCAGCTGGCTGTTCCATTCTAAATTACTAAACTGTAATGCCTAGCCTAGGTAGGTTCTCGACTCAAATGTATGCAACAGCAGATTTATTTTATTAAAATGTTCATGATATAAATATCACCACGTATAAGACAAAACCTATACCACAGAATAGGTAATCTACACTAATATTATAAAGAGGAAAGATTTGTACCTATTTTTGTATGTTTGTATGTTTGTAATGAATGGGCTCAAAAAGTACTGGGCCGATTTAAAAAATTCTTTCACCATTAGAAAGCTGCATTCACATTTAACATAGGCTATATTTATTGCTAGAAAAGATTAGACGTCCACCCGTGCGAAGCCGGGACGGGCTGCTAGTAGTATATAGTTCTACATACAGAACGGCTACTCCCCGCCCCCCTCTGACTTCAGATACCTCACCTCCCCTCACACTCTCTGTGGTAATGCAGTCAGGCGCGCGCACCTGTTGGATTTGACTACATAATAGTACATTACTGCAGCGGCCAGCAACAGAGGCATTGATGGACGAACGTGTAAATGTGGGCCGAGGCGAAGCCGAGGCACACATACGTAAGTCCATCAATGCCTAGTTGTGGCCAAGGCTTGTATAGTACTTTTCTCAAACAATGCGCGGAAATGAATACAGTAAAACTCAAATAATTCGCGGAAATTAAAACTCTTTTCAAAATCAATGACGAACAACGAACAGCAATTTGTTTTTTTTTTTCAATAAACAGCTTTCTATTTGCAAGCCAATTTGAAATTTAAATAAAACCTTTGATGAGTTACCTCCTTGGTCGCCATGTTTCGGAGAAAAAGACCGTTCCATTTTTAAATTACACGACAGATATGAGTTTACTATGTAATTTATTTGGCCGCAAAACACGACAGATATGGATTTTCATACAACATTGCCGGCCGCTGCGCGCATGTATTTGGCCAGTACAGCAATTTCGATTTATCTCGAAGAAGGTTGTCAAAATAATGCTCACATTTCCAAGCATGTTTGAGAAAATATATTTTTCTCAAACATGCTTGGAAATGTGAGCATTATATTTTTCTCAAACATGCTTGGAAATGTGAGCATTATTTTGACAACCTTCTTCGAGATAAATCGAAATTGCTGTACTGGCCAAATACATGCGCGCAGCGGCCGGCAATGTTTGTATGAAAATCCATATCTGTCGTGTTTAGCGACCGTAGAAAGAGAAGGTACTAGAAGGAAGCACATGACTTGTCATATTCACTCAATAAGAGATGCACATATCCAATTCGCTCTAGTTAAAAAAGGAGATCGCTACCTTATTGCTGTCCTTATCGGCGTAACCACTTTTTTGTACTACGGCCACCTGAAGTGCGATTTTTGAAAATCATACGAGCGACTTTTCAGTAGAAAATGTCAAAATTACTATGGAGATTATGCATCTTTCTACTGCCAAACCGCTCGTATGATTTTCAAAAATCGCACTTCTGACTCACAACTGTCACTTCATATAAATTGTATAGGATTTTATGAGTATCGCTATCTCATACCCGGTTACACCGACATTCCGTCTACCAGCGTAAGCGAAAATTCTTCGTCTATGACCTTGCTGTAGATTTTACGAATTTCGGGAAAAATTCTTCGTCTATGTTAGCGACCAAATAAATTACATAGTAAACTCATATCTGTCGTGTAATTTAAAAATGGAACGATCTTTTTCTCCGAAACATGGCGACCAAGGAGGTAACTCATCAAAGGTTTTATTTAAATTTCGAACTGGCTTGCAAATAGAAAGCTGTTTATTGGAAAAAAAACAAATTGTTGTTCGTTGTTCGTCATTGATTTTGAAAAGAGTTTTAATTTCTGCGAATTATTTGAGAAAATTTACTGTTTTAATTTCCGCGCATTATTTGAGAAAAGTACTATACAAGCCTTGGCCACAACTAGGCATTGATGGACTTACGTATGTGTGCCTCGGCTTCGCCTCGGCCCACATTTACACGTTCGTCCATCAATGCCTCTGTTGCTGGCCGCTGCAGTAATGTACTATTTATTTTTCTCCTCACAGTAAAAATAAACGTTGGAAAGTAACGCTAAATTCACATTTTCTGTGATTTTTAGCTTAAAAACGATTTTTAATAACAGAATGAACTATACAAAGTAACGAAATGTATAATGTAGTTCATACAATGCGTGTTAAGTCAACCCTACACATATGTCATGCACAATATTCGTAAAGTGCGCATGTGCGAACATCATCATGTCAAATCTAAAACGTTCTTTGAAGTGCCGGACCTGTGCCTATACCATAGATAAGCTTGGCCTATTCTATCAGTTTAAAACAAGTTTAAAATAGCAATGTGCATGACCTCGCTCGCAAATGTGACGTCACTCAATCACACGAACTTCACTCGAGTCATTCAAATGATTGTTTCCTTTGCATAGAGTCCACATTCCTTTGCAACCGAGTGAAGTTATCCAACGGCCCTTCAAGGTCATGCACATTGTTATTTTAAACTGATAGTCATCTGATAGTACTAAAAATTTCAGTTTCCTGTATATATACGAATAATGTACAAATTCCCATGACAAATTCCATAGAATTTAAACCCCTTTCGAACGAAGGTAGTATATTAATATTTCTACGATACGTATAAAAGAAGAAATACCTAATATCAAAATTATCAGACACTGATTGTTGATTGAATGCAACATGCAATATAGGTATTTTGTTCAAAGAACAAAGGCAATAAAAGTACAAGATAACAATAATAAACGACTTTAATATTTATCATTATATCATGAAGATCGTACTTAATTTCAGATAGGAATTGACTGATTAAATAACTTTCCTGCGTTTTTAAAATTAGTCCTCAACTTTTGGCATTTGTTCGTTTGTATATATCCTTGTTTTAACAAAGTTTAACAATATTAAAACACGTTTTAAATAGTTTGTACAGTTCACAAGAACTGCATAATATGCTCTCGAATATATTCCTTCCATCAGAGATATTCTGGAAACTCAGAACATCCATGTTACACTAACTAGTTAGTAGTACCGAAACTCTGCCCAGTGTGAAGGGTATTGATCCCGTTGCCTTACCTTGCCGTTGCCACTTATAATGGACAGTGGTTACAATAATTATACATGCAAGCACGTATCCAGGGGGATAGGTGGGATTTATCCACCCCCACTTTCAAATTTTAAACCAAATCGGATGATGTCTTTTTAACATAAAGTTATTATACCTGTCGGAATAGAGTAACTGACACGAGTTGTCAAATGAAACCGTTTTTTGTGCATTTGTCGGCACTTATCGGCACCCTAAAACTTCGAGTTCTGTGTATAATTGTGAATCTAACGTGAAATCGTAGGTAATTTAATGAAATAGTGTTAGTATATTTCACAAAATAATCTACGACTTCACTTTAGATTCACTAATTATTCACAGAGCACGAATATTTACCCAGTCGATTGTGCTGACAAGTTCCCAAAAACGGTTCTATTGCCTCGCGTCACGTATCTCTTTCTATTATACAGTGGCGCCGCTAGGTACATCTCGCTCTCTCAGCTGTCAGTTCCTCTTTATGATACCTTTATGCTTTTTAATGCGTAGTGGCACTAGTTATTTTAGTTTCACTGCTTTCAACCTCTCAAAGACTAAAGTTAACATATTTCTTATACATGGAGACGGAAGCCGTGGGCACAGCTACGTGACCGGTCTTCCTCTGCACGTAGTCGTGGTATATTTCCCTGGAGGCCTTGGTGACGGTGGGTGGTATGACGTCGACCGTGCTGTCGATGGTGAAGGCGCTGCTGACCGTCATCACCACGTGGATCTCGCTCTTGTGGCGCGGGTTCGAGCGACGCTCGAAGTTCACGTACCGTTTGTATCTGTGATAAAATAGGTACTTGCTTTATTTTTGAGGCTATAATCATAAAATATACTTAGATTTATACGGGGTCCTTCTTAATATACTGACACTTTTTTAAGGGGATGATCAGACCATCAAACTGAACCAGTTTCTCTATGGCAACAACATCGAAATCGCGAAAAAAAAATCAACTCTTCCATACAACACTGCAAACCTATTCAAGCCAAATGTATGGGACAGCTGATTTTTATTTCGCGATTTCGATGGTGTTCCCATAGTTCAGTTTGATGGTCTGAACATCCCCTTAAAAAGTGTGAGCATATTAAGAAGGACTCTGTATTATTAATCTTGTCGATCATGGATAGATGTGTGGATCTTCAGCCACTCTACTATGTTTGTTCTACTCCCAACGTGACGCGCCTTCTACCTCTTCCCAAAATTACCTCATGCCGCGCTTTTTAACCGACTTCAAAAAAGGAGGAGGTTTCTCAATTCGACCGTATATATATTTTTTTAGAGTCTCAGTCTCACTTGCCTCAACATGTATTGAAAAGCGCAGAATGGCGCGCATGAAGAGAAATGAGACTAGAAGGGCAAGAGTTTCTAAAGTACTGAGCTGATGACAGACTTTTTGTCCATTAGGCCTGAGTATAGGATTTATGACGGACTTCTTGTCTGCCGTAGTGTTCCATACTGTATATTTTCATTAGTCCGGCGGACAAAATGTTCGTTGACTGCTTAGAGCCCCTTCGGCCCCATCTGCCATATATTCTGCGAGCAATGTGCCCAGCCCATTACCACTTTAGTATAGCAATTCTTTGGGCTTTGTCGACAACTAAAAAAAAATGTATGTAAAGCCTGATCCTGGAAAAGGTGGCGCGATGAGATGGATGCCTATTGCAGCGAATGGAGGGATACCGCATTGGACAGAGATATATGGAAGAGTTTAGGGGAGAACTTTGCCTAGCAGTGGGACGAAGTAGGTACAAAAAAACCTGATCAAAAAATAAAAAACATGTTTTAGATGTGGTACGATCAATTATAATTATAACCTTTAATGATTTAGCATATCATAGCATATGCTCACGACTATAATCCAGCAGTCCGAGGGGTAGTCAGAGATATTATGAAACCTCAGAACATCTACGTTTCACTGGTACCGAAACTGTCCAGTGTGACGGGGAGTGAGCCCGTCGCCAAAGACAACATTTCAAGTATTAAGGCGGTTGCAGAGGGGTCTATTTTATACAAAACTTTAACGCACAATACACGTAGACGGTATTAATATAAGTGACTTTGTATATACGGAAAAATAATTTAGAAAATCTAGATGTCGCGTATCAAATAACATTTGCAATTTATAATATAATTACGAAGATATAAAGCTTTGAAATTTTTCATACAACATTTTCAAAGCTTTATATCTTCGTAATTATATTATAAATTGCAAATGTTATTTGATATGCGACATCTAGATTTTCTAAACTATTTTACGAAGATATAAAGCTTTGAAATTTTTCATACAAAATTTTCAAAGCTTTATCTTCGTAATTATATTATAAATTGCAAATGTTATTTGATACGGGACATCTAGATTTTCTAAACTATTTTTCCATATATAAAATATTACTTTTATTAATACCGTCTACGCGTATTGTGCGTCAAACGTTTGTATCGTCTGAAACCACCTTAAGAGGGCTATCACAGTCCAGTGGCGACCTCATCACATTAAAAAAGATTTCTCAATAAAGAAAGCCTAAATTAAAAAAGTGCTCAACATTAAAACTACAAAAGCCTTCAAGCTATTTTCATAGAATACTTTTATAGGTTCTAAACATTCCACTTTTAGACAATTTCGAATAAAAACAAAAGCGACCGTTTTTTTTCTTTTTTAAAAATTTGTACTTATGTTTACCTTTAAAAAATCTATAAAAGTATTCTACGAAAATAGCTTGAAGGCTTTTGTAGTTTTGATGTTGAGCACTTTTTTAATTTAGGCTTTCTTTATTGAGAAATCTTTTTTAATGCGATGAGGGCGCCACTGGACTGTGATAGCACTCTTAAGTAAGATTATCAAGGCGAGGCGTTTTATTTTCTTAGTCAGGCTGTACCCACATCAGCATGTCGCGCTTGCCGGGCTCGTCGAGCAGCACCCTGTTGGAGCGCTTGATGGCCGGGAAGAGAGGCTCGGGCTCCGGCTCCGGCTCCGCGAGGGCGCCGGCCACCACCGCGAGCGGGGAGAACACTTGCCGCGAGCTCGGCGTCGAGCTGGTCAGGTCCTCGTCAGTGGATGAGTCGCTGTTTGAACTGGCAACAAATATAATGTAATACATTAATAAATAGATCAATTACACTTTATTACAAACTAAAACATTTTAACAATATAGGGATGATGACTGATCCTGGAAATCCATATATTGGGACGAATTACAAAAATAGGCTAAATTTAATAGCAAAATGTTCAAACGAAATTAGAAAGAAAAAAGTTATAAGCTATTGAAAAATGATTTTTATCATCTTCTATCTCATCATCATCATTTCAGCCGATGGACGTCCGCTGCTGGACATAGGCCTCCCCCAAGGATCTCCATAACGACCGGTCCTGCGCTGCCCTCATCCAACGTTTTCCCGCCGCCTTCACCAGGTCGTCGGTCCACCGTGTGAGGGGCCTACCCACGCTGCGCTTTCCGGTACGCGGTCGCCACTCGAGAACTTTTCAGCCCCACCGGCCATCGGTTCTGCGAGCAATGTGCCCCGCCCACTGCCACTTAAGTTTCGCAATTCTTTGGGCTATGTCAGTTACTCTGGTTCTTCTACGGATCTCTTCATTTCTGATTCGATCTCGCAGGGAAACTCCGAGCATAGCCCTCTCCATTGCCCTTTGGGTGACTTTCAGCCTTTTTATGAGGCCTTGAGTGAACGACCACGTCTCTGTTCCATATGTCATCACTGGCAACACACACTGATCGAAGACTTTCGTTTTAAGACACTGCGACACTGATATCTTCTATCTGTTTCGTGCAAAACAGGTGTTTGTATGACACATCTTCATGATTTGTATGACAATACTCAATTATGACGTAACCTTTGTTATATTTGCCTCATGCTCTAATCGTAAATTTTGAACGTCATTTTTTAAGATATTCAAAAATTTATTTCACTTTTAATAAATAAATATCTTGGACAATGTCACACAAATTATCTAGTCACATTTAAAGTACCAGAATCTAGCCTGGACTTGTATTACGATGACTAGACAACGATATAGAATACTTATATAGATACAAACATCCATGACTCGGGTACAAATATTCATATTCATCATACAAATATTTGTTCCTTACGGGATTCGAACCCGCGACCCTCGGCACAGCAGGCAGGTTCACTACCGACTGTGCTAACGGGCTGTCAAACTTTAACTTTAGTGTTTAAGAGTTTAAAAAAAAGTTATAATTTTTTTTTTGTGTTCATCCCTATTAAATATACAGAATAAGAATAGGTACAGATAAGGCGCTCTGCCCACACAGATAGACACAAAATAGGTCCACTACACAAACAGCAATGTACACTGAATTCTCATTGCACTGTCATGTTTATTAAATAGGGCTCTGGTGTTTAACTTCGGGGGTCTGTAGAGAAGATTGTTTTACTCTTAGTAGCCTATAAATAAAGGATAAACTAAAAGATAAGGACATACTCGCTCGAGTTGTTAGAGGTTGTGCTAGATCGTCCGCTGATCACGGGGTTCTTGGAGGTGGGTCCCTTCGGCTGTCCGTACGCGTGGCCTCGCACCACGAACGGGCTGAAGCTCTCCGAGAACGTAGGCGCCAGGTCGCGCAGTGTGTGACACATCTGTGGGGAGGGAAAGTTTACTAAATACAAGTGAATGCTAATAAAATGGGCTTGAAAACTTTCTGTACAGAAAATATATTTATGGCAAGTAACTATTTTTTTTAAACTTGAATTCCGTTGGCACAAAACAATGTCTTTATCAGCGAACTAGAAATAAATATCTAGTTTGCTGGTCTAAATAGTCTAAACTCTAAAAGCTCCGAATCAGTTCAGTAGCTTTTGAGTGATGCGTGCACAGATTTACAATCACAAAAACGATGTTAATGCATTGCATGCATGCAATTGCATTACATGCATTGCATTTGGGTCGAGATGGTAAAAATACAGTTTTGTATGAATAAGCTGATATTTTATTACCATTTCGACATTGGTCCTATAGTGATAGGATGGTGTAACTAAACCACACCTTTATATCGCTAGCATGTTTTGTAAGAACCTACATTCTGTGCCGCTCATTGCCCCTGGGCCTGGGCTTAATATGTTACAAATACAAATAATTTACTTTCCAATAAATAGGGTAGGTACAATGTCAGATGTTATAATTATAACTTCCCTAGTTACCTTCAATTCGAAGCACTCCTGGAAGACGGTGTACTCAAAGGGCCTGTTGTAGTCGTGGTAGGTGTCGACCATCTCCAGCGCGCCGCTGTCGCCCTGCATGCCGATGATCTCGCAGCAGAGCTTGCGCATCTCGTTGCATGGCCGCGGCAAGTGTTGTAGGACATCGTCGTCCCACCATTTCGTTAGCGACCTGTTTTGGAATTAAATTTTAATTTAAAGAAATCCTGGGTAGCTTCGTTAGATGCCTGTATTAATTAGGACTCTATTGAAGCGTGAATATCCTCTGACAGCAAGACCACTTATTCACCCTTAAGATTTGCAACGTCTCGCCGACTTGTTAAAAAAATTGCTATCAATCGCCTTACATCAGGCATGTCAAACTCAAAGTCACTGGTGGGCCAAATGCATAACGATAGTAGAATCAGTGGGCCGCAAAGAACACAACGATACAAAACTCATTGCATCTATCGTAGAACAGGACGATTAAAACAGAACGGTACTTATATTACAAGGGTAAAATTTTCAGGAACCTTGTAAAAAACGTCACAACATATAAAAAAAGTGAACGAGCGAAGCGAGCTCAAAATTTTTCACATCATGACTCATTGCAGTGGTGGTACAATATGTATAATATGAGTACATACGTCAAGTCTGCACGCTCGCGGGCCGCATCGGGAACCTATTCTTGAAATTGGGTAGGGCCGCAAGAAAACGCACAGCGGGCCGCATGCGTAAGCCAGATAGTAGATTATAAAGAGCGCATGCTGCTCCTCGAGTCTTGGAGACTGGGCCTTGATCGTAAACCTGCGAGAAGGTGCAAATCTAATGGGCCTATAACTTTACCAATCCAGCCAGAGTAGTAGAAGAACCAGAGTAATTGACGTAGCCCAAAGAATTGCTAAACTTAAGTGGCATTGCTCGCAGAACCGATGGACGATGGGGCCTAATAGTTCTCGAGTGGCGACTAGTTCTCAGTAATTAAATTAATTATCTTTATTTATTCAAAATAGTAGTTAATATTAAAGTTCTCGAGTGGTGACCGCGTACCGGAAAGCGCAGCGTGGGAAGGCCCCGCACACGGTGGACCGACGACCTGGTAAAGGCGGAGGGAAGCCGTTGGATGAGGGCAGCGCAGGACCGGTCGTTATGGCGACCCTTGGGGGAGGCCTATGTCCAGCAGTGGACGTCCATCGGCTGAGATGATGAACCAATCCAGCCAACACGCTCAACTGTATTCGTGAAGCTTGTGATGGATCGTTTAGAGTCTATAATCTTTTAGTAACTAGGGCGTAAGTATGTAATCTCTTAGTGCCTTAAGGCCTAAGTCTGAAACCCTTTTAGAGCATTAGGGTCTAAGTCCACAACCGTTATAACAGAATCCCATTCTATTCACAAAATTGTCAAATTACCTGTTACTAGGAATATAAACCATAGATTCCGGATGGTGAAGGTAGTAATCACTCTGGTACTCCCAGACGGGCGGCCTCGTCGAGTCCGGGATGAAGAGGCCCAGGAAAAGGTTCATCGTGTTCTGCTTCTCGGCATCGGAGAACGTGTTGGAGTAGTACCGACTGAGGGTCTGCATGATGTCGTTGCCGTGGGACGACCACGGCGCTGTTTTACGGTACGTTTTTATTCTGTAACAATAAGGAAACAGTTGCGACGGACGGCTCAATTACACCCTGGATGGTACTTGTATTAATGAGAATATATGCACGTGTGTAATGCCACTTTACCCTGTAGGACTCATTATTGTTGGGTATTGTTGGGTTGTTTATTGTCCCACGATGTTTCGTGAGGCAATCTGCATACCGCGAAGAAGAAACCCGATCTTGAAGATCGGGTTTCTTCTTCTTCTTTACTTTGAAGTAACCGGTAAACAATGCATGAGACATGCATCTACAGATGGCGTTAGAAAGAACACCTGTGCCCAGGGGTGCTATTTTTATCCGACTGCGCCAGACGTATTTTAAATTTTAATTCTAATTACTATACTACGAAAGATGCATAAACTAGTCCGATTGTGAAATTTATCGGGATGATGATTAGATTAGGTATCATCTTTGAACATGCTACAGTCTTCCTATGGGTGCAAGGGGCATGACGTGACCGTAAAACACTCTCACCTGTGAACTAATTGAGAGCCGCCGTATTGTAGCGCGAGGGTATCGCCGTGGTCCTCGTATAAACCCTCGAGCAGCCTGACGCAATCCGAGTCGAACTCTATGACCGGCTCACCGATCAGACCCAGGGCGTACAGCTGTAATCATTGTAATTATTTAGTAGGTCGAAGAATGCTTTGAAAACCAATGTCGCCGCACTTATACAGGGTGTAACAAAACACCCTAGTAATACTTAATGGGGTGCTTCAGACCATCAATCTGAACAACTTTCACCAAACTACTTGAACTACTTTCCCTTTCTTTTGTGTGGCTCCATAGCCAACATCGAGAAAAAATAAAAAAAATCTGTCGTCCCATACATTTCAGTCGAGACGGTACTGCAGTTTTGTATGAAAGAACTGATTTTTTTTTCGCGATTTCAATGTTGGCTCCATAGTGAAAGTTGTTCAGTTTGATGGTCTGAAGCACCCCCTTAAATATTACTAGAGTGTTTTGTTACACCCTGTACAAGTCTCACATCTCATCTCTTAATTCATGTCAACTGTGGGGTTGGTAGTTACAGCAATGTTTCTGGCCACCCAGAAAGGGATTATTATTCGTGACTTTCCAGCTCCCAATAAGTAACAACTTTATTTTAAAACGAGCTTTTACCCGCGACTTCGTCCGCATAAATTATATACCAGATTTTAAGTCAGATGATAAGCTATCAAACAAAAAAGTTTCATCAAAATCGGTTCAGTAGTTTTTGCGTGATACTCGAACAAACAAACACCCAAACAAACAAACAAACGAACAAACAAACAAACAGACAGACAAAAAATCAAAAAATTGGTGATTTGGAATCAGGGACATCTAAAAATCATATCGTAATCTTTTTTTTGTAAATATCTTCAATGTACAGACACACTTCTGTTACAGTTTTATAATAGTTTAGATAAGCAGAAAAACGTGGAATCCAATTATCACTCAGATCCAAAAAAAATTGCAAGGTTTTCAGTAGAAAAGCTTAAGTAGGAAAACAAATATGAAACTTTTTCTTTGTTAAATAAATTGAAAAAAAAAGTAATTAAATGTCTTCAATTTTTTTTTATACTGCTGTCCAGCAAACGAGCTATTGGTGGATATTACACACCTCCGCTCCGCTTTGGTGGATCCGGACCTTCCTGTGGGTTTCCACAGTATAGATAATGCTGATTTGCAGACTTTGCAGTTCAGTTTGGCGTGGTAATCTTTAAGACACATTATTTACCAATTGAAGTGAAACTATTATAAAACTGTAACAAAAATGTGTCTGTACATTGAAGATATTTACAAAAAAAAAATTACGACATTTTTTTTTTACCTGTCCCTGATTCCAAATCACAAATTTTTGGATTTTTTGTCTGTCTGTTTGTTTGTTTATTTGTTTTGGTGTTTGTTTGTTCGAGCATCACGCAAAAACTACTGAACCGATTTTGATGAAACTTTTTTTGTTTGATAGCTTAACTGAGATAAAGCTTGATCTGACTTAAAATCTAGTATATAATTTATGCGGACGAAGTCGCGTGTAAAAGCTCGTAAATAAATAAAAATACCTGATGGGCCAGAACGCACTTGCCGATAGCGAACTGGGCAGTGTTGGTCCTATCGAGGCAGTCGACGCAGTTGACGCGCGCCAGCCCGGTCTGCAGGCGGCCGTCCTGGTGCCCCGCCACGCCCGCCGGCTCCCCGTAGCTCCGCGAGCTGAGGAATATGCCCGTACGACGCACTACCGTGTGCGCTATTGTTGACAATCTGGGAAGGACACGGTGGAATAAGAGTAGCTGGAGTGGTAGCTGTAGCTATGAACTCTATTACACAAGTTAACATAACTATACATAAGTTCACGCTATTGTCACATGGTAGTAAGCAGAGACTGCCACAGAAAAGAGAACCAGTAGAAATATCATGAAAACTTCTTAGTTCATAAAGGTGTTAGGTGTTTCATCTGTTGGTAACCCTAAATAAATAAATAAAATAAATAAATAAACTAGCGGGATAAAAAAAATAAAAAATCGTATCAAATGAAATTCAACCTTATTCCATAAGTCTTAATATGATTATATGGATTATGAATTTATGACTGAATCTTCTTAAAATTGTCATAGCAACTTATTGAACGAAATATGGACGTCGCGTGGCTAGAGGGCTCACGAGTAGACGTTTTTCGTTCGTCTCGCGAATTAAGTGGCTACGTCAGTTTCGGGTGTGTTTTTGTGTAAAAACAAGGCCTTTAGATCGCCATATCTATTACCACAATTCAATTTCAAGCACTTTTGATCTTTTAACTAGATATTGGCAAAATCATCAGCACTATGATGGAGCCACAATTTTAAAATTAGAATAGAATGGAAAGATATGGGGGGGTAACCAATATCAGTTGCATGGGGGCTGCTCTTACACCGGCTCTTCATTCTCGCCGAGAACGAGCGAGACAGGCCGAGAACGAGAGTGTGGATGCCCTTCATTGTTCTCGTGGCGTCGTAAGCCATAGTAATTTTCCTTGAAAGTTCTCGCCGAGGCAGGGTTCTCGGCGAGAGTGAAGTGCGGGCTTTACATGCTACTTCTATTAAGGCTAAGCCAGGTTCTCTGTTCTGTGAAAACTACGATCCGCCGTACTACGTACCATGTGTACACGCTACGATTCTGACGTCTTTTTAGCCTCACTTCTATCACATCATCTATCTTTTCATGCACTTCATACTTTTACTTCACCGATAGTTTTATACTTGCGAATAGTTCCAAAGTACTGTATTGCCGTGGCAGTATAATTATGACCGAGACCACACATGTAATAAAGAGCAGAGCACAAACTTATTATGCAGGCACTCACTATACTCTCGTGAGAACTTTTCAGGACTTCCTAGGAAAAATATTACGTCTTACGAAGCCAAGAGAACAATGAAAGGCATCCACACTCTCGTTCTCGATCCCTCTCGTCGGTTCTCGGCTGTATGTAGTCCGAGCTAAAATTCAAAGCTTTCTAAAGAAAAGATCACACTCACTTATCAAGAACCTTAGCATCAGCCCCTTTATTCTTCCTAGCCATATCCAAGTGTATGTACTGGACAGCATGTTCTGGAGGCAAGAACTGATTCAGATACTTTATAGCGTTGCTTATGACGTCCGTCAACAGAGACTCGTGTTTCTTCTTCTCTCTTTTCTTCACCAGGTTGAGGAACATGATGGGAGAACCGTATCTTCTCATGAGGTTGTTGAGATGCTTCCCGGGTATTTCAGCAAATGGGTCGCTCAAGTCTATAGCTATTTGCGGCTTTGGCACCATTTTGGAAACATCTTGCGACCAGAAGCTTGGTATTGAACCTCGCATTTGGACAAAGGAACTGAATCTGCAAGACATAATTGTACTCGTTAATTTCTTTATAATCAATACAAAGGGAAGTAGATGATATAATTATAAAATCGCACAAAAAAAGCACCGTATAAACACTTTTCGCACGACTATTTTACGGCATGCCAACTTAGCAAGGAAAAAAGCACGCGTCGCTAGTGACCCCTGCCCGCGTCCCTCGCAACCCCCTAGCTAATTTTTAGACTCGTGTAAACGCGTCATGCTAATCGTTAGCACGGTTTTCTCTAGCAAATCCATTCGCATGCGAACAAATTGGCGCTGGAAATTAGCAGCGTGTAAACGAAAGCGTGCCGTGCTTTTTTTTCGTGCTAAAAAATAGGTGCCGCGAAATTGTCATCGTCTAAACCAACCATTAAGGGCCTATGTCGAAAAATAATTTAAGCGAAACGGGCGTGTGATAGCTTATATTACTGCCAGATGCGAGAGAAAGAGATGGGGCGGCGCGCGCGCCTGGAACGAATCAAGCGAAAAAACAATCTTTATTTAATTGTGATTGTACTATTTATGTAAGTTCAATTCTGCTCTAATCAAAACTTAAATAATAGCAATCTCTTTTTTTTAAATCAAGTCTCATGTTTCTATTATTCACCGTTTAGCAGTTACAAGCGTTTATAGACAAAAACGGAGGCTACTTTGGCTTGTTTTTCTATCGAGAAAATTTGTCTTAATCGTGTTTTGGCTCTAATCAAAACTTCAATTATATGTTCAATTTACACATATCCGCAAATCATACTCCTACTGTTAGTACTTCATGATATATGGAGCTTTGAAGAATCCTATTTTTTTTACATAGCCCCTTAAAGAAGTGGTTTTCTCATTAGCCACTTCATTTCACAAATCTGGTTTTCGCAGTAGTGCAAGTTTCCTAACGATGTTTGCCGTCGTTGCCGTTAAGAGCGGTCCATATTACATACATAAGTTGCAACACATTCTCTGTTAAGTTGTCAAGCAATACAATGTAACAACAATTTACCTTCCAGCTGAGAATGAAGAAACCATAGAATCGTGAACTATTTGTTCCGTCTCCACTTCATTCGCGACATCACCGTGCATATTAGCACCTCTTTTCAAGAACCTCGTGCCGGCATATCTATTGCTTCTCCTGGCTATTAGAGTCAGGTATATCGGTCGACCGAAGATGTTCAAATTGCTCTGCTCTATGAACCCGTGAACGATGTAAAGGATCCAGTCGGGGTGTAGGTGTGAATGGACTGTAGACAACAGGTGGCTATTCCAAACAAATCTCCATTCTGGGACGGTGCGGACACCGAATTCTAATCTTTGACTCTTTTGACTGAAATGAAAGATAAATAATGCACTTATGTTAAAAACTTAAAATTAATTATAGATCTTTTTGTTTTGGTAACGATGTTCCCGTCAATCCATCTACAGGTGTCTAGACATTGAACCCGCAGACACATCCCAAAGGTACAAATTATACACCACTAGTTATTAAGTACTACAAAAATTTTAAGAGTGTATTCAGACAATGAAACTAAACAACTTTCCCTAAGGAACATTGGTCGAAAAACGAGAAAATTCCATACAAAAGTTGTGAGCCGATCGATTTTCTATTGAAGATCCAATAATTTTTTTCGTTTTTCGACACAACATGTTCCTGGAAAGTTCTTTAGTTTCATTGTCTGATTACACACTAAAAAAATCTTGCTGTACCTACAGACAGGGCTGTTTCGGCGGCTTGTCGCCGTGTTCGTTGTGTAGACACCATAATGTACATACATTTGATTGGCGAATGGAAAAACATTGAGAGTTAGTTTTTATAAATCACATCCATACTAGAAAGTTCAGACAATTATTAAGGTACCAAATAGAAATACTCAAACATTTTACCCAGTGTTCTTCTGTCTCTCCATCAACTGCCTTTTCCAAGTCTCAAAGATGTCCTCATCATCATCATTCTCCCGACAGGTACATTTCTTCTCCTCGACGCTCTGAGACGAGCTTGATCTCAAGTTAGAATGGTACACAGCTGCGGTCACCGGTTTAGGGAACAACGCTGGAGCAAGCTTTCTTGGAGGCGCCATGTTCATTTGTAGTGTATGAGTGATATCGTAACTATAGCTGTAGTAAAAATTAGTCGACAGATCTATTGCTTGAAACATCTTGAAATATCTCTGTTCGTCCGGATGCTGAGGTTTACTGGTCTCGTTTGGAATGTATATAGTGGTGGAGTCTTCTATTTTGTAAATGGAATGTGAGCCGATCATGGCAATCTTTCGTCGTTTCGTCACTAGGATTATGTAGTAGCCTTCCAGGAATCTTATAAAGCCTGGAAAGAATGGGAGAGTTACTATTAGAATTACATTTAAATATTTTTAGACGCCACCCCACTTTTTTAAGCATATTATTTGATTGAACCAGTATTAAACTTTACATAAACTTTTGTTTCGACTGTATTCCTCATTTGGGGTGGTCAGAGGCTTTCCTATAACTTACTATCCCTTCAAGTGTTTAATTTGCAAGGTTTCTCTTCTGGTGGGTGGGTGGTGGTCTAAGGGTTCTTTCAGAATATCTCTGACTAGCCCCTCGGGGAATATAATCGTGAGCATATGCTGTGCTATGCTCTTCAAGTATATTTTGAGCTCTATTATCCTGTAATTCATATTTATATTTTCCATTTCCAGTATAATATTTACGTACAATGACACTATGTATGTCTCTCTTACAACAATATTACACAAGATATGATCCGTTCAGTTATTGGTGTTTTCAAGTAAAAGACAATGCGGGTTTTGTATGGAAGGTTGGCGGCTTATTTTTCGCCGTTGTTTTTAGCGCGGCCAGCAACCAAACTTGAATATTTTATTTCAGAATAAAGTAACAAACAAAACTTATTAACATGTATATCCCTAAACTCAGTCCGGACGGAGATATAAAGGCTTGAAGTTGAAAATATTACCATTACGAGCATTTCAAGCATTTATATCTCAGTTCGGACTGAGTTCCGAGATATTTGAAATAACAAGTTTTGGTTTTAACTGTATTCTGAACTATAATATTCAAGTTTGATTTGATGGCCGCGCTAAAAAAAGAAAAAAGGCGCCATTTTTAGGCATAGGCTTTTTCAAGCCCACACAATGCATGCAATAGTATGCTATCCTATCTGTTTCTAATATCTATCTATATGTTTTCAAATAATTGGCCTGTCTTTAAATCCTGATCAGGGATACTCAGATGCTATTCACCAAAAACATACCAAACTGAGAATTTTGAAAAATCATGTTCGAATACAGTCTGCTAAATATTTTTAAAATTTAAGTCTATTACCAACGATTCCAAATGCAGAAACAAGTTTATTGATTCCCGTAGTAGAACGTCCCCCGGTCCTCGAGTTCCCGAACCCGATCATGTTGAGCAACTGATGGATCTCCTGCTTGTTGTACTCCACTTTGTCATCTACAAGTATCAATTCCCTAGGGTCCGTACGGTCTATTTTGAGGACCCTAAATCGTGTCTGGGTGTTGTTCGACCCTATTAGGTAAAATCTCTGAAATGTTTCAAAAAAATTTATGATGAAGAGCGAGAGAGAGAGATATGCGTAAAACTAATGATAACAAAAAATTAAATGTTTTAGAAAAGTGTATTTAAATTATTAAATTTATTAATCCATACTAACATTTTGAAAGTGTGTTTGTATGTTTACACAACTAAAATATTAAAACAAATTCAAAGAAAAGAAAGTTTGCAGTTTATCTCAAATACAATACCCTCCTTCTGGGGCAGACGGGTAAAAAGAAAACAAATTCTCCATGCACTATGACACGGACAAAAGCCAAGTTTAAAGAAATTTATAACTATACATCATCATCATCACCCTATCATTGTCCTCTGCTGAACATAGGCCTCATAAATAAAATTTTGTGAAATTGGTTTCATGAGATTCTGTGAAGTCTTTAGTATAATTAAATAATGGTACAGACATTCTACAATCGGTGAGCAGACAAAAGGCCAATTGGCAACTCTTAATCAAACATCAAAACATGCGCTTTGTGTGAAAAATTGTACTAAATACAATGGAACTTGAATACATGAATGGACACCGACTGGGTCTAGTACTAAATTCTCAAAATAAGTGTCTGAAAGTAACCTTCACAAACCTAAGTATGTATAGTAATATAAATAAACCAACCAAAAACATTGAGAATGCTGAAATTTCATTTTCATTTTGCTTGCAGTTTTTACCCCATCGTGGCACGGCATGTATACGTTGCATAGTCAGTCGATCAAACAAAGACTGTCGCGTAATTGGTTCTCTTTATACATTTAGGTGCTCTTTTGGTTTGGACACTTTTGAGCGCGGACCCGACGTCCAGTAGTTGGTAAGTCAATGACTAAATACTAACAAGTGATATCATCAACATTTCATAACTTTTTATAGTTTGTCCCGTTATTAAAATAGTAGGTATTCTAGCTAAAGAATAACTGAAAATGTGAGTGAAGTGTTATTTTCAAGTTTTTTTACTAAAAAGATAAAACTAAAATATCTTGACTATTATAAAACTGTAAATTTGAAAAAAGAATTTAGTTTGTTTGGGTATTTGTTTGTTCGAGTATCACGCAAAAACTACTGAACCGATTTTGATGAAACTTTTTTTGTTTGGTAGCGTAACCACAGTATAAGAAAGAGTATCTATTACGAGATACAGTATGGACACTCCCTTCCGCCCACCAACATTTTACCTCACCCCCTCTATCGCCCTCTGGTTACCACGGCAGTTACCTGTAGCCTAGATTGTCACCATCTAGAATTTAGGTTTTCGAAACAAAATGAATATAATCTTAGGACAAAGGATAAAAACTCTGTTTGAATAGACGGGTGTCGAAGAGTTTTATTTATGAAAAAGTCATGTTATTGCAGCCCTAGACTCCATTTCACATGTGCTGACGTCATCTTGTCAATTTCAATTTTTTGTACGCAGTGTCCGGGCTGTGGCGTAACATCTGACTTAAAATCTGGTATATAATTTATGCGGACGAAGTCGCGGGTAAAAGCTCGTATTTTATATATCCGCTAACCTACTAGGTAGGTATTTCATTTCAAAAGTCAGGTATTATTAATCTAGAAAGTTTTCCTTAGGTAGTGTGTTAATTAAAAAGGGGCAGTTCATGAATAGCTTTGTATTTGCATTTTGCTAAGTTGTCTAGTTTATATAAGTTTGTTTAGCTCTAATTATGATTTTTTTTTTGGTTCAATTCAAGGTAAAGCGATTATAATATCGCATACAACCGATGTCTTGAATAAATACTCTCATTTATAGCAATTAAAACGTTGGTGTTCGACGTTTCAACGCTTCTTTGGAGTTTTTGGAGGCAATCGAGAAACGCAGCGCTACAAAAGAACGGAACACTTTTCCTGTTCACGACCCACACCATCATATTTCACTGAACTGTATATTATTCACTTGCACGACACTTTGTTACGCAAAACAACACCGATTTTACGAACCAAAACTCACTATAAACAATAAAAATTCGATGAAATATGAGGACTCCAAACGTATCTGTTCAAATCCCGCCAAAAACTCCCTCTAATTATGAACAACATAACGTTACGTTTCTTTTTATTAATATATTTATTACTTACCGCTTTAGTTTCATAAAGAGCAATTCTTTGAATGGAGCTGATGATGGGGTGGAACATAACACTTTGTTTAGACATCTTAAAATATACTTTATTTGATAATGCTTCGATAAACGACTAATACGAACATTCGATTATTTAATTTGGATACTGATTGAAGCTTGCTATTTATCGGAAAACAATTATAATGTGCAAAATCGTATTTTATTCAACAATAATTTTCGCAACAATCACAACACAAATGCATTTTTATTACTTTTTAAATGCAAAATTCTTCAAGACCTATTTCGAGACCACCGCTTCTCCTTGTAGAATCGAAATAAAAAAGTATCTTATAGCGGCGTAGGTGTAGTGAAAGCATTTGAAAATGACAATCTTTGTCGAACCATAAAAACGGAACGTTATCTGTCAGCTGTCAAAAAAAACATTGCCAGTCCTACAAAAATATTCGTAAAGATTTACGAATATCCGTCCTACCTAAATCCGTAGATACCGATTTTTGGCTACCAGCACGCATGACGGTTTTCTCGTTTTGTCGCTTAGGTCGAGATTCAGAGACGATTTTTAAGTCTTAGTTCGAACTCCCGTATGTCAAAATCCATACATTTTGACCCTACTTAGTTCGAATTATGACTTAAAAAATCGTCTCTGAATCTCGGCCTTAGTCGTGCGGGTCATGCTAGCAGATTCAAAATAATTAATTCTGATTTACGGTATGAGAAATACCTACATCTACTTCAGAGGAAAGATCTCTTTATTCTAAAGCATAGAGACCGCATTAATTTACGATAGTAGTTAGTCTCTTTTATAATTATTATGACGTTCTTTTAATAGTAGAAAGAGACGGAACTATAAATGTTTGTTTATGCGGCTGTCCACTTCTTTTTTGTGCTAGCACAGAATAGGTAATAGTTTATAGTTCTACATACAGAACGGCCACTCCCCGCCCCCCTGTGACTTGTAGATTTCTCACCTCCCCTCCAGTGTCGGTCTGGGACTCAAAAAACTACCGGGAAAATTCAAACAAGCGGCCCACTGACTTTTTCCCCGACCATGGCAAAGTCAAAAGAAAGGGCATGGATGGGCGTAGCAATTATTTTTTCCCAGGGCGTAGAGAGGCTAGGTATAGGTTGCAAAACAATCCAGGAGCTAGGAGAGCCGGAGCGAGCGAAGCGAGCTCGAGTTTTTCACAATCTAAAATATCCAAGCTAGCGAATCGTGCTTGAGATTTTACTACAATACGACTAGGTCGTTACAATAAAAAACGTGTGTGACAGAAGAAACATGGTTCCATAAGCGACTAAAAACCAAGAGCGAGTGAAGCGAGCTCGACATTTTAATATGATATTTTGGCCATTCCAAATCTGCAATAAAAAGTATATGTAAGTCCTGGAGCTTGAGATTTTACTCCAATAAGGCTAGGTCGTAAATCAAGAGCAACGAAGCAAGCAATGACCACACAATCCAGGAGCGAGCGAAGCAACCTCGTAGATTTACTGCAATGCCAATACGGCTAGGTTGGGAATTAGGAGCGAGCGAAGCAAGCTCGAGATTTTACTGCAATGTGACTTGGGACTAGGACGCCGCAATACCACCAAGAACAAGGAGCGAGCGAAGCGAGCTCGAGAATTTGCTACATTGTGTTTTTTAGGGGGATGATCCTGTGATAATTAGACCATTTTGATCCCCAGATTTCGATATTGGTCCCATGGAAACAGTTACTTACTCAGTTTGATGCTCTGATCATCTCCTTAAACCACCGTCAGCGTATGAAGAAGGACCCTACGATATGCTGGATTTAAAACCAGGAGCTTTCAGCTCATGCCGAAATCGAGTAGACATGTCCGTGAAACAAAAAGATTGAGCGAGCGTAGCGAGCTCGAAAATTCGCAAAATAAATGACTACGCAGGGGGCCTCCGACTCAGTTTCTTGCTGAACATATTTTGGCCTTGTTTTGAATTTGATCAAAAGGGTTCTCCAGTTTTGGAGGCCCCTCCAACCAAACTTATGATTAGAGAGCAAAACAAAACTGAACGAGCGAAGCGAGCTTGCAATTTTGCAATAAGCACATTTTTCTGAATTTCCTTGACTTTTTAAGAAAATGAAAAAAAATTTACTTAGTTGTCGATTATTTTATTGTAGATTTCTTACATTTTTTTTAAAGTTTCTCTTTTTAATCCTGGGGTGGGCCAGAAAGATTCTGGAGTGGGCTGAGCTTTGTCATTTGTGGGATGAAAATTAATAGGGAAGAAGATCTGGGCCGGACCGGCCCACGGGGGTACCGGCCCACCGGGAAAAGTCCCGGTGTTCCCTGGGGCCAGACCGACGCTGCTCCCCTCACACTCTCTGTGGTAACTTGAGGGAAGCCAATCAAGGGAATGCAGTCAGGTGCGCGCACCCGTTGGATTTGACTACATTAAATATATTTTATTTTTCTCCTCACAGTAAAAATAAACGTTGGAAAATAACGCTAAATTCACATTTTGTGTGATTCTTTAGCTTAAAAACTATTTTTAATAACAGAATGAACTATTAAAAGTTACGAAATGTATAATGTAGTTCATACGATGCATGTTAAGTCAACCCTACACATATGTCATGCACAATTTTCGCAAAGTGCGCATGTGCGAACGTCATCATGTCAAATATAAAACGTTGTTTGAAGTGCCGGACCTGTGGTGCTAGTGTGTGTGAAAAGTGACCGTAAACCATAAAGGAATCATATAGAGGAACTGACAGCTGAGAGAGCGAGATGTACCTAGCGGCGCCACTGTATAATAGAAAGAGATACGTGACGCGAGGCAATGGAACCGTTTTTGGGAACTTGTCAGCACAATCGACTTGGTAAATATTCGTGCTCTGTGAATAATTAGTGAATCTAAAGTGAAGTCGTAGATTATTTTGTGAAATATACTAACACTATTTCATTAAATTACCTACGATTTCACGTTAGATTCACAATTATACACAGAACTCGAAGTTTTAGGGTGCCGATAAGTGCCAACAAATGCACAAAAAACGGTTTCATTTGAAAACTCATGTCAGTTACTCTATTCCGACAAGTATAATAGTTAACTTTATGCCGTAAACATAAGGGCAAATGTCACTTGGATATCTTTTGTCCATACTACTTGACACCACACACTCAAACACAAACCTCAAAAAAGTGGGCATTCTTGCAATGGTATGGCTCCCTCCCTCTATGCCTTTAGGTATAATCTCTTTGATATCTACAATGAAAATAGTGAAATAAATTTTTACATTTTTACTTCTTTTTGTCTGGACATAATTTCCAATAGGATTTTAAAAAATCGGATGTTGCAACACTGTCTGCCAAAAATGTTTTTAATCCAGAATACAGAGGGCATTACTTGTCTAAAAAGACTGTAGAAAAGAGACAAACTGACAAACACGTTCACGACCCGTTCGGTTCCAGGGTGATCGGATTGAAACACCATAGACGTAGATATACCATGAAGCTATTACCTATTCTGTGACTATGTTTCAAACTTTCAACTAGACTAAATAAACATAAATAAAAAGGACAGAAAAACCGGTATTGAAGCTGCGAAATTCCGACTGCAAAGGACATCTGGCACATAATACCCAAAAATGTATAACCGTCCTTCTATTTTTATTAGGGACTATGGAACTCTAGAAACTAACTGCAGGCATTAGTTTATTTTATAATGATTTATTAGTTTTTATCATTTTTATATAAAAAAAACCATTGTGCTTGCAACACCTCCTACCTCCTCCTATTAAACAACATTGACAGACGATTGACAGCCATGTTGGGGTTGCTGCTTTTTTATAATTTATTAATAATAAATGATTAAATAACTCGTTAAATAAAAATAAATGATACTATCTGAGTCGTTTTTATAAAACCTCATAATTTATTACACATTTGACTTCAGTCAAAACTTATATACATTTTAAGGTATTTTTTCAGGGGAGAGCGGCGGTTGTCCTTTAGTTAAGTACTTACCTATATCTAGAAATAAACCCTAAGATTATTATAAAAAATAGTTACAATATAATTACCTACTAACAGATAAAAATTTAATCTATTGGACGGATATTTTACATTCAGTCAAGTTTTCTTCAACAGCTAGGTCCCAGCTGCTAGGCTAGGATATCAAACCATGCCAAAATGGACTACTTTTATCTTAGGCTGTTTCTGAGCACCATTTTCTGCAAAAAGAAAAATATAATAATCAATATTTACATTCCATCAATCCCTAATATTATAAATGTGAATGTAAGTTTGTTTGTTAGGCTTTCACACGAAAACTACTTAACCGATCATCATGATACTACCATACAACTACCATATATTCTTTTAGGTATTAGTCACTTTCAATTGTGCTTGCAACACTTCCTACCTCCTCCTACTAAACAACATTGACAGACGATTGACAGCCATGTTGGGGTTGCTGCTTTTTTATAATTTATTAATAATAAATGATTAAATAACTCGTTAAATAAAAATAAATGATACTATCTGAGTCGTTTTTATAAAACCTCATAATTTATTACACATTTGACTTCAGTCAAAACTTCTATACATTTTAAGGTATTTTTTCAAGGGAGAGCGGCGGTTGTCCTTTTGCTCAATAGGCAGGCAGGGATACTCACAAAACTGGAGAGCAATCGCGCTAAATAAAGTCCGCCACATAACATACATACGGATTCCGAATCAGGATTACGATTTCGTATGGATTTTCCAGTATCAAATACTAGGTATACAAAATTACAATCCTTCACGAGTAGCTTGACAACCCGCGATAGCCGTGATACGGCTTTATCACGTCTTTTATCTCGTTCGTTCGCGCGCAAACGTAGATCCAACTAAACTATATGACTATATAGATTTAACTAAGTACTAGGTAGATTTAACTAAGTACAGTACATGGTAGATTTAATTGAGTACTTGCTGGATTTAACTGAGTACCTACATTTTACTAACGACTTACTTGGTAGATTTAACAAAGTACAAGTTGGATTTAACTAACCACATGGTAGATTTAACCGAGTACATTTAACTACTTGGTACTTTGGTACACAACAACAAAGTACATGGTAGATGTAACTAACCACATGGTAGATTTAGCGAAGTACTTGGTAGATTTAACTAAGAACTTGGTAGATTTAACTGAGTACCTACATTTTACTAACGACCTGCTTGGTAGATTTAACAAAGTACACGTTAGATTCAACTAACCACATGGTAGATTTAACCGAGTACATCTAACTACTTGGTAGATTTAATAAAGTAAATTTAACTAAGATTTAACTAATATTATATTATAATAGTATATTTAACTTTCTACATATAGTAACTAAATAACACATGGTAGGTTTAACTAAGTACATGGTAGATTTAACTAAGTACTTGATAGATTTAACTAAGTACTAGGTAGATTTAACTAACTACATGGTGGATTTAACTAACTACATAGTAGATTTAACTAAGTAACACATGGTAGGTTTAACTAAGTACATGGTAGATTTAACTGAAGACTTGGTAGATTTAACTAAGAACTTGGTAGATTTAACAAAGTACTTGGTAGATTTAACTGACTACAATCAATGTACTAGTACAGTTATTTAACTAACTACATGGTAGATTTAATAAAGTAAATTGTAGATTCAACTAAACATGGTAGAGTTGGTAGAGGTTGTGGACCATGATGGTCTAACTACATGGTAGATTTTAATGTATATGGTAGATTTTAATAAGTACTAGGTAGATTTAACTAACTACAAATGAAGATTATTAGAATCACCCCCAACCTGAATAAACATTCCTGGGAAAAGTTTTTGTTTTTCTACAATTAAATAAACGATTAACGGTCCTTTTCTATGACCTTTACAATGTCTCTTAAGCTGAGATTCAGAGACGATTTTTAAGTCTTAGTTCGGACTCCCGTATGTCAAAATCCATACATTTTGACCCTACTTATAAACTATGACTTAAAAAATCGTCTCTGAATCTCAGCCTCAGTTCGTTGCGGCCGGCGGCCCGCTGATTGTACTATTGCATTATGCATTTGGCCGAGCAATGACTTTGAGTTTCCCAAGGGACCTTAGTATTTTTTATTAATTTTAACTTGATATCTCCACGCATTTCAGAGAAAAAGGGTCTTGACAGACAGACAGACAGACGGACAACAAAGTGATCATAAGATCACCATAAGGTGTTATAAGGTTTCCGTTTTTTTCCTGTTGAGGTACCGAGCTCTAAAAATAGGTAAGACAGACAGACGGACAAGCAGCGTAGCGTTTTCATCCCAAAAGAATGCAATAATTTGTTTTGTGTTTCTTATTTACTAAAAGTAGGTACGATAATAAAATAAATAAAAATAACAACTAAAAGTTTACTTCCTTTCGGAAGATGTCACACGTTGATGTCTGTTGTATGGAGATAAATGTAATCTTTTCTGCTCGCTACATTAGTTTGTGGCTCTTACAGCTCTTACAAAATGCTGTCTGTAATAGAGCAAGATATTAAACACTTCTCTACTGCTACCTCAGACAAAGCTTTTAGCGAAGCTCTTTAGGACTATGGAGAGCCAATTAAAGTTAAGAAAAGAGCTAAATACTTTGAAGAGGTGAACACTTAGGCCGAGATTCATTTTTAATCTTAGTTCGAACTTTCGTATGTCAAAGACTAAAACTACTACTTAGACTAAAACTCACTCTAAAAAAACGTCTCTGAATATCAGATAGCTATTTTGCTTGTTTTATAATGGTCTGCACTGTACCTATCGTTTTAGTATTTCAACATGAAAATTCTCATTGACGATGATGGGATGGGACACCTAGTTGGTTTACTACACGCTGTAGCTGTAGTAATATAATACAGGTTTCAAATGGAACAAAGCATATTCAAAGTTAGGTACCAACACATATGTGACGATACATTTCGTAACGTCAAGGTGCCACTCCCAGCCTTACTTAAATATTTGTGTGGATTTGCAACTGGGTCAAACCTGTGGCCCATTTATATATAACTAGATCTAGCTAGTATGTATACCTACTACAAATCCTAATCCTGCTCGCTCTATGCAGCAGGCAATATCTCAGGAATTTGCATTCTAAGGGATTTAGCAAGATGACCTGATTGGGCAGCAGCGAGTGAGACGTTCATTGCGCGGTTCCATGTGTGTAAATGAGGCTTCATAGTGGAGGCTTCGGAATAGTGCCAGGAGCTGGAGCGCAGGCGCGGGAGGGCGCTGGCGTCGACTCGCGGCAGTCCCGCGCGCGTCTCCGAGCCCGCACCACCTGTTTCACGTTCTTTGTACTCTCTGACGCAGTGTCCGCTAACGAACTGAATGAAATACACGCCGCTAACATGACTTCAGATACTAATTGCCTTATAAGAGTGCTATAATCGTTGTTTAAGTGATAATAAGGAATAGTGTTGGTTGGACCGTCGCTGGTAAACAACCGGTCCAGATAGGGAAGCTGCGTCGGACTCACGCCCGACTACAGTGGAATGCGGCAATTTTAACTACTGCGGACCACGGGACCCCTTTACGAATAGGGATCGACCGACTACTGCCCATACAATAAAGGTGAGTTTTACTGTACCTACCTTTTCAGCTAAGTACTTTATGTAGGTAAGTACCTGAGCTGCGTGGAGACTTGAAGTCAAAATATATTTTTTTTCAGCTGAAATAACACGGCTAAGAGTTCAGTGTACCTTTCTTTATCTAGCTAGTTGTTCTTATAAAGATTTAGGTAGTTGAATTAACAACTAATAATGTACCTATTCCTTATAGTACGATTATCTCCAGGGTTACTCAGTCATTCTTTATACCTACCTCACAGATCAGTAAGCCTACCTAAAGAGATTATCGCAAGGTAGAGCAAGAGCATTACAATTTACATGTAGGTGTTGCGTTCATTGATCTTAAACAGAGATTACCTTCTTAGAAACTACAAAATAAACTGCAGTTAATGTGGAATTTCTAAATTAAATTTTGTAACTATATCTTAGATGTTTTTTTAGCGAATGAACGCGAAATCTGATAACCTTGCTCGTTAATTATTAACATCACCAAAAACAATATTATCCCGTTTTTGAAAGTGGCTTTGCACTAAAGTTCCTCATTTCGAATGAAACATCTTAACCACGTTTAACGTTCTAAAATTGCGAAATGCTCGTAATGTCAGAGCAGGTACTTTACTATACAGAACGGATTAAGTAAGATAGATCACTTTCTTTTCGACCATTGCCGAATGCTGCGCGCCGGCGCAGAATGAGATCTATTCATCGTTCTCATGGTACCTAACGATCAACGGTAGGTGAGCAAATGAAAAGACAAAATAAAATACTGTTATACCTACTAACAATTTTGGTAAAGGTACATTGGTACCTACAGCTTGCTTGTGCTTGTAAGAGGGAGGTTACACGGTCAGTATTTCATCAGTCTGGTCCATCAGTCTGGTCATGTATATTTGATTTGAAGGGAAACTGACTCGAGATTGACCCGACTAACATGGTGCTTCAGTATATCAGTTTCCCTTCAAATCAAATAAACATGACTAGACTGATGGACCAGAATGACGAAATACTGAACGTGTAACCGGGCTCTAAGATTCGATCTTCAACATCTGTAGGTAGACTTATGTCACCCACGGTCTCCTTCTTGATTGCATTACTTTTTAGATTAAATAATCAATTCTCCTAAAAAAACCTGTAGGTAGGTAATAGGTAAATGGAGGGATTAGTTAAATGTCCTTTAATTGTAGTAAGTACTTTTGCCCGTGACTTGGGTCCGCCACATACATGCGGAGTTGCAATTCGGAATCCTAAATCAAGATTACGATTTCGTATGGAACGATTGCGTTCGGAATTGCGGAGGTATCAAATTCTACACAAAATCAAAATTCTGATTTGGAATTCCAGATTGCAATTCCGTATGTGTGTGGCGGACCATAAACACATAGGTACATTCCATTAGGAAAGCAGAGACAGGTTTAATTTCAAAAACCAATATTGCAAATCAGAAATTTTGTCTAATGGTGATTGAGCAGAAATACTTTACAGAGAACGAAAGCTAATTTGCAATTTAGCAGCTAAATTACTGATGAGGAAGGCCAAGGAATATTGTAGAGTGCGTTGGGAGAGGCTTAGATATGTTCAGCAGTGGATCATAATAGGATGATGATGATAATTCTCATCGATTCTATTACTATGGTTATAGTGTCTTGAACCGTCATGCGCCGCGTCTCCAGTATTACGTCCTTTGCCGAGGTCCTTAGCCCAGATTCGAGTCACATTATATAGGTAATAGGGTCTCCAGAGTTAGAATCCCACCAAATGTAGAGTAGTCATCAAAATGTTTCCTGAGCAGTATGTGAATGTAACTTTATTAAAAAATTATCGATCATTCTCCTGCTCTTATCCCATTATTTGGGTTCGGCGCGAATATGTCATCTATCATCTTCCATTAATTAGCCGTAATTTCCGCTGCTCCCTGAAAAGCATAGTGCAGATTAATTTAAAAAAAAATTATTAAAGTATTAAAAATATTAAAATGTATAACGCAATGTGTAGGTATATTCAAAAGTATAAATGTATATTAACTACCTATATCCTATAGGGTGTATATTAGTCGAAACAAAAAGCTGACCTTTTGGGAGGTCTTTGCCCTGCAATAGCAATCTTATAAGGTTGGTTAAAATAAATAAAAACATCTTCTATAAGCTCAACATTTTTACACCTCGGTTAAGCTTATTAAAATTCTAGTGTTTACCTACTTTCATTTTTCAAAAACTGGGTTAAAATGAAAGTATAACATTTTTTCAGTTGATTTAACGGTAAGCTCAAAATCTGAGTCTTGATCAAAGTGTGGGCAGCGACCAAACGTGCGTGGGAAAGCTCAATGAGATTGAGTGCTACTTGGACAGGCGTGGGTTGAGGATGTCACTTCACTACACGTTTAACAACACATGCTATAATTTTTTTATATTATTATGAAAAGGTTGACTCTACTAAAGCTAATCGTGAGCTAATCTTATATTTTGTTTCTCCCTGATTCTTTGTCATTATAAATCATAAGCCTTTGAACTTTTGGTTTCTATAGTTTCTCATATTAGCATCCAATGGACTTAAAGATTAATTAAATAGGTAGGTACTCCAGTTCCATTAACTCTGCTCGTTTCAGCTCGTTTCATAAAATTTAATTTGATATGCAATTACCCTTCCATTACCATACGTATATTGCTCCAGGTTATCTATACACTGTGGAATCGTGGTCGTCCGACCATCAAACTGAACAACGTTTACTATGGGACCAACAGTGAAATCGCGAAAAACATCAGGAGTGCGATTTTTGAAACTCATTCGATGAGTTCAGCCGTTGTAAATGTCAATATAACTACGGAGATACGCATCTTTCTATTTCTGATTTGACTTTCAAAAATCGCACTCCTGAAGTATGATTTTTGAAAGTCAAATCAGAATTAGAAAGATGCATATCTCCAAAGTTATTTTGACATTTACAACTGCTGAACTCAGCGAATGAGATTCAAAAATCGCACTCCTGATGTTTCATACATTATGAATTTATGATCGAGAAGCTATTGGCATTTTCTGTGTTACAGCAATTTTTTTTCGCCATTTCGATATTTTCACCGTAGGTAGTGAAAGTTGTTCAATTTGATGGTCTGAACTCTGAAGCATCCTGTTTCGGCTTCAAAGCGACCCCGATTCCAACGTGTATAATATAGGGTCTTTCTTAATATGCTGACACTTTTTTAAGGGGATGATCAGACCATCAAACTGAACAACTTTCTCTATGGCACCGATATCGAAATCGCGAAAAAATATCAGGGCGTCCATATCCTTAAACCTGCTAACCTACTCGAGCCAAATGTATTGGGACAGCTGATTTTTTTCGCGATTTCGATTTTAGTCCCATACAGAAAATTGTTCAGTTTCATGGTCTAAATTTCATCCCCTTAAGGGCCTATGTCGAAAAATAATTTAAGCGAAACTGGCGTGTGATAGCTTATATTACTGCCAGATGCGAGAGAAACAGATGGGGCGGCGCGCGCGCCTGGAACGAATCAAGCGAAAAAACAAACTTTATTTAATTGTGATTGTACTATTTATGTAAGTTCAATTCTGCTCTAATCAAAACTTAGATAATAGCAATCTCTTTTTTTTTAATCAAGTCGCATGTTTCTATTATTCACAGTTTAGCAGTTACAAGCGTTTATAGACAAAAACGGAGGCTACTTTGGCTAGTTTTTCTATCGAGAAAATTTGTCTTAATCGTGTTTTGGCTCTAATCAAAACTTCAATTATATGTTCAATTTACACATATCCGCAAATCATACTCCTACTGTTAGTACTTCATGATATATGGAGCTTTGAAGAATCCTATTTTTTTTACATAGCCCCTTAAAAAAGTGTCAGTATATACCGGAAGATTTTTTTATCGTTCCGTACTTTCAGGGGAGGTTCAGACCATCAAACTGAACAACTTTTATTACGGGACCAAACCTGAAATCGCGAAAAAAAATCAGCTGTTCCATACTAAACTGCAATGCTTAGTAGAATCAAATGTATGAGACAGCCAATTTTTTTTTCGCGATTTCAGGTTTGGTCCCTTCATAAAAGTTTTTCAGTTTGATGGTCTGAACCACTCCAGAAAGTTTCGGAACGGTAAAAAAAATCAACCGGTATATTGAAAAGGACTCTTGAAATAACATTGCTGTGTTATGTTTAGAACTATATACTTACTATTATCTATTCTGTGGTTATGTTTATGTACTAGTTACTAACACACGAATGTGTTTCCTCTTAGTTAAATCAATACACTACAATACAATCTCATAATGTCAATATAGCAATATTATTGTTGCAATGTGCAATTGCTTCCAGTCTCTAACTGCAATTACTGCGGATTGGATCGTACGTCTAGTTTAATCGATATACCTACCTACACTAGAGGTTTAATATGTAGGTAAGTATAATTATATACGTATGATAGCTACCCTGGGAATATAATACTCTTTCCTTTCGGAAACAAAAATAGATGACTGTAGCACAGTGCCTGTAGTGTAGAGTAACGTGTTGCCATTGTGTCCTAGCCGAGATAGTAAGTATAGTGCTTAATTTTTAAAAGAACATTCTTAGGCTGGGCTTACTTTGTCCACAGATTAGTGATTACTATAATTAAATGTAACTTTGTTTTGTCCTTTAATTGAGGTAAAAACGTTCATACATACAGGGTCCTTCTTAATATGTTGTCACTTTTTTAGGAGGATGATCAGACCATCAATCTGAACAACTTTCTCTATGGGAGCATTGAAATCCCGAAAAAAAACAGCTCTTCCATACAAAACTGCAAACCTACTCGAGCCAAATGTATGGGACAGCTGATATTTTTTTCGCGATTTCGATGCTCCCATAGAGAAAGTTGTTCAGTTTGATGGTCTTGATCATCCTCTTAAAAAAGTGACAACATATCAGAAGGACCCTGTATATTGGCCGTTTTGCTTCAATTACTATGACCATTATGTATGCTAGAAAACTCCATCTTAATGTACCTAGGTACTATCTTTGTTTTATGTAGCCTGTGCAGTATCCCTAAGTTGTGCAATGGCCTACATATAAAATGACCACGAAGTATGAATTCACTTCTTTTCTAATCGATATCTTACGACTTAACGGTAAAGAAAAAAACAAGACTGTTTTTCAGAAACAGTTAAATTTTTTAAGAGTGATGGAACAATCGGTTTTCAGCTTGTTTTCAGACAACATTTTGTTACAGTAATCTTCAATCGTCTATAAATAGACTAACACTAGACATGTGTATTGTGTAAATACCCACTTAGTTCGGTTTCACATCGACATGGTGTTTTGTGACATGATGAACTGATGACGGGAGATACAGAAAATTACTCAAAAACCCAGTAGGTGTGATTATGAATACGTTATCATATCGATATACAGGGTCCTTCTTAATATGCTGACACTTTTTTAAGGGGATGATCAGACCATCAAACTGAACCATTTTCTCTATGGGACCAACATCGAAATCGAAAAAAAATCAGCTGTCCCATACATTTGGGTCGAGTAGGTTTGCAGTTTTGTATGGAAGAGTTGCATTTTTTTTCGCGATTTCAATGTTGGTGCCATAGAGAAAGTTGTTCAGTTTGACGGTCTGATCATCCCCTTAAAAAAGTGTCAGCATATTAAATAATAAATAATAATAATAACGCTCACAGGCACATACATTGTAATGATCCCAAGAAAGCACTATTAATAGGCTGTTTATTATGGAAACCATTCAACAACGGCACAAACATGTAAACATCCATGACCGAACCGGGATTCGAACCCAGGACCCTGGTTTGGCAGTCCGGCGTGGTAACCATTACACCAACCGGGTCGCCAAATACTTATTGGGTATATTAAGAAGGACCCTGTATAATCGCAAAGTTACACACAGAGCCCTACAGAGTAGACTGATAGAGTAGAGGTAATCTCTATGTATCGGTTACGTGACCGTGCTAGGCCGACAGGATCGCGGAAAAAGGACGAAACTCCGAGCTAGTTCGTTCGATTTTTGCTGACAATTCCATTGAGAGAGCTGCAGGCGGCAGTCTGCATGCAAAGAGACTTTCTACATTTTTCATTCGATTGCACTTGCTTTCGTTTTACAAATTCCGCAAAATGTACGAAGAGATTTTGTTCGTTTTAAATAACATTTGGAACTAGAGCAACAGTTACCAGATTGTTTTACTGAATACATTAATATAAAACATGACTAGGTTATAGGTATAAAAAGTATATGTAAGTACCTACATACTTACCTATACATATCTGGAGGACAGGTCAGGAGTGCGATTTTGAAACTCATTCTTTGAACTCAGCAGTTGAAAATGTCTGTTTCTACTGCTGATTTGACATTAAAAAAATCATACTCCTGGAGTGCGATTTTTGAAAGTCAGATCAGCAGTAAAAAGATGCGTATCTCTATACATTTTCAACTGCTGAGTTCATTGTATGAGTTTCAAAAATCGCACTCCAGGTGCCTCCAGTAAGACTGTGTTTAAAATGTAGTTAAGATATGTATAAACTAGTAAGATGTAGTTAAGATGTATAAATTAGATTATTGACGAAACTGTAATTAAAGATCAAAAAAAGAATGGAAATCAATGATAATCGGAATAATAATTTTCTTATTTATATGTAAGTAAGTTCTTTTAAGTACCTATCATATAACAAATACTTATTGGTTTATACCTTATTACTAGAGATCGGATGCATATTTACCTAAACTTCACATTTTTCCCCACGAAAACATAATATGGATATGCCTTTCTGGATAAAGTTAATTAAAAAAAATTGGGCTACCCGCACCGTTTTTCATGTTGTCCAATTAAGTACTTTCGACATCAAAACATTTCGGACAACTTGGTCAACTCAGACAACATTGTATAAGTTTGACCAAATTGTCAGAGTTTTTCATATTATCCGACTTATTCATGTTGTTCGATTTGTTGAAATTTCCAAGTTCTACGATATTTTAGCAGTCCCGGGATTCAAGAACGATCCTGGGATTGTTTCATTGAATAAATAAATTAACACGTTCCGGGACAGTGACCGCCCATAGCCGTGATTACAATAAAAGTTCTATTGTGTCTCATTCACTGCCCCGGAATGTGTTAAGACGTGTCGGGGATGACCTGGGTGACCAGGATGACCTGGATAAATTTGACGACCAGTGGCCAGAGGTTGCCCAAAACAGGAACGAGTGGAAGAGCAAGGGAGAGGCCTTTGCCAAGCAGTGGGATGAAATAGGCTAAAAAAAAGACGTGTCCACATTATTCTTGTGAAAAATGAAGTTTAGGTAAATATGCATCCGAATATCCGATCTCTACTTATTACGTACGTTGATGATACGACAGATAGTAACTAAACCCAAACTTCCACCATGCCGCCATCGCCACCACTGCCAATATGTCTCGCCATAGAGAAGTTTTAATGAGTCTCTACGTCTATGGTCTCGGTCATATCTTGGAATGTTCTTTAAAAAGCAAAGCACGATCGCACTATGCAGGTATCCAAGTTACTATTGTTGTACCGGAGACACTCTGCGGGGGGCAGCGATAACACCCATTCTTAATTCTTTTTTTTCGAACACTGATAAAAAAATCTGTCTTTCATTTACAAGACTTGACTTCGCCGAAGTAGAAAATTATTGTTCAAAAGAAGCCGTGGAGATTGTATATTTTGTTGCAATTAAAAATTCACTACAATATTATAATACGTAAAGTACCTAATAGGTAAAGTTCTTGTAATTTTCTCCGTCGATCAAGCTACCTATCTTATTACGACATCTTGTGGGGTAAACATAAAGCTAACTGATCTAATCCTCTGAGTCCGCCGCCGCCGTACCTAAAGATTTCTTTTGAAACGTTTTTCATATCATTTTTCATGATCCGTGCGTTCATATATTTTAAACCGACATAGATAGACAAATGAAACTCATTATACAACGTGTTAATAAATTAGCGCAAAACCTCATACACCCCAACTGATTTATAGCAAAATAATTCGATTGAAACAATAATTTCATTATTTATATAGTTAAAATTTAAAGTTATTCGCATTTTAAGGCAAACATGATTTGTTATCATTTCTGCAATGAATGAAAGCGCTAACGTACCTACTCATGGATGCATTTTAAGAATCTAGTTTTGGTAGTAAGTAGAGTGAGTGTGCCCGTGCAGTGGGTTGACATCGGGTTCAGTAAACTTTACAAACAAATTACTTATTCAATATTTTGAAAAAAACTACCTATATTGAAATCATGATAATTCTATTTTGCTCTTGATTCTAAACAAACTACTTTCTAGTTCTGCGTTTATTCATTAGCACGTTGTATACGATAGCAAATCATCAGCGATCAAAGGTAGGTTAGTAACCTAGTACATTATCTAGAGGGCCTCTACGTTTTGCCTTCGGCCCCTTCCTTCCCAAGGTCCGATTCTTTATGTCCCATGATAAGGATGCGAAGAAAAAACAATTACATAAAAATTTCACAAAAGACTTTAATGAATCAGTTACCTAAATTATCGTAGCGAAGTTCGTTCCTGATCATGAAACAGAATTCAAGCATTTATTAAAAACCACTACGTGCTCTAAAACTAGATGTAGAGAAACTATTTGAATCGAGCCTGAATTCATTCATTGCCCCGGCATCGGCAGTGGGAACCACTCACATACGTTAATGTGGGAAACCAAATAAATAGGTTGTGAATAGAGCTCACTATGTTTACTGAACTCATTTGCTTGATTTCTAAATATTAGTTTAGGACTTGGTAGAAATGACTTTTCTACATAATACTTAGTTTAAGAGATATTTTTTCCAGACTCTCCATAAAGGACATAAAGGATCAATAACTTTGTTGAATTCTAAAAATCTTCCACCTACTTACGACACGAAATCCATGTTTATTTGTTCGCATGACGAAAACTAATCACCCATTCCAATGGAGTTTTTAGCAAGAGTAATCTAATTTAAAGTCTTCATCTGTCTGTATTTGGTATTTCAGTGGTCTAGGTAAGCGAACGAAGTCGGGGACCTAACTAGTCTTACATTCTGAAATTTTAAATTCCTCTTACTCTCACTTTAAAAAACAAAAATAGGAAAATCGGTCAAACACGACGTAACAATTCTTTGAGAGTTCTTTAATTAAAGTTCGTGGAAAAAATATGGGGGTGTTTTCGCTGGAGTTAAAAGTTTATTCGGATCTCATCCTTGGCGCGGTGGAGGCGAAGCAGCGAGGCGTGGCGCGGCGGTGCGGTGGCGGGTTACAGCAAGCCTAGGACCCCGCCACTAGGTGCTAGGGCTGCCAAAAGCACAAAACTATGCACATATTGCGATAATACTGCTTTCCTCTTGCTCTTCTCTAGAACAAGGTTAAAGAGGCAGATAAATTCAAACCTAATTTCAATGTGATACATCGATTTTTTTTCTTTTAAGATCCAAAAGCGGAAGTTGCCAGCCCTATAAAAGGGGGACGCGCCCACCGACGGATTAAGATTCATGTCGCGTATCTGTGGCATGTGTGACCAGCCTTATGATTATGAACAACAATCTCTTTCTATTAACAGCGATAAACTGAAAACACTGCAATCACAATAAATACGTTAGCATAGCATAATATATGAAAATTGATAATGAATTTATTTTAAGTGGGTCATGGTTTAATAGCGCTTCGTCCTGCTTTTATAAATTGCTTCTAGTTTTCTCCGCATTTTGAATTCACGTCACAATTAGTACACGTTTCATAATTAAATTAAATTACCTCCGGGCAGGACCCAACGTCCGGGCGCAATATTATTAATTATCGATAAATTAACGTATATTTCTATAGTGTACAATACATCTTTAGTACGGCGATTGCTAATATTATTATGAACTACAAAGACTGCTTATTGTTAGCAGTTTGTGGTCATCGGGAATACACTGCAGATATTTTTTTGCCGTTCCGATTTTGCTCTCATAGTAAAGTTGGTCTATTAGGTATACAGGTTGTAACAAAACACCCTATATAAGTGTACTTATGGGTGATTATCTGAAGTGTAGCCTAAATATTAGTTGAAATTGTTTATACTAATAGGGTCGTTCTTAATATGCTGATAAAATTGTAAGAAGATGATCAGACCATCAAACTTTGTCTATGGGTTCAACTTCGAAATCGAAAAAAAAAATCAGCTGCAAACTTATTCGACCCGAATTTAGCTGTTTTTTTTTCGCGTTTTTGATGTTGGTCCCATGGATAGATAATGTTGTTCAGTTTCATGATCATGCTTTTTAGAAACCGTCAGCATATTAAGAAGGACCTGGAGTGCGATTTTTCAAACTCATTCGTTGAATTCAGCAGTTGTAAATTATGTCAAAATTACTATGGAGGTATGCTCTCTCTTTTTGAAAGTCAAATCAGCAGTAGAGCGATGCATATCTCCGTAATTGACATTTTCAACTGCTGAGTTCAACGTATGTGAGTTTCAAAAATCGTACTCCAGGCTGGCTTGCACCTTAAAATGCACCATACTAATGACAGTGACAGATTGCATCATATTTTAATACTTTTTGGTGCAAGTCAGCCCAGGGCCGTAGCTAGAACTGGATTGAAGGTAGGGCGGAAACAAAAGGCTAGTTATTGTGGTTGTACCTAATCTAGTGTCTGTGAAATCTTCTCTCCAGGAAAGAAAAGAAAACGATGGTGATACTGAGTTCTATTAGCCTAACTACCCTCAAAATACCTAAAGGTTGGATGGAGCGAAGCGAGCTCGAAATTTCACACTCTAAGACTCAAAATGGTACTGGTAGTCAGTTTTATGGTCTGAAGAACCCCCAAGGGTGTTTTGTTACACCTTGTATAATAATGGTTGGGTAATTTTTACGGTAGGGCATTGGTATTTTAAGGTAGGGCATTGCCCCACGATGCCCTCCCCCCCCCCACCCCTAGCTACGGCCCTGAGTCAGCCTAAGATGCGTTGAACAACTTTAATTGATCACACTAATATCTTTTGTTTCACCGGATAGAAAAGTCTGGGAAAAGAAAAATTGTATGATCATTACGATTGTTCGGCTGCTCCCACGGTTAGGGTATAATAACACGAGACCCAGCCCGAGGGAGCCCTTTTGAACAAGTAGCTCAACTCAACCGGCCGCCTGCATGCTAATGTCTTTCATTTTAAAAGTTCGTCGAATCGATTTTTGGGGCGCGTCTAAAATAAAGTCACGTAAGAATTTCATAATGTGTTTCTTGGGTGGTAAGCCTTTAATGAAGGACGATTGCTTTTGTTTTTATTATTAGATTCATTGTGGGCGTTCGTAATTTTTCAAGGGTAGTTTAGATACCTAGTGTAATCAAATTGATTCGTCGTTACACATCTGAGTCCTTCTTAGTGTGCTGACGGTTTTTGAAATGGATGTTCAGACCATAAAACAGAACATTTTTCCCTATGGGACCAAAATAGAACTTGCGAGCACAGAAATCTGCTGTTCTGTATAAAACTGCATATCTACTGTATAGGGCCCCAAATGCATAGGGTAGCTGAATAATTTTGTTGTGGTTTCGATGGTGGTCCTATAGAGAAAAAGTTTGATGATCTTGATCATCCCCTGAAAAACCGTCCGGCTATTTTGGTTCGTCTTCGTATCTAAAGTACCTATTAATCAATTTATATCTTGTTTTTTTATGTAAAAAAAAAATAAATATACAACGTGTTAATGAATTAACGCAAAACTAGAAAGTAATTTGTTTAGAATCGAGAGCTGAGTCGAATTATCATGGTTTCAACATAGGTAATTTTTTTCAAAATATAAAAAAAAATGTTTTTCAAAATTTAAAACAATGTCAAACCACCGCACGGGCACACTTACCCTACTTACTACCAAAACAAGATTATAAAAATGTATCCATGAGTACGTTAGCGCTTTCTTTCAGTGCTAAAATGATAACAAATCACTTTTGCCTCAAAACTTAAAATGCGAATAACTTAAAATTTTAACTATCAAAATAATGAAATTATTGTTTCAATCTAATTATTTTGTTATAAATCTGTTGGGGTGTATGAGGTTTTGCGCTAATTCATTAACACGTTGTATATCTTTCATCCTAACATACAATATTTAATATTGTATTTTTAAACGAAGATGGTTCATAGAAGCGATGCTAGTCGAGGCAGCTGCTTAAAAACAAGGCGGGTTCAATTATCTACAAAACGTAACAAGTATATCTTACTCCTTTGTGATAAACTGTATATTGCAGCAAACATACCGGCGTATATAGCTATACTATATCTATGGTACCTAGGTACTATATGAACTGGCTCAACTAGTCCCGGCTGACAAGAAACAGGACTGACTCTGACCACAGACGTAATTGATTTACAGCTGCTTTTCTTATTTTTAACAACGTCCGTCGTATCTGGTGCCCGTCTTGGGAAGTCTTCTAATGTTTGCTTAGTAGATATATGACTTTTCTTGGAATTGCAAGAAGCGTTCGCTCTTTATTACACTCGAAGTGCAAGATAATTTATTTTAACATTGATTTGAAAATTCAAGTCAAATGTAAATACTCCATACCTACAGGGTAAATTTTTTATCAGTGCGAATAACTTCACTATGTATTCTTGATCAAACTGAACAACTTTCAGTATGGAGCCAACTTCGAATTCGAAGACGCGAAATAAAATCAGCTGTCCCATACATTCTGAGTCGAATAGAGATACTGCAGTTTTGTATTGAAACCGCAGATTTTTTTCGTGTTTTCGAAGTTGGCTCCATACTGAAAGTTGTTCAATTTTATGAGTAGAGAGAGTAATACATAGTGAAGTAATACTAATAAAAAATTTACCCTGTATATATGTAGTTGAACTCTATGTCCATGAAATAAGAGGGTTGATCTGTCGCCGTGTGGTCTATCTACCTACTATATTGATATTCCTTTCCTCTCCTTATTCTATTAACACTGATTGTTTCGTTTAGTTTATTATTTTTAAAAGCACATCACTCAAGATCAAAAACATTTAAACACAAATACTTTCTGACAATCAACGGAGTAACCACATGAACCTGATTGTGACAACTCGTAAACCTGTCCTGTGCTAATCTGACCCGCAACCATCGTCTGACCAATCTTTAAACTACAAGAAAAAAAAACGATTTCCTGTTCAAAACAAAAAACTCTCATCTAAAGACATTCAGGGCAAAACATAATTTCTGTTTTAATAGAATAACAGTTATTAGCAACGTACGAAAACGGTTCAGTTCAATATCGTATAATAATACCACGGAGATAATGCGATCCTCTCGCAACTAGCTCGTCAGTCTGTCGTAACGTCATATGAAGTCGTACTCCGGCTGACCGACTTGCCAGTGCCAGAGCTGATTATGCGCAGCTGGTGCTGAAGTGGACGCACCACGCCTCCCGACTTATTTAGCACTCTGTTTGCACAACATGTGGCACTATGATTGTCTGCAACGCAAATCAAATTGTGCAAACATTTATTATTAAACTGAACAAGTGCGAAAGTGAGGGTAGGACTAGCGCTCTGAGAGTCCTGTATAAACTATGTACTCGTTATGTATGTCTAGGTAGATAGAGATACTGACTGCACATGAAAGTTAGTAATCGCAAATAAAATTATGTGATCTACTCATTTGAGTTATTACCAACTACGCGACTACATGCTCCGATGGGGGAGTGGAGTGGAAAAGAATTTCAGCATTTTCAATGTTTTAATTGGTTTCTACGCGTACTTAGGTTTGTATAGTTTAGTCACACTTTTTTTCGAGAATTTTATTCTACTTCAATGGCTCTACCTAATTAGAAATTAACGATTTTCGAATTTATTCCTTCACTTATGCGCTGTGAGCCTTGCTTCTTGCCAAATTTCATGATTCTAGGTCAACGGGAAGTACTCTTTTGATGATGTACGGTTGTACGGTGTGGTTTGTACGGTTTTGATGAGCACAGTGGGATTGCGAGTATCAAAATATATGTGAAATAAATGGCCGTTTCTTTTAATTGAGCTTGCATTTTTTACACCTCCAAAAGACCGCAGACCTTTTTGGGTCTTGATAGATGAACTTAAACAGACAGACGGACAGACAACAGTAATCCTACAAGGGTTCAGTTTTTTCCTTTTGAAGTAATAAACCCTAAAAAAAATTTTTTTTATGTTGTACGAAATATATTATGCCATTTATAATTCCCACTGCAATTTGGTACAGATTGCATACACAAGTTGTAAAAGTGGAAATAACAAAACGCCGTAATTTTAAAAAAAGACAAAGCCAGCAGATTTGCAGTAGAAGCTGAGTAAATATTTGAGTCGTTGATTAGCTGGGGACAATTAGTTTACCTACCCTAGTGTAATTAATTATCTTTGATACTTCTCAATAACGTCTTTAAAAAAATAAAACGTCTAGATTCACGTAAAGCAAACCAAACCTACGTTTACATTTCCCGGCTCTTAGGCGCGGTGAGTATTTGCTGAAGTGTTGGTGCGGCATCTCTAATGAGGATCGGTGAAAGTTCTAGTGTAGCTGGGGCGTCTGCCGACTGGCGACTACGACCGCAGAGTGTGCACTTGCAACCCAACCCGCCACTACCTGCTGGAGTCCTCTCCACGATGTACCTACACATTGGGTCGGTCGCTTCTCATTCAACACTCAACCTACAATCACAAGTAGTGTGTACTACAAATATGGTCTTGCCTATCTATTTAGCTGTTTGTAGACCGAGCACGATTAGAGAACGTCAAATATCGTAAAGTGAAAAAGCTCGGTGCAGTTCAGTGAACAAATTGGATTCTCAAATAAACGATCGTCTTTGTTGTTCACGTCATTCAAGAGAAACGCGATGGTGGAGAAAATTGAACTACCTACAACATTTTTGTAACTGCGGCAAAATATACAATAGGTACCTGCTTACATGGTGTAAATATTACATATCGGTGCTTCAGACTATCAAATTGAACAACTTTCTCTATGGAACCAAAATCAAAATAGCGAAAAAGAAAATCAGATCTTCTATAGAAAATGTCACTAGCTATTATTAGCTACTCGACCAAAATGTACGATTTTCTTTTAACGATTTCATAGACGACGTGCTCCGAGACAGAAAAATGCCACAATGCTTGAAAACCAAGCTTTTTAATCAATGTGTCTTGCCCACCATGATATATGGTGCTGAAACATGGACGCTCACTAAGGAAACTATGCATAAAATCAAAGTAGCACAGAGAGCCATGGAGCGCGCCATGCTAGGCATCACCCTTCTTGACCACGTCACAAACGTCGAGATCCGACGTCGAACTAAGGTTCAGGACGTCGGTCGGCGAAATGATGGCAGGTGGAGCAAAGCCTTGACAGAGTGGTGGCCGATATTAGGCAAAAGAGAAGTGGCAGCCAGGTGGGTTGACGACATCTGGAAAAGTATCGGCAAGACCTGGATGCGACTGGCACGGGACCGAGAAGAATGGCAAAATAGGGAGGAGGCTTATGCCCTGCAGTGGGTGGATACGGGCTGAAAATGATGATGACACACACACACACACCCCCACACACACACACACACACACACACACACACGCACACACACACACACACACACACACACACACACACTCACACTCACACTCACACACACACACACACACACACACACACACACAGATACGGAATCCCGAATCAGAATTGGGCTAGGAACAAGTATAAGTCCTAGGAATTTGGATTTTGAATAGGATTGGGCAAATCCTATTCAAAATACTATGTAGGGGGGCACCTCCATAGTATTCCGCTCGGAATTTCAAATCCATACGAAATCGTACCTAATTAATTCCGCATGTAGGATGTAGGTCATGTAGGTATATGGCCTTTTGTTCCGTTTAATTGTCTAAAGTTAAGTATAACTGTATACAACGTGTTAATGAATTAACGCAAAACTAGAAAGTAGTTTGTTTAGAATCGAGAGCAGAATCGAATTATCATGGTTTCAACATAGGTAATTTTTTTCAAAATTTTTGATAATTTTTTTGCAACATTTTAAATTTACTGAACCCGATGACAACCCACCGCACGGGCACACTCACCCTACTCACTACCAAAACAGGATTATAAAAATGTATCCATGAGTACGTTAGCGCTTTCTTTCAGTGCTGAAATGATAAAAAATCATTTTTGCCTCAAAACTTAAAATGCAAATAACTTTAAATTTTAACTATCAAAATAATGAAATTATTGTTGCAATCTAATTATTTTGTTAAAAATCAGTTGGGGTGTATGAGATTTTGCGTTAATTCATTAACACGTTGTATATATTTCTTAACTTAAAAACATCTGTTTAGTGTTATCTAAATAATATTAATCAACGATAGTAACGATATATCTCTATCTTTTTTGACTCGACCAATAAATTCAAAAATACAATACGAAAGTATCTCACCCACTAACTCCAGTTCCAAGATTCTAAATTATTATTATTATTATTGCTTGCTTAGTATCCATAAATATCGTCCTCTTCTAAATTGTTATGTTGTAATTTCTACTGCTTCTAGATTTAAATCATGATTGTAATACCATGAGATTTTTGAATGTTGTGTATACCTTTAATTGGCCTATGTATTAGCGACTAGATTTATATGGAAATTTTGTTTGTAATGCGAAATACTTTAAGCTGTTGGTGTACCTATTAAATAAATTAAATTAAATATCTCCGTCCGTCATATAAATTATAATTTATGTTATGAGATGACATCGCGAACGGATCGTGATCGAGTTCAGCAGAGAATGCACAAGGGATCCGGGAACTGTGTCTACAACAGTTTGTTTCTGCATACCTGACTACCTATTTGTTATAGTTGCTTTGAAAGGAATAATTATAATGAGGCGTTTCCCATGGGCAGTAAACTTTAAAATCAGCAGATGGCATTAGTAAATTTAACGAGAAAGCTGTCAATTTGAAGGTTCAAAAGGTTTATTGTCTATGGTTGACTGACATTGACGTTTTTGGTGTTGCTCATTATCATTACCAATGAATATGGAATAACATCGAGCATTTCTGTTTGTTGCACAGTCGGCCGCAATAAGTTATACCTATACACTTTAGTACTACGACGTAGAACAAAAGTGTATACCTACAACTTATTGCGGCCGACTGTACCTACTTGTCCATATACAATAGGTACATCAACTGCATGAAAAGTAGAACAATTCAAAGTATCAATACGTCTTTCACATTGTTACCATCTAAAAAACTTCTCCCGAAAATTAGGGAAACGAGTAAAACATGAATCACTATCACTATCGATCTGAAAAAAAAAATTAAGATTGTAGGTAATCCTCCTGTGTCATTGAACATTTTTAGGGTTCCGTACCCAAAGGGTGAAAACGGGACCCTATTACTAAGCCTACGTTGTCCGTCCGTCTGTCCGTCTGTCCTACCCATTTAGGGCTGTAACTTTTGAACCATAATAGCTAGATAGTTGAAATTTTCTCAGATTATGCGTTATTACGGCGGATTTGTTAACAAATAATAAAAATGTCAAAAAGTTAAAAATTAAGGGGGGTTTTCAACCAGAAACTAGTTTTTATCAACGTTTTTTCTTCACGCTCTATGGTAAAAACGGTAATACATACAAGCGTCAAACTTAGTACGATTATAGAGTAAACTCTACAGAATAACAAAAAATACTAAAAACCGGCCAAGTGTGCGGCCAAAAAAGTTTTTTTTTCTAAGTTAATAATGTTGTGTTCGGTGGTGGTGTGGTAGGGAACCCTCGGTGCGCGAGTAGCCCGACTCGCACTTGACCGGTTTTATTTAAATGAAAGCTCATAATTACGGTCTTTTCAACAACGCTAAAGTAGAAAGTTATGTCGCTAAAATGCGGTTAAGCCGAATGAATGTAGAGACTACACGTGTCTACTGGGATAGTAAAAGGTCGTCAACAAAACGAACTAGACAATCCATTTAGTCGCGTGCCACAGCCACAGTAGCCTCGATACCATGCCATTAGCGTAGTAACGCGAGATAGAGATATAACAGTTGATGTTCAAGCTGCTTACATAATTGCAGTTGACGGACGGACGTGCGGACGGATGCGGAGTGGTTAGGCTGCCACAAACCTGTTGGCAGGTTCGATGCCCGGCCACTTGTCGCTGAGATCTTGTATCTTCGCTTCGCTCCCGTATCTACAACTTGACCTTGAAGAGCTTTTTAATTGCGTTTTAACAGTTTTATTTCCCTCTAAAACTTGTGAGATCGTTTGCATTGTGGTTTGTTAGTGTATTATGATACCTACGTGTTACAAACATACTTTTTACGTGGGTCTGAGAACTATCGGAGAATCATAAGTTAACTTATTAATTACCTATCTATTACCTACATTATTGCAGTTGCGTGTCAGGCAGGATCCTATCCTATGTTTAGTGTGTGTGTTTGTTTGTGCACGCATTACTTAAAAACTACTTCGGTACCTATTAGGTACTCAATTAGGAGGCAGTGGCCTCGATTCGGAGTGTACCACGACTAAACTAAACTAAATGTATTCCTGTCACTTTCTAAAATAAGATTAAGAAAAGAGACAGAAAACCAACAGCTGACTTTAGTGCTGTCAAAGTGACGTTAAACGCCCAAAATCGACTTAAATAAGATGGCGTACATTATGATGGCATCTTATTTTGCGCATTTAACGTCACTTTGACAGCACTAAAGTCAGCTGTTGGTTTTCTGTCTCTTTTCTTAATCTTATTTTAGAAAGTGACAGGAATACATTTAGTTTAGTTTAGTCGTGGTACACTCCGAATCGAGGCCATTGTTCATAAAAACATAAGGTTTAACTTGGACTAACATTTCGTTTTTATGTCATCGCAATCAACTCAACCAAACCAAGTTAAGGAAAATTAGGGTACTTATTTAGGGTACTTAGGGTACTTACTGCACTGATTTTTATCCGGTTTTTACTTTCAAAAACGGAATTGGATCTACTTAAGAACCGTGTTACTACGTATCCCAGGATCTTACATTCATAAAATTACAGGTAAATAAGGGTATGTTCCTTATTGTCATAAAACATACTTAGGTACTTATGACTCTTTTATATTATAACTTACTCTTGTCTAAATAACGAAACGAAACTCAACTTTGGCGCTGACATCGAGTCTAAGGCTCAAACTGCGGCCAAAAAGCTGGGCATCTTAAACAAGGTGAAGCGGTACTTCACTCCTGGACAGCTCTTAGTATTGTATAAAGCTCAGGTCCGATCATGTATGGAGTACTGCTGCCTCAGCCAAGTATCAACTTGCCACACTCGACTCGGTTGAACGCAGAGCCAGGAGGCTCATTGGCGATAGTAAGCTGGTGGAGGCCAAGCTTCATAGCCTAGCCCACCGCCGCAGAGTGGCCTGCTTGTCGGTCTTCTACAGATTGTACTTCGGTGAGTGTGCCCAAGAGCTACATGAGCTCATCCCACCGTCCCCTTTCTACTATCGGACTTCCAGACGCACCGCGGGATATCACCCCTTCTTGGTTGACATCCCACATATCCGCCACCAAGCGCCTTTCTGAATCTTTTATAATGCGCACAGCCAAGGAGTGGAATGCCTTACCTGCGTCAGTATTTCCGAGTACTTACAACCCGGATTCCTTTAAAGTACGAGTGAATAGGCATCTTCTGGGTAAGCTCGCTACATCTACGACCCCATCTTCGTCCTGAGGACTGGATTGAGGTCAAGAGCAAACCCATAGTTAATAAAAAAAAAAAAAAAAAAAAAAAAACACTTGTCATAGCGCTTATTACCTTTGATTGGTACACCGTTTCTTTGGTTCTTCTCGTTGAATAATTTCGTAGTGCAAAGAAACGGCAGTGTGCCAGCGAGGCGAGGCGAGCGAGGCGGGCGAGGCGACGCGAGGCAGCCCTGGAGCCTGCAGAGCAATGTTTGCCGGGACCGCGGTGTTTGCACTCAATGAGCCGCTGCAAACAGACTCCAGCCAGCCAGAGACGAGTTATTCTTCCTTCACACTTTTCTATTTCCAACACTATTTTATCTGCATTCCCGTTTTTAGAATTTGCAAAAGTCTGAAGCAGAAGCTGCGAAGGAATGAAGACAATTTGATAAATGACTTCTTTAGAACGTCTGGCGATATTCACCTTTGTTCGCTAAGGATTGCGAAATGGACAAAGGAAACGTAAATCTGATACTGATGTAAGGAAACACGAAAATTACCTCGTTATCACGCACTGAATATTCAGTCTAGTTTGCCTATACCACCCTTAGGATATAGGTACTCTATAGGTAGGTACACACGGCGACAGATCAACCTACCCATAGTTCGACCTTATGTCCATGAACATAGAGTTCAAAGGTTGATCTGTCGCCGTGTGTACATATAAGAATTTTAGTTTCAAACAAACGTTTTACGTGCTAGGTACTTAATAAAGTAGGTAGGTGATTTTAATTTAGGGTAAGTTTTGTTTGTGCTTTTACTATTTCTTTCTTTGTTTCATAATAAAACGTAACAAATAGGTAGGAAGGTATTTTAAGTATTTATTTCACACGTTTGATAAATTAAAAGATTTGCGCGACTTTTGATACTTTTGAAGGAATGTGCCGACTTTAATTTGTCATAGGTAGACAAGAACGTGGAAAAGAATGCGCTGCATCTGGAAATATGATGCAGTGCATGTTTAGGTACCTACCTAATATCAAACATCGAATAGGAAAACAACGTGAGGAAACCTGCATGCTTCAATTTCGAGGCATGTATTGTACCTACTTTCCATTACAAGTGGCGACTGGCTCACTCCCCGTCACACTGGACAGAGTTTCGGTACTACTAGTGAAACGTGGATGTTCTGAAGTCTCAGAATATCTCTGACTACCCCCTCGGGGAATATACGAGCGACACTTTGCTGTCGCGGTGGGTAGCATAGCGTCGCGCTCATACATTTTACGGTCGACCATCCGCCACACCCGGCGACAGCAAAGTGTCGCTCGTCTGTGCGATGAGAGCGCTAAGTGTCTGTCGGTGTAGACAGAATCTGTGTGACAATAATCCGGGAATATACGAACTTGAGTGTGCTTGAGTTATCATAATAATTATTATTCATCACCGGAAGAGTTCTAACTCTGAATATATACAACGAGCGGAAGGAGCTCTTGTATTAGGTATGTTTGGTAACAATTGATAACATGAGCATCGCAGTAGATACGCACGAAGACAACAACAAAGAATAAGCCGGAAGTGTCCAAGCTAGAAGAAACAACTTCACTCTTGATGGATGATCCATCCTTACATTTCTCTTCGTTCAATATTATACCTTATGTGGTAGTAACAGATGCTACATTGGAATAAAAACAGGGTAGCGATGCTGACTTTACCAATCTAAGAGTATGTAGAATGGAAATCTTTGTTTGTTCGTATTCTGTGTGCCATAAATTCAAACTCAAGATTTCTTGTTACTCTCTTTTCGGTGGATATTGGGGCGAAATCCAATAGCCCAAGTATTCCGATTTCTAGCATATCGTTTTCGTATCGAATCAGTGAAAAAATGTCAGCAAAAGAGACACAATTTGGACTCTTGCGTTATACCTAGGCAGGAAACTGGCATAGGTCCATGATACTAGGTGTAGGTACCCTAAGACTATAGTCAGTCAAGCAAATTGATGCGTATTTTCTATCGTAATAATGTAACATATCTATAGAATCCTTCTTAATAATAGTATAGTATAGTAAATACACACACTTTCAGACCGTCAAACTGGACAACTTTCTCTATGGCACAAACATCAAAATAACGAAAAAAAATCTGCTGTTCCATACACAACTGCAAACCTACTCGAGCCAAATGTATGCATGGGTATAAATATAAATATATCTTTTTTTCGCGATGTTGCTCCCATAGAGAAAGTTGTTCAGTTTGATGGTCTGGTTATCCCCTTAAAAACTGTCAGCATTAGAAGGACCCAGTATAAAATAAATAAATAAATAAATAACGCTCACAGGCACATACATTGTAATGATCCCAAGAAAGCACTATTTATAGGCTGTTTATTATGGAAACCATACAACAACGGCACAAACATATAAACATCCATGACCGAACCGGGATTCGAACCCAGGACCCTGGTTTGGCAGTCCGGCGTGGTAACCATTACACCAACCGGGTCGTCTATCAGTATATTACCTTATCTTTTCATAAATCTCCGATCTAAGTATCTTTCTCATTCATTACATCGCTATTGGAAAAATATTGTCGACACACACAAAACTCTTTATAACAAGAGACATTAAAATACCGGTTTGTAGATCACTCAATATAATGTGAAATTATGTTTACTGAGACATTTTGGAGGGAAAACGTGTATAGGCTATTGAAAAGGTATAAGTTGGTTGAGATCGATGCGTGAACCAACAGACAAAACGAGAGTGGCCGTAGCCGAGCCGGTTTAACGGATCTTCATCTTGGTATAATTTTTTACCCACTAGACTAAGTACTTGCCCGCGACTTGTAATGTGTTTTGATCAAGTAGAGTACCCGATATTACCACCCACACAGCACAGAATATCTACTAGATATCTATTAGATATTTTGTAGACACTTAGATATTTTGTAGATATCTATTAGACATCTTGTAGACATTTGTGCTGTTGGGGCAGGAGTTGAATTTGCCATCCTTCTTAGTGGGCGTCTCCCCAAATCAAAGGCACAAAGGTACTGTAATTTTTTAATTCGCTCAAAGGCGTAAGTATAGAATTTAGGTTGATACTCTTTTAACACATAAAACTGACATAAATTCACCGCGACAACAGTAAGGTTTTTAACTTACCGTACAACGTCAAGCACTTATTGCTCTTTTAAACTAGATATTGGCAAAATCCACCAAGGAACATTAAACAAAAATAGAATAGAAGGTTTTTAACATTCGGCAAAGCAATGTTTTTATAGTCTAGACGAGTTGTGCATTGTTGTGCTTGGCACAATTGAATACAGTACACCCGGCTACACATAAACGAAGAGCTTGATAAGATAAGTTATATGTCAAGATAGACAGTCGAAGCTACGAAACGAACGCTTCGAAAAATAAACACATACACAGATATAAATTTGATTACGCTTCACACACACCAATATAAGAAAGTTCGCCCATTTGTTTTAGTAGGTACGTTAGAAAGCGTGAGGTTCTATCTTGACATACAATTAATTGAAGATCGACCTATGCAACACGAAAATAATGTTATAATAGTCCTTCTTAATATGCTGACACTTTTTTAAGGGGATGATCAGACCATCAAACTGAACAACTTTCTCTATGGGACCAACATCGAAATCGGGAAAAAAAATCAGCTCTTAAATACAAAACTGCAAACCTACTCAATCCAAATGTATGGGACAGCGCCCAGCGGGGATAGCAGATTTTTTTTTGCGATTTCGATGCTGGTCCCATAGAGAAAGTTGTTCCGTTTGATGGTCTGATCATCCCCTTAAAAAATTGTCAGCATATTAAGAAGGACCCTATACGTTTTGCAACCTACGCGCGGCCGTTGGACTTGTACACACGGCGACAGATCAACCTACCCATAGTTCGACCTTATGTCCATGAACATAGAGTTCAACTATGGGTAGGTTGATCTGTCGCCGTGTGTACCTATAGCTTGATGTGCCGCCGTGTGTACATTATGTAAAAGTGAAAATTCCTTTTTCTAGGCACTTAAAAGATCAAGTTTCAAGTCAGTCGTCTCTAAATTACTAAATTTTATTACCATCCATGCCTATTTACCTGCATGAATTGCATGAGGGAGTTAATTTTGAGCAATGCGAGACCGAAGGTAATGTTCAGACGCTTTTAGTGCTTCATGTTACACATTTATTAACGAGCAATTACGAGGACGTAATTGGTTTGCGCCATTCAATCAAAGGTTTTTCAAGCGAATTTATACAGGGTGAAATTGATTTCATTAGCATCCTTTTAAACTAAGAGTTTACCTATCAAACTGAACAACTTTTACAATGGAAGCAAACCGATCGGAGCAAAAACAAAATCAGCTGTTGCATACATCGAGTAGACATTGCAGTTTAGTATGGGACAGCAGATTTTTTTGTTGCTCCGATCGGTTTGCTCCCATAGTAAAAGTTGTTCAGTTTGATGGGTAGACTCTTAGTTTAAAAGGATGCTACTGATATCAATTTAACCCTGTATACGGTCATTCAAAAAAGATTGGCAGATTTGGACCCCGCCATTTTTACGAAAACTAAATGCCATTCAGGACTGCAGTCATAATTATTATAAACAGGAAAAATTAAGGCATTTTTTTAAAACAAACTTCCACATCTCCAGAAGTCCGGATTCAAAAGTAGAAATTACTAGTAAAATAGACAAATCGTCCAAAAAGCAGTAGCAAACCGCAATCACGACAGCCATTTTCATCTAATATTATCACTGAGGTATTTTTGGTCGTTACGGAACGTATTTGGCTTGGTTGAACTGATAGTGTGTGTGATTTCGTTTTCTTCCATTATCATAATATGGTACGGTTATCGTGAATTTTCATTAAAATAAACAAAATGAATGAGTAAAAGATTGAGTGGATGCCCTAATAAGATAGATTATGAGTTTCATACACTTGATACAAAAGGTATCATAAGGAGAAATACCTTTCCCCTAACATCTACAGATTACAATCAATTTACATTTTTGTTAGTTTTGTTTCACTCTACACGTATGACTTAGTTTCATTCATATATGCGACCTATGTCTGGGTCTCAAATTATATGGCCTTTCACCAAACTTCTTTTCTGCTTGATCTCAAAATAGTATCGTTTTCATTGCGATATTTGTTAATTTATACTTAACACTTCCGTGACTAACTGACTGACTGATAGACAACGCACATCGTACAGCCGAAACCACTTTACCTATACAAGGTGTAAAGACCATCAAACTAAACAAGTTTCACTACGTGGTCCCGTAGGTACCTACGGAAATTGGAAAAAAATCTGCTATTCCTTAGGAAACGTCAATCACCCAAATGGACAGGACAGCAGTTTTCTTTTTTGCAATTTCATTGTTGGTCCCATAGTGAAAGCTGTTCAGTTTTATGCTCTTAAATTTTACCCCCAGTACTGTACACATATATTTATACAGGATTTTTCAATATTCTAATTTCACGTGGACGAAGTCGCAGGCCAAAGCTAGTAATAAATATTCAGAGAAAACGGTAAACTTTTTTTTATTACAATAACAATATGGGGCGATAAGTCGACTGTGCGTCATCGTTGTTTAGAGGTCCGCAGAGTTTTCTCATATCGGCGTGTTCCGCTCATTCCGCCAACTTGTGCGGCGGCGGCGCTAAACTTCTGCTTAATTAACTCTTCCCTCCCTGCTAGCGTTGCCAGGTGTCCGGAGAAAGCCGGACATAGTTAGGCTTTTTGGATGTGTGTCCGGCCAAATTAGACGGTGTCCGGCTTTTGTTAGGCTTTTTACATTTGACCAGTCTACTATATTTTGAAGGAAACTGAGCTTTTAAAACAGTTTCAGTTACCTACCTACTTAAAATTTAATGTTTATTCAGTGAAGAAGATTTGTTTTATTTTGTCCTCCATTGCAAACTGCAATACAGGGTGAAATTGATATCATTGGCATCCTTTTAAACTAAGAGTCTACCCATCAGACTGAACAACTTTTACTATGGGAGCAAAACGATCGGAGCAAAAAAAAAAACAGCTATTGCATATATTTGAGTCGAGTAGGCATTGCAGCTTAGTATGGGACAGCTGATTTTTTAGTTGCTCCGATCGGTTTGCTCCCGTAGTAAAAGTTGTTCAGTTTGATGGATAGACTCTTAGTTTAAAACGATGCCAATGATATCAATTTCACCCTGTATACGTAAGTTATGAATGATTAATAATAAGGAAGACTAATTGATCAAATTTTATTGTCATTTCATTAGAATTTAAAAGGTTTTATGGTAAATGATAAAAAAAGCCTGGTTTTTAATTTTTTTATCCTATTAAGTAATACCAAGACAAAAAAACCTCAATATTTATGGATGTCCGGCGTTTTCACCCAAATGTCCGGCTAAACTGGCTGGTATGTCCGGCTATTCGGTTTTAAGACCTGGCAACCCTACTCCCCGCCCACCGAATGGCAACTGATAAACTAGCATTATTACTTGTTACTGCTCAGGAAGACGGCTCAATAGGCTCTGGAAGAACTTGACGTGATAATTAAAGGTTTCATTAGTTTTATACAGGGTGAAATTGATATCAATAGCATCCTTTTAAACTAAGAGTCTAGTTGAGTCTACCCATCAAACTGAAAAACTTTCACTATGGCGGCAAACCGATCGGAACAACAAAAAAGTCTGCTGTTCCGTACTAAACTGCAATGCCTGCTTGACTCAAATGTATGCAAATGCAACAGCTGTTTTTTTTTTGCTCCGATCGGTTTGCTCCCATAGCAAAAGTTGTTCAGTTTGATGGGTAGACTCTTAGTTTAAAAGGATGAAAATGATATCAATTTCACCCTGTATATTTAACATGTAACGCAATAATTTTACACCCAGAGGGTCTACCCGGACATTCGAACTTCGCAATTGCGTGAAGGTTTGCATTCCAATGTTAACTCTATAACAATGAAGTTCAGACCGAAACGGTCACGATATATCGAAAATCGAATGTCCGGGTACAGAAGTGCGATTTTTGAAAATCATACGAGCGACTTGGCAGTAGAAAGATGCATAATCTCCATAGTAATTTTGACATTTTCTACTGCCAATTCGCTCGTATGATTTTCAAAAATCGCACTTCAGGGCCTGTATAGCCCCGGCATGTCTTTCTACATTATAATTTTCGGTATTCGTACACGTAAGTAAGCTGAATGTTTGTCTTACCATTGAGTATGTTTCTAAAAGCAAACTACGCAAATGTGTTTCTTGATTAAGATATAGGTATCTGTATCCTACAGGAAGCTTGCACAAACAACCGCCAGTCAAACTTAGATAATGATAATAAGGAATAATTGTTATTCGGGAGTCGCGTTTGCAAGTCTGTTAGGAGTTGGTCGCGAATCGGGTTCTCTCCGGCTTGCACGTGGCTCCACCATCTTGTGTTACCTCAAATGTAAACTCACATTGGCAGAAATCCAGGGGGGGGGGGGGGGAATTGGTATATGTAGAACTCTAAGTACAAATACATATTACTTTAACCTTTTTCTTTGTTTTTATTAATTAATGATTTAATATAATTCTATTAAACTGTGTAAGGTCCGCCACACATATACGGAATTGCAATTCGGAATTCCGAATCGGAAGTGCGATTTTTGAAAATCATTCGAGCGAATCGGCAGTAGAAAGATGCATAATCTCCATAGTAATTATGGCATTTTCTACTGCCAAGTAGCTCGTATGATTTTCAAAAATCGCACTTCAGGATTGTGATTTTGTATAGGATTTGACAGCTGCGCAATTCCGAACGTAATTGTGGAGGGGGAAAATCCATACGAAATCGTAATCTTGATTCAGGATTCCGGATTGCAATTCCGTATGTGTGTGACGGACCTTACTCGTAGGTACCTATAGTCGCACGCAGCTACGAACTAGAGATGTATATTTGAATATTACGGGTAAGGTAGAAGATACACGTAACACAAGCCGATCTTTAAATATTACGTTACGTGTTGGGAACGTTTCGGGATATTACCGAGCTACCTCCAAATAAATAATTAATAAACAACACACACGCACTATGATGCCTAACCCTTTCCCCCCTTTATTAACATAAAATAAAGAAGTTAGTATTCTTATCTTATTTATATCTAACGAAACATCGTAATTAACTAGAAAAGAACATTGGATTAGTTTAGGATATTTTAGATTGTGTACAATAGTATTTTTTTTAGTTAATTAATTCATCATAAAAACATTACATAAATAGCATAGGTATTATACGTGCCTAACTTGTTTTACTTTGATCTAAGCCTAACTTGACATAGATAAGGCTAGATTACACAGTAAAGTATAATCAGTAAGTCTGCAGATGTCTGTATAATCAGTAAGTATCAGATAAAACGTCATTGGTAAGTATGGTCTGTGATTATAACATAACAAAACCGACCGTGTCCATTCCGGGAGATCATGATCAGTAACATTGCATTAACTACCAAGCTATACTTACCTACCAAATTATTTAATTTCAGTGTTAGTATTTTGTGACTTTATTTAGTTTCAGTAATTTACAAGAATGGAATATCGAATTTTGTCTTAGGTATGATATAACCACAATCTGTCCGCCCCCAACACGTTCACGGACGCAAGAATCGATGAGTAAAGTTTGGCAGTACTTTAGTTGCGTGTAGTAATGAAGGTAGATTTATTTTGACTTCACTAGCTAATATTTGAGACTAGCTTTTGCCCGTGGCGGCACTGGTTTCCATAATACTAAGTTAGAATTTATCGAAACTTTCATACGCTGAAGAAATTTTGTGGCGTATGTGAAGTCTACCAATCCGTATTCGTAGACTAACGCCAATACATCCCTGAGAGTAGACCTTAAGCAGCGAATACATCACCCTACAGGGCCGATTTCGGCATACATTGCTTGCTTTGAAGGCTACACTTCAAAATAGAGAGAACAAATCAGGCAATGTATGCCGAAATCGGCCCTAAATGCAGGGAAATTTGTAATCACTGCTGTAACCTGCAGTGATGATGAAGTTACAACAGCTTTAAGTTGGATCATCAAATAAGAAACATGCTAAGTATGCCTGATAATCATCACTATCATCACTACATAGTAAAACTACAAAGTCGCTTCCCGCAGTCTCTCTGTCCCTATGTATGCTTAGATCTTTAAAACTACTCAACGGATTTTGATGCGTTTTTTTTAATAGATAGAGTGATTCACGAGGAAGCTTTATATGTATATATACATGCATAGTATCAGCATTGCACCCGTGCGAAGCCGGGGCGGGTCGCTAGTAATTCATAAGTCAAGATTTTGAGCACAATAAATAAGTAGAGCTTTATAACAATACTGCGTCAGTATTAATGACAGGAAAATTTGATAAATGTTTACAGATAATCTTTTTTTTTTGGATTGCTCTTGACCTCAATCCAGTTCCCAGGACGAAGATGGGGTCGAAAATGTAGCGAGCTTACCCAGAAGAAGCCTATTCACTCGTACTTTAAAGGAATTCGGGTTGTAAGCGCTCGGAAATATTGACGCAGGCAGAAGGGCGATTTTTGAACATCATACGAGCGACTCGGCACTCGGCAGTAGAAAATGTCAAAATTACTATGGAGATTATGCATCTTTCTACTGCCGAGTCGCTCGTATGATATTACAAAATCGCACTCCTGGGCATTCCGCTCCTCCCTCTATGTATAACTCTAAAATTCCGATGGTAAAACTAACTCGTAATCATGCCAGTGATCGATCATAGCTAGGTTTCTATTTGGGGTTCACGTGTTTTCCAAAACACCTAAAACAATCAGATAGCAAAGGCAGACTTATCGAAAGCGTAATCAAACAAACTGCCCTCGCAGTCGACGCCACAAAATAGCTATTGTCGAGTTGTCACCAACACCGAACACGAAACGCTCCACATAAATACGTCAACTTGAAAAAAACCGGCCAAGTTCGAGTCGGGCGAATCGCACACCGAGGGTTCCGTTATAGATTAAGAGGGGACCGTTGGCAACCCTACCTCATCGAGTAACAAGATGCGACCTACCTAGGGTGTAGCACATGAGAAAGGTACGTCTTAAAGTACAGGGTTGCCTGGGCGTAACCTGGAGCATTTTGTACAGTGAGCAAAAAAGTGGGTATTTTTTTTGGTGTCAATTACCTCATCGGGTAACAAGTTGGTATATAGTACATTCGATAGAGCTCATCAAGAAGTGCCAAAATATATAGGGTTGCCTCACGTAGTCCTGGGACTTTCTCGAGTCGGCCTGATTTTAGAGTGGCAAAAAATTCCAAAAATTACCTCATCTAGTAACAAAATGACAGTTATGCCATTTGATAGCTCTAGTCATCCTATTAATTATTAATAAAGGTTGCCGGCCCTATACCTGGAACTTTTCTTAGTCGGCCGAGTTTTATGTTCGAATGTAAATACTGATTGATGCTACAACGTCGTGGAAATGAGTCCAATGGATGGTTTAGAGATTGGTGGCATGTAGTGATCGATTGTAGGTATTAATTTGGAGGGACACAACCTTGAAAATTTTGTACAGTTAGCAAAAAAAGAATTTAACTTTGCGTTTTCTGAGACTTCTATTACCTCAACCGCAGTTGAACCCATAAAGACTTATGTTCCTTATCAGTAAGAGAATCGAATGGGATGAAAAAAAAAGTTTTGTGAAAATTGCGGTTTTTGTCGATGACTGTACATTTTTTCAAAATCGGTGAATGCAGAAGTAAAACTCTTCAAAAGATAGGGTTAGTCTCCTAAGAACGTTTTCTTGTAGCTATAATGCTTCTGGTAGCTGCCTTTTGTGTCCCATCTTAACTTTCCACCCTGTATATTAAATTTAATAATTATGTTATCAAAAACCGGTTTGAAAACAGACAAAAAACGTTAAGAGGTGGTCCGCAAGATATTTGAAGAATAGGTATTTAAGAGATCTATTACTGTCGCGCTATTTCTGAGCAACCGAGCTACCAGTGCGAAAGTGACAACTGCTGCGCGGACCGATTTTACCTATATAAAATGGACAAAATCACGGTTTCGTATTCCCGTTTCCTCCTCCACAACTAAACCGAGTTTAATAATTCTTTCAAGAAACAAACAAGCTAAGCTTATAAAAGAAGATTGGCAGATTTGGACCCAGCCATTTTTTACGAAAACTATTCAGGCCAGGACGGCGGTCATAATTATTATAAACAGAAAAAAATAAGGCATTTTTAAAAAAAACTTCCACATCTCCAGAAGTCCGGATTCAAAAGTAGAATTTACTAGTAAAATAGACTAATCGTCCAACAAGCAGTAGCAAAACGCAACCACGTCAGCTATTTTCATCTAATATTATCACTGAGGTAATTTCGGTCGTTACAGAACGTATTTTGCTTGGTGGATCTGATAGTGTGTGTGATTTCGTTTTCTTCCATTATCATAATATGGTACGGTTATCGTAAACTTTCATTAAAATATACACAATGAATGTGTAGAAGATTAAGTGGACTATCTAATAAGAAAGATTATGAGTTTCACACACTTGATACAAAAGGTATCATAAGGAGAAATACCTTTTCCCCAACTTCTACAGATTACAACTAATTAACATTTTTGTTAGTTTTGTTTCACTCAACACGTATTACTAAGTTTCATTCATGTATGGGACCTCTATGTCAATGTCAGGGTCTCAAATTATATGGCCTTCCGCCAAACTTCTTTACTTTATAAGGTCTAAGTTCTTATAATTGTTTTAAAAGAGCATTCATTATGTAAATGTACCTTATAAGAAGATTTGGCTAATATTACCTACCTTTATTCTTATAATTTGGTTGGGTAAACGTTAATGAATCCGATTTATATGGCTATAATAAGAGTTCAAAATGTTGTCTTCTTAAAGAGGCTAGTAACATTGCTTTTTAGATTATGACGATAAATATTACGACATATTTGTCCACTGTCGACTTCGATCAACAATATATTGTTGATCGAAGACTGTCGATATAAGAAAGACTTTTGCTATGTCAGGAGTGCGATTTTTGAATCTCATTCGCTGAGTTCAGCAGTTGAAAATTTAAAATGACTGTGGAGATATTTATCTTTCTATTGCTGATTTGACTTTCAAAAATCATACTTCAGGAGTGCGATTTTTGAAAGTCAAATAAGCAGAAGAAAGATGCGTAGCTCCATAGTAATTTTGACATTTTCAACTGCTGAACTCAGCGAATGAGATTCAAAAATCGCACTCCTGTATGTTTTTTTTTTATCATGTCCATCAAAGGGGTATGGGTAATATTGGCGTCTTTTTTTTTAAGCGGCCGGGTACCAAATGTTACGGTTATTTTAGGGCTAATATCACCTAACATTATTATGCAAACTAAATAGTTCTGTGGTATAACGTTTCGGAAATATTTAATTTTAAAGTTTAAAAAATTACTCTACGAAGCTCATTAAAAGTTACTCATTTTGGTTTTTTTACCACTTTAATTTTAGTCTGTTTGAATTAATTTGAGTTTAAATGTTAATACGGCCAGGTGCCAAATGTAGTGGGTATTTTAAGGCTCATATTACCTAAAAATTGTCCAACGGTGTAACGTTTAGGAGATATTTAATTAAGTTTATAAGAATAGTCTTTACGCCGCTCCGCCTTATTTTGTGCCTTTTTGTATTTTTTTTTTCTCTGTATTTTACTCTTATGTCTTGGTGTAAAATAAAGTATATTTGTTGTTTGTTGTTGTTGTTGTTGAAGCTCGTTAAAAGTTACTCATTTTGTTTTTTTTACCACTGTATTTGTTTTTATAGCCCATAATTATTAGTTTTTAATTATTTGTGACATAATCACGTATATATTTCATGTTAACGCGCCGCAATCCTCGGCTCCTTGCTAGTTTCCGCTCGTCTGTTTGAATTAATATGAGTTTTAACGGTGCCAAATGTTGGGGATATTTTAAGGCTAATATCACCTTACATTATTATGCAAAAAAAATTCCGACGGTGTAACGTTTTGGAGATATTTAATTAACTTTAAAAAAAGAACTCTACAAAGTAGTGGCGATGGCTGGGATTTTTTTCCCATTTGTCTCCAGCAGCGATGGAGGCCATGGCGACAACTGGGTATACACGCCGCAAACGAGTATTCCCAGTCATCGCCACTGCTTTGTAACAGCACTGGCGACAACTGGGAATATAAAACCAAAACTATAAAAACAAATAAAGTGGTAAAAAACCAAAATTTAATTGGTAACTTTTAATTGGCTTTGTAAAGTTATTATTATTTTTTATTTAAAATTATACCGTTTGATTTCTTTTACCGTTCCGAAACTTTCAGGGGTGGTTCAGACCATGAAACTGAATATCACGAAATCAAAAACCGGTGGACTTTGAAACACTCTGTTTTATTTTCACTTTTACTGTCTAATTATTATTATTATTTTACGAAACTATTTTAATTTGAAATATATCAAAATCACTTCAAGAATACTAAAAATCGTCTGTCTCATACATTTAAGTCTACTAAGCATTGCAGTTTAGTATGGAACAGCAGATTTTTTTTCGCGATTTCAGGTTTGGTCCCATAATAAAAATTGTTCAGTTTGATGGTCTGAACCACGCCTGAAAGTTTCGGAACGGTAAAAAAAATCTTCCTGTATATCTCCGAAACGTTACACCGCAGGACTATTTATTTTACATAATAATGTACGGTGATTTTAGCCCTAAAGTACCCGTAACATTTGGTACCTGACTGCTTAAAAAAAGACGCCAATATTACCCACCCCCCTCGTACCCCTTTGACGAACATGATAAAAAAAGGAAAACAAACGGAAAAAGTCTTTCTGATATTATTTTTGAAAAAATTATTAAAATCGGTTTAGTTCTGGAGTTAAAATCCATTTTTATGTAGTTAAAATCGGTCCGCTCAGCAGTTGTCACTTTCGCACTGGAAGCTCAGTTGCTCAGGAACAGCGCGACATTAAATAGATCTATTAAATTATTACTTTTATACAGGGTGGAAAGTTAAGATGTGACACAAAGGGCAGCTACCAGAAGCTTTATAGCTACAAGAAACCGTTCTTTGAAGACTAACCCTAACTTTTGGAGTGTTTTACTTCTACATTCACCGATTTTGAAAAAAATGTACAGTCATCGACAAAAACCGCAATTTTCACAAAACTTTTTTTTTTCATCCCATTCGATTCTGTTACTAATAAGGAACATAAGTCTTTATAGGTTCAACTGCGATTGAGGTATTAGAACTCTCAGAAAACGCAAAGTTAAATTCTTTTTTTGCTAACTGTACAAACCTTTTAGGGTTGTGTCCCTCCAAATTAATACCTACAATCGATCACTACATGCCACCAATCTCTAAACCATCCATTGGACTCATTTCCACGACGTTGTAGCATCAATCAGTATTTACATTCGAACATAAAACTCGGCCGACTAAGAAAAGTTCCAGGTATAGGGCCGGCAACCTTTATTAATAATTAATAGGATGACTAGAGCTATCAAATGGCATAAGTGTCATTTTGTTACTAGATGAGGTAATTTTTGGAATTTTTTGCCACTCTAAAATCAGGCCGACTCGAGAAAGTCCCAGGACTACGCGAGGCAACCCTATATATTTTGGCACTTCTTGATGAGCTCTATCGAATGTACTATATACCAACTTGTTACCCGATGAGGTAATTGACACCAAAAAAAATACCCACTTTTTTGCTCACTGTACAAAACGCTCCAGGTTACGCCCAGGCAACCCTGTACTTTAAGACATACCTTTCTCATGTGCTACACCCTAGGTAGGTCGCATCTTGTTACTCGATGAGGTAGGGTTGCCAACGGTCCCCTCTTAATCTATTACGGAACTTCCGTACCACCACACAATTTTTTAACATACCAAACATATTTTGTTTTTTCCGGGACCTTTAGCGCAAGATCTACTCACACTTGACCAGTTTTTATTATTTGTTGTTATACTGTAAAGTTTGCACTATAATTACACCAAGTTTGACGCTTGTATGTATTACCGTTTTTATGATAGAGCGAGAAGAAAAAACGTTGATAAAAACTAGTTTCTTAATATGAGACCCTTAAGTTTTGTTATTTTTACCCTACTGCGTCAGAAGAAGGGTTATGTTTTTCGAGCGTAAGTTTTCTCTTTTCAGTTAGTACAGTTATTCCTTTTTCATTGTTTTTCAGTGAATATCCATCCCGATGCCCCTCCCCCCCTAAACCAAATGTCTGGATTCTGGATACGTGCTTGAAGCTACGATGACGAACAGACGGAGTAGGCTTATAATTAGGATCCAGTTTTCACCCTTTGGTTACGGAACCCTAAAAAGAAATAAAGGACAACACGCGACTGACGAAGGCACCATACAATAGGGTGTAGTCATTAGGCGGGCGCACTAATGCTCGCGCCGCTCTAGTGTGGTGGGCTTGGTGGCTGACTGACAGACAACTTCTACAGGGTGAAATTGATATCATTGGCATCCTTTGAAATTGAACCTAAGAGTCCACCCATCAAACTGAACAACTTTTACTATGGGAGCAAACCGAACCGAGCAAAAAAAAAACTGCTTTTGCTTATATTTGAGTCGAGTAGGCATTGCAGTTTAGTAAGGAACAGCAGATTTTTTTTGTACAGTATAAGTTGTTCAGTTTGATGGGTAGACTCTTAGTTTAAAAGGATGCTAATGATATAAATTTTACCCTGTATAATATCCATTCCATTCGCAATACACCTCCCAAAATTTTTTTATAATTATAACTCGACCGCACAAATTAAATAAAGTTACATCAAAATCGGTTCAGTAGTTTTTCCGTGATACTCGAACAAACAAACAGACATACAAATATTCTAAAAAAGGCTGATTATTCTGTCTGTCTGTATGCCCTCAATAAGTCGCTCATTATTGCACCTAATTTTAATTTAGGGTTAATTATTAGGATCATTCAGGGTGTAAAATTAAAAGCGTTACATATAAGATGATATAAGTGAGTACTTAAAAGGGGTGCTTCAGGCCATCAAACTGAACAACTTTGACTATATGGGACCAATATTGAAATAAAAAAAAATGAAAAAAAAAATGGGAAAAAAATGTTTGTTCCATAATAATTCCATATTAAATGTCAATTTAGCTACTCGAATTTATGGAAACGCTGTTTTTTTCGCGATTTCAATGTTGATCTCATAGTGAAAGTTGTTCCAGTTTGATGGTCTGAAACATCCCCCTATGTAGCGCATTTATTTTTCAATTCAAAATTTCTTATTATGGCTCGCGAAAAACACTCTACAAAACGTAACTATGTCCTCTCAGGGTTTCAAAAAATCATTTGAAAAAAAAAAACTAAAGAGTAAAGACCTTATTTAATACTGTGTTCAAAGTTCATAGAACGAAGTACTTTAATGGAAGTTAATAGAGGATAATAAAAAGTGTTAGGTGGTTTATGAACGAGCCAAATAGACATAACCCACTCAGTGGTTGTGTAGCTCGCAGCGGGCACGAGCTCAGGTCACGCAAATAGGTTAATAGCCACCAAAAAAAACTTCATAAAGGAAGCATAATCAAAGAAAAATATAGCACTCTTTTGAGCACGGTTTGAATGGGCGAGGTACTCAGCACGGCAGGGTCGGAAGCCGTCTGGTCCACGTAGCAAAATGAAAAGGAATTAAACTGTTAACAGTGTCGCTGAAAATGGAACAAATAGACGTCGGCGACTTCCGCTCGTTGATGTTTGCGTTTCTATTTCGGAAGTTTAGACCTCGTAATAGGCCCTACGAGGTGTTTAATTACCTGTAAACCGTTTTCAGGTATTGTTTTCTCGTTATTTATCGCATCTACCCACAAATATTACAAACAGTATTTGTTTGTTTGGATGTAAGGGGTAATCTCTGGAACTAATGCAACGATTCTAAAAATTCGTTCACTAATAGGAAGCTACACTATTCCTGAGTAATATCACGGAATATCTAAGAGTAAACTTAATCGAGTAAACATAAATACTTAACTTACGACCACATCATTTCATCCTGAAACTTCCAGCATTCTACAATATGCTCAAAAATATTGAACAGATGGCAATTGAAGCAAAGTTTCTGGTCACTGCGCAATAGGGATTAATTGTGCAATAGTTTTTATGTGTAGGTATTTCAGGACAATTTAATAACTGGACTGATTGCAGTTGCGCATCGATTGAAACAACCTTTGCAGAATGCAGTTTTAATAAACAAATTGTGTTTTATTTGTCTACACGAATGTAAAGTGGAATTTAATCTGAAAGCTCGGTGAATGAATAATTTGATTTCCGTACAAGTCTCGAGTGAGTGCTGAACTCCAGAAGTGCTTTCAGTGGAAATGGAATTAAGTTTCGAAGAACAGGAACACCGATACAGATAAATAGATAGATGCCGTTTAGTCTTCTTATTTAACTTACTCGCTGGCTTGAGAATTCGCCTAGCCAGATATCTTCCTTTTGCATTTTCTTATAAACTTTAACATTTTGTCAGTTGTATACCTAGGCTTGTTTATAAATTGATCTGTTGATGGATTGTTTCATAGTCCATTCGAATCACGTAAATGTAGGCCTTTCGCGATAAGGGTGAGAGGAAGAGGCCCAGTGTGCTGATTAGTCGACAACTTCGTATCTTCGTAATCTTCAAGACGCTTTCAGTAATTTGATGTCAAAAGCAGTCAAAAGGTACTTGTACTTGCGCTAGTTGTCTTGTTAGGTCTCATGATGCTATCGAAATCTTATTAGAACTGACTAACTTTTCACAGGAGATGTGCGATGTAGCTAAGCTGTGTGTAAGGAAAAAATAACTTATCAGATACAGACTTAGACTACTTATATCGGGATGCGTAACCACGTGTCATTCTACTAACAAACTTTCTGCCACTTTTTGCGGGGGGCGAGGTAACATGTTATCCGCAACTTTGGATTTTATTCCCTATGACTTTAGATTCTAATTTTGAATGTTCAAAATCATGAAAAGTAGTCTCGTGTAAACCCTAAACGTTCTAAGTTCGAAATTAATGTTTCGCAATAATAGGCTGTCTAGTTTAGTGATAAGTTATAAAATTGAATGTTGAATTTACATGATCATTGCTCTTATACCGTGGCAGAGGGGAAATGCTACCGCAAGGCCGGTCCGGATATAAGTAGTATAAGGATACAGACATTTAAATTACTTACTAGGAGCAATCAGATCACTGCATTTTTCATAGCTTAGCTATAGTAACTTAAAATAATCTGTGGCCTAGCTTAGCACAGTTGCGTGCAAGGATACGAGCTAGCGATGTGTGCTAGGCTGCTAACTACGGATATGTGCTATGGATACGAGGACAAAAGCTAACAAGCTAGGTATCTTAGCTTAGGACGCAAAGCTAGGTAACTAAGCTACGCTAAAGCTTTAGCTACGTACTTTAATTCCAATTCTTAGGCTCAATTTACACCGCCGCGGAATGGAATAGAAGCGATCGGAATGTATATGTCATAATGGACTTTATGTCCACTGTGTAACGTACAAACCTAGATACAAGCTAAAAAATAGGTCACCCGTCTTCCACAGAATTCGCATGCATTCTTGTGCAATTCCCGCAGCTACCGTTTGCACAGTCGACATTAAGTTTATTATGACATGTACATTCCGATCGCTTCCATTCCGTTCCGCGGCGGTGTAAATTGAGCCTTAGACTGTATAAAACACTACAAACACTTACTCCAAATAATGTAATTATAGGTAACTATGCCGTTGAAAGAAAAAAGAGGACGAGGTTAGAAAGCTTGTGTATTTTTGTGCGAGTAGGTACTACGGGCAACAGTTACAACACAAGCCTTGGGCCCAGTCATTACATGCCGCCATGTACTGTTATTAATGTCGTAACGTCTTTCCATCGCATTTGATATTTGTTTCTACTCCAGTAGATTATTAACTGTAGACCATCTCGTCGAGAATTTTCATATATCTTGAGTTATATACACATTCATACGAACTGGCAGGCGTAGTGTGGGACGCCCTGCGGCCCGCTGGACAGACGACTAAAAAAAGCGGGGAGCGACTGGATGAGGAAGGCCGAGGACAGAGTTTTGTGGCGCGCCTTGGGAGAAGCCTATGTTCAGCAGTGGACGCTGATAGGCTGATGATGATGATACGCGTTCATACACACATAAACTCACAATCGTTTTCTATTTCAGGTTCGTCAGACATTTTGCTGTACCATCAACCTTCGTAGTAAGGTAAAGTTAGCATTAGTATGTTTTAGCAGTTTCTTGAGTCTTTAGCCGTAAGTGTAGACTCTACACTACACTCTACACTGTAGCCTCTACAGTGTAAGTAAATAAGTGTGACAATATTCACACTATGATACGATCACAGACACACCTCTTTCGCTTCTTCAACATTGTAATCTTCATTCATGCCCGTCGGTTTCGAGTACACACTGCGAGTACGTCACTACTGTTTAGCGTATGCAAAGATTATACTATACTATAAACTTAAATGCGTTACATAATCAGGGTTGCCAGACGTACGAGGTTCCTCGTACAAATACGAGATTTGGGGTCTCCCGTACGAGGTACGAGGATGATGTCAACCTCGTACAAATATGTACGAGGTTTTGACTTTTAAGGATATTATGCCATGATTATCCATTGCAGGCGACTATTTGTTGAATAAATGAATATCTAACCCATCAAAGACTATCAGATGTGTATGGTTAGTTTGTAGTTTGACGGGAAATCCACATGAAACCGATTCATTACTTCGATTTGTTCCTCGTATTAGCTGCTCTTATCCTCTTTTTTTCGTTGTAAACATAACATTAAGATTTTATTTTTAACATGTTTATTTTACTATATGAAAAGTCGAAAATTAAATCGTGTTTTATGCCTAATTCTTTGTTTTTTCACACTTAAGATGAATGTACGAGGTTGAATAGCCAAAGTACGAGATTTTTCTTGCTTTTTGTACGAGGAAAAATTGTAAACGTCTGGCAACCCTGTACATAATTAAAGGGGAGTTTCAGAACATTAAACTGCTATTTTTCCAGCTTATAATCAGTTGTTTCATACATTTTTGGGCCAATTGTCCGTTGACATATTCTATGGAACAACCTAAATTTATTTCACGATTTCGCAGTTGGCTTCATTGTGAAAGTTGTTCAGTTTGATGGTCTGAGTCTGAAGCACTAGAGTGCTTCCTATGAAATGTCTTACGTATTTTATAGATAAAACACATTTAATTTTACATCAATGCAATATTTAAAGTTGTAATCAACGTAAAGTAACTACAGGATGTAAAATTATATATATTGTACATCCTGTAGTTACTGATTAATATATATAATTTTACATCCTGTAGTTACTGATTACAACTTCAAATATTGCTCGTAGAGTCTTTCAAATACGTATACGTATAAGTAGTATGCTTAGAATAGTATACGTACTATAATGGCCTCGATTCGGACTGTGCTACGACTTAACTTAACTAAATTGATTCCTGTCCTAAATTGGTTCCTAAAAAAAGATATTTTTTAATCTTATTTTAGAAAGTGACAGAAAACCAACGGCTGACTTTAGTGCTGTCAAAGTGACGTTACACGCCCAAAAACGCTTTAAATAAGATGGCGTACATTATGATGGCATCTTATTTTGGGCGTGTAACGTCACTTTGACAGCACTAAAGTCAGCTGTAGGTTTTCTGTCTCTTTTCTTAATCTTATTTTAGAAAGTGACAGGAATAAATTTAGTTAAGTTAAGTCGTGGCACAGTCCGAATCGGTACCAATGTTGACTACTTCAACACGTTGTTGACCTACCGCGCCCGGTTTGAACAATTTTGTGTACTTTTTGTTCGACGTAGCAGTAAATTATCGAACATTATGAGAGTAACAGCTACTCTACGGTATTCGGTAACCGTGATTTGCATAAAATGTTTCCATTATTTTTCTGGTTTAAATCGCGTCAATCGTGTTATATGAGGATATTGACTGTTTGAAAACAGGTTCATTTTACAGTTATCTTATCGTACATGTCACTTAAATATTTGCGTATACATTTTAGGTATAAAGTAATTCTTTCGCATAATTATAAATAAATAAATAAATAATTTATTTATTTTAATTAATCATAAATTAAAATAAGTATACCGATCTTTTAATAGTATATTTAATACAACAATACAGTACCTACAGGTATAAAAACACCTAAAGATAATAAAACCGGTCAGAGAGGGTCCGTCCGTACCACACCACCACAGAACACAACATTATTAACTTAGAAAAAAAACTTTTTTTGCCCTGACCTTTAGCGCGAGACCGACTCACGCTTGGCCGGTTTTTAGTATTTGTTGTTATTCTGTAGAATTTGCTCTAAATCACACTAAATTTGACGCTTGTACGTAATACCGATTTTACGATAGAGCGTGAAGAAAAAACGTTGATAAAAACTAGTTTCTTGTTGAGAACCTCCCTTAATTTTTTAACATATTTATTATTTGTTAACAAATCCGCCGTAATAACACATAATCTGAGAATACGGTTCAAAAGTTACAGCCTTAAATAGGTAGGACAGACGGACGGACGAACGGACGGACAACGTAGGCTTAGTAATAGGGTCCCGTTTTCTCACTTTGGGTACGGAACTCTAAAAAAGCTCGTAGGGTACATACCCTACGAGACATCCCATACAACCATTTGTTACCAGTTCGGTCGACGTGTAGTAATGTTACTACAATGTGTAGCACAATGTAGTAACATTACTACACGTCGACCGAACTGGTAACATGGTCTCAAGCATGTTACTTGCTGGCAGCGTTCCCCCTTTGAATAGTCAAGTTGATTCGTTGGCCAAGGAAGCTGCCAGCTCTAGGGTCACAGGTGGTATCGTATACAGACTCATTTTGTTGGCTTCTGCATGTGCTCCAAGAACCCATATCGTTTCGAAGCCAATTGGTGTAAATAAAACCGGTCAAGTGCGAGTCGGGCTACTCGCGCACCGAGGGTTCCGTAGCACACCACCACAGAACACAACATTATTAACTTAGAAAAAAACTTTTTTGTCCGGGATCTTTAGCGCGAGACCGACTCACACTTGGCCGGTTTTTAGTATTTGCTGTTATTTTGTAGAGTTTGCTCTATAATCACACTGAGTTTGACGGTTGTATATGTTACCGTTTTTACGATAGAGCGTGAAGAAAAAACGTTGATAAAAACTAGTTTCTTGTTGAGAACCCCCCTTAATTTTTAACTTTTTGACATTTTTATTATTTGTTAGCAAATCCGCCGTAGCAACGCACATTCTGTGAAAATTTCAACTATCTAGCTATTACGGTTCAAAAGTTACAGCCTTAAATAGGTAGGACAGACGGACGGACGGACGGACAGACGGACGGACGGACGGACGGACGGACGGACGGACGGACGGACGGACGGACGGACGGACGGACAACGTAGGCTTAGTAATCACGTCCGTCACGTCCCGTTTTCACCCTTTGGGTACGGAACCCTAAAAAGAAGCACCCCGAGATTAATTCATACTTGGGGAAACTTTCTCTGAAGCCCAAGTTCAACAGTGAACGATAAACCGACATAATATTATAAATACCTAATAATAATTCCTTTCTTCAAACAACTCTCATCCCTCTTATTTATTATTATGGATATTATCTTATACTGCCATCAATACTTAGATCACGCATCAAGAATAACGAAAGTTCTTTCTTACGAGAGGCGTAAGGAATTACCCGCAACGAGCAATGCGTAAAATTGCGATCGTATAGCACCACGAAGCGTATAATATTAGGTAGGGCAAGTTCTGATTAAACCGTAAAAGAGATTGGTTCTCGGCTGAGTGCTTTATCGTTGGCATTATGCCGGCAATTTGGTGTCGTCGCTCGTCGCAAGGAACGCAGTCGGGATTCGGTGACTCGCATAGGTATGGGAAAAACTTACGTGCCGTTATATGCAAGGAAATCTTGAGCAGCGTAAGGAAATGATATTATTTACTTACTTAGGTACAGCGATAAGTAAACCTATACATGCGGGGTCCCATATGGTTTTTCAAGAGGATGATAGATCATCCAGTTGCACAAATTTCTCTATGGAGCCATTAACATCGAATCCCATGTAAAAATCTGCTTTTCAATTTAAAACTGCATTTCCCATTCGACTAAAATGCATGGACAGGTGATTTCTTTTTCGCGATTCCAATCAAATCAAATCAATCAGATCAAATCAAAATGTTTTATTCAAAATGGATTCACATGTATCTTGGTTTCTGACGTCATTTTTGACTCTACCACCGCGTCGGAAGGTTGGTTGTCGAAAAGATGCGGCCAGAAACTCTACAACACACATCTTTTTGAAAAACAAGACTTATACAAAGTACGATTACAAATACAATATTGAATTACATTGTCGGTCATTCATATTTTAATCATCGAGTTTATAGTTAACCTTTTTTACAGGGGACTTGCTTAACACGGGACCTAAACTTTTCGTTTTGTCGTCCTATGTTGGTCCCTTAGACAAAGTTGTTTAGATTGATGAGCTGATCATCCCCTTACAAAACCGTCATTTAACACTGAGAGAAAAACTTATCCAGAAATTAAAAAACCGTTTTGTTACTGGCGTAAAAACTAATTTATAGTTATGAATACTAAAGTTCTGCTGTCATTACTGGCACAAGCTGTTTTTTACACTAGTTTAGTATTATTAAAATGTAATCCCTACAAACTAGTTTTAGTAACGTAAAATATTACATAATAAAGTAATTCTTGCATAAATAGTGTAAGTTTCACTTTACTTTAGTTATTTCCAAAATCATATTAGCTATGATTAGTAATCACAATTGTAATTTTGAATAGACAGTTTTAATAAAAGTAGAGAATCAAAAAGCATAGTTAATTCTGCAACTGCTTTGTTTTTGCTATAAATAACGTCGTGTTAATTAAAACACTCGTTTGTAATAACAAGTGTTTACCTGTTATTTCGATTAATTTTTTTTTATTAATTTTGACCAAACTCCTTTGTAATTCCTAGTGTTCCCATAGTTCTTTTTACAATACTTGTCTTTTATAATCAGCTTATAATTAGTTATATTTACTACAAACATTTCATCGTAATAACTGCACGGAATTTTGTCATTTCTAGTTTGTCCTTTCTTCATTCAATAAGCCATTTTTGTGATTTTAAACAAATTAATTTTGAATTTAATACCAGTTCGGTAATATTTACAACTTTTTGTGATTGCTGACTTTCTGAATTGCCATATTAATTTCATTTCGTTTTCACCTCCCGGCCGGATTAGACGAATCGTTATCATCTCTAAAGTAATCATAACAGTAACAGTGAAGTGAAAAGTGTTTAATTTTATTAAAATGATTGTCTTGAATTTGGAATCGTTGACTGTCTTGAACTAAATATTAAAAAAATATATAATAAGATGATGGCAACTAAAGTTTCAATCTGGAAAGAGACATGGATCAGCTCACTAGCGATTTACTGACAAACTTGGGACTAAATGTTTATGTCAGAGCTTTTTGTGGTAAGTAAAGTGTGTGTATTTATTCATTTATAGTGTGATAGGTAGCTAATGGTAATGTAATTTTATAAGCAAGATCAAGGAAGGAAAAGATCAATGTTATCTCTTACTAACCATATCATTTCTGCCAAAAGTGCATAAGTAAATATAATTATTTCTATGTCCTTCATGTCATATTTATTTTCTTCTCAACCTGACATGAATGTTTAAAAAATTCACTTGACCGCCCTTTCATATTTACTAATGATTGCAGAAAGCAAGGAAGATGCTGGGATACTAAGGCTTCTATCAGATGATGAGACATCCCAGGTACCACCAGACGGACCAGTACCTGGAGACAGGGCTAGATTTAAAGTTAACCTAGCCAATTGGAAGCAACCAATCGACAATTTAAATAACGTAGACATGTGAGTTCTTTCCCATATATTTCCTAAATAGAATAGATTCATATGATCAATGTGTTTTTAATTATCTATCTGAGATTACTGGTAAGTGCGTCCATTTTAGGCGTTACTTTGTTCGTATGATTCTGAATACTTAGTACCTAGCTGTAGGTTGGCATACCTACATTTTTTGGAGTTGGATCTTTGGCTATACTGATCTAGTAACTGCCAGACATCCTGATCATTATCAATATCTAGATTAAAATATAATTTATTTATTTAATCGTTATTTTTTCAGAACCCGCTTCGCCTGATGCTTTAAATAACGCCAGTCTGCTACAACTACCGTACTGGACTTTCAGCGTGCCGTTTAAGGACAAAAATCGCTGTGGCTTTTAAATTATGTAGGTACATAGATAGTTGTAAAAACTGAAATGAAAATAAACTACATTAACTATTATCTTAAGTTTTATTTGAACCTATACCCTATAATTTAGTGGAGTTGTTATAACAAATCTTTTTACTAGGTATCACAACTTTCTCCTGTATTCTTTATTCTGTGTTTCTTTACAGCATATACATAATAATATGTATATACACTTTTATACAAGGTGTTTTTCAGTAGCTAGGAAAGAACGCAATATCCTGAATACTGATACGTTCTTGCTAGCAACTGAAAAAGTACTGTAGAAACATGTACATTTTATGTACAAGGTGTAACAAAACACCCTAGTAATACTTAAGGGTGTGCTTCAGACCATTAAACTGAACAACTTTCACTATGGACCCAACTTTGAAATCGAAAAAAAATTTGGCTCCTTAGTAAAAGTTATTCAGTTTGATGGGCTGAAGCACTCCCTTAAGTATTACTATGGTGTTTTGTTACACCCTGTATAATGTTGTAAAGAATACAGGAGAAAGTTGTGATATCTAGTATAACGATTTGTTATAACAATGCTACAATCTTGTAAAAATTACTCACTGTTTAGTAATATCAAGTAGGAACTCATTATAAATTGTAAAACTACAAGCTAGAAATTAGACTGCATTTTCTAAAAAACACTAAATTGTTTAGTAATAACAAGCACTATGTTTCGAAATTATAAAAGTACAAACTAGTATTTACAAAATATTCAATTGCATTTAAATAATCGTTTAGTAAAATCAAGTAAGACATCGTAGATATCGTAAAGTAGTTTCTAAAATTCAGTTTAAAGACAACTAGTAAGTGCTATCGTTTTATTTGTAGATAATGAACGAATACATGTTTTTACAAAACGGTTTGTATATTTTGTACATCAAAATTTGGAGGATTACTGTTTCATTTTAGAAATTACAAAACACTTTGTCTTAACTGTGACGTCATCGTTTTGAGAATTAGTATTGCGCGTTAAAAATTACTAAAAGCTCACTACACTAATTACTAAATACAATAACTAAAAACGACTCCTTATTATTACAAAACTTTTGTTGTCGTGGGATCTGCAAATATTTATTTAATAATTAGTGAATTTTTGTAATAACAAATGAAGTTTTCTCTCAGTGAAGAAGGACCTTGTATTCAGGGTGAAATTGATATCATTAGTATCCTTTTAAACTAAGAGTCGACCCATCAAACTGAACAACTTTTACTATGGGAGCAAACCGACCGGAGCAACTAAGAAATCTGCTGTTCCATACTAAACTGCAATGCCTACTCGACTCAAATGTATGCAAGAGCAGATTTTTTTTTTTGCCCGATCGGTTTGCTCCCATAGTAAAAGTTGTTCAGTTTGATGGGTAGACTCTTAGTTTAAAAGGATGCCAATTATATCAATTTCACCCTGTAGATGGAACTGTAACAACCGGTCCTGAAGGTTCTGAGAGTTTTGCTCTGATTCCATGGATGGAGCGTCTAGGAATCAAGTTGCTCCTACCGCTTCCCTCAGTTCCCAGGAATTATAATACGTAATTCACGGTAGGTACCTAAGTCCAGTGAGCGTGTGTATAGCAAAGATCCATGACACGTACGGGTATTAAGTACTTGTCGTTGCCGCTTGCAGTAAAAACAGGCCAGATAAAACAGGTGGTGGCTGAAATATGGATCCGCATTGGCGACGCCGCACCCTGCACCCTGCAGCTGTTCACTTGCCTGCCCCATTTAATATGTGCATGTACGTGCTATCATATTCATTTGAGAATAAAGCCTATTGGCACAGTTTTGCATTATTAACGCGTCCTCCTCGCGTACTATTTTAATCAGTCTATGTTATCATTATCATATCAGAAACAGAAAGTTTATTTGCTGAAATATGGCAATAGCGTTGAGTGTTCTATTAAGGTTGGGCTAAATAAATCTAAAGGGTTAAACCGTATTTTTTTTTTTTCAAAAAAACAAGAATGTCACATTGTAGTCTTTGTTGGTTACACGTTGGTTATAAAAATATAATTATAATTTAAAAAACATTCAAAACCCTGTGGAGACCACAGGGGCGTGGGGAGCCGAGGCTAAAACCTTCATTGCCGAAATTGGGCGTCGACTCAGGGAGCGCAAATGTGACCCCCGCTCCGGTTCGTTCCTGGTGCATAGGTTGGCCATAGCGATACAACGCGGCAACGCTGCTAGCGTTATGGACACCTTTGCACCTGGATCGATACGAGGCGGGCTATTTGATTAATGTGTTGATTATTAGTTGTTGTAAATAAATAAATTTGCCTTATTTAAAAAAAAAAATACTGGAGTGCGATTTTTGAATTTCATACGTTGAACTCAGCAGTTGAAAATGTTTGGAAATACGCATCTTTCCAATGCTGATTTGACTTTCCAATGCAGATTTGACATTTTTTAATGTCAAATCACAGCAGTAGAAAGATGCACGTCTCCATAGTAATATCAACATTTTCAACTGCTGAGTTCAACGTATGAGATTCAAAAATCGCACTCCAAATTATTATGTTTCATGCTTTTAGTATTATCGTTAAAACCGCCAAAAGTTGCAAATTTTGGCGGTGTTAAATATAAAACATTATGAAAACAAATCCGTAATGACCCGATAAATTGAAAATCTGCAGTGACTAAGTACAATGTGACATTCTTGTTTTTTCAGAAATAAAAAAAAATACTATTGAGGGTGTATTGAGGGCAGCTCTATAGGCTCGCTGCCCTCCCTCTTAACGAGTAATTTGAATAATTTCACTACTTCTATTCTTAGAATTATGTATCTATTGAACCTACCTAGTGTTGCTACGTTTTGCTAGCTAACTGATTGTTTAGTTAAAATTACAATAGACTCAGTTTGGCCGAGGATCCAATGTTTAAAATACGTTGTGTTTAATGAATAAACGTTTACATAATAATGTGTCTGTCAAAACGTGTGATTATAAAGCAAATATTGGTCCCCGGCGTTGCGCGCCTGGCTGGCTGGCAACACAAGTAACACAACACGCCTCGCCCCAATAAACATTCTCATTTATATTATATTCTTCATTCATTTATCTTTGTCATCTCATCGTCTTCTACCTATCTGAATTCTACCATATTGTCTTGGTAAATGAACAAGAATTATTGGTAGAATTGTTTTGTTCCCGACTCATGTAACTTTATCGTTCTTAGTTTCTAAATCCACGTTGATACTTGATAATAATAATGTTGATGAAAAATATCGTTCTTCTACAGTTCTACACTAATATTATAAAGAGGAAAGATTTGATTTTTTTTGTTTGTTTGTATTGAATAGGCTCCAGAACTACTGGACCGATCTGATATCTTTCACCATTAGAATGCTAAGTACTCCGTGATGAACATAAGCTATATTTTATATCTACCCGTGAAAGCCTGGGCGGGACGCTAGTAGTTTCTAAATCCAAGTTGATAATAATAATGATGATGAAAAATATCGTTCTTAGTATCTAAATCCAAGTTGATAATAATAATGTTGATGAAAAATGTCGTTCTTAGTTTCTAAATCCACATTGATAATAATAATGTTGATGAAAAATATCGTTCTTAGTTTCTATAAATAATAATAGTTCTTAGTTTCTAAATCCAAGTTGATAATAATAATGTTGATGAAAAATTTCGTTCTTAGTTTCTAAATCCACATTGATAATAATAATGTTGACGAAAAATATCGTTCTTAGTTTCTATAAATAATAATAATGTTGATGAAAAATATAGTTCTTAGTTTCTAAATCCATGTTGATAATAATAATGTTTATGAAAAACACACTGTATAAAAAGTCAGTTTTTGTTGTGCGCGGTATAATTATGTACCTCTCTTTACCTAATACTATGTAGTTGTCGTACTAAATACTATTTCTTATACTGTGCTTATACTAGGTAGGTTGTATATGTTCAAATTGCATGCAATCGGTTATACTTCGCAATACTATGAATAATATTCATTTCCTTAAACATTCGGTTAATAAATTCAAATTAGATTCATTAATTCGTGTAAGATGTTATGAAATGTTAAATAAGGCGCCGTACTCGGAAGTTCACATTGAAGACCTTTACCTACGTATTTTAAGAACAAGGCTTTCGGCCTTGGCCGCGTTTTGTTCTTTTATTATGTTTTGCTTTATTCATGCCGTGATGAGTAAAATCACAACACTACAAAAAACACAACATTGATTATAAATAAAGAAGTCACCCGCTTCGTTTATCTTGGTGAAATGGTTTGTAGTAGGCTTAGAAAAAGTTGCAATAGGAATGCCTCGGGTTGTGATAACAACAGGGTTAAAACAGGGTTAAAAGCCCCAAAAAAAATGCCACGTCAAAATTGCAAGATTCTAGTTTTATGCCGATTTGACTTTTAGAAACATATCTTATTTTTTTAATTTTATTTATGTACCTACCTTTATCCTTTCAGGACATGCCTGAAGAAGTTAACCTTTAGTATAGTTGATCGATCATGATCGATGATAGTGAAAAAGTTCGGTGTAGATTAAAAAAGATTCTGATTTAGGTATCTGGAGTGCGATTTTTGAATCTCATTCGCTGAGATTCTCGTTCGAATCAGATTCAAAAATCGCACTCCAGATACCTAAATCAAAATCTTTTTTAATCTGCACCGAACATTTTCACTATCATCGATCATCATCGATCAACTATACTCAATGATATTCAAAAATCGCACTCCTGAAACGATTACAATTACAACTCTACGATGAAACAATAATGTCAGAAAGCAACTTAGTTATATATTTTAGTTAGTTACATTTTATTGTTATTAATTAATTTATCCCTGATTATTATTTGTCTGAATGCCAGAAATGTTTCAAAATAATAATGAATTCATAATGAGTTACAAATATTTTGGAACTGACTGGAAATCCTGGAAACTTTAACATAATGGAGGTACATACATAACAGGTAACATTAATCAACATGCTATATTCTAAACGAAATTGGAAATTGTGAGGGGAAATAAAATAATAAACTGATCCATGGACCTATTCGTATCTGCTATTAATAAATTGGACACGGATTATGGCTTCCGCTTTCCCAAAATTTTAACTTTGATTGTGAACACGAATGCTATGGACAAAGGTTTAAATTAAATTGTGTTTTAATTGCATTTTACAATAAAGGTAAATAATAATAAGGGTAAATTGTTTTGTAACTGCGGGACTTTTTAATCATTTTCCAATTCCAAAGAGGGGTGGTTCAGAGGGGCAAACCTGGAACCGGGGCGATTGAGATTTCAGGTTTGCTCCCATTGTAAAAGTTGTTCAGTTTGATTGTCGAAATTGGGGTAATTCATTTGGAAATTAATTTGAATAAATAAAACCGGTCAAGTGCGAGTCGGGCTACTCGCGCACCGAGGGCTCCGTACCACACCACCACAGATCACAACATTATTAACTTAGAAAAAAATATTTTTTCTAAGTTAATAATGTTGACCTTGATAATGACCTTTAGCGCGAGACCGACTCACACTTGGCCGGTTTTTAGTATTTATTGTTATTTTTTAGAGTTTTTTCTATAATCACACTAAGTTTGACGCTTGTATGTATTACCGTTTTTACGATAGAGCGTGAAGAAAAAACGTTGTTAAATACTAGTTTCTTGTTGAGAACCCCCTTTAATTTTTAACTTTTCGACATTTTTATTATTTGTTGAGAAATCCGCCGGAATAACGCACATTCCGTGAAAATTTCAACTATCTAGCTCATACAGTTCAAAAGTTACAGCCCTAAATAGGTCGGACAGACGGACGGACGGACAGACGGACAGACGGACAGACGGACAGACGGACGGACGGACGGACAACGTAGGCTTAGTAATAGGGTCCCGTTTTCACCCTTTGGGTACGGAACCCTAAAAATTGTTCAGTATTATAGTAGGTAATGTATTTATTTATAGTTCTGTTTTATTTGTAACTTGGTATACGGTGTGGTCGGTGGCGCTGAAAGAAATAGGTACCATATTTTTAAAAATAGCGAGGAATTTTTCTAATGTAACCTAAACTTACTTTTAGGCATAAACTTACAGCACAATTTGCAACGAATATTACAACAAAATATAATAACTATGTATGAATTACCTTTTCAAAACCGTTATACGACCTTGGCAAATAATCGGTACTCTAAACTAGGTTTATTTAATAATAGGCTGTCAAATAAGGATCTCAGGTGAAGCCTAGCGGAGGCCTAGCGGCGCTTGCGCAGGGTCAACGACCGGGACCGGTCTGCGCGTGATGCTGGCTCTACCTACCACTGCTTCAGAGACCGACACTCCTCTCCTCGCACTACCTTGCATTACCTACTTATTATTATCAATTTTATCATTGTCGATGCTTTGCTAAAACGATCTAGGTAGGAAGTGTACAAATAATTTGCTAATTAAACTTTGAAGGCTATCACAAGGTATAGATAGGTAGTTGCTCTTGACAATTCTTTAAATTTAAACCCTCTTCATCCCCCCATTGTCTTAATCCGTCGTTGAAATATAAGGGATATTTGTAACCGATATTCTACTTAATTCTATCACACATAGGGTACCTACATATACATAAACTCATTCAGTTCGACATGGGTAGGTATAGGTAGTAGGTACATTGTATCATTTCACATTTAATTACAGCTTATAGAATAGATAGATACAGATGTGTAGCATTTACAGTGATAATGATAAGGTATACAAATTATACAATGTTTCTAAAGCAATGTAAGCTGATAAAATTTTTAGGAACTACCCTTTCTTCCCACCACAATTTTCCCCAATTTAAAAATTAAGTTTGTTTTTGACTCTATTTATGGACCACTAATTGCTATATCTGTGCAAAGTTTCGCGATCTCTGCGAAAAATGGACGGACGGACAGGAGTGCGATTTTTCAATTTCATACGTTGAACTCAGTAGTTGAAAATGTCAATATTACTATGGATATGGAGACATGCATCTTTCCACTGCTGATTTGACTTTCAAAAATCGCATTCCTGAAGTATGATTTTTGAAAGTCAAATCAGCAGTAGAAAGATGCGTATATCCATACATTTTCAACTGCTGAGTTCAACGTATGAGATTCAAAAATAGCACTCCAGATCCAGATATCGAGGTGATTCTACAGGGTGAAATTGATATCATTGGCATCCTTACTAAAAATCTACCCATCAAACTGAACAACTTTCACTATGGGAGCAAACCGATCGGAGCAACTAAAAAATCTGCTATCCCATGTTAAACTGCAATGCCTACTCGACTCAAATGTATGCAACAGCTGATTTTGTAGTTGGTCCGATCGGTTTGCTCTCATAGTAAAAGTTGTTCAGTTTGATGGGTAGACTCTTAGTTTAAAAGGATGCCAATGATATCAATTTCACCCGGTATAAGTGTTTCGTTTTTCCAACTTTGGTACGGAACACTAAAAAGAACACCTAGCAGTAAAAAGGTTCAACGCACGAAGGTCAATACGTAACAAGACAATGGAGAAGCGCATGTGGGAATATAGTACGTTATCGCTGGTCGCGGCTGGGTGCGTAGGCGCCTCCTTCGAGCCGCATTCACGCTGCCTGCTCGCCTGACCCAGCTGGCAACCCATGACGTCACCGTTACAATGCACGCCCTGAAACGAGCACCGCGCCTGATGCACTCGCATTGCACGCAATCTAATACAAACAATGATATCATGACATTTGTTAATTGATGTTTAATTACGTCGGTAACGGGTTACTTTACTTCTCACGCTGGTTTTAATTGATACGAAATTGTTATTAATGTTTATGGTTTTTGTTATTTTAAGAATTCAATGTTATACAAAGTTATGCCATAGTGTAATAAAAACTAATACCTAAGTATTAGTACCACTAATGGTGAAGCTCAGCGGTCTACGTCCCGGCCCCCACTTCCTGCGCGCGTACCCTAAGAGCGAATTCAATTAGGGTACGCCCGCTTTTGGCGGGTTTAAAGATAATTTCTACAAACATTATAGTATAAAACAAATCTGCAGTGACCCGATAAATTGAAAAAAAACGAAAGAATCTCTTAACATTTAAGTATAAAAGTTTAATATGTGAAAAATATATTTGTTATCTTTATATACCTAAATTGCTGTGTTACATATTAAACTTTTAATACTTATATGGTATCCAAGATTCATTGATCTGTAACAGTATGGAGGCGGTTTAAGTTTACATAAATTATTTAAAATAGAAAAGCAATTGAGGTCAAGGTGGTCTCCTAATAGTATGACGCAAGCATTTGATACCTCCAACTGTAATCTTCACACGAACTCTTGTAAAACGCTATAGTTATACTCATTTCCGGGGTTTCGGATTATGCTGGTGCAGCTGAAAAGGAAACATTATATCCTAGGCTATTTATGTAATGTATAGGTACACGTCACAGATTACCCCCAATAGATACCGCATGATGAAAATTTTGTTCACGCCCGAAGTCACCATTTTTGGCGGTAGGTGCGGGTAGCGGGGCACGAAACAAATGCAACATGATTGGCCATTTCAAGGTCGCACTACTCCCAGCACTCTCCGAGCGTGTACACTAGTGATGCGACAGTTTAATAAAAAGTATCGATAAATGTTGTCATGATTAATGATTAATCAGCCTAAGATAGGTAATTAAATTATTGTTATTACACAACAATTAACTTATTCGATTATTGAAAAAATGATTATTATTTCACTTTAATTCAGATAGGCACTACGTGCACTGATGTTCCGATATCATAGAAGTGTATTATACAACGTGTTAATGAATAAGCGCAAGCCCTCATACCTACACCCCAGCTGATTTATAACAAAATAATTAGATTGAAACAATAATTTCATTATTTTGATGGTTATTAAGTATTGAGGCAACAATGATTTGTTATCATTTCAGAAATGAATGAAAGCGATAACGTGCTAATGAGCATAACGTGCATTTTAAGAATCTTGTTTTGGTGGTAGGGTAAGTGTGCCTGTGCGGTGGGTTGAGATTGGGTTCAGTAAATTTAAAATTTTACAAACAAATTTATTTAATATTTTGAAAAAAATATAATTATGTTGAAACTATGATAATTCGATTCTGCTCTCGATTCTAAACAAACTACTTTCTAGTTTTGCGTTAATTTATTAAGACGTATAATAACTAACTAGCTTCCGCCTCGCGGTTCCATCTGCGGCTAAAACGCTTTTCCCTCGGGAATTTCAAATTATAAAATATAGTCTATATTACTCGCTGACATATACAGCTTGCCAGTAGCGAAACAATTTTTGAAATAGGTCCAGTAGTTTTTGAGTTTATTTGTCACAAACATACAAAAAATCTAATATTTTCTCTTTATAGTATTATAGTAAGTACCTACATACAACGTTTTAATGAATTAACGCAAAACCTCATACACCCCAACTGATTTATAACAAAAGAATTAGATTGAAACAATAATTTAATTATTTTGATAGTTAAAATTTAAAGTTATTCGCATTTTAAGATCAGAGGCAAAAATGATTTGTTATCATTTCAGCAATGAATGAAACCGCTAACGTACTTATGGATACATTTTAATAATCTTGTTTTGGTAGTAAGTAGGGTGAGTGTGCCCATGGGGAGGGTTGACATCGGGTTTAGTAAATTTAAAATTTTTCGAAAAAATTATTTAAAATTTTGAAAAAAATTACCTATGTTGAAACCATGATAATTCGATTCTGCTATTTTATTACTTATTTTATAGACATAATTTTTGATTAGGTACGTTTCAATCAAGTAGATTGTATTCAATATAATACACCTCACTATTTTATCCCGGTATAAAAATATCCTATTCTTGTTTTCCTATGCGATAAATGGTTTTTCCGTGAGAATCAGATAATGTCCCACAATTTAAAAGTAGCCTATGTGCTATTTCATACTATATTAAAGTACCGGGTATCATCTGAATCCGTTCAATTGCATTACCGAGATTGAGTGATAAACATACATCCATCCATCCATACTTTTTTATTTATAATATTAGTAAAATTTATAAGATTAAGATAATAATAAAATAAGAGAAAAAATTGTAAGAATATTATAAACCTATCGATAGCGGTCGTACCGCATAGAAGAAACACACTATTATTGCACGTGTCAACGTCCCCAACATGTAACACCGTTTTAAAATCCTCGCCTAAAAATGCTTTGTAATAATATGGCATATTATAAAAACATCGATACCGGCCCGAATGCAGAGACGAACAACACTAGCATTGCACGTGACAAATTCGTGTCAATGTACGAAAGTGATAGATTTACCAAAATTAACTAATGAGAGAAAGGGACCATTTCAAAAAGACATCAACGTGAGCTGCAATTTTTTAGAAGCAACCATTGTACCGCCCACTATAACTTGAACTCCGCAAAACAAAAAATAATGAAAATGTTACTTACCGATGGAAAGTAATGCCATCTTTCTCATAGCTGGATGTTCGAGAGTTTTTCCCACACTACTTTATGGCACAAACTGTCATTTTTCAGAAAGTTTGTGCTCAGAAAATCGTAAAAAGATAGGCAATTTTTTAATTTAAATTGAGTGCACGCGGATCCAATACTTGGTCGGTACTGAAGGGGCGTGATCAGTTATTTGCTTATATCAGTGAAAAAACATACATGTGTGGCGCGCATCGGCGGCCTTGTATGCGGTATCTATTGGGGGTAATCTGTGGTACACGTAGATTACTCAGGTTACTTCGAAAGATGACAATGAAACGCATTATCGTGACAAAGCGTGCACTTTTCCGTGTGCGACATCATTTGTTTGTTCCAGTAATAAAGTAAAAGGATCTTATTAGGTATTAATAATTTGTGCGAACAGAGAAATTGTGCGAATGGCCAAATTGTACCGGTGCAAGAATTGTACCAATCGCTCATTGTACGAATTGATAATTTGTGTGAACAGAGAAATTGTACGAATTGCTAAATTGTACCGATCGATGCCAGAATTGTACCAATTGATTATTTGTGACATTGTACGACTTGATAATTTGTGTAAACAGAGAATTGTACCTACAAATCGCGAAATTGTACCGATATGGCGATGCTTTCGATTCTAGACACTGTGGAGCTGAACAGTATGGCTATAATATTGTGTAAGTTTCCGATTACATAGTGTTATGTCCCCCTTTTTATCACTAAGAATCACTGCTATACTTGGCTCGTCAACGCACCACCACTACGTGCCACAGGTCCAGCAACCGGCTTTCATCTGCCTCGTTACTCTAACCCCACAGATTACCCCCAATAGATACCGCATACAAGGCCGCCGATGCGCGCCACACATGTATGTTTTTTCACTGATATAAGCAAATAACTGATCACGCCCCTTCAGTACCGACCAAGTATTGGATCCGCGTGCACTTGTAATGAAAATCTATCCTGGTCATAGCGCACCAAAAATTGTAAACTTCCCTATCTATCTTATTATCTTATCCTACCCTAAACTAGATCCTGGGCAACCGGCACCCAAATTGTAAAATCCCTATCTTACCTTATCTTATCCTAAATTATCCTATCTTATGAACTAACCTACTATACTTTAAATATTCTCTCATTATCCTAGCCTAAATATTCTAGTCTCAATAATGAATCCTAAACCTATCCTATATTACAGCACCTAGATGAAATGAATCCTAACTAAAACTACAATCCTTAACGGATGACTTACACTAATTTGCCTAACTAAATAAAGGTTTTAAATCTACTATGAACTAAACTTGATTATGATTTTATTTTTGAGTTGAAGATGTTGTTTTGGCCAATTGTGATCTCTAGTGGATAGAACTAACGTTGTGAACCGCCTAACAGTAACCTAGGTTGCAACAGACTCGAGGTTTATCTAGTATTCTATCAAACAGAGACATAGAAATACCTAAACTTAATATCAACATAGCTTAAACAGTTATACCTAACTTAGCCTATCCTACTTAACCTAATGATAAGTAAAATCTGATCTTATTATAATAAGCCTAACCAAAGAACTATTTCATGATGACCGACTTAAATTTTTCCTTGAACTTAGATCTGAACTTAAACTGGTATTGGCTAAAAGAAGTGATCGTCTAGGAATCTACATTGTTTAGTAACAACTCAGATTCGTTTAGAAGGACTTAGTAACCTAGATCTTATCTGCACTGAACCTAGATATAATCCTAACCTGAATAAACTCTTTCCTAAACAGTATAATTATACAGGGTGTAAGTCTTAAATTAATTAAAAATTATAGAAAATGGTAAGCATATCTTGATTAGATAACATTGTGATTGTTTTTATGGGGACACCCCAACCTAGTTAAGAGGTCGGTTACAAAAAATAATCGGGAAGGATAATTATACTCTTATGTTATGAATACCATCGTTTGGCAGATATTTAGATTTATTGATATTTTCAGCTTTATCTTATGTGTAACGTCTCCAATCATCTTAGTATGGAGATTAGCTACAGGCTGCTCTTTGCTCACCCAAAGACAAACCAAAACTATCAGAACCTCAAGTTGACTTTTCCAAGAGGATTATTTGTTATATTAATAATTATATTTCTCATAAAATTAGTACCCTTTTAGTTCCTTGTAAAACTTTAAAATACAAAATCCTTCTCAAATACTTCTTTCGGATAGGGTATGACCTCAGAAAGACTCTACCACCACGTCACTAGGGGTCCTAACTGCAGAGAAGATGTGGCCAGAAACTCTACAGTGATATCTTCAAAAATTCAGTAAGTATGAGTAAGTATTTAAAATAAAGAGGACAGGAGAATTTACTTTCATTCATTAGTCTTTGTCAGTTTGTTATAGTCTATAAGACAACTGGGATAAAAATAGAAAATATTCTATGAAACTAAAACAAGTAAATTAGGTTTTCTTTCCTAATAGTATGCTTAACATTCTCTATTAACAAGTCATCAGCTTTGACGTAAAATTCATACTAATTATTCTTAACATAGTACCATTCTTTCATGAAACCAATATTGTAAATAAGATATTATCAGCTAAACCAATATTTTCCTTTTAACTGTACAAGTATAGGAAATATGATTTCCTTATGAAAACTATCATCAATCCCTCCCATTAATCTACAAAAGTTACCTATCCTATCCTAGCCTATTTCTACAATAAAACGCGAACTTTAAAATCTAACCAATGTCTAAAATTTCCTATTCTAAAGAAGTTTCCCTAGTGTTAAGATAACCCCGGTGTAAGGGCATCTGCAAAGCTAGGGGCAGACCCCACATTTACATTTAATCGTGTAGGTGTGTAATGTAGATTTTCCCGTGTTGTCTAGGGAAGAACCTTCTAAATAGCTAAATTAGGTGTGCGAGTAAGTCAACTCTTGTGTTCCTAGTTTCTATGACTTGTGTTATATGGGAACTCCGTGCGGCCGAAGCTTAGAGATCAGGAGTCCCCAAGGTGAGTTATATAAGTGTGTGAAATATATAAATAAGGGGACTAAATTTTGCACCCCAGAAACAAAGTACTTGGCTCCCTAAAGAACATCCTCCTCTTGAACGGTGGATTACCAAGTAGCATTTGGCCCAGGTTACAAAACTCAGGTGGCTAAGAATCGCTATGTAGGTAAAAAACGATCGCCGGCGCACCACAAAGCCAGGCTATGAAAATGGAAGTTAATGACACTTTCACAGTATAGCACTGCTAGTCGTGAAAGCACCAAAAACCCACGATACTTCATCGTGTACCAAAAGATTCCTTGAGCTCACAATTTAAATTTTAACTCCCCAATAAATGAATTTAACAAATGATTAAAAATATGAAACTTCCAGAATTTATCCCAAAAATCAATAAAGAAAGCTTACTACTTCCCCTTAAATTACTTTACAATTATCCCAAATTATAAACAAAACCTCCCAAAAATACTTAGAAAATTTAACTAAAATCAAAACGCAAACCGGCAGCGAGACAGTGAGCTCTCAGAATAAAATTGAAGAAATGCCCCGATCTCCTATCGCTCCCGCCTATTTATACTCTTTCCATGACGGTAAAAACGTCGCTGACCTCGGTGAACCCAACGATGACCATGAAGCCACAAACGTCGACGATGACAATGATGGTGAAATTTCGCTATACAAAATTGATCTCTATCTTAATGAAAATAAGGTTGAATCCAGTTATTCCTGATGATATTTACTTAATAAAAGATATGACCTCTACGTCTATTGAAATAAAGTTGCTCAGATTTGCCTAATTCGTTCAATTTACGAACAATTTAAATTGATCCTTAACTTCTTAAATATAAAGCTTTCTTTCAACCTACTAATTTTTCCCTTCAATTCATACAAAAATACGTCTCCTTATATGGTGATCTTGTGTTCCCTCACTACCCTTCCAAATGAAAAAGCTATTTTCACTATTCCCGACATTAACCTCTATTTACTTTTCATTAAAGATGAATTTCATTTGTACTACTATCCATAATTTTAGTTTCTTAATTAAATAGGCTTACAGCCCGATGCGCAGACTATCTATAGTACAAACTTAGTCAAATAAGCATTCTTCCCCTGACATAAGATTCATTTTTAGCTAGCGAAATCCTCCTCGCGCCAATTTTTACTCCTTGCATTTTTAACTTTTCCGCGCAGCGTCCCCAAGCTATCTTGCCAACCAATGAGGTCCGCTCTCATTAGAACCTATTATCAACTACGCATGCGTTAGATGTATCAGCTGTTTTCTGCTAACTTATATTTCCGCCATTGTTTTGCCCTTTTTTAAGATGCTTGATTTATATTACCATTTTTAATGATGAAAGTAATTTTCTAATGAAATATTAGTTAATTATGTCTGAAAGATCGAATTCTTCCTCTGTTTTTATAATAATTTGAATGAAATGAATTCCCTCTCTCAAAAAGCTAGTTAACATTATTATTTGAGCTTTAAATAAAACTTCTAACTTCGAGTTTTGCTAAGTTTTAACAGTAGTTATTTTATAATTATGGTTCTATTGTTTGAAACAATATATTAAGATGTGTGTGATGACTAGAGAGTAGCATATTCCTTACTGGTGACTACCTAAACCAGTACACACTCAATTTAAATTAAAAAATTGCCTATCTTTTTACGATTTTCTGAGCACAAACTTTATGAAAAATGTCAGTTTGTGCCATAAAGTGGTGTGGGAAAAACTCTCGGACATCCAGCTACGAGAAAGATGGCATTACTTTCCATCGGTAAAAAACATTTTCATTATTTTTTGTTTTTCGGAGTTCAAGTTATAGTGGGCGGTACAAAAGTTGCTTCTAAAAAATTGCAGCTCACGTTGATGTCTTTTTGAAATGGTCCCTTTCTCTCATTAGTTAATTTTGGTAAATCTATCACTTTCGTACATTGACACGAATTTGTCACGTGCAATGCTAGTGTTGTTCGTCTCTGCATTCGGGCCGGTATCGATGTTTTTATAATATGCCATATTATTACAAAGCATTTTTAGGCGAGGATTTTAAAACGGTGTTACATGTTGGGGACATTGACACGTGCAATAATAGTGTGTTTCTTCTATGCGGTACGACCGCTATCGATAGGTTTATTATATGCTTACAATTTTTTCTCTTATTTTATTTGTATCTTAATCTTATAAATTTTACTTATATTAAAGTATGTTTATCACTCAATCTCGGTAAAGCAATTGAACGGATTCAGATGATACCCGGTACAGTAATATAGTATGAAATACAACATAGGCTACTTTTAAATTGTTGGACATTATCTGATTCTCACGGAAAAACCATTTATCGCATAGGAAAACAAGAATAGGATATTTTTATACCGGGATAAAATAGTGAGGTGTATTATATTGAATAGAATCTACTTGATTGAAACGTACCTAATCAAAAATTATGTCTATAAAATATGTAATAAAATAGTAGAATCGAATTATCATGGTAGGTAATTTTTATCCAAATTTTAAATAATTTTTTCGAAAAAATTTTAGTTTACTAAACCCGATGTCATCCCTCCCCATGGGCACACTCACCCTACTTACTACCAAAACAAGATTATTAAAATGTATCCATAAGTACGTTAGCCTTTCATTCATTGCTGAAATGATAACAAATCATTTTTGTCTCTGACCTTAAAATGCGAATAACTGTCAGAGTCGTAGCGTGTGGCAATCTGTGGTCTCTGCCTACCCCCTTGGGACAATGGCGTGAGCTTATGTATGTATGTATGTTTAAATTTTAACTATCAAAATAATGAAATTATTGTTTCAATCTAATTCTTTTGTTATAAATCAGTTGGGGTGTATGAGGTTTTGCGTTAATTCATTAACACGTTGTATGTAGGTACTTACTATAATACTATAAAGAGAAAATATTAGATTTTTTGTATGTTTGTGACAAATAAACACAAAAACTACTTGACCTATTTCAAAAATTGTTTCGCTACTGGCAAGCTGCATATGTCAGCGAGTAATATAGACTATATTTTATAATTTGAAATTCCCGAGGGAAAAGCGTTTTGGCCGCAGATGGAACCGCGAGGCGGAAGCTAGTTTGTTATTATACAACGTCTTAATAAATTAACGCAAAACTAGAAAGTAGTTTGTTTAGAATCGAGAGCAGAATCGAATCATCATAGTTTCAACTTAATTTTATTTTTTTTCAAAATATTAAATAATTTGTTTGTAAAATTTTAAATTTACTGAACCCAATCTCAACCCACCGCACAGGCACACTTACCCTACCACCAAAACAAGATTCTTAAAATGTATCCATTAGCACGTTATCGCTTTCATTAATTTCTGAAATGATAACAAATCATTGTTGCCTCAATACTTAATAACTTTAAATTTTAACTATCAAAATAATGAAATTATTGTTTCAATCTAATTATTTTGTTATAAATCAGCTGGGGTGTAGGTATGAGGGCTTGCGCTTATTCATTAACACGTTGTATAATACACTTCTATGATATCGGAACATCAGTGCACGTAGTGCCTTTCTGAATTAAAGTGAAATAATAATCATTTTTTCAATAATCGAATAAGTTAATTGTTGTGTAATAACAATAATTTAATCACCTGTCTTAGGCTGAATAATCATTAACCATGACAACATTTATCGATACTTTTTATTACACTGTCGCATCACTAGTGTACACGCTCGGAGAGTGCTGGGAGTAGTGCGACCTTGAAATGGCCAATCATGTTGCATTTGTTTCGTGCCCCGCTACCCGCACCTACCGCCAAAAATGGTGACTTCGGGCGTGAACAAAATTTTCATCATGCGGTATCTATTGGGGGTAATCTGTGTCTAACCCGCACTCCATGACGTATGCGCTCGAGACAAATAAATGATCCGTACACTACACATAGTTTACATGATTGTAGGTATGTACAATATTTTGTAACAAAAGCTGTATGTATACGTTGCGATTTAGGTATGATCTTTTGTTCACGTTTATAAATACATACATCTTTTTGGGCCTATGACTGTAGTAGGCAATTTTTTTTTGTGTACAAAATTCCTTTTCTACTTTTTCCACCCATATGTTCCTCCCACCCATTAAAATGGTCTTCCAATTAATTTTTTTTATATTACATGAAATTAATTAACTAAAATGTCAACAACTAATAAATCAGTTCATTATAAAAAATAAAATAAAAAATATTTTACCATAAAAACATTTTAACTAAAATAACTTTAGATTATAATTTTGAATGTTAAAAATCATGAAATACTTTTCATGTTCGTTCGTGTCCGTGTTCCAAGTTCAAAATTATTGTTTCGCTATTATAGGCTGTCTCGTTTAGTGATTGATAATGATAAGGTATAAAATTGGGTGTAAAATTGTAAATGCACAAGATCACATTGTTCTTATACCGTGGCAGAGGGGAAATGCTACCGCAAGGCGAGTCCCTATATAAATTGTCTAAGATTTGATACCGGTGCCGTTAAATTGGGTACCTAGTTATACAATAATACCCCTGAAAATATTTACCTGAAGAATTATCTTCTTACAGTAGCTATTAACGATCAAGAAACTTTATGTAAACCTCTAGACCTCTTTATTAAACATACATTAATGCATTGTTGTTTAGCATCAAAATCTTACTGTTATTAATAATGAGTGAGCACCGCACCGACATAATACATGCAAGAAGTTATGAAACTTGATAGCCCTTCGCCTTGCCTTCTGTACTGTTCTGGTTCTGTATAATAATTAATTAATGACGCGAAAGCCCTTGATATTATTTCATAATCTACATATTATACTATGAATTTAACGCCCGTATAATGTTTATTAAGAAAATGTTAAGGTTAAGTTAAGAGTCATTTTCTTAAAACATTATCTTACTTACTTTATCTTTAAATAATATTTTTAGGTATATGTAGCAGTTTCCGTGCCATCTTTCTAGGTTCTTTTTTAATGTATTCTTATAAAAGTTATAAATAAGTCCTACAAACCCATGCTATGTTTGGCTGTAGGAAGACAAGATTAAGATAGCTCTATTGCCTCTAATAGAACAACATTATTAAAATAAAATTGTGCTTTATTTTAGGTAGTATACCTGTGTGGCAATTAAAAATAGTTAACACAAAAAAAACTTAGAATGCAATGGCACAATAACCGATTCATACATACACTTTATATAGTATTTTTGGCTCAGTCGCAAAATGTCCCTTTCTCAAAATGTCCCTAGTTCGTAAAACGTCCCTTTCTCAAAACGTCCCTTTCTCAAAATGTCCCTTTCGCAAAACGTCCCTTTCTCAAAATGCCCCTTTTTCTTAATGAGCCGTATTTCCGTATTTATGATCTGTTATATTAGGACAAAATGTATTTTCCTTGCAACAAAATTAGCTGAGACTATTCTAAGGGGATGATCATTCAGATGGGCTGTTTTCTAAGGATCAGCTGATTTTTTTCTCGCGATTTCGGTATCGGTCCCATGGAAAGAAAATTGTTCAGTTTTATGGCCTGAAAATTAGCTGAAATTTTGTTGGACAACAACTTTTACTATGGGACTTGGGAGCAAACCGATCGGAGCAAAAAAAGAATCAGCTGTTCCATACTAAACTGCAATGCCTACTCGACTCAAATGTATGCAACAGCTGATGTCTTTTTTTGCTGACTCTTAGTTTAAAAGGATGCTAATGATATCAATTTCGCCCTGTAATAATCTCGGATCGGAAGGTTAAACCGATAAAAAGATAATAAGACGTTTATGGAGAGAATAAACCTATGTCATGAAAAAAGCAGAACAATTTGAACTGGTAAGAATTCGTCCCCCGTTGGCACTATCACGAAAGGAAGCTTAGCTTGTTGTTACCGTAAGTAAAGTGCATTAACCATTTACATTGAGTGGCGCAGCATGCAGTAAGTGCACTTCCCAGTGCAGTCTGAAAACGCATTAGGTTTATCGTTTTATACATTTCGAATGTTGTCAGATCTGGTTACCGACATTAAAGTCGATACTGAACTGAACTGAACTGTTTTATTGATTTGCGACTATTTTATTGTTTGTTAGATTGTCGAACGTATATTAGGGGTACCCAAAGGGTGAAAACGGTACCCTATTACTAAGCCTATGTTGTCCGTCCGGCCGTCTGTCCGTCTGTCCGTCTGTCCGTCCGTCCGTCTGTCCTACCTATTTAGGGCTGTAGCTTTTGAACTGTAATAGCTAGATAGTTGAAATTTTCTCAGATTATGCGTTATTACGGCGGATTTGTTAACAAATAATAAAAATTTTAAAAAGTTAAAAAGGGGGGTTCTCAACAAGAAACTAGTTTTTATCGACGTTTTTTCTTCACGCTCTATCGTAAAAACGGTAATATACATACAAGCGTCAAACTTAGTGTGATTATAGAGCAAATTCTACAGAATAACAACAAATACTAAAAACCGACCAAGTGTGAGTCGGTCTTGGGCTAAAGGTCCCGGACAAAAAAAATATTTTCTAAGTTAATAATGTTGTGGTCTGTGATGGTGTGGTACGGAAGCCTCGGTGCGCGAGTAGCCCGACTCGCACTTGACCGGTTTTATTAATTATTTATACAACGTGTTAATGAATTAACGCAAAACTAGAAAGTAGTTTGTTTAGAATCGAGAGCAGAATCGAATTATCATGGTTTCAACATAGGTAATTTTTTTCAAAATATTAAATAATTTTTTTGCAAAATTTAAAATTTTCTGAACCCGATGTCAACCCACCGCACGGGTACACTCACCCTACTGACTACCAAAACAAGATTATAAAAATGTATCCATTAGTACGTTAGCGCTTTCTTTCAGTGCTGAAAAGACAAGAAATCATTTTTGCCTCAAAACTTAAAATGCGAATAACTTTAAATTTTAATTATAAAAATAATGAAATTATTGTTGCAGTCTAATTATTTTGTTATAAATCAGTTGGGTTATATGAGGTTTTGCGCTAATTCATTAACACGTTGTATAGGTACCAAGGTTGGACCTTGGAAGGTCGACATGTTCAATCAGTAGTTCCAAACGCCCACGAGGACCTATGATTGTGTCATCTACAGGTGTTAGTTATGGGTGTCATTGTCATTTATGTTATACTAGAAAAAAAAATTCGCTATGCATTAATAACACCGGTCAAGTACAAGTCGGGCTACTCGCGCACCGAAGGTTCCGTACCGCACCACACAACTATTATTTTAGAAAAAAGTGTTGTTTTCTCCGGGACCTTTAGCGCGAGTTGTTATAGGTACTGTAGAGTTTGCTCTAGATATAATCATAATCACACCGAAATTAACGCTTTTAAACTGTATTACCGTTTTTACGATAAAGCGAAGCGAGAAGAAAAAACGTTGATAAAAACTAGTTCTTTGTATGAGGACCTCCATTAATTTTGACATTTTTAATATTAGTGGAGGTCCTCGATGACAACTGTCCAGCTATTATGGTTCAAAAGTAACAGCCCTAATTAAGTAGTTAGGGCGGACGGACGTACAGCGTAGGCTTAGTACTAATAGGATCCCGTTTTCACCCTTTGAGTACGGAACCCTAAAAAGTAAAAACGTACATGAAGAAACATTATAAATAAATAAATAACGCTCACAGGCACATACATTGTAATGATCCCAAGGTAAGCCTTAGGCTTTTTGTTATGGGAATCATACAACAACGGCACAAACATATAACATCCATGACCGAACCGGGATTCGAACCCAGGACCCTCGTTTGGCAGTCCGGCGTGGCAACCATTACACCAACCGGGTCGTCAACATTAGTAGCATGTGACATTTATTTATTTTAGCAGACTAGATGATTTTTTTGTTTTAAGTAGATTTTAGTCAAATCTACCAGACTTTGATTTATAATAAAGTCTGTTATTTTCTATTAATAAGTCTACTAAAAGAAAAGGTTGTCACTAGCGGTATTACCATTATAATAAAAGCTTTTACCCGCGACTTCGTCCGCATAAATTATATACCAGATTTTAAGTCAGATGATAAGCTATCAAACAAAAAAAGTTTCATCAAAATCGGTTCAGTAGTTTTTGCGTGACTCGAACAAACAAACACCCAAACAAACAAACAAATAAAAAAACAAACAAACAAACTGACAGACAAAAAATCCAAAAATTGGTGATTTGGAATCAGGGATACCTACCTACAGGGAATCTGCCTACCCCCTTGGGACAATGGCGTGAGCTTATGTATGGAATCAGGGATAGGTAAAAACCATGTCGTATTTTTTTTTGTTAATATCTTCAATGTACAGACACATTTCTGTTACGTTTTATAATAGTTTAGATAATAATTGATCACTAGCACTGCAAAAGTTCGATTGCTCAGGCAGTTACAGAACAGTCTTTTAGGGTCGATTTCTCAATCGTCAGAACCCAAGAAGTTTTATTTCTCGTCTACATATTTTTCATACAACCAAAGAGTTTTCATTACATCTAAGTAATACAGAACTGGCAGCATCTGTCAGAAAAAAAATACGTTAAACCAAATACTTCAATTAAAAAGAAAAAGTTTTCTTCCTTTTTAGTTTTTATGGCTTTTGATATTTTTTTTTCAGGACATCTTGCCAGTTCACATCAAATATTTTTAGAATCATTAAAAAATTGTTATTCCATGATCCCAATAATATCTCTTTGGTGCCTATTTTATTTACCAAACTGAATTAAAATATTAAAAAAACAACGAGAGGTTTTCTTTCTAAAAATTATATTTGTTTTAAGAAATAAAATATAATATTTAAAGGAATTATTTGAAAAATCGGCACTTAGAAGTAATGATTACTTGCTCAGTGACTTAGACATTTTTCTCGTTTCGACTAAGGTACTAGGTAGGTAGTTACTAGATATTTTTCTCCGTGATGAACATTAGTAAAGATATAAGTATACCTACTTATGAGATAACAAATATCAAAGTACAAGGGATTATTCAAAGCATTCACGATTATACCAATTTAAAGTGTCTGAATGAAATAGAGCTATTGGAATAAATCTATTGAATAGCAACGGAATCCAATTACCGTCGCGTCGGTAATAAATCAAATATCTTGTAAGGATATCACGCCGCGCTCACTTCCGCATCCGTTTATCGATACAGATCCATAATACCTACGACCACGGGCACGGCTACGACTACGACTACAGATCAATATTCTACATCTCTATGAAACAAAACGATAAGTTCAATCCTAATCTAATTTCAGTTCTAATCACATTGCAATCCAATCTAAACTTGACTTATTTACCTATACGGCTCTAAAGTCCGTTATCAGCTGTACCACTATTAGCGCAATACCAAATGTGTAAAAAGCTAAGCTTCGCACGCGGTCCATTCATGGTTCAGTTGCGATTTATTTCTGCAATTGCCCTCCTGCGGAGCATGTAAAAGTGGCAGCATTCCCGAGGGTTTTGAAGAGGCAAGAGGCATGTGTCAATATTGTATCAGGCGGCGATCAATTTGTCTTTGTCTACCTACACTAATGCGACATAGCATAGGCGTGAGTATACAGAGTCCTTCATCGAAAACTATCAGGAATTTCATATAGGAAGACATTCCAAGTAGGTAGGTACATTTACTTTCTACATCTGAAAATACTTTCTGATTTATTGCAAGTAGGTCCCTAGGTAGATGTATCACTAATATAGAAGGCCCTTTTCTTACAAAATACCGAACATTAGTTATGAAAACATGCATGTTCGCTGTGGACGTAGAGAAACGAGTAACGGACGAACATCTTCCATCACAACCCTTTGCATCCAGACCGGATACAAAGCCTCTTCCAGCTACAGGGTGTATGTTTATACGGTTGACATTTTTAGGGGCTGTTTAGAGGTTTGTTCCAGTATAATTCATCCATCCATCTACAACGTCACGGTTACCTACTTACTGCCTACACTGTAAACACATTAGTTCCATGTTTTAAGTTACTAAAGTATGCTGACACTTTTTCAAGGCGATGATCAGACCGTCAAACTGAACAACTTTCTCTATGGCACCAACATCGACATTACGGAAAAAAAACAGCTCTTCCATACAAAACTGCAAACCTACTCGAGCGAAATGTATTGGACAGCAGTTTTTTATTTCGCGATTTCGATGTTGGTCCCATAAAGAAATTTTTTCAGTTTGATGGTCTGATCATCCCCTAAAAAGTGTCAGCATATTAAGAAGGACCATGTATGTATAAGGTCTAACAAAATTAGCTGAAACTATTTTAAGGGGATGATCAGACCATCAAACTGAACAACTTTCTCTACGGGACCAATAACGAAATCGCGAAAATCAAATCAGCTGTCCCATACAAAACTGCGAATATACAACTAGACTGAAATGTATTAGGACTTCTATATTTAGTCGCAGATTAGGACAACTGTTTTTTTTTTCGCGATTTCGATATTGTTCCCATCAGAGTTCCCATAGAGAAAGTTGTTCAGTTGGATGGTCAGACTCATGGTCTAAAAAAACAAGTTCTTCTATTTCCAGAGTGACACAAGCCTTATACGTCATAAAAAAATGGCCGCTAAACATGGTAAAAGGGTATGAAGACATAGGCTTGTGTCAGTCACATGGTCAGTCACGTGGTCGGAAGAGAATACCAGGCGCAGCATATTATTATACCATGGTCAGACTCTAAAAAGTCATACAGTTTTTGTCTAAAAAGTCAGTTTTAACCTTCTCATCTACTATAATATTATTATCGATTTTAAAAAGATCCAACGTTCAAATCTGTTTTGCTTTTGACTTCCAGTGAAATTAAGAAAGTAGGTCCACAATCCCCTTGTGCATCTTTCCTGTATAGGATGCAAATTGCAATGCACTGTGGTATACTAGAGTTTCCATTTGGTCACATTTTATGAAAATAACACCCTGTAACATACGTATACACCACTAGTTTTTAATTACTAACGTAACTTTAAGGGTGTATTCAGACCATGAATCTAAACAACTTTCCCAAAGAAACATGGGTCGAAAAACGAGAAAATTTTTTGGACCTCCCATACAAAAGTGCGGATCGGCCGATCGATTTTGTATGGGAGGTCCAAAAAATTTTCTCGTTTTTCGACCCATGTTTCTTTGGGAAAGTTGTTTAGATTCATGGTCTGAATACACCCTTAAAGTTACGTTAGTAATTAAAAACTAGTGGTGTATACAACTCAATGTACACGATGTAATGAGCGGAGGGAGGAAGCATCATAAAAGTAGAGTTGTGTTTGTCATTATCGCGTCGGAGATCATTAACGCCTCCCACGGAAACTGCAACTTTTTATCGCTGCAATCTTGCAATCGGAAGTGTCTATCGACGTGACAACGATGCGACGCACGCATGTAGTTATGAAATGATAGAAATAGGTGGGTGGGTGGGGATAATTATGAACAGAGACTTACTGAAAGTTATATTAATTATCTAGATAATACCTAGAGTAGGTAGGTATTGTAAATTCAACATAGAAAGCCAAAACATTGAGAATACACATAATAAGCAGACAAGCAGCAGCGGTCCTTCTTAATATGCAGACACTTTTTTAAGGGGATGATCAAACCGTTAAACTGAACAACTTACTCTATGGCACCATAATCGCAATCGCGAAAAAAAAACAGCTGTTCCATACAAAACTGCAAACCTACTCAAGCCTGTATGGGACAGCTGATTTTTTTTCGCGATTTCGATGTTGGTCCCATAGAGAAAGTTGTTCAGTTTGATGGTCTGATCATCCCCTTAAAAAGTGTCAGAATATTAAGGACCCTGTATACACTGCAGAGAGAATTCGATGCAGTGAGAAATCACTGCAAAGGTAACAACTCACTTAATCGTATGTAATGTCACGTTTTTTTTAAATTGCAATGCCTACTCGACTCAAATGTATGCAACAGCAGTTTTTTTTTGCTCCGATTGGTGGCTCCCATAGTGAAAGTTGTTCAGTTTTAATGGGTAGACTCTAAAGCCGGGTCCGCTGCGCCATGTTATCGTGTTTGCTAACATCGTTCCCCTAAAAAAAAAAACATGTTAGCAAACACGATAACATGGCGCAGTGGCCGCTTTAGTTTAAAAGGATGCTAATGATATCAATTTCACCCTGTAGATATCTTGGAAACTACAACTGACAAAATGGTCATTATCTAGAGAGGTCGGCAAATCTTTAGTATGAAATAGTTTTTCTCAGTTGCAGACGCAAGGAACGGGACCCAAAGGCCTCGATTCGGAGTGTACCACGACTAAACTAAACTAAATGTATTCCTGTCACTTTCTAAAATAAGATTAAGAAAAGAGACAGAAAACCAACAGCTGACTTTAGTGCTGTCAAAGTGACGTTAAACGCCCAAAAACGACTTAAATAAGATGGCGTACATTATGATGGCATCTTATTTTGCGCATTTAACGTCACTTTGACAGCACTAAAGTCAGCTGTTGGTTTTCTGTCTTTTTTCTTAATCTTATTTTAGAAAGTGACAGGAATACATTTAGTTTAGTTTAGTCGTGGTACACTCCGAATCGAGGCCATTGTCAAGTCTAATTTTTCATGATACCTACTACCGCAGGCACGGAACCCTTGTTTTGTCGTAAATCGGGTAGAGGATCCTCGTTTCCGCGGGGCTCGGGATCAATTATTAAAATGCATTCACTGTTACGGTGCTCTTGGTGACTATACAATCCGAAATTCTGTGCTAAAACTTACGTAGCCACCGGTAGCCACCTTCATACCTACGCAGGAAATATTTTATTTTGTTTCTTATAATGGTATTTTTTATTTACAGGTAAGCGGTAAGCCTATAATGGGACTTCAATTATACCTACCCGGGTAAGAAGGTACCTTTTCTCAAACATGCTTGGAAATGTGAGCATTATTTTGACAACCTTCTTCGAGATAAATCGAAATTGCTGTACTGGCCAAATACATGCGCGCAGCGGCCGGCAATGTTTGTATGAAAATCCATATCTGTCGTGTTTAGCGGCCAAATAAATTACATAGTAAACTCATATCTGTCGTGTAATTTAAAAATGGAACGATCTTTTTCTCCGAAACATGGCGACCAAGGAGGTGACTCATCAAAGGTTTTATTTAAATTTCGAACTGGCTTGCAAATAGAAAGCTGTTTATTGAAAAAAAAAAACAAATTGTTGTTCGTTGTTCGTCATTGATTTTGAAAAGAGTTTTAATTTCTGCGAATTATTTGAGAAAATTTACTGTTTTAATTTCCGCGCATTGTTTGAGAAAAGTACTATACAAGCCTTGGCCACAACTAGGCATTGATGGACTTACGTATGTGTGCCTCGGCTTCGCCTCGGCCCACATTTACACGTTCGTCCATCAATGCCTCTGTTGCTGGCCGCTGCAGTAATGTACTATATTTATAACTTGATAGGTACCAGGACCGGTCATTATGGCGATCCTTGGGGGAGGCCTATGTCCAGCAATGGACGTCCATCGGCTAAGATGATGAAGTACCTAGATGACAAATGGGAAACCGGCCAAGTGCGTGTCGGATCACGAATAGTGAAGGATTTCGTAGTCCTTTATGATTGAATAGATGTTTCGTGGCATGCATTGCAATGCCGCTTTTTTCCCGACACACACTTGACTGTTTTTTTCATAGCTTATCTTCATCACGGATAATGTAGCATTCTAATGGTAAAAGCATTATTCAGATCGGTCCAGTAGTTTCGGAACCTGTTCAATACACTGGTGTAACAAAACACCCTAGTAATACTTAAGGGGGTGGTGCTTCAGACCATCAATCTGAACAACTTTCACTATTATATGGAGCCACTTGACGACTTTTATTATTGTTGTGGTTGTTATTGTTATTAAAATAGGTAGGTATTATTTTGGGTTAATTTATACAATTATTGTAGTGTGTGTGTGTTAAAATTTTACAATGTTTATATGTTCATTTTACAATGTTTATAATGTTCTGAGTGTTTTAAATGTAGATAATACTTAACAATAGAATTAGAATCAATGTACATACATATAATTATTTAAATTCGAATACAATGTTAATTGTCAATGAATAAATGAAATTGAATTGAATTGCCAACACGTCAAGAAAAAATAAAAAAAATCTACAATCCCATACATTTGAGTCGAGACGGTACTGCAGTTTTGTATGAAAGAGCAGATTTTTTTTTCGCGATTTCGATGTTTGCTCCATAGTGAAAGTTGTTCATTTTGATGGTCTGAAGCACGCCCTTAAGTATTACTAGGGTGTTTTGTTACACCCTGTACAAAATATACAAACAAAAAATGAAATCTTTCTTCTTTATAATACTTACTTATTAGTTGTAGACAAAGACATATATATTTACGCTAGTAATATATAAATCTATGGTTGTAGATGACGGCCGATTTCAATGTTGGAAAGTTTCTTGATGAACTGATCAATCAACCCCTTAAAAAACCATCAGCATACGATTTTTTTAAGGAATAATCAGACCATAATACCAGATAATACTGAACCACTTTCTCTAAGGGAACAACATAGATATCGCGAAAAAAAAATCTGCTGTCCTATACATTTGAACCTAGTATGTTTTCAGTTTTGTATGGAATGGAACAGATCTGTTTTTGTTGAGATTTTGATGTTTGTCCCATAGAGAAATTGTTTTGATTGGTCTGATCATCCCCTTAAGATACCGTCGTCAGCATATTAAGGAAGACCCTGACCCTATACAAGGTGAAATTGATATCATTAGCATCCTTTTATACTAAGAGTCTACCCATCAAACTGAAAAACTTTTACTATGGGAGCAAACCGATTGGAACAACAGCTGGTCCATACTAAACTGCAATGCCTTCTCGACTCAAATGTATGTATGCAACAGCGATTTTATTTTCGCTCCGTTCGGTTTGCTCCCATACTAAAAGTTGTTCAGTTTGATGGGTAGACTCTTTGTTTAAAAGGATACTATTGATTATCAATTTCACCCTGTATAATAACGACCATAAATGCTAATTTAAAAGTACTTTAACTCGTAGAGTACTCGCCCTTAAACATCAGTTTCACTTTTACCCCCATTCGGCTTATGAAGGCGTCTGACATCTTGTACATCCGAGGATCTGTAGCCGCAGCGAGATTCAGCCATCAAATATTCACGTGTGGAGGTATGGTTGCCGTTTTACTGCCTCCACTCCCCCTACCCCCTCGCCGCTCCCCCTCCCGCCCCGTGCCGTACCTCGTACCCCCCGCAGACCCGCTCGCGCCCTCAACGGCCCTGTCTGAAACAACTGAATGTGCTAAAATCAATAGCTGACTGTTGTTTGACGAAAGTTTCGCTAGACATTCAGCCAATAGTTAACGTGATCGATTAGTGTAAATACAATGTGCTTTGTAGATTTGGTTTTATTGTAGAACGGATATAATTTTACTAGAGCTGAAACGAATGTTCGGTAGCTGTCCGGCCTATCCGGCTTTGTTGCACTATTCGGCCGAATACCGGATAGTAAGACACTATTCGACGGCCGGGTACAGGATAGTTGACAAAAGTAAAATGTTTGGTTTAATTCATGCTACACTATCTTTTTAATAGGTGTGTAGTAGTGATACTATGATGAATAATAAAATATGCCTCAGAACAATGAAAAAATACAGTTACTTTTTCATTGCAAATACAAAGGTCAGTGTACAAAAACAGTCAAAAACCCAGTCACAAACACAGTTTATTGAATTAATATTCAAAGTTACCCAAAGGCTGAATTTATGATGGATAAACAGAATTTTTTCAGCGTTTATGGGCATAAGCTATTAGCCTTTGAAGCTATTGGACTTGAACAGAGCAAAATTGATCTAAGTCCTGCCGAATATTTGGCAGCCGGATATTCGGTATCCGGTATTCAGCTAAATCACTATTCGTTTCAGCTCTAATAATTACTATCCGACTTGAAGGAGTCGGAGCTCGGAGGGCGGGCAACGCGAGCATGCAATCGTTGAGGCTGCTAATTACTAAACCGTGAGACTGGAAGAAATGGTTGTGAGAGAAAATGATGCTATCTTTCCTGTAATTGTTCACATGATTTTATATTTCCTATAAAAGAAAATCGAGACACAAGCTTGATTAATTTTATTTACTGCTTAGTTTTACAGCCGACTCTAACTTGTGATATACACACGTACGTACGTATAAACACGTATAATTTGCCCGGACATATTCTGTGCCCGGACACGTCCAAAAAGCCTACTCGTAACTATGTCCGGCTTTATTCAGCGCCTGGCAATGGTAAGATGGATGGAACCTGTATATTTAAGGGTAAAATAAACAATAGTAGGTAAATTATAATTATTCTTATGTACTTATTTGTCTTGCTACAATATTAAATTAATCGTATACAATGACTAGCAATACGAGTATGTAATTAGTATAATTAATTAGGCACCGTTTGAATGTTGCCGTTATTAATTCGGAACGTTTCCAATCGTAATCCAAACAAATGAAATGTGAATAGAGAACAAGCCCAAATCCCAAATTATTTAATCACCGGCTAATGCATCTGATTTCCCGTGCTCTACAGTACAGACAATTTTGCCGGCTTGATATTCGGTTGACTGGACTTAATTTGTACTCGTAATTCGTGTTCTGTCATCAAACGATACATGATTGTATGATGTGGTTCATTCATGGATGACCTTCTAATCCAAAGGTCGTTTCCATTGTTGTTTTTTTTTTGTAGATTTATTCAATAGCTCCTATTTAGCTAATTACATAACTGGCTACGCACGTAAATCTCATTCATAACCGTATTGCCTTTCGGAATGTTTTTTGGGACTCGCGTACTTTACAAAACCATGATCGAATGCATCGAGTGCGAAAAACCTTATTTTTTAATTTCTAAAATCTCAAAAAAAAAACTTGAAATACCAAATTGACTGTTTGTATGAAATCAATTGAACGCTCATATGGTATTTGATATTTGATACGTTGGGGTTACGCGTAGGTAGGGGAGGTAGGGGAGGGATGGGCACTTTTTCACAATTTAATGCATAAATAATCAGATTTTATAGATAATCAACATTTATTGCCAATTCTTATTGCACCACACATTTGGCTAGATATCTTAGAGAGAACTTTCTTAAAATTTTAGTCAGTCGGTCATTACGAGATAATTTCAGAAATTAAGTCAAAAGTGCCCGATGCTCCCTATGGTAGGGAGGTTTGGACACACCCTGTGGGAGGCTTGGGTATGGCCTATAAAACACTTTATATCCATAATAGTATCCAAAAATAAAATAACAACAAATAAAAAACATCTTAAAATAGTATCTTAACTAGAGATGCAACGATTCGGCAATTACGATTACGATATTAATCGATATTTATTACGATAACCGATGCATTACGATTATTTAAAATAATTTAGTGGCGATTATCCTCCGAATGGGTTCTCATAGTGTTTCTTTGCATTCCAATGAAAGTTAAATCATGAAAAGACAAACTTTAAAAAAAAAAAAACCAAGATTTGAAATTTTTCTACTAATTTGTCATGCCCAAACCTCCCTCACATCAGACTGCCCATTACTCCCTCTGTACTACCCGTTCACGACCAGTTGGCCGTCGATGACCGTTACAAAATTTCCTCACAGGCACATTAATTGGTCCCGTCGACAAAAAATAATATAAAAGGCAAATAAAAATTTAAAATTAGCGATATTAGTGACCGGGACGGACGTACCATACGTGATTGCGTTGCTAAAGGTTATAAAATTGCGTTTATTAGGGTCTCTTAGGGGTGCGGTGCGGGGAAGCGGGAAGGGAGGTAACGGCCAACTCGAAGTGAATGACTAGTATACATTTTCAACATAAGTTACCGGTATTTTTTTTTAATTTAGGTATTTAAGCGTGTATTTCAGTTTTATTGATAAGTTAGTAAATAAACAATAGATATATAATAAAAAATAGACATACCTTTAGTTAGTTGTCTCTTTATTATGATCCGAAACATCAACAAAATATTCACTTTTACGTGCACAAAACCTTCAAATGTGTCTGTGTTTAACAACTGACAGAAATCATAGATAGTCTATGGATGAACAGTGCTGCCAGTCGGTAAAGTAAACTACCAAATTAGGAAAATAATATAATCTGTGACCGGATCAGAATAAAAGGGGGGGGGGGGGCCTATGTCTCCCGACTGCCCGTCCCTCCCCTACCTCCCCTACCTACTTTCCATTTTGGTCTATTATTTTGTTAAGTATATTACCCTCAAAAGGTTTTGTTAGAGGTGATTTGATGTAAAAGCTCTCCTCGGGCTGTTCTCGCTCCGAGTTTCAGTAAATACTCAGATGACGAGTTAAGGCCTCGCCTGAAATCGATAATAACCGCGCCTGAACCCGTCTAACAAATTATTATACTCCGCTGTGCCAACAAACTTGGAGAAAACTGTTTTAATTCAAAACTTCATTTACACTTGAATGCGGACACATTACAGCTAAATATTTTGAATGACAGACGCTTCTGATTTACTTGTCACTTAGCTGACGATATCATTTATTTGTAAAGTAAAATGCTAATAATGATTATATTTAATTACTTAACTTGTTCTACTTATTAAAAAAATATGTCAAAACTTATTTATAAGCAAATGAAATTAAAAATTACAAAACATTTTGAACGACTTCAAAACTAAATAAAAAAGTTAAAAATAATATTGCAGCCGACTTGCCGATTACTTTTACATTCGCATAAGTATATGTGTATAAATGGTATAATATAAGAACATTAATTAGTTTCATTGAGCAAACACAAGATGATTTGAAATTAGACAGTATTTTAAAATTAAATAAAGGATAAATAATACTTCAAGATTTGGCAAAAACCATTTGCTGTGAAATATATCGGTCAAGGAACATATGTACTCTCTACCGATATCGGTATATCACAGCCGAAAATCGGTAGGTTTTGCAGCACTGCGTCTGATCTGAGACACACAATTTTAACCTTACAAAAAAAACCTCTTCAATTAAATTTACGTTTTGGTACGGGGTTTCAATTTTTCCTGACTCGAGAGCCGGCCCGAAACCCCGCTAAAGAGGCCCAAGAAGTTGGTTAGGTTAGTGGCCTCAGCCTGAGAGATCCGTGGACCTCCTCGACTGAGCCGGTAGTTACACGACGAGATTCTAGAGTTGAGCCCGTTATATAGCACGTAAAGAACACTGTCAATAGTGCGATTCAGAGATTGCATCCACGCCATCTAGTGACTAAACAAGTCTGTAGAGTGTAGACCATTCATCTCGCAATACGTGGAAGGGTCTAAAAAAAATGTGTCTTCTGTCCTCATTTTTTTATGCTGGGTACAACAGGCAGGTATGTCTCATAATAAGACACAAAGCTTCACAAAGTGAATGGGTCAACAATTTTATTAAAGCTTTCAATTTTGGTTAAAAGTCAGTCACTGATATGAAACCACAATAAATAGGTCATAATTTCTTTCTAATAAATGAGTAGATAATGTAGGTAGGTATTTAGCCGATATAATTATGTATTACCCTAAAAATAGTTAATAATAACTATTATTAACTTTTCTGGTATTACCTACCTAGGTACCTATTAAAGTAAAAAGAGTGAGTGAGTCTTTTTATTTTACAAGATCGGAACTACTTCTCTATCTAACCGCACTACTGTTATCTAGTAATAGATACTCTTTCTTAAATACTGTGCTACTGTTCTAATTGATCAAATTTATTAGAGCAATGCTGATGATGTACTGTCTTTATAGTATTATTTTATTACATATACAGGGTGAAATTGATATCATTAGCATCCTTTTAAACTAAGAGTCTACCCATCAAACTGAACAACTTTTACTATGGGAGCAAACCGACCGGAGCAAAAAAATTATCAGCTGTTTCATACTGAACTGCAATATCTCGACTCAAATGTGTGCAACAGCTGATTTATTTTTTGCTCCGATCGGTTTGCTCCCATAGTAAAAGTTGTTCAGTTTGATGGGTAGATTCTTCGTTTAAAAGGATACTAATGATATCAATTTCACCCTGTATAATCTGTACAGATGATTATGCAAGTTCCTTATATTGAAATCACATAAATGCCACCGCAAAAAAAAAAACTCCTCTCATAAAATGTACAAATAACCAAGCATCCTTGTATGCAATTATCGCACCTCGATGGACATGGAATCAAACCAGTACCAGCGGATGTCAACTCCATACGATTTCCTATGGACTGCCGGATAAGGTCTGTGGTTTTTGCCACACGATACCTGTATAACGATCCCATTGAAGTGCTTGCTTGAAACCCGTACCTCATTGTATTTGTATATGGTCTCCCTATCCCTTTAAACTAATAGCCACCCGCTTCTTGAAGTTCAAGTTACATGGTCTATTACAACTTTAGATCATTTATATGTAATACTTAGGTACTGTTTTCTATGTTCAGAATGTTTATACATTTATACTTTAAATATTTAGGTACCTACCTACTCAATTTGGAGTTACTAATTAGACAATCTAAACTTTCTTTGAGAGTTACTTTTTATTTTTAAGTTTCAATGTTTAAATAAGGGATAGCGGGATAGGTGTTATTGTTGCTAAATTGCTTTACTATTGTCATATCTGTTAATATAGAGTAAATAAATTATACACAACTGTAACAAACAATAAGTGTAATAATAAAACAAATTTGAGAGGAATATAAGCATTAGTTTATAAGACACGTAGGTATAATAGAATTTTCTTTTTTTTAACCGACTCCAAAAAAGGAGGAGGTTTTTAAATAGTTCATTGATACTGACTGGATGCTGGACTGCACTTGGTAAACGCCTCATTAGGACCACTGTTTACGTTCATACTACGAAGTATATGCATTAATTACTCTGAAACATAATAGTAACTAACCTACCTAGGTACTACGGTTGAAAATTTGTTAGAAGGTGGTTTGGGTAGGTATATAAAGAAACATGCAATATCACCAGCGGAAATTTGTTCCGTTATCAAATCCCAGCGAAATTCGCATTTTGCTCGCTATCTACCGCTCTCTGGAAATTAAATCTTTGAATCATCAACGGCAACGGTTAATCGTATTCAATAGGATATTAAAACGTTCAAAAGGCTTCGTAGAAAGTGTTAAAATTAATTAATTTCACTATGTCATGGCAGCCCTGATTTTTAGGGTCCCGAAGTCAACAAGGAACCCTTATAGTTTCGCCATGTCCGTCCGTCTGTCCGTCTGTCCGCGGCTTAGCTCAGAGACGATTAATACTTGAAAGCTGTAATTTGGCATATGTTTAAATATTCATCACGCCGACAAAGTGGTAAAATAAAATCTTGAAAAAAATTGATTTTATGGTACCTTCCCTACACGTGAAGTGGGGATGAATTCTTTTTCTCGTCCATCCCTTGTTGTGGGGTATCGTTAGATAGGTCTTTTATAAATATTTGGGTTTGGGAAAACCATTTTTCGATTAAGGGAACCGTAAGCGAAATATTAAGCATAGAAGTGAAAATTTTTGTTAGAGGCAAGTGTCCCCCCCCTCTCCCGGCTAAACGGTTATAGTTGGAGATGTGAAAAAATTCACGGCAATAGTATATACTTAGAGGATAGTATATATAACCAAATTAAAAGGAAAACTATTACGGCTGAGTAGGCTTTACAAGTTAAAGAGTTTTAGTCGACCCGGTTGGTGTAATGGTTACCACGCCAGACTGCCAAACCAGGGTCCTGGGTTCGAATCCCGGTTCGGTCATGGATGTTTATATGTTTGTGCCGTTGTTGTATGGTTTCCATAATAAACAGCCTATAAACAGTGCTTTCTTGGGATCATTACAATATGTGCCTGTGAAAAAACTTAAAAATTGTTCTTTTTAAACCTTATTTGCCGTTAAACCGTAGTATAAAACAGAAAGCCCCCTTCGAAATCCGTATATTGTGACTGGCAACTACGGAACCCTACCCTGCGAGTGGCCCGACACGCACTTGGCCAGTTATTAAAATAGACCTTTAAAACGTCGCTAGCAAAAGCTGCCTTAAATCAATACAAAAACTACATTACCATTTTAGAGGTTCCAATTTCAGAGATCCGGGACGGCAGTGGATCCGGGAAGCGTAGTTCCCGTTGCTCGTGGCTCTAAGCAAATATTCCGGCTATCTCTATTTCCTTCCTCATCTCTGCTGTTTGTAGTGATAAAACTGAAATTCTGTCGCATTTCCAATATAAATAACTTGATTTGAATTTCTACTTCAATAAGAATTCCTTCACGTGGTAGATTCCTGAAAGGAATCTATCCATCAGGGAAGTAAATTACATAGGTAGGTAAACGACCATGAAACTTTGCTACAATCAACATTTGAAATAAGTACCTTCGATCAACAATATACAACATAGGTACACACGGCGACACATCAAGTTACCCAAAACCAAAATAAGCTGGCCGCGCCACGTTATATATTACTATGCCGACGCGCGGCCAGCTTATATTGGTTTTGAGTAACTTGATTTGTCGCCGTGTGTACCTATATCAAATTAAAGATTGAAAAATTAAGTCTCGGGCGGGACTTGAACCCGCACTCTTCTAAACCGGAGAATCAATAAATAAAAAAATCAAATTCAATTTTTCAATCTTTAATTTGATTCGAAATAGCACAACATGGCTGTAACATGTTTAAAATCAATAATATTTGAAATAGGTAATTACAGGGTGAAATTGATATCATTAGCATCCTTTTAAACTAAGAGTCTACCCATCAAACTGAAAAACTTTCACTATGGGAGCAAACCGATCGGAGCAAAAAAAATAATCAGCTGTTGCATACATTTGAGCGTCGAGTAGGCATTGCAGTTTAGTATGGAACAGCTGATTACTTTTTTGCTCCGATCGGTTTGCTCCCATATTGAAAGTTGTTCAGTTTGATGGGTAGACTCTTAGTTTAAAAGGATGCAAAGCAAATGAATTAATTTTGAATGATCAATTTCACCCTGTATATGTTTATTGGCATCTCTAAAAAACAAACATGATTTCGACGATTGTTATAGATATAGTACCAATCTCTATCTCTTAAATGTATAAATAAATACCTAGGTAGCAATACGCGTACAAACAGCGAACATTCAGATTTCATGAAGCCATCCAGACGATCCACACGACAAGCTCAATGTTTAAAGGGACAGCCGTTTGCTACTCGCGCCTTATGAATGTCTTATGAACCATTTTATGTTTTCCCTCCATCCAATCCCGGGTAAGTTCTATCTCGCCGTCACAGTTCCGTTGCTCTATGTGGGCTTTAGAAAATGTATAGAATTTTGGGTTTCGGTCTAGGACCTAGACCGAAACCAAAAATTCTATATACATTTTCTTTCTTAAAAACATGGGTGTGGCTCAGTATAACCTAGACTCTAGGTGATACTGAGCCACACCCATGTTTTTAAATATACATATTTTTTTCTTTAATTGGCCACACTATTTTCAAAACCTTTTTGTATCTAAGGAACGAAGATTAAATAGCATATGCTCATGACTATATTCCCCGAGGGGGTGGTCAGAGATTTTCTGAAACTTCAGAATATCCACGTTTCACTAGTAGTACCGAAACTCTGTTCAGTGTGACGGGGAGTGAGCCCATCGCCACTTGTAATGGACAGTACATGCCTCGAAAATGAAGCTTGCAGGTTTCCTCACGATGTTTTCCTTCACCGAAAAGCCAGTCGTGTTACAAATCGTACATAAATTCCGAAAAACTCATTGGTACGAGTCGGCCTGGATGGGGATCGAACCATCGCCTCCTACACGGCAGGCAAGGTTACTCGCCACTGGACCACCACGGTATTTTTTTAAGATTAAAGATTAAGATTAAATAACTTTATCAAAATTTATAAACCTGGGTAAATATTTTTCCGTTGTAGGTACCTACTTGCCTATTATCCGATAGATCTTTAAAGATCGGTTCTTACTGCAGCATGATCAAATTGTTCATGATATCAACTAAACCTCTGACGGTCGTACCCAGGAGATCGTGAGGTTTCTTTTACATCATTCTGATATGATGTAAGTAAACCAAATCGACTCGTGGATATGTCTTGATGCCTGTAACTTATTGTATCCAAAACAAATATATTTGTATCATTGACCCGTTCGCGTTCATAATAAGTAGTAAAACTACAACAATCAATAAACAAAAAAAATCTGCTGTCCCACACATTTGGCTCGAGTAGGTTTGTATGGACCTGCAGATTTCTTTTTTTCGCGATTTCGATGTTGGTGCTACAGAGAAAGTTGTTCAGTTTGACGGTCTAATGATCCCCTTGAAAAAGTGTCAGCATATTAAGAAGGACCCTATACAAAGTAATCGATGCCTTTTTACCATGCATGTAGATGGCCGCAGAGATCTGTGCAAGAAAGAACACTTTTTAACATAAACACCGTCGGATTAATGATCCGAAGAATATCTCGAATCCTACAAATCAAAAGGTGCTTTAAAAAGTACCAGAATAAAAAGTATAGAATTTTTCATCGTTGCTCCGTTCGTTCTTCGAAGCTCTTCGTAATGTCATTTTATTCTCTGAATGCGAAACGTAGCCGTAAATTACGTTTATTTATACCGGGGAATATCTTGACTTGATTTATTCCCTTTTTGCGGTACTTAGCACATTCGCGCCAGATGAAAATGTATACGCAAAAGAAAATGAGTGGAAAAGATGGCGGATTTTTACGCCATTCGTTATATACGGTGCTCGAAGCCTAGCCCCTCTGTGACGTCACGGTTATGGCACAGTTAGCCATAGTTTTACGGTTCACTCTTACTCCCGCCGGGAATAATTCCCCTTGAAAAGCTTTTACAACTGTTTCACCATTAGACACCATGCTGTTACGAGTTATATTAATTACTTAGGCAGGTTATTTGTTTACTGGAAACTTAATACAAGGTGTTCTAATCTTGAAATTGTAGCTCCACTCTTTCGTAGTGTGGTTTTTATTAATATCTAGTTTAAATAGCAAAAGTGTACGGTACGTTGTACGGTTATTAATAACTGGTGACTTCATGGATTGTTTTGTGCACGAAAATTCAAACTTGAGCCACAATGAAATTGTGGAATTTGTGGAGCTTCGTTGCAAGCTGTGGAGCGGGCAACCGATACGCGACCACCCAATAACAGACTTGCAACGCGACTCTACAAGTACAGTCTGAAAACCGTAATGATATGCATCTTTAAAAAAATCATTTTTATTATTACTCATAGATAGGTTCTCAATATTCGATGCTTTATTGGTTATAGGTTAATTTTATTGTCTTATACAAAATAAACCGGTTAATTAACCGGAAGAACCGGAACCGAAGATTTTTTTTATAAATTTATAAAAAAAAAATTTGCCTCTTCTCCTTCCCTCCTGCGCTTCGAAAGAACGGTGTGTCAACGAAGAAAATGTCTTTGTAACGAACGAAAAATATTTCTTTAAATGGGGTGGGGACAGACAGTTTTGACGTTCGATATTCCCTAATGTGACAGGTAAATACCCTAAGAGCATACTCTAAAAAAACAAGGTCTTCTATTCCCACAGTGACACAAGCCTACGTCACAAAAAAATGGCCGCTAAACATGGTAAAAGGGTATGATGACGTAGGCTTGTGTCAGTCACGTGATCGGAAAAGAATACCAGGCGCAGTATATTATTGTACCATGCCTAAGAGAAAGGATCTCCTTTATTCAAAGGCATAGAGGGAGCCATAACATTACAAGAATGTGACGTTTGTGTTTGAGTGTGTGGTGTCAAGTAGTATGGACAAAAGAGACCAATGAGACCAATGTGACAACTGCCCTAATGTTTACGGTCACTTTTCACACACACTAGTACAAAAGTGACAAGTGAAAAGTGGGTAGCCGCATAAGCGAAGTTCCGTCTCCTTCTACTATTAAAGGTACGTCATAAGACAAAAGAGACTAACTACAATCGTAAATTGATGCGGTCTCTATGCTTTAGAATAAAGGAGATCCTTGCTCTTAGTAAATACCCAAAAAGCTTTAACAAATAGAGCTCTTTGTATCGACGTATTACCACAGAATAAATACTAGTGTATTACCAAAGAAGGGTAAAAAAGAATGTAGTTTCGTGTAAATATTTGTATGAAAATGTTGGTGGCAACTGACAGGAGGGTTTTTCTATGCGGGTAGGTGCGACATCCCTCGATGATTAAACCCGGAGTCAGTTGATTACTTCGTGTTTGTAACCCTTTCATGTGGACGGCGTCCAATAGGTTTATTTTAGGGGAAACGTTCCGTTGTTTTTGTTTAGCGTCGACCACAATTTTGACCTCTATTGCCTTTTAAGTTTGGGAACGTTTAGTTTGTGTTGTTCAATTACATTTTGCTGATGGTACGTACTTTATTGTTGTGAGTGGTGTTATCTGGATATTTCTCTCATGGGAACTCTAAATCTTCGTGCAGCATGTCATTTAATTATTCTAGAATATATCTACTGGATCTATTCCAGTAAATGTAAATTGTTGAGATTGTCTAGAACAATTAGAAAACTTTGCAATACTAAAACTTAGTAATCTTAGTATCTATCTATATGTAAGTATAGTAGTATACTACACTATTATACAGGGTGTAAATGACAGCCTAGTAAATACTGAAATGGTGACCTCAGACCATCAAACTGAACAACTTTCACTATAGAGCCTACCTCAGGAAACGCGAACAAAAATCTGTTTTCCCATATAAAACTGCTACATACATACCCGACTAAAATGTATGGGACAGCTGATTTTCTGTCGCGTTTCCTGAGGAGGCTCCACATCCACAGTCAAAGTTGTTCAGTTTGATGGTCTGAGTTCACAGTTTCAGTATTTGCTAGGCTGCCTATCTCCTAAGATCACATCGATTAAGTTTAATATTGAATTTGTTAATTAATCATTCATAATGTTGAATAACGCTGATTCCGCGTTTAAATACTTAATAAACATCACATTCACAAATGAAACGTGTCAAATGGTCTGTAATTTCCATTAACAACTCATGGAAACATTGAACTGGAAATATTTGCAGTATTTACGCTTTTCCACAGCAATTTCAATTGTGATATTCCATTGAAATAACACAATAATACTGTAGGAAATGATCAAATAAATTGAATTAGAAGTCTAGTACGGCGGTGGTCGTTCGTCTGCGGGCGGCGGCGGGCGCAGTGTTTGATGAGTTGATGAAGTAAATCTAATCACTGCGCGGTGGATTGCGCTGGGCCCGGTTACGGCGCGACTGCCTCCCGGGACTCGGCGCGGCGCAATATCACAACTAGCTTCTCTGAACCGGCGGAAATTGTGCGGTTTCAGCCGTATCCGGATAACCTAATCAATATACCACACTACGTAACTGCAAGTGTTGTGATACGCGTTTAGGCTTTCTGTTTATAATAACAGGTTCCTTCTTTATGCTGGCGGTTTTTAAAAGGGATGATCAGACCATCATACTGAAACAAATAGTTGTTTCAGTATGATGGTCTGATCATCCCTTTTACAATTCCCATCCAAAAATGGAAAAAATAGTCATTTGTCAAAATAGTGGAAAAAAACAGCGTTTCCATACAAAACTGCAATCCTACTCCGCCCAAATGTATGGACAGCAGTTACTTTTTCGCGATATCGATGTTGTTTCGATCGAGAAAGTTGTTTAGTTTGATGGTCTGATCAGCATATTAAGTTGGACCCTGTATAGGGTGTCTGAAAAACGTTCTCGATGAGACTAAAATAAAAATCGCGCAAAAAATCTCCTGTTCCATATAAAACTGAAAACAGCGCAGCGTCAAAGGAAATATTACACACAGCGTTGCGCCGAGCAACTTGCGTGTTGCGGACAGGTAGAGTATAGATAACACACTCGATCATGATTATATACTCGACCTAAATATATTTTTCGCGATGTTGATGCTACATACATACATTAAATTATTCACTTTGATGGTCTGAACTGTCAGCATACTAAAGACCCTGTTGTAAGGAACCATACTTACTAAGGTACTTGAAATAATCGATCGATTGATGATTGAGTCTTGATTGAACGATGCCAAACTATGGCAAGAAAGAGCAAGTATAATAATCAAGACTTCCAAGTTATTACAGCCCCCGATGGAGCGAATAATTTGTACTGCTATTGAAAGCATAAAGCAGTTAGCAAAGGTTCGATTATGTAAATGCGACTGCGGCTAGGGCGGCAGCTGCGTCTGTCACCGAGAGCCTGAACTCGTATGATTGATTGTTGCGGCTCCCGGCTCCCGGCACCCAGGGCCGTAGTTAGGGGAGGGCATCGTGGGGCAATGCCCTACCTTAAAATCCCAATGCCCTACCTTAAAAATTACCCATCCTCTATACCTTCTTTACCATAAGAGCAAGCGGGGCACGAGTCCAGGGCCTACTCGGACTAAGGAGCCTTGAAATTCATTCTCATAAATTAATTTTTAAACCCAAACACTGCGCAGGTCTGTGAAATTTCGAGCTGGCTTCGCTCGCTCCAGCTTTCGAATGCTATTTAAAGCATACATTACATGACATACATAGGCTAATCAAACACGAACTGAAACGAACGTTTTGAGTCTTGGTGTATGAAATTTCCAGCTCGCTTCGTAAGTCAGCTTGGTCAGCTGGAGCAAGCTCCAGCTTTCCAATGGTATTTTGGTCATACCTAACAAACCTAGGCTACTGGAACTCGAACCACCATCGTTTTGAGTCTTGGTGTGTGAAATTACGAACTCGCTTCGCTCGCCCATACTTTGGAATAGCGTTTTTGATCATGCGCAACAAAACATGATGTGCGCTCAATATGACATGCATAATTAACTAATTAATGAAACAAAGATTTTTTTTTCCGCCCTATCTTTAACTTCCCATGCTCTACCATTAATTTAGTTCTAGCTACGGCCCTGCCGGCTCCCGGCTCCCGGCCTGACCCAAACCAAATTCTTACAGGCACGTAGTCAGAGGGCCAGAAGTGGTATTTTTGAAAGTTATACTTTGAAATCAGCAGTAGAAAATTACAAAATTACTATGGAGATTATGAATCTTTCTTCTGCTGATTTGAACGTGTGATTTTCATAAATAGCATTCCTGGTATGATGCGTCAATGTTATTCCAGCCTTATTTCTCTCTTTTGTCTCTCTCTCTGATGCGCGATAAGTGAAAGAGAGAAATGGATCACCGTTGATAGTTAAAAGTTCAAATATTTTTCTAACACAATCACATTTTTCAAGCGTTTAATTTGTGGCCAAAATTTTAATCTGGCACCCTAAACAAAAATCTATATTTCGTAGACAATACCTACAAAATCGGAGGTCAACAGTTAAATTATAAATTTTGGATTTATCAATCAATAATTAGGTACTTTATTGCACATCAAAACGATTATTAGGACACCAAATCATTAATGAGCACTGGAGTGCGATTTTTGAATCTCATTCGCTGAGTTCAGCAGTTGAAAATGTCAAAATTACTGTGGAGATATGCATCTTTCTAATGCTGATTTGACTTTCAAAAATCATACTTCATGAGTGCGATTTTTGAAAGTCAAATCAGCAGTAGAAAGATGCGTATCTCCATACATTTTCAACTGCTGAGTTCAACGTATGAGATTCAAAAATCGCACTCCTGATTATAAAATAAAACTCTATAAAGTACTTACTGTTATCCCCACAGGCAGAAGCTTTAGCCTAAGCTAGACCTAGATGATCCTTGAGAGATCAAGAAAACTTTCATTAAATGTTTAATAAGTCAGAAAACTCTGGAAGTGCTATTGAACCAAGTCTTAACTTTGTGCTTCCTAAACGAACTATTCATTCGATTTTGGCTTACAAACTATTGCTGTTATTACGTTCGAATTTTCTTAGGTACCTAATACAAACATATCGAATGCGTATGAAGTCTGTTAAAAAAAATAAGTTAAAGTTAAAAGTTCAAATATTTTCTAACACAATCACATTTTTCAAGCGTTTAATTTGTGGCCAAAATTTTAATCTGGCACCCTAAACAAAAATCTATATTTCGTAGACAATACCTACAAAATCGGAGGTCAACAGTTAAATTATAAATTTTGGATTTATCAATCAATAATTAGGTACTTTATTGCACATCAAAACGATTATTAGGACACCAAATCATTAATGAGCACTGAAGTGCGATTTTTGAATCTCATTCGCTGAGTTCAGCAGTTGAAAATGTCAAAATTACTGTGGAGATATGCATCTTTCTAATGCTGATTTGACTTTCAAAAATCATACTTCATGAGTGCGATTTTTGAAAGTCAAATCAGCAGTAGAAAGATGCGTATCTCCATACATTTTCAACTGCTGAGTTCAACGTATGAGATTCAAAAATCGCACTCCTGATTATTTTAATTAATATAAAACTCTATAAAGTACTTACTGTTATCCCCACAGGCAGAAGCTTTAGCCTAAGCTAGACCTAGATGATCCTTGAGAGATCAAGAAAACTTTCATTAAATGTTTAATAAGTCAGAAAACTCTGGAAGTGCTATTGAACCAAGTCTTAACTTTGTGCTTCCTAAACGAACTATTCATTCGATTTTGGCTTACAAACTATTGCTGTTATTACGTTCGAATTTTCTTAGGTACCTAATACAAACATATCGAATGCGTATGAAGTCTGTTAAAAAAAATAATTGAACACGTTGGTAATAATTAAACACATGGGATGAGGATGGCGGTTAACCTTTATTTGACCGAGATGAACAGTTGCTAAAGACTTGAATAACAATATTAAAGATACAATAATTAAAATTGGATCTCATAACTTTTTAAGAGTAAAAGGGTTGTGAGTCTTGGCTACTTTTTTTACGTGAAATGTTTTTGATGGGATACCTATTTACGGATATGGCCCGCGTGGCGAGGTATATAGTACCTATGGCCCACTCGAAAGATTTTTTTTTTTAAATCTTTGGGCCCACTTTTTCCCACCCTTATTCGTGACAGGAGGCCTTTGTCCTACAGTGGGATCCTACAGGCTATTACAACTCTTACTTACTTTTCTTTCTAAATTTATGGATTTTTTATTTAAAAATGTGGTAAATTACCTATTCGTAACGTTGACGTAATCGTTCTTCCATGAACAGTAATTTAAAAAGTAAATATTTTGTTACTGTGACACAATTTCTTATACTACGTAATAGGTACAATAAAGAACTCTTCGGTCGGACCGACACAATGCGAGATTTTGATGAGTTCATCTTAATCTCAGATCATTTGAAATCTCAGATTAGATTAAAGAATGTCAAAAGCCGCGAAACGTGCAGGAATTTAAATCCCATTGTAACAAATGGAGCATCCTAGGAATGCAATCAGAAACGCGTCAGAGACGAGGAAGCGTCAGGCGTCACAAACGTCGCGTCGGTCGGCGTCGCGCCGAATCGCAAGACACGCGACCGCGGCCGCGGCTCGACACCTCTGGCTGTGACCAATGTGATTGATGCGCCAAGAACGCATTGATATCATGCTTCGAATATCTCAGGTTTTGTTGGTCGAGCTTTAATTTAATTTGTCTTTTTGTTTGTTTTTTTTTTTGATAATGATTTGCCCCACTTGCGTCAACCTGTTTAGCAATAAACTCCAGGTTAAGTTGGTAACTTATGATTATTTGTATAGAAAACAACTCCGAGAGCTATTTTAGCCTTATTTTATTTATTTTATTTTATTTTAGCTTATTTTATTTTAGTTTGTTTAATTCTTCTTCTTATCGTGTGGGCAGAGCCCTGGTGTCAGAGTTTTTTCAGACCGCCTTACGGCCTCTGACGTGGTTTTATGTAACGACTACTACCACCAGAGATAGTAGCCGGGACCAACGACTTAACGTGCCATCCGAAGCACGTAATCGTTTTTCTTTTCAGACAATCAGGTGATTCAGCCTGCAATGTCCTAACCAACTGGGGAAAAACGCACAAAGTGACATATCACTACGTGTCCCCCGTGGGAATCGAACCCATGGCCTCCGTGTCGCGAGCCCAATGCTCTTAACCATTAGACCACGGAGGCAGTTTGTTTAATTGCTAACCTAGGTTGACGATAGTATTAAAGACGTGAAATTTATGAAAAAGGAATTGAATATTGTTGAAACAATGAATCAAATGTCTTTTTAACTTCTGCTTTTTTTTTTATGAATCTACCTGCCACATCTTTAGATGCCACTTGTGGCTTTAAAGAAGATCAAACTCTTCAACTAGGCTTCTTCATAAACATAACATACTAAACATACTTCGATCAGCATTTTTAGGGTTCCGTACCCAAAGGGTGAAAACGGGACCCTATTACTAAGCCTACGTTGTCCGTCCGTCCGTCCGTCCGTCCGTCCGCCTGTCCGTCTGTCCGTCCATCCGTCCGTTTGTCCTACCTATTTAGGGCTGTAACTTTTGAACCGTAATAGCTAGATAGTTGAAATTTTCTCAGATTATGCGTTATTACGGCGAATTTGTTAACAAATAATAAAAATGTCAAAAAGTTAAAAATTAAGGGGGTTCTCAACATGAAACTAGTTTTTATCAACGTTTTTTCTTCACGCTCTATCGTAAAAATGGTAATACATACAAGCGTCAAACTTAGTGTGATTATAGAGCAAACTCTACAAAATAACAACAAATACTAAAAACCGGTCAAGTGTGAGTCGGTCTTGCGCTAAAGGTCCCGGACAAAAAAAGTTTTTTTTCTATGTTAATAATGTTGTGTTCTGTGGTGGTGTGGTACGGAACCCTCGGTGCGCGAGTAGCCCGACTCGCACTTGACCGGTTTTATTTTATATTGTTTTTGTTTTTACCTACACAAAGTAGAGTGATAGTGTCGTAGAGACAGGACATCCTAGAGTAGACTATTTAACTAAATTAAGTGGATCAGGTCAATTACGTCCTTTTCCCTGAACGTCCATCGCCCGAATTCCTTGTACAACCATGTATGTGTACTTAAGGTATACTTACATGTTACATGAACGAGAACGAGAACGAACGAACGATCTATGAGTAAAAGTAGCCCATCCGATTTTCCGACTATTCTGGTTACCCGACTACGCCAGAAGGAGGGTTATTAATACTTAATAGAGACTCCACCGACAAGAGCGTAGCTCTTAAATACGATAAGATGACGATGAGAGAATCTTTGATGGTTAAGTTAGTCAACGTTTATGCTTTTTAAGATTAGTAAGAATGATTTGTACTTATTTAGGAACTACGCACGGGAACTACGAGTGTATTTATAACGTTAGGTACTTCTTATTCGGCTCCATACAAACGAAGTTTGGTTATATTTCCTGTACTTACTATACTAACCAATTAAAGGCAATTAAATTTTCCAGAAACAATCTAGAACCTAATAGCTCTGATTGTATTCAGTCAGATTTTCGTTGAAAAATACAATTTCAATGCTAGGATTAATTTAAGATTTGAATGGAAATCTTTGAGGCACTGTAACATTTAAACTATTATATTTTAACGAAAATCTGACTGAATATAAGCATAGAGATTAGTTTCTATAATGTTTCAGAAAAATTCATTAATACTGCCTCCGTGGTCTAATCGTTTTAGAGCATTGGGCTCTCGACACGGAGGTCGTGGGTTCGATTCCCACGGGGGACACCTAGTGATATCACTTTGTGCGTTTTTCCCCTGTTGGTTAGGACATTGCAGGCTGAATCACCTGATTGTCTGAACAGGAAAATGATTCCGTGCTTCGGAAGGCACATTAAGTCGTCGGTCCCGGCTATTACTATCACTGGTGGTAGTAGACTCAAGGGCGGATCCAGGATTTCATATTGGGGGGGGGGGCCTCGGCCGACTCAGGCCACGTATTAAGATATAAAAAAATTAAGTTAGAGACACAGACCCGAGACGTCTTGTATACATACATACATAGAAAACTAAAACAATCAGCCCCGGATCTACGATTTTTCCGAGGCGGGGCAAAAACATGAGATTGGCGGCGGGCCCGGGCCTCCTCTACAAGAGTGTAGCAATATTTTTTTCTTAGGGAGGCCAGGTCCAGGTTGAGTGGTTGCAATAAAACGTTTAACATAGAGCGAGCGAAGCGAGCTCGACATTTTACTGCAATATGATTAGGTCTAGTCAGAAATTCGCAATATGATCGAATTCTGCGATAGGTAATTTCAATACAACAAAAAAACCAAGAGCGAGCTAAGCGAGCTCGATATTTCACTGAAATATAATGAGATGACTGCAATAAGATCTAAAACCAAGAGCGAGCGAAGCGAGCTCGAGATTTCACTGCAATATAATGGGATGACTGCAATACGATCTTAAACCAAGAGCGAGCGAAACAAGCTCGAGATTTCGTCACTGCTATATAATGAGATGTCTGAAATCAGGTGCGAGTGAAGCGAGCACGAGATTTTTTTGCATAATTCTCAAGTCGATGCAATATTTTTTTTCCATCTTGATTTTGGCGCCCCCTAAACCTGCCGCCCGGGGCGTGTTCCCCGGTTTGCTGTTAAATCTTTAGGATTATATTATGTGTATAATCCTAAAGATTTCTGACCACAGCCATGTTTTAATTATTGTACCTACACAGGTACAATAATTAAAACAGATACATAGAGCGAGCGAAGCAAGCTCTAATTTTCTCCGCTCTACGAATTGGTTATGGACCGAGCTTAATCAATCTATGCCCTAGTAAAGTGCCGTCATTACTCAACCTCGAAATTCAATGCAATCCGTAGAGGTCCGTGGGGGGGGGGGGGGGGGGGCATGGCCCCCTGGCCCCCCCCCCCCCCTGGATCCGCCCTTGGTAGTAGTCGTTACATTTATAAAAACCACGTCAGAGGCCGTGGCGGTCTGAAAAAAACTCTGACACCAGGGCTCTGCCCACACGATAAGAAGAAGAATTGACTTTAATTGAAAAATATAACCAAACGTTTATATGGAGCGCAAGATTAAGTCATTTTATAGAATACAAATTATTTTCTATGAAATGACTTGCCGCTGTCGCTGTCGCGCGGTTGCTGTCGCGTGTCGCGGTGTTCTAAATTCTAAATGTATATACTTACCTTCTATTGGCGTTGTACATACAAACGTTAACGTAACAAGTAATAAATAATGTAACATGCTGGGTTTATAAAATATATTTGACAACGATACCGTTCTACGTCCGCAATGAAATATAAAACCGAAAACCAATAAAACAAAGAGCGGCCTCGGCTAGACCGTTACGTTTTACGTCCGTAGAACCATTTCAATTATTATAGACATTACTCTCGCGCTCGCTGCGTTGTATCAGAGTGGAGTTACAGCAGAATTGCAAATGAAACTCGACATCGGTACGAACCGCACTTAATTAACTTCCCCCCCATTGTTCGGTTCAAACTTAGTGGCTGGCACAAAGAACCTCCCTCTATACTGTCCTATCGCAACACGAACAAAACGCACAATCGTAAGTGACATAATGCTCATAAGCTTCTGTTTATGCTAAGGTTATTTAACATTGTATTGTGATAGCAGAGATACGTTACGTGATACGTTAGTGATACGTTTTTGAAATTCGTCAAAAAACTTTGTGGATTTCTGTAGCTATAGGGTCCTTCTTAATATGCTGACACTTTTTTAAGGGGATGGACAGACCGTCAAACTGAACAACTTTCTCTATGGCACCAACTTCGAAATCGCGGAAAAAAAACCTGCTCTTCTATACTAAACTGCAAACCTACTCGAGCAAAATGTATGGGACAGCTGATTTTTTTTTCGCGGTTTCGATGTTGGTCCCATTGATAAAGTTGTTCAGATGTTTGATGGTTTGATGGTCTAATCATCTCTTAAAAAAGTGTCAGCATATTAAGAAGGGCCCTGTATGCTGAATGTTTTTCAAGGAGATGATCAGACAATCAAACTGAACAACAACAACAACGATGACTAATATCACGAAAAAGAAATCAACTGTTCCATACAAAAACTGCAAACATACCAACCCAAATGTGGGACTGGACCTGTGGGACAGCTGATATTTTTTCGTTATTTCGATGTTAGACCCATAGTTGATAGATGTTGTTCAGTTTGATGGTCGAAACATGTCCTTAAAGACCGTCAGCATATCACGAAAACCTTGTAGAAGATTTTATTACATAATTTTAATCTAAACAGATATACGGATTAATGAAACTAACTTTTACTATGGGCCCAAAGAGCTTCGAACATTTCAGTATGGAAGGTGGCATACCTACTTTCCGCCATTTTGAAAAAATCACGATTTTGCGGCCACTGATGAAACATATGCCAATCGACAGGGAAAATGATTACAAATAGAAAATATACTTTGGTAAAATGACCTAAGTAGTATACTTTCGGAGATATAAGGGTTTGAAAATAAAAAAAAATAAAAAAAAAATGTTTCACCCAAACTGACTTTTTTGATCAGGAATAGATCGGCGAAGCTCAGGATCGACCGGGACTTAATATAATTACATAATATTATTATAAATAAGTTTTATTCATTAACTAAGGTAAATAAAATACCTACCTACATGCAAGACAGCTATATCGAGCAAGACGGTTCTTGTAGCAGTGCTGTTAACTATTCCGAGAGGGATTTAAATGTATTTACCTATGTATTAAATACTTGATCATCATCATCATCTCAGCCATTGGCCGTCACACTGCTGGACATAGTCCTCCCCAAGGATCATCACAACGACCGGCCCTACCGGTGTCCTTATTGAACGGGTTCCCGCCGCCTTCATCAGGTCGTCGGTCCACCTTTTGGGGCCCAACCTACCCACTGCTATTACCCGGGGTGCGGGATGCGGGAGTTACCCACGCTGCGCTTTCCGGTACGCGATCGCCACTCAACGGCTCTTCGGCCCCATCGGAGCAATGTGCCCCGCCCATTGCCACTATAGTTTAGCAATTCTTTGGGCTATGTCTCAGCGGAACTCTTCATTTCCGATTCGATCTTGCCGGGATTCTCCGAACATAACCCATTGCCTTTTGGATGACTTTCAACCTTTTTATGAAGCCTTGAGAGAGCGACGACCGACGTATCAGTTCTGTAATTCATCTTGAGACACTGCAGTATTTTGGACGTGAGGAGACTACGTAGCTTTCCAACGTTGCCTTGCCGAGTCTGATTCGACAGCAGGCCACTTCTGCGGCGGAGGGCTAGGCTATGAAGCTTGGTCTCCACCAGTTTACTGTCGCCAATGAGCCTCCTGGCTCTGCGTTCAACCGAGTCGAGTGCGGCAAGTTAATACTTGGCTGAGCCATCCCACAGGTGGCAGCAGTACTCCATACATGATCGAACCTGAGCTTTATACAACATTAAGAGCTGTCCAGGAGTTTAGTACCGCTTCACCTTGATTAAGATACCCAGCTTTTTGGCCGCAGTTTGAACCTTAGACTCAATGTCAAAGCCGAAGTTGAGTTTCGTGGTCAACCACATGCCCATGCCCATGCCCAAGACTGTCGGAAACAGGGACAGATGTACCCCGAAAGTCAGATTAAACAGACTCCTTTTTGTGGTGAACATACAAGCCTGTGTTTTGGTGTCGTTAAAGTTGACAAAATTATAGTCACCCCACTGGGAGACAAGACTTAAAGTCAAGTTTGTCCGCTCCACCATGGCCTCCCTCTGCGAACGTATTTCATCCCCACTGGCCCTTGCGCCGGATACATCATATCTCTCCGTGACAGTACTGTCATCTGCATACCCAACAATACCTGACACAAGGAAGTCATTGATGTGTAGCAGTAAAAGTGTCGCGGAGAGAACAGACCCTTGAGGAACCCCAGCATCAATTGCCATAAGGTCTGAAGAGCAGCTGTCAATGACAACTCTAATCGACCGTTCTCTCAAGAAATCAGATATCCAGCTGCAAAGATCAGCGGGGATACCATAAGCAGGAAGCTTGCTCAGCAAACTAGCGTGCCATACCCTGTCAAAGGCCTTCAAGATCTCAAGTGATACGGTAAGTGCTTCACCGTGTTTCTCGATAGCCTCGCCCCAGCAGTGCGTGACATACACAAGAAGATCCCCTGTCGATCGCCCCCGGGAGAAGCTATATTGGCGATCACTGAGTAGATCATTATCTTCTAGGTATGTCAGCAACTTACTGCTAAGTACTCTTTCTATGACTTTACAGAGAATGGAAGTAATGGCGATAGGTCGGTAGTGGCAGGGGTCGGCACGACTGAGCTTCTTGGGTACCGATTGCACATTCGCAAGCTTCCATGATTTTGGTACCGTTCTTGTTCTGACAGAGAGAGGCGATTCAGGCGTGTTAGAACAGGAGACAACTCAGGCGCACAATATCTCAGCACTCTTGCAGGTATACCATCAAGACCACTGGCCTTATTCACATCTAGACAACGCAATGCTCTGAGGACCTCTTTTGTATGTATTGTGATCTCCGGCATCGAAGAATCACAACGAGGGATGGTTGGTGGCTGTTTGGCACCAGCGTCCAGACGTGAATTGCTCGCAAACAGAAAAGCAAATAAATTAGCTTTCTCAGTTGCGGAGTGAGCCAGCGACCCATCAGGTTTCTGCATGGGAGGCAAAGTGGGATGGCAGAAATTGGATTCGACCGATTTGGAAAGGGACCAGAACTGTTTACTACCAGAAGGGTAGGATGCCAGTCTGACTCCAATGCGGCTGACATGATTGAATTCAGCCTTCTGGATCACCCGTTGGCAGGACTTGACGGCAGAATCAAAGGCCCTCTTTTTCGGCGCGAACCCTACGAGCTCTATCTTTGCAGTCACGAGCTTGGAACCATGCTTGGTAGGCGGATTCCTTTTTAGCTTCAGCGCGAGCACAATCCGCATTGTACCAAGGTTGGGCTTTGTGACCGAGTGCGATGTCGGAGAATGGAATATAATATTCCATTCCCAGTACCAGTACCATTCCAATTACGTCCGCAACCGCATCAGCAGAACTGGCAGGGTCACTCGAAGAAAAACACACTTGCCGCCACGGGTAAGACGCAAAGAAGTGCCGCATCTCATCCCAATATGCCGATCCGTATCGCCAGACTCGCCCCGTGCCCTTAGGGCTGTCATCGGGAGGAGAGCAGATCGACACGGATTTCATAGACTTTCACAGTACTCTTAACCATTACACCACGGAGGCAGCACTGAAAAAGCTAATTTATTTGCTTTTCTGTTTGCGAGCAATTCACGTCTGGACGCTGGTGCCAAACAGCCACCAACCATCCCTCGTTGTGATTCTTCGATACCGGAGATCACAATACATACAAAAGAGGTCCTCAGAGCGTTGCGTTGCCTAGATGTGAATAAGGCCAGTGGTCTTGATGGTATACCTGCAAGAGTGCTGAGATATTGTGCGCCTGAGTTGTCTCCTGTTCTAACACGCCTGTATCGCCTCGCTCTCTCAGAAAAAGAACGGTACCAAAATCCTGGAAGCTTGCGAATGTGCAATCGGTACCCAAGAAGCTCAGTCGTGCCGACCCCTGCCACTACCGACCTATCGCCATTACGTCCATTCTCTGTAAAGTCATAGAAAGAGTACTTAGCAGTAAGTTGCTGACATACCTAGAAGATAATGATCTACTCAGTGATCGCCAATATAGCTTCCCCCGGGGGCGATCGACTGGGGATCTTCTTGTGTATGTCACGCACTGCTGGGGCGAGGCTATCGAGAAACACGGTGAAGCACTTACCGTATCACTTGACATGTTGAAGGCCTTTGACAGGGTATGGCACGCTAGTTTGCTGAGCAAGCTTCCTGCTTATGGTATCCCCGCTGATCTTTGCAGCTGGATATCTGATTTCTTGAGAGAACGGTCGATTAGAGTTGTCATTGACAGCTGCTCTTCAGACCTTATGGCAATTGATGCTGGGGTTCCTCAAGGGTCTGTTCTCTCCGCGACACTTTTCCTGCTACACATCAATGACCTCCTTGTGTCAGGTATTGTTGGGTATGCAGATGACAGTACTGTCACGGAGAGATATGATGTATCCGGCGCAAGGGCCAGCGGGGATGAAATACGTTCGCAGAGAGAGGCCATGGTGGAGCGGACAAACTTGACTTTAAGTCTTGTCTCCCAGTGGGGTGACTATAATTTAGTCAACTTTAACGCCACCAAAACAAAGGTTTGTATGTTTACCACGAAAAGGAGTCCGTTTAATCTGACACCTACTATCCGGGGTACATCTGTCCCTGTTTCCGACAGTCTTGGGCTTCTGGGCATGAGGTTGACCACGAAACTCAACTTCGGCGCTGACATCGAGTCTAAGGCTCAAACTGCGGCCAAAAAGCTGGGTATCTTAAACAAGGTGAAGCGGTACTAAACTCCTGGACAGCTCTTAATGTTGTATAAAAAAATAAAAAATAAAATGACGCTCACAGGCACATACATTGTAATGATCCCAAGTAAGCCAAAGGCTTTTTGTTATGGGTACCATACAACAACGGCACAAACATATAACATCCATGACCGAACCGGGATTCAAACCCAGGACCCTGGTTTGGCAGTCCGGCGTGGTAACCATTACACCAACCGGGTCGTCGGTATAAAGCTCAGGTTCGATCATGTATGGAGTACTGCTGCCACCTGTGGGATGGCTAAGCCAAGTATCAACTTGCCGCACTCGACTCGGTTGAACGCAGAGCCAGGAGGCTCATTGGCGACAGTAAGCTGGTGGAGACCAAGCTTCATAGCCTAGCCCACCGCCGCAGAAGTGGGCTGCTGTCGAATTCGACTCGGCAAGGCAACGTTGGAAAGCTACGTAGTCTCTTCACGTCCAAAATACTGCAGTGTCTCAAGATGAATTACGGAACTGAGACGTCGGTCGTTGCTCTCTCAAGGCTTCATAAAAAGGTTGAAAGTCATCCAAAAGGCAATGGGTTATGTTCGGAGTATCCCGGCAAGATCGAATCGGAAATGAAGAGTTCCGCTGAGATATACCCCAAAGAGTTGCTAAACTATAGTGGCAATGGGCGGGGGGCACATTGCTCCGATGGGGCCGAAGAGCCGTTGAGTGGCGATCGCGTACCGGAAAGCGCAGCGTGGGTAACTCCCGCATCCCGCACCCCGGGTAATAGCAGTGGGTAGGTTGGGCCCCAAAAGGTGGACCGACGACCTGATGAAGGCGGCGGGAACCCGTTCAATAAGGACACCGGCAGGACCGGTCGTTGTGACGATCCTTTGGGAGGACTATGTCCGGCAGTGTAACGGCCATCGGCTGAGATGATGATGATGATCAAGTATTTAATACATAGGCAAATACATATAAATCCCTCTCGGAATAGTTAGCAACACTGCTACAACAACCGTCGAGCCGCTCGAGTAGCTGTCTTGCATGTAGATAGGTATTTTATTTATCTTAGTAAATGAATAAAACTTATTTATAATAATAATATTATGTAATTATACCTACTATGTCCTGATCGATTCTGAGCTTCGCTGATCTATTCCTGATCAAAAAAGTCAATTTGGGTGGAAAAAAATGTTTTTATTTTTTTTATTTTCAAACCCCTATATCTCCGAAAGTATACCACTTAGGTCATTTTACCAAAGTATATTTTCTGTTTGTAATTATTTTCCCTGTCGATTGGCATATGTTTCATAAGTGGCCGCAAAATCGTGATTTTTTCAAAATGGCGGACAGTAGGTATGCCACTAAGGCAGGTTGCTCTTTAAAATCTCGAAAAAAATCAGTTGTTTCATACATTTTGGTCGAGTAATTCAATTCAATTCATTTATTTCGATACAACAATAGCTGTGTATATATATAGTAATGCTATGTATTGAAATTTTCTATTGAACAATTGTATTGTATTGAACGATTTCGATCTTGGCTCCATAGTGAAAGTTCTTCGGTTTAATGGTCTGGAGCACCCTATTCAATATGTTACGTATTTAATGTTACACCCTGTATATTTCTCACTTACAGCACTACACGTTAGTAAACGTATAATAAAAAGGGAAAACGTGTAAATAATCTCCTAATTTACGCTACAGGACATACGAAATTTTAAATAGATTAGGAAAATGTAAAAATGAGAGTTTGGGGTTATGTCGTGAGTTGTATCCTAAATCACTTTATACAAACACTGGTTACTTCACTTTACACCCCTATATTTTTAATTTACCACTAATTATAAAAATTACTAGAACCATTCTTCTTCTTATCGTGTGGGCAGAGCCCTGGTGTCAGAGTTTTATCAGACCGCCTTACGGCCTCTGACGTGGTTTTTATGTAACGACTACTACCACCAGAGATAGTAGCCGGGACAGACGGCTTAACGTGCCATCCGAAGCACGGAATCATTTTTCTACTAGATCCATTTTAAGGACCATATTCAGATAATGAAACTAAACAACTTTCTCTCATACACGCAGGTCGAAAAAGAAGGAAATTGTTTGGACCTCCTAACCGCGGTTTCGTATGGAAAATCCAAACAATTTTCTCGTTTTTCGACCCATTTTCATTAGGGATCAAGTTGTTTATTATTTTCATTATTTGAACCTAAGATTTGAACATATCGTTAAAATTTTGCTAAAAGCAATGATATTTTACACAAGATATGTTACGTTACGAAAATGGCGCGTAAAATTGTGCCGCGCCACAGCCGTCATGCACGTAGTATTGTTTGACGCGGACTATTGAAATACATCCTACATAGGACGTTTTCGAGTCTTCACTTTGCGCGCGCTAGTGACATATCTGCTTCGGTTTGGTATATAATATCATTGGCTAAAAGTAGGAATTAAAAATAGTGGTGTAATAATTGTATAAGTCTTTATTTTACTCTCTCTTCTTTGCAATTTGAAGTTATTATTATTAACAAACATTGATTTTTGTGACTTGATCATTGTTCCTCTTACTCTTAAAATTAACGAATGAACGATGCTTGAATATCGATAACAGCTGGATAAGTATATAAGTAAGACCCAGGCCGAAACACAAACACTTCAATTTGCAGTTGTAAAATAGGGAAGCGCAGAGAAAATCTATAAGTTTTTTTTCTTGTTTCAGTGTCTGGCGGCGGTCGGATGCAGCGACTGGTGAGATATCCAATCCACTTGACTTTGTTTCCTTCTTTCAGAGCTCTCCACTCGAATACTTTGGCTCAGTGCCTTTTGGCTAATTAAAACAGCTACTAGCGTTTGTACGGGAGTTATGACAACCGCCGACTTTAATCGGCCATTTGTTTATTCGCTCCAACGCTCAACTCCACTTGAAATTGTGCGTAGGTACATGAAAATATCCTACCTTTACATTTCTAAAGGAAACTCTACCCGTCGTCACTTCGCCCTGCGACGTATTAGGTTAGATAGAGCCCGTTTCAAATCTTGTAAAAATCACTCGGGGTCAGTCGATCTATCTCATAAAAACACAATAAAAATATGTGAGCTAGAGTGAACTCTAGCATATTTGCTTTTTATATTTCACATTCGCACTCCGAGTTATTTCCGCACTTTATGAAATGTAGTGCAACAAATAACATTTGTGCATATTTTTGAAACTTATTAGACGTGTTTGGAACGATTTGGTAAATGTGATAAGCTATCTAGCAAGAGAACTAAATAATCGTACCTAGGTACCACTAATCGTTCTAGTGCCACTATCAACACTATTATAAGACACTTCAATACAATAGATGGGTAATCGATCAGGCACTTACACGTCAACATTATTAATAGTACAGTGTCCATCAGCGGACCTTGCCTACTAATATCCATTAAGGTAAATGTCCGAATACCTCACCCGCTTGATTTCTATCTACAATAAAGTCTTCGATAGAATCACAAACAACACTCTCACAAAGTAAAAATGAGTAGGTAATAAATAAAATACTCTAATGGTGATACTATAAAGAAATGTCAAACGATGATTAGATTCAGATTCAGGCGAAGGAAACGCAGCCCATTTCGTTGCAAAATGAATTTTTCAGTAATTTTTAAAAAGCTCGTGTAATAATTAATGGAACAATCTGTTAACTTATATGTAGGTATTAAGCTTTGCAGGACATAATCTCCAAATGGTTTTCTAATTTTGGTACTTTTCCTAAAATGAAAAGTTGTAGATTCAAATAAAAACCAAATTAAGGATTTCATTCACGTAGCAATTGAGTGAAATAAAGGCGAGGCCATGTATGGTTTAATTTGCGGAAGAATGTCTAATATTTGATTAAAGAGGTCTGATTTAGAATTCAATAAAGGCGGGTTCCGTCCTTAGACTCCAATATTGGACTCCCAAGAATGAGAGCGAGTCTTTTGAGGCGCTTTTAAATTTAAATAAGGTATTTTAGTTTCCCAATGGCTGAGAAATACGTGCGAAGCTAGAAGGTATTTTCGATATAGATGCGTATGCTATCTGGGCCTCAATCGCCCTAAGTTTGAACGATACTACCAAAACAAAACCACAACCAAAAACGTTACGTTATGCACAATTCGTATCGTGCAAATTATATTAACGGTAACGATTTAGTTCGGAAGATACGTTGGCGTAGAGTTTCATATCCGTTCGATCGAATTTTCAGTATTGTGCGATTTAACCGTTCAGAAAAAAATATCGCGATAGCTTTTTTACTTCAGCTAAACCAAATCTAAACCAAAACTAAACCAAAACCAAAACCAAACCAAAACCGTATAAAATTGCGCAATTGAGGCCCAGGACATCCAAACGTTCCTAGAGGAAAAAATATTGCTACAGAAGGAAAATGACCACACTCTTCGCTGTCAGGTCATGAGATTCCTACTATATTCTGGTGAGCTTCGTATTTGATTCTTGGTTTGGTGACTTTATAATCTAAATTTTAATCGAAGTTAATAGTAACCTACTGTGACTGATAAAGACAAATGTATAGAGTGTATCTACTGGCCTCTCTTGCCCAGAATCCGTATACATCTGCACACAAATCAAAAGCACAAATGGATACTAATCTGCCACCTAAACTATGTTTCGTGTCTTCCTCAAACAATCAATTAAATTGGTGGGGGCAACCCCTCCAATTACCTTTGTTAGTGGTGCAAACGTACGACTAGGGGGCAATTTATACATGCCATTCATTCCATTACACAGAGATAAGGGTCTCTTGAATATTTGCGTTCAATTTGGCAGCTTTTTGTTTGGCTATTTAGAAACGTTAAAGACGCAAGTCTATACAATGGTTCAGTTAATAAACTTTTATGTATTTGCTCTTTTGTGAAGCAACAGAAATGCTGATAATACCGATATATTAGCTGTAAAAGCAAGTTACATTACAAACTAGGTACTATGTAGTTATTATAATAGTACATTACTGCAGCGGCCAGCAACAGAGGCATTGATGGACGAACGTGTAAATGTGGGCCGAGGCGAAGCCGAGGCACACATACGTAAGTCCATCAATGCCTAGTTGTGGCCAAGGCTTGTATAGTACTTTTCTCAAATAATGCGCGGAAATGAAAACAATAAATTTTCTCAAATAATTCGCGGAAATTAAAACTCTTTTCAAAATCAATGACGATCAACGAACAACAATTTGTTTTTTTTTTTCAATAAACAGCTTTCTATTTGCAAGCCAGTTCGAAATTTAAATAAAACCTTTGATGAGTTACCTCCTTGGTCGCCATGTTTCGGAGTAAAAGATCGTTCCATTTTTGAATTACACGACAGATATGAGTTTAGTATGTAATTTATTTGGTCGCTAAACACGACAGATATGGATTTTCATACAACATTGCCGGCCGCTGCGCGCATGTATTTGGCCAGTACAGCAATTCCGATTTATCTCGAAGAAGGTTGTCAAAATAATGCTCACATTTCCAAGCATGTTTGAGAAAAGTTAGTTTCTGGACGGTGTCGCTAGATGAGGAATATTCGTTGAGTGAGTTAAGTCATACAGTCATTAGACGGCCCGGTAGCACAGTCGGTAGTGAACCTGCCTGCTGTGCCGAGGGTCGCGGGTTCGAATCCCGTAAGGGACAAATATTTGTATGATGAATATGAATATTTGTACCCGAGTCATGGATGTTTGTATTTATATATGTATTCTATATCGTTGTCTAGTCATCATAATACAAGTCCAGGCTAGATTCTGGTACTTTAAATGTGACTAGATAATTTGTGTGACATTGTCCAAGATATTTAATTAATTTAAATATACATTATTGGAGTTTGACAATACTCTAAAAGCTAATATTAACATACACACACACATACATACAAAAACTCACGACCATAATCCCTTTCGGGGTTGGTACATTGCGACAACCACCAACTTTCTGTCATTAATATGAATCCACTAGTCCACATGTAGGTATATGAGAATGTAGATTTTATCTCGCTATCTCCTAAAGTTTCTTTCAAGAATTTTGTTTAACTCCCACTATTTAAAGTATAACACTATAAAATCCACGTAATAGCAAAAGTAGAAGCTTTCATCTCATAGTTCTTTAGTATTTTAAAGTTGTTATAATGTGAACTAATACCCTTCAAAGGAGTTTCGTACAGCTTCTCATCGGGGATATAATAATCGAGTTATCGGTACGGTTCTCCCAGGGGAACTTTCGTGGCGTGGCGTGGCGTGGCGTTACCGACTGGCAAGCATTTTGCAGTAAGGCTAGCACTAGCATGCCATGCACGACAATGCGAAAAAATGAGAAAACCGTCATGCGCGCTCTATTTCGCCTACGCAAAGGGGCACGTCAGGCACGTCTCGATTTTTGTCGCTGTCTCTGAGTTGGCATGCTAGGCCCGGCCCACAGGCGCGATCACGGCCACGCTCGGCGTCGAAAGCCAGCCAGTAATCCGCTTTGCCCGCGACAGCCACAACTTTGCCGATCGCTCTTCTGAACTCTAGGTACTTTAAACTTGCATGCCGATGCCGTACCGCAACGAAACAGTAATAAGATCCGCAATGAACCAACTTAAACCTTTGAAGCTCTAACTTTTAAATCTTATTCAGAATATCAATCATTCGGCTTCTGGAGACGTCGCTTTAAAAAGAGAGGAACGTTTTGTTGAATTTACATTTCCTCGGAGAATGTAACCAAGACCCAAACAATATTTCGCATGATGTAGCCATAGCATAGAGATATAAAGAACTATATTGAGTGCAAGGGTATGGGATCAAATCGATGAACACTTATCAAACTATGAGCAACTTTTATACCTGCTATACAGGGTGAAATTGATATTGTTACGAGCGACGGGTTCCGGGATTGGAGTGAAACGCTAAGTCCAATTTTACAGAGTTTATTTGGGATACACTTACAAACGGTCCACCTCGCAGAGGTTCCCCTAAACGGTTCACTTCACCGGGTCCTCCTCGCAGGGATTTCCCGTGCACCACTTACTGTCACTGTTCACAGTCCACTACGTCACTACTGTGACGACACGACACGCGTCACGGCTATGACGTCACGACGTACGACACTATGACGTCACACACTACACTGACACTATGACGTCACGTACTACACCGACACTATGACGTCACGCACTACACTGACACTAGTCTACTCACTGTTCCACTCTTAGCACTTTTCTCTTCACTAGTACTTTTCCACTTTTACTTTTCTTCCTTTAGTTTCGCACTGTTCACTGTTTAACCAAGGACTGCCGCCAGTCGAAATTCGCCGCCTTTTTATATCCCGCAGAATATTCCGGAATACCCTTTTTTCGATCTTCTTTTCTTTACTCGATTGTTTTCCTCCAGATAGTTCTAACCCCGCATTCTTTTTTCGAAACCGATCGAAGACACGCCCACTTTTCTGGTTCTTTTCAAATATTCGTAATTTCGCCTCCTTTCTCGAAGTTCCTAGACACGTTCATCTTTTTGTCCCTTTTTAAATATTCCTTCTCTCTCTTCCTTCTAGAACATTTCTAAAAAACACTAAAATCTAGAAATATTTTTGGCGCGGACCGGGTTCGAACCGTCGCCCCCCAGCATGGGAGGCGGAACCTTAGACCGTAAGACCACGGCGATTGTTAATACACCCTCCGAATTTTTGAATGCCTTCTTACGTCTACCGTTTGGCACCGTTTGTGACACTGCCCCTCCCTTAGTTCTGCTCGTCCCGAGCATCATTAGTGCCGAAATATCGAGCTAATCGATCTACGTGCACTATCTTCAACGGGCTCCTTAGCGATCGTCGAATTCGATAGGTGACGTCATTTATCCTGGTCACTACCTCATACGGTCCTTCCCAGCTTGCCTGCAACTTCGGACTCTTCCCTTTCCTTCGAACTGGATTATGCAGCCAAACTGATGTTCCTTCCTCAAACCCAGCATAGTTCGCTTTTCGGTCATATCGTGTCTTTGAACGGTCACTTGAGTTTTGACCTGCTTCTCGAAGTTGTTCATAAATGTCGACCATTTTCTCCCGCAGTTCGCTCACATAGTCACTGATACTTTTAGGAGTGCCTGGTGCGCATCCTGATAGCAAATCTGCTGGAAGCTTCAACTCTCTCCCGAAGTTTGCTATTGCTGGAGTTGCCGAAGTACTCTCATGAACAGCGGTTCGGTAGGCCAACAGGAAAAGAGGTATGTACTCGTCCCAGTTATCTTGATGATTATCGACGACCTTCGCAAGATGCCGTTCCAAAGTTTGATTGAATCGATCCACCATGCCGTCGGACTGAGGGTGATAAGGAGTAGTCCGGGTCTTATGGATTCCGAAAATTTTGCAAACTTCCTGGAATAACTGTGACTCAAAGTTCCTGCCTTGATCACTGTGCATTTCCAGCGGAACCCCAAACCGGCAGAAAACTTCATTCACCAACTTGGTAGCCACAGTGACCGCTTCCTGATTTGGAATGGCAAATACTTCTGGCCACTTTGTGAAATAATCCATTACCACAAGTATATACCGGTTCCCCGATTTAGTGACTGGAAATGGTCCCGCGACATCCAAAGCGATTCGCTCCCAAGGCGCCCCAACATTATAAATTTTCATTGCTGCCCTGCTCCTAGTATGAGGTCCCTTTACAGCTGCGCAGACTGTACACTTGCGGCACCAATCTTCCACATCGTCTCTGCAATGCAACCAGTAAAATCTTTCCTTTACTTTCTCCAAGGTTTTCTTTACACCCAAATGCCCTCCGGAAGTTCCATCATGAAAAACTCTCAGAATTTCTTTCACCTTAGCTTGCGGGACCACCAACTGCAGATACGAGTCTTTTCCATCCGATGTCTCCCATTTTCTACAGAGTAATCCGTTATGCATGATGAGGCTCTTCCACTGAGCCCACAGCCCCTTCGTGACTGCCCCGTACTTTGCCACCTCGCTCCACTGAGGCTTAGAACCATCACTCTTTAACCAGTTCAAGATTGGCCCGACTCCTGAGTCCTTTTCCTGTTCGCGACGCATTGCCTCGTTTCCCCACTCATCGTTGATGGCATCAATAACCTTGAGTGAAACTGTTTCCTTCCCTTCCTGCTTGCTGCAATGCTTACAATCTTCTGGACATGGTCTTCTTGACAGTGCGTCTGCATTGGAGTGAACTCTTCCACTTCGATGCTCTACTTCAAAGTTGAATTCCTGTAGTTGCTCCAACCATCTTGCAACTTGACCTTCCGGGTTCTTAAATTGGAGTAACCATTTCAGCGCAGCGTGGTCTGTCCTGACTAAAAATTTACGTCCCAGCAGATACTTCTTGAAGTGTTGTACAGCCTTCACCACGGCCAATAATTCTCGTCTGGTAACACAGTAGTTCCTCTCAGGTCTAGATAATGACTTACTGAAGTAGGCTATTACAGTTTCCTTTTCACCATGTCGCTGCGAGAGCACACCTCCAATCCCGATGTTACTGGCGTCTGCGTCTACAACGAATTCACCCTGGACATCGGGATATCCAAGAATTGGTGCCTTACTCAGACGTTCCTTTAACTCCATAAAAGCCTCTTCACATTCTGAATCCCATGTGAACGTCCTCTTTTCTTCCGTAAGTCGATGTAGCGGTTTTGCGATGTCCGAAAACCCTTTCACAAAACGACGATAGTAAGAGCAGAGTCCAAGAAAAGCTCTAACTTGTGTCTTATCTTTCGGTGTTGGCCACTCCCTCACAGCAGCAGTTTTGGCAGGATCGGTCTCGACTCCTCTCTCAGAGATTACATGTCCAAGGTAATTGACCTGTCTTTTGAAGAAAGAACATTTTTTAGGACTCAATTTAAGATTGGCTCCACGTAGTCTTTCGAAGACTTTCTCCAACTTTTTCAGGTGGTCATCAAAGTCTCGACCAACAATGATGATGTCGTCCAGGTAGACAAGACACGTGTCACCCAGAATTCCAGCTAGGACATGTTCCATCAATCTCTCGAAAGTCGCAGGGGCGTTACTCAATCCAAATGGCATTACCTTGAACTGCCACAGTCCTTTCCCGGTGGAAAACGCGGTTTTCTCCTTGTCTTTAGGGTCCACGTCCACTTGCCAGTACCCACTTTTCAGATCGAGCGTTGAAAACCATTTCATTCCATTCAAAGTGTCTAAGGTGTCGTCGATCCTTGGCAAGGGGTAACTGTCTTTCTTCGTCACTTCATTCAGCTGCCGATAATCCACACAAAATCTCGTTGAGCCATCCTTTTTCTTGACGAGAACTACTGGCGAACACCAGGGACTTGATGAAGGTTCGATGATGTTATTCCTTCTCATGTCCTCTATCATTTCCTCCACTTCCTTCTCACGAGCAAACGGAATGCGCCTAGGCCGTTGCTTGATTGGCGCTACATCTCCCGTATTAATCGTGTGCTTCACCAAGTCTGTTCTACCAATATCTGCGTCGTTCCGGGAGAACAGGTCTGAAAAACGCCGCAGCAAGTTCTTCGTTTTCACAGCCTGTAGCTTAGTCAGGTCCTTGCTGAAGTCTTCCATAACTTTGGATACTACATCCTCCTCAGCCTTTTGTTTCCTAGGAGGTTTTTCCACACATTGTCGCAACCATAAAACTTCTTCACAGTGACCAACAACCTCCCCCTTCTCAATCGTCAGGTCCACATCTCCAACGTTAAGTATCGGGATTGAGGTAGATGAAACTGATCCAACAACTGTCCTTGCCGGAATCCAACAAGTTTCAGTTTTAACTTTCTCTATCACAGCACATCTCCGTGGTAATCTCCCATCGTTACTCTTGGGCAAAACGACAGGTACCAAGGTCTGTGATCTAGGCTTGAGAAGTGTTCTTCTCACACAGTAGACCTTTCCCGACGATCCACCTTTCATCGGAACCTCCACTGTGTTACACCGTAGCACTCCGTTTTTCATGTCTATACTGCACTGGTGATTTTGTAAGAAATCTAAGCCAATGATGCAATCGTCCACTATTTCAGCTACAATCACCTCATGTTTGAAAGGAGTTTCCCCGATCTTAATTGAAACTCCCAACTCTCCCTTGACAGGTATGCGCTGGCCGGTAGCTGTTGTTAACTGCAGTTTGGTTTGTTGCAGAAGTCGTTTCTGATAACTTTCCATCTCGTTTATCAGTCGAGTATTGATCACTGTTCTCGAAGCTCCGGTATCCAAAGTTAGTTGACAGATTCTACCATTGACCTCTCCCTCGACTAACAGACTATTTCCGTCTGATGTCTGTTTGACTTTTATGGTTGGGGTTGCAACATAACCGGCCAGCGCCCACCCCGCAGCCCTGGCTGGTTTTAGTTTTCCTGCTGCTCATCAGTCGAGACTCCTACATCCCGACGACCTGTGCGCTTCGGGCAGGAGCTGCGAATATGCCCTCGTTCACCACACTCGTAGCACACATAACCGACGCTTCGATTTCTCGGCGGTGAGGTTCTAGTCACCACAATCTCCCTGAGGCGAGCGGAACGAGGATCCTGCCGTACAGCCTCCACCTCCAATGCATGGGCAACAGCGTCCCTGAGTGTAACATGGTGCCCAAGTCGCACGGCAGCTCGCACCTCCGGGTCCCGTATCCCGTCCGTAAAGGCCTGCAGGAGCATGTCATCGATGGCTGCTGGTGATGACTGGAAAGCCTTACGCACGAGCTTCTCCACTTCCACGGACCATTGCTGCAGACTCTCGTTAGCATGTTGGTTTCGTTCCTTCAATCGCGCCCGATACATGTGTTCGAGATGTCCGTCGCCGAATCTAGCCTCCAGAGCCCCGAAAAGCTTGTCAAACGTCAGATTTTCACCAGCACCTACGGCTTCCAGCACGGTGAGAGCCTGTCCCTGGAGTGCCAATGTCAACGCAGACTGCGCTTCCTCCTTGCCCCAGCCATTAACTTTCATCGCTGTCTCAAACTGTAGCTTAAAGGCGGGCCACGACGTCAGTCCATCGTAAACCGCCTCTTGACACCTTTCGGCTGTATGGGTGAGTCAAAAACAGCAGCGACACGGCTGTGAGATTTGCCCTGTTCAACCTCTCGCCGGATTTTGGCAAACTCACTCTCCACGCGATTCAGCCTTCCTTCTACAGCTTCGACTCTCTCTACTGCCTGGCGCAAGCCTTTCGTGATATCTTTATGAAGCGCCTCCTGCATCGTGCGCATTTGTTCTTCCTGGCGGCGAGCCTGTTCCTCCTGACGGCGAGCCTGCTCCTCTTTCAGTGCGCGTAGCTGTTCCTCCTGCCGGCGAGCCTGTTCCTCCTGCCGGCGAGCCTGTTCCTCCTGCCGGCGAACCTGTTCCTCCTGGCGGCGAGCTGCCTGTTCCTCTTGACGACGAGCTTGATCTTCCTGACAGCGAGCCTGTTCCTCTTTCAGTGCGCGCAGTTGTTCCTCCATCATGCGCTGGATTTGACAGAGGAAGTTTCCTGGGTTTTGTTCCGGAGTGCGCTGCACTTCACCTCCCTCAGGTCTTCTCTCTGGGGTTCGCTGCACCTCAGTAACAGGGGCCGCACCTTCCTGCCGCGCTTCCGACATGGCCCGGGTGGTGACACCCTTTAACTCTTTTGGCACCAGCGGCATCTTACTCCAATCCCACACTTCTGACACCAAATGTTACGAGCGACGGGTTCCGGGATTGGAGTGAAACGCTAAGTCCAATTTTACAGAGTTTATTTGGGATACACTTACAAACGGTCCACCTCGCAGAGGTTCCCCTAAACGGTTCACTTCACCGGGTCCTCCTCGCAGGGATTTCCCGTGCACCACTTACTGTCACTGTTCACAGTCCACTACGTCACTACTGTGACGACACGACACGCGTCACGGCTATGACGTCACGACGTACGACACTATGACGTCACACACTACACTGACACTATGACGTCACGTACTACACCGACACTATGACGTCACGCACTACACTGACACTAGTCTACTCACTGTTCCACTCTTAGCACTTTTCTCTTCACTAGTACTTTTCCACTTTTACTTTTCTTCCTTTAGTTTCGCACTGTTCACTGTTTAACCAAGGACTGCCGCCAGTCGAAATTCGCCGCCTTTTTATATCCCGCAGAATATTCCGGAATACCCTTTTTTCGATCTTCTTTTCTTTACTCGATTGTTTTCCTCCAGATAGTTCTAACCCCTCATTCTTTTTTCGAAACCGATCGAAGACACGCCCACTTTTCTGGTTCTTTTCAAATATTCGTAATTTCGCCTCCTTTCTCGAAGTTCCTAGACACGTTCATCTTTTTGTCCCTTTTTAAATATTCCTTCTCTCTCTCCCTTCTAGAACATTTCTAAAAAACACTAAATTATATTTTTGGCGCGGACCGGGTTCGAACCGTCGCCCCCCAGCATGGGAGGCGGAACCTTAGACCGTAAGACCACGGCGATTGTTAATACACCCTCCGAATTTTTGAATGCCTTCTTACGTCTACCGTTTGGCACCGTTTGTGACAATATCATTAGCATCCTTTTAAACTAAGAGTCAACCTATCAAACTGAACCACTTTTACTATGGGAGCAAACCGATCGGAGCAAGAAAAAAATGAGCTGTCCCATACTAAACTGCAATGCCTACTCGACTCAAATGTATGGAAGAGCAGATTTTTTTTTGCTCCGATTGGTTTGCTCCCATAGTCAAAGTTGTTCAGTTTGATGGTTAGATATCAATTTCACCCTGTATAATTATTTTGACATATTACTGGTAAAAATAAAAACGCTGGTCATAAAACACATAACTCTACTACACCCATAGAGTAAGAAGAGATGGCATATCGGCTTGTTTCTATAGAAAATGTTGTCGCCAACAAAGGGGGTGAAAAACGGGTGAGGGGAAGGGTTAACATTAAAATACGCTACTTCCCGCTATTATGACGTCAGGCCCAGTTGAGTATCTGTGCACAGTTCGATACAACATCTCTACCCCAGGGGAGCGCGTTATTTTCTCTATGACTACACCCACCGTACCAATAAACGGTGGCAGTATTCGATATGTTATGTACTTATTGGAAAAATCTAGTAATTTATAATAACAGTCAATTGTTTTGACGCCTACGATAATAAAGGTAGAAAACTTGTAAATCAATGTATACCCTATTATTACCTACATACGAGTACATAATATTCCTATACAGGATGTAAGAAAACACCCTAGTAATACGGGGGGGGGGGCACCCCCGTTAAGGGGGTGCTTCAGACCATCAAACAGAACAACTTTCACTATGGGGCCAACATCGAGAAAAAAAAAACAGTTGTCCTATACAAAACTGCAGTACCAACTCGACTAAAATGTATGGGACAGCAGATTTTTTTTATTTTTTCTCTGCGTTGGCTCCATTGTGAAAGTTGTTCAGATTGAAGGTCTGAAGCACCCCTTTAAGTATTACTAGAGTGTTTTGTTACACCCTGTATAATCATGGAGAAGTATAGTTTTCAATTAATATTCAACGAAGACTATTAATGTATCTACAAATTAAGATTGTTTTTAAAAGACTCCGTTTTTTTCAAGTGGAGTTACTCGATTTAGTTTCATCACTACGAGTTAATGATCTCATTGAGACTACCCTAAGTAATTATTAATGCTAATGTACTGACAAAATACACATGATTTCCGCTCACAAATTAGTAGGTATCCACACATATTGGTTTAATAAAACCTAGTATACCCATCTATACTATAAGTATACCATAATATGTATTTGTCTACGAAACACATACATACACATTTGAACTAAATAACAGAGTCGTTGATGCAAGCCATCAAGAGAACACACAGGCAACTTTTTTCATAAATAGGAACGTTTTCCGGGAACAGGGGGTTTGAGATACGATGATTAATGAATCTTGAATGAGTTTTGTCGCTTATCGTTTCTCTCTTTTCTTCTCGCTTTAACGATTCGCGAATAATAAAAGAGCGCCTTGTTTGTCAGTAGTATACGAGAATTCAAGAAAAATTTAAGAACCCGAAAACTCAAGTTATACACGGTCTAACTTAATATGCTGGCGGTTTTTAGGGTTCCGAAATCAAAAAGGAACCCTTATAGTTTCGCCATGTCCGTCCGTCTGTCCGTCTGTCTGTCCGCTGCTTAGCTCAGAGACGCGTAGTACTAGAAAGCTGTAATTTGGCATGGATATACATATTGATCAAGCCGACAAAGTGGTAAAATAAAATTTTGAAAAATATTTTTTTTTTCTGTAACTAACCCCTACACTCGAAGTGGGAATGGATTTTTTTTTCTCGTCTACCCCATGATGTGGGGTATCGTTGGATAGGTAGTTTAAAAATATTATGGGTGTGGGAAAACCATTTTTCGATTTAATAGGGATCTGTTAGTGAAATATTAAGCTTTAAAGTGGAAATTTTTGTTAGAGTCAAGTGTCCCCCCTGCCAGCTAAACGGTTGTTTCTGGATATGTAAAATACATGGCAGTAGTATATATAAAGAAATTTAAAGGAAAACTATCACCGCTAAGTAGGCTTTACAAGTTTACGAGTAATAGTCGATCAACTTATAAAATGTAGTTTTTAGACTTTTTAGCCGTTAAACCGTAGTATAAAACAAAAAGCTTCCTTCTAAGTTCATAATTATATACCATATATTGTGACGGGCAACTACGGAACCCTATCCTGCGCGTGGTCCGACACGCACCTGGCCAGTTATTTAAGGGTAATCCCCATCTTTCCCTATGAGTCCAACGTCGAAAACGCGAAAAAAATTAAGCTGTTTTCATTCAAAACTGCAAACCTACATGACATAAATGTATGGAATAGCTGTTTTTTTCGCAGTGGCGATGTTGGTCCCATAGAGAAAGTGGTTTAGTCTGATCATCTCCTGAAAATACAAGACCATGTATGTATAAAAAAACATACCTACCTACAAACTCAACAAAGAATTAAAATACCCTTAAAAAGAGTAAAATGGTATCCTGGAAAATGCAGGGATCATCCATCGAACATGGCTACGAACTATCTTGCGTGCAAAAGTTTTTAAACAAAAAAATATCGTAGTATCGTAGTAGACATACTTTAGGCTTCAAGTTTATAACACCACTACTTTTGCATCGAATGATAAGGTAGGTAGGTAATTTATAGGACACATTCTAGAAAAACTACGTAGCTATAAAGTTTTCACCGTCGTGAGTAATTGTGTTACATAATTTACAATGCCTGCACGAAACTGCAGAACTTAAATGGAATCCTAACTAAGCAGGTAATAGTTACTGTATTAAAGTACAGTCTCGTGTTATATGATAAATTTAGGAGTTGCCTGGCGGAGCCGGCAGGCATCCTCGTTGGGTTGGTGCATTATTTAACTGCATTCTGCATTTTGAGGCTCGGTTATGCACCTATCTATACGTGGATACTATATTTTATTACAATCGTGCACATCGTTGCACGATCGTGCCAATGAAGTTTTATTAAGCATCTGTTCTTTAAAATATTATTGTAAAATTATTACAGAACAAAAGAAAGGCCAGTTGATTCTAAGATGAATTTATACTATTTTGAACGGGATACTTGTTGTTTGGTTTTTGTTCTAATTGTGATATTTTGGTCCGTCTTACATTTACCCTGGATTATTCGAAATTCCCCGTTATATTTCTACTTTTCGCTATTTTAGTCGGGTTATTATGATACCTATTCAATTCGATACATAGAGATTATGAAAATAGAGAAATATCATTAATAGGTAAGTAAATAATTCTTAAAATGTCCAATACTCCATACAGTAAAATTTTCCATTACTCATTTTATTACACTCACAAAGTCTATTTAGGACGCAGCTTCCGCCTATGGCCGTGCCTATGGTTAGATTGTCTTTTACATCAAATTGTCATAAACGTAATTTTACTGTTCTCCTTTACGCAGTAACATATTGGATAAGAGAAAGGTAAATCAATGGCCTAAGAAAACAAGATCTCATATTTCAGCGAAGAGAGTGTACATACGTTCTGACACGTAGGTTAGACAAGTAGGCGACCGGCTTGATGTATTCGTGTCACACTTTTGGGAGAACGAGACCATTTTCTATTATCATGAGTTAGTTTACTGTTGGGGCTGTAATGATAGCTATGAGCTTCATTAACATCGCTGTCATGTTCCACTTTTATTAGCACCCAAAGGAAAGTTTTGTTCATCAAACTGTGGATCTTCGAAACCTCAATCCTTCTTCATAATCATAAGTTAACACACCTCTAGCGTGCTTCATAGAAACGAAAAATTAGTAACCAATTAAAAGACAATGACACTACCTACCCCAGTGGGAGACAGGCGTGAGGATCTGTAAGTCAATGGAATTATTTAAATACGATTTAGAAACTAACTCTCTGCCTGTGGTTTGGTCAGATTTTCGTTAAAATGTAGCTTAGTTTCAAAGTTAAAGTTGCTCAAAGATTTCCACTCAAATAATAAAATATTCCTAGCATTGAAACTGCATTATTGTAACGGAAATCTGACATACCACGGCACATTATATTTAATACCTAGATCGTGTTTAAACAATGTCTTTAATTGGCTGTATTGAAAATAGTAATTCTAGCTCTATAGGCCGACCAGAATCTCATGAAATGAAAAAAAGTAAAAAAATATAGATTTTCACATGGCAATGTCAAACTGTCATCAAGTAGGCCCTTTACAAACTGCAACTTTTTGCGGCGATAAAAACGCGCGTTTGTTAATGGGTGCATATTTAATATCATTTGAACGCCCAAATCATCTGGCCGAACATTTTCATCTTGTTTATACAGGGTGAAATTGATATCATTGGCATCCTTTTAAACTAAGAGTCTACCCATCAAACTGAACAACTTTTACTATGGGAGCAAACCGATCGAAGCAAAAAAAAAATCAGCTGTTGCATACATTTGAGTCGAGTAGGCATTACAGTTTAGTATGGGACAGCTGATTTTTTTGTTGCTCTGATTGGTTTGCTCCCATAGTAAAAGTTGTTCAGTTTGATGGGTAGACTCTTAGTTTAAAAGGATGCCAATGATATCAATTTCACCCTGTATAAGAAAAGGCATATAGTTTTATAGCTGAATTTTATTATGAACGTTTTTCTTCGTGGCTGTATGGCGTTTCAGAAGTGCTGCAAAAGTCTCAGTGTTTAAAGGGCCCTAATCCAATTACCCCAGTGTTGCTTACTCTAAAATTTTATTTCCTCATTTTTCATGAGATTCTGGTCGACCTATAACTTCGTTTGTATGTAGTGCGATAGTAGGGCTCGCTGCAAGGATTATTCTCTTAACTGAACTAAGCTAGGTATATGTATTAAACAAGAACACTTAAATATACTTACTCCAATTTTCATCTCCTTCCCTTCGAAATAACAGGTTATTAGAACACCCTTAATTTATTCTTTCGAAACATTGTCAACAAATCAGCCGGCGCGGGTATGAAGAGAGGAATATGAAACATTCATAGAATACAGGAGGGAAAATGTAGTATTTTTCGGTGTGAAAGTCATTCCCCCATTCCTCGCCCCCTCCCCCGCGTCCGGGAGCATCCCCCTCCCTTCCATCAGTCATTCCGGTCACGAGGTATGCCTACCTATATGTTATGTCGACCGTCGTCGGTCGGTAAGTGCTCTTTTAGAAATCTGAATACTGGCAGGTAATACTGGGCAAGGCAGAGGAAACTATTGTAATTTCATCCACGTGATTATAAATATAAAACAAAGAGCTGGGAAGTACAATATAAATTAAAAACATTATCCTCTTAACTTCGCCGTAGTCGGGTAAAATCTAAATGTTATACAACATTAAATCAATAACACACACATTTGTTTTATAAATATATAGCATGAGTGTGTTAATGTTAAGGTACCGTAAGGTAAATACGTACTTACTATAGTTCAAAGTCAAGATGTTGTGAAATATGAAATCCATTAGTCTACAAGATGTAACAAAACACCCCAGTACTTAATATTTAAAGGGGTGGTTTAGATTAGACCATCAAACTGAACAACATTCACACTGGAGACAAAGGCCAAAAAATATTTAAAAAATCTGCTGTCAATATTTGAGTAGAGTCGGTACTGCAGCTTTGTTTGAAACAGCTATTTTTTCTCGATGTTGGCTCTAATTGGCTCCCTATTGAAAGTTGTTCAGTTTGATTGTCTTAACTACCTCTTTAAATATTACAAGGGTGTTTTGCTACATACTGTATACATGGTCCTACCGCAATACCCTTAATCGACGCGAACGATACTAACCAGAAGAAATACAGTGATCAGTTTTAAGCCGAAATTCATACGGGAAATATTCACGTTTTATGGATCATAAAGTCGATATGGTATGGTAAGGGTATGGTAGTATAATATAATACGTCAGTCATCACATCACACCAGGCAGTCAATAACTTCTGAACACATTAAGTAGCACAGCTAAGCGGGCCAAACTCGCGGTGCGTCACCTCCAGTCCATTAGGGTAACCATTAGCTTTACGTGTCTGCTGTTCCACATTACAGGTCCCCTGAAAAATATAATAGGCCCACAGTTTAAGTACGAAAATGGCTTGATTCACGAGACTTGTGAAATGAATAATATCGACGCATTTCCTCGACTACGCTCAGCTAAAAATACGCTAAATTGTAGTAGGTACTTACTATTTTATTGCCAATGACTATGATAATGACTGATGCAAACATCGACAATAATCTATAAGCAATCAATAATAATTAGTATAAGTTCAGACTACAGAATAGTATAAGTCTCAATCTGTAAATACCTAAGTTCCTTGTATACCTACCTAATTTGTGATTGTAATTTTTTTAAAACTTTATTAATTAAATAGCTTTGCCTATGACCATGTTTCTCTGCAAGTAGGTGGGTACTCAACTCTATAAATAATGCACAAACACATAATTTTCTTACAATTGCAAAACTACAAAAAAAAACGATTAAATAAGTTACCTGTAAAGTGTAAGTACACTTAATTCATAACATAATATCATGAAGCAATGTTGCATCATCGAAACTATTATAAAACTTTTTTAAGACCTTTGTTAATTCTTTAAATAGGAAAAAAAATTGTGTGAGACGTCTCTGAACTACACAAAATCCTAATAAACAATATTTTTCCACTACTCGTAACCACAGCCGGCGTAGTTTCGCGCAATCGCGTAGCAATTTCGTAGACAGAGGTTACGGACAATACAGCGTAGGTATCAAAATTTTAAAGTCTTGAAAAGGTAATTAAGAAATTATTAATTGTCAAATATAGTCGACAATTTGGAAGAGGAGGTCTTCCACCGGTTGGTGGAACGCTCAAGTCTAACTATCCATAGTTCGGTCTTGTAGTAAGTATTTAAATAGGAACAATGTCCCTACGATCGTGTTGGTTAGGCCTAATCATCTGTGGGTCTACCCGCACATTCTAACTTCGCAATTGCGTTAATGTTTTCGTTCCAATGTCAACTCTATTACAATGAAGTGCGGACCGAAACAGGGGCGATCATCGAAACATCGAAACTCCGAGTACAGGGCCTGTATTATGTGCTGTGTCGTATTTGCTAACCTTGGATCTGTTGTTTATTATTGCTTAGACAGGCCTCTCGTAGCTCTGCTACATACAAATACATAGCAAGTATAGGTACAACAAAGATTATAAATAAATTATATATTATGTACACTTATAAAGCAGGAGTTCCACACTTGTGATCGCTGGACGCATGCACTGAACGAACAAATCTTAGGTAACCTTTTGTGTATTCATGATGAACCGCAGCGCAAAATTCGGCCTAAATCGCTTCTGTACAATTTATATGAACTATCGCAAACTATACAGGGTGTACAATAAAATGGGACAGCTACTTAAAGGGGTGATTCAGACCATCAAACTGAACAACTTTCTCTATGGGACCAATATCGAAATCGAGAAAAAAAAATCAGCTGTCCCATACATTTCAGTCGAGTTATGTTTGCAGTTTTGTATGGGAGAGCGGATTTTTTTTTCGCGATTTCGATATTGGTCCCATGGGGAAAGTTGTTCAGTTTGATGGTCTGAAGCACCCATTTGAGTAGCTGTCCTATTTTATTGTACAACCTGTATATGCCGGGCAGGAGCGGGAGTGCGATTTTTGAATCTCATTCGCTGAGTTCAGCAGTTGAAAATGTCAAAATTACTACGGAGATTATGCATCTTTCTACTGCTGATTTGACTTTCAAAAATCATCCTTCAGGAGTGCGATTTTTGAAAGTCAAGTTAGCAGTAGAAAGATACACGTCTCCATAGTAATTTTGACATTTTTAACTGCTGAACTCAGCGAATGAGATTCAAAAATCGCACTCCGGGTCGCATTTTTGCGCGGCCTATTTCCGTCCGTGCGATGCGGTCCGCTCCGCCGCCGCGATGCAGTCGTATAGTGAAGCGGAACTTTGTACCTTTGATTAATTATATGTCGAGATAGAACCTCACGCTTCTTATGAACTAAAACAAATAGGCGTCATACAAGTTATCTCTGTGTGCGTGTAAATGGATAGAGTTTAGCGGCCTTACCTGGTTGGAATTATTATCGACGTTCGTCCGTAGCTTCGACTGTCCATCTTGAAATATGTCTTATCGAAGCTTTGTACATCGTCTGCAGTAATTTACCACCTAGGTCAAATTAAAAATACGTCAATGCGTTGCAACCCGACCCGCCCAATTGTACTAAGTACGCATTTTCCGCTGCGATGCGGCCCGCACCGCCCCGATGCAGCTATAATATGCGCTTACCTTTATCGTTTAAATGCAAAAACATGTCGCCTACGCTGTATAATCGCTATTCTGATATCAAGGCACCTATTTGCTTAAACTGAATAGTCAACAACAATTTATAATTTGATTCCTCCATGCGGATCAAACGTTAGGGGTTTAATGCGGGTGTCAAAGCGATTTGCGTTCAAAGTGGCACATTTCAATGCACATATTGGCACTTTGAGAAACGTACTATGTTGCTAAGTCCATAGTGTCCAACTACCTATAGACTTCTATTGCTTGCTTGTCTTACATTCTTGGGATGATACTTGCTTCATGGCCGTGTTCGACCACAGCCACTGGCTATTGATTTTAAGAGGTTCGTTGATGTACTTTTAGATGGCTGATGTAGTCTATCTTGGCTTTAGAAGTGCCTCCGGTGGTCTGGCTTTAAGTTCATCGCTCTTCGCATCGAGATCAGCCCTACGCTTAACCTCAAAGTCGAACACTTTATTCTGGACAGTGTGCCACCCGGTTGATCTTTAGCAAGCTTGCAAGCTTTTTCTTCTAAAAAACTCGAATAGATTTCGCAAACTCTTGGGATATTGTTTTAGCGAAACACCTCGTAAAGAACAAATGAAGGAACGGTTTAACAAATCCAACACATAATCATTTGATATCGTTTCAGCCAAGGGCAGTTATCATGTTTATCTCAGTTTCTTCTGTATTTATTAATTTTGGTCATACATAGAAAATGAGACCTCCCGAAGCTTCTGGAGCTGAATTATACGGTACGGAAATGGCTGCGAAGCGTTTCGAGTAAAAATTGCAGTGTTCAGCACCAAATACACTAAACAGCAGCGACATCACGTACTGCACGATCCAATCGGATACGCAACGCACACGTTTGGCTTCGATCTTTCATAGTACAACAAAACGAAACCCCCATGGGGCGTTTCAAAGGAAACCTCCAGCAGTTGCGTGTAGGAGCGTATAAGTAAAATTATCTCAACTATGTTTAGTGTCGGAACAGTCTACTTTCAAATAATTATACATTAGAAGTAGGTGAGGGCTGCTGTAAACCGAAACTGTCAGCTTTGGTCTACATTATTATCGCCCTGTGCCATTCTCTGTGACTTTAAAAATCGCAGCGACAGAGAGGATACTAAAAATAATTGATATGCTATTATTCTTTCTTTATACATAGGGTCTTTCTTAGTACGCTGGCGGCTTTTTACGGGGATGATCAGAACATCAAACTGAACAAGTTTCTGTATGGAACTAACATCAATTGTCCCATACATTTGGATCGAGTAGGTTTGCAGTTTTGTATGATACAGCAGATTTCTTTTTCTTGGTTTCGATGCTGGTACCCTTGTTCAGTTTGATATTCTATTCATTCTCTACACCAGGCATGTCAAACATGCGGCCCGCACGGCTCTTTCTTGCGGCCCGACCCAATTTTAAGAACAGCTTCCTGATGCGGCCCGAGAGTGTGCAGACTTTTACAAATACTCAAGTTCCCATATTACGTCTTATTCGTTTCGTGTCAATTGTTCTAGTATTGTGTTTCTATATTTTATTAGCCAGATTTTCGGTGAACCTGATAGTCATATTATGATTGTAAAACCACTGTTTTGAATCATGATGTGAAAAATTACGAGCTCGCTTCGCTCGCTTACCTTTTTCGCATGGTATGCAGGGCAGAGCAAAGGGCTCCTCTTTGCAGGGCATTCTGCAGAAAAAAGTCTCAAACCCCCTTAATCTTTATTTGCCCTACCTGAAATTCAGTTCTAGCTACAGCCCTGATTTAGATACGGTTTGGAACTTGATTTCTTAAGATTTCTGCAGATAGTATTACCCTCTGCCCGAAATGAACAACATATTATATGTATAGCAAAAGACACATTTATAACGACACAAAGGATTTCCTATAATTGATACAATTTCTCTAAGTTCTTTGCGGCCTGCTGATTCCACTATCATTATGAATTTGGCCCATCAATGACTTTGAGTTTGACACGCCTGCTTACACCGTCAGCATAATTATTTAGAAGGGCCATGTATATCCAAATTCTATATACGTTTGTACACACGGCGACAGATCAAACCTACCCATTGTTGAACTCTGTTCATGGACATAGAGTTCAACTATGGATGGGTTGATCTGTCGCCGTGTGTGCACTGTGCAGACCAAATTAGTAGTCTAAAGGGTAGGTAGTCTATTACTGAATCAGTGTTCAATAGCGGGTGACGGGGTCATGTCCCGTTTGCCACAGAGTACCTACTACATGCTTCGTATTGCGAAGTAAGCTTAGTCGTGGCGCTCGTACGTCAGAGACATAAATAGCTCGAAGTGTGTGAGTTAACTTCCAGTTTAAGCTAACTAGGTACAGTACTGTTCATGCTTCGGAAACCTTCGGTATTTTTGTTAAAAAACAAAATCTATTTACCCTATTCATAAGCTTACTCTCCGACCGTCCGTCCATCTGTCTGTCCTACCTATTTTAAAGGGCTTTCGAACCATAGCTAGACGGTTGACATTTTTTCAGGATATGTATAATTATGGCGGTTTTGCTAACAGACAAAAAAAAACTAAATGTAAAAAATTTTGAATTCCCATCCAACGTGTAGTAAAAATAGTAACGTGTTTTTTTTATTGGACTAGGAACACCCCCTGTTTTTTTTGTGCAAAAATGTGTGTACAGCGAACGTAGGAAAGTCCCACAAAACCGTTTCCACGGTTATGTCTGTGGGATCGAGATTTTCATTGCAATAATATTTTATTTTATACTTGCACTTGGCCGGTTTTCGTAAGTATTTTACTGTATTTTGGATTGATGGTTTCCAATATATATTGTAAAAATAATACGAGTTCGTTACAACGAATGTTGAAAAAAAATTACAAATCACAACAAAACCCGAAAGATATCCTATGAACAGAGCATATGTCTTCCGTACTTATAGCTTCCGTGTGTAACTCTTGGTCCCACTTGCGTCAACCATAATTAAACCTGAAATAGCCTTAACCCTGAGTTAGTATAGTTTACCCAGGTTGACGTAAGATGGCTTTACCTGTCAACAAAAGAACTCAAGACCTGAAAACTGTAAAGAATCGATACTAGACTTAACATTTTATAATGTTATGTTTTCACGGTAACCATCACCACCGACTGAACGAAGTTAGGTACCTACCTAGGTACTTTTACCTCATGAATACAGGGCCTCTACCCGCACATTCGAACTTCGCAATTGCGTGAACGTTTTCGTTCCAACGTCAACTCTATTACAAAGAAGTTCGGACCGAAACGGTCTCGAAATATTGAAAATCGAAAGTCCGGGTAAAGGGCCAGGCCCGGCGACGCGACGGGAGGACAAGGGTACGCTTTACCGGGCCCTGGACGATTGGGGGCCCCATGTTATATGTATTCATTACAGTAATTGATAAAACTAGGGTCCAGGACAGGACCCACATGGGAATCAGAGTAACGGGGCCTAATCTTCACTCTTGCTTTCACAAAATATACCACTAGTTTTTAATTACTCACATAACTTTAAGTGTGTATTCAGACAATGAAACTTATCAACTTTCCCTAAGAAATATGGGTCAAAAATGAGAATAAAACCGGTCATGTGCGAGTCGGGCTACTCGCACACCGAGGGTTACGTACCACACCACCACAGAACACAACATTGTTAACTTAGAAAAAAAAACTTTTTGTCCGGGACCTTTAGCGCAAGACCGACTCACACTTGGCCGGTTTTTAGTATTTGTTGTTATTCTGTAGAGTTTGTTCTATAATCACACTAAGTTTGACGCTTGTATGTATTACCGTTTTTACGATAGAGCGTGAAGAAAAAACGTTGATAAAAACTAGTTTCTTGTTGAGAACTCCCCTTAATTTTTAACTTTTTGACATTTTTATTATTTGTTAACAAATCCGCCGTAATAACGCATAATCTGAGAAAATTTCAACTGTCTAGCTATTACGGTTCAAAAGTTACAGCCCTAAATAGGTAGGACAGATGGACGGACGGACAGACGGACAGACGGTCAGACGGACAGACGGACGGACGGACGGACAACGTAGGCTTAGTAATAGGGTCCCGTTTTCACCCTTTGGGTACGGAACCCTTAAAATTGTTGGGCCTCCCATAGCAAATCGAACCGCATTTGGACTTTCCATACAAAAGTATGGAAGTTCCAAAATATTTTCTCGTTTTTCGACCCAATGTTAGGGAAAGTTGTTTAGTTGCATTATCTGAATACACATTTAAAGTTATAAAAACTAGTGCTTATACAACGTGTTAATGAATTAGCGCAAAACCTAATACACCCCAACTGATTTATAACAAAATAATTAGATTGAAACAATAATTTCATTATTTTGATAGTTAAAATTTAAAGTTATTCGCACTTTAAGTTTTGAGGCTAAAATGATTTGTTATCATTTCAGCATTGAATGAAAGCGCTAACGTATACTCATGGATACATTTTTATAATCTTGTATTGGTAGTAAGTAGGGTGAATGTCGTGCGGTGGGTTGACATCGGGTTCAGAAAATTTTTAATCTGCAAACAAATTATTTATTATTTTGAAAAAAATTACCTATGTTGAAACCATGATAATTCGACTCTCGATTCTAAACAAACTACTTTCTAGTTTTGCGTTAATTCATTAACACATTGTAATCAATTAACTATAATAATTAATTGATTGAATATTACAACATTTAAAATACTGAAACCAATAAAGTATAGTAGTCATATCGCTAAAAAGGGATTTCCTTCTTAAATTAATACCCCAAGAACTCAATTGTACATTATTTATCCTTCGCTTTTACTTTTCAATAAAAAACACACACACAATGTGAGGAAGCTTTTTGTAGATTTTTGACGAAAGAGATTACGAAATAAGTGGGTTGTTTGCACTGTTTTCATCCGCAGGCGCAAATAAAGAAGGGGAAGAAAATATATCTACCAGATTTAATAAAGAATTGAGGGGATGACAGTAAATCATGGATTACACCAACCGTAGACTTCTAATGTGAACGATTTAAGGAAGAGAAAGGTAATTTGTTAACTGGTACTTTTTAAGGTAAACTCACATTACGACCGTTCGCATCGGGGCGGTTCGGGCTCGGGCCGCACCGTCGCGGAAAATGCGCTTTGCACACTAGAGCGCGCCAGGTCACAACGCATTGATGGATACGTCAAAGTAAAAACTTTGACGTAGTACGTTGCAAAAACTTGCGCTTTGTATGGCACACTGCGGTGGGCCGCATCGGGGCATGACGGGCCGCTTCGCACGTAGGGAAATCCGCCGTGCAATAATGCCACCCGCTCCAGCCTGGGGCGTACGCGATAGTTTATAATAAATTGCATATTTTTGCGCTGCGGTCCGACCCGACGCGGCCCATCATATACAGGGTGTAAGGAAAAGTATCATTAACCTTTAAACCACATACTTTACCCGTCAAACTGAACAACTTTTACTATGGGAGCAAACCGATCGGAACCAAAAAAAAATCAACTGTTCCATTACTAAACTGCAGCGCCTACACGACTCAAATGTATGGGACAGCAGATTTTTTTTGTTCTGATTGGCTTGCTCCGATAGTAAAAGTTTTTTCAGTTTGATGGGTAAAGTATGTGGTTTAAAGGTTAATTACCTACACTTTTCCTTACATCTTTGTATTTGTACCGACACGCGACGTGTTACATATTTCTTTTCACATCGTATTAGCAGTCCATAGGGTAGGTATCTGGTAAATAGGGAATAAAATGTAAGAAGCACTTCCACAATGACCCAAAAACAGTGGCATCGATCATCGCACCTCGCCTAGTCAAAAGCCAACGTGTAGTGTCCAAATGTTGCCGCCACGCTATGATGGAGATTGCTGTTGGTTGAGTTATGAGATACAAGCTATACGTACCAAGCTACATTTATACAAATGTTTATGCCAATTAAAAGTTTTAGTACCTGCGCGATAGGGCTTCCTTCGGCATCTTTTTTGTATGAAAACTGATTTGGATGACCTATCTAGTAGATAAACTTGGAAAGTAAAACACTATCTAAATACACAATTTTATCCATATCGTTAGAACCGTTTCTGAAAAACAATTATTGTTATACAGGGTGTAACAAAACATAGAGTGTTTTAAGGGGTGTTAAAGACTATCAAACTGAACAACTTTTATTATGAAGCTAAAATCGAGAAAATAATAATCTGCTGTTTCATACAAAACTGCAGTACCTAGAGTACCAACATACTCGACTCAAATGTACCGTAGGGTGTGTTGTTACACCATGTAAAAGCTGACAATAACGACAATATCAACAGTGAGCTTATAATAAGCCCGTAAGCCGTTCTATTAACACATTCGCGGACAGTGACATGCTATAGCAGTGATAACAATAAAAGTTCTATTGTGTCTCGTTCACTGTCCGCGAATGTGTTAAACCCTTGTAAAAATCGAATAACCTCCCCTACAACCGTTGTTTTTCAGGACACTCCTGCGTAATTGGAATAACAAGTTAATAGCGATTTTTATCAGGCCTCTATGAAAATTGTTTCACAGAAATTCTCTTCGCCAGGTTAACACTGAAAAGTTATCGAGTTACCTTTTTGTTTTGCAACAATTCACCGGCGGCTAGTGATAATAGACGGTGCCGATTTAATAACGATCCAACAATAATTTATTAGTCGATTATTTCCATATTTATTATACGTCACAACTCGTTTCCGTTGCAATAATTATGAGTCGCGGGCTACGAGGCTACGGGCTACGCCGCTTGCTACGGGCCTACGAGCACAGGCTTTTAATGAACTTTACATATTGTATGACATTTTTGTGATGCCTACCTAAGCCGTGACAATTCTTGTGCATGCATATTGTACATTTTATGACACGACTAGTTAGACTTTTTCGACACCTCGTACAAAATTCAAAAACGAACACGTACACTTCGTATGAAACGTGCAAGCAGATGTCCATCGAGAATATGAGTTTAGACCTGCGACAAATCTTCTAACGCCCTTACATTTCAAAAAGAAGTTACTACGTTAACGCATGTCGCACAACCCAGCGACAGCATTAAATACAACAAAATCAAAGGGTAGAAATCGTAATGTTCATCAAAGATCAGTCTCGGTCGCAGACGTGGAGTGCCGAGGAACTGCGAGCTCCCAGCGAGGCGAGGCGAGCACGTGAGCCCGCACCGGGCACCATTCATGTGCGAGGGCGGCGGCGGCGGCGCGGCCTGCGCGCGCACCGATCAATACCGGCGCCGCGGCGGGCAGTGGCCGGCCCGCCGCGCGACCTCCCGCACGCGTGACGCGCCTCGCGCCTCGGCCTCGGCCTCGCCTCGCTACCCCATGCCCGCGCGACACAGATGACGGAGCCCGCCCGCACCCTACGACGCACCGACCCTGCCAGCACGCCCGCCACCACCGCGACACGACCCAAACATTCGTACGCGACAACAAGGTATGAAAATCGATAACATCGGAGCCGCAGCATCTCCGCTGACCGCTCGCGCTGCCCGGAGTGCCCCGCTGTGCCCCGTGCCCGGACGATACGGCTCGGGACCTCGTCTGATCGCGCACGCCCCTCATCGACCATACTTTGCTTTCATCTTATGACCCTTATCACCATGTGCTCATTAGAAGAATTTAAATAGGGAGAAATATATATTCCATTAATATTAAGAAACTGAAAACTTTATTGTAGAAGGTTGTTTTTGGATAGTGATCATTCGCTGAATGTACATACAACTAGTTATTTTAAGCAGTGAATATTAAGTCGAAATCGTTAGAAAAATTAAAATACCAAAATAAATGGCGATGGAAAGCAATTTAAACCAATTAAAAAACTATAGTGACTATTCTTCTTTCTAGTATGAAGGCGATCACACTTCACTATCGCTAAGTATGTTTATTCACTGTGAACATAACATGCTTCATAGTCATAGTGAACACACTTGGTGACTGACTTCAATAAATATCATAAAACAATTAACATATAAATATAATAAGAGTAAGTTATATTAGTACCTACCTATCTAAAGTTAAACTAAGCTATATCCTATATGATCCAACTGCAAAGGCAAAGATCCAAGGGCAAAGGCGTCTCACGTGTAAAGTGGAGAGGGCCATACTCCACTCGACCCAGTGCTGTTCGATGCAAGCAAGTGGTCATCTTGATGTCAGAGTATTTTCAAGCCGCCTGAGTTGGCCTCTATCAAACAATTCGTAGACATGAAGCAGATATACAGAGGACGTAGACGAAGATACACCGCCATCTAGCGGCTTGGTCGCTAATCCAAACACTGAGACCTAATAGTACAAATATGAGTACAAAAGGTTTTCAATTTATTCATGACTCTGAAGTTACGTCAATAGCTCAGTTCATAATGAACTATTACTTGCTGACGCGGGTTTGAATCCCATCTAATCCGGGTTTAGTACTATTTGATCTGTGGCAAAGAAAATATACACTCTGTGGCAAGAGGCAAACATTTTAAAAAACTGTCTAGTTTTAACAATAATAACATTTATAAAAATGAACCCTAAAAATAGTTGTCTAGTCATCATGACAAGTCTGGACTAGATAATCAGTCTGACTATTTTCAAGATATTTATTAATACTGCAAATGATATCGGGTTCTTCTTAATAAGCTAATCCCGAACGACCTTGACCCTTTCAGAGCCGCCTCACCTCTACTAAACTACATCATTTTAGTAGGTATACCTATTTTTGACTGGCTTGTCCTTCATTATGTCACTGTGGTGTCTTCTAATCCAAGGAAATCAGATTCTAAAATCATAAGAATTCGCTCCAAATTTCCGCAAACCGTCCTACTCGACTCAAATGTATCTAAGCTCTAATTTTTTCGCGATTTCGACCTTAGTGCACTATAGGAAGTTTTTCAGTTTGATGGTCTGATCATCCCCTTAAAAAGCCATCAGCATATTAAGTTAGGCCCTGTATACTAGAAAAAAAATTAGGAATCCAAATTGTATCTAATTAATTGGACAATTAAAAGCAAAATTGAAGAATTATGAACTAAACCAGAGTTAAATAAATGAGCCGTGTATCCTGAGAGCAAACAGTTAGTCAGTATTTTGTTTAACTTAGCAACTTTGAGATATGTAGCAAGTTGAACCGTCCCTCCTGTCCCCCGAGGGGATGGATGTAACAAAATCATTGCGAACTTTGAGCAAATACACGTCCCCTTCGGTTACATTGTACCTTGCGCTCAGATAGCAGTGTTGTGGTTCTAACTGGTCTACTATAGTTAAGTAAGATACTTCTCTGAAATACTGTTTCTAGTTCTTCGTTTTCTAAACTAAATGTAACTCCAATTTACTCGGAGTCCGAGTTACAATTTAATTTAGACCCATGAATGATTTCGTTCGCAACATTTATTATGCGTACCGCTTTTTGACTTCTATTATCTATTCTTGAGGTCACAAGGATGTTAAAGTATAGTTTCATGTTTGGTGAACAAAAGTTTGGTGACGTCATACATTTGTTGAACTTCATTTGATTATTTTTTTGGTCACGCTAATTCTCGAACTAAATAGTCCTCGTGCTATATCTACTGGTTTTCTTTTCTGTGGCTAGAACAACTCGTTGCATTTATATGAATAAATAATAACGTTTCTATAACGTTTAGCCGACCTACAACAATAATTAAGAGTCCATTTTTAGACTTGCTGGAATCCATTTAACTATTTGAATCGATACACGCTAGTTCTTTAATTATTCCATTATATAACTTTGTGTAACTTCATTATATAAGCCGTACCCATGAGACGTCTAACTGCTGAATTAAATTAAATGCAACAATTCTTCGAATCAACTATGTAACTTTATAAAACATTGTATATACCAAACGAACATAGGGCTGGAACGGGAACCAGATCATTCCGTCGTAACCTTTAAAATGACAATTCGCTTTGTCGTGAGGCCACGCAAGGCTCTCTTTCTTACAAGCAAACTTTTGCAATTAGCCATCCCGCTTCAATTGCGTGGCTCCGGTCAGAATTTTCCGTTTTCTTTGAAAACCTGTATGATTTTTTATGAATTTTCAAAACATAAGAAAACTACATCATTCCATATTGTATTGTGAAGAATAAAATTTTCATATTCTTCTGATCAACAATGTAAGAGTAAAACGGTTACAACTGGAAAAAAAAGGGGGTGACTTTGGATTCGTTTTTCTTCAGTTTTATTAATTAAAATAGATTTCGAGAAATCACATCTAAACACATTTCACATCCTGTAGATTGTTCAGTTTTGTTTTCTGCTTAAAAAGTGCCATAGTTAATGTGTAAAACGGTTACAACGTTACTCAAAACCGGGCGGACGCCCCTTAAACCAAACGAACATAGAGCATTATTTAGAGAGCCATAGAATAGAAGCAACTGTTCGGGCACTCTTGCGGCTCTACATCAAACCAAAATTTTGGCGAACTTGCAAACACAAACGAAGAATGCTAATTATTTGTTTACACCAAAATAGCGGTGCTAGAACGAGCATTCGCTCGTTTGGTCTAACTCTACCTTTACAGAATGACTTTCTATTCCACGCCACGGATTTATTTAGAAAATCACACGCCACAACCCAAAATTTGTCACTATCTGGAAAACATATAAGACGATATATACGTTGATAAGTTTATTTGTGATAAAAATAAAAGGATTTTTCAACAATTTTTTTTTGTCTGTTATATCAGACTTTGGCGGCGGGGCGGGGGCACGAAACTTAAACGTCTATCGTCGTCTATTCGTCTGTCGTCGTATCAGACTTAAGGTAGGGTTGCCAACTTTTTTTAGACCAAATATAGTATTTCGAGCCTGAGGCTGAGATTCAGAGACGTTTTTTAAGTCTTAGTTCGAACTCCCGTATGTCAAAATCCATACATTTTGACCCTACTTAGTTAGAACTATGACTTAAAAATCGTATCTGAATCTCAGCCTTAGTGCCCGAAAAAATATAGTAGATCGGGGAAAAATAAGAAAAAATAAAGTATTTTTCGAATTTGTTAATTTAAATTTATTCAAAAAGATATTTTTTTGCTACTTTTTGGTTTGAATACCAAGTTCTTATTTTTAAGGAACAATCATTTCTCTATTTCCTATTCGTTATAGAAAATAATGCATCCTGTTAACTCAGAAGTCGCTGGATTCGATACAGAAATAATATAATAAAAAAAAAGATATATCTGACTTTAGGAAAACTTTTTGTCACTTTTCAGTAGTAAATTTAGTAGAAAATTGTTTATGGAACAAATGTGATGAAGAGAAAGAAAATTGTTAAAATAATGTTAAGTTATTGGTCATTTTTATTGGACCTAAGTACCAATATATTTAAATTCTCTATTAATTATTTGCTCATCAAAATATAGTAGTTTTGCCTACTATACATATATTTTTCTCAGAATTATAGTATTAATATAGTAGGATACTATATTATATAGTAGGGTTGGCAACCCTACATGTAGGTAACAGGTCTCGTTGTGTGAGGGTGCGTCCACATCTGGCGAACGCGCGCCGTTCGCGAACTGCTCGCGAACGACTCGCGAGCTGCACATTCGTCAGATGTGGACGCACCCTTAGGTGTTTAGCCCGTAGGAAGGTCTTCACTAATAAAGCGGTCACCCATCCAAAGACGCACCCCGCTCCTTTTTTGCTAACAACCGATTGTCTATGATTGTGATGATCGACATGCATGAATTCTACAATTATATCACGAGAGTTCACGGTTTTGTACACGACTATTTTTCATTTACCTAAATTTTTGGACCTTTCATACAACAAAAGTGCGGATCAGCCGATCGATTTTCTATGGGAGGTTCAAAAAAAATTCTCGTATATCGATTTCGACCCATATTCCTTAGGTAAAGTTGTTTTGTTTCATTATAAGCTCAATTTTCTTTGTAATAAAAAATTGTGCTCTACCTACATGTTACAGTACTTACAGTCAAAACTCAATCACCGGTCAAAACTACCTTTGACTGCAAAAATTTTGCATTAGTGGTTTTGACCGTTTATGAGTTTTTAGACCCCAGACCTCAGTCAAAGAAAATATACCTCAGTGGACTAGGTTAGCGAGGTGCGAAACGACGACCATGTTAGGTTTATTGCAACCACGCGTTATTGGAACAATAATCTCGAAATGGTGTTTCATCCAGCGCTCCAAAAAAAAACCCGTTCCGTTCCACACCACCACGAACACACACAACATTATTAACTTAGAAAAAAATATTTTTTTGTCCGGGATCTTTAGCGCAAGACCGACTCACACTTGGCCGGTTTTTAGTATTTATTGTTATTCTGTAGAGTTTGCTCTATAATCACACTAAGTTTGATGCTTGTATGTATTACCATTTTAACGATAGAACGTAAAGTAAAAACGTTGATAAAAACTAGTTTCTTGTTGAGAACCCCCCTTAATTTTTAACTTTTTGTTATTTTTATTATTTGTTAACAAATCCGCCGTAATAACGCATAATCTGAGAAAATTTCAACTGTCTAACTGTTACGGTTCAAAAGTTACAGCCCTAAATAGGTAGGACAGACGGACGGACGGACGGACAGACAGACGGACGGACGGACGGACAGACAACGTAGGCTTAGTAATAGGGTCCCGTTTTCACCCTTTGGGTACGGAACCCTAAAAATTACGAACTAAAAGATAAGCAGACAGCTGATTTATATGTATTTTTTACTAGGGTGCATGCAAGCGGTACGATTCTAATCTCGACCACGTTCGCAAGTGGGGCAATAACGCCAATAACTATCAAGTATTTTATAGCTTATAGCTTTGCCGTAGTTATTTCAGTTCAGTGACTGTTATAAAAAATGTTTTAAAAAAGTTTTGGGTGAAATCGAAAAATAAATTCACACTATTTTACGCCTACGCGCTTCGTAGATTGCTACGACCAGTAGAAAAGATTTCAACGTGCGCTTCAATCTGTTTTCATTAATTATTTTTACAAGAAATGAACATACAATAAAACCGGTCAAGTGCGAGTCGGGCTACTCGCGCACCGAGGGTTCCGTACCACACCACCACAGAACACAACATTATTAACTTAGAAAAAAAATCTTTTTTTGTACGGCACCTTTAGCGCAAGACCGACTCACACTTGGCCGGTTTTTTGTATTTGTTGTTATTCTGTAGAGTTTGCTCTATAATCACACTAAGTTTGACGCTTGTATGTATTACAGTTTTTACGATAGAGCGTGAAGAAAAAACGTTGATAAAAACTAATTTCTTGTTGAGAACCCCCCTTAATTTTTGACTTTTTGACATTTTTATTATATGTTAACAAATCCTCCGTAATAACGCATAATCTGAGAAAATTTCAACTATCTAGCTATTACGGTTCAAAAGTTACAGCCCTAAATAGGTAGGACAGACGGACGGACGGACAGACGGACAGACGGACAGACGGACGGACGGACGGACGGACGGACGGACGGACGGACGGATGGACAACGTAGGCTTAGTAATAGGGTCCCGTTTTCACCCTTTCGGTACGGAACCCTAAAAAGAAACATAAGCTCACGACCATAATCCCTCTCGGGGTAGTCAGAAACATTACTACAAATGCCAACAGTATTGGACGAGACTCACGTTTATCATATTGAATAGATCAAGAGCCCGTGACGATGAGACCTTCGTTATTTTATAAAAGCTGATTATTATTTGTGGTTGGGCTATTGCAAGCAAGGGTCGTTGTAACACGGAGACCAGCGCTGGTCCTTTTGTGTTCGCCCCAAGCTCACCCATATTTTACGCATACCTCCGAACTTACGGTATTTTCTTTTCATTCTCGGGAATGCAGGTTTCCTCACGATGTTTTCCTTCACCGCCGAGCTAGTAAATGATAAATACAACAGTACATAAATTCCGAAGAACTTAGTGGTACAGGCCAGGAATCTAACCGCGGCCTCAGGATTGAGGCGCTAGCTCTCTTCCGTTTGGGCTATCAACGCTCCGCCAATATAAAAGCTGACAGTTTCTGGATGGAATGACGAGTACCTAAGTGGTGATGTAGCTAGTTTTTCGCCCACAAATACGCATGCATATGAAACCCTTATCCCTTAGTCGCCTCGTACAACACCCATGTGAAGTAATGGAGTGGTCCATTCTAAGCCGAAACCACACGACGGACGATATGAATATAAATTGTTACTATCATTATCATCATCTCATCTCATCATGATTAAACTGATTTCGTAGCGGGATCCCTACTATCGCACTTAGCCTATTTATTCAATATGTTCATAGAACCTGTAGCGCAAAGACTACATTATTAAAATTTCATACTTCAGATCGCACCATGCCTACTTTCGCATAAAGACAACTAATATTTACTTAATTCATTTTTTTAATCTTTTAATTAAATTCAAATTTTTCAATTTGAGCGACCTATCCCTGTAACTGGAAACTGTTTTGTCATGTGTTAATTAAAATTTTCAATCTTTGTAATTAACACTGTGTAACGTTACAAGTTTCACTAATCTAATTAAATAAAATGGAAATATACCTCCAACAGTGGCAGGGAACGGAGGCCTTCCTTTCATGGAAAAAATTACAGTGGGTCATATCATAATAAGCTACGAATTTTCGCGCGGGCATATTTCGCAACTACGAATTTTCAAGCCCGTCGAGAATAATGGATTTTGAAAGCGGGCCCAGTGAGGAGCCTTTGAATATTTTCTAGCAGCTCAACTAGCGTCCGACTTGGGCTAAAACATTCCACTATCAGCGGTGTATGGGATCATTTTTATTACGAATTTTTGCCTACCACTATTAACTCCTGTACAAACGTTTTAATTGTAACGATTATGACTATTATCGCTTCATTGTAACGAGTTATTCGCAAACGAAATTGCGATTTCAACGTCACAGTTCAAAGTAGCATATGAAACCAAGGTAAGTACAACAAAATCGATAAGCTGATTACTGGGTAGTAGGAGTAGGTAAGGACGCAAAGTTGAACATCGAGGGTAACTTCGTCAGGTCTGCACGTAGAGTGGAGTGGAGTGGGCCGGCCGCAGGTCGATTATATGCCGTGATGCAGTGCAATTACTGACAGCGTACGTAGAATAGAAATAGTCCAAGGACGGTGGTTCAAAGGCCACCCACCTTCGTGAGCAAACCCAACCTAACTACTTGCAATTTCATATTTTAAGTCTATTTCTATGTAATTTTCCATAACGCTATTAGTTAGCAATTTAAAGATGGAATTGGTCGTTTTGTTATCATAGTTAATAATGAATTATTTAATTATTTTCCGATTATTCAAAATGAACACAAATTGATTCAATTTTAAACTTATAGATACGATAAATACGATCTAGTGGCCGTCCTTTTGACAAGCCCTACTGGAATCAAACGTACACTGTGAGAATATCATTTGAAAGAAATTAAAAAGCGGACTCTACATTCTCGCCGAGAACAGACGAGAAGGGCCGAGAACGAGAGTGTAGCTGTAGGCCTCGCATGCCACCCCCGAGAAAACGATAAAAATTGAGATGTGCCGCCATCCTTTATTTTACGTAGGTATGCCAGAAAGAGTTCGCATGACGTTTTTCTCGTTTAAACGCTTTGTCGTGGGTGGCATTGGCATGCCAGCCGTGCTGGATGATCTGTATTGTTCTCGTGGCGTCGTGGTAGTAATTTTATTATGGAAGTTCTGTGAAGTTCTCGCGAGAAGTGTAGTTAAACTAGTGGTTACGTTCGGCGATCGCGGTAGGTCAATCGTGCGCGTTGAGCGGGGCTGGGGGGAGCGTTGTCCCAGTACGTGTCCCAGTACGTACCGACCGACTTACCTGCGCACGCAGTACCGACTTTGCCGGTGCCCCGCTGAGCGCGCCCACAATTATTATAATTACGCTATGACAGTACTTTAACATAATGTTGTTTGTCTTAGGTGATGCATCAACGATGAGTCGCCGCGCGCGGCCGTGACATGGGAGCGCAGGCATGGGCTGGCGCGCCGTGCAACCGCCGCACATCGCCGCCGGCTTGCTACTACTGCTGCTAGTCTACCTGCCAGGTTCGTCACCACACCACACCACACCACCCTCAGACGAGACAACACCCTCCCCGAACACAGCTCGCTACAGACTGGCTCATTGTTGCAGTAACCTGCCACCAAGACCACCAAGATGCTGTGCACATCACGGCAATCCTCGGCGAGAGCGTCGTGTTCAACTGCCAGGTGGACTTCCCCGAAGACATCCCCGTGCCGTACGTCTTGCAGTGGGAGAAGAAGGTAGGCGAAACGGTACGACGGTCCACACTCCACTCTTACAATACAACGCTGCTCAATTCCGTGTGTGTTTCTGTTCAGTAGAGGAAGGCTCGTCCCCGCGACGCGCCCGCACCTGTAAAGTATATGTCGATGTGTCGGCGTCGGCCTTACGGCTCTCGGCCCCGACACCTCGTATAGTCCGTGCTAGTGGTAACGGGCGCCGCGGGCCGGGGCGCCGCCCTCGCCCCGCGCGCGCCCCGAGCACGCCTTTTGTGTATATGCCTCTTCTGCGTATTGCCTCGCCTCGTCTACCTACCGCGCTCCTCGTTCCACCGACCGGTTGTCTTACACCACAGTGACAAAGGCCTTCAAAGCGAGTCCGAGAGAGCAGCAGACCCCCGTTAGGTTTTACCGACGAACATACACATACACTGCCACTTTACATATACGATAAGAAGTTTTTTTATAATTTTTCAATTTCCTTTGTTTGGTGCACCATATTGTTTTTCTGAGATAGTATTGGGAGCACGTTGCTGCTTACACGGCTGACACGGGGCACCGCACTCCCTCGCGCACTGGCGGCGGTTCTGTCTGTTTCTCTCTTCCTGTGGCTGTGGGCTTCTCCCACGCTCTCTGCAAATGTAGATTCATGTACGAGTACCTATATACATATACATTTGTATATCTTGTTTAATGTTTAAGTATCTTGCACTCATCCTCTTGTTGCATGAAGTAGTTCGTTAGTGTTTCGTTCTTTATTTTCACTTTCTGCATGCAGTAAACTAACATTTACGTAAACAACTAAATTAAATTAAATAGACAACATTTTCAAAAGTGCTCTTCTACCTTTGGAGCACTTGAGTAAACTAGCAGTAAAACAATATAAGCCAACTTTTAAACAGCATCAGAAATCATAAATATATTTATGTTAATCGAAACTCCATCCATGCATGTTTCTGTAGATGTTTTTAATGTAGATAGTTTTTATCTTGTAACAGTTATAAATTTAAGTTATCCTTTAACCTCCCAATAAACAAAAACACTGTTACAAGATATCAATGATCTGAATCTGTCTGTATGTTCGTGTTGGTAACGTGCATCGTACTCCGTTGACAGAGTCGGACGTTAGTAGTGGGGGCGACAAGTCGTGCTGTTGTCCCGGTAGCCTCGCCTATTGTAAGTGGTAGATGTTCCTCGCGCCGGCTCGTGGACGAATGTTTAACAGTGTGTGTCGTATGTAGGGACAGGACATCCCGATCTACATCTGGTACGAGAGCTACCCGACGCACAGCGGGGAGGGGTACGAGGGGAGAGTGTCGCGCGTCGCCGCTGACTCGCCCTACGGCGCCGCCAGCCTCAACCTCACCAATATACGAGAATCCGACCAGGTAATATCACCGACCTTTGTCTCAGAGTACTATCTTCTACGAATTTATCTATCTACATTAGGTTTTGGGCCTATTTTATACACTACCATTCTTTTATATACCAAAAAAGTTTTAAGGGTTTATTCAGATAATAAAACTTAACAACTTTCCCTAAGGAACATGGACCGAGAAAAACTGTTGGACCGCCTATACTAAAGTGGCAGTCTGCCGATCGATTTTCGATGTCACGTCGAAATTTCTTTTTTCGGACTATGTTCGAAAGGAAAAGTTGTTTACTATAATTATCTGAATACACCCTTAATTTTTTCTGGAATATAAAACATATACGAGATCATGAAAACAACTGAACAGGAATTGGAAATTCTTAAACTACGATTGTGTTGGTGGCGGTTTAATGTGGATATACGTGTGTGTGGATGAACGTGTTTAAGTTTGATTTACTGCAGGACCTACCGGTTCATGCTAAAGTACATTTTCAATACGAATACAATTTGTGAACCAGGGCTGGTACGAGTGTAAGGTGGTGTTCCTCAACCGATCACCGAACCAGCACAAGAACGGAACCTGGTTCCACCTCGACGTGCACGCGCCACCGCGCTTCTCCATCACACCGGAAGACATTATATACGTTAATTTAGGTGAGCATTCACACATGGAACAGAATCTACTAAATTGTCATTCAAATTTTCATAGAGAAAATAGGGAGGTACTTAACAAAACTACACTTTATCCAGCATCCCATAAAGGAGTGCATTCATAACCTCTCGATGCCATTGTTTTTATAAAACCATGCACAGCTAAACGGGCAAGTAGCTCTGTTTACTCATCTATGTTATGGACCAGCTTCTCCTTGCAAAGAACTCCAAAGCCAAGAGTAAACAGACCATTTTTGGGTGCACTGAGAACTATCAAAAACACAACATAGCTTCAATATCGATCAATACACCTCAGGTTCTCACACATTCCTAAGTAGACTAAGGACTAAGTACATCAATAAACTTTCCCTATGGTAGTACCAATCATGGGCACCAAGAAACGTTCCACCATCATCGTCATCATTTTAGGGCACAGGCCTCCCTTCAAGTAAAAGGCTACCGTCCTATAACAGTAAAGAAACTAAAAAACATCGCAGGAGATGCCATCATCCTCAACTGCCAGGCGGAGGGCACGCCCACGCCCGAGATCCTGTGGTACAAAGACGCGAACCCCGTGGAGCCGTCGGGCACCGTGGGCATCTTCAACGACGGCACGGAGCTGCGCATCAGCAACATCAGGCACGAGGACATCGGCGACTACACGTGCATCGCGCGCAACGGCGAGGGCCAGGTCTCCCACACCGCGCGCGTCATCATCGCTGGTGGCGCTGTCATCACAGTAAGTTGCTGGCACATTACGCCTAGCCTAGTTATATCCGTATGAATTGAGGAGCCAATTATGCTATTGAAAAAAGAATTATATGCTCATTTTTTTGAGATACGCATAGATTTTGTAGGCCCATTTCTGAAATTTGAAGATAAAGTATAGAGAAGTTATATAAACATAATCAATCCAGACATTATCACAGACAGATATCTATGTTTTTGACGATGCTTGTGCTGACCGTTTTTTTTTTGTATTTGTGATTAATCTAAATACAGACATTTGAATTGAGGAGCCACCCTGGAACACGAAAAGTACTACGTGACGAATGTTCTTGAAAATTTTGTAGGATTTAGTAGGAGTTGGAAAAAGATCCTACAAAATCTGAAAAAGCTACTTTGATTGTGGCTCCTTAATCCAGATGCACATTTATTACGCTTTGGGCAACTAATATTGGTGTATTGCGTAAATCATTATAACCCAAATACTGCTAATGCAGTTTTAAAAGGCTATATAGTACCTATCTAATTATTACTTCTTGAACATCTTAGTTGAGGTATCTAGTAATAGATACTATACTGTGGTCATAGTGTAAATAAAATAAGTGAAGAAGCTCAGCAGTCGCGGCGGGTCTATGCCCGCGCAGCGTGCGGGGTACGGCGGGGGACAGGCGTACCCTAACTCAATTCGCTGCTAGGGTACGCGCGCAGGCAGCGTGGGCCGGGACGCACTCCTCCCGGCCCCCGCACGCCCCGCACGATTGGCCTGCCGCGACCGCTGAGCTTCACCACTATTAGTTCTTTACACTATGCTGTGGTTGAGGTATGTGGATGAGTGGCACCAAACCACTCGAATAATTATAGAGTGGCGTTGATTAGCTCTTCACGGATCTCAAGCAATATCAAGGCATGTTGCAACAATGTGTTTAAATTTGCAGATGCCACCACTTAACCAAACAAAGCTAGAAGGGGAGAAGGTGCAGTTCTCGTGCGAGGCGAAGGCTCTACCCGGGAATGTGACGGTGAAGTGGTTCCGGGAGGGCGCGCCGGTGGCGGAGGTGGCGGCGCTCGAGACCAGGGTCACCATCCGCAAGGACGGCGCGCTGGTCATCAACCCCGTGGCGGCTGACGACTCGGGGCAGTATCTCTGCGAAGTGTCCAACGGCATCGGCGACCCGCAGAGCGCCTCCGCCTATTTGAATATCGAATGTAAGGATAATATTATCACTGCATTAGTACCTACTCTACACTTAGACAATTGATATAGGGACTCGCCTTGCGGTAGCATTTCCCCTCTGCCACGGTATAAGAACAATTGATCTTGTGTATTTACACCCAATTTTATACCTTATTACTAAACGAGACAGCCTATAATAGTGAAACAATAATTTTGAACTTAGAACGTTTGGGGTTCACACGTGACTACTTTTCATGATTTTGACATTCAAAATTAGAATCTAAACTTATGGTGAATAAAATCCAAAGTTGCGGATTTCATGTTACTTCGCCCCCCGCAAAAAGTGGCAGAAATGTTTCTTAGTAGAATGACACGCGTATCTCGTCCCTATATAAATTATCTAAGACTCTACACCACTAGACAATCTAAAATATCAATATACATACACAGGTTGATCCAGACCAAATGGAAACACATTTTTTTTAGATTCCTGACTTGGGGACCTACAAGGTCGCCTCAAAACTTAAAATGTGAATAACTTTAAATTTTAACTATAAAAATAATGAAATTATTGTTTCAATCTAATAATTTTGTTAAAAATCAGTTAGAGTGTCTGAGGTTTTGCGCTAATTCATTAAAACGTATAAAAAGATTGTTTATTATTTTTTCCTCGTGGGTTCTGGTAGGTCCCAAAGTAAGCAATCTAAAAAAAATGTGTATCCATCTAGTTTGGACGACTCTGTCATATAAATACCAAACGATTACTAAATACTAAATTCACAAAGTAACCCAAACTTCACAGATCCAGCAAAGGTGACATTCACGCCAACAGTACAGTACCTGCCATTCCGTCTGGCGGGAGTAGTGCAGTGCTACATAAAGGCGAACCCGCCCCTCCAGTACGTGACCTGGACGAAGGACAAGAGACTGCTGGAGCCGTACCAGACGAAGGACATCGTGATCATGAACAACGGCTCGCTGCTCTTCACACGCGTCAACCAGAACCACCAGGGACGATATACCTGCACGCCTTATAATGCTCAAGGGACTCAGGGTTCTTCTGGTATGCATGCACTCTATCATAGGGTCCTTCTTAATATGCTGACACTTTTTAAAAGGCATGATCAGACCGTCAAACTGAACAACTTTCTCTATGGCAACAGCAACGAAATCGCGAAAAAAAAATCTGTTGTTCCATACAAAACTGCAAACCTACTCGAGCCAAATGTACGGGACAGAGGATTTGTTTTCGCGTTTTCGATGTTGCTACCATATAGAGAAAGTTGTTCAGTTTGATGGTCTGAGCATCCTCTTAAAAATGTTCAGCATATTAAGAAGGACCCTATATATTCCGACTGTTAATGTATTTATTTCGGTTTCAAAAGAAAAGGTCTAAATTATGTTATTGTTTTGTACAGGACCAATGGAAGTGTTAGTACGTAAACCACCTGTGTTCACCGTAGAACCGGAACCTTTATATCAAAGAAAGGTAGGCCGTACCATTCAGCATATCTTAAAAATATGTATCTACGACATCTACGAGAATATTTTCACAATCATTATACTAATCAGGTAGGAGAATCAGTGGAGATGCACTGCGAAGCTCAAGAGGCGGAAGGCACGCAGCGGCCGAGCGTGATATGGCGACGACGCGATGGACTGCCGCTCCAGAAGAACCGCGTCCGAGCGCTCGGGGGCAACATCACCATCGACACCCTGCGGCGCCAGGACTTTGGAATCTATCAATGTGTTGCTTCCAATGAGGTACAGTACTGTCACATGAACCAAAACGGTTTCGAAGCTTGAATTACAATGAACAGTACAAACACACACCACATTAAAAGATATCCCTACAGAAACCAAGCTTCTTACAAGTGGCCGCTGTCAGTGCACTCACACATAGAACGCGTTGCGGGACGTACGAACAGGTGCACACACTCCAGCCGGAGTATGTGCGCATTTGCTCGTACGTACCACAATGCGCGATATGTGTGATTGCACCCTTACCGGCCATTTTTATAAAGCTTAATTTCTGTATGGATATCTTTCATGTGGTACTGTTCATTGAAATTCAAGCTTCGAGATTCTGTTTCGTCAATTTCTCCTATTTCAGATGTAGCTTCGGAGGTAAAGGAGAGGGATAGTAGTCCTTCAAATATGAATCGTGCATTTCGTTCACAGGTGGCAACAATAGTAGCGGACACTCAGCTAGTGATCGAAGGCACGCAGCCGCACGCCCCATACAACGTGTCGGGGACCGCGACAGAGTTCCAAGTCACTCTGCGCTGGCAGCCAGGGTACGCGGGTGGGCCGGATTATAAGCAGGACTACACGATCTGGTACCGAGAAGCAGGTTTTTCTGAGTGGACCAAAGTGCCTGTTACGCCGTCTGGTGCTACCTCTGTAAGTCCTAATACCTATAAGCAGACCTGTCTCATTGTATATTTTCCCATTTCTTTCAAGTAACAGCCAAGTGTCCAAGGTGTGGTGTCGGTGTTTTTGAAGACAATAATATTAATAACACATCAGTATACATTCACCCACCCTCCTTGAGGTTAGGCCTATGCCCTGCACGGGGGCGTGTATAGGGCCTATATGCAATGTTGTTGATGATTTGAAATGAAAATACTTACCTATTTACGTATTTTCGTGGTTCACCGTTCTCAGGAAATGGGACTTTAGTAATTCTGTTCTTGAAGCATAATATGGAGAGAAAAAAGAAGTGTTACGAATTGATGGCATGCTCATTTTTTTCTTTCGCAGGTCACAATAAACCGTCTCCAACCGGGTACGACCTATGAATTCCAAGTGAACAGCAAAAATACAATCGGAGAAGGAATGATGAGCAAGGCCATTACAATCAGAACTCTTGGTATGTTAATTGTCTTAGAGAGTTGGTTACGTACGGTGCCGGTGGGTGTATTTAGTCACTAATCATTTGTGTAGATTAGAAGGTTTCCAAGATATTAAATTGTTTGTTGTTCTGATGGACAATGGTTTGTATTTGAATGAGCACTTGATGGTGACTTGATGTTTGTATTTAAAACAAGATTGTTCTTTAATTATTAATAAAAATCGACAAAGTTCTTTGAGGTATTAAATTAACAATGGTATTATTGCTTTTTGTAGATGTAGGTGCCAAGCCGAAGGCGCCCGCAACCTCCCCGGGACCAATAGACGAAAAGATATTTCGGAACGCACCCCAAGGCTCGGGTACTTACCTTGCACTTTTACTGTAGACCTTTCCTCGACACTTGCTTACTAACAATTTGGTGTCACTAACATTTTGACTTCATTCAACTAAACAACCTCTTGAAAAAATACCATGTGGGTAGTTAGGAGTTTTAAAGATGCCGTTTAGGGTGAACGGCACACCTAGCTGCACCGCACGCATAATTTGTACCAAATTATCGGATGCGACCGCGGCATCCGCGTCTGTCATTTCATAAAACTTCTGCGTGCGGCTTTTATCGATCCCCACTACCCAATCCGCCGCGTAGTCCCAACAAGGCCCAATACCGAGGTCCGTACCCTTTCGGTGTGCACTTGGGCAGGTTCCTTAAGTCCTTTCACTGGTTCGGTTGACCTACCAGGGCGATTAGTCGTCAATGGTGTGGTCCCCCCATAGTCCGCAATAATAAGCAGTCGAAGATACCTGAGTAATTCTAGATGAAGAAAAAATAAGCTGCGTTCGGTGTGGCTAGGTTCACCTTTAGCTGCTGTTGGTTTTAATGCTTAATTTTTTAAACGTGGATATTATCGTTTATTTTATACTAATTCAAGTTTTCGATGTGTAGGTCCCAAGCCAGGTAACCCGCGCAACCTAACAGTAACGGAGGTGCACAATGGATTCCTGATCACGTGGCAGTCTCCTCTAGAACGATCCAACCTGGTGCAATACTATACCATCAAGTACCGAACAGACGCCAACTGGAAGACTCTCAACAAAGGGCAGATTCGGCCTGAGGAGACCAGCTATTTGGGTACAAATTATTATATTAATAACATCTAAAACCGGCTTGATTCTTTGATAAATAAAAGGAATATGGTCTTTCTTAATAAGCTGACGGTTTTTAAGGGGAAGATCAGGGCCCTGTTTAATAAACGCGACAATGACAATTTGAAAATAACAAACCAGAGTACATTACTGGTTACTAATGACGCTAAACTTGCAGTGCTTCATGTGTCCTAGCACTGGTCCTAGCATTCTCAGCAATGTACTCTGAATTGTCACTGTCAAACGAAAGACCCTGTATGTTCTTGTACTTTTGTAACATGGGTATTAAATGGTTTCAGTTAAAAACCTTGTCGGGGGACGGACGTACTACTTCCGAGTATTGGCAAACTCTGCCACCAGCTATGAGAGCTCAGAGGAGGTGAAGTTCCCAGTCCCAGCGAGAGTGAAGCACAAAGCCATCACCGCGGGTGTGGTGGGCGGCATCTTGTTCTTCATAGTGGCTATTATCTTGTCCGTGTGCGCTGTCAAGATCTGTAATAAAAGGAAACGTCGCAAGCAGGAAAAAGGTGAGATTGAGACCGGCGCAGCGGCCGCTTGCCCGCTCCGTGACGAGTTTACCGCGTTGTTACTTTGTAGCTAACAGTGTGCCGCTAATTAGATTTGGTGTGACCCCCCTTTAGTGAAAAGGCTTAAAAATACCCAACAAATTTCAAGTCCCATTGAAGGTCTGACAGAATTATTACCGTAATAAATTCAATCGAATTATTGTTATTATAGGCACCTACCCTTAAATACCACAACTAGATCGCAAAGGAATTCCTTAGAGTTGCAGGTAGCGTGTTTTGTGTGGTAGGTAATGGTTTTTGCAAATTTTAGACTTCACACAAGATAAAATTGTCGGGGAAAAGTTAGTTACACAGTAACAGCAAAGTAAGCGACTCGTTCAGTAGAGTTTCCGTCTCATAGACATCGCTAGTGAGGCGGCAACAATCCCTGCGTTACTTACCATATTGTCGGTGACGAAGCAATATCACCTTTTAGTTTTCGTAGACATTTTATTATTGTTACTTCCTTTTTTGCATGGACAACTGAAGACACTTCATTAACATTATTTTTTAAGTTTACCGACTAAGTACCTAACAATTTGTGTCATAACATTTACTAGTAGAATGCAACAGGTACAATTTTATAATCAAATGAAATACTTTGCCTTTTCAATACTTAGGTATACGTACTAAGATATTGTACTTAAGCATTGAAAAGAACTGAAACTTGAAAGTGCTTTAACTCTAGCTTGCTTTTGGGAACTGCATGTTTTTAAAGGTTTTCTTTATTACCTACCTAGGCTTTGCCTTATATCCTAGATGAATTTTCAATAGGTACACGATTGTTTTACTGAAATAAATTAGAACGGTTGATATTCATAGCTTTTGTCACTATTGTGGATCTACCTAAGTACTTGACTCATTGGATTTCTTGGTCACTTTTGGAATTCATTTTTATTTGCCAATTAACGTCATTACGGATCGATCAATGGATACGACGGAGTAAGTCCTATTATTCCCAATTCAATTGTATTTTTTTGTTATACTTACCTCTTAAATATTTAATTGAATAGTATTTCGTCGTTTCGTGTGGTCGATCGCTTTAAAGTTGACAATATGGTGGGTGTTGGTTGGTGTCGGTACATGGGTGGTGGCGCGGTGGCGGGCGGCGGCCGCGGGGCGGTGGCTAGCTTGGGCGACAGTCGGCACTACGTTAATGTTCAGAAATTATCCGCTTGCAGCATACAACATGGTAGCCGCGCGCCTGACCGACCTGCGCACCGCAGACAGCACTCAAGTGCCTTTTAAGAAGTAAGTGCCTTTTAATAAAAATGTACGTTTCAAAACAAATGCACCGATCTAATTCAATCCTAACTTGTTTTCTTTTGTTGCGCCACCTTATCGATTCTCAGGAAATCAGGTCAGTTGATAAAGAATGTTGAAAATTGAACACCATTGTTAATATTTTTATGGTCGTGCAGTGTAGGCAGACTCATAAATTATTTTGAAAATTGCAGATTTAGAGAAAGCGGAATATCGAGTATAGTGCAGTGTTTGAAGTTTACTGCGAACTGGGTGTGGCCGGCGTCGCGTTGCGGCGGCGAGCCGCAGTACTGGGCGTCGGTGTCGGTGCGCGGCGCGTCGCTGCCGCCCGCCGCCTCGCCCGCGCCCTCGCCCGCGCCCTCCTCGTCCGACGACGGCGGGTTCCTGCCGCGCCTGCGCGCGCCGCTGCAGCCCGCCGCCGCGCCGCCGCTGTTCCGCGCCTCGTCGCCGGCGCTGGCGCTGCACTGGCCGCCGTGGCCCCCGTGGCCCCCGTGGGCGGCCGCCTGGACGCCCTGGTCGCCGCTCCACGTCTCCGACCTCAGCTCCGTCCCGTTCCCGAGCTCGGCCGACGGCTCGTTCCCGACGCCGCCGTCGCCGTTCCGCCTGCGCTCGCTGCCGCAGGTGCCGCTCTCGCTGCGCACCGGGCCTTTCATCCGGTCGCGGGCGCGTCCCATCCCGCGGCACGGCCGGCCCCGCGGCGTCTCCGAGCTGCCGCCGCCGCCGCACGAGGCCTCGCCCGAGAGCCGCTCGTCGTCGAGCGGCTTCGGCAGCAAGAACGCTTCCTCGTCGCAGCACAACCGGAGCAGCCGCACCGGCAGCCTGGCGGAGTGGCGGCCGCCGCCGTACCGGCCGCCGCCGCCGGCGCCGGCGCCGCCGCCGCGGCCGGGCTCGGGCGAGGCGGTGGACGCGGGCTCGGTGGACGTGCACTACGAGTGGGACCGCGCCACGCGCACGCCCACGCCCTCGACGCCGGAGCGCACGCGCGCGCGGCCGCCGCGCGACGACGTGGAGGCGAGGGTGCGCGCCATGAAGGAGGAGTTCCTGGAGTTCCGCAAGCGGCAGGCGCTGCGGCGGCGCTCGCCGGAGCCGCTGGGCGCGCCGCCGCTGTCCCCGCTGGCCACGCTATCGCCGCTCGCGCCCCTCGCCGCGCCCGCCCTCGCGCCCGCCGAGACCGTCTGCTGACGTCGCGGTCTCTCGTAGCCGCGCCATATTTATCTAAGTTATCCATGGCGAAATGTAGAATACGACTTAGCGAACGACCATATGTTTCCGACTATAAAAGTGAAGAAATTAATCATTTTAGCTTGACTTCGCCACGAAAGGAATGTACTTATGTAGCAAATTTGGGTCCGGCCCATCCCCACCGAATCCTGTATTATTTTATAAATATTGTACTTAGTGCTCATTCTAAAATATAGAACTCTATGATTAGATTCGATTTTAATTCGAAGAGTGATCACATTGTTTAATATCTACTTGTCTGCTTCAGACCGAGGACGCTTGTGAAAATTCTAAAGGCAGCATGCCGTTGTCGAAAGTGGTCTACCCGACCGATATGTTCGCCTCAAAAATAACGGGCATAGATTACTCGTACTTCCGACGTGGTATTCTACTATGAAAAAGAATAACTAAGAGCAACGCTCTGAAGTAGTCACGATTTGATACGTTCACTGTTTATGTAGAATTTAAAGAGATCCCACCTCAGTCGCCGACGCCGCTCGGACACGCCGCCGGCGCCGGTGACTATACTTATTAGATACTTATAGAAACAATGAATTCAGTCGCTGAAGGCTGTAATAAGAATGTATGTATAAAAGTGGATGCCGTGGCGTTTTGTCTTCGCACTGCCTGCTTTTGTCCTCTGATATAAATGTCAATTAATTAATCCAAAACACTGCAAACTGTTCCGGAAATAAATATTTATTCTTTTAATTTTGCTTTCGTATGAGTCCATACTTGTATCTAAACTTCTCCTGTTCTTCAGTCCGAGTATAAAAGTGCCATACGAATGAAAGTAGATAAGTACCTACTTTATATTATGAATTGATATACCTACTACCACGTAATGAGTTATTGCGGCGCGGCACGACAGCGACAGGCGGGCAGTGCAGGAACTCGTTCACCTAAACGCTTTAGGTATGAGCGGGGAAGCATCCACGACACCGCTCATACCAAAATTATAATATTGTAGTTATTATTGTAACTAATTACGAATAACAACTTATTAGAGCGGCGCACACAGTCGGCATTAGACTTGAACGACTGAACTATGAAGCAGTAAGGATATATAAATACGGTCCAGCGCCTGCTGTGTGAGCCGCTTTTTATTATATACAACAAAATAATCATAAGTAGAACTTTAGATGATAACATGTAGAACGAAACAAGAATGTATGAAATGACTTTTGTTTGGTATTATGAAATTAATTGTTTTACAAGTACAAATTTATTATTTTTATCGTTTGTGTACCTACTTTATATAATTTTTAAAAACTGTACATATGTAAAAACAAAATAGAAATTATCATATACACTTATTTATTTAGGTATGGTATGATATGATTGAGGTTCTAAAGAACTCTTTGCCAATGCTTGTGAGGCAATAGACTAGCCATTACAACGTTATTTAAAGGTATGTTAAGTTTTTCTTTGTTCCCCCTAAAATCTTCGGTGGCGGGACTTCGTCAATCAATGCCCTAAGTAATAGCAAAAGTTCAGTCAATTGTTTTGTACGTATTCTATCCAGTAGGTATAGTTTGAGTGACGTTATGTTGAACGTTATTTCCAACAGAGGCACCGAGGTACCCACCCGTTGGCCGATGTCTAACGAGAACCTGATAGTTTACCTGTCGGTTCCTGGAGCGATCCCACCTACATTTGACCAGTCAAATCGAAGACTGCTTAGAGTTATTTTGTTATTAGGTTTACTTCGTAAAATTTCTTCTATATTTCCTCGTATGCACGATGCACTTTTTTGTACCTATTGTTTGTGATGCGGATTGTTTCAGTGATTCGAATATCGTGTTAAGGACCTCCTAAGATATAAGTATAAAAATGTACGCTTTAAAAAATTGAATAAAATTACTCATAACAAATAGATAGGTAGAGGATAAGGTGTAGTATGTATGTGCGTGCCTGGAGACGCAGCACGCGGCGCCGGCGACGCGGGCGCGGGCGCTGCCCCGCGCACGGACGCGCTGCGCCGGCGCCGGCGGCGTGCCCCGGACCGCGGACGAGCGCATCATTTAGTTCACTGCCGACGACGACTAGAGTTAAGCTACGTATAAATAACGACACACAATATTTCCTTGTTTAAATAATTTTCTATCAAGTTCTCTAGCTAGATAACTCCCGCCATAGAGTTACACTTAGAATGTTGGGTCGACGATTCGTGCAATAAATTATCCACACTGTTCAATATAATTAATGGTATGTTAAAATATGTGCTCAATTCTTTCGACTGACCAACTGTAAAAATTTTTTGTAAATTTCAATTATGTGATACGAATTTGTGCTTTGGTGTGGTCAAGAATTGGAAGTTGACTGGATTGTCAAACAAGTTGGTTAGACCCCTAGATATTATTATGGAACACTTTAAACGCTTAGTAATCTGTGGCCAGGCCAGCGTCCAGCATCTCGGAAACCTGTTGGTTGACATTTGTATCAAATACTGGTATAGGTACCGATAGGCGTCATTGATTGGCAATCCATTTGGCATACCATGACCAGTACCAGCATCAGCTAATACACATACGACTTTGGTTCAATGATTGGTGTAATTTTGACGTAGTTGGTTATTGTAAATATTATAAAATTAATTTACATAATTTGGCAAGCGGTATAACGCAACCTCTGTATATCGCACACAAGTAGGTACACAATTAACTACGACTCAGTAGTTTTATGTAGGTTTTATATGCCTAACTCACTCCTACATCTGGTTTCCTTCAAATAAAACGGACAAGAACCAAAAAAATTGGACTTCAATTAACTAGTGCTGAACACAGCATATTGTTTGACTCGTTTATATGTATGTACGAAAGTAAGAGACAAAAGTAATAGACATAGCTCAAACCATGTGATATCTAGTCTTTTTCCATTATAAAAATTACTTATCTTTCCTTTACTTACTAAAAATATTGCATTAGACATAACTAAATCGCAATTCCACTTGCTCTACCGAGATGGATTAGTACCTATTGACTTTATTCATTTGTAAAGTTGGTACAACTGCTATCGGAGCACTTACTAAAGTATGTACCTACCCTCTCGTACGCAACCACACTTCTACAACTATTTATAATTATTTATTTGCATAAAAATACACAAACAAAATTACGAGGATATAGCATTTCGAAACATAGCCTAAAAGTCATTCGACACTTTCTATAGACTAAAATGAAAAAGATAGCAATATATTAGATTAATGTAACTAAATCGTATATATCAGTTTGTATAAAGGAAAGTAACTAATGAAGTTATGTGCACATTGGCAGAATGTAATGCGGCGAAACAGGGGCACCCAAATGTTAAAAAAGTTAAGGCATAATGCACAATATCTCAGCACGATGATAATAATCAAGGTATCATACCTGCAGCAAGCACTTCATTCCAAGAATCCACTATAAGTTCGCCTCGATTGGAAACAAAATTGCACAAGCCACATTTTTATAACTCGAAATATCCATTTATTTTCATTTTTAGAATATTTTTAGTTGTAAGTGTTGAGATCATGTGTTTACTGTGTAAGCGCAAAAAGGATTCAATTCAAAAAAATAAAAATACAATAACGTTGCTATGATTAAATTGTTGTGTTATTTATTTTAAACCTTTCTCACAGTTTATGGACGCACGTTATCTTTAACGACATGACCATATTATTGTAAATATGACACCATGACCGATTCCAAAAGTATAACATCATTAACTAGGTATCATTTGCCCGCGCCTTCGTCGGTGTTGACTTGGACTTTGACGTGAAAAATTATCCTACTTATACAGGGTGTTAGGGTAAACAGTTGCATTAGGTACTTTAAGGGGTGAGTGTACCCATTGTACCGAAAAACTTTCCCAAAGAAACCAATAGAAAATTCGCAAATAATTTTTTCGACTTTCCATACTAAATGAAATCAGCTGACCGACCGTTTCGTTTGTAAGAAAAGTCGCAAAAAAGAAATTGCGAATTTCCTACAGGTTTCTATATACAGGATGAAATTGATATCATTAGCATCCTTTTAAACTAAGAGTCTACCCATCAAACTGAACAATTTTTACTATGGGAGCAAACCGATTGGAGCAAAAAAAAAATCTGCTGTTCCATACTAAACTGCAGTGCCTACTCGACTCAAATGTATGCAACAGCAAATTTGTTTTTTGCTCCGATCGGTTTGCTCCCATAGTAAAAGTTGTTCAGTTTGATGGGTAGACTGTTAGTTTAAAAGGATGCTAATGATATCAATTTCACCCTGTAGATTGATCATGAACATGTTTAACAATAGCGCCCCAGGATGTGCCGACCCACAAACGTGTACTACGCCTAATACCGAGACCGAATAGATAGGTACTGCGTTTTAAATTACCATAAATAATATTTACATACGTTGAGGAAATAATTAGGTACTACTGCGATAACATCAAAAAAGTCATAGAGAATTACCGTCGAACAATAAATATACCTATGAATGAACAAGAAGTGGTGAAAAAATCGCTCTGCAAATGTTGCATTGTAACTGACCGAGTATTATTCTATCTATCTAATCTTTTCTAATAATAAACCAGTTCAGTGACTGACTGGCTGACCGACAACGCACAGGCTAAACAGCTGAAGATAGAAACATGACTTACCATCACGGCTAAGAGATTTGCCAATCACGATAAGAGACCAGCAGATTTCCCATGGTGATGGTGCATCTCTCGGGGAGGCTCTCCATTATGTGGATCCCAAGATTTATCGAATCTGAAAACATCAATCAATCAATCAATCAATTATACTTTATTTCACACCAAAAAGAAAAAAAAAACATAGTATACAGAGAGCAAACAATCAGGAAATACAAAAGGCACAAAAACAGGCGGTCTTATCGCTAAAAAGCGATTTCTTCCAGACAACCTTAGGGTAGAGGAAATAGTAAAAGAAGATTGGTAGGCGGTGTAGATCAGAATAACATAATATAGATAACATACACAAATAAAGTTATACAAATACAAACATACTGTTATATAAAATACATACATAATATAAATACCTATTACGAATACATATTCATACCTACAAACACAAAAGAATCATACATAAGAGAATTCTAAAACAACAGTACTTAAGTACTTGTCAAAGAGAGGAAAACATGAACCAGAGGTGACCATCAAGGATAGATAGTCAGTGCTCGAGGAAATGAGCTTTGACCCTAGACTTAAACATAAACATATACATATTCGTGTCTAACTAATCAATTCAATCAATACTCCAGCTTAAAACGACCTATTTATCCCTATGTACCTAGTTGCTCAATGTTAGTGAATTCTAACGGAAGTTAAATGAACTTTAACAAGTTGTTAAGATAATTTCAAAATCGATATGAATATTTCAAATGCTGTAACTCATTGCATAACGTAACTTCGTGAAAAGTTCATCAACGAAATGTCTGCACAAAGAAAATTAACTGTAAAAATAGTTTGTTTACTTTTAGGTAAGAATCCAAGTTTATTTGACGTTTTATATAGGGTCCTTATATAAAACGTACTTATACAGGGTGGCCGGGGAGTTGACGTTCAAACGTAAAATTTAGGTCCGGTATGTCGTGGGGTATCCGAATCACCCCCATGTATGTTCCGCGATTTTTTATAGTTTTCGAGTTATGATGATTTTTCCGATTTTTTGAGGAAACTCGACATGACCGGCTTAAACAACTTCTAAAAAAAAAAGTGTAAGACTTTTTAGAGATTCTTTTTTTGCAACTTAATCTTCATGAATTGTGCCTTTATTCATAACATCATCAGCATCGTAACTTTGATAAAAGTTATGAAAATATTGGTCTAAAGTTAAAAATTTGCGATCCGTGAATTATGACTAAATTTTCAACTTTAAATTAAAACTCTAAACAAGTGACCTTATGATTTTTTAGCCAATTCCAAAAATGCGCCCAACTCTCAGCTTTCATAATCATAAATAAAAAGTAGTACTTAAGAGGGCTAATTTGGCTAGAATTGATCTTCAAAGACAACAAGGCGGAAAATTCTTAACTTTTTTTTTTTTTTGCCATAATTACCACGCCTAAGGCTAAATAATGATTAAAGAATGCTGGAAACCGAAACGGCGACGGGTTATGCCGGACTCTTACCGGCTAAAACCCCACCGTGTTCCACCTCATCGCATATTGCCGTAGAGCCTGAGGGCCCGTGAGGAATCTTCCACATTCTACGGCGCAGCGACCGACCTTACCAGGTCTCATCTCTGTTGGCCTTCACAAGCCTACAGGCCTTTAGGTGGTGCGTGGGAACACGCACACAACCACCTCGAGTCCCTATGATCAGACGCCGGACCCCCCAGCCCGACGCCCAGAGACTCAAAAATTACGGGGGAGGCAGACCGCGAGCAAACGCAGCCCGTCTGCGCCCCGTGCGTCTTTGGCGGATCGGGAGTTCAGAAGTCGACTCCCTCTCCCTCTCCGCCGTCTCCTTCTGGAGCATTACTGCCTCACAGAAGGAGAGAACCGCGCGCCAAGACGCCTCACTGTCGACCATAGCGCGAACCATGGCCGGCAGCGAGAGGTCTGAAACTACCTGGGAGAGCTCACTGCGCTCTCCCGCCCACGCAGGGCACTCCTGCAGCACGTGCTGCGCCGTCTCGTCGAGACAGCCGTCGCAGTGGTGGCACCCGGCTGTCGGCTCCGTCCTCCTAGGTTAGGTTAGGTTAGGTTAGTTCATGTTAGGTTAGGTTATCTACTTTTTACTTAAAACATTCCTTATTCCACTAACACGATAGGTTTCCAGCATTCTTTAATCATTATTTAGCCTTAGGCGTGGTAGTTATGGCAAAATTTTTTTTTTTTTAATTTAAGAATTTTCCGCCTTGTTGTCTTTGAAGATCAATTCTAGCCAAATTAGCCCTCTTAAGTACTACTTTTTATTTATGATTATGAAAGCTGAGAGTTGGGCGCATTTTTGAGATTGGCTAAAAAATCATAAGGTCAATTTAATTTATAGTTGAAGTCAATTTAATTTATAGTTGAAAATTTAGTCATAATTCACGGATCGCAAATTTTTAACTTTAGACCAATATTTTCATAACTTTTATCAAAGTTACGATGCTGATGATGTTATGAATAAAGGCACAATTCATGAAGATTAAGTTGCAAAAAAAGAATCTCTAAAAAGTCTTACACTTTTTTTTTAGAAGTTGTTTAAGCCGGTCATGTCGAGTTTCCTCAAAAAATCGGAAAAATCATGATAACTCGAAAACTATAAAAAATCGCGGAACATACATGGGGGTGATTCGGATACCCCACGACATACCGGACCTAAATTTTACGTTTGAACGTCAACTCCCCGGCCACCCTGTATATGATGTTTTCCTTCAACGATTGAGAGCAGTCGGTATTACGTAGGTACCGTAAGTTAGAAAAACTGTCGACCGTGCGGATTCGAACCCGGTCCCTCATGATTGAGTGATGAGCAGTGCCGTATTTATATTGTTTATGAGTGTAGGCCACTTTATTTCCGCCGCCCCATAAACCTTTCTAAAATAATAGTTTTCTATTAGTAGTAAGAAAGGCACTAAAGTTAAATAAACAAATGAATTAGTCATTAAGAAAGACGTAAAAAGGAAACAAGAATAAAAAAAATTTACGCGACCTCTTAATAGCAAAATCATCTATAATATCATCATAGTTTACGGTGTTCATTATCTCTGATTCTATGTAAAGAAGAGCTAAAGATTTTTTTTTAAACCTAGGATTTCACTGCTTAGGGTAGGATTTATCGTATTAGTATAAAAAACTATGAGAAAACCAGTGAACGTGTTTGACTTTTACCCTCTGAAATCGAGTGAGCGTCTTCTGAAATCTGCCGCCCCTAGGCCGCGGCCTATACAGCCTATTGACAAATCCAGGACCGGTGATGAGTGTCCATACTTCTCCGCAACGCGCCACCACCGCATCTTGGTCCTTCTTAATTTGTTGACGGTTTTTAAGGGGATGATCAGAGCAACAACTAGGTTAGTCCCATAAGTTGTTCAATTCAATGGTCTGATCATCCCCTTAAAAAACCACCGCGATTTCTGGTTAAGGCTCATCTGGCAGCACGGAATCGCATTTTTACACGCTCTATCCTTTTCTATCGCTCAGGAACGTCATTTGTTAGAGCAAGAAAGGTCACAGCACTGCCGGTGCTGCCGCGTGCTATAGCATTCCCGCCTATCCCCGCTATCTTTTTGCTCTAGAATGTGAGCGACAGAAATGGATAGAGAGTGTAAAAATGCGATTCCGTGCTGCCAGATGAGGTTCAACCCTATAGCAGGCACTTCACTCTCGCAAGAACTTCTCGGCGAGAACTTTCAAGGAAAATTACTACGGTTTATGACGCCACTAGAACAATGAAGGGCATCCACGAGAATGTAGTGCCCGTATAAGAAAGCCCTGTATGCTTAACTGTACTCAGTGGTAAAGAAGAGGGAAACTACAGGGTGTTAGGGTAAACAGTTGCATTACTTTAAGGTTTCCCCAAGAAACCTATAGGAAATATGCAAAAAATTTGTTGGACTTCCCGTACTAAATGCAATCAGATGATCGAACGTTTGTATGAAAAGTCGAAATTTTTTTTGCGAATTTCCTATAGGTTTCTTAGGGAAAGTTGTTCAGTATCATGGGTACAATCACACCTTAAAGTAATGCAACTGTTTACCGTAACACCCTGTATAATCACTATTTCACGAATCGACATTTTAGTAGCATACGCAACGGCAGATGGTAACTATGAGAACGAGTACGGCCCGGAGTATGGCACAGAGTGGATGTACTTCATGGCTGACAACGGCTCCACACACGTGATGAACTTCTCCACACTGCCGGCGGACGGCAGGGGCATGCTGTTCGGCGACGCCTACTTCCACTTGTATACAAGGTACCTAAGTACAATTCAGAGCGAGTCTAGTTTATTATTCTAACACTAGCCACTACTTCATACGTGCAGAGTGCAGACCATCGACTTTAAATACCTACTCGTAACGTTTGATTGAATGAACCGATTTTAGATGTTTAATCCAAACTGAGCTCTACGCTTTTGTGAAAACCCCATCCAAATCGGTTCAGCAGTTTTTAAGTGATGCGTGCACTAACAAACACACAAACAAATAAACAGACGGAAAAAATTCTAAAAATGGGCGCAATTACAAAATAAACGCCCCCAATTATTATTTTTGCAAATATCTTCAATGTACACACGGCGACACATCAAGCTACGCAACACCAAAATTTACGTTATACTAACATTCGCGCGGCCAGCTTATATTGGTTTTTACGCAAAACGCTTGATGTGTCGCCGTGTGTAACATCCACGCCAAGTTAACAATTTTATTAGGTACTTATACAGGGTGTAACAAAACACCCTAGTAATACTTAAGGGGGTGCTTCAGACCATCAAACTGAACAACTTTCACTATGGGGCCAACATAGAGAAAAATAAAAAAAATCAGCTGTCCTATACAAAACTGCAGTACCGACTCGACTAAAATGTATGGGACAGCAGTTTTTTTAATTTTTTCTCGATGTTGGCCCCATAGTGAAAGTTGTTCAGTTTGATGGTCTGAAACACCCCCTTAAGTATTACTAGGGTGTTTTGTTACACCCTGTATGTTTAGATGTGTTCTGATTTTGCATTCATTTGCAAAACATTATTTGATCCTAATTTCATGGTGTCGATCGATCTATTCATAGCACATTTACAGAGCAGAACGATTCTGTAGTTGAATAAAATTACAATTCTATTATTTCTAGACACAATACAGACGACCCTGAAGAGCTATCAATACCCGAAGATGAATCTCAAATTAACAGTATTAATTTCAACGCATCCAACGACATAAAAGCTATAACACACGGTTGGCTTTCTGACGACAGCACCGAATGGCTGCAGAATATCAAAGATGCTTTTCTTAGGAAGTACGACTGTAACGTAATAACTGTAGACTGGAGTGAAATATCAAAAAATCCAATGTATCCCTGGCCTGCTCTCAGTACTAGATATGTAGGGAAAAGATTGGCAAAGCTGCTGGGTTCCTTAGAGAGGAGTTATCAGGTTGAAGGCAGGAATGTACATCTAATCGGTCACAGTTTAGGAGCACATGTTATGGGATACGCTGGAATGTTTTCCGAACAAAGAATTTATAGGATAACTGGTAAGATAATACCAAGAATATATTGTAATGTAGGAATATAACTTCTGAAATCTAACGGGCTCTCTCGTTTCCTAGGCTTGGACCCCGCTAGGCCAATGTTCGAAATACCCAAAATGGGAGCAGATTTTCGTTTAGAACGGAGCGATGCAGAATTTGTAGACATTATCCACACGTGCGGTGGAGTCTACGGTTATAAATATAGTCATGGACACGCAGACTTTTATCCCAATAATGGTCGTCCAATGCAACCTGGTTGTCAAGGACCTCAGACGTTAATCGGTAAGAAAATATTTTTTAAATATAAATAGTTAGTAATATTTAACACATTCGCAGACAGTGACCGGCTATAGCAGTGATAACAATAAGTTCTATTGTGTCTCGTTCACTGACCGCGAAAGTGTTAATAAACCTACTAGTGTGACAAGATGTAATGTAATGTCAATACCCCTCCGGAGATTTTAAGCAGGAAATACCCGTTTAGTGTTATTGAATGAATAGTGGTTACCACGCCGCAAGTGTCCTGGTTCAAATGTTACAAATTTGGTCGGTTTCGTGGACTGGTTCATAATATTAACCCATACAGTTCGTAGGAGTAGTAGGAAACTACTGAAAAGGGTGGCCTTGAGCGTTATCAAAACTAATAAAACTCTAATTTACAGAAGGTTGCAGCCACGGAAAAGCATGCGAATTCTTCGGAGAATCTATAGAATCAGACCTAGGTTTCACGGCATATCCTTGTGAAAACTGGAAACGATTCGAGAACGGCGAATGTAAAGACAACACGACAAACATGGGTGACCCAGTCTCTACGGAAAGCAGGGGAGACTACTATCTTCATACTCACAACTCATCTAAATACGCTATGGGAGACGAACAAAATAAGTGAAGGGTGCCAAGCGTAACCACTACAACTAAACCAGAACTAAACTAAAAACTGATGACCGGTGTATACTATTTCCATCTTGGCTAAACAACATTCAGAGTTGCTTACACCAAAAAGTATTTAGGGTGAAGGATCTCTCTCATTTTATCTAGTTAGACCGCATTGAAAAGCCTGTGCCCGATAATGTTTATGTTTTGTGTCTGGTATATGTAGGGTTGCCAACCCTACTATATAATATAGTATCCTACTCATAAAGATATTATACCTTACGGAATAGAGTAAGTGACATGAGTTGTCAAATGAAACCGTTTTTGGACGTTTTTTGGAGGGTCCTTGGCAGGGTAAAAATTCGATTTCTGTGTATTAATTCTCAATCTAACGTGAAATGGTGAATAATTTAATGAAACAGTGTTAGTATATTATACAAAATTATCTACGATTTCACTTTAGGTTCACGATTATTGACAGAAACTGAATTTTTACCAGGACTCCAAATCCCCAAAAACGGTTCTATTGCCTCGCGTCACGTATCTCTTTCTATTATACAGGCATGCCGCTAGGTACATCTCGCTCTCTCAGCTGTCACCGTCTCTCTTACGTAGTATAATACCTTTATGATCCTACTATATTAGGGGCCCTACTACTATAATCCTTAGAAAAATATATAGTAGGCAAAACTACTATATTTTGATGAGCAAATAATTTGTTGAGAATTTTAATATATTGGCACTTAGGCCCAATATAAATGCCCAATAACTTAACATTATTTTAACAATTTTCTTTCTCTTCATCATATTTGTTCCATTTGATCTAAGCTGGACCATGTAGATACTTCTTAAACAATTTTTTACTAAATCGAATACTGAAAATTATCTTAAGTTTTCCTAAACTAAGATTTATATATTTTTTAAAGTAAGTATGTTATTTCTGTATCGACTCCAGCGACTTGGCGTTTAAAGGATGCATTATTTTCTATAACGAATACGAAATGGAGAGATCATTGTTCATTTAGATTAAAAACTTGGTATTTAAACCAAAAGTATCAAAAAATTATCTTTTTGAAATCTTTTCATTAACAAATTCGAAAAATACTATATATTTTCTTATTTTTCCCCGATCTACTATATTTTTTCGGGCACTTATGCCCGAAATACTATATTTGGTCAAAAAAAAGTTGGCAACCCTAGGTATATGCTTGACGGGTTTAAGCATAATTACTTTTTGGTGCAAGCCAGCCTTATGTAGGTTATAGGACTTTATAGCATATGTTCACGACTATATTCCCCGAGAGCATAGTCAGAGATATTCTGAAACCTCAAACATTCACGTTTCACAAGTAGTACCGAAAGTCTTCGAGTTTATTTATCATGGCTTGAATTTAGCCAGATACTATTATTACGAAGTCTTTTTAGTTCCCGAAACAAACGCTGTCAAAGCCGCGGGCCAAAGCACAGATTATTTAATAGTTACTACCGTAAGCCAAAGGCTATCTTAAAATATAGGTAGGTATTTGAATAAAACAGAATACTTTTGTAATAAACGTGTATTGCCCATAATGTTAAATAGACATCAATTTACCGACTGATAGATAACATAAAATTGTCAGTAAAAGTTACAATTTTTTTAATCCTATCAGTAGTTCGTATGTGCAGTCGATATGCAAATGTTACAATTACCTAATGGAATGGATACACGTGAACACATGTTGTGGCTTGATACTTATATTTACATATAGCTAGTGATATGGCTAGAGAATGACCTACGAATAATAAACAAGTATGGAAGTCGTACTAACGCACTAAAAATGACACCACCAAAATCGCAACGCAGTAGGCGGGGCTAAAAAATGCCAATTCTTTCGCTGGCAGTCTGCCGCGCCGCGCGCTCTGTGCCGGAGGTCTTGAAGCTATTCCAATGTACTTCAAAAGCACTTCGTTTATCAAATAAAAATGAGATCGTGTGTGGTGCAGACAAAAAAACAGAATGCTCTAACTAAATCGAAACAATCAGTTATAACAAACAATTAGTAAGTCAAATTACAATATTTTGATGTCACTAACGCTTGAGTAAATAAAACTCAAATGGATGATGTTATGCAGAATGAATTATGAGTGCTAATAATTTATAATTCCGAATGATGATTACTACACTATTATAAACAACGAGCTTTTACCCGCGACTTCGTCCGCATAAATTATATACGAGATTAAAAAATCGCACGCCAGGAGTGGAATTCACTAAGCGTCACATCGCTGTCAAAAACATCGACGAGCTCACAAATATGTAACATCCTTCTTGCATCATTCAGATCGTCGAAGTTTTGAGTGATGTTCAGGATGAGTTTGACACAAACATGACATAACCGTAGTGGATACCGAGTTGTCAGCTCGCAGATGTTTCAACGACGAATTTAAGGTTGTGACGTTACACCTCCACAGGCCACAATTTGACAGTCGGCGGGCCGCATGCGGCCCGCGGGCCGCGGGTTGGCCACCCTTGCTCTAAATCCAAACAATCAGTTATAACAAACAATTAGTAAGTCAAATTACAATATTTTGATGTCACTAACGCTTGAGTAAATAAAACTCAAATGGATGATGTTATGCAGAATGAATTATGAGTGCTAATAATGTATAATTCCGAATGATGATTACTACACTATTATAAACAACGAGCTTTTACCCGCGACTTCGTCCGCATAAATTATATACCAGATTTTAAGTCAGATGATAAGCTATCAAACAAAAAAAGCTTCATCAAAATCGGTTTAGTAGTTTTTGCGTGATACTCGAACAAACAAACACCCAAACAAACAAACAGACAGACAATAAATCTAAAAATTGGTGATTTGGAATCAGGGACAGGCAAAAACCATATCGTAATTTTTTTTTTGTAAATATCTTCAATGTACAGACACACTTCTGTTACAGTTTTATAATAGTTTAGATATTTTATGTTTTTAAAACCTGGACAAAAAGTATTAAATGGATGGTGTTAATATAATAATGGAGTCGCGTTGTAGGTCTGCTATTGGGTAGTCACGTGTCGCTCGTCGATTGTTGGTTGCTCCCTCCCGGGCCTACAACGAAGCTCCAGTGGTTGCTCAAGATAGTGTTCTTTTAAAAAAAAAACAATCCTTGAAGTCACCAAAATACATAATTACCGTACAACGTCAAGCACTATTGCTAAATAAACTAGACATTGGCTAAATCATCACAACCAAGATGGCAGCCATTTTTTTTTAAATAGAATCTTGACTATTATAAAACTGTAAATTTGAAAAAAGAATTTAGTTTGTTTGTGTGTTTTCCGCTAGTGCCTTGAGATGCTGGTATCACACAACATCACCCTTCCTTCCCTTCATTTGTGCTAGATAACTCTGTCTAGGTCTTCCTCTGCCTTGCTTCTCCTCATTTTCCATTAAATAGAGTTTTAATTAAATTAATATTATGGTATTTGATAGCAGGAGAATGCGAGCCCAACGGAAGTTTGCCCAGGGTGCATACGTACCACCGAGTCACAACAATAATAATAATTTACCAGCCCGGGCAGATGTCTCCATGACAAACATAAAAGAAGATAAGAATGTAATACATAACAATTTGTCAGCTAGGAATCTTTTAGACATTGTCTCCTTTCAGAGTAACTTAATTCATAGATCATAAATATGAACTATTACATCCGTCTAGATCTAAACTATTATAAAACTGTAACAGAAGTGTGTCTGTACATTGAAGATATTTACAAAAAAAAGATTATGATATGGTTTTTAGATGTCCTTGATTCCAAATCACCAATTTTTGCATTTTTGTCTGTCTGTTTGTTTGTGTGTTTGTTTGTTCGAGCATCACGCAAAAACTACTGAACCGATTTTGATGAAACTTTTTTTGTTTGATATCTTATGATCTGACTTAAAATCTGGTATATAATTTATGCGGACGAAGTCGCGGGTAAATGCTCGTATTTAATAATTATTCTGGAACTTCAAAAGGAACTAGATAAGCTGTTTCAAAGACCTTTATCAATTCCAGTTTGTGTTTTTTATTGTAGTAAATAAATCTTCCATGAACTTGCAGACATTCACAAGCATCTTCAACCGATTGTACTTCTGGAAAGGCTGGAACGACCAAAAGATGTGCCATTACAAAACGGTCATGAGAATCATAATATAGTGAAAGAACCTGAGCCAGCTCCTGTGCAGGCTGCACCCGTAATCCACCGGGACAAACCTAAGTTAAGGCTAGTAGCCAGAAATAGCACAATGTGCCTACGTTCACGCACAAGAATAAACAGCAAAATTTCCAGAAAACCGAACATGGCCCGTAAAAAACTCAACAGACTTAAAAGGACTTCTTCACCCATCTTAAATAAGCCGAATCGATCGTAAAAGAGCTCTAGAAAAATCATACTCAACCTCAGATATAGATGACGAAAAACCACTACAGTATTTTAAGTTAAATACACAAACTAAAGAAATGTAAGGTACTGCCCTCGATTCGGACTGTCATCATCATGTCGTATGGCATTTTTGTCTTCCTGCTTGGATCCGGGGAAGTCTAAATTTCGAGATCAAGATTCTTCAGCCAGTCTTCCGCTGCCGGGGTTAGCCTATGGAGTTCCTCAATTCCACCGGGGAAACGGCGCAGATGACACTCATTTACCACGTGGGTGAGGGTTTGGTCAGGTGCCCCGCAGTCGCACATCGGTGACTCCCTCAGGCCCCACTTGTAGAGGTGATGGTTGGTCCTTCCGTGGGTAGTTCTGAACCGGTTTAGTTTAGCCCAGGTCTTCCGGTCCTTATCAAACCCAGCCAGTTCGGCAGTTGGGTCTCGCACGAGGTTTGCATGCAGATGGTCAAAAAGGCCCCAATCTGACCGCCATGCACTATTAATATCGTACTGGGAGTGAATTCTGTCGTCGGTCCAGATAGGTGATCTGGATGGGAGACGGTAAGTAGGAATTGACTGCAGTGTTTTCCTTATAGGCATGGGGGCTGCGTGATTTAGTTGGAAGCACTTTTTCCATTCTTTGGAAGCTGCTTTATTCCTGCGGAGCTCCGGTGGAGGGATGTGCGAGAGAACAGGAAGCCAAGGCAGTGGGGTCGATTTAATGACTCCCGTAATTAGGCGCATGGCTTCGTTGAGCTTCGGACTGTGACACGACTTAACTAAACTAAATTTATTCCTGTCACTTTCTAAAATAAGATTAAGAAAAGAGACAGAAAACCAACAGCTGACTTTAGTGCTGTCAAAGTGACGTTAAACGCCCAAAAACGCTTTAAATAAGATGGCGTACATTATGATGGCATCTTATTTTGCGCATTTAACGTCACTTTTCTGTTTTCTTTCGTCGGTTTTCTGTCTCTTTTCTTAATCATATTTTAGAAAGTGACAGGAATAAATTTAGTTTAGTTAAGTCGTGGTACACTCCGAATCGAGACCACTGTATTCTTTTTAGTGACTTTTATACGCATAAAAATGAAAAAAAAAGCACCTCTCAACACTTCCCAATCCTTTCTTTCTTCTATAATTTGAAAAGGTTTAAATTTAATTAGACTGCTTTAGGGAGTTACATAATAGTAGATTGTATCACAAGGGCGTAAAATAATATTTTTAAGGCGAGGGCGCTATTTTGAATCCAGAGCATAGCGAAGGATTCTAAAGTAGAATCCTGAGCGCAGCGAGGGATTCAAAGTATGCCGCCCGAGGAAAAAATAATTTTGCAGCCGAGTGATGCACTCTACTTTTCATCCCTATTCTGACTTCAAATCTGTTATATAATTTATGCGGACGAAGTCGCGGGTAAAAGCTCGTAGAATATAATAATGTTTCACCTAAGAACTTTTTTTATAGATTAATTTTATAAACTTTGTACTTGGTATCCACATTCTTAAGAAACGTATCTATATGAGTTTAGCTGCTACTTGTATAATTTAATGGGCAATCGTTTATGTTCAGATACAGGGTGAAATTGATATCATTGGCATCCTTTTAAACTAAGAGTCTACCCATCAAACTGAACAACTTTTACTATGGGAGCAAACCGATCGGAGCAACTAAAAAATCTGCTGTCCCATACTAAAATGCAATAAAACTCGACTCAAATGTATGCAACAGCTGTTTTATTTTTTGCTTCGATTGGTTTGCTCCCATAGTAAAAGTTGTTCAGTTTGATGGGTAGACTCTTAGTTTAAAAGGATGCCAATGATATCAATTTCACCCTGTATATGCCAAATTGCCAATGATCAAACATTATATCTATTTTCAGTTTTCGTAGAAACGGGGTAAGACGAATGAAGTGAACTAAGGTAGTCCGCTTGGAAAGGCGAAATAAAGACTGGATGCCAACTTTTACTAGTAGGGTATGCTCTATCCACTTCTCCGAGGAAGATATGTATTTATCAAGTGAAGGCTATTGTATACCTAAAATTTATAAATATTGTATTGCAAATTAAATAAACTAGTTATATTCCAGGGCATATAAATACTTTAGTAAATACGTCTAGTATACCTATTAAATATAGTTACTGTAGACAGCGTTTTAAATAACGTTATCGTAGATGGCGTTACTGTCGTCAAAAAATAAATATTTTGTTGTGAAATAATGAATGTGCATAGTCACCTCAAAATTTATATTCCACTATTTTCGTTTTTTAATTGGCTGTTAGAAAATTCCTCATTGGCATAGTTGTTATTATATTTGAGGTTTTATTCATAGTTAGGTAATTTTATATAAAGTACTCAACTTAATTATGAACAAAATATAATTATACGAAAAATTCGAATTAATTTTGCTTGTTTCGTAGTTTGTTTACCTTAAAAAAATGTTACTGTCTCCTTATTGCATAACATTGTTTAATATTCATATCAAATTCTATAGCGCAATCAATTTGCGCCGTTGATATGGTTGCCATAGCAGCACGACTCAATGCCCGCCCCCATAAAGTTATTATACGTTATAATAACTTTTTGGCCCACCCCCTGTCATTTCAGACGCCAATAACCTCGTTTGCCGCCAAAACTCATAAAACGTCAAAATTTTTCTATGGTGCTAAAAATTAAGGAGATTTTGTTCTGAATTAGGTTTCCTTACTTGTTTATTATTCGTAGAGAATGACATAGCAGGCTGTTCTACGTATCAAATCGGTTTCGACTATCACAATCAGAAATAAATAATAAATAATAAATAAATAATTATACAGAACAAAAAAGGACACTTATTTTTGAGTAGGTACCTAAGCATACATACATGCTTAGGTACTGATAATAATCATGTTATCATAATTAAAGGAGTGTTTTAAATAATTATTTATAATTTCTGGTCAGTTAAATTAAATATAATTATGATCTTTAAATTAAATTAAAAATGAATGTCCGGCAGTGGACTGAAATTAAAATTGCAGCATTATTTTAACAGCCTACAATTAAAACAAAATTGGGTAATACCTTAATATAGCCTTAATACTAGGATCTTCTTCAGTCTTGAGAACTGTAACAACAACAAAAATACAAATTAATTACATATTTAAGAGAGCAAACGTTATTATGTTAGTATTTTATTTTATTTAGTATCAGAAATAATAAAGAATTGCATCATTCTGCATCAGTCGGGAAAAGAAGACAAAAAATATAAATCATCATTTAGCATGTCGCTTTGGGCGTTACACCCTGCCCCCAAATTCATTATTTTTAATATTTTTCTTTTTGCGTAAGGTCTCTCGAAATCAATCTCCATGAACATAAATATATTATTTTGCAAACCTACAATTTGCAGAAAACTAAACATTAATTCGGCGAATGATGCTACGATTAGAGTTGGGGAATTTACTAAATCACACGAAATTACACAAAATCTTTATCACGAAAAAATTATAAAGAACTCACCTTTTAAATCCTTTCACCTAGCTCGCTGATCTTTACCATCAGTACCTGAAACCTTTTGAAACATGTGCTACATTAAATGCAAAACACACTGTACTATCAGTGTATCTATTAGTGCCACATTGTGGATTTCATGATGGAAATACAGAACAAATAACTACACAAAAAATGTACGCCCTTCGCTATTTAAAAACATTTTTTTTAAAAGTAGTACCTAACCAAAGAATATTAAGAGCCATATCACACAAGCTATTATCGAGCGTAGACGTTGACGGAACAAAAACTATCGCCGCGATATCGCCGTTATACCGGCGCGATATTTCTTAGATCAGTGTCGCGGTGGAATCGCGGCGATGTTGGGCGATAACGCTTTGGTAAAATCGCGACGATTAATTTGCGTGCGAAATCCCGGCGCGGCGGTGCAGTCGCAATAATGATCACCTAAGCTCAAAAATAGCTTGAGCGATATACTATGCTATAGCTCTTACTGTCCCTAACACTCTTAATTATTAATTGATATTTTAACCATTATTCAACTAAGATGCATGTGAATTAAGATTGTTTTAACAATTTAGAATAATCTATTTATTATTCAGAGGATAACATTGTTTTGAGGTTCAGAGTATCATCGTTATAACATACAGAATGGAGAAATCACAATAATGTTTCACATGCGTTTGTTACTGCCCGATTAATATTATTTGACGATACTACCGCAACGCAAAGAAGGAAGTCTTCTCACGATGGAATGGAGTCAGGATCTTCCGCTCTGCAAAAAGAAAACACGTGTTTGTATAAGTATTTGTTTATACAATATTATGATTTGATTGTTTTTCTTTACTTTATCAGATATATGTTTTATACGTCATTATGAATCCGTCGGGAAAAGAAGACAAAAAATAAGGAATCATCATTTAGGTCTAGTGATTTTCTTTTACGATATTAACTGATTTGATAGTTGTTATTCCATATGAATACGTACCTTTCACTATTCAGTCTGGTGTACCTATAGTATCCAATGTCAAACCGGTTTTCTTTGCCAACTGTAAGAAAGAAAAAACAATTGAAACTCAATCTCCGTCTATCTCGTTAGGCTTTTTGATTACAGTAAGTGATTCATGATTATACAACGTGTTAATGAATAAGCGCAAAACCTCATACACCCCAACTGATTTATAACAAAATAATTCGATTGAAACAATAATTTCATTATTTTGATAGTTAAAATTTAAAGCTATTCGCATTTTAAGTTTTGAGGCAAAAATGATTTGTTATCATTTCAGCAACGAATGAAAGCGCTAAAGTAGGTAGTCATTGATACATTTTAATAATCTTGTTTTGGTAGTAAGTAGGGTGAGTGTGCCCGTGCGGTGGGTTGACATCGGATTCAGTAAATTTTACAAAAAAATTACTTATTTAATATTTTGAAAAAAATTACCTATGTTGAAACCATGATAATTAGATTCTGCTCTCGATTCTAAACAAACTACTTTCTAGTTTTGCGTTAATTCATTAACACGGTGTATAAATAATGATACATGGATAATTACCTTAATTGCATCCAGTCCCAGGTCATCTAGCTAAATACCGAAACCTGTGAACATAACAACAGAAATGTTAGATGTTTATATTTCACACAAAATGCAAAATTTCTATGCTGTGGCCATCTTCCAATTCTTACAATTTTCACTATAGGGGATTGTTGGATTTGAATTGTTAAGTTACGTAAGAAACATAACATTATCTATTAAAGTTAATTAAAAGAATTATCTATAAGTCCTTTATGCAAAATGTCATGATATGCAAAAGTTTTGATTTTCGCTATTCTTTGCACATAGCGTGGGAAAAAATATTGTAAAAGCCATTATTATTAATGATATTCCTCTGTGAAGAATTAAGAACAAAAATGAATGGCATTTTAAACATTAAAAACAGCGTGACATAAATAACCTCATACTTTGCATTGTTAACATAAAATATTTTTAAAATCTTCATATACGAAGTCGGTCAAGTTGACAGGTTCAAGGAAATGTGATATATTGAATAAAGTATAGTTTTTTAGGTTTCGCAATATACTTAAATTGTTTTTGCTAAACGGGTTCATAAGATTTTGAGGTACAATGATGAAAGAGCTTTCAGAACAGAAATTAATTCTGTTACATTTACCTGGCGGACGGTTAAAGTTTCATAATCTTCGAATGAGGAAAACCAATGGACATGTCCATGGTCAATGAGGAATACCTATTCTTATTTTGTGGATTAGATGAAATGTAAAGTGCTTATTGAAAATAAATATATTTGTGGTTTTAATCGTCAGATCATCAGACAGATTATTCAGATGATCGATTTTTTTTTTCAAATTTATGCCAACGTTTTGCAATTCTAGGCAAAAATAAACGCATTTATCGTAAAATACAGGGTGTTCAGTCATAAAGCGCAAGAAACGAAAGGGAGCGAAACTAGACTCTTCATCGAAAAAGAAATGTAAAAAACGGGAACAATTTTTTTTTCAACATTTCTTTTATTTTCTATTTGATATAAGTACATACTAATAAAAAACCCTTTTTCCTAGAAAAATCACTTAACTGCAAAATATTTGTTTCATTTTATAATTTTTCTAATTAAGTAAAAATGATTTCTAATGGTTAATTTTTTCGATTCATTTTGAAAACCAGTTCAAATCATTAAATTATTTTTTATCATTGTTGGGTTAATTTTAACTGAATAAGTAACCCTGCATGCATGAGCTATGCATAAAAAAATTATAAAAACTCTATTATTTTTTAAAGATAAATTTGAGCTTAGTGAGAGGGCAGTGAAACTCCCTTTCTTTGTACACTTTATGACTTGGCACCCAGTAGACTTGTTCAGTCCACATCAACATTACCAGACCGCTTTTATGTGTGTTTTAAGTATTGCTCTAATTCGGAAAGTAAAGAAAACATACATTATAACCAATTTTGAATGTTACTTTCAAAGGAATACATAGGTACTAGCGTGATTATAAACTGTGGTGTCAATGCTAGGTAGGAAAATAATCACGTTTTGAGAAAAAGGGTAAAGAACGATACGATAATGATGTTAAGTTACTGTTTGCATCGTCTTATTACATACATACATAAACTCACGTCCGTACCTTTCGGGGTGAACAGAAACTGTGCTATAAACAATTTCCTAAGATGCATGAAGGTTAAGCTAAGTTCATTTTCAGGCAGAGTTAGGTTGCATCCTAATATTGTATAGGTTTTAAATTATAGTAAGGTCAAGACGGGAAGATCGCCCGCGGGACAAGTCCAGAAAAACAAAAATGCTACTTCCTGCATAGCCTACGGAGTCCATAGATCAGTCAATAATACATATGTGTAGTTCTTTTTTTATTCTCTAAAAACATCGTTGAAAATCAAGGCGTGGTCAATAAGGAGCAATATTAGGTTGATCGTGAAATATTTCCTAAAAGCTTTTAATGTTATAGAGTTTTCGACAAGCATCTTAGTTGCGAAGTAACTTAACTCCTACCAATATTTAGCTTTGTCGGTATTGGTGTAATTTGTTTTTTTTTTACTACTATGGATTTCTTAGGATTAACTAAACTGAAGAAATTTTAACATTTCAAAGTGTATGCGCCGGACTTCCCCCGCCTTGACCTTATATCTTATATTTAATTTTGTAACTCAAACATATATTATGTTTCTAAGTCAGGTCATTACTTTCCGAATATTACCAACAACAATGTTAAATCGCATAGTAATAAATTCGTATGACGATAACCAAGACAAATATAAGTCTGGTTGTTTTTACTTTTCAACTTACCACTTATTCAACGCCATGGAAATCGAGACAAAAACTTCTTCACTGATGAATGCGACTTGAGGAACAATTTATATCTGAGAAATTTCTGAGAAGCGGGGTCTTGATTTACGCTCTCCTTAACCCTCCTGGGTCTGTTTGTTTGAAAACTGCTGTTATAAAGTTTTGGTATGGAAAATGCATTTACTTGCATGAATCTGGGTAACAAATATGAACTTGGCAGTCGACGACTCCTAATCATAATTTGTAGAAGAAAATGCACTGACAGCATTTATGAAGGTACGACTTAGTCTTTAAATCACAATTTTATCAGAAAAAAAACATCGGTTGGCAATTATTTTTAGACCAATCTTAAGAAAAACTACAATCAAAAAGGAATATTGAAATATTGTTATATTTCGAATTTACAAGTCTTCGTAATAATCTCGAAAAAGGCTAACCCAATTTTATAATGGCATAATGAATAGAAGAAAAGACGTCCAATGAAAAAGGAAACTCGTAGAATGAAGGGAACTAGTGATATAAAAGTTATATAAACGCTTTTATCCTCGGGATCCTCGTTCGGCAGCAAAAATATGTTTAATATCATTGATGAATTATGGTGCCAGACAGAAGACTGTTGTCAATGTTACTGAATGATGATGCTGTGGAGTAAAATACCTGTAGGGATTCAGATAAATATTAACTTAGCACTAATTTCAATTTAAAATATTTTGTGGAATGAAAGAAGCACCACCAGAAACCCCATGATCACAAAAACCCCGTTTATAAAAATCATGTTAGGTATTTAAAATTGTAATCTTCTAACAGTTTTCAAATCTTTGAATTGAAGGCAATAATAGTCTGTATTAATTGACTTTCTGTTTTCTTTGCATTCACTTATCATTATCAGTCTTATAACTTTATCAGTTAACAATAAAGTAATCCAAAATATAGTTAATGTTTAATATTTACGGTGCTTTAGAATAATTCAATCAATCGATTTAAAAAATCCAATCAATTCTAATAATAATAAATGTATTTCTGGAGAAACCAATTATGTGAAATATCTTCCATTCATCAATACTATAATTTAGAAAGTCATTGTTTAATAAGGACTGAATAGACAGACATGTAACGATATTGTTAGGTTTCCTTGCTCTTAGTAAAATTGTAAACATGATGTGTCTAATCTCCATTCAGGAATTCGAGCGACAAAATGTAAACAACGGTGATACCAGTGTAGAAAATACAATCTCGAGACGGAAGAAAACTTATCTCCGGAATGAATAACAGTGAATTATCTATTCTACTCGCAAAGGATTACGACAATTTTGTATGGAAAATAATTTAGAAAAACGCAAGTTATAATTTAATTTTGATTAAAAGAAAGCGTGACTGTAAATATTTTATTTCGTGGTCTGGCAACAATCAGATATTTTAGACCTTTGGTTCGTTTTAACAAAGTTCTTAATGAAAAAGATTTTTTATTGTAAACAATAACGTAAAAGCGTCTCTTGATTGTTTAATACCTTCGTCTGAATCCGTACGCTATGCGCGGATGCTACGCATAGCACAAAAAGCCCACACAGACAGAGTAGCGGGCTACATAACAAAATTTTAAAATTTCATTCAAATTGTCACGAATTGTTTATATTATTTATATGCCGTGCCGCCTTAATTTTTTAATAAATGCACTAAAGGTTTCTGACCACGTAATGTCACTTTGACAGTGACGTTTCTTTGTTTACATTTTGTCTCTCGAATTCCTGAATGGAGTATAGATACATAAAAGGGGGGAATATAAGAGTAAGTGACGGAATGCATTGATAATTTTTTTTGCAATTTTGTATGTTTGTCTGTAAGTCTGTTTTTGCACGCAACACGTAAAAATTGCAGAACTGGTACTGATGTAGTTTTTATAACGTTCTGGTTGATAAAGATAAAATGTTACTCAGAAAATAACATTTATTCTGTTTCATCTCAAAATACTCACGCATAAATATTATGCATAAGTATTTCAAGTTTTCACAAATACGGCATCGGCACACCAGTACTTATTCAATGGACTGCGCAGTGTACGAAGTCGCAGGCAAAGCTAGCTTAAAAAATATAATTTAAAACTATTTGTAGACATACATTTTTCAAATTCGAGTCGTAGGGACTTTCACTTTATACTCAGCATAAGCATATGCTCACGACTATATTCCCTGGGGGGGTAGTCAGAGATATTCTGATACCTCAGAACATCCACGTTTCACTAGTAGTAACAGAACTCTATCCAGTGTGACGGGGAGTGAGCCCGTCGCTACTTGTAATGGACAGTAGGTACAATACATGCCTCGAAATTGAAGCATGCAGGTTTCCTCACGATGCTTTCCTTCACCGAAAAGCCAGTGGTGTTATAAATCGTACATAAATTCAGAAAAACTCATTGGTACGAGTCCGCCTGGACGGGGATAAACCATCGCCTCCTGCAGGGCAGGCATGGTTACTCGTCACTGGACCATCAAGGCTGTTTATTTACCTTCCTTGGCTTTATACTTACCTTCTAAATAATTGAGAACGTAACAATCACTCTCAGTAAATCGGTATGTCATGTTTTTTTTGAGGGATGAATCGGGGACCATTTCGAGACTTGTCTCAATAATAATATTTTTTATGTTAGATATTTTAAAATGAAAGGATTACTTAGATATTTTAAATACTATCAGTTTAAAATAACAATGTGCATGACCTCGCTCGCAAATGTGACGTCACTCAATCACACGAACTTCACTCGAGCCATTTAAATGATTATTTCCTTTGCATAGAGTCTACATTCCTTTATCAACCGAGTGAAGTTATCCAACGGCCCTTCAAGGTCATGCACATTGTTATTTTAAACTGATAGTAATGTCGTTTTTCGTTCAAACATTTGACGTCACTCGACGACCCGTAAACTCATTGGTAAACTTAATAACTGATACGAAAAAAAAAACATTCCCAGTTAATTTTATTTTGATTAGGCAATGGTTTTCTCCATCGAGTTCGAACTATTTTCTAACGACCATTTTGAATTTAGAGATTACAGATCAAAATAATTTAAAAATTAAATTGTTATTGATTTATCCCTGATTAAATAAATAAATAAAAAAATGTATATAGAAAAATTCTATTAATCGCAAAATAATGAAATTCGTTACAAATAAAAAAAAAATATTCGTGAAATTATGTCTACTATTCGTACTAAAAAGCTAAATAGATCTGAAAAAAAACGTGACATACCGAATTGTTTGAAAATGTTGCTCAAAGAATTACCCAAGTTTCTCAAAAAATTACTCACATAATTATCATTTTTAAGCTTGCGTACAAGATTCGTAAGGTCCACTAAATAATTTTACATACAATAACCACACTACTTGGCCCAATATATTATTTCATCAGTGGCATAACGTGGTTTAGTGCCTAATTCCTTCTGAGTCGTGGCCTTTGTCATACAGTATATACTTTAGTTCAGCTTGTTTCTAATCAGTTTAGTCATACTTAACCATTTTCAATTCAGCAAACTCTCATAACTCCAGATAATCAATGTTAAAACAGTACTACATTTTCACTGGTCAAGAGGCATAATTTTATACATGGGATACATTTTGACCAAAATCATATCATGCTTTTATTATTAAATCATTGCTTGTTAATCTGTGAGTGGAAAGAGCTAAACTTGAGCTGAACTAGCACGTGATAACGAGCTTTAGTTGCGCGTTCAGCTTTCGTTTTATTTAATTGAAAAAAAAAAAACAATATATCAACTTAAAGAAATGTCTTTCGACGAGATTGTTAACGTTATCCTAAAATGAATAAAATGTAATCCGAAACATTATCGCTCATCATATGAAAAATTGTCAATTACCTTTTCCACAAAACATGCATGCTCCTTATAAAACGTGTACAGTCAGTGAAATTAACTTCGGTAGTAAATAATGTAGGTATAGAAATAAAAATAAGTCGAGCAAGCCTTGGAAGTTGAATGCAAGTTATTTCCTGAAATAATCAAAATGTATAAATGTATATAAATACCTAAAATAGGTCATCAAATAATTCAATCTCTGTGTGTAGCACCGGCCGAGGAATGAATTATTTATTTTACTGATAGGCCTAGGTGCGTCAACAATCAACATGATCTTGCATCTACTGTCGATAAAACGAATTTATTGAATAATCATCAATTTAGCTGTTTATTTTTGTCAAGTTCTGGATCCTCATAAATGTTAATAGCTCGTTTTGCGAATGGACAACATTTCATTTATTTAAAATCTCGCATTTTTATTGAATGAATTACGAATATGGTTAAAAAATATGCGGTACGTATCTTTTGGATTTAATTTGAATTCATTATCTTTATTTTTTAATGAATTTTGAATTTTTCTGAAGTCGACGGCGTCAGGCCATTGTTACCTTGACCGGACAAAATTATTAGGAACATTTCAGAGAAATTTAAATAAAAGTTAAACTATGATTCGATCTTAGACCATAGATTCTATTCAGATTTAGGCTGAGGAAAATGCAACCCGTAATTTTTCAACTCGAGAAATAATGGATGAAAAAATCTGTAAAATTTTTATGACACAGATGGTTTTCGAATTTTGGTACCTCTCCTAAAATGAAATGTTGTCCTTTATAGCTTACCTCGCTCGTTCACGTACTTAACCCACCAGATCTTATGACAAGGTTCTCTGCAGCGGTTTTAGGATGTCATCTCTAGATATTTATTTTAATGACATTTTAGTGAGAACAAACCTGTGTAGTTCAGAATCAAGTAATGGGAAGCACGTCGCGATTTTTGACCATTTCCTCACGCTCCGAAGACTGTAACCTGCGCTGTTCTGCACCCCTCTTTACCAACAATCTAACAAAAAATTTTCAATACTGCATCGCGTATGTGCCCGAAGAAATGTTAAGATTTACTCAGTGAAGACAACTGCCCTGTTATGGCAGCGTTGCATCGAAGATTATATTCCTGGCCGATGCGCCATTCGCTCGCAGTCTTTTATATTTTACTCTATTAAAAATATTTATTTTTTTAACTACTACAGACGTAATGGAATTTCTTGTCACATTGGATAACTAGCGCAACAGAATGCACTGTTACATTTTCTATCAAAATTTGCCAATACGCGCGTTTCTATTTTTTCCCCCTTCATTTTAGATAAGTACATATACTATTTCCAATAGAATAAAATATAAGTCCGTGATCAGTTCGTCTATGTATTAGTCCTAACACTATCAAACGAATTAAACATATTTTTAAAGTATGTTTAAGTGCACAAATTGTTTACAGGGTGCTTGGGTAAACAGTTGCATTACGGCTGATTGTAACCATGAAACTGAATAACATTGCCAAAGAAACCTATTGGAAATTAGTAAAAATACATGTAGACTTTTCATGCTAAATGCAAAGAATTGTACGGAAAGTAATACATTTCTTTTGCTAATTTTCCTTATCCTAAATACTGCAGTGTCTTAAAACGAAATTCTACGACCAGTGTCTCTTGCCAGTGATGACATATGGAACAAAAACGTGGTCGCTCACTCAATACCTCATAAAAAGGCTGAAAGTCACCCAAAGCGCAATGGAGAGGGCTATGCTCGGAGTTTCCCTGCGAGATCGAATCAGAAATAAAGAGATCCGCAGAAGAATCAGAGTATCTGACATAGCCCAAAGAATTACTAAACTGAAGTGGCAGTGGGCGGGGCACATTGCTCGCAGAACCGATGGCCTATGGGGCCGGAAAGTTCTCGAGTGGCGACCGGTGACCGCGTACCGGAAAGCGCAGCATGGGTAGGCAGTACACAGTTGACCGACGACCTGGTGACGGCGGCGGGGGAACCCGTTGGATGAGGGCAACGCAGGACCGGTCGTTATGGCGATCCTTGGAGAAGGCCTATGTCTAGCAGTGGACGTCCATCGGCTGAGATGATGATGATGAATTTTCCTTTTGTTCCTTTGGAAAAGGTCGTTCAGTATCATGAGTACAATCACCTCAACTGTTTACCCTAACACCCTGTAGAATGGAGCTGACAATTCTGGAATCTGAAAAAATGCTCCATACGGCCGAATTCGAGACAGAGCTATCTATTGAGCATTGACGTACTCTGGGTGAACATTATTGATATAAAAGTTTATATTTACCATGAAGAACAGCATGCAGCTGCCCATTTCGGTTCATCGAATATTCTGTCGATCTATCTTGGAAATGTTTGATATTCCAAGATAGACTAAGCATACTTAACCCCATCTGACAAGATGGCAGTCAAAATTGAAGTACTATAAAACACCTTTCAACTGTTCAGTACAACAAGTAAGACTCAGATTTAACAGCTTTCCCTATTGTTTCGTTTGGACAAATTATATTGCTTAAAAGAGAATCAAGAAAAGGTATCATTCAAAACACCCCGTATGGATTTTTTGAACATAATTATAATAATATAACTCTGTTATAGCGTTTTGGTTTGTTAAGGCCCGGAATCCAGAACAGAGCGGAGCTGACATATGTACAATCAACCAATAAAATAGCTAGATTTTGTCAAGCGAGGGAAATTTAGCAATTCGATCGGTTGATTCCGGGTTGTAGTTCGCTGATTCCGGGCCTAAATGGGTTAAATCCCGATAAAATGTAACAATAGAAAGACAATAAAGTCTGCTCATTAAAGCCCATTTTTAGTATCCTATGATTTCTTGTAGTCCAATTTTAAAATACTTTTCCACAAATTCAAGCTCCAGAGTGAGGTAGGTAGTACCCACAATTAAGAACCTTTCAAATTCATCAGAGCATCCAAGATGCTCAAAGAATAGGCGAAGAATGTTTTAAACTGACCCTCCCAAATAGTGTATCTGTTTCAATTGATGTTACGTGTTGTTCAAAGTAAATAAGCTATTTTGTAACAGAAAATGCGATAAATTACCGAAGCATAAATTCGACACATTTTCCTAAGTTCTGACATTTGAGCACATTAGTTGCTACATACATCAGTCGGGTTGGGCATGCAGAGCGTCGTAGCAATGGCGCGCCTTATCTTTCTTTCATTTGGGCAACAGAGCGAGAGGATAAGGCTCAATTCCCACTGGCGCAGAGTCGAAGCGACGCGGCGCGAAGTAATTCGCCCCATTGACGCGTGAATGCGCGCGTCTGCGCGTCGCTGAGCGGTTTCAAATTTTCCCAACACAAATTCGTACCGTATTATTAGAGAAATAGAGATGAATTTAGAACGGTTGAAAAACGTGACGCTCCACGTCGCGTCGCGACGCTTCCACTCTGCGCCAGTGGGAATTGAGCCTAAGCGCAGTATAACGTAGTCGCACGCATTTTGCTAATGCCTTCTAATGCCGTCCGTGCGTTCTAAACTTTCTACCTGTTTTCAGTTAAAAATCCAAGCCGAAATGCATGCATGAAGCAAAGTTAAAGAATAGAATATGTTAAATATAAATTGGCAACTATTTTTAAGTTTTCAATGTAGTTAAAGTAGCAAAACAGTATTAAATAAGATTAAGGATACATTTTTATTAAAGTATTGATAAAAATACTACGTTAATAATACGTTATTTAATAACGTAAAGATAAAACGAATTTTCACGTTAAAAATAAATGTATCTATCGAAGGAAAAATGCATTTTAATAAAGCTATTTACATTTCATGCAAATTATCGAAGGGCAAAAACATAAAATTAGTGAAACCAAATGAATATAAAACTGCCATTATACTAGGGCTTGTGTTTTGAACGTTTAGCGTGGGTTATATTTAAATAATAATTCAAACTAGGTACTAATACGAGTTGTAGATTTATTCAATAGACATATAGTATTAAATGTACGAAGTTTTTAAACTATAAATAACCTATTTGTATCCCGATTTAATTAAATTAACACATGTACTAATTTACGTTTAAAAATATAATGCATAATTGCAACTATCATAGACATACCGAAACATATCAAACTGCCTAAATAAAATAATTTTTATGAGATATAATTTCAATGAAGATACGTTTATTTCTAATTAACACAATCAGGCTCCTGTACAAATAAGATCTAGCGGTGCGACATAATAATTAAATTTAATCGATTCTAATATTCTTTTCAATTTTAATCATTCAAATCAATTGTTCAATTCTCAAAAACAGTCCGTCTAGTATGATTTCTCTACTTGAGCGCGACTACTTTTTCCATACTACATGTAGCGGCAACGGTTCGCTCTCTCAAAAGCGCGGGACGAGGTGTTGTCCTATGTAGCGAAGGCGCCTCGCGCGCGAATAGAGGAACCATACTACAAAGGCAGAACGTTATAAACTATTTCAGAAGAAATTAAACTAAAACTAAAAATTTATAAATTATTATTATGGTCATAGATAACGTGTAGTTGGTTATGCAAGGTAAATAAAGCTACTTATATTTCATCGTCATAAACCTTCAGCCTATAAACGTCCCACTGCAGGGCACAGGCCTACCCTCGAGAAGGGTGTATGGGCGTTAGTTTTTATCGAAGGCGTTAGTCCACCACGCCCGCCCAATGCTGATTGATAGACTTCACATACGCATCGGAATTTCTTCTTCAGCGCAGCGTAGCTTCAAAGTTTACGTTACTGAAATATGTTATGAAATTCGTTCGATTAAAAGTCGATAGCGATATATTTTTCTGACGGTACAAGCAAGTGCCATTTCGAGTGTACTCTGAAGATATCAAGAAACTTACGAACGCTACGCGAGAATTTTTTGTTTAACCGTAACTGTGAAATCGATAAAAAAGTACTCATACATTAGGAAATACCTATAGCTTTTTAGTGATCCATACATATATAAATACATATAGTAGCCCAAACAATAATCGACAAAAACAGAAGACTACCGCCCCGGCCGCACCGCTTTTCACTTCAAATAAATGAGACAAATTCGAACTCTTAACAATTGAGTTTCTAAATTACTTAAAAATCTACCGGAAAATCTACCGATCTATTTGTCGAAACGTTTTTGAGACAACAATAAATACTGTGATATTAGCATTAGTTATTAACGTAATGTACTCCTTTCCGCCACATCAACGGAGCTCGATCGCTCCAAGAAATTACTTGTGCCACTTTATGATTTTTGCATAGTTGTAGATTGAACTTTGCTTACACTCAAACAGAAAAGCGATTGCACATTAATTTAGGTTTGTCTTACATCTAAAAGAAAATTCCATTTCATTTTTCAAGAATTTTACCAGCAAATATGCCAGATAACAAGTCTTTAGTTAGAACAAATAATGGTAGAAGAATGAATCAAATGAAGTCAAATGTTTACGAATTAAATCTTGACGGATTTAAGCTAATAGATAAATTAACACTTCAGAGAGTAAATAAAAAAGAAATATAATAGGGCACGTGCCATGTATGAGGCATAAAGAATAAAATATTTTCTTCCTTTATTTGCCTAACCAAGGACCCGGTACAAAGGTGTTAATTGTGTAAAATAGTTCACAGATGTGAATGTCGCAATGTTATGAAGAGTGTAAGTTAGAACCGACGACGTTTGTTAGGAAAATCGTCCATTTGGCGGGGCCCCTCCCAACCACCGCGGCTCTGCGGCATGTCGTCATAGCCTCCTCGCGGCATGTCGTACTGCTCTCTGAAGCCTCCATCCTAAGTAAGCAATCATAATTCTTGCCAATATTTTTCACTTAATAGAAATCAAAATAAACGTAGAAAAAGAGAAACACTAACATGCTACACAGATATTGTAACCGAAATTGCACTCGCAAGTAGCTGTTAGCCGCCAAAATCAAATTTATTTTTGGCACTTTAGCAATCGAATTAATGACAGCAACTATCGTTTTCAATTGGTGATCAATTCTTCGGATAATGAAATAACGATTGCCACGTGTTGTCTTACATTATTGTTATTTATCACAAAAAAAAACAGATCTTTAATTTGATTAATTCAATAAAATGATAACTAGTTCGTAAGATCATAGAAGTAGTATTTTCTTTGTTATTTACTTCCGATCTATAGATTATAATCATCTTTGGTTGTTACGTCGTTTCCATTCTTCTTCTTTTGTATAATAATAAAAGAACACATTCAGTGCAATTTTTTAAACCATCAGTCATAAATTCATAATCAAGGTTTTGGTTAAGCAGTTTTAAATGATTAATATAAGTAAAAAAAATAGATTCTAGGTAACTTGTAAAAATCCAAAATATTGTATATTATATTTTGCAGAATTAATAACGTAGCGAGGCCGGATTTCGACCGCCATCTAAGTACGATGTACAGTAAACCACGTGTTACCATTGGTATTCAAAATTATATCTATTCACAGATATTGCATGTTTTATTTGGAAAGAAATTCAAGAGACACATTGACAAATAAGTTAATTGAGCTGTAAAAGAATTATCGTTGACAATAATATAATTTATATATAAATTGGCAAAATTGAATAACTTATCATTGTATTCATAATGTTCGTAGAAAGTATGCTCTTACAGCAAAACGCAACATAACGAATAGACGAATAATTCCAACAAACAAAACACAACATCTAAACATAATGCTGTCGAGTTGATTTAAAATAATCCTATTTAATATTCGAAGAATATAGTTAAGAGGAAATACAAGGATCAGAATTGTTGGTAGTGAAAAGATTATTTTAATGTCCTATTGAAAATAAGTACTACACTTTTAGTAAAGTAATACCAAAATCTTCAAACTCTTCCATCTACAATCAAACCATCACGGACACTCAAAGAAATCCAACTTATTTATGCCAATGTTATGTTAGGTTTCTAATGTTATAATAATACGTTCGTATTTTCGTCCACTAGAATAGACGAGTCAACCAGAAGGACCAACATTTGGTCCTTCCTTTAGCAAATTGCCACTAAATCGGTAACCGATAAACATTTTGACAGTGCAGTTTCGCTTAAATTAGCGATGCATGTCTCCTCTCTTCCACTCGTTGCGTTTAACAACGATCTTGAAAAAAAACGTTCCTAAAAAATAAAATAGTTTTGATACGCTTTGTTTACGAGAGTAAGGACACTATAACGACTCAACACCAACTCCACTCAAAGTCAAACATTGAAATGTGATCTTTAAAACATACAGGACATTTTAAACTAAAGGGAAAGTAGTGTCCCCACCCAGGCGTCCTCACTTCAGACCACTTAAGGCTATTCTACCGTTGGCGCGCTCCATACAAACGTAGTATGGTGATATTTTCAATACTATCCAATTAAAGTCAATGAAAATTTTCAAAAACAATCTAGTAACTAATTTCTATGTCGGTATGAAGTCAGATTTTCGATAAAATTTATAGTTTTAAAGTTACAGTGCCACAAATATTTCCATACAAATCTTAAATTAATCCTAGCATGGAAACTGTATATTTTAACGAAAATCTGACTTCATACCGACATAGAGATTAGTTACTTGATTGTTTTTGAAAAATTTCATTGACTTTAATTAGATAGTATTGAAAATATCACCATACTACGTTTGTATGGAGCGCGCCAACGGTAGAATAGCCTTAACTGGCCGCTTGCGCGTTGGGCCCGCCGCGTTGCCTGCGCACTTACGTCTCAGAGGTAAATACCCGCCCGCCATGGTCCGCACTCCGTCCACCCGTAGTACTCCGTCTCCCACGGCCTTCCATTTACGAAAAATGTTGTAGCCTCGTTGACCCCGCGCGGTCGACTAGTGGGGGTAGGGCTGACCCCGTCTAGTGGACGCGAAGCTAGCGGCTCAGTGATGAAAAACGGTTAGTTGCGAGTTGAGACGGTGTGGTGTCGAGTCGTTACGTGTGATTGCCTTAATTTGTTCTCACGTAAATAATGGCCAGTTACATCGTCAATAACTGGACCTGAATCATGACATCTATGGTATGAACCGGCATGTCGCTTAGCCATACATTTTCCGATGTTTCTTTACTATGCCAGTTTATCTTCCGTCAAGTGTTAAATCGAAAAAAGTTTCGAACGATTATTTTGTCTCCATAGATAAATTATAGGTCTTCGCTGCGCTCCGACTAGATACCGCGCCGGCGTTCTAATAAAATGCGTCAAAAATACTATGCCGAATGCGGTGTGCTTGAGCCAGTCGTTATAGCAACGCGTCTTGCCTACCGTACGATTTCGAAATCGTACATCAATGTTGATTGTATCAATGTTGATATCGGTGTTTCATCTTCTGGTAAACCGTCCATATTTGGGTTCTTTATAGATATAGTACATTACTGCAGCGGCCAGCAAAAGAGGCATTGATGGACGAACGTGTAAATGTGGGCCGAGGCGAAGCCGAGGCACACATACGTAAGTCCATCAATGCCTAGTTGTGGCCAAGGCTTGTATAGTACTTTTCTCAAAAAATGCGCGGAAATTAAAACAGTAAATTTTCTCAAATAATTCGCGGAAATTAAAACTCTTTTCAAAATCAATGACGAACAACGAACAACAATTTGTTTTTTTTTTCAATAAACAGCTTTCTATTTGCAAGCCCGTTCGAAATTTAAATAAAACCTTTGATGAGTTACCTCCTTGGTCGCCATGTTTCGGAGAAAAAGATCGTTCCATTTTTAAATTACACGACAGATATGAGTTTACTATGTAATTTATTTGGTCGCTAAACACGACAGATATGGATTTTCATACAAACATTGCCGGCCGCTGCGCGCATGTATTTGGTCAGTACAGCAATTTCGATTTATCTCGAAGAAGGTTGTCAAAATAATGCTCACATTTCCAAGCATGTTTGAGAAAATCTTCATTTTGTTTAGATTTATTAGTTCATATGTAATTCTTATATTTTAGCGTCTTATTATTATTCCTATGTATTTGTAACAGTGCATAATAAATAACTCTGATAATTGTATTGGTTTAGAAACCTGATACTGGTCCCTAACGATAATTAATAAAATACTTGTAGGTCAGGTAACATTATCCCCACGACTATAAAACACAAAAAGGACCATAATGCGAGGACGATGGAAGAATCGCTTACTGACGAACACTCAAGGGGTTTGAAGATTGGAGGCCTATGGTCCTTAGAGCCATCCTGAATTTTCACTAAATTGCTCTCGCAGTTTGTAACCAATTTATATGTATAAATGATACCTAGGTGATCGAAAAATTTAGTAACATCGTAGATTGTAAAGATATAATTGATTTTTGTGATTTACATAATTAAACGTTTTAATAATTCTATGAGCATTATTAAATTATTATAATTGGTAAGAAAATAAAATGAATGCAATACATTCTAATAAACAAATCTTTAACATGATGTAACTCTTAAATACTAAAATGGCTCACTCATTATATTTCATGATCATCTGAGTGTTATATAGATATTTAAAAAGGTTTCAAGCTGCGACAGTGAATTCAGAAAAAAATCTTGTTGGCGGCTGCCACCTTCCACCTACAACCATACTAAAATCTTCCCTTAAAAAACTTAAAAACCTCAGAAGTAAAATCCAGAGTTTAAATTGTCGAATGTTAAATATCCAACGGTTTGGTTTTAGTTTTCGTAAACACATTGAGAATGTGAGTGTCCGAAGGCAGAAACTCAACATGTATAAATGTGAACATAAGTGAATAAATCATAATGGTATTGTGCTAGTTCAGATATATAGTCAAGTTTAAATGAATATATTGCCCTAATGTGAATAGATATAATTTCGATTAGATAACTACGCAATTATTACCGACATGTACTAAGATTTTAATACCAGAAATTATTTTAGGAATAAGTAATAATTGAGTAAATAATTTACGAAGAAGCGTAATTTAAGTCACTAGATTGAATAATTAATTGTCACAGGCAGTAAATGTAACCTGAAATAGTTTATAATATTTGAAATATTGTTATAAAAATTTACCAAAGCTTGTACAACATAGAGGCAACAATTTGACTGTTATTTCTCTCATGTGGTACAAACTTTGAAATTGAAAGAAAGACTTACCATTGGCTGCTGTTGGTCGAACATGCCCTGTTCCTGGCGATCCAACATGGAGTTCAGTCGCTGAGCCTGTGAAAAAATAATCAATGAAAATAAAGCAGGTCATTTTAAAATTGTACTAATAGCATAAAATATTATGCTCACGACTATATTCCCCGAAGGCGTGTGGTCTGAGACACTCTGGAAACTCAGAACATCTCCGTTTTACCGAAACTCTATCCAGTGTGACGGGTAGTGAGCCCCACTTATAATGGAAAGTGGGTACACATGTCTCAAAAGCATGCAGGTTTCCTCGCGAGGTTTTCCATTACCGAAAAGCAGTGGGGTTACAAAACGTAGATTAATCCCGAAAAACTCATTGGTACGCTTCGGCCTTGACGGGGAGGGGAGGGGGGGGGATCAAATGAAACCATATCGCCACCGGCACGACAGGCATGGTTACTCGCAACTAGACCACCACCGCTCTCACAATTACATTAAATAAACTAAAATTATCATCAAACAAGACTACAAAAAGGTCTTAATAGTTGAATAGGAAACTTACAAGATAGCTGATACACAGCTTGTGGTGTTCACAAATCGTGCACAATGATACAAGCGACAATCGCCGACTGTTTACACAAGTGACACCGTAAAACAATGGGACTTAAACGAAGCTCAAGCCTACGCAGTTACGTAACCAGCTGGAAATAAAAAAAAAAAAAAAAAAAAAAAAAAAAAAAAAAAAAAAAAAAATAACTTTCAGCCGCATGTGTTGTTAACTAAAACTTAGCCACATGTTTGTTAACAACTAGCTGAGGAATAACAAATTATTTTAAGTATTTTAGTAGGGAATGAACACCTAAAGTGTTATTTCTTAAGTCTTAGTAGCTCAACATTATTGTAGCTTTATCCCATTCCACTAGGACGACAAAAAATGTACGACTGAATTTAATAATAAATAAAAATATAAAGAGATAACATTTTTCTACACAGTATAATATTATTCAATCACACTCTGGATTGCCCTGCAGCTAGCCTGAGCCTTAGATATTATTCGGAGTCTCGACCATAAATAAAACAAGATGCAAAGTCTCATGTAAAATCTTATAACATTTTTGTCCGAATTTTCTTGTTTACCCATCAGCATCGGTAAGATGGAGCAAAACTAAGACAAAATTGCCCTTTTGCATTCGCCATTTTTCGAGTTCGAAGGCATAGTGTAAATAAAATAATAGTGATGAAGCTCTGCGGTCGCGGCGGGTCTATGCCCGCGCGGCGAGCGAGGTACGGCGGGGGAAGGGCGTACCCTAACTCATTTCGCTGTCAGGGTACGCGCGCAGGTAGCGTGGGCCCGGACGCACAACTCCCGGCCCCCGCTCGATTGGCCTGCCGCGACCGCTGAGCTTCACCACTATTAGTTCTTTACACTATGTCGAAGGTCTTGCTGAATGTATACCTGAACAAAGAGGTACTTTCTCCTGCTGGCGGCCGTGAGTGTACATAGACCACACATACCTGAACAAAGAGTGTGTTCTCCTGCTGGCGGCGGCGCAGCTCGTCGTCCTGCTGGCGCATGCGCTGGGAGAGCTCCTCCTCCTGGCGCAGGAGCTGGGCGCGCTCCGACTCGCGGCGCTCCTCGGCCGCGCGCTCCGCCATCTCCCAGCTGCGCTTCGTTCGCTCCCGGTCCTGCTCCCTCTGCCGCAGCTGCTCCCGAAGCAATTCCGTCTCGTGCTCATACCTACACAATCACAATCATTTGAGTGACCCAAACTAATTTATAGTAGCGTCCTTACGAACGCAAAGTTTGGTCACAAATAATGGGCAGAAAAAAAATTTTTAATCACCTATTTTTGTTGAATAAATTAAAAATATGGTTAAAAATAAGCGATACCTCGGTACCTGTTTTTTTCGATTAGGTACATTTTTATCAATTACATATTTCAAATTTCATGCATCACGGTCATTGTTACCTTGACATGAGATGATGACAAAAGTTGATAAAGAAAATTCAGTGTTATGTAAAGAATTGTCAAACAGTTGTATTTCGATTCTCATACGTTGAACTCAGCAGTTGAAAATGTATGGAGATACACATCTTTCTAATGCTGATTTGACTTTCAAAAATCGCACCCCTGGAGTATGATTTTTTAATGTTAAAACTGCAGTAGAAAGATGCGTATCTCTATAGTAATTTTGACATTTACAACTGCTGAGTTCAACGAATGAGTTTCGAAAATCGCACTCCAGGTAAAGGAAAGTGCATCCCAATACATTGTAAAATAAATTTTTAAGTTTTTTAAATAACTCAAGCAATTACGCATACAAAAATCTGTTATTATTTACATAAATCATCTGCATATTAAGAGCCCTACTTTAACAAATAAAGATTTAAAAAAGAATAAGGACCCTGTATAAAGTTTAATAAATGTAAGAAGATCATACTTAGCGAACTCCATCTGTGCCTCCAACTTCTCCTCTTCGGAGGCAAGCTCCTTCTTGAGCGCCTCCTCCTTCTGTCGGTGCAGCTCGTGCAGCTGCTTCCACCTTGTTCCATACTCGTGCTCGAAGCTGTTGAGCTCCGAGAAACGCGGCCCCATCTACGTGGATAATTTTATAACCATTACTAAATAATAGATACTTCAAATTGATATTTGGCTTTGAGCAACAATTATAAAACTGAAACAAAAGTTTGTCTGTACACATGGCGACAGATCAACCTACCCATAGTTGAACTCTATGATCATGGACATAAGGTTGAACTATGGGTAGGTTGATCTGTCGCCGTGCGTACATTGAAGGTACAGGGTAAAAGCACGTATTATATAAAGTTTTATTATTGAAACAAGTACATACGTCGCGGGCTCGCAGAAATTCAGGGTGCTTCTTTGGTAGATTCTTTTCAGGGTATCCATCCAGCTCATCTGGTTCTTCAAAGCTCTCCACAATCACTGGACGAAGTGATCTACAAAAATTGTTTTATTGTATATGTATATCAACTCTTAAGAATGAATTTCCAAAGGATTGGCGAATAAATACAAGACAAAGTGGAGAAGTTTGAAAGATGTCAATTTTTTTTTTCGAGTCATCCAGACTAAATATGGTTAAGTTTAAAGTGTAGGTTTAGGAAAAATTTGGTTGGTGAATAAAGGCTATTTTATTTATTTATTTTATACTCTAAGAACAGACGGGCACATCCCTAGCACTCCGCCTTAAAATATATATATATATATATATATATACGGTCGAACTGAGAAACCTCCTCCTTTTTTGAAGTCGGTTAAAAATAACTAAAATGAGCACACTTACGATGTTAAGAAGAAGCACTTTTCAGTGCAGTTCCTGATGGCAGCCAGAGCGCTGGGCTTGCGTACGTACTCCACCACGCCTTCCCCAAGAGTTTTCCCCCTCTCGTCAACCTTTACATAGGCCCTCTCAATCTTCCCGAAGATTTCGAAGGCACGGTACAGAAGCTCGTTCGACACGAAGGGCGGCAGGTTTTTGACACGCACAGCGCTGTTGTGAGGTGCAAATCTTACTCTAAGATTCCTGCCATTTCTCATTTTTCCATCCAATTCACGCTTTGCTCTCTCTGCGTTAACTCTGTAGTCCTATTTAAAAAGAAGAAAACATTAGAATATTACCAACAGTTGATTTCAGTCTGTCCCAGGCCTAATATGAATTTTTAAAGAAAATCGTTTTGAGCCTATGAAGCTGGCATTGTCACTACAGTGGACGTAGTATGATGCGAGTGGTAAGGCTATATCAAGAAAAAAAAAAAGAGCGAAGGCTATACACGCTACCATAAAGGTGAAAGAAACCTTAAAAAAAATTTTTAAATCATACCATCTTGATAAATCCAAAGTTCTTCTCTTTGTTAAGGAACAGCTCTGCACACTCTCCAAAAGCTTTGAACATGGTCAGGATCTCTTCTTCCGTGACGTCATTGGTAAGGTTACCGATGTACAATCGGCTTCTGCCGTTAAACTTCACCTCAGACTGATCAATGGGATGCAGATCTATCAGCGGTCCCATCAAATCCTTCAGTTTGTTTGCCAGCATTTGCTCCTATGGTAAAAATATTTTATTAGAAGTTAAGAGTTTTTCCACTAGTTCTCTATGTGATCGACAGATGGCGCCACCGACTTCACAAATAAAGATCAAAATATGTTTCTATAAATAATAACAAGGGAAAAGATAACCATAAAGATACCAATGCATCTTTTAATAGAATATTCCATTAAGAATCATTTTAATCGAAAATTTTAAGCTGTTTATGTTAGATTTGGCTGTATGGGCTCGATCTAAGGAAGATTGGAAGATTTAGCACACTTCTCTATGGAGCAATTTGTGTTTGAACATGCCATCTGCTGAGTTTTTAAGGAAATAAATTTGAAAAGGAAAGAGAACCGCTCATTGGAATGTCAGAAAAAAATATTTAACATAATATTACCTCTCTCTGTGCTGGTTTCTGGCCATCCATTGGTGGTCCCCTGTTGTTATTACGTTGTTGGTTCCGGGGTGGTCCTCCAAATCCGCTCTGACTTCCAGGGCCACCCTGTCTGTCATGACCACCTTGGCCTCCGTGACCACCTTGGTTTCCAAAACCACCTTGGCCTCCATGACCACCTTGGCCTCCATGACTACCTTGGCTCCCAAGACTTTGGCGGTCTGGGCCACCTTGTCCACCGAAGCCCCCCTGACCACCTTGTCCTCCCGTGCCTCCTTGTTTAGGGCCTTGGAACTTGTTCCCTTGACCAAAGTTTCCACCTGGCTTGTTGGGTGGTCCACCACCCTGGCTCCAGCCACCTCCACCTCCCTGCTTATTGCCACCTCCAAAGCTTCCATTCATATTCTAAACAAAACATTAAATGTCAATTCTATGTAGGTAATAATTCAATAATTATGCTGGATGAATTACCCTAAAACAAGATACATAATAAAAGTGTTATATACCTTTTGCTGCTGATTCTGAGTGTTGCCATGCCCCTGATTTTGCTGCTTCTGTTCTACTGGCTTGTTGTCAACCTTATCCTGGGACTCTGGCTTGGCCGGTGTGTTTGGCACCAGCTTTGCAGGTACATTCTGCACTGGCTTCGCAGGCTGCTGGGCCGGCTGTACCGGGTTCTCTGGCTTCGGCTGCTGGACCGGTTTCTGTTGCTGCTGCACTGGTTTTTGTGGAGTTGGTGTTGGCTGGGCCTGTGGGGGTGTCTGTTGGGGCTTGTCTGCAGGCTTCGGCTGATTTTGATTTTGTGGCTGAAATTGTTATTTTCTATGTGTAAGTAATTACTGGCTCCCGGCTCACACAAGCCTTAGCATTGAAATGGCAATGGTACAACTGGGTTTGAAATAATCAAGATTATTATTTTGTTGGAAAATTATCCAAGCTAATTCTTAGTTTTGAGTAAAATTTTTAACTAATATTTCTAAAATTGCTGTTTGCTTTAATGCACTTGTATCCAGACCAAACAACGCCAAGTAATCAGCATTTTCATTTCCTATCACAATGAATAGAAAAATAATCAGGGTTCGAAAGGATAATTTGATAATCATAGGTTTGTACTTATCTTGATAATTATAAAATTAATTAAAAAAGAAAAAGCTGATCACAATTTGAAAAAAGGAAGCTTACAAACACGAAATGGATTTTCTCACTGTTTTCTGCTATTTTTGTTTTTCTCAATAATTTGTTATTCATTGTAATACGAAACGAAAACACTGAAGACTAGGTGCTGGTTGGTCTGAATATGAGTGCATTAAAGCAAAAATTGCAATTTTAGATTTTTGAGCAGCGTATATCCGATAATCTGGGAGGGGTACCCCCTGGTACCACCCCCCCCCCCCCCGCGGAGAGGCATAGTTACTGAGATATAATTAAAAAATGTGTAAAATCTAACCTAAAATTACTATTGGGACAGGAATTTTAGGGTTTTGGAAGGGGAGGGGGAGGGGCAGTGGGAGTGGGTGGTGGAGGGGGTGGGAGGCGGAGTGGGTGGGGGAGTGGGAGAGGGAGTGGAGGCAGAGGCGGCTCGTGACAAAATTGTACGGGTGTTCACTTGAAATAAAAGAAGGTCAAGTTCAGACCGTGGCGGTCCCTTTGCCTTCAATTCAAGCCGAATTTATAACGTTTTTTCACACTTTTTAATGAACGCCACATTATAATTGTCCATTTTAACACTCACAAGTTATAACTGATAAGTACAAGCTATTTCAACACGTATTAAATGATTATTAATTTTCTAATTAATTTAATTAGAAAATACCCGAATTTGCATTCGCGCGCATGCATTTGACTTTGTTTATATAGGAGTGGCAACGTCGCGCGCTGTTGTCGTGAGCGCTAAACCGGCAACGTCGCGTGAGCGGCGCTCCGAATTTAGCTAATTTTTCATAGAAAATCTTTTGTTTCACGCGCAGGACTCTGGCGAAATTTCTCTTTCACTCCTATTGGATTTTGTATTAGGCAATGTACTGAATTTTGTTTCATTGGAGCGCAATCGCGAGCGCTCCGCCACAGAAAAAAAATTTCTGTGGCTCCGCTTCGCGCGTTACCTATGAAATAATACAGTACTAGTGTAGGGGGTGATGGGTATAAATTATATCTCTAGAGCTACAAAGTAATATTGATAATGAAATTAAGGAGTATAATTTTATTATAATTATTTATGGGAGTGCACTGCACCAGCGCTCTTTAGGGCGAGCCGCCTCTGAGTGGAGGGGGGAGGGGAAGGGTGACGTGGGAGGGTGGAGTGGAATGGTGGAGGGGAAGGGTGGAGTGGAGCGGTGCTGATGTCATACCTAAAAATAGAAAGACTCATTGTTGCAAGTCGAAATGCATTTGCTCCGCTCCGCTATGCTTCGCTCCGCACTTATTTATTGCACCCCTTACTTCTGTCAAAAAGGGGCCGGGCCTCCGCCGCTTCGCTACGGCCCGGTGCCAATGCCAGTACAGAAAGGTTTTTTGGAGCATTCGAAATAAAACACGAACCCCCCCCCTTCCCCAAAAATTCCTGTCCTAATAGTAACTTTAGGTTAGATTTTACACATTTTTAAATTAATATATCTCAGTAGCTATGCATCTCCGCGGGGGGGAGTGGTACCAGGGGGTACCCCTCCTCCCCCTCTTCCTCCCCCCCAACTCCCACCCCCAACTCCTGCGCTCCGATTGTAAAGCCAACCCCTTCCAGCTCTCTGTCAACATATTTATTCTCTGCTCATATGTATAAAAGTAGGTATTATTCATATTGATTATTGATCTGATAGCGCGCGTCCCTCGATGTGCCATTCTAAGGTAGATAAAACCTAACTGTATGTTTTGAGAATTTGAGAGGTAACTGTACTCTGTGACTAAGCAAGTGGTAGGTGCTAATGACCTACTTTGGCACTATCAATTACCTTAGGATTTTTAAATTACACCTTATGTTATTAGGACAAAGATAGTAGGCAAATGTGAGGCAATTGCCGATTGTGAGCAATTGCTGATTGTACGAAGTTTAGAAAGGCTGAGGTTCGAATTACTATGCCAAGCATAATGCGTAGTCAAGATGGCCGTCGGAATAAATTACCACGGGAATTTGCGCAATTTGTATAGAAGATTATATTGACTGTATTACATTATAACTAAAGTGTGTAAGTATAAAATAGCAAATAAACGTCCGATATGTACGCACTTACCTCATTATTAGGTCGTTGACCTCCTTGATTCTGATTTCTCTGGTTCTGATTATTATGCTCAAATCTGGAATTGCGGAAGGGCGGGCCACCTCCGCCGCCAGGGCCTCCCCTGCCACGACGGTTTTGTCTTTGGGGCTGCGGTGGCCCTCCGTAACCACGTCCAAATTGATTCATCGCGTGCATTTGCATGCTCTAGAACAAAGCGAAGGGAAAGTTTAGCTTTGGCTCTCAAAAATCACGCAATATGAAACCGCAAAAAACTATCTTATGAATCGGCTTTTATTTTCAGTTTTACCTTTATTGTAACTCTAAAGTAATGATTTGCGTCACAGGACAAAAACTGAACAGTTTTTCACTCGTAATCACGCACGCACAATTCAACTCACAAATCGAAGTTGACTAATCAAAATGGCGGCGCGCGGCAAGTGAGCAAGTGTTGCCGCTGACTATCTTTCGAGTTGCCGTAAAAAAGAGAAAAAATTGCCGTTTTGGTTATGTTTTTCGAGCGTATGTCTGTTTCAATAAAATGTCCGTAAATTTCACTAGATTATTAAAAATATATGTAATTACGTTTTTAAACTTTGACTACCTTCATTTAGATTTTAACTCTTTTTATTCAGAGGAATCTCTATAAGTAATTAACAAATATTTAAGTTCAATGTACTATCAGTTTAAAATAACAATGTGCATGACCTTGAAGGGCCGTTCGATAACTTCACTCAGTTGTAAAGGAATATAGACTCTATGTAAAGGAAATAATCATTTGAATGACTCGAGTGAAGTTCGTGTGATTGAGTGACGTCACATTTGCAGGCGAGGTCATGCACATTGTTATTTTAAACTGATAGTACCTATTAACAGATATTTTATATTCAATATTCTAGGTTTGAAAAAATGGCTAAAGTAGCTAGATTTTTTGGTTTGATTTTTTAATTTTGGTACATTTCTAAGCTCATATTGGCTCCTAAATATTATACCGAAAAAAAAATTCTTATATTAATTTTATTAGTCCCAGTTCAAACCGTAAAATGACTGGGCTAAAAGCAGTTGAAATTATAAAACGGTGGCGTAAATCGTTGAAAATCCGCTAGATCTAGACACAAAGTAATAAAAACGGCCACACTGCCGACGCGTCAAATGAATTTAATGAATGAATGGAATGGCACGGGAATGAACAAATTGAACGGAAATGACTCACCATGCTACCAGACTACCAACATAATTTCCGTATCCGTTTCTGAAATTAAAAATGTTGCGGTGTAATATAAACCTTCTTTTTGAAAAAGAAAAGTAAAAAAAGTCTTGAATCTATGGATTTATGAATAGCTCACTCGTTCCGTTCTTTCATTTCATTCGTTCAATCTATGAGGTTAGGTATGTTTTGAATTGAATTCGAGAAAGTAAATAATTTATTTGTTTTTGTGCTTTTAACTCAAATGGAGACAAATAAAGACGAAGACGTTGAAAATGAGACCCACGATATTGAAATCAAGTATCCACTGCTGCCCTTTGAAAAACAAATCTTTATAGATGTGTTTGAGAAAGATGCGCTTCTTATTATGGCTAAGTATGTATTTAATTTATCTTTACAAGTACCTACTACTGCATAATATAATAAAACAATGAATGTTTTAACTTTGGACAGCACTGAATATAATTAAAGAATAAATATGGGTAGTTAAACTATACGTACTTAAAAACCATTGTACCTACCCACCCAGTTTTTACAAGCATTTAGCTTGTTTTATTCAATAACAGTCATCATCATCAGCCTATTATACATCCCACTGCAGGGCACAGGCCTACCCTCAAGGAGGCGCCTGGGCGTTAGTCCACCCCACATGCCCAATGCGGAACACACATCGGAATTTCTTCTTCAGCGTATAAAGGTTTCCTCTCGATGTTTTCCTTCACTGTTTGAGACCAGTCGGTACTAAGTTAGAATAACTCATTGGTACATGACATTATATCAACCGTGCGGATTCGAACCTGGACCTCAAGATTGAGTTTCCGTAGCTCTCCGTAACGCACCACCGACACTCTATAATACCAAGTACTTACAATAAATTAACAAATTTTTGACATCGTTTTTAAATTTTTATCCATGAAGCTAGAGGAAAACATAGTTTACCATGTCTTTCAACAAAAATACCAGTCCGCAGTAATGTCTCTCCTTGCTTGACCTATGATTAAATAGCCCAGTCAATTTACGAGGCTTTGTTAGGAGGGGTGGGACATAATTTTGTATGGGACTTTTAATCTCTAACCGGCACGTGACAAAAAGACTATCTAGTCTCAAATGTTGATTGTTTTTACAGAGGTATTGGCTACAATAATATTATATCAAATTTGCTCTGGGTTTACAAAGACCCAAGTAATTTAGTGTTGATATTGAACAGTAGCGATCATGAAGAGAAGTATTTTACTGAAAAATTCAATCTTGTGGCTCTGCCCACGCTTGGATCTGAAAGGTAACTTTGAAATTAGTTTAAAAGGATGCTAATGATATCAATTTCACCCTGTATACATCCAACTTAATATGCTAACAGTTTTTGATGTGATAAATGATCAGATCATCAAACTGAACAACTTTTTCTATGGGACCAATGTCATACAAAACTGCAATTCTACTTGAAATCAAATGTATGGAACTGCTGTTTTTCGTCTGATTATCCCCTCTATAAACTGTCAGCATCAGGGTTCGAAATTATCAAGATAATTATTTTCTTTGATAATTATCATTATAATTATCAGATAATTATCGGATAATTATCAGATAATTATCGGATAATTATCCAAGCTTATTATCCGAGCTGATTCTTAGTTTTGAATAAAATTCCTAACAAAAAAATCTAGAATTGCTCTTTTTGTTTTAATACACTTGTATCCAAACCAACCAGCTCACAGTCTTCGGCATTTTCGTTTCGTATCACAAAGAATAACAAATAATTGAGAAAAAATACAGAAAACAGTGAGAAAAATAATTTCGTGATTGTGAGCTGCTTTTTTCGCGAAACGTGATCGGATCATGATCGGATACACATGTCGTGACATTGCTGGCGCAAGCTTTTTGTTTTATCAATAATTTTTTAATTATCAAGATAATTATCAACATATAATTATCAAGATAATTATCATGATAATTATCAATGATAATTATCACTTCGTACCCTGGTCAGCATACTAAGAAGGACCCTATACATTGTAGAAAGATATTATCTACACTTATGCTGTGACACAAACACCTATTTAAAGGGTGTCAAAATTCAAATTCAAATTATCTGTAACTATTTCTTTTTCAGGGAGAAGGCATATCTAGAAGGTGGAATTTACTTTGTTTCAACTCGGATCTTAGTAGTGGATTTGTTGAAGAACCGAGTGCCAATTGCTCATATTACGGGCATAATCATGCTGAGAGCGCATACGGTGCTCGAGTCCTGCCAAGAAGCTTTTGCACTCAGATTATATAGGCAAAAAAATAAGGTATAACATCCTAACTAACATGGTCAAATTGTAGTAATCTGGTCGCAACATTTAGCACTCGCTAAATTTAGTAAACAGCAGTGATTTAATTTAGTTAGCAACAGTGGCAAAACTACCCTGCATGACATCGACCCTTTGAGCCTTAGACAATTTATATTGGGACTCGCCTTGCGGTAGCATTTACACAGACAGCCTATAATAGCGAAACAATAATTTTGAACATTGAACGTTTTGGGGTTCACACGAGACTACTTTTCATGATTTTTAACAATCAAAATTCGGATTTTATGTTACCTCGCCCCCCGCAAAAAGTGGCAGAAATGTTTCGTAGGAGAATGACACGCGTAACTCATCCTTGTATAAATTGTCTGGCTTATAAATAAGGCCTCAATTTGAAATAACATTTTTAAGTCATGCATCCTGTTTGCTACACTCCAATGCATGTCTGAGAGAATAAAGCAGATGCTTTCTAAAATATGTAAGTGCATATAAATTAATCCTAACCTAACCACTAATTTGTTTCAGACTGGCTTTGTGAAAGCATTTTCCAATTCACCCATGTCTTTTACATTTGGATACAATCATGTAGAAAAAGTCATGAGAGCTCTTTTTGTGACTGAATTATTCTTGTGGCCAAGGTTAGTCACCCATGTTAAGATTATATTTTATTGAACAACCCAATAAGGCGCTACGCAGCCGATGGGCATTTTATAATCGCCCGCAGGAACGATGGAAATCTAACTATGTGTAACGCACACATCTTTAGAACTTCCACACTGAGCTGGTGTCATCGCGGCGGGTGCCCGCGGCCAAAATGTCCACCGTCTGTATAGCACCTTAGCCTTAGAGCGTCGCTGGGACCTTTAGGAGAGATATGAACACTTAATCATGAAGGCAGGTTTACACACTGACAAGTTTGTAGCGACAAAATAAAAAATAAACACCGTAAAAACACTTTCCACACCAATATGTTTATACGACACTTTTTTATTTACCTTGAAATTTTAGCAAAATTGTAAATCTGCCTTGATGGTTGATGGCCGGGTTCTAATTCGAACCACACGACATGCCCATGTTCCTATGAGGCTTAACTTATATACGTAAAACGACTGTTCTCAAACGGTAAAAGAAACCATCGCGAGGAAACCTGCATATTCTGAAGACGAAATTCATCTGTTTTTTTTACTATCACCAAACCTGCTAAAACCGTCATCAAATACCGAGAAAACCACTTTTAAAGATTATTTTTACACAATCATTTATTTCATAACTGGCCTTCCTTTTCATTTACGCAATTTAGAGTTATACCCAGGTTACCACGCATTTCCCTTCTTGATTTTATCTAAACGTAATAAATTCTCTTTTATCCCGTTTACAGGTTCCACGGGACTATAATAAAAAGCCTGAAGAGCCGGCAGGCGCAGGTGGTGGAGCTGCGCGTGTCGCTGTCCACCAACACGGTCCACATCCAGACCTGCCTGCTCGACATAATGAACGACACCGTCAAACAACTGAAGAGCATCAACAGGACGCTTGATATGCAGGTAAAAAATGTCAGTTTTTATTATTATTAAGGATGGGTTTGCTCTTGACCTCAATCCAGTCCTCAGGACGAAGATGGGGTCGAAGATGTAGCGAGCTTACCCAGAAGAAGCCTATTCACTCGTACTTTAAAGGAATTCGGGTTGTAAGCGCTCGGAGGCAGGGCATTCCACTCCTTGGCTGTGCGCATTATAAAAGAATCTGAATGCCGCTTGGTGCGGATATGTGGGATGTCAACCAGAAAGGGATGATATCCCGCGGTGCGTCTGGAAGTCCGATAGTAGAAAGGGGAAGGCGGGATGAGCTCATGTAGCTCTTGGGCACGCTCACCGAAGTACAATCTGTAGAAGACCTACAAGCAGGCTACTCTGCGGCGGTGGGCTAGGCTATGAAGCTTGGTCTCCACCAGTTTATTGTCGCCAATGAGCCTCCTGGCTCTGCGTTCGATCGACACACACACGCACGCACGTTCGGCGTACGCCTCGTAGCACGCAGACACTGACAATATCTCCGCGTCGCCCCGTCTGGCGCTGCCTTAGATATCGTCGTACGTACTGGCGAGCACACATACAAGCCGCGTTTGGTACCATTGTATGAAGATGGATTACTGTCTTATACTGTGACAGTGACACCGATCTCCAAGTCTATAGAATGGTCTCACGATGGTACTACTACAGAAACAACATGGCGTCGACACCCGCGCCGTGTCCGCACGCTCGCGCCTGCTGTAGGTGCTTCTTGCTCAGCTCTAAAATCATAGTCTGCCCAGAAAGTGCTGGTGCTGGGTGAAGTGCATCTTTTTGTATGGAGCATAATTTATTTAAGTAAATTTTTCAAGGCCAGTATTTTGCTACATGACTAGCATGTTTTTTTACCATTACCGGCAGCGCAACACCGCTTTCACACCTGAGGTTCGACCCGTCTATTTAACCCCACTTTACTCCTGCCGACCTGGGTTCGGAATCTATTTATACTCCTCGAAATTAGCCTGGGCAGCTCCAATCCTGGTGGGAGGTCCACAAGAGGGCCAGCTGGGTCAGGAGGTGTGGTTCTTTCACGCCAGAGACCGCGTCCAGCTTGAAGAAGAAATTGGAGTGGCTGTTCTGAATATATTATCTAATCTGTGACCACACTTGAAGCTGGGATCCAAAGTCCAAAGGTTGGACCAGCGCTCGTTTGTTTCGCAAGTAGCATGTCTAGTTTGAACAAATGGTTTTATTTACTAATAATCTAGTTTGTTCCATAGGAAATAACAACAGAGAATTGTCTAACAAAGAAGTTCCACAAAATTCTTCAATCCCAACTAGACTGTGTTTGGCACCAGTTGAGTACGAGGACCAAAGAGTACATCCAGGATCTCAAAGTGTTGAGGAGTATGATTACGTAAGTTTTTACTCTACTGCTGCGTACCATAGGATCAGAAAATATGTAGTGCTATTGCGGCCTAAATAATAATGTACCTACACAGTTATAAAACTGTAAAAGCACAGTATAACAGTAAAAGTCTGTGTTTGTACCTGGCATCACGCAAAAACTACATGCCAACCGTCTGTGCAGCGCCTAACTGTTCATTTTATAATTCCAGCAACCTAATCCATGACGATGCGGTGTCATTCTATGCTTTAGTAAGCAAATACCGAACACCTGAATACGCTAAAATAAATTCTGGTTGGATCCTGTTGGATTCTGCTGAGCAACTGTTTCGGTTGGCCAGAGGAAGGGTTTATAACCACAAGAGCGGTATGTAATCATTGTGGCTCCATTGTAATGTCGATGATTTTGCTAAATTCCAGTCTTCTTATCATGTGAGCAGAGCTCTGGTGTCAGAGTTTTTTCAGACCGCTTTACGGCCTCTGACGTGGTTTAAATTCCAGTATAAATAGCAAATGTGCTTGATGATAAATATTTGGTGATCTCAAGATAGTTCTATATATAATAACATTAATAACACACTTGAGCCACCAAAAAATGGTGGAGCCTCGTGGCAAGCCGGAGAGCAGGCACCGGAAGCGCGACGGCCCAGTAACAGTCTTGCAACGCGACTTTCTGCCGCTGCGCTGGCTTAACTGCTGAAGTTACTAAAAATTATCTGACAGCGGGTTGACCATCTGGTGTCAGATATTTTTAAGCCACCCCGTCATCTTTATTATTTTAGAATTCGACCCGGAACCGTCTGCAAAATGGAAATGCCTCAATGAACTACTGTTAGACGAAATACCAGAAGAGGTGAAAAAGAATAAAAACGGGTCGTTGAAAAACACAAAAATATTAATACTGTGTCAAGATAACAGAACATGTAGCCAGCTCAATCACTACCTCACTATGGGAGCAAACAAATATTTGTTTTACACTGCCTTTAGAAAAGAACTAACTATAAACAAAGTATCGTCTAAGTATAAAAGTCTAAAGCACACAATACCTTCTGAAAGTGACACTAATAAAAAGGAATCAAAAGAAACAAATGAGAGTAAAAGTGAACTGGATAACGAAGAGGATGAATGCAACATTGATGAGGAAAATAAGTCTAATTATGTACTGACTCTGACGCAGGTCGCCACTCAGAGTAACGTGAAAAAGGACTCGGATGAAAGCATGTTTGAACCCATTTCCCAGGTAATAGTAATTCTTATATGGTTGGTTCTCTTTTGTTAGAGTTGGCTCACAAAAACAGTGTCAAAATCGGACCGATTTCAAAGAAATAAAAGCTAAATGTTTATTCATACTGATCCCTATGCTTTTGTGAAAATCCCATCTAAAACGGTTTTGTAGAAAAATTCAAACAGACAAAATTCTAAAAATTTGTCCTTCTATTACAGTACCCGTTATAAAACTTGCATGTTTACCAGCCTTCATTATGCATATTATTCAGTATGCAGTGTATGGAATAGGTTTTTTTTTTTTCGCGATTTACATGTTGGTCCCATAGAGAAGGTTTTCAGTTTCATGGTCCGATCATCCATTTAAAAAACCGTATGCATATTATTAAGAAAGACCCTGTCTGTAAGTTAAGTTAATATTAAGGAAATGTTTGTTACAGCTCGACAATTTAGATATAACTCAAATAGAAGCTGAAAAGCCAATAATATACATACAAACCTTTAAAGAAAACGGCAACCACTTTTCTCTGGAAAAAACATTAGAGTTACTACGGCCAGAGTACATAATATTGTACCACAGTGACATGTCAGCAGTGAGACAAGTTGAGCTGTTTGAATGCAGGAAGAAGCCTGAGGAACCACCGACTAATGTGTATTTTATGATCTATGATAAAACTGTGGAAGAGCAGGCCTATCTCACGTCTTTGAAGAGAGAAAAGCAGGCGTTCGAGCTACTTATTCAGACAAAGTGTGTAAGTTTATGAAGGTATCTTCTCAATCTGTAACTCTAACCAATATAAGAAAGAGTATCTAGTACTACATACCGTACGGACACTCCCTGCCCTCACCCCTCTTTCTGGGGAGATTTTAGGGGAGCCGAGCAAGAAGCATATACAGGAGGCGCAAGCGTGTAAGCGGGAAGGCACGTATAGTAAAATCATCTTGTGTCGCGAGTGCCGGTCCTGTACCAAAAGTCTATCTTTGTCATGTCATAGAATCATTAGAATCCATCCATCATCCATCACAGTCCTCGATCAGTCCATCTTCGGACATGGGTCTCTATGTTTCTCCAAGACGTTCTGTCCCTTGCCATCTGCCTCCAGTTGGGACCCGCGTGTCGCCTAATATCATTGACCCATCTTTCTGGTGGCCAGCTTCTACCCCGCGTGGTCATAGAAGTAGTGGTGCAAATCTTTGACCGATTGGCCGAGATCAGGCGAGACAGGGGTTAAGCGACCATCCTCAGGATATTCTGCCCTGACATGTTTACCTTGCTACCCTGATCTCCTTGAATTATGCAGAAATGCATGCTTTCTTACAATAATGCTTCATTTTGTGCGGGAAGATCTGGATTTTATTGGCATAATCAAATTAAAGATTGAGAAAGTCGGGCGGCGAGCGGGATTCGAACCCACGATCTGCCTTTCCGGGGCATGCTCCTCTCCAACAGAGCTGTCGGCGCCCCGCAGGCCACGACGAAATTGACGAATCGACTTGTGAGTCAGTAGTTTGAATGAACTCTGGTAGATGGCACTGCCGTCCCTTAAAGACGATATAGATTGAAAATTTCGTCATGGCCTGCGGGGCGCCGACAGCTCTGTTGGACAGGAGCATGCCCCGGAAAGGCAGGTCGTGGGTTCGAATCCCGCTCGCCGCCCGACTTTTTCAATCTTTAATTTGATTAAGCTAACATGGCATACATGTAAAATCAATAAATTCGATTTATTGGCAAAGACCAGAAAAGATGGAAAAATATGATAAATTAGGCTAGACGTTAAATTCTGAAGACTTTTTCAACTAACAACCAAACCTTTATGCCTCTACATTATACACCAATACATTTTTATGAGACTAAAAGACGCTTTCATTTTTCTATTAAATAAATTAAAAGTATGTGCACGTATATGCTACGCTTTTTCAAAGCATTCCTCATACTTTCAAGGTGATGGTGGTGCCATCGTATCAAGACGGTAAAACGGAAGAATTCTTCAGTTTGAATGAGGAGGAAGCGGCAGAAACTGTTGACACGAGGAAAGCAGGTATTTACTACTCTTTTATTTTACAAACTATCTTTCATCTTCTTTAACTTTAAAAATATACAAAGACACGATCTTCCTTTCCATCTAGTCTATAGACTACATACAGTCTAGTGTATAGAATTTAAGATTATTTTTAATAGCTTACCATACGCATGACTTACACTCAGTTGCAGAAACGCTCATTAGTGTAAATCCTCCATTAAATCTCTTGCTAGCTTTTATTCCCAGTTGTCGCCACCGCCTCCATCGCCACTGGCGACAAATGGGACAAAAAGTTCCAGTTGTCACCACTGGTGACAAAGCAGTGGTGATGACTGGGACTTTTTTTCCCATTCGTCGCCAGTGGCGACAACTGGGAATAAAAAGTCTCAATTGTCGCCACTGGCGACGTATGGGACAAAATTTTTCCACTTGTTACCACCGCTATTAAATTAAATAAAAACGCGTATTTGTTTTTTTTTTATTATTGGTTCAAAATATTACGGCAGTAGAGACAATTGTGAATAAATGAATAATATTATTATAATTATCGTAAATCAGTCATTATTGTACAATATACAATAATTTTTAATCACAATGATATGTAAATAAGAAAGCAGTATTTAAAAATGAACAGAATTATTTTTCTATTTGTGTGTATTTGAAAATGACAATAATCTACAATACCTACTAAAGGGTGTAAAATTAAATGGGACAGGGGTGCTTCAGACCATCAAACTGAACAACTTTTACTTTGGGACTAACACTGAAATCGCGATTTTTTTCGCTATTTCGGTATTGGTCCCATACAGAAAGTTGTTCAGTTTGATGGTCTGTAGCACCCAAGTAAGTGTCCCATTTAATTTTAAACCCTGTATATTGTTCAGAAGAATACATAGACACAAATATAGTAAAACCCTAATAACTTCTAAACTAAAAGCATTTTGTTTACTAAATGACTTCTAATTGTTTAATTACCTGTATTTAAACAAATCAAAGTCATTTAGTACCTAAACAAAATGCTTTTTTAGGAATTATTTGTGTTTTGTACTCCGGGTAGGCAAAAAGACAGTGAAACCATAATAATTTCTGAACTAAGAGAGTTAACCGAAAATTTACCTGGAATTGATTACCTACTGGTGAAGTAGTTTGAACTCTTTGTTTAAAATTTTTGAATAGAAACAAAATCGCAACTGACTTTAACAAAAAAGGTAATAAAACACGTGCGCAAAAAGAATAGGCAGCGGAAAATAAAATTTCCCGCTAGAATTAATACTAGTCGAAAATTTTCAGTGGAATTTATTTGGCTATGCTGCTATTTAGGTAAAAACAAAATTATTAATAGTGAAATATCGATGATTCAGAGGCTATTTTTGCATAATATGGGTAAGAATCCAGTAAATAGATATGTAGGTATATGAAAATTATATTATGTACCTATATTTATCTTCACATACTGAAATATTAACTACAAATCAATAGGTATATAATAATACATAGACTAGTTTTCTTGTTTTACTGCAAATAAACAAAAAAAAACTATCTGTTACGAAACTTTGTTAAATATTTTACGGTGATGGTAACAAGTGGGAAATATTTTCCCATGCGTCGCCAGTGGTGACAATCGAGACTTTTTATTCCCATTTGTCACCTGTGGTGACAAATCAGTGGTGATGACTGGGACTTTTATTCCCATTTGTCACCAGTGGCGATGGAGGCGGTGGCGACAACTGAGAATACACGGCTTTTCCTACATCAACAAGAAAAGATATTTAATTGAGGATTAACTTTAATGAGCGTTTCTGCAACTGAGCGTTAATCCCATTTGGAGAAAGAAAAATAAGAAAAATTATTTATTTGGATCTCCGACACACATACAATCTTACATCATGGTTACATTTTAGTAAAATTGTCAAAACATTATTTAATTAATAAAGAGACTGTTTGTGCGCCGCAGTGGCAAAAAGGTCCCAACTCAGCAAAATGCTCGGCTCGGAAGCCGAACTCTGAATTTATGTCGGAGAACGAATGTTCCCGGCGAGTCCCATCCTATAAATACAAAAGGATAAAGTAAAATATTTTCTTTTTGGTGTATTTTATTTTACGTTACAGGTGGCCAAAACCAAAACACAGAAAAACCTGTAGTGATAGTTGATATGAGAGAATTTCGTTCAGATTTACCGTCATTACTTCACAAAAAGGGAATCAATATTGAACCTGTCACTATTGCTGTAAGTATGATCTATCTTTAACACGCACATGCACACAAGTTTATAACATAAGTACAATTATTTATTTATGAAGCTACGCCCATAGTAGCAAGAGAAATTTTAATTGTGCCAGTTAGGCCGACAGCGAAAAAACAAAAATGTTTCTATTAAGGCGTGACTCCTGCGATTGTTTTTAAGCGACATTAGACAAAAACACAAATGGGCGTGGACATACATAACTAGGGTGAGGGTGGTTTGGTTGCTACACTTTTGAAATGTGTCTCGAGCGGTAGTTGTCAAAAGTGTAGCAAAACCCCATTTTCCATCACCGACGGAAAACATCAAATATGTGTAGTTGTGTGTGGCCACGCCCATTTGTATCGTGTTTTTGTCTATTTTAATGTCTGTTAAAAAAAAACAATCGCAGGAGTCACGCCTTAAGAAACATAATCAACTTTATCGTCTTCGAAATAAAATTTTTTTTTAGTTGCACATACCTTATTTTACGGTTTAATCACGGTATACCCTCGTCACTCTAGAACGGTCTCAAGATGCTTGAGTAGTACTGCTACAGAAGCAATATGGCGTCGGCACACGCGCCGTACAGTCCACGCTCGAATCTTATGTATGTGCTTCTTGCTCGGTTCCTCTAAAATTACTTCTAAAGTGTGGTGTGAGATGCACATCTGAATTTAGGGAGTGGCTATTTTGTATGTAAAAACGATTATCTATTCTGTAATCATGGTTAAATTGCCTCTATTAACTAATTACCTCCAATTAAAAATAATTGCAGCTTGTAAAGCCTGACCAGGAAAAAAAACCTGCTGTGGAGGCGCTACAATCGACTATAGCCTGTAATCACAATGTTTCAAGTACAAAAATTAGTTTCAATGATTTTCCGCAACATAGCGAGGTTTTTTATTTTCCTGGTATATACGTTCGTCGGTATACCTTCAGGAAACTACCAGAGAATCGCGGGGAAGAAAACACATCTATTCAATACAAGGTTTATTGCCTGACGGAGCATCTGACAGGGCAAACAAAAGAAGTTACAAATTATCTTCATAAAATACATGACACCCTCACTCTTAATTAATGCTAGCTTAACTTAGTCACAACATCAGTCAAATTCGAACCCATATTTAACCGGAGGCCGGAGTTGACCTCTAGGTCTTAGGCTATACCCAGACGGGTTCACCGGTGGAACACCACTAGGGCCAGGCTGTGCTGATCCCTCCTCAACAGGCCTCGGCGGCGATGACTCATCGAACTGCGGGGACCCCAAACTGCTCGAGTCGAACCACCTATACTTAATTTGATCGACATGCCTGTTAACGGGTGGACCGTCTTCCCTTCTTACTATGTAATTACGTGCCCCTAACGGCGACTCAATCATCCCCTTGCACCATTTCCTACCCTTCGTGAAATCCCTAACTAACACGGGCTCCCCCACTTTGAATTCCCTATTTGTCCCCCCTGCGTGGTCAACCATTTTCTTCTGCGCCTTTAACACTCTCTCTTCAATTTCCCTACTCCCCTTCAACAAATCTAGGCGACACCGCAGATTGCGGCGTTGCAGCAACATCGCTGGCGAGACCCCCGTCGTGCTATGCTCGACATTTCTATAAGCTAACAAATATGTCTGCAACGTTGGTTCCAAATCTGTTCCAGAGTGTAAAGCCTTTTTAACGGCTCGTTTGCATAGCTTGACCGCTCCTTCTGCTGCTCCGTTTGACGACGGATGGTACGGAGCGGAGAAGGTTACTTTAATGCCATTTTTGTGCATGAATTCCATGTACTCCTGGCTAGTAAACGGTGGACCGTTATCCGATGCTATTTCCCTGGGCAACCCAAAACGGGCGAACGTTTCCCTGAGTACCGCGATGACGGCTGATGCAGTAGTCTTATTCATTAGGAAAACTTCTAACCATTTTGATGACGAGTCGATTACCACTAAGAAGGTCTTGCCGTGAAAAGGCCCTAAGAAATCCACATGCAACCTTGACCAAGGCTCCGCGGAAAAGAACCAGGGTTTCGGCGGCACTCGGGCCGGCGCTGAGCTTACTGCAGAACATGCCGTACACTGTTTGCATGTGCGTTCGATGTCCGCATCGATACCCGGCCACCACACGTAACTACGCGCCACGCTTTTCATCTTTACAATCCCCAAATGACCGGTGTGCAATTCCTGTAACAAGGTGGCCTTCAATATTTCTGGTATAACCAGTCGGTAGCCCCACATAATGCAACCCATATCTAAATACAATTCATTTCGCCTTGCAAAATAAGGCATTAAATTTGTGTCACTACAATTATGCGGCCACCCTGATTGTAAAAATAGCACGACGCGCTTTAAGGTCCCATCCGCCTCTGTCTGTTTCCGCACATCGCCCCTAGCAACTGGAAGGAATCCCTGCACAAAGTTAATATACGTCGTCTCATTAGTCTCCCTGCTGGTGCTTTCCAATGGCAGCCGCGATAACGCATCTGCTACATTGCTCTCGCTAGGTACATACTGTATCTCATAATCGTACCCGGACAATAGTACTGCCCAACGTTGCAGCCTACTCGCGGCCATGACTGGGATACCTACCTTGTCTCCGAAAATGGTCACCAAAGGCTTATGGTCTGTCCGTAACGTAAAGCTCCTACCAAAAAGATACTGGTGAAATTTCCGCACTCCAAAAATGATTGAGAGGGCCTCCCGTTCTATCTGTGAATATGCCTTTTCACTATCTTTAAGGGTCCGTGACGCATAGGCTATTGGCCTTTCCCCGTCTCCTGTCATGTGTGAGATCACCGCGCCTATACCCACACTGCTAGCATCTGTGGTCAAAATTAGGGGTAAGTCGAGTGAGTAATGTGCCAACACTTCACTCGAAACTAACCTGTCCTTGACCAAGTTAAAGGCTCCTTCACATTGGTCGTCCCAGCAAAATTTAACATCCTTTTTCAACAAGTTGTATAAGGGTGCTAAAACCGCACTTATATTCCTTACAAATTTGGCGTAATACATGACCAACCCAAGAAACGAACGTACTTCCGAAATGTTCCCTGGCCTCGGTGCCTCCTTGATTGCTTTAATTTTGTCGGGAGACGTGTGCACGCCCTTGCTGCTAATGGTATAGCCCAAATACGTTACTGATTTTGCAAAGAAAGTGCATTTGTCCTTTCTTATTTTTAGCCCGAACCTTTGTAATCTTTCGAAAACCGTCTCTAATGTTTTTAGGTGCTCATGATCATCCGCCCCCGTAATGATAACATCATCTAAAAATACGCCTACCGTGGGCAAGTCACAGAAAAGTTGTTCCAACTTACGTTGGAAAATCCCCGGGCTTGACGCTAGACCAAATATTAGACGGTTATACTTGAACAAACCCTTGTGGGTATTGATCACGGTATATTTCTTTGACTCCTCGTCCAACTCAAATTGAGTGTAAGCTTGCGACAAATCAATCTTGGTGAACCTTTCCCCCCCGTGCAATTTAGACAGCAAATCTTCGACTCTTGGCAGGGGAAAACGGTCCACTTCCACACATTTATTTAACGTCAGTTTGAAATCCCCGCACACCCGGATGGTACCGTCTTTCTTCATGACTGGTACGATCGGGGTTGCCCAGTCGGACGTGCTCACCGGCTCGATGACTCCGTCCTTGACGAGCGAATCAAGCGCGCGCTCCACGGGCTCGCGCAGTGCGTACGCCAGCGGCCGCGCGCGCAGGAACACGGGCCGAGCCCCCTCGCGCAGCTGGAACCCGACTGTTCCACCGGTGAACCGGCCCAAACCTTCCGCAAACACTTCACCAAATCTGGAACTGAATTGTTTAAAGTTGAATGTATTTTTATTATCCAATAACCTATGACATGACACCGCCGACCAATCAATACCTAACTCCTTCAGCCACTGCCTCCCTAACAAATTTGTTTTACCCGAACGCACTACATACAAATCTAGAGTTTTCAATCTATCTTCATACTCTACTAATGGCATGAATTTGCCTACCGGTTTAATTAATTCCCCTGTATAATATCGTAACTGCAAATCACTATCGTACAACTTATTGCTCGAAAACATCTTGTCGTAACAATCCTTACCAATGCACGATATTGCGCTGCCGGTATCAATCTCCATAGTTAATTTGCTACCGTTCACGGACAAATCTATGAAATACGGGCTACAACTCTTTACCTTATTAGATTCAAACGAGTAATTATTCACCTCCGCACTAGACCCGCCGTCATCGTCCTCCGAGACGCCTGACTCTTCATCTACATTGTGACACGACGAACTTTGCCGTAAATTTGGGCATACCCTTTTCAAATGCCCTTGTTTATTGCACACCCGGCACACATACGCCTTAAATTTGCACAATTGTGCCCGGTGGCGATCACCACAGATTGCACAACGTGCCGGGTTCTTATCATGAAAATTGGGCTGCTTTTCCTCCGCCCGCCTGCCGCCTCTGGCTCCGCTCATGCCACTAGCACCCCAGCCGGCAGCTTTTGATCTTACATCACGTGCCGAGCGTCCCGCTGCGGGCCCGCTACCGGCGCCCGGACCGCCTGCCCAACGCTCGTGTCTATCCTGTTTGCCTGCGGTCTTCACCAGGTGCACCGACCCCTCCAGCGTTGACCTGCCGCCGCTCCCATGAGCGCGGTCCGCTACCAACGCCGAGTCCGCCTCGGCTGTCTCCATGGCTACCGCGATACAAAACGCTTCGTCATATTTTATGTCGTCTGTCGTAAAAAGCCGTTGCCGAATACCATCGCTTCGCAACCCGCACACAAACTGATCCCGCAGGTTCTCCTTTAGGGTTCCCTCCGTAAAACGGCAGTCCTTTGAAAGCCTCTTCAACTCCGCCGCGTAATCAGCGATACTTTCGTCTGTTTTCTGCGTACGTAGCCTGAATTTGAAACGTTCGGCCAGCATGCTAGGCTTGGGCTGCAAATGGGCCTTCATGATCCTAACTAGGTCTTCGTACGTTCTTTGCGACGGTTTTTCTGGCGCACATAGGTTTGACATCAGCTCGTACGCCTCCCCGCCCATTACCGTTATTAAGATAGGCCCTTTCTTCTCTGGCTTAACATCATTGACCACAAAATACTGCTCTAGCCGATCTATATATAAATTCCAGTCGTCCTTTGTATCAAACGGTTCAATTCGCCCGACCGCCATCCTTGCCCTAATCCACCGCGTTTAGCTGTTTAACTTTTATGTACACGCGGGCACAGTCCACTACTTCGTCGCCAGTGATACGTTCGTCGGTATACCTTCAGGAAACTACCAGAGAATCGCGGGGAAGAAAACACATCTATTCAATACAAGGTTTATTGCCTGACGGAGCATCTGACAGGGCAAACAAAAGAAGTTACAAATTATCTTCATAAAATACATGACAATTTTATAGGTGCTTTATTAACATTTCAGATAGGAGATTACATCCTAACTCCAGACATATGTGTGGAGAGGAAATCGATATCAGATTTGATCGGCTCCTTGAATTCCGGCAGGTTATACACCCAGTGCACTCAGATGTGTCGAAACTACAGTCGACCTATATTACTTATTGAATTCGATCAGAACAAACCTTTTCATCTGCAGGTAAATTGAGGAAGTTTTCAAGCTCTAAACTAAAATAGTTTATTTTATACCCGCATTTTATGTGGGTGTAGTAGGTGCAGTCGGCTGCAGTCCCGATAGTCTCCGATAGCGTCGCCGTCGAACTATCTATACATTCTCTATTCTTTTTAGTGTTTAAGGTTCCGTACTAAAGGGTGCCAGCCAATGGGATCCTAGTTAAAAGCCTACGCTGTTCGTCCGTCCTACCTCTTAAGGGCTGTATGTTTTGAAACGTAATAGGTAGCGAGATGAAATTTTTATAGAATATGTTATTATCTTGGATTTTCGAACAAATTGTGGGGACTTGCCTCAGATGTAGAGAACTTAAAAAAAGTTAAGAATTAAGGGGCTGGGACTTCACTGTATGGAGTACCATAGAGTACTATAATTACTACCGTATAGTAGTACCACTCTTATACTGTGCCTCAAAGAGTAATATAAGTATATTAGCTGTGCCTACAGTAGCGCGGAGTGAGACAGACAGGCCTGCTGAAACCTTGAATATGCCGCTACAAGCGCACGCGTATATAGTTTGCAGTCGCAATTAAGGGATTCCATTCGTGTTTTTGTATGTATTTTCTTATTTTAGGGTCATTTTGTGGTATCCAGCGACATTTCGGGCGCCGACATACAACAGAAATTGCAGCTCCTTACAATTCACTTCCCACGTCTAAAACTGGTGTGGTCACCCAGTCCCTACGCCACGGCCGAACTATTCTACGAACTAAAAGTACGTTCATAAACCTGTTTAATGTTATTTTTCACTAAAAAACAATTAAGTCTAATAATGTGTAAACAAATTATTTCATTTTAAAACCTTTTAGTACCTCAGGTTCGCATACTTACCTACCTAAAAGATTTAAAACAAAAATTTGAAAAATGAGGAACATACGAAAACCTTTCTTGCTTAGAACAGTAGCGATTAAATTCAGTCCATTAAATTGAACAACTTTTACTATGGAGTCAACCTCCGGAATTGAGAAAAAAATCTGCTTTTTCATACATTTGAGTCGGTAAGGTACTGCAGTTTTGTATGGAACCGCTAATCTATTTTTCGCTATGAAAGTTGTTCAGTTTGACGGTTTGAATTCAGTTTCACTATTTCCCTTGCTATCCCTTCCCATCTTTGCTTCCCATGTATAGCTAGTGCTACAGATTTAAACTTTCTTTGAAAAAAGAAAAGAAGGTAAATAAAAAAGCAGTCACGCAGGATATTTTACATAATATTATTATTATAAGTGCATAAGTATACGCGGTAACACAGATGCACTCTCTCGTCCCTATCCTCATATGATTCCTTCACACTTCTTTGAGGCCCATATTAATAAAGGATGACTCACGTTACACCGTGCCGGGTCCGAGTCCGACCCGAGTCCGAGCCGAGCGTTGGCCGTAGGCAAGCGACCCAGCCCCGGCTCGGTTGCCGCTCGGTATAGCGTGAGTGTGTCCATACAAAAAATATGTAATATTAGTTGACCGTGCTACGGCCGACGCTCGGCTCGGTGTAGCGTGAATGACTTACGCCTTCTTTAACGTACATATTTCAAATACAGGATGTAGCAAAACACCCTAAGGGGGTGCATCAGACCATCAAACTGAACAACTTTCACTATGGTATGGAGCCAACAACAAAAAAATCTGCTGTCTTGTACGAAACAGCAGATTTTTATTTCGCAATTTCGTAGTTGACTGCATAGTGAAAGTTGTTCAGTTTGATGGTCTGAAGCACCCCCTTAAGTATAACTAGGGTGTTTTGTTACACCTTGTACTACTTTATCCGCGCCATAACATAATTCAGAGTAACTGTATTCTAATTTTCTTTACAGCAAGGGAGAAAAAACCCAAATGTCGCGGAGGCTCTAGCTCTTAGCGGAGAGAACACGGCAGATGAAATGAACTATGAAAGATACAATAATTTAGTCCACGACTTCGTTCAGAAGCTGCCCGGCGTTACGTCCAAAAATATTTCTAGGATCATGAATAAGGGAAAATCATTGGAACATTTGATTACTCTCACACAAGTAAGTTTTAAAAAAAAGTATTATTTTGCTTTATTATTAAAGGGCGGGTGCAGGATTTCATTTTGGGTCGGCCCTCTTTTCATCATCAACCTATAAACGTCCCACTGCAGATGCAGGGTACAGGCATACGTAGGAAGCTGGCATAGGTATGGTTGGCTCATAGAGTAAGAAGAGATGGCATATCGGCTTGTTTCTATAGAAAATGTTGTCGCCAACAAAGGGGGTGAAAAGGGGGTGAGGGGAAGGGTTTACATTTAAATACGCTACTTCCCGTTATTATGACGTCAGGCCCAGTTGAGTATCTGTGCACAGTTCGATACAACATCTCTTCCCCAGGGGAGCGCGTTATTTTCTCTATGGGTTGGCTACCCAATTGAGCAACCAATTTTGGCAGGTGGAAATGTCACTACTCAAACTAATTTATTCTAATTCATTCATAATCATAAGTAAAGCTTGACCAGAAAAATAAAAAAACCGGACGTAACCTTTAATAACAATATTTCAAGTACAAAAATTAGTTCCAATGATTATCCGCAACATGGCGACAATGATGTTACTACGTATTTGTAGCTCACTGCTTGGCGAGGTGTTTTATTTTTCTGGTCAAGTATTAACGTCATTTGTCGTAAAATTATGATTTCCATTTAGGGTACAGTCGCCATCAGATATATCTTAGCATACAAGGTGTCCAAATATTTCTGAGCAGTGCTAATTTTCATTATATTATTTAAGTAAATGTTACCAATTAATCTAAACGTGTATTTTGTCATAAATATCTGAACAGCGACTTTTCAATAATTTCTTTATAATATAATGTTATTTAAAATTAAAATGTAAAACAACGGAGTAAGGTTTTTTACGAAACTATTCAGATGTTTATGACCCTGACTGCGTTGATATATTTTATTTGTTCTAGGCGTTCCTATATTTTTGATTGGTTATGAGAGGTTATGAGTAAAGAAATCATTGAAAATTAGAACTGCTTAGAAATATTTGACCACCTTGTTTCGGTACTACTAGTGAAACGTGGATGTTCTGAGGTTTCAGAATATCTCTGACTACCCCCTCGGGGAATATAGTCGTGAGCATATACTATGCATGCTTGCTTGTTTGCTACGATATATCTGCTGGTGACTGTACAGTTGCCTATGGTAGGAGGGGGGCACGGCATAGCGCCCTCTCAAACCATGTGTGAAATATAAGATTTGGAAGTATTTTGTGATAGGCTTTTAAGTTTATACTCTATTAGGTATTTCTTAGATTAAAAACTTTTCGCTTAATGAGGTATTTATATTTGCTATACTTAAGCTGTTAATTACGTCAATTAATAAAATGAGATAAAGGTACGGTGCAAAATAGTCTGAAGCATTTTGTTAGTATACATAAATAGGAATTAAAATCACAGCATGAGTTAAACATGTTCATGAAATTTTCAGGAGCAATTGTCGGAAATACTGGAAAACAAGAATGAAGCAGACACTTTATATAACATATTGCATGTTAAAGCAAAACCAATCGATACTAGTAATAAAGAATTCAACAAGAAGAAATTTGCTGGCAAATTCAGGGGTAAAAAATAAAGCACATTTTTTGTCATAATTGCAGAATTTATTTTGTACAAGGATAAGAATTGATAAAGTTTAAAAACAGGCAATAAAGTACCTATGTTTTATAAATATATCGTATTTTTGTTATCTAATACCCTTTGAGTAATATAAATTTATCGCCAAGTACCTTGAACAATGTTACGTTTATAGTAAATCATAACACGAAATTCTAGACTGGAGTATATAATGTTTTATGGACAAAAATCTATTATGTTATAATATCAATTTTCTAGTATAAATTCTATAAAGTAAGCAATCCGAATATGCAAGGAAATTGTTATGTAAATATAATAGGTCTCTACTACACTATTTTCTATGTCTACATATAAAATTTATCATAAATTAAAATACCAAACAGATATACAACCAATAATCAACGAATTGATCAACTATACAACCATATAAATTTATCATTATTTACAGATCTCACTATGTTAAGGTTGAGCCTCATCTCATCTGGCACACCGGAATCGCATTTTTTGACGCTCTATCCTTTTCTGTCGCCCAGGAACGTCATTTGCTAGAGCGAGAAAGGTCACAGCACTGGCACTGCCGGTGCTGTCGCATTCCCGCTATCTTGCTATAGCAAATTACGTTCTCTATCGACAGAAAAGGATGGAGCGTGAAAAAATGCGATTCCGTGCTGCCAGATGAGGTTCAACCCTTATTTGACATTTCATTTTCCTTCAAAGCAAAGCAAAGGAAGGAAGGAAGGCAGCAGGTATCTATTGAAAGTAAGACCAATAAAGGACCAATAAGCTACCCAATAAGATATTTTATACATCTTGCAAAGCGCAACGCAGAGCAGTTTACACTGCTAAACTATTATCGACTTTGCTCGCGCGAAATAACATTGAAAATCAATTACTACAACTACTAGCCAGCGAGAGCATCGAAGCGACTTGAGTCCAAAGTTGTTTTAATTTATTTTTGACGTTATCTCAATTCAAGCAATGTCTATAATGGTTTGTCAGTGAAAAATTGTCTACGCTTCGCTTCGCCAGGGGTGCGCCGGCTCAAATGTAATATTTACTTTGTGTTTAATGTTACATAATTTTCAACATCATAAAATACTATGCGTTTATTAGAGAATAACGATCTGTCAAGTGAGATCTGTATAAATAAATACATGCATAACATTAAAATTTACAGATTTTTTAATTATTAATTATAATATACAAATAAATACTTATCGCAACTAAATGAAAGCCAATGAGTGTTGACCATTTTATTAACCGACTTCAAAATAAAAGTAGGAGGTTACTCAATTCGACCATATATATTTTTTTTATGTGTGTTCGCGGATAACTTCGTCGTTTATGAACCGATTTTGATAATTCTTTTTTTGTTGGAAAGGAGATATCCCAAGAGTGGTATCATGATAAGGAAACCAGGATCTGATGATGCATCCCAGAGCTACACAATAGAACTCCTGAAAAGTTGACAGCAAATCATCGGCGATTGAAAAATTCGTTTCATATCGATGTACCCTTTGCGTGTATAACTAGAATCTTAGTCGAACTGAAGATTTCCCCACTGAAAATTGTGAAATAAACAAAATTTTTACAAAAAATTAAAACTGCCTTCAAAAAAACTAAAAAGTAAAAAAAGAATATTGCAGCCGATGACTTTTTCGTTCGCATCATAAGAACATTAAATTGTTTCCAAAAAACTAATGCAAGCCCTGTCGCGAATCGTACTGGCTTGACAGCGAATTCAATAAAACAAATTAATGTTCTTATGATGCGAACGAAAAAGTCATCGGCTGCAATATTATTTTTTAACTTTTAACTTTTCTTGAAGGCGGTTTAAATTTTTTGTTTTAATTAATATTCCTAAGCACAAAGTCAATAGCAAAATATATGGAGATGCCAAACGGTTTACCTATAACAATAAAACATAGTTATTTCTCAAATCAACCAACCAATCAAGAGAACAATAGACATGCCTAGCACAGAGTACTATAATTACTACCGTAATGCCTAGTTAAGGTGCAGAGAAGCCCTGCTGAACGTGAATTAATAGAGAGTCGAGTGCGTTAAAGATGTTTAACTATTTCCCGTCATGTCCTTTATTAATTATGAGTTGCTCATCAGCACCTCAACACCAATACAACAAAATTTAAAGTTTAAATTGTTAATAAAAACTAACCAATAAACGACGTATACAGACAGACGAATTTAGGTTCCTTGTGCGACTATGGGAACCCTAAAAATGTTATGTAAGTTTAGTTCAATAGCGGCCGTAGTACGATGCCCGCGATAAGACTATAACGCCTATACCGCGCCTTTTATCTCGTTTGTTCGCGAGCAAACAGAAAGAGCGCCAAGGCGCGATAGCGCTATATCACGCTGCCATACTACGGCCACTGTCTACATTGAGATAAGTTGTAAAAGGAATCTCCAACGTATTACCTGATTCACGATCTCCCAATGGTAGCTTCACTACTTTTTAATAGTCACGAATGTTAAGGCAAATCTATTGTTTTCTAAAACGTATACTTATTTAACTTTGAAAATTGGTTATAATGAAAATGATCTTCACTTCATACCTGAGGCTGTAAAACATGAAATAATTAAAATCGATCACTTGGACGTCCTAAAACTCGTGTTAGGTAACAAAGTAAGACTGTAGCACAAATTAGAACAGAACATATGATCAAACCGGTATAACGTCACTCACGATATTGACGGTTCTTGTCGGTGAGCGGTACGTAGATCACACTCATTAGTTTCTTCACTGTGTGTGTTCCATCCGCTGCTTTGTCCACCTGGTCCAAGTTGGTAATTTAAAATTCAAGGTATTAACAAATGAATGCAAATACTAAAAATCATTTTTTGGGGACGGAGAAACATTATTTTTATTTACCTGCGTGAGATGTTGTTCGCCGCCTTCTGGTCCTACCGGAACAATTAGGCGACCTCCAGGTTTCAGCTGGTCAATCAACTATAACAATTACAATTACAATATTTTGTATTATTGTTTTTGTGTAAGTTTCCGATAATATCGTTTACAAGGTCGATAACGTATATGACTGTACCAGGCAGTTTTTAAGGGGCCATAGGTTCAGACGAATATTTTCTATAAGAAACGCGATTGCCCAGCCCTCCGAAAAGTACGTGCGCGTGCCGTATTTTCGATTAAAAAGAGTTAACAAAAGTACTTTTTATAGATTTTTTTTTATGATTTCACTAGATAATCTAATGGTGAATATGTCAGTATAAATACCAAAAATCTGAAACTATATATATTTTTTTAATACAATAGAATACGAAAATATGTCCTCTATGTGACGATTTTCTATCGAGTGAAGTAATTCCAATCGTGTATCCAATTGATTTCACTAGATAAACTATCCAAGAATACTGAGGTATGACTTTGGTTTCGGTAAATTGTATAAATCTAGTCGAAACATGAAAAATAAAAGATGCCTCCAAGGTGTTCCGTCCTACCATAGGGCCTTAAGTATTTTGTTCTTTCCGAGGTCATCAGAATGTCCATTGTCTGAAATTAATTTACTAAAAATTAAGAAGCAATCGCCATTTCATAGTGAAACCTTCAATATGCTAAAAGTAAGTTGTTACAACTGCACTACAAAAATGTTGATAGTTGTAGCAAAGCTTCTGACCACCCCGAAATTTATGGTCATGAGTTTATGTGTGTATGTAAAAATTAAGAAAAATAATCACTAAGGGGCTGTTTAAACAGAAGTGACGTGGCGCGGACATTTCGCGGGCGGGGTGCGGCAATATAAACCTTATAGAACGTAGCATACAATCGTTTGGAGAATTACACCCGCGCCTCCAGGTGACGTCGCCTGGTGGCGGGGGCGCGATTTTTCTTTACGTCAAAAAACGACGCTATGCTACGTAATATAAGGTTTATATTGGTGTTACTTTGACTACCCGCCACCGCCACGCGTCTCTTCTGTATAAACTCTACCTAAGAAAGCTGCCAAAACAAGCCCCATGTCGATTTGATATCGATTTAATCTGATAGTTAATAAGACCTAGATTAGAATGATCCCAATTAGAGCTAGATAATAATTGTGAAGACTTACAGCTTCAGGTAAGCTTGGTGCTGCTGCTCCAACATGGATGGCATTGTAGGGAGCTTCGGATGGATATCCCAAACGTCCATCACCCACTGTAAACATTTTTTAATTTATTTAATCAAGGCTCAGGATAATTTTTACTGAAATTTTTCCATTTTGTATAAATATCATTATAAATATAGATACTATAATGCAACTGAGCTCTTCTAATTGTACGTTATTGAATGGGGGATAGTTTACAATTCTTTTCATGCACAAAGATAGTTAACAAGTCACATTGCAAGTTTTGCCGTGAGCAGTTTTCTTTCGTCTGGTGTTAGCGAGGTTCGAGTTTGAGCTTACCAAGAGGCTCCGCAATCTCTTTTCAGCTCTGTTTTGCTCAAAAACAATCCTTGAGATTGGGATAGATAGAAACTACTACAAACTACTTGACACTGGCAGAAATGCAATTCAACACATTGAGGTACCTACTAGAGGTACCCAGACAAAATTTTTTGTAACACTCGTTTGAGCTGATGGCCTGATGGGCTCTAACTTACTTAGCATGTGCTGGGCGCGTGCTGCATCACAACGCCCCCAATGCCCTGATCGCGGTGCAAAGATTTTGTTCGCGTTGTCTGTTCTATACATAGGTAATTAATCAATGTTCTAATAGAAGCAAGAGTCCATTAACTAATAAAAAAAGAAATTTAGTTGACACTAGTTTTCATCAGTCACAAGACATCAACTGTTGAAGCTACATAGGCCTCTTTATAAGGCTTTATTCTATTCTATTTTTAATACTATGGCTTCCATCTTGGTATTGATGGTTTTGCTACTGTCTAGTTATGTAGCAAAAGTACTTGACATTGTTCAGGTTATTCAGGTATTTTGGTGACTTCAAGGGTTTTCTTCTTCCACTCTTGAGCCCCTACTGGAGCTTCGTAGACCAGGGAGACATAGCAGACCTACAATGCGACTCCTGTAAGGCTATAATGTTTGTTTACTCACCAACAAGTTTGATCCGTCCAGAACTGAGAAGTTTCGGTTGATCACTCTTAATATTCTTAGTGGCCAAAGTCACCAAGTCTGGTATATGTTCTATGCCTATCACCTTGCCCGTCTCGCCGACCATGATGGCCATGCATGCCGTGAGGTACCCAGATCCTGAACCAACGTCCAATGCATTCTCACCAGGGATTAGCTGATTTTTTAATTTTTCCAATGCATGGGCATGCTGTAAGAGATTCCAATACATTTTTTACATAATTTATATAGGGTCCTTCTTAATATTTCATCATCAGCCTGTAAACGTCCCACCGCAGAGCACAGGCCTACCCTCAGGGAGGGTGTATGGGTGTTAGTCCACCACGCATGCCCAATATGGATTGGTGGACTACAGATAATATGTAGGGCACACTGAATATTTTTCGAATGGACAAGTTAGTGACAAAGCCAATGAAAAATTTATTTTAATTTCTACTAAACAACTCTTTGGCAACCCATCGCTGAAAATTGTATTCAATTGTCTTTTGTTTTAACGATTTGGTGGCAATTTGAAAAGTGCGCGTCATGAGGCATGATGAATAGCAAGGAAAAAAATGTTTTCTCCTCAGTTTATTATGATTTTCATTGTGGTCCTAGTCAATAACAATGTTTATCTTTGATGTTTGACTGCGGTTGGTATTTCATGATAAAGCCACATCCCTCGATACTTGTTTACAACTATGAGTTTAACACTTAAACTGCTGACGACCTACGTGGTAGGTCGGTAAACAACTTACCATATGAGGAGCACTAATTGTAGCCGAATATCCAATAGTTTGTGGTGAATCGTGGTATGGAGCATAAGGACAATAATGTTTTCTATCAACAGCAGTCATTGCATTTGCCACAGAGTCCGATTTTATAATTCCATTGCCTATAAATACAAAACAAATGTTAGTCATGTAGCAATTCTTCAGGAGCGATTGCTAATTACGATTCCTGGCATAAGAATCGTATCCGCTTGTTGACTATTAATAGATTAGTACATATTTACTACTGCAAGTAAATAAAAACAAAGGTTTCACCTCGCAGATTTCGAACCAAGTCGGCATTGTTTACACCATGACTTCTCCAAGCCATGATTGATAAAATTAAGCCAACGGTTGTTGGGAAGCAAAAGTTATTCCATGGAGACCCTATTTTTGCGTTTTTCTTTAGAATTATATTTGTATACTGTTGCGTCGTTGCGTCTTATTTGTTTTTCTAAAATTTTAACCGTGTCAATGTCACATTGACAATGACAACGAACGTCGAACGGAACGAACGATTGAATGATCATTGACAAAACGTTTTTTTTTCTTTGCAGGTATTGAACGTTCTCGACTACACCAACGCTATTTCATTTCATAGTGATTAGTGATAGTGAGAGTGAGTAAAAAGGAAAATCCGGAAGATCGAATGAGTATATAATTTGGATTGGTTTAATTTTGTGGATGTTCTTAGGTTTCAGAACCTATATTTTATCTTTGTTTCAATAACTCTGACTACCAACCTCGGGAATATAGTCGTGAGCATATGCATAATTATAAATACTTTATTTTCAAGTCCTAAAATATAACTAAACTAAACAAAGTAGTGAAATAATATAAAGAAAATAAACTTATTGGCTTCTGGCCGTACACACGGCGACACATCAAGAGTGCGATTTTTGAAAATCATACGAGCGACTTGACATTCGCATACGAATTGAGATTTTCATTCCGAGTGGTTACGTTTTTCTCTATTTTTGAAATCGTTCGGATGTGCCAAAACCGTTTCGATTCACACAGAAAACGTTTCAATTGAACGAACGAACGAATGAATGGTTTCATAGTAACATTTCAAATCGGACTTTACCGCCAAAATTATGGGTTAACGGAACGTAGAAAAAAAGTTAAATCTGTTGACGTCTGACAACATCACAAACGTCAAACATTCGAGTGGTAGAATTGGATACGAGTGGTTCGGAGCACTCGTTGCAAGTGATAGAAAGTTGAATTCAAAAATGGCAAATCATCGATTTTACGTCATTTTCTACTACTCGTTTTGAACGTCTGATTTTAAAAAATCGCACTCCAGTTACCCAAAACCAAAATAAGCTGGCCGCGCGACGTTATACATTACTATGCCGACGCGCGGACTGTACATAGACCAAAAGTGACAATTATGCTGGCGGCATTTCTCCGCTGCACAGCAGGCACGCTAAGGACACGGACCAGGCCAGCGGTTTGCCAGCGGTGCTAGTACGCCAACCCGCGATAGCGTGATAATAGCGTTATCACGCTTCCGCTCTCTTTCTATTTGCGCGCGAACGAACGAGATAAAAAGACTAAATTTGACAGATGTGTGTTAAATGTCGCTACCGCGGGTTGAGTTGATAAAACAGCGACTTGCAGTAGGTCGAACTGATTTAGGCATACATTGCCTAATTTGTTCTCTCTATTTTAAAGTGTAGCGATCAAAGCAAGCAATGTATACCGAAATCGGCTCTAAATGTTGGGTAATATCGGTGCTTTTTGTAAACATGTATGGCCTCGATCCCACTTGCCTTATGCCCTATGTAGTATGGACGGAAAACTTTAACAACAACAACAGTCAAAGTCAACAAATAGTCAAAAGTATATTCTACAATATTCGTTGAATAAAACATTTTACCATTTTACTTTGATCCTGTAATCTTATTTGGTTCTATTATCATGGTGTGCGACGGACCGGATCCTCCAGACAGTAGCCCGCACGAGCTGACGCCTCCGCCACGCCACGACCTGATGATGAACGGCCACCATGCAGAGGACAGTGATGATGAACAGAACGAGCATTTCGGGTACCAGCCCCTGCCGCAGGGACCCGATGCCATACAGTCTGATCACGAAAATAGCGATAGTGAGGTACCTATTTTATGTTTTGCTATTTTAGAGATCTTTTTCCTATTAAAAGCTTAGACTTGTTATTTTAGGGAGGTTTGAACCCCTTAATTTACCTGTAGGTGGGGGAGAGAGGCAGGTTATGAACCTAAATTCTTCCAAGTTCAGAGAACCTATACACGGAATAGCACGGACCTGAAAAAAAGACGGACGGAGTTTCGTCTAATCAAAAGTGAAGCACCCATTTATATGAGTGTGCGTGCTGTCGCCCTGTTGCGCGGGACAAAATGGCGGCGGGTTGTAGCACCTGCGCCTAGAACTGGTGCGTCTGTGTGAGTGTAGGTGCTTTGTAGAACAAACGAAATTTGTAGCACCTTGCTGCTTCACCTCTTTTTAATGTGACGTTACGTCCTTTTTTTAGGTCTTTTTTTTAGGTCCGTGCGGAATAGGTACAACACTGGCGAATTAACTTGGCACCTGGCTCGCACGTGGGTCGGAATAAAAACCTCAGAAAGAATAACTCGAAAATGTTAAAGCACAGGGACACCTGCAACGGTAACTGAATTGCTATGCTTCGGCTTCGCACGGCGACGGTGGGGTCCCGCGGGGGGGTAGCAGTAGGGGTGTCAAATTCCGAGCCACGTGCGAGCCAGGTGCCTAGTTAATTCGCCCGGATTGTAATAGTATATAGTTCTACATACAGAACGGCCACTCCCCGCCCCCCTCTGACTTCAGATACCCCACCTCACCTCACACTTTCTGGGGACACTTTAGGCATAGCCCACACACTGCATACAAAAAACTGAAATTGACAAGATGACGTCAGCACATACAAAACTAAAGAAATTGAACCTTAAGTCTTCTTAGGTATCTTATCTTATCTTGTTGTGGGGGCTGGCAAGCCAGCAACACTTCGACCCAGTGGAATCTTTTGTGTTAGCCCCAATACTTTTTGCTTACTTCACCCTTCAAATACATGGTCAATGAAGGAGGTAGGTAACTGCCGGGTATCTGGAGGGCGATAGAGGGGATGAGGTAAAAAGTTGGTGGGCAGCAGGGAGTGTCCGTACTGTATGTAATAATAGATACTCTTATACTGTGCTTTAGGTGACCCGAGCAAGGGAATGCAGTCATGCGTGTGCATCCGTTGAATTTCACTACATAAAATGGTGTCTTTTCAGTTCATAAAAAACTTTGAAAAATGCTAAATTCACATTTTCAGTAATTCTTTAGCTCAAATACTGTTTTTAATAACAGAATGAACAATAAAAAGTATTGAAATGTAGAGGATGTTAAATGCAAAGCGCAGCTTTCAACAATAACATTCTATTGAGTGCTGGACCTGTGGCTGTAGTCTATCAGATATCTATGTTCGTCTGTCTGTATGTATTTTTAACCGACGAAAAAACAAAAAACGGAGGAGGTTATCTATTTGACGCATATATTTTTTGTTTTTTTTTGTTTTATGTATGAACACGCATAACTTTCTACAGAGTAGTCCGTTTTTGATAATTTTATTGGAAAGGGTATACTCCCAAGGTGGTCCCATTTCAATTCGGTAAAGATCTGATGACGCACTTCGGAGCTACACAATAGAACTCCTCAAAAGTTGACAGCAAATCATCGGCGATTGAAAAGTTTGCTTCGTATCGATGTACCCTTTGTGTGTGCTGATATCCAGAATTCAACTAATGTATTTCACCACAAAAAAATTATGAAATAAAAATTTTTAACAAAAAAATAAAACCGACTTCAAAACTCAAAAAGTATAAAATAATATTGCAGCCGATGAATTTTACTTTAGGTATCACTTTTTTTTATTGGAGTCGGTGTCAAGCCTAGCCCCAAAAAAAATACTGCAAGCTCAGTCTCGAATCGTACAGGCTTGGCAGCGACTTCGATAAAACAAATTGATAGCTAAAGTAAAATTCATCGGCTGCAATATTATTTTATACTTTTTGAGTTTTGAAGTCGGTTTTATTTTTTTGTTTTTTTTTTTTTTTTTTTTTTTTTTTTAATCTATTTTTTTTTTTAAGGGACTTTTATACAAAACACATTTTGTACATGTCAGTCCCATCGTACCTTATATCTAGACTTTACCTACTCTAACTTAATTCTAATTTACTTCACGAGACACTGATGAGTTTGCAAAGGCGAACACTTTCCTAGCAGCATCAGAACTTGGTGATGCTAGGATGTCATGAAACATGCCCACATCAAGCCTATTCACTCCAAGCTCCCTCATCAGTGTCATTCGAGCCTGCTCGTAACGAACACACTCCACTAACAGGTGATGAACGTCCTCGACCACTCCACACTCCTCACAGTTAGGTGAACTACACTTTTTCATCAGGAAGCCGAATTTATTTAGTGGAATGTGTCCACTACGAAGCCTATGTGCCATAACAACAATTTTTCTACTGGCCTTAATTTGGGTAAACCAAGGTATGTGAGGAGGCTGACTTTGTATTGTTTTGTACCAAATTCCTTTTTCTTTCGATATTTCATCAAAATATTCTTTCCACATCTTGAGACACATATTTTTAAATTTAGGTAGTACTTCTGAAAAATTTGGTTGAATATTTAAAACACAGCCTTCTGATATTGCTCGCTTTGCCAACAAGTCAGCCTTCTCATTACCCTTTAACCCGATGTGTGACGGAATCCATTGTAGCACAACTGTAACTCCACACGAAACCAATTCATCCAATTTAGACAAAATTTTATAAGCTATCGAAACACCTCTGTTTCCAGAGGCGCATCGAGCTATGTGCTGTAGAGCACTTGCGCTGTCACTATAAATGACAACATTTAATTTATGTAATGACTCTACATATGAAACTGCCTCTAAAATTGCAATAAGCTCTAGTGACATGATAGACATGGAATTATTACATATTTTAAGCATATTACTATTTTTGTTCAAAATTTTTATTTTTTTATGTATGTTCATGACCCATTGCTGATCAATTGTGTTAAAATATTAGTTAGCTAATAAACAATAACAAAGAAACAAATGACTTGCAGAGTGCAGAGCAACCACCAAACAACGACATCCCAGCAATAGAACCAATGGAAGCAGTGATAACTAGAGAGGTGTGGAGCACCCCTCGGAACACGGACCCTATACAGATGGACAGTGAGAGAGCTCAGCAGGTATATATTTTTTTGTAATTTTTTTACTAGCCCATTTTATTCCACTGCTGGGCAGAGGCCTCCCTTTAAATGTCAAATGCACCAGGAAAGGTGGGCAAGAATTATCATGCCCTGGATCCCAGAAAATAGTCATTGGCGTCCACATCGTGTGACATTGTCCTAGGAAGATATGGTGGGAGGGGAGATGGTTGGAGGTATATATATTAATATACAGGGTGAAATTGATATCATTAGCATCCTTTTAAACTAAGAGTCTACCCATCAAACTGAACAACTTTTACTATCGGAGCAAACCGATCGGAGCAACTAAAAAATCAGTTGTCCCATACTAAACTGTAATGCCTACTCGACTAAAATGTATGCAACAGCTGATTTTTTTTTTGCTCCGATTGTTTGCTCCCATAGTAAAAGTTGTTCAGTTTGATGGGTAGACTCTTAGTTTAAAAGGATGCAAATGATATCAATTTCACCCTGTGTATTAATGTGATGGATAAATTGAAAATGTGATGGATAAATTGAAAAATAGTTTTATTAGAGAACGCTGTGGTCTGAAAGAGGATGTAGTGACAAAAATAGAGAAAGGTATGTTGCGATGGTTTGGTCATGTGGAAAGAATGGATGAGAGCAGATTGACGAGAGCAATTTATAAGGCAAGCGTAAGTGGAAATGTTGGAAGGGGACGGCCTATTCGTACATATATGGACCAAATTGGCGACGTGCTTAAGAAGGGCCAGGTCAGATCTACCCGAAACCGACGAGCATGCATGAAAGGTCTTATGAATGTGGAGGAAGCTAGAGAGGTATGTCAGGATCGTAGCAGGTGGCGTTCCGTTGTCTCTGCCTACCCCAGTGGGAGACAGGCGTGAGAATATGTATGTATGTATGTATGTATTAATTATAAAAAATATTTTGGACATTCTATAGCATTGGTGGCGCGTTGTGGAGATGTGTGGAAACTCAATATTGAGGTCCAGGTTCGAATCCGCATAGATGACATGCCACGTAACAATAAGATTTCCTTACTAATACAAGTAATACAGACTGCTCTCAAATGGTGAAGGAAAACATTTTGAGAAAGCCTACATAAGCTGAAGAAGAAATTCTGATGCGGCATGTGAAGTCTACCAATTCACATTTGGCACGTATGGTGGACTGAGGGTAGGCCTGTGCCCTGCAGTGGGATGTTAGGCTGATGATGATGATAATGATCTTGAACATTATCTAGTCTCACTGAAGGTCACGGAATCTAGCCTGGACTTGCATAGTGATGACTAACCAACAATATGTATAGAATAGATGTTTAGATACATACATGACTCTGGCACAAAGGACAGATTTTCTAAATACCTACATCTTATTTTAACTCATCAGGTAATGTCAGCTATGGCAAACTTTGCACTGCCACAAACTTCAATACCAGAATGGGCACAAAGCATATCAGAGGAGCAGTGGAAACAGACACTTTCTGACAGGATAGAGAAAATAAGGGGTAATAGATAAAGTTATGTTGTATAATAAAATATAAGTTGTATAGCATTTTATAGGTAAAGGTAGATAATGCATTATGAATGTATGATAAATCTTAATTTTATATTAGCATTAACTTCAATTATATGAACTTGACAACACAGAATCTTGAATGTGTTAGAAATATTTGAATCTGTGGAATATAGGGTCGTTCTTAGCTGACGGTTTTTTTTCAGGGGATGATCAGACTATTAAACAATTGATTAAACAGAACAACTATTTTTAGGGGCGAACATCAAAATCGTGATTTAATAATCACGATTTTGATGTTAGCAGCTGATTTAATAATGATTTGTCCCATACATTTTTGATCGAGTTGGTTTGCAGTTTAGTTTGATTTCCATTCCAATAGAGAATGTTATTTAATCGTCAGTTCGATGGTCTGATCATCCTCAGTATAATAAGGAAGTCCCTGTATAACTTAGCAAGTTTCTTTTCGCCTAACAAGTATCTTTTTCATATTTTAGAGTTTTTGTCTAGTAAAAATGAAATATATACTAGGGCTTTGTCATTTGCTAACAACATTGAAATGCAAAACATTTAAAAAGAAAAACATTAAAGCTATTATTATACACGCTTTGAGAAGCTGAATAAATGAATTTTACATGATAATGGTATAGTCGCCATCACTGAGAGCGGCAGAATGATTTTATGATTGATGATGTACGGCGACTGTACACTGATAAGAGCTGACGCGGTGCGCACACCTGGCGAAAAGCACCGCAGATCATTTTTCACTGCCCAACCATTATCGACTTTCGATTGCTTGAATTGATTTTCGATGTTGTTTCAATGCAAGCAAAGTCGATAATGGTTTGGCAGGTAAAAAGTTCGCCATGTGTGCGCCAGCCGGCCCAGATCAAATTTCTTCATTAGATCTATTTATGCTTTCAGCTGATGATATCATTTGTCCGCAGACTTTAAGGTCGAGATTCAGAGATTTTTTTAAGTCTGAGCACTGAGTTCGGACATCCAGTGTTGCCGTTTTAGCGCTTTTCCCGCTAGAACTGGTGGATTTTGTGATCTTCTCACGCGAAAATAGACGACTTTAGCGGGAAATAAAAATTTAGCGGTTTCTGGCGGATTTTTCCACTTAACTTTGAATACTTTTGGAAGATGGAAATTCATGAGTTTCTAATCAAAAGAAGTAATTTTAGTTATGTTAATTTCCATCTTTTAGAAATTCGTATGCTGATGCTGGTATCACTGAAACGGAACAGATTGCTCGGGAATTCCCCCACTACAGATAAGATTGTCAAAGTGGTTCATTCGCTCATTGTCTTTCTCTTTCGTTGATATTAAAAATGAGGGAGACCAAAGTATTTAACTATAAACTTTATCAATCACATTCATTAATTCACTCATTCAAGTGGAAAAAACTGGTTTATTGTGTAATGGTTGTTAAGTTAATGTGGTAAAAAATCTCTTTCGCTGTAAGTTGTAACTGAGTTTAAGTGTTATAATAAAAGCTTTGAACATGGAGGCGCCATTGAAAAAAAAACAGTATTTACAGAACTATAGAAGTGAGTGGGAGAACAATGAAGATTTCAAACATTGGCTTAGACCCGTGCCAAGTGATCCAACTAAAGCATTTTGTACTTACTGCAGCGCCGATATTTGCGCAAAACTGATTGATTTAAAAAGGCATATGGAAACAAAGAAACATAAATTAAAATCACAACTAATCTCCCAAAATAAACTGATTAAATTTCCGACAACTGAACCAGCGAAGTGCAAGCAGTGCGCCAGAGCTGAATGTACGTTAGCCTTATTTATTGCGGAACATACATCAATTCGCCAAATCGATCACTTGACTGATGTATGCAAAAAATGTTTTAAAGATTCGAAATCATCGATAGACATGAAACTGCACAGGACTAAATGTACACAGATAATAAATTACATTCTAGCACCACATTTTAAAAATGAACTATTGACTGACATTGGTGATCAAAAATACAGTTTATTGTTAGATGAGTCTACAGATATAAGCGTCACGAAGTATCTTGGAATAGTAATAAGATATTTTAGTTTGAAGCAAAGCAAAGTTGTGTCTGCTTTTTTAGCTTTGCAATCGCTTGAAAGTTCAGACGCTATTGGGATTGTAACAGCTTTGGTGAAGTGCTTAAAAGATAATAATCTAGACTTACAAAATTTAATGGGAATTGGAACTGATAACGCTGCAGTTATGACTGGATGCAGGCACAGTGTGTATATGATTCTTAAAGAACAGTATAATCTACCACACCTCATTTTAATTCCCTGTGTTTGCCATTCTCTACAACTGGCGGTAACTCATGCTTCGGAAAATACCTTGCCGAGAAATATTGAGTTTCTTGTTCGCGAAACATATAATTGGTTTTCGCATTCAACGAAACGCCAAATTGAATACAAACTTATTTTTCAAACAATTAATTGTGGTGAGGAACCTTTAAAGATCCTCAAAGTATGTGACACGCGGTGGCTTTCTATTGAACCTGCTATCGTCAGGATATTATCACAGTGGGATGAATTAAAATTACATTTCCATACAACTAGAGAACACTGCTACACAGCCGAAATGCTTTATGCCATGTATAGTGATGAGACAAATCGACTCTATTTGTACTTTTTAAAAAGCGTCCTCGGCGAAGTGCAGCAAACTATAAAAATATTTGAAAGCGAAAAAGCAAATCCAATAAAACTGTTGAGCACTCTGATGATGTTATTACGTTCAATATGTCAACGAGTTGTTATGCCAACAGCAGCAACAACTGACGAAGATTTTATAAATTTGAAAATAAGTGATCACCTCAATCCCGTTCCATACCTTGGCTATATTTTTGAATCACAACTGCAGAAACTTCCAGCTAATCACACTATAAATATTGCCACAATAAAAAAACGCTGTATAGATTTCAATGTGAAGCTGGGGGAAGAAATTCAAAAACGATTACCATCGAACTACAAAACTCTGGAAAAAATGAGACTGTTGTCTGAAGAAGAAACATTAAAACAAATAAAAGATAATTCCATAACAGATCTCGCAAAAGAAATAGGAATTTGCGAGGAAAAGATCGATAAGGTTTTGCAGCAGTGGCAAACAATTAACTTCGTAGATTGGAGTCCACTAAATGGAGACCCTGTTACATTTTGGGCTAAGGTAGCGGCATACAAAAATGCAGCTAATGTGAACACCTTCCACGAATTATGTGAATTTGCTATCGCCGTCTTGTCATTGCCGCACTCAAATGCAGAAGTCGAAAGATTATTTAGTGCCATGAGTATTGTCAAAAATAAATTACGTAACAAGTTATCCGAAAAAACTTTAAATTCCTTGCTTACCATCAGAAACCAATTAAAGATAAAGGACAAGACTTGCTCAACATACGAACTTCCTGATGACGTTGTTAGTCAAGTCGGCAAATGGAAACCAAAAGCAACTACAGAGCAAGGAGAGGCTGGAACTTCTAGTACGAGTATCATTGCAGCTGAAGATGCTGAAGACGAAGTGGACGCAATATTTGATTTGATAAATAAATAAAATACTTGATTGTAAAATACTAATTATTATTATTAAATACTTTACTTAAATTTTATTCTGCCTTTTTTGTAATGATTACCTGGTTAACTTAGCATAACATAATGCTTGCTTAATGCTTATAAATTATTAAAAAGAAATCTGCTCATGTTACAGATGTGAAAAAGTTTAGCGTTTTCTAGCGGATTTTTTTTACAATATTTTGGTCATATCTGGCGGAATTTTCAGACAATTTAGCGCGTTTTAAATTTATAGAACGGCAACACTGCTCTCATGTCAAAATCCATACATTTTCGACCCTACTCATATTCAACTCACGTTCAAAAGATGTCTCTGAATCTTGGCTGTCACTGAAGTATTCAAAACACATTATTTATCTATAAAATATATTATGAATTTTAGGTAAAACTAATTTTATATTATACTTAATTAATAAGTAAGCTAAATAAACAATGACAGTACTTTTACAAAAAATATTTTGTGATCTTGCTTTTTTACACATTCACATTTGAACCCTTTGAGGTAGATTAAATATAATCGTAGGTATTAAGAGGCTCCCCATAGTTAAACGCTAGCTCGGGCCATATTTTACTGGTTTTTAGAAGCTATCTTCTCGTTATTTGAAAGACATACAAATAATTGAAAAGTGTAGCAATATTCTTCAACATCTCGTTTTACAACATTTATTTGCTATAGATCATATTTCTTATTTTTCTATAAAATACATATGAAACCTGTGTTCAAAGGAAAGACTAAATATTGGAAAAAAACCGTATTATGTGCATCTAATTTTTAAGTTGAAGTCACATTTACTTGAGACACACACCTTTGTGTAGACAATATTAAGATCTAAAATTGCTATTTAGCAATTTTTTTAAGACCAATATTTAATGAGTTAATTAGATAATTGTTAAATTTGGGGCGAATTCTTATGATTTTAGAATGTGATTTCCTTGGATTAGAAAGCTCCACTGTGAAATAATGAAGCACAAGCTAGTCAAAAATAGGTATACCTACTAAAATGACGTAGTTTAGTAGAGGTGAGGTGGCTCTGAAAGAGTCAAGGTCGTTCGGTCAGGGAAACCCCTCAAGTAACTACTCTTCACAGTTCACACTGGCATAGAATCATTCAGCTTCGTTAAGAGGATATGCCTGCCCTGCGAGCAGCAAGTTTCATCCTATTTTCAAAATTAACTAATGGATTTTTTAAACATGATCTAGAAACTAATATCTGTGTCTGTGGTTTGCCAGATTTCCGTTAAATGTACAGTTTCAATGCTAGGATTAATTTAAGATTTGTATTGAAATCTTTGAGCCATTGTAATTTTAACGAAAATTTTGATTTTCGTTGACACAGACATTTGTTTCTAGATCGTGTTTAAAAAAAGGTAATTGAATTAAATTGGATAATATTCATAATATAATTAAACTTCGTTTGTATTTTATTTATACAGTAAATGCACTATCAGTGCCAAAAAGTCTGACAGTTAATGTTCTAAGACAGAATTAGTTCTCAACGTAACCACTAGGAGCGCTGTACGAAATTCAATACAAAAACTGTTGTTTACTACAGTAGCTTTTCTGTAGTACCTATACTACAGTGTAAACTCATGGTATGCCTACAGTACTAAGTATATTTTCGAAATAAGTACAATAATATACTTGTAACTTAAGAGGGTATTACAAGCGCAGTGGCGCCCTCGTCACAATAATAAAGATTTCTCAATAAATAAAGCCTAAATTAAAAAAGTGCTCAACAGATAAACTACAAAAGCCTTCAAGCCATTGTTATACAATACTTTTATAGGTTCTTAACATTCCACTTTTAGATAATTTCGAATAAAAACAAAAGCGGCCGTTTTATTTCTTTTTTCAAAATTTGTAAGTTTAGACCTTTAAAAAACCTAGTATTATATGAAAATAGTTTGAAGGCTTTTGTAGTTTATCTGTTGAGCACTTTTTTTAATTTAGGCTTTCTTTATTGAGAAATCTTTATTATTGTGACGAGGGCGCCACTGCGCTTGTAATAGCCCTCTTAACCATTCTGAGCACAGACTTACTGGTTTTCTGGAAACAACATAACAATAACAATTTAAACTGTAGGTTCATTTATGATAGCACTAAATGTAATTAATTTGGTCTTTTCGTTCCTGATGAACATGTAGAAAGGAGAATCAGCATAGAACCGTTCTGCCGTACGCGCTAGCTGTAAACTCGACGCGGCCACCGCCTCCGTGCCGTATTCTAGAAATTAATTAAATATTATTTATTATTCCATACTGCCTCATAAAAATTTTAAAGTCACCCAAAGGGCAATGGTTATGCTAAGGGCTATGCTCGGAGTTTCCCTGCGAGATCGAATCAGGAATGAAGATATCCGCGGAAGAACCAGAGTAGCTGACATATCCGAAAGAACTGCTAAATTAAAGTGGCAATGGAGCACATTGCTCATAGAACCAATGGCCGATGGGGTCGAAGAGTTCTCGAGTGGCACCCCGTACCGGAAAGCGCAGCGTGGGTAGGCCCCCTACACGGTTCATCACGGTTGACCGACGACCTGGTGAAGATGGCGGGAACCGGATGAGGGCAGCGTAGGACCGGTTGTTGTGGCGACCCTTGGGGACGGCCTATATCCAGTAGACATCTATCGGCTGATGATGATGATTATTATTTCATACTGAGTATCCAGTATCGAAGCGTTCCGAATCTTTTTCTCTCGTATCAGCATGAGTTTACATCGCAAACTATCGCAAGACAATCACTCATGATGTAGTAGTGGAAAGATTAGCTAATCGACAAGTGGTCGTATCGAGCATTACCTTATGAAAATAAAATAAAGCTGTAAACGGGCGCGGCATAAAGAACAACGTCTTTTAATTTTAACCTTGACGATAAAATTCTAATTAGTGGCTATCTCGAGCAAATATAATATTAACTACATAAATAGGTACAGAACGGTTTCTTCCTTCATGCGCAGAACAATATAGAACTCTAACAAAATTATGAATTAACATTTCAATAGTTTGGATTATAGTATCACAATAAAATTCGATTTAGAGTATTTTTCACATGATATTTGTAATATGAAGTCCTTACCATTTATGGACATCTTAACGTCGTGTATAACGGAGTCCACATGCACTCCAGGATTGGGCAGACTGTCCACCACGTCCCTCAAGCCTCTCGCCTCCTCGTCTCCTCTATTTATTCTTGTAATCAACTCCTCCTCAGTTTTATTTACTACCTCATTACAATCCAACATTAGGGCGAAATTCGCTTTAACAGGATTAAAAATGTTTTTTATGCCGAGGTCTTTTAAAGATTCTTCTAGATTCAATTCACTTTTGAGCTCCATTTTAGGAAAGCGAATGAGGGAACTTTTTTTGGTCATTTGACTGATCATTTCGTTTATTTTCGTGTTGTCGAGGCGGTCCATAAAGTCTGTTAGGTTCAAGAGATTATGTAGGCGCGGTTTCAGCACGTACATAGTAGTGGTACTATCGTTATATGGGAGTGCTATCATGTGGACATCTGAAAATTTAATTTTTTATTTATTTATGTAAAAACTAGGTTGAGCCCTTTGCCCAATTACGAAATAGGTTAAAAATATGTTCTTATTAAAAATATTACAGGGTACAGGGTGAGATTGAAATATTACCATAAACTGGACAACTTTTACTATGGGAGCAAACATTAAACCGCAAAAAACCATCAACTGTTCCACACATTTGAGTCGAGTGGACAATTCAGTTTTATATGAAACAGCAGATTTTTTTGCGATTTCTGGATTGCTCCTATTGTAAAAGTTGTTTAGTTTCATTTGTAGTCTTTATGTATGGTCTTAGTATCTAGTAATAGATACTCTTTCTTATACTGTGGTCTTTGTTTCTATGGATGTCAATAACTTTAATTTTGTTCCACTCACCAGAACTAATTCGGGGCTAAATGTGTCTATTATATACCTATTTAGTATTTACTCACCATATTTTTCATTATGTGTATACATAAAGTCGCCTGCATTGAGCATTAGATCAGTCATAACTTCTCCAGATGGTTTCTTAAATGTCATTCTGGGAATAGAAGAAAATTCAGACGATTTGTTTGTTTACAGAAATATGAGAGGAATGCGTGTCAATTATTATTCTTTACAATGTTTCTTGCATTTGCGAAAATATTATATTATTACTTTATTCGTTTGAGAGGATAGTCCGCCCGAGCGCGCTACATACAAACGAAGTTAGATCCTATTTTCAATTACTAACCAATCAAAGTTAGTGAAAATGTTTAAACACGGTCTAGATACTAATCTCTGCGCCTATGTTTTGTCAGTTTTCCATTAAAATTTACAGTTTCAATGCTATGATTCTTTACATAATTTGTATTTGTATGGAAATCTTTGCGCCACACTGTAACTTTGAAACTACAACATTTTTAACGAAAACCTGACAAACCACAGGCACTGAGATTACTAATCAAATTAAAGATTGAAAAATTCAGTCTCGGGCGGGACTTGAACCCGCACCCTTCCAAACCGGGGAAGTGCGTTATCCAATTTCGCTACCGAGCCCACTAGCCAGAGAACGAATTTTTCAATCTGATCTGATCTCTTTTCTTTTTTCTTTTCTTCTTTTCCTTTTTTTTTTTTTTTTTTTTTTTTCTAGTTTGTAATAGCTGCCAGTAGATGTCGCTCACGTCCCCTCAAGACGCAACAGATTGAAAAATTCGTTCTCTGGCTAGTGGGCTCGGTAGCGAAATTGGATAACGCACTTCCCCGGTTTGGAAGGGTGCGGGTTCAAGTCCCGCCCGAGACTGAATTTTTCAATCTTTAATTTGATTCGAAATAGCACAACATGGCTGTAACATGTTCAAAATCAATAATATTTGAAACTGAGATTACTGTTAGTACTAGATCTACTATTTTATTCTGTGACAGAAATTAGTTTCTAGAATGTAATTTAAAAAATCATTGACTTTCATTGCTTAATACAGGTGTAACAAAATTTAGACCATCAACCTGGTGTTTGTTACACCCTGTATAATCAAACTTCGTTTTTATAAAGCGCCCTACGGTATGCTCTTAAAAATTCCTAATTATTGTTTGTTTGAGTTATTTGTAACACAACATTATTGTAAGTTGTATAACATACCTATATTATGTAAGTAGAAACTTACTTTTTTGTAAAAACCGGCAGGAAGGGTTGCGCCCATTGACCACTAAAGTAGAGAGCATTGATCAGCACAACCCTGGTGCTGCTAGAGAGTGGGTCCTTCAGGAAGTCGTCTATTTTACCGTTTGTGTTATTTTTCACCCATCTGAAATTGAATGATAATTTTATTACATACTTACTAGAGTTTACCGGACTTCGTCCGCACGAAATTATATACCAGATTTTAAGTTAAAATTATAAGCTATCAAACAAAAAAAGTTTCATCAAAATCGGTTCAGTACTTTTTGCGTGATACACGACACAAAACAAAATGGTTGATTTGGTGTCAGGGACACTTTAAAACCATATTGTAATCGTTTTCTCGTCATTATCTTCAGAAAGTTAATTTTTTATGGTATGGCAAGTATCCGTTTGTTTCCAAACTACACTGACCTGCAAAACTAAGTATCACACTTTAGTTAGACAGCAATTTGAAAAGGAGTGTTTTCGTTTAAAAATAAAGTTTTTTTTAAGGCATTCCTTAAAAGAAGATAATCGACTATGAAATCTAAACTATTATAAAACTGTAACAGAAGTGTGTCTGTACATTGAAGATATTTACAAAAAAAAAGTTGCGATATGGTTTTTAGGTGTCCCTGATTCCATATCACCAATTTTTGGATTTTTTGTCTGTCTGTTTGTTTGTTTGTTCGTTTGTTTGTTTGTTTGGGTGTTTGTTTGTTCGATCATCACGCAAAAACTACTGAACCGATTTTGATGAAACTTTTTTTGTTTGTTAGCTTATCATCTGACTTAAAATCTGGTATATAATTTATGCGTACGAAGTTGCGGGTAAAAGCTCGTTTTTATATAAAACAAATAAAAGATCGTATTGTTTGGCTTCGAAAATACATCTTGTGCACTTTAAAGGTTAAGGCAATTTTAAAAGTGTAGTACTAAGTTTTGAAGGCCAGTGTATTACAACTTATTACTTAGAACCATTTTTAAAGATCTTGAACTAGGTTTTTTGGTAGGTACCTACTAATTTACATCGCGTCTGACTAAAGTTTACCGCTGATGAATGACAAAATACGAACAAAAACATTGACAAATCAAAAAAGAGGCCAAGGGCGAGTCGAACATTACCTATACCATCATTTAAGGGGCTATGTAAAAAAATAGGATTCTTCAAAGCTTCATATATCATGAAGTACTAACAGTAGGAGTATGATTTGCGGATATGTGTAAATTGAACATATAATTGAAGTTTTGATTAGAGCCAAAACACGATTAAGAAAAATTTTCTCGATAGAAAAACAAGCCAAAGTAGCCTCCGTTTTTGTCTATAAACGCTTGTAACTGCTAAACGGTGAATAATAGAAACATGAGACTTGATTAAAAAAAAGAGATTGCTATTATCTAAGTTTTGATTAGAGCAGAATTGAACTTACATAAATAGTACAATCACAATTAAATAAAGTTTGTTTTTTCGCTTGAATCGTTCCAGGCGCGCGTACCGCCCCATCTCTTTCCCTCGCATCTGGCAGTAATATAAGCTATCACACGCCCGTTTCGCTTAAATTATTTATCGACATAGGCCCTTAAGGCCCAACGCTCGCCAAAAACGTGAGCCTCTAATGCTTGCTAGCGTGCTCCATACAAATTAAGTTTGAATATATTTTGGATTAGCGGCGCCCGCGACTCCGTACGTGCGGACCACTGACTTTAAATCCACATAGCTTTTGATTGAGTTAATCGATTTCGATGAAACAAAGCCTAAATGTTAATCCAAGCTTAGTCCTATGGTTTTGTGAAAACCCCATCAAAATCGGTTCAGCCGTTTTTAAGTGATACGTGCACAAACAGACAAAAATTCTAAAATTGGTTTCAATGCATTCCATTACGTATCCTTAACGCCCCCAATACATTTTTTGCAAATATGTATCTTCAATGTAAGTACATTCACGTTAAGTTTAGAATTTTACTATAGGTATGTATGTCAGATTTTCGTTAAAATGTATCAAAGTTATATTGGCTCAAAGATTTTCATAATCAATCCTAGTATTGAAACCGCCTATACAACGGCAAGGTGTTAATGAATTAACGCAAAACTAGAAATTAGTTTGTTTAGAATCGAGAGCAGAATCGAATTATCATGGTTTCAACATAGGTAATTTTTTTCAAAACATTAAATAATTTGCTTGCGAAATTTAAAAATTTCTGAACCTGATGTCAACCCACCGCACGGGCACACTCACCCTACTTACACAAAACAAGATTATAAAAATGTATCCATGAGTACGTTAGCGCTTTCTTTCAGTGCTGAAATGATAACAAATCATTTTTGCCTCAAAACTTAAAATGTGAATAACTTTAAATGTTAACTATCAAAATAATGAAATTATTGCTTCAATCTAATTATTTTGTTATTAATCAGTTGGGGTGTATGAGGTTTTGCGCTAATTCATTAACACGTTGTATATTTTAACGGAATTCTGACAAAGCACAGGCATATACAACGTGTTAATGAATTAACGCAAAACTAGAAAGTAGTTTGTTTAGAATCGAGAGCAGAAACGAATTATCATGGTTTCAATATAGGAAATTTTTTCAAAATATTTTTTTTTTTTTTTTTGCAAAATTTAAAATTTACTGAACCCGATGACAACCATCCGAACAGGCACACTCACCCTACTTACTACCAAAACAAGATTATTAAAATGTATCCATGAGTACGTTAGCGCTTTCTTTCAGTGCTGGAATGATAACAAATCATTTTTGCCTCAAAACTTAAAATGTGAATAACTTTAAATTTTAACTATAAAAATAATGAAATTATTGTTGCATTCTCATTATTTTGTTATAAATCAGTTGGGGTGTATGAGGTTTTGCGTTAATTCATTAACACGTTGTAGATTAGTTTCTAGATGGTATTTAAAAACATTGACTTTAAATGGTTAGTATTGAAAATATAATCAAACTTCGTTTGTATGGAGCGCGCTGCAAGGACTATCTGTGAACGCGTAGGATTCGTTTATTAATACGGGCCAATATGGAAACTTAAAAAATAAGTTAACGCTGTAACAATTCGCTTGACTTTTTTTTCGTCATCTACATTTCATCGACTTCATCATTAGGTAGGTACAACCTGGGCGAATCACCTTGGCACCTGGCTCGCACGTGGCTCGGAATTCGGCACCCCTCCTGCTACCCCCTGCGGGACCCCGCCGCGTCGTGTCGCCGTGCGAGGTCGTAGCATAGCAGCTCAGTTATCTACCGTTGCACGTGTCCCTGCGCTTTAGCATTTTCGAGTTATTCTTTCCGAGTTAATTCGCCCGGGTTGTACAGTCGCCATCAGATATATCGTAGCATACAAGGTGTCCAAATATTTCTGAGCAGATTTACAGTAAATGTTACCAATTATATCTAAACGTGTATTTTGTCATAAATATGTGAACAGCGAATTTTCAATAATTTCTTTACAATGTTATTTAAAATTAACATGTAAAACAACGGAGTAAGGTTTTTTATCCGAAACTGTTCAGATGTTTATGGCCACCATGACTGCGTCGATATATTTGATGTTCTCGGCGTTCCTATATTTTTGATTGACTATGAGTAAAGAAATTATTGAAAATTAGAACTGCTTAGAAATATTTGACCACCTTGTTTGCTACGATATATCTGCTGGTGTACCAAGATGAATTCAGTTTTTATTTACTTCTACAATAAGTACCATTATTATGAATATTGTTGTTTGTTACAAAGATCACTCACTCATTAATCAGCTCTTTGGCCTTGGCTCCGTCCCCGAAATGTGCGGCGAGGGCATCTCCGTGATAAACCCTCTGTAGATAGTCGCGGTACACTCGTCGGATCTGCGTGCGCGTGTCTACAAATATGGCGTCGGCGTAAACCGTCCGGCTCGAGGTGTCGGCGTTAAGCTCTTGCAGGAGCTCGCCGAACATCTCGTGGTTCTGACGGTTTGTTAGTATATCTGGGGACATGTCAGGTATTTCAGCGGAATTAATAGGACATGGACATTATATTAGGTCAGGAGTGCGATTTTTCGTTCAGGACCATTAAGTTGAAATCCCGTTATGTTGAATTTTCTGAACGTTGGATTCCCATTAAGTTGATTCTCATTATGTTGAATCCCAATATGTTGAATTGGCATTAAAGTTGAACTCCCATTATGTTGAATTTTCCGAATGTTGGATTCCCATTAAGTTAAATTTTAGGATTTAAGTTATTATGCGTCTGAAGCGTTGGATCGTTCTCAATAAGTTGATTTACGTTAGGTTAAAATCACAATATGTTGAATTGACATTCAGGTGAGTAGTGATTGATATTTTACTCAATTTGAACATAATTAAACGGGTTCTTACCACGATTTCGATTTTAATTGAGTATCGATTTTACTGTATTCGGTCTAATTATGGTACGAGATCCGACCGCAAAATTATGCACCTATCTCTTTTTTAAATGAAATTTGTTTCTAGTGAATGCTTACACAGGGGTTCCAGGGTTTCTAGAAAAATCTTGCCGCGAGTACTTTTTCCAGTATGATTTTTGGTACAATTTTGTCCACGTATCTGTTTGGGGAGTAAATGAGGTGCCATCGGAAGGATACTGATCTAAAGAACTGGAAAAACTAGGGTTCCTACCTCTCAGTCTGCCGCAACTGTAGGGTTGCCAGGTTCAAAAATGACTACTTTGAGGCTGGCAACCCTAGAGTTGCGGCAGACTAAGAGGTGGCAACCCTAGTTTTTCCAGTTCTTTAGATCAATATCCTTCCGATGGCACCTCATTTACTTCCCAAACAGTTACGTGGAAAAAATTGTACCAAAAATCATACTGGAAAAAGTACTCGCGGCAAGATTTTTCTAGAAACCCTGGAACCCCTGTGTAAGCATTCACTAGAAACAAATTTCATTTAAAAAAGAGATAGGTGCATAATTTTGCGGTCGGATCTCGTACCATAATTAGACCGAATACAGTAAAATCGATACTCAATTAAAATCGAAATCGTGGTAAGAACCCGTTTAATTATGTTCAAATTGAGTAAAATATCAATCACTACTCACCTGAATGTCAATTCAACATATTGTGATTTTAACCTAACGTAAATCAACTTATTGAGAACGATCCAACGCTTCAGACGCATAATAACTTAAATCCTAAAATTTAACTTAATGGGAATCCAACATTCGGAAAATTCAACATAATGGGAGTTCAACTTTAATGCCAATTCAACATATTGGGATTCAACATAATGAGAATCAACTTAATGGGAATCCAACGTTCAGAAAATTCAACTTAATGGGAATCCAACGTTCAGAAAATTCAACATAACGGGATTTCAACTTAATGGTCCTGAACGCGATTTTTGAATCTCATACGATGAACTCAGCAGTTGAAAATGTATGGAGATACGCATCTATCTACTGCTGATTTGACTTTAAAAAATAGCACTCCTGTAGTATGATTTTTAAAAGTCAAATCATAAGTAGAAAGATGCATATCTCCATAGTAATTTTGACATTTATAACTGCCGAACTCAGCAAATGAGATTCAAAAATCGCACTCCTGGTGTGCGATTTTTGAAAGTCAAATGTTGAAATCAGCATTAGAAAAGTATGAAGTTTATGTATTCTCGCTCATGATTTTGAATTAAAAAATAGAACTTCAGGCTAAGATAGCCAAAATGCTATTTTTGAATTCGAAATCATGAGCGAGAATACACAAACTTCATACTTTTCTACTGCTGATTTCAACGTATGACTTTCAAAAATCGCACTCCAGGAGAATTTCTAGAGCAATTTCCCACTAATAACTGAATTTTGCACAGAAGCTGTAGTAATCGCATAACGACTAGGTATTATGTGAAACCTGCTAAATCACGTGGAATAGGGCCTTTTGCCTAGAGAAACTAAATATTGGAATTAAAGTACCTAAGTAAAATAGCAAATAAAGTACCTAACTACTAAGTAGGTAATCTATCTAATCTACTTATAAATTGTTGAACTTATGAACTTGATCTTAGATTGACTTGTTGTGGGTATTGTAGCCGTTGACGTTGATATTGATATTTTAAACATTACTTAGCGTATACAGGGTGTTAGGGTCAGCGCACACCTAGCGTAAAACTGTTCGAGCATGCGCGAGCAGATTTCATTGATTCAATTGATAATGAACTCTATTCCCATTGAAATAAAGTCGAAAATAGCTTGCAAGTGATTAAATCCCTTCAGCGTCTGTTCGAGTATGCTCGCGTATGCTCCTCGCGGCGACGCGAGCAGTCGCGAGCATGCTCGCGCATGCTCGCGCATGCTCGAGCATGTTCGAGCATACGCCCGTGTCGATGCTTGCGATCCGTCGTAAGTGTTGCCACCTCTGCCGGTTTCGGACTAAATCTAGCATATTTTTTAACTACTTTAGCCCGAAAAGGGCAATTTAGTACAGAAAATATATAATAATCTAACTCTTTTTGAAAATACAATGAAAATCTCAAAGGTCGAAGCAGATTTAGTAGGTTTTCAAATTGTTCATATTCCATTTTATAGTAGTCATAAAATAACTGTCCCTTGAACTTTAAACCGTAGCACAGGGTGTGGTATTCCCCAAATGTACATCTTTCTTGCCAGGTTGCTTCAGCCCATATTCTTCTTTCAATTTTGTGTCGTCCTCTTTTCATTTTATTGATGTGCTCTTCTTGCTCCTCTTCCTCTGCTAGTAACCCAATAATTACCAAATCCCAGTCCACCATACTTTAAAATTACTCTTCGCACGTCTTTACTTTAAAATATTGTAAACACAACTGCAAAATTCACTGTCAACTGTAGCAACACGGGAGCATCCGCGAGACTGTTCGAACACGCGCGAGCATGCTCGCGCATGCTCGAGCATCCGCCGCTGCCGCCGGCGGATTTCGCCTCTGCCGCCGGCGGATTTTGCCGCTAGGTGTGCGCGACTGCAAAGAACATGCTCGAGCATGCGCGAGCAGATTTCATTGATTCAATTGATAATGAACTCTATTCCCATTGAAATAAAGTCGAAAATAGCTTGCAAGTAATTAAATCCCTTCAGCGTCTGTTCGAGTATGCTCGCGTATGCTCCTCGCGGCGACGCGAGCAGTCGCGAGCATGCTCGCGCATGCTCGCGCATGCTCGAGCATGTTCGAGCATACGCCCGTGTCGATGCTTGCGATCCGTCGTAAGTGTTGCCACCTCTGCCGGTTTCGGACTAAATCTAGCATATTTTTTAACTACTTTAGCCCGAAAAGGGCAATTTAGTACAGAAAATATATAATAATCTAACTCTTTTTGAAAATACAATGAAAATCTCAAAGGTCGAAGCAGATTTAGTAGGTTTTCAAATTGTTCATATTCCATTTTATAGTAGTCATAAAATAACTGTCCCTTGAACTTTAAACCGTAGCACAGGGTGTGGTATTCCCCAAATGTACATCTTTCTTGCCAGGTTGCTTCAGCCCATATTCTTCTTTCAATTTTGTGTCGTCCTCTTTTCATTTTATTGATGTGCTCTTCTTGCTCCTCTTCCTCTGCTAGTAACCCAATAATTACCAAATCCCAGTTCACCATACTTTAAAATTACTCTTCGCACGTCTTTACTTTAAAATATTGTAAACACAACTGCAAAATTCACTGTCAACTGTAGCAACACGGGAGCATCCGCGAGACTGTTCGAACACGCGCGAGCATGCTCGCGCATGCTCGAGCATCCGCCGCTGCCGCCGGCGGATTTCGCCTCTGCCGCCGGCGGATTTTGCCGCTAGGTGTGCGCGACTGCAAAGAACATGCTCGAGCATGCGCGAGCAGATTTACGCTGGGTGTGCGCTGACCCTTAGAGTAGGGTCACCTGTTAAACAGTTAGCCACTCGTACACTGTTAGCCATGTCTATATTTGACAAATCCAACGTTGCTGATCCGTGCTATCTAATGATTTAGACGCCGAAATGGGTACCCGCCCCGGTCCCCAATTGGCAGCGAGCTCGCACTCAAGACATTAGGGTGGCAAACGATTTTATGAAAATAAGGGGCAACAGTTAAAAAAAAAAGTTTGTTTGTTTATCGTTTCACGTATTTTAGTTCATTGTTACAATAATCCTAATATGTTGGCTCTGTCGATATACATTATGTGCTTCTTTTACAATTATGTGTTGTGTATGTAGTCTTACTAATTTAAAAGTTATATAAACCCAACGTGTTCGAAGGGGGGCTGTTCTACAATTAACCAAAACGATATGTCCAACAGTTAACCAAGGTTAATTATGTAGCAAAGCGTGTTTTTTTTTTACCTGGTTATTACTTACAATTCTATTCATTTTATAATTATTTCGTATTTTATATGGGGCGGGCTAACATACAAAAGATTACTGGCAGCAGCCGAAGGCACGCCTTTTTTAATTTGACGTACGTTTTAACATAGTTGAACTTGCGTTAAAGATTTGCATAAAGTTACTGTTTCTTTTTATCGTCATAAGAAGAAAATACTTCTAAAATGTCAGATAAATAGCTTATAATTATTATTAACTATTTGACTTACTAGTTTCGAATTATATTAGTAATGGTTAACTGTGGCACCCCCCACCGGTTAATAGTGTACATAGGTGTGGACACAGTTAGCCATTTCCCATTTTTGTTAAAAAAGAAAATTCTGAGAAAACTATTAGAAAATTAAGCATTTTTCAAATGCAATTATGTAGCCGATTAACCTACTTCTTGATTATTGCAGATAAAAGTGTATTTTGGATGAAGAATTTTGCGCTATGGTACTGAGAAATTTAGGTGGTTAACTGTTTAACAGGTCACCCTAGACAGTTGCGTTACTTTGATGGGTGATACTGAACTGAACAACTGTCATAAAAGAACAACGGGAAATAAGCACCTTTTCATACAAACGTTAGATCACCTGATTGCATTTAGGTGGTATCTATGGAAATTCCAAAATACTATAAGCATATTTCTCAGGTATCGACGTAAAGGAATGATTCTTTTAGATTTAGACACGAAGAAAAGAAGGGAGCGGAGGTGAGGCAAGGCAATTTTTCTATTCAAGTAAGTGTCGCCAAAATGCGGGGGACGAGGTAAGAGGTGGGAGTAGGCTCCGCCCCAAAACCCCAAATCCATCTAGCGGCGAAAGGAGTATCTACAACAAATGCACAGTAACATGACAAGCAACTAGTTCATCTACTCGTCGCTATTATCGACCTGATTTATATCGTTGATCTCTCGTCTTACACGTGCTTATGTAATTTTGCACGTGTTAGAAGAGTACAACTATATAATTTAGCTGCCGTCTGTTGTGACCGTTATCTACTTGCCGGTAGATGTCGTTTTGGAACATGAAACGTTTACGATTTTTTTAGTAATTGACCAATTCAACAAAGAAATAAAAGGTAAATCGATATAAACGAGTTAAACACTTTTTTTATATTTTATTTGCATCTATCATTTACACTTTAAGTTTCTAAAATCGATATTTTTTATCATCTTAAAGAGCGGCATCTTGCGGTTAGTAGAAAAACGTATGTTCCTTCAAATGAGAGAATTATTTTCAAAAAAAAACTCTTATTAAATTAAATTGGACTTAGCTATGAAAATGTATGCCATCTGCAAGCTTTTTCTGTGATCCTGAACAATTTTTACATCCAGGAACAGCGCACTTCAACGTTCTAAATATTTTTTATTGACAAAACACGTCTCAGAAAACGAAATAATAACGTACGAAAACAATGGCGGTCCGATTCGAACTGAGCCGCATAGGCCACGCCCACTGTGACGTCACGACCTCATCGAATGGCGACTGACCTCACTGTCTTGCCTCAACTCCGTCCTTTCTTTTCTCCATGGATTTAGAGCATCAAAGAACAAAAAAAAAACTAATTATCTGTCTTCACTAGTTAGTTAAAGCAATGAATAATGATTACCTTACAAAGACAAATTGTACAGGAAACTAAAGTGAAGTACCTACTTACACTACCTACATAATACGTTTCATACGTACAGTCACCAGCAGATATATCGTAGCAAACAAGGTGGTCAAATATTTCTAAGCAGTTCTAATTTTCAATAATTTCTTTACTCATAGTCAATCAAAAATATAGGAACGCCGAGAACATCAAATATATCGACGCAGTCATGGTGGAACAGTTTCGGATAAAAACCTTACTCCGTTGTTTTAATGTTAATTTTAAATAACATTGCAAAGAAATTATTGAAAATTCGCTGTTCACATATTTATGACAAAATACACGTTTAGATATAATTGGTAACATTTATTGTAAATAATTTAATGAAAATTAGCACTGCTCAGAAATATTTGGACACCTTGTATGCTACGATATATCTGATGGCGACTGTACGTAAGCATTCATTGTGGTTTTGTTTCGACAAAGACGTGTGAATCACAATTCGGCGAGACTAGAGTGACCCTCGATCTACTTTTATTGTTTACGACAAAAGAAAACCGCAATACCTACCTACTTACGATGTGGTTTCTTTAAATACGTACTATACTAAGACTTGTTTACGTACAGGAAAAAAGATCAGAATTAGCATTTACCTACATACATGAACTCGAACTCACGACAAATAAGATTTCAGGGTTGTCAGAAACATTGCTTTGGGTCAATTCCTAATTCCTACAGAGATAGCAGCGACGCGTATTTCCGTTGTAGGAGGACAGGAGTGCGATTTTTGAATCTCATTCGCTGAGTTCAGCAGTTGAAAATGTCAAAATTACTGTGCAGATATGCATCTTTCTACTGCTGATTTGACTTTCAAAAATCATACTTCAGGAGTGCGATTTTTGAAAGTCAAATCAGAAATAGTAAGATGCGTATATCCGTAGTTATTTTGATATTTACGACGGCTGAACTCACCGAATGAGTTTAAAAAATCGCACTCCAGAACGCAAACTGTGAAACTAATCGAGTATAGTTTGGAATACGAGTTTCTACAGGGTGTAACAAAACACCCTAGTAATACTTAAGGGGGCTCAAAAATCATACTTCAGGAGTGCGATTTTTGAAAGTCAAATCAGAAATAGTAAGATGCGTATATCCGTAGTTATTTTGATATTTACGACGGCTGAACTCACCGAATGAGTTTAAAAAATCGCACTCCAGAACGCAAACTGTGAAACTAATCGAGTATAGTTTGGAATACGAGTTTCTACAGGGTGTAACAAAACACCCTAGTAATACTTAAGGGGGCTTCAGGCCATCAATCTGAACAACTTTCAATATGGGGCCAACGTCGAGAAAAAATAAAAAAATCTGCCGTCCCATACATTTTGAGTCGAGACGGTACTGCAGTTTTGTACGAAAGAGCGGATTTTTTTTTCGCGATTTCGATGTTGGCTCCATAGTGAAAGTTGCTCAGTTTGATGGTCTGAAGCACCCCCTTAAGTATTACTAGGGTGTTTTGTTACACCCTGTATATCTTAGACGGTACAAAAGCTGTTTTAGGAATAAGTGAGAGTTTTCAAATCTCTGTTTCTGTAATGCAAAATAGCCTTAAAATTTCGTTGCTATTTGGAATGCAGTATAGTTAACATTGAATTAGTATTTAGTATTCTCATATCGTAAACAAGACTTACCTACCTTGGGAAAACCCGAGAGTGGCGGCGAGTTCATCGTATGTGCTGCCGACGCTACCCAGAAGTGTCATCGCCAATAATCCTGATAATCAATAGAATAGTAATTTTTTCCAACAAGCAAAAATTTAATCTCTTGGAAGTTGAAGATCTATCTAGTGAATTCCAGTGGAACCATCTAAATCTAAACTATTATAAAACTTTAACAGGAGTTTGATTTTTGAATCTCATTCGCTGAGTTCAGCAATTTTATAATGTCAAAATTACTATGGAGATTATGCATCTTTCTACTGCTGGAGTGCGATTTTTGAATCTCATTCGCTGAGTTCAGCAGTTGAAAATGTCAAAATTACTGTGTAGATATGCATCTTTCTACTGCTGATTTGACTTTCAAAAATCATACTTCAGGAGTGCGATTTTTGAAATTCAAATCAGCAGTAGAAAGATGCGTATCTCCATAGTAATTTTGACATTTTCAAATGCTGAACTCAGCGAATGAGATTCAAAAATCGCACTCCTGATTAGACTTTCCAAAATCTAACTCCTGAAGTATGATTTTTGATAGTCAAATCAGCAGTAGTCAGATGCGTATATACATACTTTTTCAACTGCTGAGTTCAACGTATGAGATTCAAAAATCGCGCACTCCAGAAGTGTGTCTGTACAGTCGGCCGCAATAAGTTATACTTATACACTTTAGTACCTACAACGATGTAGAACAAAAGTGTATACAAATTATTGCGGCCGACTGTACATTGAAGATATTTACAAAAAAAACTGCTTATGTCTTACGGTTTCTGATAAAAATGCCTGTGACAGACGCACGGACGGACGGACAGGCACCGAGCTGAATCCATAAGTGTTTTGTTTTGCCAATTTGGGTACGGAACACTAAAATTAACACTCCAGCGCCCGCGGCATGACGGCGCAATAAAGCGCTATCGCGACCTAGCTCTCTTTCTTTTTAACCGACTTCAAAAAAAGGAGTAGGTTCTCAGTTCGACCGTATATATATATATTTTTTTTAATGTGTGTTCGCGGATAACTACGTCGTTTATGAACCGATTTTGATGATTCTTTTTTTGTTGGAAAGGAGATATCCCAAGGGTGGTCCCATGATAAGGAAACCAGGATCTGATGATGGATCCCAGAGAAATCGAGGGGACCCTTCGAAAATCGTAGTGCCGACTAGTGCGTTTGTTAATTTGAAGCACTACTGTTAAATCAAACTAATGAATTCACCACTGAAAATTGTGAAATAAACAAAATTTTAACAAAAAATTAAAACCGCCTTCAAAAAAACTAAAAAGTTAAAAAATAATATTGCAGCCGATGACTTTTTCGTTCGCATCATAAGAACATTAATTTGTTTTATAGAAGTCGGTGTCAAGCCAAGCCAAAAAATTAATGCAAGCCCCGTCGCGAATCGGCTTGACAGCGACTTCGATAAAACAAATTAATGTTCTTATGATGCGAACGAAAAAGTCATCGGCTGCAATATTATTTTTTAACTTTTTAGTTTTTTTGAAGGCGGTTTTAATTTTTGCGCGCGAACGAACGAGTTAGCAGGCGCGATAAAACGTTTATCGAGGCGCCATGCCGCGGGCGCGCAGTTATAGATTTTGTAGCATGTCGCTAAATCGGTGAACAAACAAGATACCTAGGTATTGTATTTAGCCTGCTTAAACCGATCATCTAACCGGATGAAATATTACGTCACATAAACATACAGATATTACTTACAATACTAGAGTTTACCCGCGACTTCGTCCGCACTAATTGTATAGGTAAGCAGCTTTTAAGTCAAATAATATAAGCTATCAAACCAAACAAAAAAGTTTCTTAAAAATCAGTTCAGACGTTTTTGCGTGATGCTCGAACAAACAAACAAACAGACACAAAAATTCAAAAAAATGTTGATTTTTGGAGTCAGAGACTGACGACACCTAAAAACCATTTCGTCATATATTTTTTTGCAAATATCTTCAATGAGTACCTACAGACAGTAGACACACGGTTTCGATATTGGTCCCATAGAGAAAGTTGTTCAGGTTGATGGTCTGAAGGCAGCAACCCTACAGGGTTTTTACACCCTGTATAATAGGTATAGTTTCGATAAATGGGTCCTTCTTAATATGCTGACCAGTGGCGGACTAAGCCCGTCGGAGGCCCGGGGCGGCAAAACTAAATGAGGCCCCCCGGTCTTTCCAGAAATTGATATCTACAATTCATCGAGCCGTGGCAAAAACTTGTAGGTAGCATGTATTTTGTCCCAGGGATATCCAGGTCCTACAATATGGAGCGAGCGAAGCGAGCCCGAGTTTCGTACAATGTAAAATCTAGAGCGAGCAAAGTAAAGTCGAGATTTTAAAGCAATATGAAAATATATCGGACAGAAAACCTAGAGCGAGCGAAGCGAGCTCGAGATTTCACTGAATTCTGGAGCGAGCGAAGCTAAGTGAGTTCGTGATTTTACTGCAATATAATGAGATCAGTGGAATAAGATTTAAATCCTGGAGTGAGCGTAGCGAGCTAGAGTTTTTTTACGACCTAAAATCTGGAACGAATAAAGTAAGCTCAAGATTTAACTATACTATGAAAAGAAAAAGACATACCATCCAAAACCTAGAGCGAGCGAAGCGAGCTCGAGATTTCACTGAATTCTGGAGCAAGCGAAGCGAGCTCGAGATTTTTCTTCATTATAACTCGATTTTTTCAGCTCATGCCGAAATCGAGGCGATTGATGTAAACAAATAGCTGAAATGAGCTTATGCTTATAATAACTCTATTGTAGAGCTCATATTGAAATAGAGTAGTATATTCGTGTATAAAATAAAACCGGAGCGAACGAATAGAGTTCTATAATTATGACTGGGCTGTAGCAAGAACTCTGTCTCAAAGTACAGAAAGCTCAAAAAAGTCAAGCGAGCGAAGCAAGCTCAAATTTTCGAAATACATTCTGATTCCAACCACATTGACTTTTCAAGAAGCGAGCTCATAATTATGCTAACTACATAACAACTTGAAAAAGATTGAGCGAGTGAGCGAGCTCACAAAATCGCAATATTTTGGACTCTATTTCCTTCTTTGGCTTTCAGTGACTAACGTACGAGGCCTCCAACTTCAAACTGCAGTCCCAGTACCGGAGGCCCGGGCCTCCTGAGCGAGCAAAGCGAACTCATAATTATGCTAACTGCATAACAACTTAAAAAAGATTGAGTGAGCGAAGCGAGCTCGCAAATTCGCAATATTTTTGACTCTATTTCTTTCTTTGACTTTCAATGACTAACGTACAGGGCCTCCAACTTCAAACTGTAGTCCCAAAACCTGTTCTGGCATCCTGAGGCCCGGGCCTCCAACTCCAAACTGTCTTTACTTACTATACAAACGTCATTATTTTGGGTTTGATTAAAAAGGGATTCTCTTTTCGAGATTCGGAGGCCCCCCAGGACTGGGGGCCCGGGGCGGACCGCCCCTCCGCCCCCCCCCTTAGTCCGCCAGTGATGCTGACTCTTTTATAAGGGGAGTGTCAGTCAGACCAACACACTGAACATCTTTCTCTTTGGGACCATCCTCGAAATTGCGAATAAAAAATCAGCTGTCCCATACAAAACTGCAATCCCACTTGCCCCAAATCACCCATAGCCCATAGCATAGGTAGTTAGTGGGGCAGCTGATGTTTTTTCGCGATTTCGATGTTGGTTCGATGGAAGAAGTTGTTCAGTTTAATGGTCTGGAGTGCGATTTTTGAATCTCATTCGCTGAGTTCAGCATTTGAAAATGTAAATATTACTGTGGAGTCGTGCATCTTTCTATTGCTGATTTGACATTTAAAAACACACTCCTGAAGTATGATTTTTGAAAGTCAAATCAGCAGTAGAAAGATGCATATTTCCACAGTAACTTTGACATTTTCAACTGCTGAACTCAGCGAATGAGATTCAAAAATCGCACTCCTGATCATTCCATAAAAACCGTATAGGCAGGAGTGAGATTTTTGAATCTCATACGTTGAAAATGTATAGAGAAACGCATCTTTCTACTGCTGATTTGACTTTCAAAAATAGCACTCCGTGAGTATGATTTTTTTATGTCAAATTACCAGTAGAAAGATGCACGTCTCCATAGTAATATTGACATTTTCAACTGCTGAGCTCAACGAATGAGTTTCAAAAATCGCACTTCTGGTGCCTACCTTTTGAGTTTTCAGAATATCTCTACCTCGGGGAATTTAGTCGGATGCTATATCATTAATGATGTTTAGGTACTTACCAGCGATGCCAGCAGGTGAGATAACGATGTTATTATTTACGTTCTGTTTCATCATTGTCGTAATCAGTTTGTATCCAAAATCGTTTATGGCATTTACTAATCGATCTTGATCTTCGATGATTGGGATGGTGGTTGTGCTAAAATTTGAAATTATTTGCATATTATAAGTTTAGTAAGTAATAAAATATTTATAAAAGTGGCCGCGCGCTGGGGCGGATGCGTCCTGGCGCGGCCACCAAACATATGCTATAAGTCGTAAAGTATTGAGGTAATTTTTTTTTCCTTTTGCGTACAATTAGTACTATTGTTGTACAATTTAATGACCTGGTGGCGCGTTGCGGCGAGCTAAGGGTCCGGGTTCTTATCCGCACGGACGACATGCCATGTAGAACCAATGAGTTTTTCTGACTTATGTACGTACACTCAGCTCTGTACTTCTCAACAGTGAAGAAAAACGTCGTGAGGAAACCTGCATACTTACGCTGAAGAAGAAATTCGGATGTGATACTGATAATGATAAGTCAACTAATCCACATTGGGCACGCGTGGCGGACTAACGCCTATACCAAGGGTGGCCAACCCGCGGCCCGCGGGCCGCATGCGGCCCGCCGACTGTCAGATTGTGGCCCGTGGATCTGTAACGTCACAACCTTAAATTCGTCGTTGAAACATCTGCGAGCTGAAAATTCGGTATTCACTATGGTTATTTCATGTTTGTGTCAAACTCATACTGAACATTACTCAAAACTTCGACAATCGAGGATGCAAGAAGGATGGTACATTATTTGTGAGCTCGTCGATGTTTTTGACAGCGATGTGTTAGTGAATTGCACTCCTAGAGTGCGATTTTTGAATCTCATACGTTGAACTCAGCAGTTGAAAATATACGGAGATACGCATCTTTCTACTGCTGATTTGACTTTCAAAAATCGTATCCCTGGAGTATGATTTTTTAATGTCAAATCAGCAGTTGAAAGATGCACGTCTAGCGTCTCCATAGTAATATTGACATTTTCAACTGCTGAGTTCAAAGAATGAGTTTAAAAAGTCGCACTCCAATATCAAAATTTTTTAGAGTTAAAAAAATTAATTACAATAACGTTTCTTTTTTAATAAAAAAATTGAAAATATTATTTGTTGTTTTTGTAGGCCGTGCGTGAAGCAGAATTATTCAGAAAACAGAAACCTTTATTTTTCTAATAATAAATCTGTTTTATTTTCAACAATTTCATCTAAAATGAAAAAAAAATTTGTACAACCAAACGCCCGCCAGCCAGCTCAACCATTTTATGTAGCTAACCAAAGTTAGCAACATAAAATTTGGTAGTGCGGCCCGGTGTGAAATTCTATTTTCGAATTTTGGCCCAGCTGCCGAAAAGGTTGGCCACCCTTGGCCTATACCCTCCTTGAGGGTAGGCCTGTGACCTGCAGTGGGACGTATGTAGGTTGATGATGATTATATAATCATTTGACGGAACATTTTTCCAGGGAGCATCCACCGCTAGGCTAGTTCACCATTCGTTAGACTGCGTGAGCAAGCTCACGTTTCACGTTTACCTATTTCAACAAGAGGAATCAGGGAATCTACGACCTACCTGGGAACTTCATTGACGTCATCCTGCCTTGACCACGAAATGCATAAAATGGTTAAGAATATAACAATATTCGATGTGCAGCCCATTTCCTGAAACAGTTGATAAATTTAAATAACATAAGTAGTACACCACAAAGAGTAGAACAAAAGACAGAAGGTACAAATTAAAATAGGCGTTCTTATCGACAATAAAAAGTGATTTCTTCCAGACAACCTTTTTATTTATTACTAGCGGCAAGGCGCCTGCAACTTCGTATAGACCACAGACTTTTGAATGAACCGATTGCGATGAAATAAAATCTGAATTTTAATCCGAATGCTTTTCTGAAAACCCCATCTAAATCGGTCCAGTAGTTTTTAGGTGATGCGTAGGTACATAAACAAACAGACACAAATTCTTAACATGGACTTAATGTAGGTAAGGTACCTACCTATTCCATTACGTATCCTGACCTGAATCGCTCCAATTCTTTTTTTTTTTGCCAATAATTATGTATCTTCAATGTAAGTAAAAGTCTACCATTTTATTAATTCCTTTAACTTTTTGGATACTTTGCCAAAACTAATTAATCAGCCTCAGCCCTGTAATTTCGAAAAAAATCCAGACCAGAGGCAGTTAACAGGTACCTGATTAATTAGTTTTGGCAAAGTATCCAAAAAGTTAAAGGAATAAATAAAATGGTTAGTGGTTGACCTCTAGTTCATTGCTAGCGAAGCCTTTAAAGAGCCTCGCTTGGTCTGAAGCGCGAGGCCGATGCGGGCTGCGATGAGTAAGAACGAAGGAGGTAAATGACTGATCGAGATCGCAGGACACTATGTATGATACAAGTGAGCAATGTTGGTCATTACAGCCGAGGCGGGATGGCAGCATGAGCCGCAGGCGAGTGCTGCATACTAGCCGAGGCTGTAATGAACTAATGACCAACGCTCCCGCGTTTCATACGTTTTTCAACATACTTGCCAGGAAAAAGTAATAAGATTTTCTAAAACACAACTATTTTAGACAAATATTAATTTTTGGATAATCGCGCTGGGCTATGGCTGGGTTCTTTTTTTTGGGATAGCTATGCGCGCGCAGTCGGTCGAAGAGGTAATGACTTACCTGTCATTCAACCAACGACATTAAAACGTTATAAACTTAATATTTATGTATGTACTTATTTATATTATAACTCAAATTTAATGTTAATTTATTAATTAAAATAAATTATTTGATAAAATGTAATGTTTGTGTATCATATTTTAGCTAAGTAACACATTTATTTTTTAACTAACACAGATTATTTATTCAGAAAAAGATAGATTTTTTTGTGGTGGTGTGGTACGGAACCTTCGGTGTGCGAGTAGCCCGACTCGCACTTGACCGTTTTTTTTTAAGTTCAAATAAATTGTCGATATTTTTATTGATTTTTAGGGTTCCCAAGTCAACAAGGAACCCTTATAGTTTCGCCATGTCCGTCCGTCCGTCTGTCCGCGGCTTAGCTCAGAGACGCTTAGTACTGGAAAGCTATAATTTGGCATGGGTATACATATTAATCACGCCGACAAAGTGGTAAAATAAAATCTTGAAAAATATATTTTTTTAGGGTACCTCCGTGGGCAATAGCATATATGTATATCGAATTTAAAAGAAAAACTATCACCGCTAAGTAGGCTTTACAAGTTTACGAGTCCACCAACTTTAGTAGCCGTTAAACCGTAGTTTAGACCAAAAAGCCTCCTTCTAAGTCCATATTATATTGTGACGGGCAACTACGGAACCCTATCCTGCGCGTGGTCCGACACGCACTTGGCCAGTTATTGTTTATTGCATTTCGTGTACCTACGGAAGACTGAACGAATCAACGATAGAACATAAACATAACGATCTATCAAAATTGGTCTAAATACTAACCTACCTACAGCAAATTGCTTTTGGAATAAAAAATCTCATGTTAGACACGGTAAATTATGTCCCCGATTACTAGTTCGGTACCTAATAAATTTATCTAATGAATGTTAAAAAAAAATTACGCCTGCGTCAATTTGTAAAAACCAAAAAAACATAATTTTATACAACTTATTGCGGTTCTTTTACATAACATAGGTATGTGAACTTTACCAAAACGGGAATAACTTTCTTCTCTTTAAGATTTAACACCGAGTTTAACACAGGCACTTACGTGACACCAAAGTTTAAGTTACCTATTTATTATAGGTAATTGCTGAAAAACTCGTGCAAGTTTAACACACTAATGTTTCATCAAAAACTGGATACGAACGTATTTTATATTACGAATTATTACACTGTGCTCTTTCACACGACTGCTCTCTTCGCCGACCTATGGAGCAACTAAACTAACCACTAACTAACCTTGGGGATTCAGCAACTACATAATGAATCATAGAAGTGTATTTGTGTAAAACAAAATGCATATGATGTGTACTGACCTCTATTTAAATCGAAAAAACGGTCACATTGATTCCGTTATATGTACTTTACAGGGTGTTGCCGTGTTGGGGACTTGGGGTAAACAGTTGAGTATTACTTTAAGCGGTTTGTAGGTGGTAGGTACCCATGAAACAACATTCCCAAGAAACCGGAAACAAAAAAAAACTCGCAAAAAAAATGCTTGTACTTTCCATACTAAATGCAATCAGGTGATCGAACGATGTATGAAGATTTTTTTTTCGAATTTCCCTTTGTTCCTTTGAGAAAGTTATTTAGTATCATGAGTATAATCGCCTCGGATTTACCTAATCAAAGTAATCAATCACCCTTTAAAGTAACGCAACTGTCTACCCTAACACCCTGTATAATTCAAACTAGGCACCTAAGTTTGTTGTACCTAAAGAACCACAAAAAATATTATTAAGTATTATTTTATTACACTTTATTGTACAGTCGCCATCAGATATATCGTAGCATACAAGGTGTCCAAATATTTCTGAGCAGTGTTAATTTTCAATAAATTATTTACAGTTAATGTTACCAATTATATCTAAACGTATATTTATTCATAAATATCTGAACAGCAAATTTTCTATGTTATTTAAAATTAAAATGTAAAACAACGGAGTAAGATTTTTTTCCGAAACTGTTTAGATATTTATGACCACCCTGACTGCGTAGATATATTTGATGTTTTAGCTAGACGTTCCTATATTTTTGATTGGTTATGATTATGAGTAAAGAAATTATTGAAAATTAGAACTGCTTAGAAATATTTGACCACCTTATTTGCTACGATATATCTGCTGGTGACTGTACACACAGACATAATAATACACAAAGTTGAGAAAACATTTACAAAGGGCGAGCTTATCTCTGAAGAGATTTCTTCCAGCTGAGCCGCAATAGAGACAGTCTCTCTGTGTGTATGAATAATGTAAAGAACTATCGAATAGTATTTTCTCTATTCTTACATCACATCCATAAAATTACGTGCATAAACCCTTTCAGGGTGGTTAGAAACTTTAAAAACGGAACGAAAACTAAGTACAGTAACGAATTCAAACCATGAGTATGTATGGATGATGGACTACCTACGCAATCTCTGAGTGCGCGGTAGTTAGATAAATACCTCGGAGCTAACTAGTATGAATACATTATTAGCATTCTTATTTTGACGACTGTGACATCACATAACCCAACCCCTCATCAGGTTACTGCCTGGGCACGCGGGGTGGTCGCCCATCCATACTCCTCCATAAGGGTAGGGCCATGCCCCCCACCAGATACGCAGACGAGTCTTCAGATTCAATACCTTTCCTACTGTTCAGAATCTTTAGTATAGTCGGCAAAGAAAGTTTATGAACATTTTTCACCTTTATTTCTATAGCAATAAAGTTCTGAAGTGTCCATCAACTTTCGTTGCGGACCGTACATAGCAAGGCCCCTCTTCTCTACACGGATACGGATGGAAGTAGGACATAAATTAAATTGCATAAATATCGTTTTCAGTCAAAGACATTCAAATTATACTACTTTAAATCTCTTTGTTTTCAGTGTACTCTTCTATAAACCAACAGATTAATTAAAAGCTCCTCAACTTTAGAGGAGACAGCTAAAGTAAAAATCTCGATCCAGTAAGGAACTCGTGCAGAATTATATTCTTTCTAGCCCCGAGATTATAATTTTTATATGTTTGAATGTTGCATTGGGAGCAACCTTGGAGCAACCCAATGAAATAATTACCTACTCACTTTCAATTTTTCATTATCTTTGAAAATTACAACACGGGCGACTTAACACTTTCGCTGCTATGCTCAAAATCAATGATCCTCGCGCCGTGCTAAAACTGACGCCCCTCGTAGGTCGTGCGCACAGTCGTAACGGTGAAAGGATAAAATGGCTCGTCTCGTGAGTCACCCGCGCAGGCGTAAGGTTGCCGGTGACTCGCGTGGTAGGTCATGAGCACAGGCGAAATGCAATTGAACTGACTTCAGCACTGCAGCCCATTTGTCGCCGACCTACGACGTAGGTCGTCAGCAGTGAAAGTGTTAACTTGACACCTGGCTCGAACGAAAATCCAATAAACCAGCAAAAGAATAACTCGAAAATGCTAAAGCGCCGGGACACGTACAACGGTAACTGAGATGCATCGCTACTGGCCTCGCACGGCGACGGCGGGGTCCCGTGGCGTGGGGGGTAGCCAGGTGTCAAGTTAATACGCCCGGGTTGTAGGCGAGTAATCACTGTTTAAAAAAATAATTAAGTATTTGATTCAATGAAGGTACAATAACCAATTATTTACGACATTTTCCGCGCCGGACCAGAAGTACAATCGGGAAGTACCACTACCACCAATGGTACAGTTGGCACTAGGTGGTGCCAGTAGTACCATTAATGGTACACTTATCACCAGATCGTGTCAGTAGTACCATCAGTGGTACAACTGGCACATAATACTCGTAGGACTTAAAGCCGGGTATTCATTTGGCAACATTTGTTTATAAACACTGTTTATATACATGTTTCACGTGTTTCATCATCTCTGTAAACATGGTTATAAACATTCCGTAAACAAAGATGATAAATAAAACATGTTGCCGTGTTCCCCGCTCAGAGTGGAGAGCAAATCGAAACCTTTAGTTTAGAAAAAGAAGAAGTTGACAAGTGTGGACGCGTGTTGCGCGTGTTTTAGGCCGCCTACGCACTGGCGACCATGGTCGCCGCGACCTGGCCGCGGCGGCCAGTGAATTCTGGACTTTATATGGCAATCGCTATAGCCCCTACGCACTTAGCGGCCAGCGACTATTGGCCTGACCACCACGGCCGCGGCGGCCTGGCCGCCTACCATGGTCGCCAGTGCGTAGGCGCCCTTAAACATGGAAGTAGTTTGGTCGAACAACCAGATTTCTATGCTCATAGAGCTCTTTCAACAGCGTAGAATTCTCAGGCATGCATCAAATAAAGACTGCAAAAAAAAACCGGCCAAGTACGAGTCGGGACTCGGGCAATTAGTGTTCCGTACTACCAGTTGTTTAACATGGGTCATTGAGGAAACCACTATAAATTGACACTTACTTAGTATGTGGTCACATAGTAACTGAAGATCATGTTACCGATCAGTGTAAACTGGTCGTACTGGTGTTAGTTTTTTGGGTATAGAAAAAAAACTATCCAAGTTAGAGCCACCCTGATAATTTTCCCGCCATCTACACGTTATTTCTGATGTTCATGATTTTTTTCAGATCTTATACGGCTATATTTTTTGAAATAGAGGTGGGGACAGCAATTTCTCGGATTGAATTGAAAATTTTGTTAAACAAAGTTTTTATTAAAAATTTGAAAAGTATATTTTTAGACTCGTATTTTTATAAGCTTTCAATTGATATCCCACACCACAGGGCAGAAATTTTTTTTTTTTATTTGCCCTTTCTTACTACCGAAATTGCCCCCCAATATAAAAATTTAGCTTTTTTTACTTCATTTATGACATTGGACCACCAATTGCTATATCTGTACCGAGTTTCAACTTCCTATGTCTTAAGGTCTCTGAGAAAAATGCCTGTGACAGACGGACGGACAGACACCGAGCTGATTCCATAAGTGTTCCGTTTTTCCAATTTTGGTACGGAACACTAAAAATGATGCTTGGGCAGAGATTGCTGCAGAGTTAAATATGACAAAGAAGGATGTTACTATGTATGAATATAATTATGTAAGCAGCACAGAGCATCACTACCTGCTCGGGAACATCCTAGCTACCTACAACTGACAAGTGTGGACTGCCAATGTTACAGAAACAGTGTTTACCACAGACTATTATATGTACTACCGTGTGTTTACGGTAAACATGTTTATAAACAAATGTTGCCAAATGAATACCCGGCTTTATTTGCATTTGTGAAGTTTGAATATTGAAACATTTAGTCCCCTCTACCTACCGATGTTCTCTTTAGGGTTCCGTACCCGAAGGGTGCTAACCGGAACCCTATTTAATTACGAAGCCTCCGCTGTCCGCCCATAAATTCCAGCTGTCAAATAAATCTGACCAACGGGAAAAAAATTCCCGTTGGTTAGACTAGTCTGACCACCAATCTGACCACTGGGAAAAACTCGTAAAATAAAGTTAAAAAATTAAAGGGGGTCCCCCTAGAAGAAACGTAAAAACGTTAAACGGTACGCGATGCGCGCGGTACGGGGCGCGGTTAACGGAACGGTACCCTTCGTACCCGAGTCCGACTCGCACTTGGCCGCTTTATTAATAAAAGTTCCGAGTGCCACTTGTACCATTGACCAGCAGTATCATTAGTACTATTACGTAATGGTACTAATGATACAATACAGTGCCAACTGTACCATTGATGGTACTTCCCGATTGTACTTCTGGTCCGGCGGGACATTTTCGATTGTTGTTTTCTTACTTTACTAGAGCAGAATAAATAATTACCAGCTGACGTAATCAGATAATTGATAGGATAATGTTTTACAAGATAATGAATAAATAAAACGCAAGAGTTATCAATCTTTTATAAATATTCGTAAATATAGGTCAAATGTGGTACAATTAAAATCAGAGGAAATATTTTTATCAATTTCATATCAAAAAGGAAACATCCATGCATTATTTTCTACACTTTATCATAATCTTAATTTATGAACGAACTGTAAAACATTATACAATAACTATATGTATAGGAACATGAGCTTATTAGCGACAGGGTGAAAATATTTACATATTTTAAATGTATTTTACTAAAGAAACAGTTGAATGATGCAGTAGTACCTACAGTCAATGTACCTAAAGATAGACCCATCTTCCAGATAATATAAAGCTCGTATATAGTTTCTTCGTTTAAATGGAGTTTCAACTGGTTTTAAATGAATTTATTCACCCTATCTCCAATAGGTAGACTCGCAAAACTGAATCTAACTAAAGCTCGATACAAAATTACTTATTTGAACCAAACACTTATTTTTAAATGCAATACAAATTGTAAGTAGGAATATTTTATAGATGACTTGTTACATTTGAAGAGCGAAAAACACAATTTTCTATCAATAGTTCTAATTAAAACACAAGAAAAATATGCGATAGAGTGTAGAAAATTGAAATATTCACTTTAAATTGTGCATAAAACCAATAAAACATGGCACAAACTATACGGACCAAGCAATTTTTTAAGTGATCAACACTATAATTATTTGCTTACTCTACTTATTTTGGGAAATTCCAACTTAAATCTAGCGGCGTGATGCACCAAAACAATGTCGATCAAACATTTGCTTGTACGGTTCGAGTAAATGTGGATGTATGAAACGCATTTATTCGTAAACGTATTTGTATCGATGGCGCATCGTTTCGGTGCAACCAACCTTGTCCATACCTAGACTAGAGATATCATCGGGTCTCGCATAGAATACAAAATCCTTTCTGCATTTTCAGTGGCGTGCGGTCATACGAATGTCTCGCTATCACAATCAGTCTTCCCATACACTTACACGTTAAACTACCCACCTCCCATTCGCATAACTCGACTTACTGAAAATGTTTTATTGGTTTTAGCTATGCGATGCACGACAAAGGAAAGAGCTTGATTAAACATGCGGATGATTATCATTTACAAACTAATTAATAAGAAATAACCATTTTAATACTTTAATACATAAATAATAACACATTTTAAACAATTTAACTTGCTTTCTTTGACTTAAAATCTCTTATTACTATTTTGACTACACTAATAGTATAACCGAGTCCGTTATGTTACATTGTAATTATCCTAAACTGACATAAATGTAAAAGGCGGTAGGCAGACAACTCCTTACAACTATGGACTCAGAGACAGAGTGCGAAGTTTAGTTCCAAGGGTTCTGGATAACGTTCATACATGATGGAGCTTCCGAACGAATCAGCCGCCTTCAAAATAATGGAGATAATTATGTTGTCAATATCATTAGTTATATTTCACAATACCATTTATATTATCCTGTTGAGTAAATTACTTTAGAAAATTTTTACTTTTAAGTGGCAATTGTAACATTTTTAGGACTATCTTAACTGTTAAAACAGGATTTTGTCTATTACTTCAAAACTGATGCGAGAACTGAAGCCCTAACTTTACTAAAACTCTCCCTCGTGTCAGTATCAGACACAAATGCAAAATAAATAATACAACGCCTGTTTCACACTCACAACATTTCAAGACAGTATTATATGCATTATCCAACAGAATTAGAGAGATTCCAGGGTTTATTTATAATTAAATTTATGTTCTTACGACAACAATGTAGATACTAAGTAGTTGACGAATTTATTGCTTAATGTTGATAATAAAAGAATCTCCGTAAGACTGGTAGACTGCTCGCATTCAATACAACTACATAATTAAGGTATCACCACATACATACACATAAATAGCTACATGAACGGGACAGACACGCACACACCTCATGAACTTACTACCAATATGGTGAATCGAACTAGCGTTAACTTAATAATGAATAAATGATCAGTCTTAAAAAATGATGATCCCAAACTGGATCACGGCACTATTTCTGTAGTTAATACTCACTCTGTTCCTGAGTCTGACCTAAACAAAATACATTCCAAACTTACATCAGAAATAATTAACAAAAAAAGCACTGCAGGTTAAAATTTAACAAAAAATGTCAGCACATTAAAGCGAACAATAATTAAATCACTGTTTAGAATTATATTACCTAAATCTTGGATTACTTAAATCCATACATCTAAATTCTTACAAGTAAAATAGTGAAACACGGTTCACGTTCAAACGTACACGCTAGAGTGTTGACGATTACATCATCAATGTTTACTTGTAGATTTGTCTATATGCCGATAATTACCATATTAATGGTATTATAATTATTTAAACGAAATTTTAGATTTGTTTATTACGTGTATAAGACTGTTTTCTATTTTAGTCCTAACAGATTTATGACCTAAAAGTTGAGGATTCAGTGAAAGAATGCTCATATTATTAAGCAATACATAATTATACTAATCAGTTTAATTGAATACAATACATTATGTATAAGTTATTTATAATTATAACTGATGCTCCAATTAACTATCTTATATGCAGATAATTCCTCCATCTACTCGTACATATAGGGAGAATTCAACAACATGGAATGGTCTAAAAATCTGTCTCTATCCAATAATAGGCGATGAGATGACTATCAGTCACCGACAATACTTCCTAATGTCAAGTACAAAGAAGCAAAGCACTGGGAGTTTATTAAAAGGATTCACATAACAGTATAGTATTACACTGGGTGAAATATACATGAACAGTCAAATCAAATGCCAACTTCAATTTATGTCTTAATTTTAGAGGTATTTGTATTATTTGTTTCTAAATATCAATAGTCAATTAATAATATGAGGCATTTAAACTACTTAAATTCAATACAAAATCTTGAAAATGAGTAATTGTAAGTCAGACGTCTTGTAGCCGCATGCCTACATACATAAATATTTATGTCAAATATAATCAATTAGCAGGTATCGACTAAATGCTTGAAAATGATTTTATTATAATGTATATAGCTTGATGCATAATATTGCTGCAACATTACAAACAACCGTTTAGTACCATTCTTGTATCGATTTATTGCTTCCATGATGGTTAAATTTATCCAATTCTTACTTTCCGATTTTTTAAGTATGTAGTACAAAAATTATCACAAAGCCTAATTTTATTAGAAAAGACCTTTCACACTAACACATTAACCTAAATTGCTATAACTTTCTTATAGACGTCGTGTAATAACATTGGCACGCGGCACATTATCTTATTACCTTTCTCCACCTAATCTTAATCGATTCAGTCAATCCCCGATTCATCAACACAAAACTGCAATTAAGCCGGAGTAGCACAACTTTCTAACGTTAACATAATTACGTTTGAGACTAAACTAAGCACAGCGCCGATCGACAGCATACAATGCACCCGGCTACTACCTAACTTCTATCATTTTATCAATTTGACTTCAATGCGTAAAAAAATAAACAAAGACGCAGACTTATCGATTCGTCACTTTGGAAAAGACAATTAAATAACTAAAGAATTAAAACTATATTCGAGGAGGGTCAGGAGCGCTCGCGGAGCGGAAGCGAATTAACGAGACGAGTGTCCGAGTTGCGCTCAGCGCGATCACGAGTGCTTCACGACGATGACGCCGGGCCGCGCCGGCGGCGGCGGCGGCGGCGGCGCGCGCTCCGCCTTCTTGGTGAGCGCGAGCGGCGCGTCGCCGGCCTCCTCGCGGAACAGGTGGTCGCCCTCCAGGTGCCGGATCGCCTCCACGATCGTCTCGAGGTTCTGGCGGCTCGTGCTGGCCAGGTAGAGCCGCGACGATGCGTCGTGCGCCGCGTCCGGCAGCACCTCCACCTCCACGCGGGGCTCCGCTTTGATGGCTGCCTCCAGCAGCGGGGCCGCGGGCTTGGGCGGCGCGGGCTTGGGCGGCGCCGCCGGCGCGGGCGGCGTTGGCAGCGGGGCCGGCGCCTCGACCGTCATCTCTTCCACCTCCTCGTCTTCGAGCTTGCAATCGCCGACCTCGGTCTGGTCGAAGAGCGCCGGGCGCGGCAGCTCGCGTGTGGTTTCCGGGTACAGTTGTCCCTCGAGCGCGTGCAGGCGCTCCTCCAGCAGGCGGCGCAGTCGTCGTTCGCTTTCAAGTTGCACGCGCAGCTCGCCACCCTCCGCGTCCTTCTTTGACGGTACACTGGTCACCGTAATAACTGCGACTGGCTCGGGTGACCGCGAGTTGGTGATAGTATCGTCGGTAGAGTCGGGAATGATGGCAGGGACATGAGTGAGAATTTCATTTTTTCTTTTCTTGAAAGGTACCTCACCTCCCTCATGTTGATTCAACAATCTTTTCAGTTGGCAGTTCTGTGAAAGAAGTCTGGTCTTTTCTTGTTCCAGGGAGTAGATGTACTCGGCGGTCTGCTGCAGTATGGCTGCCTGTAATATAAATAATAATTTTATTAAGGCGGCGATCAAGGCAAAAACTGTTTCGGGCATGCTTTGTCGCCTAAGTAAAGGATTGGTTTACATAACAATTAGATTATATTATTTCATTCATACAGATCAATTTTTTTACATTGTGTTTCTTCTTTTACGCCTCAAGGATGATACTCTGATATACTACTGATAGGAACATTTGTCCTGCAAATGGCATTAGGTCATGCATATTGTAAAGCTCTTTGAGTTAAATTCTGTACAAGTCTACAGATGAAAAAGGAAGATCTTGTTTTTGTATCTGTTTCAAAAAAGTTCATAAGAAAACTTAGTGGTTGATACTTATCAAAGTTTGCTAAACTAATGCTAGAGTACCATCCTTTAGAGTTAATTTTAAAATATCCCTACTAGAATATTGTAATTCAAAAGAATCTGTCTGTTCGTTACATTTTAATGGCTAACCTACTTGGACCGAATTTGATGACATTTTGTAAAGAGATAGCTTGAACCCTGAGGAAGGATATAAAAATAAGCATAAAAATTCCACATAGACAAAGTCAAGGGTAAATTTAACTTTTTCAATTAATGTAATCCAGATCACACACTTTCTGCTATTGACTTTGACACTAGTGGTTATCTAGTGTTTTGCTTGCATTAAAAAAAGATATCTGTGAATACCCTAGATTGACTGATTTAAAGATTTGACTAATCCTTAGACAATTTATATAGGGACTCGCCTTGCGGTAGCATTTCCCTCTGCCACAGTATAAGAAAAATTGATCTAGTGCATTTACACCCAATTTTATACCTTATCACTAAACGAGACAGCCTATAATAGCGAAACAATAATTTTGAACTTAGAACGTTCTGGGTTCACACGAGACAACTTTTCATGTTTTTTTTTTTTTTTTTTTTTTTTTTTAACTTCCTCTTGCTAGTGCAATCTGTCCTGCATGGGACATTCGGCAATTATTTGTGTTATTTTCTTTAAGGTGTCATTCAAGGAATGGGACCACTGTCCCACCCTTATAAATTATTCTAATCTTTGAGAAGATCTTGAGGTGCTCTTCTTTTTAATCTTGTGAATGTCTTTTGATCTTTCATTAATTCCACAGCCTTTTGACTTGGATGTTGTTTAAGTCTGTCTCTATATGTAGCAGTTCTGATCTTGATTTCTTCCTTTATTGTAGTTATGTTAAGATCGTGGTGGATTTTTTCATGATTTTTAACATTCAAAATTATAATCTAAACTTATGAGGAATAAAATCCAAAGTTGCGGATTTCATGTTACCTCGCCCCCCGCAAAAAGTGGCAGAAATGTTTCTTAGTAGAATGACACGCGTAACTCGTCCCTATATAAATTGTCTAAGGACTAATCTCTATTCTAGACTATCTCTTGCTTTAATACATTATGTGCATTGTACAAATTCCGTGATGAATCTCAAATGTGTAAAGTAATTACTTTGCTAAGCTTCTCGCCCTCGTGGCGCGGCAGGAGGGTGCGCAGGGCCTGGAAGCCCGCGTTGATGCTCTGCATGCGCCGGCGCTCATTGCTGTTCGCTATCTCCCGTCTTATTCTTTTTTCCGCCTCCAATGTTTTGCTTCCAGACGGTGAATGCTTGTCACCCCTGTAATTTAACAAATTATTGTCGTCAAACTTTGTATAAAATTAATTACCTTGTAGAAATATTGATTAATTATCTTTCAAAGTGGATAGTGACAAGTAGTACAACAGTGAGCTTGATTCAAAAATAATTTTGCCTATTAGATACTTAAAATTAATTCATTAGAGCAAAATCATAATTTCTTCATTATGACTGTTTAATTAGATTTAGCTGTGGTCGGAGAGCAAGGAAAGTAAGTATAATATACATAATAGGGTCTTTCTTAATGTGCTGACAGGTTTAAAGATGATCAGACTATCAAACTGAACATGTTTCAGGACTAAGAACGTCAAAACGCATGTGATGTATGAAATATTTTACTAAATACCCATAAGTGATATCATCAACATTTCATTACTTTTTATAGTTCATTTATTTATTTTAATACTTTATTGTACACACGGAAATATACATAAAAACAACATAATAGACAATTACAAAGGGCGAGCTTATCTCTAAAGAGATTTCTTCCAGCAAACCCGTCCATCATGTTATTAAAAATAGTATTCTAAAAAAACTAAAAATGTGAGTGTAGTGTTATTTTCAAATGTTTTTTTTACTAGGAAGATAAAACTAAAATATATTTTATGCAGTCCGCTCCCCTATTAATGAAAAAAAATATATCTGCTGTTCCATACAATACGGCAAACCAACCAAAATGTAGGAAACAGCTGATTTTTTGAAGGAGAAAGTTGCTACAGTTTGATACTTTAAAAAAGATTTCAGCATAATTATTAAGAAACTACTCTGCATATTATATCTCATTTTCGAATTTGGTTCTAGTGGATTTAAACAGGGAAATGAAATTATTTTTAATGTGTTTATGTTTACCTACCATAACTACCATATTAGCACCATATACCTACATATTAATACACTTGCATATTAGGTTTGCTCATATCAGAAAAACTTCCTGGGTCAAAGCTAATCTACTTGAACATTTAATGAGAAAAACTCGGATGTCTGTCTTTTTCAATAAATGACATGAATGAACATAATTAGTAACTCTAGTTACACTAGGTACAAAATTATGAAACAAAAGGGTATTTTTGTGGTTTAACATGTCAACCGAGAATGACAAACAGCATAGGAACTTGTTTAGGTGACCCACATGGACCTGGATTTAAAAACAATAAAAATAATAAAAATTTGGCAAAATTTGGCATATTTGGCAAAATTTGGCAGTAGTATAGTGTGGTAAAAATTACATGCTAAACTTGAGGTCTCAAATCCCTGTTCGATCATGGTTATTATGCACTGTTGTAGTATGATTCCCATAATAATAAGCCTTGTAGTGTCAGTTCTGGTCAGAACAATGTATATGTAACAATGACATTCTACAGGACTTCGCATCAACGCGCTGTTAACGGAATGGCAAAAGTGTGCTTGATTGTGTTACATTACTGCGAGACCGAGGACATTTTAAAGGACTGGAATGTCAGCGGCAATGTATGGCAGCTGAACACAATTGAAGCATTCTAAGGTGACATTAGAGACATGTGCCACTTGGACTTGGGTCTTGTTATTGTATGACATGGTGAGACCATGTGTATAGAATATCATTGATATACAGAGATCGGAACTACGGGTGCGATTACTATCAAAAGTATGGATATGACCAAAAATCCCGGGATTTCCCGGGATGTCCCGGGACTCGGTACCTTAGTAACGAATGTAAATACAGTACTAGGATTCCGAATGAACATGATTCTACTGCTTGTAGTATACACAATCTGTCCCTTTAAATGAATATAATGAAATTGGTTAGTAAACCAAGTAAATAAAACAATTATATGACATTCAGGGTATATTTTTCTCGATTTAAATATGAACAACATGTAACAGCTTTTATTTAAACTCAAATTAGGTAATAAATTCCTTGACTTCCCGGAATCCCGGGATTTCCATGTAAGTGTTATTTCATCTTTATTTCTATGTTATTATGTTTATTTTTTGGTTCTACTTAGAACCTTAATCTGGGGTCTGTTTTAAAACATGAAAAAGTCACTCTGAGTCATTAATCTCACTCTAGCATACATATCTTTGTATGCTTTTCTCATTCTCATTTGTACTGGCACCCCAAGTGATTTTTACACATTTTGAACTGCATACATATTCTTACGCCTGTCTCCCACTGGGGTAGGCAGAGACAATGGAACGCCACCTGCTACGATCCTGACATATTGAACAGGACCCTAAGTAAATCTTGGCAGTGAACAAGTATTTTGAGAATCTGTTCACACAACGCACTTGGACAATATGCACAATGCACAATTGAGATGCCGACTTCTTCCCAGTGAAGAAGCAATATGAAAAACTGGGAACACCATACAATCAATACCTAAGTATTTAAAAGAAAAAGTACCTAAGTTTATATATGATTTGCAAGAAAATTAGCTGGTTTGTATTATAGTAACTCATAAAAATGCGCTCATAATGTACTCAACTGAAAATCTGCAGTGTGGTTTAGGTAAATCAGACATGTGGTAGTAAGTGTTTAGGAAAATATAGGTAAGTGGTATATCAAGGCTAATCAGAAGATAGCGACAAAATATAATGTTTGTCAAGAAAAACTATGTGAATGGTTGTATTTACGCTAGTTCATACATGTGTATGATAGTACAATAATATCAAAGCGGTAGGTAGGGGCGCCTACTACGCCTATTTGATTTGTCCAAACATGGCCGACCAACAGCTGACTATAGGCCGGCACGGGCGGGAGTGGCGTCATATGGCCCGCGAAATATTCCCCCCAAACAAAAACAACTTATTTATCAATTTCGATATTTGACATTTCCTCAAATGCGAAGAAATATGTACAGCGAAGAGCGTTTAGCAGATTATCGGCGACCACGCCGGGTCCATACCTGGCAAAAGCGTGATCCGACGCCTCTTCCTCGTACATGTTGTAATCTTCCACCGCTAGCAAACAAACATCATTAACGTTTAATGACATAACTTTAACGCACTAATATAAGGTTTTCGACATCAAACTGCACTGGATAATACCAAAAAAGTCACAATTATTTTCTACATGAGCCACAATGGCGGGAAATGACAATGAGCTCGGTCAGGTGACGCTACAGTTATTTAAGCCCACACTTGAGTCTCAGACACTGAAATCACCGTTTGTAACACATATCACTAATTAATACACCGAATAATTACAAAATTGTCCTGATTTTACGCAAAGAACTTTAAAAAAACAGCGATTATGTGGAGGGAGTCAAGGGCAACGCAACATCAATGCATACTACGCCGTAATCTATTGTCTATGGATCACAACATGCTGTACATTGCCATTATGTTGCCATCAATTTTATTGATCTTGCAACCCCAGCGAAGTGACAACAGGACAGATTTATTTAATTTGTGTAAGTGCGAATGAAGAAACCTATATCCATTGAAGCATATTTTGTACTTTCAAGTTTCATCCATGGTTGTCTTGTCGATGGTCCTACTCCTACTTCTGTTTTGCATCTTGTTTTGCATTCTGCTCTGGCCGTCTAGATTGATGTGGCAGAAGTGGACCCAGTGCTGATGCCATGCAGAAGTTGAGTTGAAGAAGGGAACGGTGTGTAGCGGTGCTATTCGTCTTTAGTTGATTAATTTGGTCCACACGATATAAAAAAAAATTACCCTCCTTCTGGCGTAGTTGGGTAATAAATGAATGATTTTATCCTTAGAAAGAAATATCCTATGGAAATATCCATCTCATTCGGCAAGATTTGAATTTTAAAAAGAAATATCCATCTCTATCGGCAAGATTTGAATGCTCATGTTGGTACCAAATGCGTTGGTGTGGATTGTCTATGCTCATAATTTTGTCTATGGATTATCGTGGAGATGTTGGCAAAATTGAAGCGTCTTGATCGAAATGACCAATCACAAATAAGTTTCAATTTTGAATTCGTTCGAGGTGGGGATTTCGTCCTGCCGCCATATTGTGTTGAGCTGTGAGTGCTTCAAGTGAATATTTTACTGTTCAAGTGTAAATTCTTTGTCAATTTATATTTGGATTGAAAAACTGAAAGGTAAGTGTTAAATAACCATAAGTTTTTGTCATGATTGTCGTAACGATATTTTAGTTATAGTCAATATCACGTAAACGCCGGCTCTTTGAATCCTTTTAGCATCGGTAAAAGTGCGGTTGAACCACCTCGATTGAATCAGGACTTTATGTAGATTAACTTGCGGACTCATTATCCGAAATTCCCTTGGACTAACTCAATTGGTTTTCACAATTATAATTTAAAATTTAACTCAGTTTAACAATGTAACTAATTACTACCTTCTATAAAAGTCCACTAAACTAATGAAATGATAAACCAAAGGAAATAATGCTATGGTATGCAGCTATATAAATATTTTATACAGATGCACGTAAGTACTTGACACACCTATGTACTTGCAGTATTTTTTAAATACGTTTATGTAGGTGTTATTCTGGGAAATCCGTTCTTTGTGAATTGCAACGGAACGATGAATCATAGCGAGTGACTGGGGGAGACGGTAGGTGTACTGTAAAACAAGGGTGTAGTTCGTAGGTTGAGTACAAAAGATTTATTGCGACATCGTCGTGAAATATACACTTCTTATTCCTAAGTCCAGTCCAATAGTTATTTTGTTGATGTTCATATTGAAATATTTTTATACGGATGTCTAACAAAGTCTTCAATAAGATATGTAGTAGGGTCACTCTGATTCCATTAGCCACTCCATTGTCATCTGATTATTCACGTCAATTTACTTGGTTGCTTTGTACTACATGTATTGTCAATCTGTATCCAGTTGCCCCTACAATGTACCCACCTAAAAGATAAATCTTTTGTATAAAAAACCTCTCGCAACTCTAGCTTGTTATCTACCTACTTAGCTGTAAAATTAGCTAGTGGGTATTTTGGGTATAATTCATTAAATAATGTCAACCGAAACATATGTTTTTGTTGTCAATTGTTGATCTTTCATTATTTACTGAACTACCTAAGAAAATTATACATAGCAAACTTTTACAACTAGGTATAGGTAGTTGGTAAGAACTTAATAATTGGCTTGGAAAGCATGCACATTATTTATGTTATGATTATGATACTAAGCATGTACTTTATTACTTATGATACTAAGCATGTACTTTATTATTTATGATACTAAGCATGTACTGTATTGTTTGTGATACTGCAATAAAATACTGAAAGCGCTGTTTACACCTTTATATAAAGTGATTAGCAAGCCAGTAGGTAGTTATGGACAGTACCAAAAAAGAAAAAAGATTTTTACAGAATTTATCAGTTTACAGTTGCATTGCAATAGACAACATTTCTATTAAAGGTACCAAATTCGAAAACCATTAGAGATGAGATATAAAGATAATAAAAAAAAAATCAGATTCTATCCACTATTTCTCAAGTTTTTGAAAAATTACAAGCTATAGTGCATCCAAGAAAGCTTCGTGATTGTGACAGGTGGTTTTAGAGATTTTATTTTATTTTTTAAAAATGTTTCAGTCGTCAAAACTTTAACACACTCACACTCAGTTGCAGAATTGCTCATTAGAGTTAATCGTCCATTAAATCCCTCGCTATCTTCTACTATGTCAACAAGACAAAAAGTGACAGCAAGAGATTTAATGGCGGATTAACTTTAATGAGCGTTTCTGCAACTGACCGTAAAAGTATAAGTAGTTTTTCAGAAAGTAAAATAATTGCTCTTAAAATCTTGTTATAAATTGTATTTGTCTATTCTTGGTGTGCAAATAAAGAATATTTATCTTATCTATCTTGGACAGGTCTTGAACACACTATATGCTGAATGGGATGCATTTCCTTTACTTTGCCTGAGTCCGAATCATCATTTGACATTTCTTCTAAATTTTCTTAATCATCTTTCTGGCCAAAGGTGGCCTATGAATGACCATTATGCCTAGGATGTCAAAAGAATGTTCATTGAAAAATTAAAAGTCTTGGGCTCTAGACAGACAGACCGCATTTTAACTGCAGTTCAAGTGCAGTTTGCCAGTTTCAATGCAGTTGACATACAGAATACAGTTGATTGCAGTTGAAATGCGGTCCGTCTGTCTAGAGCCTAAGTCTAAGAACCCTTAATTTTCATCCATTCCCTTGTGCTGGTTTCACTTTAATAAAGTCTGGGAGAGTCTAACCAGGGAGAGTCACTGAAAAATTGATTAGTCTAGCCTAGCTAGTCTATGGATCGCCTCCACTGTTACAATGAATCTAAATAAAATTCACTATTCCCCCTTAAATAACAATGAAAGTGTGTAAAAAATTTGCCCAGCACCTTTTTCATCCAATATCCATTGATACAGATTCTGTGGTACAGTCAGCAAATTGGATCCCACAAGATGTAAGAAAAAGGCAAAATGTTTATTTTTCTCCTTTATAGTTGGCAAAGAAATTGGTGATGTACTTTATGATTGAATTACTAATACAAGGACTATTTTCATTATCATATGTTATATTTTTTTGAATTTGATTCTAAAATTATTCAAATCTACAACTTTTAACTTAAAATCGTTTATAAAATTTTGACGTAACTTATGAATTACTTGGACGTATTAACTATGAATGGATCCAGTCATAAATTACATCAAAATTGTTCGTCAAATTATGAACTTAAGTTTAGTTGTAGTAATATTAAGTTTATGGGTTGGTTATATTTTCTTTTACCTAGGAGGTTTTGTTACTTTGTGGGCCGTACCTGCCAGTCAGGTAGGTATACAAACGTTGTGCACTAGTTTCGGCACTTTCGCAGTGATGGTGGCGAATCCTTCCAACTTGCACATTTTCTTTTCCTTTGTTACATAAATAAATCCAAAAAAATCATGACTAAACCTAACCACCGTAACAGGGTCAGAAACTTATAAATAATTATAATGATAACCATCTTTATAATCGAGTAGTTCAATCCCTGTATATTTATATCTGCAGCTACTGTACGTAATTATCGGTTAGCCTTTCGTTCACACAACCACTGCAAAATAAATGCTTTACCTTAGTCGCCTTATTGCACGGGTAGAAATGGGATGGTCTATCCAAAAACTATAAACATGGCTATTTTTTGTTAGTGCCACCACCTTATAGACCGAGACCCGACCGTAAAATTATGCACCTATTTATTAGGCGAACGAAATGTGATTCTAGTGTATTTTTACACAGGGTTCAATTCAACGCTGCCAAGTTGCCTAGAAAAATCTTGCCGTAAGTACCTTTTCCACTATAATTTTTGGTATAACTTTTTCCACCTATCTGTTTGGGAAGTAAATGAGGTGCCATTGGAAGGCGACTAATCTAAAGAACTGGAAAAACTAAGGTTGCCACCTCTAAGTCTGTCGCAACTCTAGGGTTGCCTAAGGTACAAAATGACTTCTTTGAACCTGGCAACCCTATAGTTGCGGCAGATTGAGAGGTGGCAACCCTAGTTTTTCCACTACTTTAGATCAGTCTCCTTCCGATGCCACCTCATTTACTTTCCAAACAGACAGGTGGAAAAAGTTATACCAAAAATTGTAATGGAAAAGGTACTTGCGGCAAGATTTTTCTAGGCAACTTGGCAGCATTGAATTGACCCCTGTGTAAACATACACTAGAATCACATTTCGTTCGTCTAATAAATAGGTGCATAATTTTACGGTCGGATCTCGGACTATTACCCCTCATCTTTAACTACATTACTCACTTGGAAAACTGTAAAAGTATTGTGTGTCATACCTACACTACATCACATCAATTGCACACACACAACTTGAAAAAAAAAGACCGAAATTGAGATACTTCTTTTGAACGTGTGTTGAGTCTAGTAGGGTCATAAAATATGAGTTAGGGTTAGGTGCCAAAATGGCACACTAGATTTTGACATACGGAAGTTAGTTTTCACAATTTCGGCCAACACCCTTTACCTACTTAAGGGCCTATGTCGAAAAATAATTTAACCGAAACAGGCGTGGGATAGCTTATATTACGGCCTGATGCGAGAGAAAGAGATGGGGCGGCGCGCGCGCCTGAGACGAATCGAGCGCCAAATCAAACTTTATTTAATTGTGATTGTACTATTTATGTAAGTTCAATTCTGCTCTAATCAAAACTTAGAAAATATCAATCTCTTTTTTTTAAATCAAGTCTTGTGTTTCTATTATTCACCGTTTAGCAGTTCCAAGCGTTTATAGATAAAAACGGAGGCTACTTTGGCATCTTTTTCTATCGAGAAAATGTATCTTAATCGTGTTTTGGCTCTAATCAAAACTTCAATTATATGTTCAATTTACACATATCCGAAAATCATACTCCTACTGTTAGTACTTCATGATATATGAAGCTTTGAAGAATCCTATTTTTTTCACATAGCTCCTTAAAGTATAGCTCATTTACGCATGACATGGAATTGAATGAATGTTTCGGAATTCATTACTATTGTATACTATAACACAGTCGCGACTTGTAAGCACATGGAAATATGAGTCAGCTTCTAAGAATTTTAGATATCCCCCATCATATCATAATACCTATTCAAGAATAGGACTGGAGTTACACGTTAAGGTTAAGGGAAAAATTACCGAACTATTGATCAATTAAACTCCAATAGGGGTCATGGAATCATGGGGGAAATGCTCGATTAAATAATTGTCCAATATGGATAATTTGCTGCATAATATATTATAGATAGATATGTTCCTAAGTATTGTTTACAAGTTAGAAGCGAAATGCGTAATTGAGTTCGATAGTATTTATCATTTGTTATACCTAATAAATACATATACTTGTATCGTTGATTATTTATGTTCTATCAATCGAAAAAAATTATTCCCATGGGTAAAAAGTTTAAATAAAAAACGTATGGGCTTCGTACAAGGCAACTAAGGGATATGGTTTCTCTGTAGTTGTTTGCGGGCGAAAGGTTTGTTACCTATCATCATTTGCATGGTAGGCGGTGTAGGGTAGCCAACTACCCATTCGCCCACAAACACTGGCGTATGAAACCCTTATCCCTTAGTCGCCTCGTACGACACCCCACGGGAAGAAATGTGGTGGGTGGTCCATTCTAAGCCAAAACACGGCAAATTATATTTTTTTATATGTATCACACACACTTGCCTTGTAACTTTCATACTTCAACCTACTTTCGCTTATTCTTTTCACATGGCCAAACCACCTCAGCATGCCTTTTTCAATCCTGGTCACTACATGTTCTTTCAGACCACATCTTTCTCTAATCACACTATTCCGTATCCGGTCCTTCAAAGTCACACCACACATACTACGCAGGGAGCGCATTTCAAAAGCATTTATTCTAGATTCATGCTTCTTCTGCCATACCCAACTCTCACTGCCATACATTAAAGTTGGTGCCAACAAACCGTCGTGAACCGCCATACGAGCATTTTTAGACATAGTTTGACTCTTCATGATGGTGTGCAAGGCTCCATTAATCATATTTCCTGCTTTCACTCTTCTCTCTATACCTCCGTCGTACTTTCCGTCTCTTGTGAACATACAACCCAAGTACACAAACTCGTTGACTTGCTCTAGCCTTTCATCACCTATCATAATCTTACATTCAGTCACTGTTTCATCGCGCTGGATAACCTTAACTTTCTTTTTATTCACATTAACATTCATTCCCTTCTTCTTAAACTAAACAATATATTATGAAACGAAACAAGTCAAAAAAAACGAGTCTTTTTTGGACTTCCCATAGAAAATCGATCGACGGATCCACACTTCTGTATGAAAGGTCCAAACATTTTTCTCGTTTTTCGACCCATGTTTCTTAGGAAAATGTTTAGTTTCATTATTTGAATACGGGTGTATTCAAATAAAGGAGGGATATTAAGGGTTTAATATCTCAAAAATAGTTTTGTAGATGTTACTGCATTGAAGCAAGTTCCCTGTTGTCTTATAAACTTATAATAAACAATATTTGTATTTAATAGCAACGATGACGGCTGTTTCCTTGCTTTGAATCGATTGCTCATGTGACGGGTGCAGGGTTACTTGCGGTTTGGATCCGCAACTGTACGCTATCGATTTTCCACTTACCGAGTGCGCTGGAATGGAATACACGAATGTATGCATTAGCGAGCCACTTGCATCACGTTGCGTTGATGTTAATCCATCGTGTTTACCGTTTCCTTCCAATACATTATTTCATATAGCGTAATTTTACCAAATGAAGGTAACATTTCGTATTCTTCATAACACGGTTGTTTGTTTCTTGCCGGTAACATGGCTACTTTCCAAACTCGAAATGGAATAAAATCCAAAGGACATAATATTGATCGTGTCGTATTGTAAACATGTTGTTTACGCGGATCCAAAGATCAGTTGAACGATTTTGTCGAAGCTCGAAACTCTCTATGGGCCCAATATCGAAATTGCGAAACAGAAAATCATCCGTCCCATACAAAACTGCAAACCTAACTCGACCCGAATGTATGGGACATAGGCTAGACCTGATATTTTTCATGATTTCGAGGACCCATAGCAAAAGTTGTTTAGTTTGATAGTCTGATCATCCCTTTAAATAGTTTCTGCTAATTTTGTTAGACCTGATAGGGTTTTCCAAATACTAGCCGCTATCCATTCGACCCAAATATATTAGTCCGAGATCCGACCGTAAAATTATGCACCTATTTCTTAGGCGAACGAAATGTGATTCAAGTGAATGCTTACACAGGGGTTAATTCAACGCCACCAAGTTGCCTAGAAAAATCTTGCCGCAAGTATCTTTTCCATTATGATTTGTGGTATAACTTTTTCCACCTGTCTGTTAGGGAAGTAAATGAGGTGCCATCGGAAGGAGACTGATTTAAAGTACTGGAAAAACTAGGGTTGCCACCTCTCAATCTGCCGCAACTATAAGGTTGCCAGGTTCAAAGAAGTCATTTTTGAACCTGGCTACCCTAGAGTTGCGGCAGACTGAGAGGTGGCAACCCTAGTTTTTCCAGTTCTTTAGACTGGTGTCCTTCCGATGGCACCTCACTTACTTCCTTAGCAGACAGGTGGAAAAAGTTATACCACAAATCATAATGGAAAAGTTACTTGCGGCATGATTTTTCTAGGCAACTTGGTGGCGTTGAATTAACCTCTGTGTAAGCATAAACTAGAATCACATTTCGTTCGCCTAAGAAATAGGTGCATAATTTTACGGTCGGATCTCACACTATATTGTAGTCCCGGCTTTAGTGTCGGTTACTTCTAGCTGGAAAGATCTTTGCTTCCGCCCCAGTTCTATCTAGACCCTGATCATTAGCATCAAATACAGAATAAACAAAATTAAGGCTATTGTTATCATATCACTGGCAAAATATGGCTGTTTACTTTATGTTCAATTACATAATTACCTATATTAGTACCTAATTACGTTTACTGCTATTTATACTTCAATCAGATCTGTAAACAAACCATTATAGGTAGATGCTTGGATGATTAAATGAGCTACACTCTCAAAGGTTTTAGTAATTAGGATTTTAGCTTTGAGCTTTGATTAAATCCTTTCACTGACATTACAATAAATTTTCGACACTCCCGAATTCCCGATTGGTATAAGAGATCTATGCACTCCAGTTTTTACTGATCGTGAAGATATATTGTCTCTGCCTTCCCCAATAGGACCTACGCGTGAGTGTTTATAGATTATTGATAATGTCAAGGTGTTAACGAAAAGATAAATATTTTAAAAACAATCCAAAATCGGAGAGGAAAAAATGTTCATACACTTGATACTACGACTCGAGAATTTCTTTAAATCTACATTGGAAAGGAAAATAAAGGGGAAGAGCGGCAGAGGAAAACAGAGACACAATTGATGTGTCGTACGTATCAGGAACTAGGAACTACCGGCAAAGAGACAGGATTGGCGAACAGTCCACTGACAAGAGCGTACGTCTTAAATAAGATGATGTATATTAATTTACATGATCCTGTCTTCATCATCATCTCAGCCGATGGACGTCCACTGCTGGACATAGGCCTCCCAAGGATCGCCATAACGACCGGTCCTGAATTATTCGGATAAAAATTTACATTATATATTTGCTCATCTTCTACCAAATGTTAGGGTCAGCGCACACCCAGCGTAAATCTGCTCGCGCATGCTCGAGCATGTTCTTTGCAGTCGCGCACACCTAGCGGCAAAATCCGCCGGCGGCAGAGGCGAAATCCGCCGGCGGTAGCGGCGGATGCTCGAGCATGCGCGAGCATGCTCGCGCGTGTTCGAACAGTCTCGCGGATGCTCCCGTGTTGCTACAGTTGACAGTGAATTTTGCAGTTGTGTTTACAATATTTTAAAGTAAAGACGTGCGAAGAGTAATTTTAAAGTATGGTGGACTGGGATTTGGTAATTATTGGGTTACTAGCAGAGGAAGAGGAGCAAGAAGAGCACATCAATAAAATGAAAAGAGGACGACACAAAATTGAAAGAAGAATATGGGCTGAAGCAACCTGGCAAGAAAGATGTACATTTGGGGAATACCACACCCTGTGCTACGGTTTAAAGTTCAAGGGACAGTTATTTTATGACTACTATAAAATGGAATATGAACAATTTGAAAACCTACTAAATCTGCTTCGACCTTTGAGATTTTCATTGTATTTTCAAAAAGAGTTAGATTATTATATATTTTCTGTACTAAATTGCCCTTTTCGTGCTAAAGTAGTTAAAAAATATGCTAGATTTAGTCCGAAACCGGCAGAGGTGGCAACACTTACGACGGATCGCAAGCATCGACACGGGCGTATGCTCGAACATGCTCGAGCATGCGCGAGCATGCGCGAGCATGCTCGCGACTGCTCGCGTCGCCGCGAGGAGCATACGCGAGCATACGCGAGCATACTCGAACAGACGCTGAAGGGATTTAATCACTTGCAAGCTATTTTCGACTTTATTTCAATGGGAATAGAGTTCATTATCAATTGAATCAATGAAATCTGCTCGCGCATGCTCGAACAGTTTTACGCTAGGTGTGCGCTGACCCTAACGGATAGGGTCAGCGCACACCCAGCGTAAATCTGCTCGCGCATGCTCGAGCATGTTCTTTGCAGTCGCGCACACCTAGCGGCAAAATCCGCCGGCGGCAGAGGCGAAATCCGCCGGCGGCAGCGGCGGATGCTCGAGCATGCGCGAGCATGCTCGCGCGTGTTCGAACAGTCTCGCGGATGCTCCCGTGTTGCTACAGTTGACAGTGAATTTTGCAGTTGTGTTTACAATATTTTAAAGTAAAGACGTGCGAAGAGTAATTTTAAAGTATGGTGGACTGGGATTTGGTAATTATTGGGTTACTAGCAGAGGAAGAGGAGCAAGAAGAGCACATCAATAAAATGAAAAGAGGACGACACAAAATTGAAAGAAGAATATGGGCTGAAGCAACCTGGCAAGAAAGATGTACATTTGGGGAATACCACACCCTGTGCTACGGTTTAAAGTTCAAGGGACAGTTATTTTATGACTACTATAAAATGGAATATGAACAATTTGAAAACCTACTAAATCTGCTTCGACCTTTGAGATTTTCATTGTATTTTCAAAAAGAGTTAGATTATTATATATTTTCTGTACTAAATTGCCCTTTTCGGGCTAAAGTAGTTAAAAAATATGCTAGATTTAGTCCGAAACCGGCAGAGGTGGCAACACTTACGACGGATCGCAAGCATCGACACGGGCGTATGCTCGAACATGCTCGAGCATGCGCGAGCATGCGCGAGCATGCTCGCGACTGCTCGCGTCGCCGCGAGGAGCATACGCGAGCATACTCGAACAGACGCTGAAGGGATTTAATCACTTGCAAGCTATTTTCGACTTTATTTCAATGGGAATAGAGTTCATTATCAATTGAATCAATGAAATCTGCTCGCGCATGCTCGAGCATGTTCTTTGCAGTCGCGCACACCTAGCGTCAAAATCCGCCGGCGGCAGAGGCGAAATCCGCCGGCGGCAGCGGCGGATGCTCGAGCATGCGCGAGCATGCTCGCGCGTGTTCGAACAGTCTCGCGGATGCTCCCGTGTTGCTACAGTTGACAGTGAATTTTGCAGTTGTGTTTACAATATTTTAAAGTAAAGACGTGCGAAGAGTAATTTTAAAGTATGGTGGACTGGGATTTGGTAATTATTGGGTTACTAGCAGAGGAAGAGGAGCAAGAGCAGGAAAAGTGCTGTGTTACGGTTTAAAGTTCTAGGGACAGTTATTTTATGGCTAGGAACTATAAAATGGAATATGAACAATTTGAAAACCTACTAAATCTGCTTCGACCTTTCAGATTTTCTTTGTATTTTCAAAAAGAGTTCGATTATTATACAACGTGTTAATAAATTAGCGCAAAACCTCATACACCCCAACTGATTTATAACAAAAGAATTAGATTGAAACAATAATTTCATTATTTTGATACTTAAAATTTAAAGTTATTCGCATTTTAAGTTCGGAGGCAAAAATGATTTGTTATCATTTCAGCACTGAAAGAAAGCGCTAACGTACTCATGGATACATTTTTATAATCTTGTTTTGGTAGTAAGTAGGGTGAGTGTGCCCGTGGGGTGGGTTGACATCGGGTTTAGTAAATTAAAAATTTTATGAAAAAAAAAATTAAAATTTTGAAAAAAATTACCTATGTTGAAACCATGATAATTCGATTCTGCTATCGATTCTAAACAAACTACTTTCTAGTTTTGCGTTAATTCATTAACACGTTGTATAATATTATCTGTAGTAAATTGCCCTTTTCGGGCTAAAGTAGTTAAAAAATATGCTAGATTTAGTACGAAACCGGCCGAGGTGGCAACACTTACGACGGATCGCAAGCATCGACACGGGCGTATGCTCGAACATGCTCGAGCATGCGCGAGCATCCGCGCGCATGCTCGCGACTGCTCCCGTCGCCGCGAGGAGCATACGCGAGCATACTCGAACAGACGCTGAAGGGATTTAATCACTTGCAAGCTATTTTCAACTTTATTTCAATGGGAATAGAGTTCATTATCAATTGAATCAATGAAATCTGCTCGCGCATGCTCGAACAGTTTTACGCTGGGTGTGCGCTGACCCTTACACGTTCTGCTGGTAAGTAAAATCTTAATCTCGTAGCTGCGTTACATTACTAGCGTTTAAAGTGCTTTATTAAGAAACAATCATGTCATTTTCGAACACGTGGTCATACAATTTTTTGAGCGCATAACCGTCGCCACGCGTTATAACGATCTCGACTCAAAAACGTATACCTTATCTACCGTCGTTGGTGATGCCGTCGACCTTGAATACACCAGAGTCAAGGTCGCCGGTACATGTACGAGTTTGTATCTCATTTGAATCGAGCGAGCCCTATTCGAAGTGCCTCCCATTGTAACATCGACGACAATAAGTTCGGGTTGACTGCCTCAGCCTAAAAAAACCTACGTAGTGGGGGCATAAAGCAGGTCAGTCACCCCGATGCGTGAACCAATTTGAAATAACTCCATGATGTTGATGACTGACGCTCTCCGCACAACGCTATATAGCTTGTTTAGTTCGAGCACAAAAGGTATTATGATTGTTTCCCACTAGATAACGGTACTATGAAACAATAGGACCCCTGGGCAGAAGCCAAAACCCTTTATTTTACCGTCAAATGTTCGAGTGTTTATTCAGTAAACATTTATCCTAAAGTTTTATGCGGTCGTCGGTCTACTGATATCCAAAATTGTTAATCGATTGCGTGTCACAATAACCTATGTATTCGAAATATTTAGATGCAGCAAGCGACATGCGAGAAACGCCAACCTTCGAAGGCTTTGTTTCTTTTTTGTTTGTTTTAACATTGGCCTCGGACTGGGGGCGCCGCGCCGCGCCGCGCCGTGATGATATTTTTGTCTGCAGTGAATGTTTGCTTACAGATAAGGCAGGACCCTGCATGACTAATGTCACTGCTATTTATGTTTGCATTGAGAGTAACGAGTAGGATAATGGACGATAAATGCGACGATGCACTAGGAATTCGGTCCACAGCTAATGACCAATGAGTATGATAAGCAGTCGCCGTTGAACACTCAGTTTCGATTCCACCGCCGCCATAGCTACGTGTATTTAACCTTTTAACTTAATTTTTTCTATTTGTTAGTAAATTTCTTTGTTTACAAGTTTTGTCTACATCAGTGTGCATATTATACTGCAAAGATCTTTTGGGACCTTGTAGGATTCGCTTAGCTGCAGTTTTCTGAGTAGGTAAGTGATGTAGATTATTCTCAAGGAAGGACATGCTATCTTCCAGTGTCCAGGTTCACCTCCGAAAAGTTACTCTGGCAACAGCTAATCAGTGAATCCGATAATTTAAAGTTTATATTGTGGTATGTTATGTAACATTTAAAAAGTTTGTGATATGGCAGATATTTTATAAGGGCTTTTAGACGCTATCCAGAGAACAACTCAGAGTTAACTGTGTTTACACTGGAGTTGTTATTTCGAGACGTGAACGCAATTAGCTGGTGATAAAATAGATTGCATGGAGGGGTAGTGTATGTCAACACGGTGCGGTATCGACGCGACGCATCCCGACTACGCGGACATGCATGCACTTTCGTTGAGAGGTACTATTTTAGTCTACAGTCGACATTATTTCGGGCCCGCTCCGAGCACCGTGACCCACTGGCGTGCTTTGTATTCCAAATCGGTTTCTCCTCATACCTGAATTGTTTATTTTTATCTGTTACTAACATCGAACTTATTAGCATTTTTTCCATTTTTGTAAGACAACAAAGATCAGCTAGTATAAATTATCTTGTTTTGTTTACACATTCATTTAGAGAACTATTTATGTAATACTTTCTAGATGAAGATAGTACATAAAGAAATGATAGGTGTTTCCTAGGTAAGAGCTCTTTCCTCCCGCACGTCACCCATGAGTAGCGAGGTCGCGTAGTTTAGCACAGGACCACAATAATTTACCCATCGGAATATGAAGAATAATTGCTAGTGTTTCGATTTATGATAACTATAAGTTAAGTACTATTATGTAGAAACTTCTATACAGAGGAAATATAGGTATGTTTTGGCTCTTGATAGGATCGCTTGAGAAATATAATATATTCTTTATGTCAAGTTTTTCTTCTTGTTGTTTTTGCAAAAAAGACAAACTTGATTTAATGATCAGTCTTTCACCACATAGATCACATTTATAACAGTAAATGTCAGTATCGCACTTCCTTGTTAAAATATGAATTCATAACACGAATTAATTTGCATATTATATGTGATCCGGTTCAGAAGCGTATTTTAGCGTGAATGTACCTAACTACGAGTGAAATGGCGAACCAAACCATCATCGTCACGGTACGTTAAGCAACAGTAATGAGTCACTCGCTCGATGTGTATCAGTTCAGGGTCACTGCCGTTTCGCTCAATCTTTTTGTCACTAAAACGAGCACCCTAACACTCCGGGTGAATGTCTTTTGTCCAGAACGCATCCGCAGAAAAACAGACCGGTATCGTTAGGCAACGGTTTTCAGAACTGTTACAAATGTCTTCACTTCAAGCTTTTTAACGCTTTCCTTATTATCATTCTCTTGCCTATTTTCCATTATTAGGGGTCGGCGCAATATGCCATCCTTTTCCTTTCATCTCTCTTAGCCGTCATTTAAGCACTCACTCCTTTCTTACATATCATCCTTCACACAATCCATCCATCTTTTCTTCGGCCTTCCTCTCCTACCACAGCCATCCAGTCACACTTAACACGCGTCTCGTAACATGACACTCGTCTCCGCATTACATGCCCAATGCCCATACCACGATAATCTATTACCCTGCAATTTTTCCGTCATTGCACCTATGATACTAGATGGAACTTTTAAACGCAACAGTACTCTAAATACTGGAGATCGAAAATGTATCTTAAAGGAATGTTTCCTTTGAGTAAAATTTTCTGTCTCCAGTGTTTAGAGAACTTTCCCTCCAGTGCAGGTAGCATGCACACCCGCGATAGCCGTGATACGGCTTTATCACGTCTTTTATCTCGTTCGTTCGCGCGCAAAAGAACGAGATAAAAGACGTGATAAAGCCGTATCACGGCTATCGCGGGTGCTATGCTACCAGTGCAGGTGGCGTTAAAAAATTCCATCCAGTATATTTTCAAACTTCCTCTAATATACTCATTCCTTATCTTGTCCATTCTAATTACACCACACATCCATCTCAACATTTGCATCTCGGCTGCATGCAGTCGTTTCTCATCCGTCCCTTTTTGCGGCCCAGCACTGATCGGTACATGACAACAGGTCTTATTATGGTCTTATAATACATTTTCCCCTCCAATTTGAGGGGAAGTCGGGAGTCTTAACGCTTTCCTTATAAGAGTTATAAGGTACTCCATGAATAAGTCGAAGGCCGAGATTCAGAGACTTCATTTGGCTAAGTCAAAGTAGGATCAAAAATGTATGGATTTTCACGTAAGGAGGTTCGAACTAACTTATTGTTATTTGAATGGCAGGTCAAAAGTGAGCATGGGTGCTAAGCAGAGCAAGCGCTCGGTGGACATCAGCGGGAAGGAGGCGGAGGGCGCCGGCGAGGTGGCGGCGGCGGGCGCCGGCGGCGAGGGCCGCGTCGAGGCGCTGGCCGACGCCGACGCGCTGAAGCCCCAGCTCAATGGCGACGCGCACATACATGACCAGACGGTAAGCGGGACACTCTGAACACTACTGTGTGCTATTGTGTGGGGATTTACAGGGCGTTAACGTCGCATATTGCGTAAAAATGCGTAACATATTTTAGGGGGTGCTTCAGATAGACCATTAAACTCGACTTTCACAATGGAGCCAACATCGAAATCGCGAAAAAAGTAACTGCTGATCCATAGGTACGTTTGGGTCACGTCCTCACGTAGCCATTGACGTCAAAAAACAACAAAATATTTTTTCGCGATTTCAGTAATGGTCACATACTTGGTGAAAGTTGTTCAGTTTGATGAGGGTTCCTTTCACAAAAGTAAAAAAAAAACATCGGAACAGAACTGAAGAATTGAAGCACTATAATTTGACGGCCCGGTAGCACAGTCGGTAGTGAATCTGCCTGCCGTGCCGAGGGTCGCGGGTTCGAATCCCGTAAGGGGCAAATATTTGTATGATGAATATGAATATTTGTTCCCGAGTCATGGATGTTTGTATTTATATATGTATTCTATTATCGTTGTCTAGTCATCATAATGCAAGTCCAGGCTAGATTCTGATACTTTAAGTGTGACTAGATAATTTGTGTGACGTTGTCCAAGATATTTATTTATTTATTTACTATTCGATTACCTTTTCTGTTAGTTTTGGTAATATTTAAGTGAACTCAATATTTCAGGTCGCCGTCGATGGTTACTGAATCTTATTGTAACATATTTGTGAAATACATATTGGACGTACAACAAATAACTTGGAATACATGTTTATCTTAACCATATACCCGTTTAGCATATTTTTTTCTTCATAAAGATCTCAGTGCATCATTGTCAAAAATGTTCTCGCTGAATGGGGGCACGTACTTTTTTAAACGTAAACCATTAATCGCAAAGACAGTGACGAAAAGTGGTGCTTTTGTTCTTATTGCCTGCGACTTACAAAGCATATCTGTCTTAGAGATAGTGTTACCAATGTTTTACTACACTTGATACACGAGTTGGAATTTCTATTGAGTATTTAGTTCGCAGACATGCGTCCCACGGCTTCCTGTCTAGATAACTACATTGTCTTACAATCAAAGAAATCGGACCCTATTGTAGGTCTTGCTAAGAGCTAAAGTTGAATAGAGTGATTAAAATCAACCTCGTGCCTACCAGCTTACTACTTTCTGGTCGTTTATAAGTCTAGTTTGTCCAATTGAGAAAGTGCAGGAACAATGTAGGCCAGGATATTTTTAGTCTCTGATGAATGTAGTCACACCATTTAGATTGTGGTTTAGAATGGACGTCGCTGTTTCGTACGAGGCTACTAAAAGATAAGATGCCTTAATATTTAAAATATCACAGATCGCTTTTTGACGTCATTATTTTGACTCTACCACGGCGTCGGAGGATATCCCGCTCTTGAGAAGATACGGCCAGAAAACTCTACAACACTACTTTGATCGAAGAAAACACGTCTTTTAAACAAGACAAAATATACAAAGTACTACTACAAAATAAATAAAACATTGAATTAAATAACGGTACATTGTCAAGATCAGGCATTTTGGTCATTCATATAATCATCGAGTTTACAATAAGCCTTTTTACAGAGGTTTTTCTTAAGAGGGCTATTACAAGCTCAGAGGCAATGCATCGCAATAAAAAAGATTCTCAATAAAGAAAGCCTAAATAAAAAAAGTGTCCAACAGATAAACTACAAGAGCCTTCAAGCTATTTTCATAGAATACTTTTATAGGTTCTAAACATTCCACTTTTAGATAATTTCGAATAAAAACACTTTCTCACCACCCCCACCCTGAATGGGATTATGTTATGGTCGTGAGTTTATGTATGAATGTATGAAAAAGTACAGACAAGAAGATAGTTCATCGATAGGAATGAATTGTTCTTTACAAGACCAAGGCTATGATAATATTGTTATGTTTGACAATAGCCGTATGTACTCAGATAAGAGAACATTAATATTAATCGCCATTAACATTCAAAACTAATTTATTTAGTAGGTATTGATATTGGTTTATTTGTAACGCCAACCACAGGAATTCTAGTAATTATCAAGTGATACTTACTGTGATTTATAAAATACTATTATTGGATCAAGCGTTAGTATAGTGGAGCTTAGGAACGATCACCGAAGATAAGCAACGTCAGGTCGGATGACCGTTTAAGTGGTATTTTATCTCGAGCGTCTCCGAGCTTCGAAAGACACGTTAAGCAGCTGGTCCCGGATAGTTGACGTTGAGATGACGGTGTAACTAATTTTAAGTAAAGCCAGGTCAGAAGTATGTTAAGGAGGCTTGAAAAATTATCTGTCAGCAAGTTGACCACTAACTTGCCTCCACCAATCAGCACTAGGCCAGCGTGGTTGAATATGCCCACCCCCTCTCACCCTTATTCATGTGAGGAAGCCTTTGCCCCGCAGTGGGATCCTAAAGGGACATTAATATTACCTATACACTATAGTTCACTATACAGTATACAGGATGTAAGGAAAATTACCATTACCTTTAAACCAAATACTATGGGAGCAAACATGTCAGTGCAAAAAAAAATCAGCTGTTCTACTAAACTGACACGACTCAAATGTATGAAACAGCAGATTTTTTTCTGACAGGTTTGCTCTCATAGTAAAAGTTGTCCAGTTTGATGGGGTAGGGTATGTGGTTTAAATGTTAATGATACTTTTCCTTACACTCTGTATACTTAACAAAAACTAACATTGAGAAAAAAAATATATACGGTCGAATTGAGTAACCTCCTCCTTTTTTGAAGTCGGTTAAAAAAGAAGATTCTTAATAGAATTGAATTTGGTTTACGGTTTATTTTGATTTCATTCCAAAAATTGCAAATATTTGTTTGATTTTAGGATAAAGAGAAACAGTTAGACAGCGGCACGCCGGAAAACGAAAAAGACGCCACCACAGAAAAGGAAGAAAAAGAGCAAGAAAATGAGAGTGAGAAAGAAAAGGAAGCAACCCCTGTTACAAACGGAGAAAGCGAGCCCAAGTCAGAGAACGGAGAGTCCACGCCCGCCCCCGAGGACGGCAAGAAACCCAAAAAAGAGAAGGTACCTATATTATAATAAACATTGTATTGCTCATTGTTTTTATATTTCTATACAGGGTGTTACAGAAGTAAAAAAAAAGTATTGCTCATTGTTTTTATATTTCTATACAGGGTGTTACAGAAGTAAAAAAAAAATTGAAAACTTTTAAGGGGTGGTTTAGAGTTTAGACCATCAAACTGAACAACTTTCACTATGGAACCAACATCGAAATCGCGAAAAAAAAATGTTTTGTCCCGTACATTTAGCTCGAGTAGATCTGTAGTTTAGTATGGAACATCGCAAATGCATCGTATCATGGCGATTATGGAAAATCTCCTCATTTTGGGGAGGCCAATGTCCAGCAGTGGAAGTCTATCGGCTGGTATGATGATGATGACGATATTTTTTATTCGGGATTTCGATTTTTGAAATGTCTCATTTTGAAAGTTGTTCAGTTTGATGGTCTTAAATGAGACTTAACCACCCCCTTAAATGTTTATTTGTATTTTTGTAACACCTTGTATAAGGAGTGCTATTTTTGAAAGTCACACGCTCAAATCTGATCATTAGAAAATGACAAAATTACTATAGAGATTATGTATTATTCATTCGACCATGATTTTGAACGTGTGACTTTCAAAAGTCGCATTCTAGGTACTAGTTTGATTTTAATTAAAGATAAGCTTTGGATTTTACAGTCACAAAACAAAACTTTTGTTTCCGATTTGGTTTTGAAATCAAATACATTTTTATAATATTATGCAAGATAATTTCGTGTTTACATGAAACATGCACTTAGGATCATTATCATTATCGAGTATAACATTATTTCAATTCCAGTTATTTTTGTTGAAGTTATAACTATTCTCAAATACTTAGTAACATTTTTAATAACTAAATTTCTAACTTGTCATTGCATGTGTGTGAGTATTTTGATGTTTATTAACACTAAGCACGTCGCGGACAGGTCAAGAAGAAATGGTCGCTCAGATCAATCAGTTTCAGCAGAAAAGACAAACCCAAGCAGGAGAAGAAACCAAAGGAAGAAGAGCCGAAGACGAACGGCGAGCCAGAGAAACTACCAGAAGAGGTAAGTTGTTGAAACATATTCGTATCTAATCTAGAATTAAACATTTTAACGGGTAAGAACCCGTTAAAATGTTTAATTCTAGATTAAATAATAACCGCGTAACTCTAAAAAACTATATTCGTATCTAGATTATGCCTTACAAGTACAAAACTTTAAGCAAATGAAACCTCTTTAGAATAAGAGATAAAAAAATGTAGTTGTCAGTTTCGGGCGGAATGAGATCGGACTTTTCCTCAATGCTTTCAAAGTAATAACTTTCTAATATAATAATTCGACAGCTACCACTTCATATTCGTATTCCATCAACGCGATCGCAGCACACAATGGCAGACACGTTGAATTCCTCGCTGTAACGACTGGAGCCATCCATCATCGTACTAACTTGGCCCACTTTCGTATTGTTACCATCGCTGTCTGTTCACACGTCTATGGACGAAGATTGTAAACATGCGCGAATAAAAATGAAATGTATAATTATTTTGGTTGAGCTAACAATCGAAGTCATTGGCCTTCGTCATGCGAAAATCGGAGGCGATGTGAAATCGCGCGCACGTGTGCTTGAAACTGGTACGAGGGCGCTGGGGCCGCGGCGGATCTTCTAGTACCGTTGCCTTACATCTACCCGGTCCCTTGGCGGCGGGGCGCTCGCTAGCAAAAAACCAACTACAGAGATCGCTTCACATACTCTGACCTAAGTCTAGTGTTGAGTTTAATGGACACTTAGTGAATGATTTATGCCTGGGCGGATGTAGCTGTAACTCGTAACATTTTGGTACGATTGAGCTGCGGTTTATCTTTACTTAATCTCAATTTAGTGTAATTTGTTTCAATTAAGTGTTTTAATTGAAAATGCAATAGCCGAGCTGTGATGCGGCCTTGCGGCTTAGCCACTGGTCGAATAGAAACCGGCGGATTTCTATGACAAGAAACTATTGCGACGCAGTGCATTGCACCCGAACCGACGCGCCGCAAGGAACAATGCGCATTATAATTCAAAGTGGTGCTATATCCGCGCTAACCAAACGTGAGCCGCCATTGTCGAAGACGATATCGTGCCATTACATTAGCGACACTTAGTTCATTGAAGACGTACCACGTTACGCCAACACGTACTTCTGTCTTATGTTAATCATTCGCGCAGCGAGCCGAGCGCAACCAGCGATACATTCATTAGCAACTAATGTACTAAACTTAGACATACTTGACATTATACTTACCTGCTAAATTGATCCTATCTTGTCCAAAGTAACAGTATGTTAAAGCCTGTATCATCCCACTCCAGGGCAAAGACCTCTCACGTATGAGGATGGGAAGGGAGTGTAACGTACTACACCGCGTGGGTCAAGTAACAAAGAATTGTTTACTTAACTGATTTGAGTAACTTTTGTAATTAAGTAAAAGCCTGAAGGATCCCACTGCAGGGCAAACGCCTCCTTTCACAAATAAGGGCTAAAGGGGCCACCCCCTTACACTCTTATTCGTGAAAAGATATACGGGATATACAAGGACCATACCCTATGGTATATTATACCCTTAGTATACAGGGTGTACAATAAAATGGGACAGCTACTCAAAGGGGTGCTTTAGACCATCAAACTGAACAACTTTCTCTATGGGACCAATATCGAAATCGGGAAAAAAAAATCCGCTCTCCCATACAAAACTGCAAACATAACTCGACTGAAATGTATGGGACAGCAGATTTTTTTTTCGCGATTTCGATATTGGTCCCATAGAGAAAGTTGTTCAGTTTGATGGTCTGAAGCACCCCTTTGAGTAGCTGTCCCATTTTATTGTACACCCTGTATACCCTACCACGCGGGCCATGTATTTTATTTAAGAATTGTTAAACTGAGACTAATATAATAATTTCAGAGATAACAGTAATGCATTGCACTGTAAAAAAAAAACTTGAACGTAGTCGAGAGCAAAAATACATTGACTTATATTTACTGCAAGAAAATGTATTGACCACATATTAACCTCAACTAGACCTCATGAAAACCGTGTACCAAGTGATAAACTTGTGAATTATGTTATGACACGCTGCACTCCGGAATTCACGTTCCTTACTTACAATGTAACAATACAAACACGCATGTCTTAATTTAGGTTTGCAAGTACGTACGACGCGTTCATTCAATTCCAACTGAGGAACTACTCGCAACTTAACCATTTTGCTTCATGTGGTGACTGGCTTCAAACTGGTCATCAAATTTAATAATGACATGGTTCTTGTAGCAAAGTTCCAATTGGTCACATATGGCGTTAGCCAGAGGATCATATCTGGCGGTCGCGAGTTCGCGGCTAAAGTTTATTTGTCCCGATCCAGCGCGTCGACGTTCGGTCATTAGCACTTCCCCGCCTCCCACATCGAGAGTTTGACATATTTAAACAATAACTCATTTTTAATCCCTAACATTATTATCTCTGGAATAGGCTCTCTAATAGCTCTATAATATGTTTTTCCTATTGCTGTCTCCCATTTGCAATGGAGGGAAGTCGGATATTAGTTTTACCTACTCTTATCTTTGATTAAATTCATTGCGGGTTCCAAGACAGGAGAATCATCCCCCGGGCTCACTGGACTTTATTGTCTAGTGTTGTGAATGTTCGCCGCTGTTGATCCTGGTCTACAGGAGTGGGAATGTGTGGTGGGCCCATCCCCGATAACATTATTATCTATTTAAGAGGGCTATCGCAGTCCAGTGGCATCACATTAAAAAAAAAGATTTCTCAATAAAGAAAGCCTAAATTAAAAAAGTGCTCAACAGATAAACTACAAAAGCCTTCAAGCCATTGTTTTACAATACTTTTATAGGTTCTTAACATTCCACTTATAGACAATTTCGAATAAAAACAAAAGCGGCCGTTTTTTTTTCTTTTTTCAAAATTTGTATGTTTAGACCTTTAAAAAACCTATAAAAGTATTCTATGAAAATAGCTTGAGGGCTTTTGTAGTTTATCTGTTGAGCATTTTTTAAATTTAGGCTTTCTTTATTGAGAAATCTTTTTTAATGTGATGAGGGCGCCACTGGACTGCGATAGCCCTCTTAAGTCTAATATATTGTGCTGTATACAACTTTGACATCCTCACCCGTAGCATCGATACCGAACAAGCTGCGTAGAAGTTAAATTAGTACACAAATATGCTTTGTGTACGTGTTCTTAATATTTATATACTATCAACCATTATTAGCATTGGACTTCGCGCACGTGGAAGTGGATCATATCACATTACGAACCAAGTTTTGTCTCACTTGTCCTCTGTAGAAATAAGAATTTGAATAAAATTCCTCGGTTATGACGACAGTCATTTCCGTTGTAAATTATTCAATAAAGTTGCATTAGTCGATGTTGAATACTAATATTACTGATGGGACAAAAATAGCAATAGGCCAACATTAATAACAGATTTAAAAAATATATACAGGGTGTAACAAAACACCCTAGTAATACTTAAGGGGGTGCTTCAGACCATCACACTGAACAACTTTCAGTCTGGAGCCAACTTCGAAATCTCGAAATAAAAATCTGCTGTTTCATACAAAACTGCAATACCGGCTCGACTCTAATGTATGGGACAGCAGATTTTTTATTTTTTCTCGATGTTGGCTCCATAGTGAAAGTTGTTCAGTTTGATGGTCTGAAGCACCTCCTTAAGTATTACTAGGGTGTTTTGTTACACCCTGTATACAACGTGTTAATGAATTAACGCGAAACTAGAAAGTAGTTTGTTTAGAATCAAGAGCAGAATCGTATTATCATGGTTTTAACATAGGTAATTTTTTTTTTAGATATTAAATAAATTGTTTACAAAATTTCAAATTTTCTGAACCCGATGTCAACCCACCGCACGGGCACACTCACCCTACTTACCACCAAAACAAGATTAAAAAAATGTATCCATGAGTACGTTAGCGCTTTAATTCATTAACACGTATAAATACTCGTACTTAATTATAATAAATACATACGTAAGAGTACATCTTTGCACATAGATGGAACTGCGCGCGGTCACCCACCATGTTAGTTAACATCAGAAAAGTCCTTTACTTGACAAATATAATTATCTAAGAATCAAATAAACACGTTTAACAATATTCCATCAAAAATCGAACCAACACAAAAAAATGTTAAGTTCAAAAATAAAAAAAATATATTAAAATATGTATGTTAAAAAATGTTAAGTTCTCCGTTTGACCCGTAATGCACATGCATTACGGGTCAAACGGAGAACTTCCAAATTCAGTAAATTCCAGTAAATCGCGAACTTACGCAGAACTTACGCACATACGTAAGTTCGCGATTTACTAAAAACTACTGCACCTATACTGATGGGATCTCCATATATTTCTGTGAAAATTTTGGTAGCATAAAAGTATAATATTTTCGTCATATCCTTTTATGGCAATTTGAAATTTAAGTTATCGATATAAAGTAATCGTTAGTACTGTTGTTAGACCACTTATGAAACAAACAATTCAGAAGCAATTCCTATTGTGATTTTCGACCGATCCGTAATAATAATAAACTAACAAGTTTAAGTATTAGATTTTTAGTGAAGATATCTGGTCATATCCGTTGGAAGGAATATTTGAATGATACCATCATTTGAAGCCTGAGGGTTTTTATAAAATTGCACCGGCGCTCGATGACGCAAAGACTGGAAGCATTAGGAAACAAGTTTGCGGTGTGCAAAATAAAATTAGTAGTGGTTGGCAGGTTTCGCGACGCTTCTCGTGGGCGGGTGGGTCCGCGCCGGACGGGTTGCGGTACGTGTACGTAGGAGGTCGCCGCGCCGCACTGTAGGTACCCTCCCTCGCCGCCGCTCCCTGCCCTGCCACCCAGCCCGTCTCACATTATACGCTATTTACAAGAGACTAACAAATATGCACATTCTCAACTGAAGCTAAAAAGTCTATTCAGACGTCTAATCCATATATCCTTAGAATGGAAAACTCGTAAGTGCTAAAGAGTATCTTCTAAGGAGGAAGAAAAAACGGCGTTTTGTAAGTTCGGGAGTATTTGCGAGGTTCTTATTACACTCTTTTCGAGTATCAGATTATTTTTTGAGTGAAATCAGGACATGGTTTGTGATTTTTTTTCTTCTAGAAAAGTAATTACAAAACGCAAAATTTTCATTCCCGAGGATTTAGGCGACCATATAGGGTCCTTCTTAATATGCTGACGGTTTTTAAGGAGCTGGTCAGACCATCAAACTGCCCACCTTTCCGTATGGGACCATGTGTCCTGTACGATGTCCAGGTCCTGACCGGTCCAGTTAGTTCGCAGTTTTGTATGGAACAGCTGATATTTTTTCGCGATTTCAACCATAGCCCTAAAGAGAAAGCTGTTCAGTTTGATGGTCTAATCATCCTTTCAAAAATATCGTCAGCATATTAAATTAGACCCTGTATTTTATTGGTCATCGTTATGAGCTGTGTCATACGAGCTTTAATTAATGACAAACTCCTTAACAATTTTAAGAATGCTTTATTGAATTGAGTTCGTCAAAACTCATATTACATTATAAGCGAGGACAATTTCCGTGGGACATGTTTGTATCGCGGCCGTTAATGTAGCATCGTATGAACAATGCCAGTTGCTTGTATGGTAGTGTATCAAAACTGGCTACCGGTAACACGACGAGTAACACGAACGGTGCGCGGTTCAGATTGCATGTTTACTAAATGGCTGTAGCAACAGTGCGTCCACACCACGCCGCGCCGGCTCATCTATCGTATTATCATAATACACCAGTTGAATAGTGCAATGGCATAACAAGGAAGGACTCGGCTTTCTACTGCCATGACGCCACTAGTCACCACACCAGTACCACGCCACTGCGCCCTGATCAATATTTACCGTGACCCTCATATCTCAATATATTTTTATTATCTCTCTGTACTACCCGTTCACGACCAGTTGGCCGTCGATGACCGTTACAAAATTTCCTAACCGGCACATTAATTGGTCCCGTCGACAAAAAATAATATGAAAGGCAAATAAAAATTTAAAATTAAAAGCGATATTAGTGACCGGGACGGACGTACCGTACGTGATTGCGTTGCTAAAGGTTATAAAATTGCGTTTATTAGGGTCTCTTAGGGGTGCGGTGCGGGGAAGCGGGAAGGGAGGTAGCGGCCAACTCGAAGTAAATGACTAGTATATTATTGTTGAATTAGAACTATACTACATCGATCTATAGCTGCAACATTTCTTCGACTTTAACGATTAAACCAATTAAGCTAGTTGAACGGAACTGTGAAATCTTCCAGCAAGTGTTTAAGTTCCCTCTTAATTGGTTTAAAACGTTTAGCTCTGTTACTGACAAGAGTAACATTTTGTTACGGTACTGCGCGGAACAGAGGGCTTTATGAATGTAATTAGACAGTTTTCTTTGTTACGGAATAAACGGTCTTTGTGCATTCAATTATCTTATAGAAGTAGCTCCGTTGTTGTTTTTAATTTGTGTTCGACAATGTACTGTAATATTACCTATTACAAAAAATACAATTATATGTCACCTGCGCTGCTATCGAGGTACGTTATTATTGCATGCGTGCTTTGTCTTGTTCCTGGTCTTGTCTTCCAACAATTTGAATTGCATTCGTCTTTCGTACTGTCACCGCGTACCGATACGATCGGCTCGGTCCGCATAATCGGTGCCAACTTGTAAAGACAGTTCGTTCACCGCTGATAGTGGCTAGGTATGAGTTATACGACAGTAGTGCGTCTGGTCCGGGCGATGCTATCTCCTCCGTTATTTATTGCCCATGCAAATTACACTCGTCCGCCGGTCACACGATGCCGGCCACTCTTCTGACCACTTACGTCGTTAAAATATAGCACAATAACACGTCCTTTTCACAACGTGATCTTAGGTTGTCCCGGAGACTTATCTAAAATTTGTACCATCAATACCATCAATTTTCCACCATCTATGGTTAACAATGTGTTTAAATTGAGTCAGGTTTAACTTAACAAACACAATGACTCATGTTGGACTCATTCCCCAATTGTTACGGCGAGGTATTAAGGTTTCATACCTTCATGGTTATTAATTAATTCAAAACAAAAATGTTGGTAATTGCAAAACTGATATTTTAAATACCTCGAGACAGTCATCGTAATTTCTATTTAGAACAAGACAAGGTTTAAAAAAAAAGTCCGTTTACTTTAGTTAAAACTAATTGAAAGTTATAAAAAAAAATAAAAATAAAATAAATAACGCTCACAGGCACATACATTGTAATGAAAAAAAAAAAATAAAAAAATGATCGATTAGTCTGAAACAAAGCAATTTGATTTTTTGTGTGTTTGTTCGAGCATAATGCAATGCAATAACTACTGAGCGTATTTTGATATGCTCCAAAGCCGATGGCCAAAAACCGCGATACTTTTCCCCCCGGAATTATATGGCGATTGAACCGCGTGGAATAGAAACTTATATACATTGTTGAGCTTTTGTCCGCGGCTCGCATTTTCGATTCCACGCTGTTGCTAAAAAGCTCAAAAATGTCTATATATGATACTACGCATACGGGGCATTTAATATTACTGCAATTAGGTATTGTAATAATTTTATCACAACTATTACTTGAGTTTATATATTTAGATGCTTTGTTTAATGTATCCCACCATTACATTACATCACTTGAAAGAAAGGGAAAAATTTACGTTATACATAAATTAACACTTTGCTAAACTATATTTTTCTTTTTCTTCTGCTGTATGCCACTAAAGTGTGGTATTCTATTAAAGTGACAAAATTATTCATAACGAAGAAACGGTTAGAAGTTATTTGTACAGTGTGAGTGTGACTACCGTACACCTCGGGGAAACGGAACATGGAACAAATTGGGGAAAGGTTCCGCTTCACAGTGGCAAGTGAGCGTAATTGTGGAGTCAAACATTGACACGTGCTGTGTTTTAGAGCGGAAAACCATTTCCATACTCTGACGGCCATGGTGTGGTGGCACTCGGTGAGTCATCGGCCGCCGCGCTGCTCAGTTACCGTTACTATTTGGATTAGCTGCCGCTGTTATAGACACCGGCCTAAAATCTAATTGTTATACGTGATGGCTGGCCTAGTGAGGCTTCAAAAGTTGAGATCTACTAAGATAGAATGACTTGCGCCTCCAAAGTGTTTTCAAGAGTTTACAAGTCTCACAACGCATTGCGTGTGTGATGGACGTTATACAAAAACAAATACACGGATTCGTTGGTCGACTAACAGTGTCCGTGTCACTAATTGGCTCATCATTATTGGTAAAATCTCGGGCCATGTTATACCTTAATAAACCTATCAGGAAAATTATACTGGTCGTAGTCAGTATTGCAATCCATAATAATACTTTAAATACAAAAGTGTAACTGTCTATAGCGTTTTCTTTCGCGGCTAAACTGCTGAACTGATTTTGATGAAAGTAAAGAGATACCAACGAATGATAAAAAGAAGGCATAAGAATTTCACGTAGACGCTAGACTTATAGTAATATGTACGTACATGGCACTGGCACTGTGCATAGCAATCAAGATACCTACACTGAATATAATTTGTACCTGGAGTGCGATTTTTGAAACTCATTCGTTGAACTCAGCAGTTGAAAAAGTATGGAGATACGCATATTTCTACTGCTGATTTGACTTTCAAAAATCATACTTCAGGAGTGCGATTTTTGAAAGTCAAATCAGCAGTAGAAAGATGCATATCTCCATAGTAATATTGACATAATTCAACTGCTGAGTTCAAAGTATGAGTTTCAAAAATCGCACTCCAGCTCCATAAGAATAATTTAATTATATGCCTGCTCCACGATATTTAAGGGCTCTGTAACCTCCTCAATTATAAGTAGCTCCTTTCATTATAATTATAACAGTATTATCATACCTATAAAATAACCAGATTCCAAGACTTTAATAGAATGTGTACCAAAATAAACTAGCTTTTCCGACGGGGAGTTCGTTAAATTTTTCTTTGGGATAAAAATTTTGTATTTAATAAAATAGATCCTGCCTCTGAATCCTTTAATAGGCTATCTGCATTGCAATGCCGATTGGTTGTATGGTTGAAGCTTAAAAATGGGACAAACAAACAAAACTCACTTTCCATTTATGGAATAATGTAGTGGGTAATTAAAAGACAACTCAGTTAAATATGACAAGTGTAATTAGTAGGAAGATGAGAAGTGGGGTTGACACAACCTTGAAGACAATTTACAGGGTGTTAGGGTAGACAGTTTCATTAGTTTAATGGACGATTATACTTCTGGAGTGCGATTTTTGAATCTCATTCGCTAAATTCGGCAGTTGAAAATGTCAAAATAACTTTGGAGATATGCATCTTCCTAATTCTGATTTGACTTTCAAAAATCATACTTCAGGAGTGCGATTTTTGAAAGTCAAATCAGAAGTAGAGAAAGATGCGTATCTCCGTAGTTATTTTGACATTTGCAACGGCTGAACTCACCGAATGAGTTTCAAAAATCGCACTCCTGATACACCGACAACTTTCACAAAGGAACAAAGAGAAATTCGCAAAATGACAAAAAAAAAACTTTTAATACTTTAATACAAACATTCGATCCGTTGCATTTGGTATGCAAAGTCCAACAATTTTGTTGCCTGTTTCCTATAGGTTTCTTAGGTAAAGTTGTTCAGTATTGTGGGTACAAGCGTTAGAGTAGCGTTACTTTGATGGGTGATACTGAACTGAACAACTGTCATAAAAGAACAACGGGAAATAAGCACCTTTTCATACAAACGTTCGATCACCTGATTGCATTTAGTTTAGGTGATACCTATGGAAAGTCCAAAATTCTATGAGCATATTTCTCAGGTATCGACGTAAAGGAATGATTCTTTTAGATTTAGAGCATCAAAGAACAAAAATAAACTAATTATCTGTCTTCACTAGTTAGTTAAAGCAATGAATAATGATTACCTTACAAAGACAAATTGTACAGGAAACTAAAGTGAAGTACCTACTACACTATAATACCTACATAGTATGTTACATACATACCCATCAAAATACCCATTCATTGTGGTTTTGTTTCGACAAAGACGTGTGAAGGGGCTATGTGAAAAAAATAGGATTCTTCAAAGCTTTATATATCATGAAATTCATGAAGTACTAACAGTAGGAGTATGATTTTCGGATAAGTGTAAATTGAACATATAATTGAAGTTTTGATTAGAGCCAAAACACGATTAAGACACATTTTCTCGACAGAAAAACAAGCCAAAGTAGCCTCCATTTTTATCTATAAACGCTTGGAACTGCTAAACGGTGAATAATAGAAACACAAGACTTGATTTAAAAAAAGAGATTGATATTTTCTAAGTTTTGATTAGAGCAGAATTGAATTTACATAAATAGTACAATCACAATTAAATAAAGTTTGTTTTTTCGCTTGATTCGATCCAGGCGCGCGCGCCGCCCCATCTCTTTCTCTCGCATCTGGCAGTAATATAAGCTATCACACGCCCGTTTCGCTAAAATTATTTTTCGACATAGGCTCTTAAATTAAAGTAATGCAACTGTTTACCCTATCACCATGTATAGATGCACAGTCAAATGCCCATTATTATAATTATCTCTCTTGTTCTCAATTAAAAACGTCTAATAGGTTATTCACTGTATCTATCTATGACATATTGTACCTAATAAGTAATGTATTTAGTTAAACATTTCCTGTCCTACATGAGCTGGCGCGTTACAATAAAGCATTAAACAGATTGTTTCCCCATGTTTGCAGCTCCCAACTAAAGTGGAAACCATTGTTCTTGTTCCGTTCGTTTCGGACACCGATTTTGTGTTTGTCTCTCTTTAGCATGATACAACCTCTCCCATTAGTACTCTGATACCTTTCACCCTTTCTAACACGTGAATATCGATAGAGATAGATTAGGACGTCGGATGCGTTATATTATTTGTTAGCATTGTGTTTTTTAATGTATGGCGTTGTACTGTACCATAGCTCGGTGCTCGCGCACTCGGGTCGTTGCACCTCGGTCCTAACAATCGCTTTACAATTAAATCATAATAACGGCCGGTATGTCTACTGTCAAGCTTAGATATACTAGACAAAGGCAAACCACATTTCGTGCTTCAGTTCATGATTATATTATTATGAGTGCGATTTTTTGATGTTATTTATTACGAGCTTTTACCCGCGACTTCGTCCACATAAATTATATACCAGATTTTAAGTCAGACGATAAGCTATCAAACAAAAAAAGTTTCATCAAAATCGGTTCAGTAGTTTTTGCGTGATACTCGAACAAACAAACACCCAAACAAACAAACAAACATACAAACAAACAAACAAACAAACAGACAGACAAAAAATCAAAAAAATGGTGATTTGGAATCAGGGACAGGTAAAAACCATGTCGTAATTTTTTTTTTTGTAAATATCTTCAATGTACAGACACACTTCTGTTACAGTTTTATAATAGTTTAGATATCCCATCGTTAGCTTTTCATTTATTATCAAAGCCGTGGTGGTCCAGTGGTGAGTAACCTTGCCTGCCGTTCAGGAGGCTATGGTTCCAGACCGACTCGTACCAATAAATTTTTCCGAATTTATGTTCGATTTGTAACACCACTGACTTTTCGGTGAAGGAAAACATCGTGAGGAAACCTGCATGCTTCAATTTCGAGGCATGTCATGTATTGTACCTACTGTCCATTACAAGTGGCGACACGGGCTCACTCCCCGTCAAACTGGACAGAGTTTCGGTACTACTAGTGAAACGTGGATGTTCTGAAGTTTCCGAATATCTCTGACTACCCCCTCGGGGAATATAGTCGTGAGCTATCAAAACAATAAGGAATCAAATAGTTATGCCTTCACTAAATTAGATAAATCACCTTCAAAGTCGTGCGAGTTCATTACTCACACGCGAAGAAGAATGTGTCGTATTAAAAATCTATAAATTATGCTTTTAATTGCTTCTTCGCATTAATCGTCGTTATTTATGGATGAAGGATCGACTGCCAAAGTTTATAGCGTATTGATCGGATACATCTATTAGCGCAGCATTCGAGGCGTATCTTTCCACATCAGTAAACAAAGACGGCCTTGTGTACCAGTATCGTTTTATTGTTCGTTACAGCCCTGCGGTTGCATGTCTTCACAATATATAATATTATTTTATTTTGCAAATGAGGAAATCTTGATTGTTTGAATTAAACAACGACTTGTTTATCTTTTGCAAATAACCCTCTCACTGGATTGTTCGATAGATTCATGGTACAATAATATACTGCGCCTGGTATTCTCTTCCGACCACGTGACTGACACAAGCCTACGTCATCATACCCTTTTACCATGTTTAGCGGCCATTTTTTTGTGACGTAGGCTTGTGTCACTCTGGGAATAGAAGACCTTGTTTTATTAGACTATGGATAGATTGAAAGATTTCGACCATAGTCTAATAAAACAAGGTCTTCTATTCCCAGAGTGACACAACCCTACGTCACAAAAAAATATATTATTGTACCATGATTTCGACTAAATCTAGCAATTTGAAGGATTTCGTTGAATGTTTCCTTGTTTGGTTGGTGATATTATTATTCGTATGGCTTTTCATTCTTGCGGAGATTAGAAATTAATGTATATAGTTTCAAGCCACAGTTTGGCTCTCAGGGTATATGATATACCTGTTTGAAATACCACCAGTAATCAATAAGGACGACTCATATTTTCTTTGACGAATGCATTGTCATTATCCTGCATTATAAACCCCAGATAATAATAGTCTTTAAATATTTGGTTCATAGATAAATGATAACAAATATGTTTACCTGCCGGAAGGTACGGATAAGGTTAGGATACGGAAATGATTCATATCCTACTAAGAAAACCAATCATGCTATTTCTTCGTAAATTAAACATACATTAATTTATTCCATGAATTCATTGCTCATACAAACAAATAAAATGCATTACTTAGAGATTATTTGTTCAATCTCATTCATTTACTTTTGATAAATTTTATTATAAAAAAGGATAGAAAGAAGAAGATAAAAAAGGATAAAGGTAGGTGATGGGAATGTCGCCAATGTCGGAACCGTAGATGGCAATTTTTTTCGACCCTAATGGGGGAGAGACAGGCGCAAGTGTCCAAAATATAAAAATATATACTTTTCTGTCAAGTCGTAGTAGATTGTGTCAACCCTATTGTTCTACTGCAACATAATATGTCTTCGATCATGATCATTGAAGGGTAACTACTTATCTAAAAATGAGCGCCAATCTTCCGTTACAAAAAATAGCACTATAAATGATATTGCGCATGTCGGTCTCCCTTCAGTCGCAAGAGAGATTTGTCGTGTTCAACAACCTTACGTTATTGCTTGCTAACATGGCCGATGATAAGGTACCTGTTTGTGCTCGCCAGCCAGTGTGATAGTGGAAATAACAGTTTGATCTAATGAATATTTTGTGCAGTGTTGTTAGCAGAATGAATCTTTGTGACAAATATTTTTTTACGATGCGTTGAAGTTTTAAACGTTGTTCTCTCTTTGTTTCATAGGCGGCCGAAGTGATTCCTGAAGTAGCGGCAAATGAAGTGGCCGAAGAAGCTAAACCCGAATCAGAAGTGAAGGATGAGAAGACTCCTGAAACTCCAGTGACTGAACCTCTAACGAATGGCAGCAGCACGCCCGAGTCGCCCAAGGCCGAGATCCCAGCCGAGGCGGAGCCCGCGCCCGCGCCGGAGCCGGCGCCCGCCCCCACCCCCGCGCCCGCTGCAGCCAGCCCCGAGCCCGAGAAGAGCGAGCCTAAGGTTGAGATCCAGCCAGAGCAGTTGCCCGTCAACGGCCTGTCCTTGGAAGAACCCAAAATTGAAGCACCCGAAGTGCCACAAACCGAGGAAAGCAAACCCGAAGAACCCACCGCAGAAACGACAGAAACCGTTCCGGCTCCCGAAATCCCTGTCAAAAAAGAGGTTTGTGTTGAACAAATGCCTTTAGAGTCCACGCCTCCACCTCTCCCCGCGAATCCTCCTCCCTCGTCAGTGGCATCCTTCGCCGCTACCACCATGGCACCAGAGTTGACCGACGCTTCGCTAGCTAACACCGCTGAACTTGCAATATCGGCACCTATCCCTGACACTAAAGCAGATAAAACCGACGAAGTCGCGCTTGAACCCCAAACCGATATAAGTGAAACTGGAAACACTAACATCACTGAACACTGCCCCCCTACTGAAATCGTACCTACTGAACTTCCTCCCCCCTTAAAGGAGACAACCGAAGAGGCGCCGGCTGAACCTGAACCAGAAACCGACGTGGTAAAACCAGCCACGATCGAAAATATTGAACCATCCACAGTCGAAAACATTGAACCACCCGTAATCGAATTAATCGACCCACCAGCAGTCGAAATAATAGATCCTCCTGCCAGCGAAATAATAGATCCTCCAGCAGTCGAAAAGACAGATTCTTCCGAAACTGTCACCACTACAGAGATTAATGTACCAAATCCAGAATCAAACGTAGACACTTTCGAAACAATTCAAAATGTAGTTGAATACCAGGAGCAGATAGAAACAATGGCCGAAACGTTTAGTCAAAATCTAACAGAGGAAATAGACACTAAGACTTCTGGAATCGAAATTCCAATCCCAACGGAATCTGACTACGTTCAAGATATTGTCGAACCCATCACTGAACTACCAGACGCCATCGAAGATCTGCCTCCTCCACCTCCTTTAGACGATGAGGTTCCAACACCGACCGATAATGAAGAAGAATTGAAAGCTCCTTTACCAGAAGATATCGAGACCATTCAGAAAAAGAACGAAATTAATATTGAAACTAAGGAAACAGTCAATACTAAACACATATCCGATAATATCGATTTAAACGTTAACACTGAGCATCTCAACGGCAACGATGAGACTGAGCAGGAGAACCTTAAAAACAAGGCCAAAGACACGCTCTGCAGCGTGCACGACAGCGTCGAGTGCAATGGTAACTTTGAGCAGGACAAAGCTACCACAGAAGCGATAAAGCCGACGGAACCCTTGACCGAGGAGTCTGTACAGACGCTATCGACCGCCTCGCCGTCGGAGGCTGGCGAGCAGCTGCCGCCGCCGCGCCGCGAGCCGGCCGAGCCCGCCCCGGCCGCCGCCGCGCCGCTGCCCCCGCCCCCTCAGGTGAATACACACCGCGCAGTCTTGCTCTTGTAGTGGATTAGTTACTTGTAGGGAGCGTTTTGATACCCCGTTAACAGCCGTATTTAGTTTCATGTGCATCTACCAGCATGCGTCGACCGTCAATAACAAGAAGAATTGGAGTGTGCTCGATTCGATACATCCTACAGTTTTACATTAAATGCAGCTAGCGGCTGCTTTCCCGTCCCGATCCCTTCCCACTCGCTCCATCCTCATTAGACACCAGATTAATATTCCAGCATGTCGATTTTAACATACGCTTCAGTGCTAACACGTTATTTAATTTAAATAAGACATGGCCACAGCACATATTTAATTAATATTAAAGTTTCAGTCACATTAATTGATTAATAAACGAATAAATACACATGTAAATATGTTTACACATGTAGTTTTTAATTTTGTGTTATTCTTAAATTGCATCTTTTTTATTGTTTTTAGTAATAATATTTCGGTAGTCTTTATTGTCGACTTGACTTTCATTGCCGTTGGGGAACATAATGATGAGTTTTTATACCACCAATCTACTTACAGGAACCCATCGCCGTCTCCGACAAGCTAGCGGACTTGATCCCTGAAGTTCCAGTGGTGCCAGAATTGAAAACTGAAACGGTAATTGTCTATTAAATCCATATAGGCTCCTTAAACTTTTTTCCAGGAGATGATCAGACCATCAAACTTAACATTCTCTATGGGAACAAAATCAAAAGCGCGAAAGAAAAAACAGCTGTCCAATACAAAACTGCAATCCTACTCCACCCAAATGTATGGAACGGCAAATTTTTTTCCCGGTTCAGATCATTCTTTTATAAAACCGTCGGCATATTAAGTTGTGTATAAGACTATAATTAATGTTGCTATGTTTAAACCGATTGTTTTCGAACTACATATTGCATCAAATAATAAGCGAATGTTTTTTCCAGTTGCTGGAGACGACGAGCGACGTCGCGGTAGCCAACTAAGTGAACGCCGCGCGCTTCCCTAAGGCATGTGTCGAAAATGAGCCTTTAATTTATTTCCATTTAGTACTGTGGAGTGATGTCGAACTAAGTTCGAGCATTAGTTTTACAATGTCGAAGTTGTGGAAATTCAGTTTCAAATGTGACCTTTCATATAGAATGATTATAGTATAAGTTTAGCGTGCTTTGCTTCTGTAAAATTAAGATTTTATACATTTATTCGCTAGGATGGAGTTTTTTATAATTATATACAATAACAAAGTTATGTAGGCAGTATACGGTGCGATAAGTTGGTGCCATTATTACAGGGGTATTAGTTTGAGGTCGTAGCGCGACTCGCTCCTAAATTAGCTCTTGATCAAACATATTTTCCAATAATAGTATACCATTTGAATGTTATTGGGTTTGCAAATACTTTTTCCAATCTCGGGTTTATTAAAATTAGATCTCAACTCTTGCTCAATATTGAGACGCCTAGAAAATATTTTGTTAATTCATACCAGCAGTTGAGCGCTGTTGCGAAAAAGTATTTTAGTAAAATTCAGTAGTTCAATGTTGTTTAGTACTCATTTGATAGTTAGGGGAACGGTTAGGTCTCGAATAGGTTACAGATGAAAGCATTGCGTATTGTACAAGATGGTTGTTGTATATACTTGATGTGCGTGCACACACGCACGTGGGTGCCCTTTAGGACATCTTGCGATCATTTTGACAGATGTTATGGCTTTAGTAAAAGAAAGCGTTTAACATAAATAAAGAATTTCAATTTTATATATTTTAATTATAAAGGTTCCACACGATGTTGATTTAACGTATCATAGTTTGAGACATCATTCATTACTATTATGTATATACGAATAATTGAGTTTTTATTTCATACTTATTTCATTACCTATTCTGTTATTTGTGTAAAATTGAAGTTTAAATTTCATTGTAAATTGTTAAGGGTGGAGTTAACAATGAATTTCCATATATCTCATTAGTGTGTTAATTTTACGTGCACGTATATTATTCGTCTCCTTTAAGTATTAAGTTGTATAAATTTAGCTCATCAGCTCTCTCTAATAAACTCATGAAATTTAACGAACTATTAGTAAGTGGCTCCTATTCCTAGTGAGATATTATTACTCGGTAAGTGAACTGTTTCGGCTATTGTCGTTAGATAAAAGGAAATTGTGTGATTGTCGTATCTGTACTCAGTGGAATGGGTTTATCGAACTGCAAACAATTTTGGACTTATATTCAGCGGCCAAGTTTTGATTATACTATACAATTTTTATGCATATACAGACATACATAATTATATAGTACCTATTTAGACAGTAGTGATGTGTAACGAGTTAGTAAGGGCAGCGCGGCACTGGGAGCTGCCGTAATGCCGTTAGTGTATCTGTTTCCACCTCAAACATACGATTAAGGTGATCATAAGGTTTGATATTATTATACAATTCGTGTCATTTTCTGTAGTAATCCGAGTCTAGTAATTGTATGGTTTCATAATCATTTTTGTAATTTTATACATTTTTTATGAAATTAAAAGTGACATCTGCATGATTGGGGACCTGCTCCATGTATATTAGCAGTAAACACGAGTGAGACATTCCATATCAATTCCATACTAACCGCACACTAGCTAATATTCGCCGATGTAAATGAATCCTTGTCTAGCCTGCTCAATCTATAAGCTGATGTTACTTGTCAAGCGTTGCTTAAGAATATAATATAACATTTAGTAAGAGACGGAATCTCTACACGGCGTGGTAGAATACCGATATAAACTTAGTAATCATAAAGATTTGGAAGATCAATCTTATTTAATATAAACAAGTAATAATTATGCGTGCCCCTTTGTGTATCAAGCGCGGTGGTACTATTTTGTACTATGCAGTTTTTGTGATAGCCCCAAAATGCATACATCACAACATGCAGACACAGTTCCTTCAAATGCTATATTTGCTTTAGCAGTCCAAAGTCTTGTGTAATACAATGTTCTGATGGTTTACATAATTTGAATATAATATAGCTATATTTGCTCATTATGGCAATGAGGAATTGTATGATATTTTAATATGTTATTCCAATTATTGAAACTTAATGTTGATGTGTGAATGTCTCTAATCAATAAATTTTAAAAAACAATAATGTTTAGTTTTATTAGCAGATATTTTATTTATTTTATTAGTCTAAAAAATAATCCTTTGACAGAAGAAGAAGTGAACAGAAGTTTGTCTGTACATTGAAGATATTTTATTTACATAATAGTTATGATTATGGTGTTTAGGTGTCCCGGATTCCAAATCACAGATTTTTTAAATATTTTCCTTATTCGGGCATAACGAAAAAAAAAACGACGACCGATTTTGTTTAAAAGCTTATGATTAGATTATAAACTGGTATACAAGGTGTTAATGAATTAACGCAAAACTAGAAAGTAGTTTCTTTAGAATCGAGAACAGAATGGAATTATCATATGTATGTAGGTAATTTTTTTCAAAAAATTAAGTAATTATTTTTATTAATTTAAAATTCACTGAACCCGATGTCAACCCACCGCACGGGCATACACTCTATTCACTACCAAAACGAGAAAGATTATTAAAATGTATCCATGAGTACGTTAGCGCTTTCATTCATTGCTGAAATGATAACAAATCATTTTTGCCTCAAAACTTAAAATGCGAATAACTTTTAATGAAATTATTGTTTATAAATCAGTTGGGGTGTATGAGATTTTGCGCTAATTTATTAACACGTATATTTTATATCGCAACGATGACGGGTACCGTTGCGGACGAAGTCGCGAGCAAAAACTAGTTCTTTTATAAATCTGGTACGATTTGGAAAGCTTGAAAGCTAAAAAACCGGCCAAGAGCGTGTCGGACTCGCCCAAAATAGGGTTCCGTAGTCATTACATGATAAGCTTATTATGACATAGCTTAAATAACTTAAGAAATCTTCAAAAGAAAGCCAACGATAGTGCGATAATGAACCCAGTTTCAATTGAAATAGAGTTGAAAATTGCGTGCAAGAGATAACGCGAGCACACGTCACACGGATTTTTCTCTCTTCCACTCAATTTCAATTGTAAAGTTCATTATCAATTTTCAATGAAAAACTGCTAGAGTATTTTCTCTCTAGATTTCGCATAACACATTCGTGGCCAGTGGCCACCCCTCACACCCATTTGAGATTTTCACTCAGTTTCCACCATACTCCATGCATGGACGCATAGTTAACCTTTTCAGCGCCAAAGTCTGATAATATCAGACGTTTAAGTTTCGTGCCCTCGCCGCCAAAGTCTGATATATAGTAGTCTAGTACGTACTCAGTACGCCAGTCATGTTATGTGTATAAAAATAGTCTATATTATTGCGCCTATGTAATGCGAGACTGATTCTCGGTTCCTACAGCCAAACCGTAAAATACGGTTTTGTAGGACTACAACTAAAACATGTAATTTTGTAACTTATTATTAAATAAATTAAAAAAAATATATCAGACAAAAAAAAATTGTTGAAAAATCCTTTTATTTTTATCACAAATAAACTTATCTTTAATCCTCTGCGCTCGAAGTTGTTGACCATTATGTTTACCTGGGACAAACTATTCAGTTAGGTAAGTCCAACTTCGAGAAAGAGATCAACCGTCGAATCCAACTCGGCTGGGCAGCGTTCGGGAAGCTACGTAGTATCTTCACGTCCCAAATACCGCAGTGTCTTAAAACGAAAGTCTTCGATCAGTGTGTGTTGCCAGTGATGACATATGGAACAGAGACGTGGTCGTTCACTCAAGGCCTCATAAAAAGGCTGAAAGTCACCCAAAGGGCAATGGAGAGGGCTATGCTCGGAGTTTCCCTGCGAGATCGAATCAGAAATGAAGAGATCCGCAGAAGAACCAGGGTAACTGACATAGCCCAAAGAGTTGCTAAACTTAAGTGGCAGTGGGCGGGGCACATTGCTCGCAGAACCGATGGCCGTTGGGGCCGAAAAGTTCTCGAGTGGCGACCGCGTACCGGAAAGCGCAGCGTGGGTAGGCCCCTCACACGGTGGACCGACGACCTGGTGAAGGCGGCGGGAAAACGTTGGATGAGGGCAGCGCAGGACCGGTCGTTATGGCGATCCTTGGGGGAGGCCTATGTCCAGCAGTGGACGTCCATCGGCTGAGATGATGATGATGAAACTTATCATTATCAACGTACGTATAATGTTTTCCAGATAGTGACAAATTTTGTGTTGTGGCGTGTGATGAGCGTTTTCTAAATAAATCCGTGGCGTGGAATGGGTTAAATAATGTGTATGCAGCGCTGTTATGAATTCCTCCAAAACGCGCATACTAGTCATTTGCTTCGAGTTGGCCGCTCCCTCCCTTCCCGCTTCACCGTACCGCACCCCTAAGGGTCAGCGCACACCCAGCGTAAATCTGCTCGCGCATGCTCGAGCATGTTCTTTGCAGTCGCGCACACCTAGCGGCAAAATCCGCCGGCGGCAGAGGCGAAATCCGCCGGCGGCAGCGGCGGATGCTCGAGCATGCGCGAGCATGCTCGCGCGTGTTCGAACAGTCTCGCGGATGCTCCCGTGTTGCTACAGTTGACAGTGAATTTTGCAGTTGTGTTTACAATATTTTAAAGTAAAGACGTGCGAAGAGTAATTTTAAAGTATGGTGGACTGGGATTTGGTAATTATTGGGTTACTAGCAGAGGAAGAGGAGCAAGAGCAGGAAAAGTGCTGTGTTACGGTTTAAAGTTCTAGGGACAGTTATTTTATGGCTAGGAACTATAAAATGGAATATGAACAATTTGAAAACCTACTAAATCTGCTTCGACCTTTCAGATTTTCTTTGTATTTTCAAAAAGAGTTCGATTATTTGTATTATCTGTATATTTATTATTATCATTATTCTTATTATATATCATTGTTATTATTATCTGTAGTAAATTGCCCTTTTCGGGTTAAAGTAGTTAAAAAATATGCTAGATTTAGTACGAAACCGGCCGAGGTGGCAACACTTACGACGGATCGCAAGCATCGACACGGGCGTATGCTCGAACATGCTCGAGCATGCGCGAGCATCCGCGCGCATGCTCGCGACTGCTCCCGTCGCCGCGAGGAGCATACGCGAGCATACTCGAACAGACGCTGAAGGGATTTAATCACTTGCAAGCTATTTTCAACTTTATTTCAATGGGAATAGAGTTCATTATCAATTGAATCAATGAAATCTGCTCGCGCATGCTCGAACAGTTTTACGCTGGGTGTGCGCTGACCCTAAGAGACCCTATGAAACGCAATTTTATAACCTTTAGCAACGCAACCACGTACGGCACGTCCGTCCCGATCACTAATATCGCTTTTAATTTTAAATTTTTATTTGCTTGTTATATTATTTTTTGTCGACGCCGACGGGACCAGTTAATGTGCCTTTGACGAAATTTTGTAACGGTCATCGACGGCCAACTCCAAACAAACGGGTAGTACTGAGGTGGTGCAGGGTTTGATGATGGCTGGATCTCGGAAACCACAGTACGTACAGTCAACACCAAAAGTCAGCTAAGCTTCAGCTATGTTCGTGATAAAATTTATCTCAAATAAATCAATGGTTTTTGACTGGTGGGCTGATAATAATTTGACTCTAATGTTACTTTCACTTTACTTTCGTCACCATTTATGTACTTACATTACAACTTACACTTTACCCAAAAAATTCTACCTACCCCAGTCCAGTGTCCAATATGGACACTCCCTGATGTAAGCAGTGGCAACAGTGGTGTATGTCTATCGCACTCGCACTCACTGGGCATATCTGTGCTAGCCTCTTGTCAGTGCTAACCCGTTTGTATGAAGAGTTCAGGGTGTGGTTATAGCCCTGTTGGATGCCACTGCAGGGCAAAGGCGTCCTCTCACGAATCATGGTGGGAGGGAGTGGGCTATAGTGGCGGATACATCCCCCTCCCCCTTACGAGGCCGCCCGCAGCCCGCATTCAAAGAAAATTATAATCCTGACGGCGCATTATGTCTGTCACTACCTTCAGGTAGCTACTAAGAGGAAGCTCGAAATTTTTGTGTAGGTCTTCTTTTAAAGATAAGGGGGCGGCAAAATCGGTCTATCCCCCGAAACGCACGCTACACCATCACCATACCTCCTTGAGTTTTTTAGTGTATCTGCCACTGGGCTTATACTTCACCATACAGGCCGTGTGGATCAGTGAACTTGCTTTCTGATAATTTTCTGAATAAATGAATAGTTACAATGCCATCTGTGAGAAATATCTGGGACCAACTACTTAACGTGCCTTCCAAAGCATGAAGGTGCTCAAGATGAAAATTCACCAGGGTTCGAAAAAATCAGATTTTTATAATAAATATAAAAAATCCGATTTTTTGATATATATCTGATACATATCGGATATATATCCAGGCTAAGAAAAAGAAGCGAATTTCATTCTGTAAGGGGATTAAACACTTAAAAATGTGAAAGGAATTTGTAAAATAATGTAAATGTCAAATTACCACATTTTTTATTTGAAAAAAGTGACAAAAGAATAGTATTTATTTGAGAAAGAATCTTTTGATGAACACTTAAAAAAACAAGTCAAGTCAAATCTTTCGATTGTCACGCTTGCGGGGATTCCCTAGAAAGTGAAAATTGTTAACGCTAGGAGCACCAGGGAATCCTCATTTTTTATTACCTCATAAGATAAACCTTATATGACATGAAGTTAAGGTTTGAATTTCATTAAAAAGCTAGCCGTACTGGTAAGTTAAAGGGGACTTCCCCAACTTTAAATGAGGTTGCAATTTTGGGAAACAATCAAAATTATTCTGAATTGTAGTTTTTCGCTTCGTGTTGCCAGGGTGATATCCGCTGATATATATCGGCGAACCCTGAAATTCACTAAAACCATTGATTTACCTACACTCTAACGATAGACAAGCCCTTTCATAGAAACAACATGTCACACGAAACAGCACAAAATGACACTTCCGGTCTGTCATTCCCATAGTTCAAAGCGAACTGGGAACATCAATGTGATATGGGAACCGTATTCATGTTTTGTATGAAAGGGCTTGTCTATCGTTAGAGTGTAAATCAATGACTAAAACAGTCACCCATCCAAAGAATGACTGAACCTGACGTTACTTAATTTCGGTGATAGTTTCCAATACCGAATTGAATTTCCAACAGCAAACAAGCACCATGGCCATTATTTTTTTATTTTTTTTCAATGCTTCCGTCACCCATATAGTGACCAATGCCAGCCTCATAAGTTTGAATGATTTTTTTGGTGTGAACCGTCTTTAATTTCGGTCAGTAAGGGAAAATGTTTGCAAAAACCATAATTTAACAAAATGTTATGAACAGATAGCTTATTACTTTGGGAGTATAGCACCTACCAGCAATATTTTATTACCATTATTTAGAGGATAGAAGCCATTACTTGGTGCAAGACATTTCATGTACCAGCATGTACCCCACTGCAGCTGCGTCCCTGATACAGCCTACTTGATTTTTTAAAATATTATGTAAGAGACAGGCCTATAAACCAGAAAGTTTCATGCGGTGTTCATGTGGTTCAGGGCTGCTCTGCATGACAGAAGGTCAGCCAACCAGCAGTTGCCCTGTCTTAGTAAGTCCAATAAATCTAAGATCTGCATTCTGGACAGCATAAATTGCTGAGTACACAAGGAAAATAAAACAATACCGTTTATTGCACCCCGTCTATATTTTCTAAAAGATTTATTATCTTGGCTAACATATCTTTACTTACATCATATACTGTATGCTTCTGTTCTGCCTTAGAATTAATTGTTGATAATAACAACTGTAGGAGCGGATAATTTAATGATTTTAACTCGTTTGTGCCTAAAACAAGTTTTAAAATCCAATCAAAATCGGTAACAGTCTCTCCGTGTTGGCTGTTATGGTAAATCAGAGTTGTATATAGAAGTTCAGTTTTACTCTTCTCCAGTTCAGTAAGAAAGATGTTTAGTTTGTCTTGATCCCAACCTTTACTGCGCAAAGAATCTGCTGCCTTAGTAATGTCATAATCGTTAGAAGCGATGAGTTTTCTAATGTCTTCTTTTGCTGCTTTTACTGTAGGAGAATCTATATTTATGTTAGACAATTGTGAAGGCTTGTATAAATTATTCAATAATTCCTGGGTCACCTAAAACAAAACAATGAATTTAACATAATATACACTACCTACTAATGCGACATGCATGACACAACTTACTTGAGTGAAGTCTTCAACAGGTAAATCAAAAATTGAATCCATTGTTTTTCCAAGAAAATAGAATAGTTAGGTAAAGAAAATTTATAATCCTTGACTTATTTGAGCCGTATCGTATTATTATACATTATTATAGTACCTATTATAAGTAGAGCTCATTTACAGATTACAGTGGCGTCACGTCAGTGAGTGAGTGGCTCGTAGAATCAGTGTTGCCAAGTCCCATCCAGTCTGAATCGCCTAAAATCTCAGGCCAAGTAGCCTAAAGTCGCCTAATTTTTTCCCCGTGCCGTGTAATATAGCCTAAAGTCGCTATATTGCAATATAGCGACTTTAGCGGTACCGCATAACATACACATTACGTTATGTGGTAAGTAATGTGTTGTAGTGAACAGTTTATGCAGTCTGCGATAAAAAATCATATAATTTTACTTACAATAAGTATAATAATAACACACACCCCCACACCCACACACACAGTAACACACCCCCCTACCTCTGGCTTGCCTTAATTGGCCGTCCAGAGTGGAATCGCAAGAGCAGAACCTATGCTCCAGGTTGGAAGTGTATTGCACGTAATGGCGTAATAACGGGGAAACCCGCTCACGGGGGTAAACCCCGCGATGGTGAAACCGGAGCCGCACCTCTCGACAACCTTCAGCCGCTCAATGAGATGTTGCCCCACTGTCGCACTTTGTGCGTGCGGCCGTTTTATGGGGCCCACTCGACGAGTCGGCGAGTCACCGCCTGCCCTATTTACAATTTTGAGACTAGTTGTCATGGCAGGCGTCCGTTAGTCTCCTCCCATAGCCCAGTATCCATCCATCCAACTTTCACCTCCATAGCCCAAGACCTTATTTTTCCATCGCGGCCATAGCGCCGTACTCCAATAGTCTTTACACAAATGGCGGGGACCATCCCCGTGGGTATCATGTTGTACGCTCGGAGATGGTATCCGCCATTTGTGTATCCCTTACATTTAGATTAATTTGTCTTTTGAACGGGCCTCTACATGTTGGCTTCGGCCCCATGCACGCCTTCCAAAGGTCCGGGACTTAATTGCCCGTGATTACGGAACGTAAGACATATAATAATAATAATAACGCTCACAGGCACATACATTGTAATGATCCCAAGAAAGCACTATTTATAGGCTGTTTATTATGGAAACCATACAACAACGGCACAAACATATAAACATCCATGACCGAACCGGGATTCGAACCCAGGACCCTGGTTTGGCAGTCAGGCGTGGTGACCATTACACCAACCGGGTCGTCAACCAATATTTCATATTTTTCTTAAAATAGCCTAAAATAACCCGAAAAAGTCAGTTTTTCTTAATATAGCCTAAAATCGCCTATTTTAATTTGGGATATAGCCTAAATGGCGACTGGTCGCCAATCGTATTTTTTGGTCGCCGATAGACCCCCTGATGTAGCCTAAAAGGCGATAAATCGCCTAACTTGGCAGCACTGCGTAGAATAAAAATTTGACAGTGTTTTGACAGTGTTGTGTTGCCTTAGGGCTGTAGCTAACTACTAGTCATTCACTTCGAGTTGGCCGTTACCTCCCTTCCCGCTTCCCCGCACCGCACCCCTAAGAGACCCTAATAAACGCAATTTTATAACCTTTAGCAACGCAATCACGTATGGTACGTCCGTCCCGGTCACTAATATCGCTTTTAATTTTAAATTTTTATTTGCCTTATATATTATTTTTTGTCGACGGGACCAATTAATGTGCCTGTGAGGAAATTTTGTAACGGTCATCGACGGCCAACTGGTCGTGAACGGGTAGTAGTTCACGAAAAGTTTCATTTATTTCATTTATTTATTAGGCAGTATTAAGTTGCTAGATTGCCTAATTTTCTTTCCCATAAAAGTTGCTATAAGTAGCTAAATATCAAAACTGTTTAAAACATTTTAGTACATTTTCTTGATTTTGAACATTTTCGTACATTTTGTAAATTTTTGGACATTTAGCACATTTTAGTATTATAGTACAGTAGCATTGTAGTATTTAGTATATTTTCCCATTCAAAATTAAAAATTTTTTATTCAAAATAATATCATATAGATAGCTTTTTGACGTCATTTTTTGACTCTACCACCGCGTCGGAAGGTGTTCCGTTGAGAGAAGATGCGGCCAGAAACTCTACAACACACATCTTTTAAACAAAACAAAATGTACAAAGTACAATTAAAATACAATATTGCATTACATAGTGTAAAATTGTCAAGACCAGACATTTTGGTCATTCAAATAATCATCGAGTTTATAGTAACCTTTTTTTACAGAGGACTTGTTTAACATGGGACTTAAACTTTTTGTCTGGTAAGTTTAGAATATCCTCTGGTATCTTATTATAAAAGCAATCGGAACGGAGTCCCTTCGCTTTGACCCCGACTTTCCGAAATGTGTCCATACCGATAGCTGATCGCCTGGAGCTCCTTGGCATTAACATATCGTCCGATCTGAATTTCGGACGGTACATTGAGTCCATGGCGAAAACTGCAGCGAAAAAACTGGGCGTCCTCTCGAAGGTCAGACGGTACTTTACTCCGGGACAGCTTCTACATCTTTATCAAGTACAAGTCCGATCGTGTATGGAGTACTGCTGCCATCTCTGGGACGGGTCTGCCCAATACCAGCTGGCCGCGCTGGACTCAATCGACAGGCGTGCCAGGAAGCTCATAGGTGATCCAACCTCGGTGGCGAAGCTACAAAGTCTTGAGCATCGTCGCAAGGTAGCCTGTCTGTCTGTTTTTTATAGGATACATTTCGGAGAGTGTGCGACGGAATTACACGATCTGATACCACCGTCTCCCTTTCATCTGCGGGGGACGAGACGCAGACTGGGTTTCCACCCCTATGTCGTTGACCTACCAGCAATTCGCACGAAGAAGTTTGCTTCTTCTTTTATAATGCGCACGGCTAAGGAGTGGAATGCCCTGCCTGCGGACCTGTTCCCTGAGCAATACAACCTGGGCCTCTTCAAGGCGAGAGTGAATAGGCATCTTTCTAGGTAAGCATGCTACATCTTCGGCCTCATCATCACTCAACATCAGGTGAGATTGGGGTCAAATGCTTACCTATCACACATAAAAAAAAAAAAAAAAAAAAAAAAAAAAAAGCGTATTATACAGTGCCCCATGAAAGATGTGTTGACTTTACTGAGTCGAAAATGTGGGAATACTAATTTATTTTTATTTCTTGTATTTTAATTATGAACGTCACTGTTTTTGGGAAAGAGAGACAAATTTTTTCGAACATATAAAATATTTTCGTAAATATATTGACTGTAGAAAGTCAAAATACTGATATCTTTAAAAAGATCTCGTAGTGAGTCTCGACAACGCAGATTATAAATGGCTCGAATTGCCCGCTTTTGAAGGATAAAGATAGCCTCGACGTCTGTAGCACGGCCCCACAGCAAAATACCATAAGACATGATACTGTGGAAGTAGCTGAAGTATACAAGTCTTGCAGTAGCTATATCAGTTAGCTGTCTAATTTTTCGAACTGCATAAGCTGCCGAGCTCAGCCTACCCGCTAGGGTTTCTATATGTGGACCCCATTGCAGCCTCGAGTCAATCTTTATCCCTAAAAATACAGTATAACTTGTGAAATGCAATATATAATTATCTAAAGTTATATTATTTTCATTATTTATAACGTTTGGTAGAGTGAATTTAATACATTTAGTTTTCTTTGCATTTAAAGCAAGATTATTAACACTGAACCAGTTCAGAACTTGTCGAAGAGTGTCATTTACGTTGTCATTAATATCATCAACATCTTGCGCCTTTCTACTTGTTTTGAAAATAAGAGAAGTATCATCAGCAAATAAGACTATGTTCGACAAGTTCTGCACCATGTAGGGTAAATCGTTTATATAAACCAGAAAGAGAAATGGACCCAGTATAGATCCCTGTGGAACGCCCATTTTTACTAGTGAGCCAGACGACTTTGTTCCATTGATACACACCCTTTGGATTCTCTTTTCCAAGTAAGATTCTCCATGGTTTAAAAAATAAATAAGTACATAAAATTTAATGTGGGTTAATACTGAACATTTTAAAACCAATTTGGTTTATGGAGAAAAATTTAGTTAGCTGGGTCAGGTTTCGCCCAATGACCTTTGAATTTCCTCAAAATGTTTTCGGTTATTATCATGTCATAGCCATCTTTGTGCTAATTATATTATTTCTGTTCAATTAAAGATTGAAAAATTGTTGTTTCGCAGAATCGCACGTATAAACGGATGTACCTAAAGAGACCTAAAGACAAAAACAGTATTTCCAACTGCTTCTATAACAAAAAAACAAGTAAGAACGAGAGTGAAATATTCTCTTCGAGGGAGTGAAAGTAAAAGAAAATCAACTATTTTTAGCTAATTTCATACTTTGACCTTATTTATGGCATCATTTAATGTCTTTAATAACCTCATTTTTTTTTAAATCCGTTAAAAAACTCTCAATCCCAATACCTAGTGGCTCGAAAAAAGTAGCCAAAAAGTTTAGCTACAAGTTTTATTTGTAGCTGCCAGACATAAAAAAATTGCTAGATCTAGCTATAAAGTTGCTTAGTTGGCATCACTGCAATTTGACGCTGACAGTGACATAATGACTTTTTTTTTCCTTTTTTTTAATATTCATCCTTTCGGAAAGGCAATGAGAACTAGCCCTTACAGCCGTTGTCTTTAGTTATATTTTTCAATTAAATAACTCTTATTAAAATACGAGTTAAATAATCTGTGATACGAGATAGTTCACGCCATGCCAATGTTCAAGGGAATTTTACGCGAGGATCAATTCGAATGAAACGGGAGCCCCTATCTTTATTTATCACTTTTAATGTATTGTTCTCCATTAACGGCACATCATTAAACAAATTCTACATAATAGCCACGAAAAATTAATTTAGAAAATTAAGAAGCAAAGCCCGTAAAAATTACTGTAGATAACGGCTGTAAGGCGGGATTCAGAGACGTTTTTTAACCGACTTCAAAAAAAGGAGTAGGTTCTCAGTTCGACCGTATATATATTTTTTTTAATGTGTGTTCGCGGATAACTTTGTCGTTTATGAACCGATTTTGATTATTTTTGTTTTGTTGGAAAGGAGATATCCCAAGGGTGGTCCCATGATAAGAAAACCAGGATCTGATGATGGATCCCATAGAAATCGAGGGGAACCTTCGAAAATCGTAGTGCCGATTAGTGCGTTTGTTAATTTGAAGCACTACTGTTAAATCGAACTAATGAATTCACCACTGAAAATCGTGAAATAAACAAAGAGCAACCTGCCTTAGTGGCATACCTACTGTCCGCCATTTTGAAAAAATCACGATTTTGCGGCCACTGATGAAACATATGCCAATCGACAGGGAAAATGATTACAAACAGAAAATATACTTTGGTAAAATGACCTAAGTGGTATACTTTCGGAGATATAGGGGTTTGAAAATTAAAAAAAATAAAAACATTTTTTTCCACCCATATTGACTTTTTTGATCAGGAATAAATCGGCGAAGCTCAAGATCGATGAGGACTTAATATAATTATATAATGTTATTATTATAAATAAGTTTTATTCATTTACTAAGATAAATAAAATACCTACCTACATGCAAGACAGCTACAAGCAAGAAGGTTGTTGTAACAGTGTTGCTAACCATTCCGAGAGGGATTTATACGTATTTACCTATATATTAAATACTTGATCATCATCATCATCTCAGCCGATGGACGTCACACTGCTGGACATAGGCCTCCCCAAGGATTGTCCCAACGATCGGTCCTGCGGTGTCCTTATCGAACGGGTTCCCGCCGCCTTCATCAGGTCGTCGGTCCACCTTTTGGGGCCCCACCTACCCACTGTTGTTACCCGGGGTGTGGGAGCTACCCACGCTGCGCTTTTCGGTATGCAATCGCCACTCAACGACTCTTCGGCCCCATCGGCCATATCGGTTCTGCGAGAAATGTGCCCCGCCCATTGCCACTTTAGTTTAGCAATTCTTCGGGCTATGTCCCAGCGGATCTCTTCATTTCCGATTCAATCTTGCCGGGAAACACCAAACATAGCCCGCCGCCCTAGCCGATATTGAAATTGGTTCAAGCTCGCCCAAGATGAAAACACGTTTATCCCCGAGGACCATACTCTACTTTTCACACCCTCCGCGAGAAAATAAAAAGCAATACTGTTAGAAGCCCAGGGGAGCGTGTAAATTCTCTATGGTTAGAAACCAATTCTTTTATTAGAGTTTATAACAAAGTATTAGAGTTCAATAGTATAATAGTATTTAGAAAACACTATTTTATTAAATTCAAAGTGAAAGTAGATATTTGAAAAATTAGACCAGGAGAGCGATTTTTGAAACTCATTCGCTGAGTTCAGCAGTTGAAAATGTCAAAATTACTATGGAGATATGCAACTTTCTACTGCTGATTTGACTTTCAAAAATCATACTTCAGGAGTGCCATTTTTTAAAGTCAAATCAGCAGCAGAAAGATGCGTATCTCCATAGTAATTTTGACATTTTCAACTGCTGAACTCAGCCAATGAGATTCAAAAATCGCACTCCAGTTGTGGAAAGAAAAAATATATACGGTCGAATTGAGAAACCTCCTCCTTTTTTGAAGTCGGTTAAAAATGTAATATTTTTTTTACTTTGTTCGTAGCACTGGTAGCAATAGGTAAAGAGATTTGCAGTATTCGCGCCTTTTTTTCTTTTTTTGTGTTCAATACTCGTGGTGGCCAGTTCGAATTTCGAATTAAGTTCTTTTTGGTGCAGGTCTCCTTGATAAGTTTTCATACGAATTTTAAGTAAGGGTCGTAGTAAATATTAAATAATCTGTGGATGCTGTTCCATATTCAAATCTCATTATTGACCAGCGGGTTATAATGAAATTCAGTACAATATTATTGCCCGGCTAGTCCCAGGGCTATAATGACTTGCTTTAGGTTCGAGTTACATGACATAAATAATGTTCCATTTTCGAGCGGGTGGTGTGAAAACATATATTTTACTCTTCGATCTTTTAGACAGGGTGTAAAATTAAATGGGACGCTTACTTAAAGGGGTGCTTCAGACCATCAAACTGAATAACTTTCTCTATGGGACCAATATCGAAATAGCAAAAACAAAATCTGCTGTCCCATACATTTCAATCGAGTTATGTTTGCAGTTTAAAAGAAAATCCTTTAAAAAAAAAAGTTTATTTTTTTCGAGATTTCTGTGTTGGTCCAATACTAAAAGTTGTTCAGTTTGATGGTCTGAAGCACCCCTTTCAGTAAGTGTCCCATTTAATTTTATATCCATGGGGGTGTGGGAAAAAGTCAGTTGCGCTGCTCGGAACCGGTCTTGGCCGGCCGGCCTTAGCAACACTGTACCGGGCAACTCATTTCGGAGGGTAGCGGGATCCGAAGCATGATGATAGTCGTTGGCTGACCGCGGTTAGTACGGGACCTAAGTAGTGCGCTAGCCACGTGTGAAAGGCTGCCCCACACAACTAGCGAAAAATCCCGCAATGCTCCACTGTGCCAGTTGGCGGCCGGAAGGGAGGACCCGGTGGCCATTTCGGGGGGGTTCGGGCGTCCCCGCAGTCTCCAAATGAGTTTCTCTCCAGTCAGTCGAGCCCAAGAGGTCTTCTAGGGTACCTGAGTAGCGTTTCGACTTTTTTTCCACGTCTCCACCACTCTACGAAAAATAATGAAAAACAAAGTTACCAAAAAGAAAAAGATTAAACAACGGCTGCACTTCCTCCCACTCAAAGTGCACCTCAGTAACATACGAGGTCTGCACTCAAATCTCGATCCGGTCCATCACCACCTCGAGACCGAGAGGCCACACCTATTCTATTTAACGGAGACGCAGATAGCAACCCCATTTGATACGGCGTACCTCAACTACCCAGGATACTCGTTGGAACATAAGTTCAAGAGGCGAGCTGGGGTCTGTGTGTATGTTCGCGATGACATTTGCTGTCGGCGTCTCCGTTGCTTTGAAGATTCCGGGTTCTCCGTACTATGGATTTTGGTGGACACCGGAATGGAGAAATCTCTCTACGTCGGTGTTTATCGATCGCACGACTGTGACAAGAAGGTAACCAGGCTCATGGAGTAGCTCACTGAGACGGCAGAGACAGCCCAACGAAGCTATCCAACGGCGGTTTTTTTTTCTCTGGGGGACTTCAATGCCCACCATAGCGAGCTGTTCCCGTTCCAGAAAACTGACCATGCTGGAAGAGTGGCGCGCAAGTTTGCATTATCGCTAGATCTCACCCAGCTGGTGAATCAAGCAACGCGGGTACTGGATGTTGATGGCCATACGCCCAATTGCTTGGACCTTCTACTGACATCAGATCCAGACAGGCACTCAGTATCGGTCTCTGCCCCACTGGGAACGTCCGATCACTGTCTGGTGAAATCCGTGTCGATATGCTCTCCTCCCGATAACAGCCCTAAGGGCACGAAGCGATTTTGGCGATACGGGTCGGCAGATTGGGATGAGATGCGGCACTTCTTTGCGTCTTACCCGTGGCGGCAAGTGTGTTTTCATCGAGTGACCCTGCCAGTTCTGCTGATGTGGTTGAGGGCGTGATACGACAGGGAATGGAATATTATATTCCATTTTCCAACATCGCACTCGGTCACAAAGCCCAACCTTGATACAATGCGGATTGTACTCGCGCTGAGGCTATTAAGGAATCCGCCTACCAAGCATGGGTCCAAGCTCGCGACCGCAAAGTTAGAGCTCGTAAGGTTCGAAGAAGAGGGCCTTTAATTCTGCCGCTAAGTCTGCAAACGGGTGCTCCGGAAGGCTTAATTCGATCATGTCAGCCGCATTGGAGCCAGACTGGCATCCTACCCTTCTGGTAGTAAACAGTTCTGGTCCCTTTCAAAATCGGTCGAATACAATTTCTGCCGTCCCACTTTGCCTCCCATGCAGAAATCTGATGGGTCGCTGGCTCACACCGCAAATGAGAAAGCTAATTTATTTGCTTCTCATTTGCGGTGTGAGTTTGCGAGCAATTCACGTCTAGATGCTGTTGCCAAACAGCCACCAACCATCTCTCGTTGTGATTCTTCGATGCCGGAGATCACAATACATACAAAAGAGGTCTGCAGAGCATTGCGTAGTCTGGATGTGAATAAGGCCAGTGGCACAGAATAAATACTAGTACTACCCCCAGTGGTCCTGATGGTATACCTGCAAGAGTGCTGAGATATTGTACGCTTGAGTTGTCTCCTGTTCTAACACGCTTGTATCTCCTCTCTCTCAGACAAGGTGAAGCGGTATTTCACTCTTGGACAGCTCTTAATGTTGTATAAACCTCAGGTCCGATCATGTATGGAGTAATTTGTAAACCATAAGCCCGGCACCATGACGGGGCCCAGGACTTTAGGTCGCCCTCTCGGAAATAAAGTAGGCTTCCGGATTTGAGGATTATCGAGTCCTCCCTCTCTTCGGACTTCAGATAAACCAACGTATCCTGCTCAGCTTTTCCTCGAGTCGAGCGCGCGACTCGTCAGTCCGCTGTGAACGAGTATTACAAATTACCAGGTGCAGTAGGTAAATTACAAGGTACCTGTTGTCGGTTGTGGTCTTGTGGTAGCCGGATCTCTGCCGGAGATTCTTCGCGCACCTTGCCTCGCCGTTACCTTGGCCGCTATCGTAGCCAGGAATAGCAGGGCCACTAGGGAATGGGAACCTGGTTTTGGTTGTGTTGGCCCTGGCCACCCTTGGTAGGCGGGTTTGGCGATCGCAGTTAGATTGAATGCGTGTACTCAGAGGATGCTGCTGCCTACCTCTTGGTGGATCCCATAGTCGCCCTATACGACACTCAGAGGAAGAAATGGGATGATGCTATTCTTAGCCTACGGACAAAATGAAAATGAACATGGACGATCATGTAAAATTTCAATGGTGTACCCACCCTCTCTGCGCTTGATGTTTACCTGGGACAAACCTATCCAATTAGATAGATACAATTTCGAGAAAGAGGTCAAGACACTACGTAGCTTTCCAACGCTGCCTTGCCGAGTCGGATTCAACGGTTGACTGTTGAATCCGACTCGGCAAGGCAGCGTTGGAAAGCTACGTAGTCTCTTCACGTCCCAAATACCGCAGTGTCTCAAGATGAAATACGGAACTGAGACGTAGTCGCTCTCTGAAGGCTTCATAAAAAGGTTGAAAGTCACCCAAACGGCAATGGCGGGCTATGTTCGGAGTTTCCCGGCAAGATCGAATCGGAAATGAAGAGATCCGCTGAGACATAGCCCAAAAAAATGCTAAACTAAAATGGCAATGGGCGGGGCACATTTCTCGCAGAACCGATATGGCCGATGGGGCCGAAGAGCCGTTGAGTGGCGATCTCAAACCGGAAAGCGCAGCGTGGGTAGCTCCCGCACCCCGCACCCCGGGTAACAGCAGTGGGTAGGTGGGGCCCCAAAAGGTGGACCGACGACCTGATGAAGGCGGCGGGAACCCGTTCGATAAGGACACCGCAGGACCGATCGTTGTGACGATTCTTGGGGAGGCCTATGTCCAGCAGTGTGACGTCCATCGGCTGAGATGATGATGATGATGATGACCAAGTATTTAATACATAGGTAAATACGAATAAATCTTTCTCGGAATGGTTAGGTTAGGTTAACACTGCTACAAAAACCGTCTTGCTCGTAGCTGTCTTGCTTGTAGGTAGGTATTTTATTTATCTTAGTAAATTAATGAATAAAACTTATTTATAATAATAATATTATATAATTAAATTAAGTCCTGATCGATCCTGAGCTTTGCCGATCTATTCCTGATCAAAAAAGTCAATTTGGGTGGAAAAAAATGTTTTTATTTTTTTTAATTTTCAAACCCCTATATCTCCGAAAGTATACCACTTAGGTCATTTTACCAAAGTATATTTTCTGTTTGTAATCATTTTCCCTGTCGATTGGCATATGTTTCATCAGTGGCCGCAAAATCGTGATTTTTTCAAAATGGCGGAAAGTAGGTATGCCAGCTTCCATACTGAAATGTTCGAAGCTCTTTTAACAAAAAACTCAAACCGCCTTCAAAAAAACTTAAAAGTTAAAAAATAATATTGCAGCCGATGACTTTTTCGTTCGCATCATAAGAACATTAATTTGTTTTATAGAAGTCGGTGTCAAGCCAAGCCAAAAAACGAATGCAAGCCCTGTCGCGAATCGGCTTGACGGCGACTTCGATAAAACAAATTAATGTTCTTATGATGCGAACGAAAAAGTCATCGGCTGCAATATTATTTTTTAACTTTTAAGTTTTTTTTAAGTCTTAGTTCGAACTCCCGTATGTCAAAAACCATACATTTTTGACCCTACTTAGTTCGAACTATGACTTTAAAATCGTCTCTGAATCTCGGCCTATGACTTATTACAGAACAGGTACTACCATGGTACAATAATATACTGCGCCTGGTATTCTCTTCCGACCACGTGACTGACACAAGCCTACGTCATCATACCCTTTTACCATGTTTAGCGGCCATTTTTTTGTGACGTAGGCTTGTGTCACTCTGGGAATAGAAGACCTTGTTTTTTTAGACCATGGGTACTACCAACAATGCCTCTGCCAGCTTCCTGGTACTACCTAACACAATCTGTGAATAGGTGTTTTTAACAATGGCGTCGGGACGGTCACTATGGTTCTTGTATTGGTTTAATTTATTCAAAGTGTATGTTTAATTGATAAAAAATTATAAATAGAATTGTTGTAAAACGAATACCTTCGGGGCTAGTACGCCGCCAACCCGCGATACCGACATTACTAGCCCCGCTGCTTCTTATTTGTTAAAATCAGAAGTGGGATTCGAATCTAGCAAAGCCGAAACGTTCGCGTTTTTCCCAAGTCCTGACACACATAACTGCGACGTCTCGCATCGCATCGCAAATATCTGCCAGCAGTGTTGTGGTATCAGTCCACGAATGTGGTAGGGCTTATTGTGAATATAGATAAATCTCCGTCATTCGTTGGGCCCCAGGGTGTTAAATACAGTACGAACACATTAACATATATAACGGGAATATAACGAGTTGAGTGGAAAGCATGCGGAACTTGATGTTTTTAATAACAGACTAAACATTTTTAAAAGATGTCTCCATACCGTGTTGTACCTAAATTGTTTAACTTGTAGCATGTTACTGTATTATAATTTTTTCTTACTTTGTTTGTATGTTTAGTTCTGAATGTTTGGTCTTTTAAAAATTGTAAGTAATTGTAATCTTAAGCATATCTCACTTTTTTTATAATCATGTTGTGTACTCATTTAATTGAGTCACAGTCTAGACTTAAAATATTTCATTCATGTTATGTTACTATAAGTTATAAAATTGATTGTGACTTGTTTGAGTATCTAATAAATAAAATAAATAAAAAATCATAATCATAAGGTAATGTGTCTGACAGCTGGCTCCGTCTGCCATGTCTAGCCTAAACCGGTCGGCCGTTGGTCCCGGCTACTATCTCTAGTGGTAGTAGTTACATAAAAACCACGTCAGACGCCGTAAGGCGGTCTGAAAAAACTCTGACACCAGGGCTCTAAGACACACCGAAGAACGACACGATAAGAAGAAGCCTAAACCGGTAAAATTAATGAGATTACAACGACGGACAGAATGACCACTGTATGACTAGCACTCAGTTGCAGAAACGCTCACTATACTCCATTAAATCTCTTGCTAGCTTTAACTACGTCAACAAGACAAAAAGTGACAGCAAGAGATTTAATGGAGGATTAACTTTAATGTGCTTTTCTGGAACAGGAGTGCGATTTTTTAATCTCATTCGGTGAGTTCAGCAGTTGAAAACATCGAAATTACTATGGAGATCTTTCTACGGCTGATTTGACTTTCAAAAATCGCACTCCTGAAGTATGATTTTTGAAAGTTAAATCAGCAGTAGAAAGATTCATATCTCTATTCTAAACTATTATAAAACTGTAACAGAAATGTGTCTGTACATTGAAGATATCTACAAAAAAAAAAATTACGACATGGTTTTTACCTATCCCTGATTTCAAATCACAAATTTTTGGATTTTTTGTCTGTCTGTTTGTTTGTTTGTTTATTTGTTTGTTTGTTTGGGTGTTTGTTTGTTCGAGTATCACGCAAAAACTACTGAACCGATTTTGATGAAACTTTTTTTGTTTGATAGCTTATGATCTGACTTAAAATCTGGTATATAATTTATGCAGACGAAGTCGCAGGTAAAAGCTCGTACATAATAATATTTCAGTGGTAGCCGCTCAGATTGCCGCTGACCATTTTTTGAGTTACCGACTTACAAGAGAAAATAGGAAGAAAAATCAAAGTTTTAAAAACAAGGTTTTATTTGTATCTAAAAATGCAAAAATAAGTAACGAATTTAATTTGAGTAATGCACAATGCTATTTGTAGTGGACAGGTTTAGTTGGCATGGGCGGACTCTAAGGGTTAATTCACACTGAAAGAACAGCGGCGCGCAGCGGCCGGAGGTGCATTTTCGGTGTAATATTTGACCTAGCATTTTGAATCTCTCTATCTAATCTAAACTATTATAAAACTGTAACAGAAGTGTGTCTGTACATTGAACATATTTACAAAAGAAAGATTATAATATGGTTTTTAGATGTCCCTGATTCCAAATCAAAAATTTTTGGATTTTTCGTCTGTCTGTTTGTTTGTTTGTTTATTTGTTTGTTTGTTTGTTTGTTCGAGCATCACGCAAAAACTACTGAACCGATTTTGATGTAACTTTTTTTGTTTATGATAGCTTATGATCTGACTTAAAATCTGGTATAATATAATTTATGCGGACGAAGTCGTTGGTAAAAGCTCGTTAGTGAATAAAGTTCAAGTTGATTTAAAGCGATAGAACGGGTAGCGCGGCGCCGCCAGGCGCAACCAATTAAAAAGGCGCCGTGCGGCTGCGCGCTGCCGCCACTTAGTTTACAACGGAACAGAGGGAAAAAGCGCGAGGCGCAGCGCGGCTGCTCCTTCAGTGTGAACCCTTAGTTGACGAGGCCGGCGTCCTTGGCCATGCTGTAGAAGATGGAGTTCTTGTCCTGGAGCAGCTGGTCGGGCGGCGCGTACTCGACCAGCTGCCCCTTGTCGAGCACCATGACGCGCGTCGAGTCCATGATCGTGTTGAGGCGGTGCGCTATCGTCAGCACCGTGCACGACGCAAACTCCGAGCGGATCGTTTTCTGCGAGCAAACAAACCGCTCGTTAGTGCACTACACTACCAGCAGAGCACCACCAGGCCTGGCCCACTACGCCTCGCTCTAGTTACCTGTATGAGCTCGTCGGTCTCGAGGTCGACGGCGGCGGTGGCCTCGTCCAGCTCTAGGAGTGGCGTCTTGCGCAGCAGAGCACCACCAGGCCAGGCACACGAGCCGCCTGGCCCACTACGCCTCGCTCTAGTTACCTGTATGAGCTCGTCGGTCTCGAGGTCGACGGCGGCGGTGGCCTCGTCCAGCTCTAGGAGTGGCGTCTTGCGCAGCAGAGCACCACCAGGCCAGGCACACGAGCCGCCTGGCCCACTACGCCTCGCTCTAGTTACCTGTATGAGCTCGTCGGTCTCGAGGTCGACGGCGGCGGTGGCCTCGTCCAGCACTAGGAGTGGCGTCTTGCGCAGCAGAGCACCACCAGGCCAGGCACACGAGCCGCCTGGCCCACTACGCCTCGCTCTAGTTACCTGTATGAGCTCGTCGGTCTCGAGGTCGACGGCGGCGGTGGCCTCGTCCAGCACTAGGAGTGGCGTCTTGCGCAGCAGAGCACCACCAGGCCAGGCACACGAGCCGCCTGGCCCACTACGCCTCGCTCTAGTTACCTGTATGAGCTCGTCGGTCTCGAGGTCGACGGCGGCGGTGGCCTCGTCCAGCACTAGGAGTGGCGTCTTGCGCAGCAGAGCACCACCAGGCCAGGCACACGAGCCGCCTGGCCCACTACGCCTCGCTCTAGTTACCTGTATGAGCTCGTCGGTCTCGAGGTCGACGGCGGCGGTGGCCTCGTCCAGCACTAGGAGTGGCGTCTTGCGCAGCAGAGCACCACCAGGCCAGGCACACGAGCCGCCTGGCCCACTACGCCTCGCTCTAGTTACCTGTATGAGCTCGTCGGTCTCGAGGTCGACGGCGGCGGTGGCCTCGTCCAGCACTAGGAGTGGCGTCTTGCGCAGCAGAGCACCACCAGGCCAGGCACACGAGCCGCCTGGCCCACTACGCCTCGCTCTAGTTACCTGTATGAGCTCGTCGGTCTCGAGGTCGACGGCGGCGGTGGCCTCGTCCAGCACTAGGAGTGGCGTCTTGCGCAGCAGAGCACCACCAGGCCAGGCACACGAGCCGCCTGGCCCACTACGCCTCGCTCTAGTTACCTGTATGAGCTCGTCGGTCTCGAGGTCGACGGCGGCGGTGGCCTCGTCCAGCACTAGGAGTGGCGTCTTGCGCAGCAGAGCACCACCAGGCCAGGCACACGAGCCGCCTGGCCCACTACGCCTCGCTCTAGTTACCTGTATGAGCTCGTCGGTCTCGAGGTCGACGGCGGCGGTGGCCTCGTCCAGCACTAGGAGTGGCGTCTTGCGCAGCAGAGCACCACCAGGCCAGGCACACGAGCCGCCTGGCCCACTACGCCTCGCTCTAGTTACCTGTATGAGCTCGTCGGTCTCGAGGTCGACGGCGGCGGTGGCCTCGTCCAGCACTAGGAGTGGCGTCTTGCGCAGCAGAGCGCGCGCCAGGCATACGAGCTGCCTCTGCCCCACGGACAGGTTCTCACCGCCCTCCGACACCTCGTGGTTCAGACCCGCCGATAGACCTGTGGAAGAACATGGATATTTAGCCTTCGGGCCTCTGTCTCCGAGCCTAAAATATGTTCGGTTAGTACGAGGCAGTTTGGAGTTGTCTTCGTTCAGATACTGCAGTTTGGAGTTGGAGTCCTTGTACGTAGACAAAGGAAGTCAGAAATAAAAATATATCACAATTTTCGAGCTTGCTCGCTGCGCTCGCTCAAGTTGTGCATTATTATAATACGCAGTAGCTTTTAGAGGTCGTTTCGCTCGTTCCATTGTAATAAAATATTGCACTCCTATCGCATGCGCTTGTTGCTCGCTCCTGGTTATAATTGTATTACAAAACCTAGATAATAATAATAATAATAACCCCGCGGGGGCAGCTTGTGGCGAGCTGACGGTGAGTGGCGACACCGCGGACCCCTATCCAGGGGGGCCATACAGACATGCGCTCACACACACACACACACCCACACACACACCCCCACACCCACACACACAGTAACACACCCCCCTACCTCTGGCTTGCCTTAATTGGCCGTCCAGAGTGGAATCGCAAGAGCAGAACCTATGCTCCAGGTTGGAAGTGTATTGCACGTAATGGCGTAATAACGGGGAAACCCGCTCACGGGGGTAAACCCCGCGATGGTGAAACCGGAGCCGCACCTCTCGACAACCTTCAGCCGCTCAATGAGATGTTGCCCCATTGTCGCACTTTGTGCGTGCGGCCGTTTTATGGGGCCCACTCGACGAGTCGGCGAGTCACCGCCTGCCCTATTTACAATTTTGAGACTAGTTGTCATGGCAGGCGTCCGATAGTCTCCTCCCATAGCCCAGTATCCATCCATCCAACTTTCACCTCCATAGCCCAAGACCTTATTTTTCCATCGCGGCCATAGCGCCGTACTCCAATAGTCTTTACACAAATGGCGGGGACCATCCCCGTGGGTATCATGTTGTACGCTCGGAGATGGTATCCGCCATTTGTGTATCCCTTACATTTAGATTAACTTGTCTTTTGAACGGGCCTCTACATGTTGGCTTCGGCCCCATGCACGCCTTCCAAAGGTCCGGGACTTAATTGCCCGTGATTACGGAACGTAAGACATACAATAATAATAATAATAAGAAATTTATTCATCAGCAAGTAAGTAAATACAGATCAATAAATGTAGATTGTATTGCAGATTTGCAATGACCTAATAATATAGTAGTAATCCCACAAGCAAAACAAAGCTCACCGTTAACGAAGGCCTTGAGATGAGCGTGCTCCAGCGACCGCCAGATGTCGTCGTCGCTGTAGGCGGCGAAGGGGTCAAGGTTCATGCGCAGCGTGCCGGAGAACAGCACCGGGTCCTGCGGGATGATGGTGATGCGCGAGCGCAACTGGTGCAGGCCAATCGTCGATATGTCGATACCGTCGATCAGGATCCTGCCGCCCATCGCCTCCACTATCCTGTAAGAGAGCATCGTGCTACAGACTGTGATCGTGTGCAGGTACCGGTACCCCAGGGTCAGTCTTGTACTATAGACTGTGATGATAGTATTGTGTAGTGAACCTGAATAGTCCGAGGGTGAGGGTGGACTTCCCAGATAACATTTAGCCGTCCTAATGACGTCTTTTTACAGTCTTGCTCGACCTAGGTGACGTACATTTTCGACGTCTGTAGGTCCGATAAAGGACGTACATTTGTCACAACCTAATGACGTCGGATCAAGACGTCCGTAGGCCGTTGTATCAAGACGTACGTAGGCCGTCGTATTAAGACGTCCGTAGGCCGTCGTATCAAGACGTCATTAGGTTGTGACAAATGTACGTCCTTTATCGGTCCTACAGACGTCTAAAATGTACGTCACCGAGGTACGAGACTAGACGTACTTAGGACGTCATATCAAGACCGATCCAGGGACCTTAGGGTGCGTCCACAGCTGACGAACGCTCCGCGAATGTGCAGCTCGCGAGCGGCTCGCGAGTTGCGCATTTGCGGCGCGTTCGCCAGATGTGGACGCACCCTTAGGCTGCCTGTCCATTGACGCGAGCTGGCTGGCGGAGCGGGGAAGCGGAGTTTTACTAACCAATCAGGATTGCATAAAACCTCGGCCGAGATTCGGCCGAGCTCCTGATTGGTTAATATTTTCCTCGCTACACCGCTCCGCCAGCCAGCTCGCGTCAATGGATAGGCAGCCTTAGACTGAGATTCAGAGACAAGATTTGAGTATAAGATCCTACTTCGATATGTCAAAATTTTATTGATTTTTACATATCAAAATAGAAACTAATACTCAAATTTCGTTTCTGAATGTCAGCCGTAGAATGACGTTCCTAGACTACGGTGGAGTGAACTAGGGTTGTAAATAAATAAATTAATGAACACCGAAATGTAAAATTTTATTTAAAGATTTTACTTTTAGTAAAAGATGTTCTGGAGCATGCTGTAGCCAGGTTTTGATGCTAACTTCGACGCCCTCTGCCGTTGCAGTTGCAGTTGTGCTAACAACGCCTTCTATAAAGAAACAAGAAAGATACAATTTATTAATTGTATAAAAATGGTCGTGGGAGTAGCACCCACGCACACAGGGCTCCGTATCTTTTTATTATTTGCCAAGATACCTAGATGCCACAACAATAAACTGAATATGTTATGAGGCTACCTCAGTAGGCCTTGCATACCACCTCCGAGAAAACGATAAAAATCGAGATGTGCCACCATCCTTATTAATTTACGTATGCCAGAAAGAGCGCGCATGACGTTTTTCTCGTTTAAACGCTTTGTCGTGGATGGCATGCTAGCCGTGCTGTTGTGGAGTTGTTTACAGTTGTTGAGATTATACCGCTGTGATATACTGAAAAACGGATGGACAGCATAGGCTTAATAATAGGGTCCCATTGACAACCTATGTGTACGGAACCCTAATAATAATTCATTAAAACTAATTATTTGAATTCCAAATAGTGCAAAGATATTGAATGGGGGATTGACGCAAACAATATTGAGATAGTATTGGAGAATTTCGGTAGGTACTTATGTACTCACCTACAATGCAGTCTCTGAGGCGTAGAGTGCAAAAAACTTTTTCGATTTTGGTTTTCGTTGCAGTTTTCATTCCATAGAAATTGTACTCTGCAACTAGCTTGTCGGAAATGTAGGACTTCATTGTACGTGGCACTTTACTGGAAACATCTCGACCTGACACCTGTAAAAAGAAATAAGTTAGGTACTTGTAAATCAAACCAAAATTATTTTCTTAGACAATATATAAATAACTAGTGGACCCGTCAGCGGCCCCTCCCCAATCACCGGCACCCCTCCCCTCCTGCTATACAATTCTATATCCAACCCTTTAATAATTCTCTGCGTTATTAAATAGAAGCGTCGTCGTAGTTAATTCATACAAGCATCCCGAGAAGCCAGGTTCCCCAAAACTGAAAACTGACTAGCGGGGCTAGTACGCCAACCCACGATAGCGTCATATAGCTCTATCACGCTCTTTCTATTGGGGCGCGAACGAAAGAGATAAAAGACTAAATTTGGCAGATGAATGTGTTAAATGTCGCTATCGCCGGTTGGCGTACTAGCCCCAGAAGCCGTAGCATCATAGTGTAAAGAACTAATAGTGGTGAAGCTCAGCGGTCGCGGCAGGCCAATCGTGCGGGGCGTGCGGGGGCCGGGAGGAGTGCCTCCCGACCCACGTTGCCTGCGCGCGTATCTTAACAGCGAATTGAATTAGGGTACGCCCGTACCCCGCATGCCGCGCGGGCATAGACCCGACCGCTGAGCTTCATCACTATTATTTTATTTACACTATGGTAGCATGCTACACGTGATACGGCTGTATCACGTCTTTTATCTCGTTCGTTCGTGCGCAAATAGAAAAAGAGCGAATGTGTGATAGTGCTGTATCACGGTAGCATGCTACCCATGCAGGAAAGGGATAAAATACGTACCTACCAGTTTCGTAAAACACTTGCTGCACACCATAAAGTTTCAAATTTTCGCTGGGGGACGTGTTGAGATTGAGGATCAGCTCAAAAGCTTTGGGCCTTTTTATGACCGGCCAATACACTTCACACCATCGTGGCTTCAGCCACTCTGAATCCACAATAGAAATAGCACCGCCACCGCAAACAATAAACTGGATCACTGCGCACTTGGCTGGGCGGTCCTCGTCCATTACTAACACACTTTAGGTTCAATTTCTTTGAATAACACTAACTCAACAACAAAAAGGACTCCGCGACACGTCCGATGCGCATAGAAAAATGGCGCGACTGAGCTGAGAAAAAAGGAGGCAAGTCCGTCCGTCCGTCAGTATAACGTCCAACTTGCGTCCAACACAGGACGTATACTGGCTGACGGTAAAATGACGTTCCTAGTACCAACTAGTACGTACTTCTACGACCAACATCGGACTATTCGGACTGACTGTATAAGTACCTTAAAATGACGTCATTTTTAAGTCGCCGACCGTAAATGTTATCTGGGTTGCCGGCGCCGGTGCGGCCGACGATGCCGAGCTTGTCGCGCGGCGCGACGCTGCAGGTGACGCCGCGCAGGGCCGGCTCGCCCGCGCGGTACGCTCGCGTCAGTCTTGTACTATAGACTGTGATGATAGTATTGTGTAGTGAACCTGAATAGTCCGAGGGTGAGGGTGGACTTGCCGGCGCCGGTGCGGCCGACGATGCCGAGCTTGTCGCGCGGCGCGACGCTGCAGGTGACGCCGCGCAGGGCCGGCTCGCCCGCGCGGTACGCTCGCGTCAGTCTTGTACTATAGACTGTGATGATAGTATTGTGTAGTGAACCTGAATAGTCCGAGGGTGAGGGTGGACTTGCCGGCGCCGGTGCGGCCGACGATGCCGAGCTTGTCGCGCGGCGCGACGCTGCAGGTGACGCCGCGCAGGGCCGGCTCGCCCGCGCGGTACGCTCGCGTCAGTCTTGTACTATAGACTGTGATGATAGTATTGTGTAGTGAACCTGAATAGTCCGAGGGTGAGGGTGGACTTGCCGGCGCCGGTGCGGCCGACGATGCCGAGCTTGTCGCGCGGCGCGACGCTGCAGGTGACGCCGCGCAGGGCCGGCTCGCCCGCGCGGTACGCTCGCGTCAGTCTTGTACTATAGACTGTGATGATAGTATTGTGTAGTGAACCTGAATAGTCCGAGGGTGAGGGTGGACTTGCCGGCGCCGGTGCGGCCGACGATGCCGAGCTTGTCGCGCGGCGCGACGCTGCAGGTGACGCCGCGCAGGGCCGGCTCGCCCGCGCGGTACGCTCGCGTCAGTCTTGTACTATAGACTGTGATGATAGTATTGTGTAGTGAACCTGAATAGTCCGAGGGTGAGGGTGGACTTGCCGGCGCCGGTGCGGCCGACGATGCCGAGCTTGTCGCGCGGCGCGACGCTGCAGGTGACGCCGCGCAGGGCCGGCTCGCCCGCGCGGTACGCTCGCGTCAGTCTTGTACTATAGACTGTGATGATAGTATTGTGTAGTGAACCTGAATAGTCCGAGGGTGAGGGTGGACTTGCCGGCGCCGGTGCGGCCGACGATGCCGAGCTTGTCGCGCGGCGCGACGCTGCAGGTGACGCCGCGCAGGGCCGGCTCGCCCGCGCGGTACGCTCGCGTCAGTCTTGTACTATAGACTGTGATGATAGTATTGTGTAGTGAACCTGAATAGTCCGAGGGTGAGGGTGGACTTGCCGGCGCCGGTGCGGCCGACGATGCCGAGCTTGTCGCGCGGCGCGACGCTGCAGGTGACGCCGCGCAGGGCCGGCTCGCCCGCGCGGTACGCTCGCGTCAGTCTTGTACTATAGACTGTGATGATAGTATTGTGTAGTGAACCTGAATAGTCCGAGGGTGAGGGTGGACTTGCCGGCGCCGGTGCGGCCGACGATGCCGAGCTTGTCGCGCGGCGCGACGCTGCAGGTGACGCCGCGCAGGGCCGGCTCGCCCGCGCGGTACGCTCGCGTCAGTCTTGTACTATAGACTGTGATGATAGTATTGTGTAGTGAACCTGAATAGTCCGAGGGTGAGGGTGGACTTGCCGGCGCCGGTGCGGCCGACGATGCCGAGCTTGTCGCGCGGCGCGACGCTGCAGGTGACGCCGCGCAGGGCCGGCTCGCCCGCGCGGTACGCTCGCGTCAGTCTTGTACTATAGACTGTGATGATAGTATTGTGTAGTGAACCTGAATAGTCCGAGGGTGAGGGTGGACTTGCCGGCGCCGGTGCGGCCGACGATGCCGAGCTTGTCGCGCGGCGCGACGCTGCAGGTGACGCCGCGCAGGGCCGGCTCGCCCGCGCGGTACCCCAGCGTCAGCTGCTCCAGCTGCAGCGCGCCGGTCTCCGGCCACGTCGAGCCCGGCCCGTTCGCCACCGTCCACGCCGCCTCCTAACACAACACACACAATACGAGTCAATAAACGCAGAAAACTGACTTCAAATCCAAGACAGGTCCGTGCTGATTCGGTATACTGTTATCGTGCAAATTGATTTCAAGCCAGTACTACAGCACTGTCGCGTTAGTACCGATGTCAATACTCTCGTTTGCGTACCAAACGCCGATCCCTCCTCCAGTTTGAGGTGTTCACTCTGTGCCTTCATTTTCGGTCGGGATACGTGCTTGGGATTGGTTACGGTCACCCTTCTAAAGACAAGACATTTCAGCCATTAGCTACGACGACGCTAAGACTTTTGGCATAAGGCTTCCAATCAATTTTCACAATTCGATGGGAAAGAGCCACATATTCCAAACTGCTCTATTTATCCATTAAGAACGGGAAGGCATTATGTTATGAGGTTAGGGTATAACATAACCAAATCCTCTTAAGTATGTTTGCGTTAAAAACCAAGATATTACTTGTTCTGTTTCCGCGTATTCCTTTATCCTCTCAACAGCAACGATATCTGTTTCTATTTCGGATGCCATTAGCACCAACCAGTTAAGTGATCCTGTGATCTGAAATAAACATCGGGCATTAACATACGCATCATATTAAAAGGTTTAAATCGTTTGATTTTGATCAAACCCCCGACGCAAAAAATTGTGCGTTATAAATTCTGTCTTTCTATAACATAGTAGCAACAGAATCAAGGATCAAATTAAGAGTTTTTATTATTGATGAATGATGAAGCTGTTATGGTATAGTCGTGTTTTATAGTCATTTGAATATAATAATGGGCTAAATAGAGGGCAAAGAAGAGACGGCAGACCAAGAGCGTCGAGGCAAGCGTAACTGAAGGAGTAGACAGGCATCGCCAACTGTTTTGTTTGGCGAGAGACCAGTGATTTGCGGAGCAGACGGCCTTCGTCCTGTAATGGGGAGGAACCCAAAGTAGAAGGGGAAACTGTCATTTGGATCATCAGCTCAGATTGGCTTTAAAATGTTAATAGAACCTGTAGCGCGTAGCTGACGGATAGCCCAACGAGGCCCGCGCTGATGGTGTCGCGGCCGAGCACGGCGAACAGCGCGGCGAAGAATATGATCAGGTTGCCGATCATCTCCAGCCGGATCGCGAGCCACCGGTTAGCGATGCAGCTCGGGTAGTAGCACGACTGGTTGTGGTCCACGCCGCGCTCCGATTCCTCTACGAATCTGCAACATTTTATCAAAAATAAGTTAAAGCCTGACCAGTAACATAAAAAACCTGGATTGGGTGCGCGACAATCGACTATGACCTTTAATGTCCATGTTCCATATACAAAAATTTGTAGTTCCAATAATTTTCCGCAACATGGCAAGGTTTTTTTATTTTTCTGGTCGGGCTTTAATTAAATAAGTTACGTCGACTTATGAGTTAGTAGAAGAGGGAGATATATTCTGAGCTAGTGAAAGAAAATAAGCTTAGACAGATTTACCTCCTTTAAAAATTCAACTTGCTTCATCATTCATCAATCACCTTGTGATCACGGCAGTTGCAAGTCTGCCGAAATATCAGGAAATCAAATAATTAAGTAAGTACGGGGTAAACTATTTATCCGTCGTACAGATTCCAAATATACAATGTCTATCTTTTAGATAGTCTCCGCATGATTCTCAAAGGCTTCATTCGTTTTTTAGATGTAAACATTTTGAATGCCAATTAAGAAATATGACAGAGATCACAGAGAGACAGAGAACGTTTGAAAAATTTAACAGAATTGTATTGTATAGGTTCAGGATACTGTCGTTAGATGACAATGGCCCCGATTCGGACTGTGCCACGACTTAACTAAATTTATTCCTGTTACTTTCTAAAATAAGATTAAGAAAAGAGACAGAAAACCAACAGCTGACTTTAGTGCTGTCAAAGTGACGTTACACGCATTTATTACCTTTGACACTACTGCTTGGCACTACCATGGGAAATTTTACTTTCCTTTGACACTACCAGTAGTGCCAAGGGTAAAAAAAAAATTAAATTTTCCATTGCATTAGGGATTGTTCCCTGGACTTCTGACGATATCGATAGAAAATTAATTACAACAATAAAGGACTTATAGCAACAGAACTGAGATATAACGAGCTCACGAGATAGAATACCTACGAATAGCGGCCTACCTTTCCGGCAGCACGGTCAGTGGGTCATTTTCGAAGAGTGTTTCCCGTTGGTCAGACTGGTGGTCAGACTGGTCTGGCCAGCGGGAATTATTTTTCCCAGGAAACACTCTTTTCGAAAATGACCCACTGACCCAACACTTTACAGAAGCTCACTAGGGACTTCTATGTAAGTAGGCAGGTACACACGGCGACAGATCAACCTACCCATAGTTGAACTCTATGGCGGTGTCCTATTGCCATCGCACGCGCGATGGTGCGATGCGATGTGATCGTACTGATGGGTAATTCTCCGAAATTTTACAAATCGTTGAAATTTTTCCATAGAAAAATTTGAAAATTTGAAAAATTTCGGAGACTTACCCATCAGTACGATCACATCGCATCGCACCATCGCGCGTGCGATGGCAATAGGACACCGCCTATGCTCATGGACATAAGGTCGAACAACGAACATAAGGTTGGACTATGGGTAGGTTACTAGGTTGATCTGTCGCCGTGTGTACATCTAAACTATTATAAAACTGTAGACAGAAGTGTGTCTGTACATTGATTTTTCCAAAAAAAAGATTACGATATGGTTTTTAGATGTCCCTGATTCAAAATCACCAATTTTTGGATTTTTTGTCTGTCTGTTTATTTGTTTGTTTGTTCGTATGTTTGTTTGTTTATTTGTTTGTTTGTTTGTTTGTTTGGGTGTTTGTTTGTTCGAGTATCACGCAAAAACTACTGAACCGATTTTGATGAAACTTTTTTTGTTTGATAGCTTATTATCTGACTTAAAATCTGGTATATAATTTATGCGAACGAAGTCGCGGGTAAAAGCTCGTAATAAATATAATTATTATACCTTGTTATTTTTAATGAAAACCATGTTTGATACAAAAATCTTTTCAATCCTTGACATTATTTTGTGTTTTGTTTTTTTTTCTTTATATACTTGTCATTTATTTCAATTTAAGAATTATGAAAAACCATAGAAGAAAAAAAATTCGTTGAAAGACTCTCACATTAGGAAAGAGGTTGAATAGCGAACCATCTTATCTTTGAGCGAACCAAAAAATGAAGATTCTTGTTAAAAACCCGGGATTCTTGTAAAAAAAACCCGGGATTCTTGTAAAAAACCCGGGATTCTTGATAAAAACCCGGGATTCTTGATAAAAACCCGGGATTCTTGTAAAAAACCCGGGATTCTTTTTCGAAAACCCGGGATTCTTGATAAAACCCGGGATTCATGTAAAAAAACCCGGGATTCTTGATTTTATTTATTCGTATGGCGAATTTCGTTTTGTATGCATATAGTTTATGGGATTCTTGATAAAAACTCGGGATTCTTGTATAAAACCCGGGATTCTTGATAAAAACCCGGGATTCTTTTTCAAAAACCCGGGATTCTGATAAAAACCCGGGATTCATGATAAAAACCCGGGATTCTTGTAAAAAAAACCCGGGATTCTTTTATTACAAGAATCCCGGGTTTTTATCAAGAATCCCGGGTTTTTTACAAGAATCCCGGGTTTTTATCAAAAATCCCGGGTTTTTTTACAAGAATCCCGGGTTTTTAGCAAGAATCCCGTGTTTTTTTAAGAATCCCGGGTTTTGGAAAAAGAATCTCGGGTTTTGGTAATAGAATCCCGGGTTTTTATCAAGAATCCCGGGTTTTTTTACAAGAATCCCGGGTTTTTATCAAGAATCCCGGGTTTTTTACAAGAATCCCGGATTTTTATCAAGAATCCCGGGTTTTTTTACAAGAATCCCGGGTTTTTAGCAAGAATCCCGGGTTTTTTTTAAGAATCCCGGGTTTTGGAAAAAGAATCCCTGGTTTTTAACAAGAATCTTCATTTTTTGGTTCGCTCAAAGATAAAATGGTTCGCTATTCAACCTCTTTCCTAATGTGAGAGTCTTTCAACGAACTTTTTTTCTTCTATGGTTTTTCATAATTCTTAAATTGAAATAAATGACAAGTATATAAAGAAAAAAAAACAAAACACGAAATAATGTCAAGGGTTGAGGAGTTTTTGGCGGGATTTGAACAGATAAGTTTGGAGTCCTCATATTTCATCGAATTTTTATTGTTTATAGTGAGTTTTGGTTCGTAAAATGGGTGTTGTTTTGCGTAACAAAGTGTCGTGCAAGTGAACAATATACAGTTCAGTGAAATATGTTGGTGTGGGTCGTGAACAGGAAAAGTGTTCCGTTCTTTTGTAGCGCGGCAAGCGGTCGGTTCACCTCTTTCCTGTGGACTTCTCTGCGTTTCCTGCGTTTCTCGATTGCCTCCAAAAACTCCAAAGAAGCGTTGAAACGTCGAACACCAACGTTTTATTTGCTATAAATGAGAGTATTTATTCCTGACATCGGTTGTATGCGATACTGTAATCGCTTTACCTTGAATTGAACCCAAAAAAAAAAAAATGTCAAGGGTTGAAAAGATTTTTGTATCAAACATGGTTTTCATCTATATCTATACTAATATTATAAAGAGGAAAGATTTGTACCTATTTTTGTATGTTTGTATGTTTGTAATGAATAGGCTCAAAAAGTACTGGGCCGATTTAAAAAATTCTTTCACCATTAGAAAGCTGCATTCACCCTGAGTAACATAGGCTATATTTATTGCTAGAAAAGATTCGACGTCCACCCGTGCGAAGCCGGGACGGGCCGCTATTAAAAATAATAAGGTATAATAATTATATTTATTACTAGCGCAGCGGCCCGTCCCGGCTTCGCACGGGTGGACGTCTAATCTTTTCTAGCAATAAATATAGCCTATGTTACTCAGGGTGAATGCAGCTTTCTAATGGTGAAAGAATTTTTTAAATCGGCCCAGTACTTTTTGAGCCTATTCATTACAAACATACAAACATACTATCAGTTTAAAATAACAATGTGCATGACCTTGAAGGGCCGTTCGATAACTTCACTCGGAAGATAAAGGAATGTAGACTCTATGCAAAGGAAACAATCATTTGAATGACTCGAGTGAAGTTCGTGTGATTGAGTGACGTCACATTTGCGAGCGAGGTCATGCACATTGTTATTTTAAACTGATAGTACAAAAATAGGTACAAATCTTTCCTCTTTATAATATTAGTGTAGATGTACACACGGCGACAGATCAACCTACCCATAGTTCGACCATAAGTTGAACTCTATGCTCATGGACATATAAGTCCATGAGCATAGAGTTCAACTATGGCATACTATGGGTAGGTTGATCTGTCGCCGTGTGTACCTGCCTACTTACATAGAAGTCCCTAGTGAGCTTCTGTAAAGTGTTGGGTCAGTGGGTCATTTTCGAAAATGACCCACTGACCGTGCTGCCGGAAAGGTAGGCCGCTATTCGTAGGTATTCTTAACTCGTGAGCTCGTTATATCTCAGTTCTGTTGCTATAAGTCCTTTATTGTTGTAATTAATTTTCTATCGATATCGTCAGAAGTCCAGGGAAAAATCCGTAATGCAATGGAAAATTTAATTATTTTTTACCCGTGGCACTACCGGTAGTGTCAAAGGAAAGTAAAATTTCCCATGGCACTACTGGTAGTGCCAAGCAGTAGTGTCAAAGGTAATAAATGGTTACACGCCCAAAATAAGATGCCATCATAATGTACGCCATCTTATCTGCGTCTTTTTATTAATAATATTCATAAATATAATTATGCTTACATACACATACCTATTCGACCCCTAGGCGTTTTTGGGCGTATAACGTCACTTTGACAGCACTAAAGTCAGCTGTTGGTTTTCTGTCTCTTTTCTTGTGACAGGAATAAATTTAGTTAAGTCGTGGCACAGTCCGAATCGGGATCAATATTATTTAAGCCACGTTAGAGGGCCACTAACTTGCCTCCACCAACACCTATGCATGCCCGCGTGGATTATGGCCGAATCCCTCTCACGATGCGCATTTTGTAGAATCGCAGATTAAATATACGAGAAATATAATTACCTCTGAGTAACACCATAGGCTCTTATAGTCGAAGCGCCCGTGATGCTCTCTCCAAAGTGTGAGTAGATGGGAGAGCGGGAAACCGACTCGAGACGCTGTAGCTGCCGCGACGTGGCCACGTAGAAGCGCTGGATGATGTAGTACACGACACCGACCGGCAGGATCACCACCATGAATATGGGAGTCGACAGACTTATCACGAACAGAGTTGCTAGTACCTAAACGTTAGGAGTACGATATCATAACCTTTATGACTTGTTTAAATTGCAGCGTTTTCATAGCGTGTGTTAGCTGACTATTATAGGGTCGTGAAGCGAGAATGATTTAAATGCGAAAAAGTGTCTGTTTATATGTTTGTTGAATCACGGGTAAACCGCAGAACAAATCTTGATGAATTTTGGCAGGAAGATAGCTTTGCATCCTGAAGACGGACAAGAAAAAAACAAATTTTACTAAAAACATTTTCAAACGCAGTATTGCAGTACCTACTATAGTTACTTGATCCTTTAAAAGCTTTACAAATTCACAAAAAGTTTATGTCAAACGATTGCAACAATGAATAAAAAGTGATATATGTAACTGAAACAGATCTGATGAAATTAGAACAAAATACTGAATAATATTTAAAAAAGGAAAAGAATGATTGAATGGCATGATAAGGATCACCTGATTCAGCTGTTAGTACCCAGGTCCCAGAACAACATGAAGGCAGAAAGTTACCTCGAACGTGCAATACGACACGTCGGCGGACAGCATGGGGAGCGACGTGTCCAGAACATCCACGTCTTTAGAAAATCTAGAGATAATCCTGCCAAGGGGCGTCACTTCGAAGAATCGCAACGGCGTTTTGAGCACATTCTCCAACAAGCGCGCGTGGAGAATCTTGGCCGCGCGCCAACACGCCAAGTGAGGCATCAAGTCACCGAAAAAAGAAGCTATCGCTGTAACAATCACCACGTACTCCATTATACATTATGAGCTTCATCTTCTTGCTCTTCGTTTGTAAGTTAGTTGACACCGAGCCAGAACATAAGACGTATGCAGGGGTTTTTTTGTTTTTATAAGCTATGGGTTTGCTCTTGACCTCATTCCAGCCCTCAGGACGAAGATGGGGTCGTAGTTGTAGCGAGCTTACCCAGAAGATGCCTATTCACTCGTATTATAAAGGAATTCGGGTTGTAAGTACTTGGAAATACTGACGCAGGTAAGGCATTCCACTCCTTGGCTATGCGCATTATAAAAGATGTGGTGTGATGAGGGTGTAACAAAACACACAAATATCTAAAGGGGTGGGTTAGATATTATCATTACTTACTCGATTTTTTGAACCACCAATCTTCTTTTACTATTTCCTCTACCCCAAGGTTGTCTGGAAGAAATCGCTTTTAAGCGATAAGACCGCCTGTTTTTGTGCCTTTAGTATTTCCTGATTGTTTGCTCTCTGTATACTATGTTTTTATAATTATAATTATAAGTATAATTGATTGATTTTTTACCTTACCTACTTATTTATACCCAGACAGCATTATACCTATCTACTTAACATAGTTTGTATGGGTGTTTTGTTCCATTTTACAAGAAATGTCCAACGTCACTTCATTCGATTGAGTAGAAAAGATGAGGGTTCGATAATTCGATTCCAAGCCCCTTTTCGTTGTACGGAAGATGGGTTCGCCTACTTGGTTTGCGCAGTTTTGAAATAACTGTCAAGTACAGTATGATCTTACCTTGTCCGATGCCCAGTCTACCGTACACGCTGAGGTAGAGGTCCCTTCTCTGTTTGTCTACCGTACCGTTGACAATCTAAGGGACAATTAGTCAAATTAGCGTTGGGTCCCAGCCACCAAGTTTATAGGGAAAACAGTTTACTACTCTACTCTTTCCTGGATTTATTCGAGGCGACTAATGGATGTATGTACTTAGTTTCGTTTCGTGAAGGTATGCGACGAACCACATGAACCTGATTCACATTTTTTCAATAAATGCATTACTTTTCAATAAATCTATGTATACATCACGAAAACTTCTCACGCTTTAATTACCTACCTACTGCCAGACGATACGCGCAAAAATGTACCTTGTAAAATTTGCCACATGGTTGTTCTTACTTTGTACAGCGTGCGACGTATGCGACCATGTCGCCTGGAACGAGTGGCAGAAACAAAGCAAGCGCATCGCTTGCGATGCGAACTCAGTATCTAAGGCCGAGCGACGGAGGTCTGCCCAGACATACATAAGATGATAAATAAGCAACATACCATGTGCTCGTCGTTGGACCACTCAGCGAGCCAGTAGTTGGAGCCGACCTGGAAGACCTGCAGCACCAGGTTCATGAGCACCGTCACCACGGACGCGAACACGCCCACGCTCATCAGGTAGTGCTTGTACACGCTCCATTAAATAAATAAATAAATAAATAAGCAACATACCATGTGCTCGTCGTTGGACCACTCAGCGAGCCAGTAGTTGGAGCCGACCTGGAAGACCTGCAGCACCAGGTTCATGAGCACCGTCACCACGGACGCGAACACGCCCACGCTCATCAGGTAGTGCTTGTACACGCTCCATTTCACCTGCACACCAAATGGTATTTATTACGAAAGAAAAAAATAATCATTTTTTTACGAAAAAAAAAAGTACTTAATCATTTTTTTGTATCATGACATGACAACCGTCTGGATTAGTACTATACTATTCTAAGTCGAACAACACTCGCTGAAAAAACTCGGACACCAGGGCTCTGTCCACACGATAAGAAGAAGAGAGTCGAACCCTGAAAGTCAAATGTAACATAGATTAAATATAAATGTAACTCACGCTGCCAGTTTCAGTTTTCTCGGGCTCGATGAGTTTGTTCTTCTGCTTGAGTTCGTTCGGTGAGAGGAAGTCCGAAGTCTTCCTTATCAAGGTACCGGCTCGGTCACCTGGCATCGATCACATTTTTTATAAATAACGAAGTTCCTATAATGTAGGTAGGTAGGGTAAACTATACAATGATTGGCACCTTAAGGCTAAGCCAGACTTGACTTACTTATAACAAATTCAATTTTATGTTTAGACATAAGTAACCATTTTTGAATTATCAATTGGGGTATAGGTTTTTAAATAAAAGAGTATTCTAGTATACATTATCAAAGTTTTAATTAAAAATTTACGGATTAAAAAAATTATACCCGAAAGTATAGTCATTGGCACCCCAGGTACAAACATTGGCACTATGTATCAGTGATTGGCACTAAACCTCAATAATATTGTATAAACAGTTATTCTTAATCTTTGTACAATCTGACATGTACAAATCAACGAAATTATTATTTTAGGTAGGTAGGTGTAGGTGTTTTAAAAATATACAGGGTGAAATTGATATCATTAGCATCCTTTTAAACTAAGTGTCTACCCATCAAACTGAACAACTTTTACTATGAGAGCAAACCGATAGAAGCAAAAAAATAATCAGCTGTTGCATACATTTGAGTTGAGTAGGCAATGGCCTCGATTCGGAGTGTACCACGACTAAACTAAACTAAATGTATTTATGAATGTTGACATTTACAAGAAACCAAAAAAAATACCAAACTGTATTTTCTGATAGAACAATTCTTAATATTTGTGTTCAAAATGCAAAGTGCCAATGACTAGTGGGGTGCCAACAATACTATAGTTTACCCTATACCAAATTCGATGGAATACCTAGGGGTGGGTACAAATACAGTCGCAAGTTTTGTAGCTACTAAACAAACTAATTAGTAACGAGGCAAGTTCATTAAAGAGCTTCGAACATTTCAGTATGGAAGGTGGCATACCTACTTTCCGCCATTTTGAAAAAATCACGATTTTGCGGCCACTGATGAAACATATGCTAATCGACAGGGAAAATGATTACAAACAGAAAATATACTTTGGTAAAATGACCTAAGTGGTATACTTTCGGAGATATAGGGGTTTGAAAATAATAAAAAATAAAAACATTTTTTTCCACCCAAATTGACTTTTTTGATCAGGAATAGATCAGCAAAGCTCAGGATCGATCAGGACATAGTATAATTACATGATATTATTATTATAAATAAGTTTTATTCATTTACTATGATAAATAAAATACCTATCTACAGGCAAGACAGCTACTCGAGCAAGACGGTTGTTGTAGCAGTGTTGCTAACTATTCCGAGAGGGATTTATTATGTATTTACCTATGTATTAAATTCTTGATCATCATCATCATCATCATCTCAGCCGATGGCCGTCACACTGCTGGACATAGTCCTCCCCAAGGATCGTCACAACGACCGGTCTTGCCAGTGTCCTAATCGAACGGGTTCCCGCCGCCTTCATCAGGTCGTCGGTCCACCTTTTTTGCCCAACCTACCCAGAGCTATTACCCGGGGTGCGGGATGCGGGAGCTACCCACGCTGCGCTTTCCGGTACGCGATCGCCACTCAACGGCTCTTCGGCCCCATCGGTTCTGCGAGCAATGTGCCCCGCCCATTGCCACTATAGTTTAGCAATTCTTTGGGCTATGTCTCAGCGGATCTCTTCATTTCCGATTCGATCTTGCCGGGATACTCCGAACATAGCCCATTGCCTTTTGGATGACTTTCAACCTTTTTATGAAGCCTTGAGAGAGCGACGACCGACGTCTCAGTTCGGTAATTCATCTTGAGACACTGCGGTATTTTGGACGTGAAGAGACTACGTAGCTTTCCAACGTTGCCTTGCCGAGTCGGATTCGACAGCAGGCCACTTCTGCGCGGTGGGGTAGGCTATAAAGCTTGGTCTCCACCAGCTTACTCTCGCCAATGAGCCTCCTGGCTCGGCGTTCAGCCGAGTCGAGTGCGTCAAGTTGATACTTGGCTGAGCCATCCCACAGGTGGCAGCAGTACTCCATACATGATCGAACCTGAGCTTTATACAACATTAAGAGCTGTCCAGGAGTTTAGTACCGCTTCACCTTGTTTAAGATACCCAGATTTTTGGCCGCAGTTTGAGCCTTAGACTCGATGTCAGCGCCGAAGTTGAGTTTCGTGGTCAACCTCATGCCCAGAAGCCCAAGACTGTCGGAAACAGGGACAGATGTACCCCGGATAGAAGAAGTCAGATTAAATGAACATACAAGCCTGTGTTTTGGTGGCGTTGAAGTTGACTAAATTATTGTCACCCCACTGGGAGACAAAACTTAAAAGTCAAGTTTGTCCGCTCCACCATGGCCTCCCTCTGCGAACGTATTTCATCCCCACTGGCCCTTGCGCCGGATACATATCTCTCCGTGACAGTACTGTCATCTGCATACCCAACAATACCTGACACAAGGAGGTCATTGATGTGTAGCAGGAAAAGTGTCGCAGAACAGACCCTTGAAGAACCCCAGCATCAATTGCCATAAGGTCTGAAGAGCAGCTGTCAATGAAGACTCTAATCGACCGTTCTCTCAAGAAATCAGATATCCAGCTGCAAAGATCAGCGGGGATACCATAAGCAAGAAGCTTGCTCAGCAAACTAGCGTGCCATACCCTGTCAAAGGCCTTCAAGATGTCAAGTGATACGGTAAGTGCTTCACCGTGTTTCTCGATAGCCTCGCCCCTGCACTGCCGTGCAATTTATAAACGCAGTAACCAACAGTTTGATAGTTTCGAGTAAAACGCGCTCAAAGATTTGACCGTGTTTTGTGGTGCCACGAATTCTACAGTAACCTTTAGTCTATTTGAAGTCACTTTTTATATAGAAAAAGCAGTGTAGATTTTAAATTTTGCATTAAATGTACTTAATTGTAGTAATTAAGCATTAAAGTAATCCAAAATTACTTTATACCTAGAATCACATTAGTTTAAAAGCAGGATTAAACAACGCATGAATGCAGTGAATTTGTTGCTTACTGCGCTTATGCGTAGCAATTTCACATAAAATGCATTTGAGCTATGCAGTAAAGTATTGTACTGCGTTCATAAGAAGGAAGTGTCAAAACTATATCAAGCAAGTCGATAGTATAATTTTTTTAAAGTGAAATTAAAGTGAAATTAAAAAATTCTGGACCACTATTTTTCTTAAATAAAAAAAAAATATGCTTATTCTATGGCGTCGATTTGAATTTTAATTCATAGCTAACACTTTTTCCGAGATTTTTTCATAAATCAATGTCTGATCATACTGAGCAATTTAAATAAATCGATAACAATGACGGTTAATTTTTGAAAAAAAAATTACAAAGTTTTGAAATCATGCGGTTTTTCTTTTGTATGAAAAGAAGTGTGCGTTTTACTGAAATAACTTCCTCGTTTTGTTAGCTTTCTAAAAAGGTATAAATGTTTTAGAAAAAAATGTTATTACAATGTCAAAAAAGGTTTTTTACTTAGTACGTGACACGTAGAGGCAACATTCTCCTGGAGAAAAATTTTACGATTTTTTTTTAGATAACATTATTTATTAATTTAAATCTACACATCTTACTCAGAGTGAGCCCCTCGGTTCCATACACATACACGCAAACACTTTCTTAGTTCATTTTCGGTTACTCTTGAAGTAAAGGTAAAATCTCATTGCCTCCGCTGCGTTTATTATGCGCTGCCTTAAGTCTTCTACGTCGCTTACTGGGGTTTGATAAACAAGGTCTTTTATTGTGTCCCCAGACATAAAAATTACATGAGATCAAGTCGGGACTTCTTGCAAGCCAAGGAGTGGCCTTCCTCTACCAATCCCTAAAATGGTTATGGTACGTTGCTGGCCCGACTTGCAACTTATTCGAATAGATGGATTGGTAGAGGACGGCCAATTCATGGTCTGCAAGAAGCCCCGACTTGACTCCATGTAATTTTCGTGTCTGGGGTAACATGAAAGACCTTGTTTATCAAACCTCAGTAAACGACGTAGAAGACTTAAGGCAGCGCATAATAAATGCAGCGGAGGTAATGAGATTTTACTTTTACTTCAAGAGTAACTAAAAATGAACTAAGAAAGTGCTTGCGTGTATGTGTTCGGAACAGAGGGGCTCATTCTGAGTAAGATGTGTAGATTTAAATTAATAAATTATGTTATCTAAAAAAAAAATTAAATTTTTCTCCAGGAGAATGTTGCCTCTACGTATCACGTACTTAGTAAAAAAGCTTTTTGACATTTTCTAAAACATTTTATACCTTTTTAGAAAGCTAACTAAACGAAGAAGTTATTTCAGTAAAACGCACACTTTTATTCATACAATTTTTTGAGAAAAACGCATGTTTTCAAGATTTCGACTATTGACATGATTCAAGGAACTGAGGGGCACACTCTGAGTAAGATGTGTAGACTTAAATTAATAAATAATGTTATCTAAAAATAAATCGTAAAATTTGCTCCAAGAGAATGTTGCCTCTAAGTATCACGTACTAAGTAAAAAACCTTTTTTGACATAGTAATTCAATTTTTTTCTAAAACAATATACCTTTTTAGAACGCTAACAAAACGAAGAAGTTATTTCAGTAAAACGCACACTTCTCTTCATACAAAAGAAAAACCGCATGATTTCAAGATTTTGTATTTTTTTTTTCAAAAATTAACCGTCATTGTTATCGATTTATTTTGAATTGCTCAGTATGATCAGACATTTATTTATGAAAAAATCTCGGAAAAAGTGTTAGCTATGAATTAAAATTCAAATCAACGCCATAGAATAAGCATTTTTTTTTTTATTTAAGAAAAAGTGTGAAAAAATTGGGTTTTTGGTAAAAAAACCTTAAATTCCAAATATCTCGATAACTATTAATTTCCGACCGATATGGGGGTTTACATAATTGCATTTCGGCTGCCCCTTAACATCCTGAAAGCAATACGTCGAATTACAAAATGTATAAAACATATAAAAAATAAACGCGGCAAGAGTTCGCACTGCATTTATACTAAGGATGTGCTCTAGTCATTTATGAATTTATTATCACGTATGAAGAATCCTTACCGTAACTACTGCATTTATGCTATGGTATGTTTGGAAAAAAATATTATTTGTCATTATTTATAAGCAGTAAGATTACTTACTGCACACATTTATAGGGTTCGCAATGTCGAGGGTGCCTTTACTGCATTTATGGTTTTTGCTTTACCTCCTTCTAAGGTACTTACCGAAAAACGGGTCTTTTTTTCCGAAAGATCTCATCGCGAGGATGCCAAATATGTAATAAACTCAATTTTGAAAAAAATGCACCCACTGCGTTTATAAATTGCGGGGCAGTGCAGTGCGTGACATACACAAGAATATCCCCAGTCGATCGCCCCCGGCGGAAGCTATATTGGCGATCACTGAGTAGATCATTATCTTCTAGGTATGTCAGCAACTTACAGCGGAACGCTTCACCGCGTTTCGCTTCGCTTCGCTTCTGTCTGCTTACTTAACAGTGTTAAGTATTCTTTCCATGACTTTACAAAGAATGGAAGTAATGGCGATAGGTCGGTAGTTGCAGGGGTCGGCACGACTGCCCTTCTTGGGTACCGATTGCACATTTACAAGCTTCCAGAATTTTGGTACCGTTCTTGTTCTGAGAGAGGCGATACAGGCGTGTTAGAATAGGAGACAACTCAGGCGCACAATATCTCAGCACTCTTACAGGTATACCATCAAGACCACTGGCCTTATTCACATCTAGACAACGCAATGCTCTGAGGACCTCTTTTGTACGTATTGTGATCTCCGGCATCGAAGAATCACAACGAGGGATGGTTGGTGGCTGTTTGGCACCAGCGTCCAGACGTGAATTGCTCGCAAACAGAGAAGCAAATAAATTAGCTTTCTCAGTTGCGGAGTGAGCCAGCGACCCATCAGGTTTCTGCATGGGAGGCAAAGTGAGACGGCAGAAATTGGAATCGACCGATTTTGAAAGGGACCAGAACTGTTTACTACCAGAAGGGTAGGATGCCAGTCTGACTCCAATGCGGCTGACATGATCGAATCGAGCCTCCTGGATCACCCGTTTGCAGGACTTGACGGCAGAATTAAAGACCCTCTTTTTAGGCGCGAACCCTACGAGCTCTATCTTTTTGGTCGCGAGCTTGGAACCATGCTTGGTAGGCGGATTCCTTTTTAGCTTCAGCGTGAGCACAATCCGCATTGTACCAAGGTTGGGCTTTGTGACCCAGTGCGATGTCGGAGAATGGAATATAATATTCCATTCCCAGTACCAGTACCATTCCAATTACGTTCGCAACCGCATCAGCAGAACTGGCAGGGTCACTCGAAGAAAAACTCACTTGCCGCCACGGGTAAGACGCAAAGAAGTGCCGCATCTCATCCCAATCTGCCGACCCGTATCGCGAGACTCGCCTCGTGCCCTTAGGGCTGTCATCGGGAGGAAAGCAAGAGAGAGATCAACACGGATTTCACCAGACAGTGATCGGACGTTCCCAGTGGGGCAGAGATCGATACGGAGTGACTGTCTGGATCTGATGTCAGCAGAAGGTCCAAACAATTGGGCGTATGGCCATCAACATCCGGTACCCGCGTTGCTTGATTTGCCTCTGAGCAACACTGTACCGGGAAACTCATTTTGTAGGCCAGTCATTTTACGGAGTTTTGTTAGGCGGGGTAGGGAATAATTATTAATTGGACTTTTAGACTGTTACCGGCAAGTCCAGGCTAGATTCTGGTACTTTAAATGTGACTAGATAATTTGTGTGACATTGTCCAAGATATTTATTTATTTATTTATTTATTTAGTGACAAAAATACTATCCTAAACCATATTTAAAAAAAAATTGCTACGCATAGAAATCAAAATTGTGTGTCCCAGAAGGCTTTTAAATTAATGATATTAATACCAATGCAATCATTTGAATTAGATTTAACAATATATATTATTTTTGATCAATAAAATAGGCATTAAAATTTAAAAAATGAGGTATTTATTAGAAAATACGAATTATTTTTCAAAACCTTCTAAGTAGACAAAAATATTTACACCATGTCTGAAGTATGTCATCAATAAAATTTATCATCAGGTTTTTTAGAACGAGATAATATCTATATTTTAAAATTGGAACTGTTGATGACGTAATTTTATTTTTATTTTGGTACATTTTTAAGCTCAAATTGGCTCTTCAATATTAAAGCGAAAAAAAAATGCAATTAGTAATTACTCCCGGCTCAAACCGTAAAATGACTGGGCTATTGGAGGGTAGCGGGATCCGAAGCACGGTGACAGTCGTTGGCCGACCGCAGTTAGTCCCCTACTAAAGCAGTGTGCTAGCCACGTGTGAAAGGCTGCCCCACACAATGCTCCACCGTGCCAGCTGGCGACCGGAAGGGAGGACCCGTTGGCCATTGCGGCGGGGTTCGGGCGTCTCTCACACGTAGGGCATCCTTTCACACGTGGCTAGCACACTACTTGGGCCCCCTACTAATTGCGGTTGGCCAACGACTGTCACCGTGTTTCGGATCCCGCTACCCTCCAAAATGAGTTTCCCGGAACAGTGTTACTCAGAGGCAAATCAAGCAACGCGGGTACCGGATGTTGATGGCCATACGCCCAATTGTTTGGACCTTCTGCTGACATCAGATCCAGACAGTCACTCCGTATCGATCTCTGCCCCACTGGGAACGTCCGATCACTGTCTGGTGAAATCCGTGTTGATCTCTCTCTTGCTCACCTCCCGATGACAGCCCTAAGGGCACGAGGCGAGTCTGGCGATACGGGTCGGCAGATTGGGATGAGATGCGGCACTTCTTTGCGTCTTACCCGTGGCGGCAAGTGTGTTTTTCTTCGAGTGACCCTGCTAGTTCAGCTGATGCGGTTGCGGACGTAATTGCAATGGTACTGGTACTGGGAATGGAATATTATATTCCATTTTCCGACATCGCACTCGGTCACAAAGCCCAACCTTGGTACAATGCGGATTGTGCTCGCGCTGAAGCTAAAAAGGAATCCGCCTACCAAGCATGGTTCCAAGCTCGCGACCAAAAAGATAGAGCTCGTAGGGTTCGTGCCGAAAAAGAGGGCCTCTAATTCTGCCGTCAAGTCCTGCAAACGGGTGATCAAGAAGGCACGATTCGATCATGTCAGCCGCATTGGAGTCAGACTGGCATCCTACCCTTCTGGTAGTAAACAGTTCTGGTCCCTTTCAAAATCGGTCGATTCCAATTTTTGCCGTCCCACTTTGCCTCCCATGCAGAAACCTGATGGGTCGCTGGCTCACTCCGCAACTGAGAAAGCTAATTTATTTGCTGTTTGCGAGCAATTCACGTCTGGACGCTGGTGCCAAACAGTCAGCAACCATCCCTCGTTATGATTCTTCGATGCCGGAGATCACAATACGTACAAAAGAGGTCCTCAGAGCATTGCGTTGTCTAGATGTGAATAAGGCCAGTGGTCCTGATGGTATACCTGCAAGAGTGTTGAGATATTGTGCGCCTGAGTTGTCTCCTGTTCTAACACGCCTGTATCACCTCTCTTTCAGAACAAGAACAGTGCCTAAATCCTGGAAGCTTGCGAATGTGCAACCGGTACCCAAGAAGGGCAGTCGTGCCGACCCCTGCAACTACCGACCTATCGCCATTACTTCCATTCTCTGTAAAGTCATGGAAAGAATACTTAACAGTAAGTTGCTGACATACCTAGAAGATAATGATCTACTCAGTGATCGCCAATATCGCTTCCGCCGGGGGCGATCGACTGGGGATATTCTTGTGTATGTCACGCACTGCAGGGGCGAGGCCATCGAGAAACACGGTGAAGCACTTACCGTATCACTTGACATCTTGAAGGCCTTTGACAGGGTATGGCACGCTAGTTTGCTGAGCAAGCTTCTTGCTTATGGTATCCCCGCTGATCTTTGCAGCTGGATATCTGATTTCTTGAGAGAACGGTAAGCTGGTGGAGACCAAGCTTTACAGCCTAGCCCACCGCCGCAGAAGTGGCCTGCTGTCGAATCCTACTCGGCAAGGCAACGTTGGAAAGCTACGTAATCTCTTCACGTCCAAAATACCGCAGTGTCTCAAGATGAATAACGGAACTGAGACGTCGGTCGTCGCTCTCTCAAGGCTTCATAAAAAGGTTGAAAGTCATCCAAAAGGCAATGGGCTATGTTCGGAGTATCCCGGCAAGATCGAATCGGAAATGAAGAGATCCGCTGAGACATAGCCCAAAGAATTGCTAAACTATAGTGTCAATGGGCGGGGCACATTGCTCGCAGAACCGATGGGGCCGAAGAGCCGTTGAGTGGCGATCGCGTACCGGAAAGCGCAGCGTGGGTAGCTCCCGCATCCCGCACCCCGGGTAATAGCAGTGGGTAGGTTGGGCACCAAAAGGTGGACCGACGACCTGATGAAGGCGGAGGGAACCCGTTCGATTAGGACACCGGCAAGACCGGTCGTTGTGACGATCCTTGGGGAGGACTATGTCCAGCAGTGTGACGGCCATCGGCTGAGATGATGATGATGATGATGATCAAGTATATAATACATAGGTAAATACATATAAATCCCTCTCGGAATAGTTAGCAACACTGCTACAACAACCGTCTTGCTCGAGTAGCTGTCTTGCCTGTAGATAGGTATTTTATTTATCATAGTAAATGAATAAAACTTATTTATAATAATAATATTATGTAATTATACTATGTCCTGATTGATCCTGAGCTTTGCTGATCTATTCCTGATCAAAAAAGTCAATTTGGGTGGAAAAAAATGTTTTTATTTTTTATTATTTTCAAACCCCTATATCTCCGAAAGTATACCACTTAGGTCATTTTACCAAAGTATATTTTCTATTTGTAATCATTTTCCCTGTCGATTGGCATATGTTTCATCAGTGGCCGCAAAATCGTGATTTTTTCAAAATGGCGGACAGTAGGTATGCCACTAAGGCAGGTTGCTCTTTAAAAAAAGAGAGAAAATTATGTTTATTGACGAATAAATAAAGAACTTATAATCCCCGCAAGTTGATATTGCGACTGGCGGCCATCTTGGTGACGTAATTTTGACGTAGTCGACTGTGCACCATCCGTACCGTTCGCAAGGTTAGCCCGTGCTTGATGACGTCACTTAGCGGTTATTGTGACAAGGTTCCATCGCAATATCAACTTGCGGGGATTATACTCAAAATGATAGAAACAAAAATAATCAATAAACAGGGTGTTCTAGTTTTATTCCGAAATTGAAGAATCAAGACGGAATACACGCAGACAAAGACACAGGTAAGGATCACCGCACATCTAGCGGAAAAATGCTCGAGCAGTTTTACTGGATAAATTGATAATGAAGTCAATAACAATTGATGTAGAGTTGAAAATAGCGTGCAAGAGATGATGCGAACACGCCACAGGGATTTATCTCTTGCATGCAATTTTCAAATCTATTGCAATTATCATGGAGTTCATTATGTTTATAAAATGAATGTTACCTGCTGCCGGTTGATCGGATTCAGAAGCACTTTCCGACAGGGAGCGAGCTCTCTGCAGTTTGTTCTGGAACTCTGAGCCGAGTTTGCTCTCCAAGTCTTGTTTGATTTCATTCAGTTCTGAAACATTACGTTGTGCTTGTGTGTGAACGTGTTATTTGTGAAATATTGTTACACAATATATTGTAACTAACAAAAAGATACTTAATCATGTTGATACGATAGGTCATTAAAATAAGTTAACTTAAAAATCATTGCATAATATGGCAAACTTGGTGCTGTTATAAAAAAAATGCTTCCCAATGAGAGTTATTTCATTCATAATCCTCAGTTCCTATACATATGACTCACTGCTGGGCATAATAATATGCACTTCACGTATAAGGGTGAGAAATTGTCCATACATATACCTATCTACGGACTGGACACGTACGGTAGTAGCCAACTGGCTGCCAGAGTATTTTCATGTAGCAGCAGCCTCTGACTTGGCAACTACAGTATCCGCGAAGCAACAAAGAAACGTTTTTAAAACAACCGCACAATCAAAATATGAATCAATACATGCATCAAATATCAATACATGTAGTGTAAGTGTTTACTTCCATACCAACTTTCATTTCATTAATTTTGGCGAACGTAATGTTTTCTTTTTTAAATCAGTCGTTGTTCGTTGCCATAATATTCCCTCTACTTACGTAATAGTAGATTAAACACAGAGGGCAGGAAAGTAAGAAGGTCTCAGATCTCATGTAATTGTTACAACAAACATATGATCAGAGGCTTTCTTATTTACTGCCCGAGGTTAGTATACTATTTTTCTCCCCGATGGAAGCGGACAGCGGCAACTTCGTTTAGCGCAGCGGGACGAAAGTTGACGCTTTCCACCCGGAGGGGTGAAAGTAAACATTTATGGTCCAAACCTCACCTTCAGGAGAGCTGTATTTGGCATCGCTCAGATGATGTACGAGAAAGTCAGCGAAGGCGCCTTTCTTCTCGAGCAGCTGCTGGTAGGTGCCCGCCTCGGACATCTCGCCGTCCTTCAGCACCACCACCAGGTCCGTCTGCGAGAGGTACGACACGTTGTGCGTCACCCACAGCCGCGTCTTGTCCTTCAGCAGACCGCTGGGGCCTATCACCTGGTGACACAAATGAGATAAGTTACCTATAGCAAGCCACCGTCACACTCGTAGGAGCCGAGATAAGTATACATAACTACACTTTCGCGTATCGTAGACGATGCGCTTTGCGCTTGTATGAATTCTGCTACTCACTCGAGTCGAGAAGGCAAGGTCGCATACGTCGCGCGGTGTACGAAGTAATAACAACGCTACGCTGAGTAAAGCGCTATTAGATACATTTTCGCGCGTACCGTCTGGCAGTAGATAACTAAAGTGTGGTAACTAATAATCTGTGGTTATAGCCAGCCTGTAGGATCCCAGTGCATGGCAAAGGTCTCCTATTACGAATAATGGTAGGGAGGAGCCCTCCTCCACGTGGGGCCAGTGCAGATTGGTGGAGCCAAGTTAGTGGTCAACCTGCTGTCATAGAATAATTAGGTCAAACAATGATTCGATACAAGGTGTAACAAAACACCCTAGTAATATTTAAAAGTGGCACCCTTAAGTAGACCATCAAACTGCAAAACTTACAGTATGGCGAACAGTACTACAATTTTGTATGAAACAGCAGATATTTTTATTTTTTCTCGATGTTAGTGAAAGTGTTCAGTTTGATGATCTAAAGTTTAGATTCTAAACCACCCCTTTAAATATTAGGTAGGTACTAGGGTGTTTTGTTACTCCGTAATCCGTATAATGTTACCTCATCGAATATGTGTTTCCCGACGTGTGAGTCCACGGCGCTGAGCGGGTCATCCAGGAAGTAGTTGTCTGCGTCGAAGTACACTGCCCTCGCGAGTGACACACGCTGTTTCTGTCCTCCCGATAGATTTATACCTATCGAAACACGTTATATAGGGAAATTAAAGTTAATTTTTTTATGCATTTAGCATTAAAATATTCAACAACGTTTTCACATTTTCATTCTCTAATGAGAATGAAAATAAAATATAATAAAATCAGCATCATCATTGCATCTGCATTATAATTAATGCAGTAAAATCTCGAACTCGCGTCGCTCGCTCCTGGCCCGGTCTTTATTGAGATTGTCGTAATGCAGAAGTCAGTTTAAATAATTTATATAGCTACTAGCTAATCATCACTACACAGTATAAAACAAAGTCGCTTCCCGCTGTCTGTCTGTCCCTATGTATGCTTAGATCTGTAAAACTACGCAACGGATTTTGATGCGGTTTTTTAAATAGATAAAGTGATTCAAGAGGAAGGTTTATGTGTATATTTTAGTATCAGTATTGTACCTGTGCGAAGCCGGGACGGGTCGCTAGTTATATACAATCTCAAGTTCGCTTCGGTTGCATCAGTTTTAGATTTTATTGTAACGACCTAACCTGGACCTGTCCCTGGCCTCACTGGGAAAAAAAATCATGCTACTCGCTTGGAGGGGGCGCCAAAGTCAAGTTCAGAAAAATCGGGGCTGCCTGGTCACCTGGTTAGACTATGATTACCTTTCTCCCCGATCTCAGTCTGGTCGCCGCCCGGCAGCACCTCGAAGTCAGGCTTGAGTGCGCAGACGCCGATCACGTTGTTGTACTTGTGCTTGTCCAGCTCCTTGCCGAACACTATGTTATCCTGCAGCGTTGCGTTCTGTATCCACGCCTGTTGTGGCACGTATGCTATGCTGCCTGTGGTAATGTGCGCAATGTTTGGTAAGGTTTCCATTTCCAGGATTTTTTTTTCGAAAACTCCGACGGCAAATTTAACTTTTTTAAACGTGTGGTAATAGGACAAAATAGGATCGTCGGTGGCGCGTTGCGGAGAGCTTTGGAAACTCAATCTTGAGGTCGTTGAGGTCCAGGTTCGAATCCGCACGGACGACATACCATGTACCAATGAGTTTTCCTAATTTATGTACCTACTAATACAGACTGCTCTCAAACGGTGAAGGAAAATATCGTGAGGAAACGTGTATACACTGAAGAAGTAATTCCGATGCGTATGTAAAGTGTACCAATCCACATTGGACACGCGTGGTGCACTAACGGGTGTACGGGCACCCTTCCCTGATGGTAGGCCTGCTCCTTGCAGTAGGACGTATACAACGTGTTAATGAATTAGCGCAAAACCTCATACACCCCAACTGATTTATAACAAAATAATTAGATTGAAACAATAATTTCATTATTTTGATAGTTACAATTTAAAGTTATTCGCATTTCAAGTTTTGAGGCAAAAATGATTTGTTATTATTTCAGCAATGAATTAAAGCGCTAATGTACTCATGGATACATTTTAATAATCTTGTTTTGGTAGTAAGTAGGGTGAGTGTGCCCGTGCGGTGGGTTGACATCGGGTTCAGTAAATTTTAAATTTTACAAAAAAAAATATTTAATATTTTGAATTTATTTTTAATAAATAAAAAATTTGAAAAAAATTACCTATGTTGAAACCATGATAATTCGATTCTGCTCTCGATTCTAAACAAACTACTTTCTAGTTTTGCGTTAATTCATTAACACGTTGTATAAGCTGTGATGATGAACATGACATATTGGTCTCACCGTTAGTATTGACGCGTCCGGAGACCTTGTTCATCTCGCCCAGGAAGGCGGAGAGCAGCGAGCTCTTGCCCGAGCCCACGGCCCCCACCACCGCCACCAGCGACCCTCGGGGGATGTTCAGGTTTATGTTCTTCAGCGTCTGCTCCTGCTCGTTGTCGCCCCACATGAAGTGACCTTTCTCTATCACTAGAGGATTCGCTGGAATGTTACGGATGTCGTTAGATATATGTAGGCCGAGACGATTCTGGAGTTACATACTTTGCGGACCGTCGCTAAGCTCAGGCCCCACAGAGGCGGAATTGCGGAAAAGCGTGCCGGCGGCGGTCCTGCGGGAAGCAAAGGCGTTCCGGGGCCTGCCACACAGAGTGAAAAGCGGCGCGGTGGCGGAGCGGAAGCGGCAAGTGTGACATCGAAAGTGGCCATGCATAAAATACAAAATGCAAGCGCGGTAAATACAGCCTCCGAACCGCGACGCGCCCGCCTCCGCTTTGTGGCACCTCGCATTGACTTCAATGGAATACAGCGGCCGCGGAACACAATATTTATGCAATCGCTGCAACGTGTTTCAGCTGAATCTACACTAATATTATAAAGAGGAAAGATTTGTACCTATTTTTGTATGTTTGTATGTTTGTAATGAATAGGCTCAAAAAGTACTGGGCCGATTTAAAAAATTCTTTCACCATTAGAAAGCTGCATTCACCCTGAGTAACATAGGCTATATTTATTGCTAGAAAAGATTAGACGTCCACCCGTGCGAAGCCGGGACGGGCCGCTAGTTTATAATAAAATTGTAACAATAATAAAGAAGCTGCCAAGAACTAGTCACTATAGGTAATTTCTTATTTCTTACTATGCCTTTGGGTCCTGAGATTTTGATCTGACTTTAGACATCTGGTTCTTGCAAACAAACTTAGCCATATAAGACAGTCAGTGTCATTTTTAACGTAGCCTCTTCAGTGCCACACTGCTCGGCAATGGTTTACCTTTCTCCAATCATCGTGTCATTTATCTTTTTTTTTTTTTTATAAACTAGCTTTTGCCCGCGACTCCATCTGCGTGGACATATAATAATATGTAGCCTATGTGTTATTCTGGGCTATGAACTATCTATATGCCAAGTTTCATCGAAATCGGTCCAGCCGTTTAAGCGTCTTCTTATCGTGTGGGTAGAGCCCTGGTGTCAGAGTTTTTTCAGACCGCCTTTCGGCCTCTGACGTGGTTTTTATGTAACGACTACTACCACTAGAGATAGTAGCCGGGACCAACGGCTTAACGTGCCATCCGAAGCACGGAATCACTTTTCTTTTCAGACAATCAGGTGATTCAGCCTGCAATGTCCTAACCAACTGGGGAAAAATGCACAAAGTGACATATCACTAGGTGTCCCCCGTGGGAATCGCACCCACGACCTCCGTATCGAGAGCCAATGCTCTTAACCATTAGACCACGGAGGCGTTTAAGCGTGAAAGAGTAACAAACATCCATCCATCCATACGTACAAACTTTCTCGTTTATAATTTATAATATTAGTAGGATTAATGGACACTTGCTTGTGCGTTAGCACTGCATTTCCGCCAGTGTCCAAGTAGTTTATGGGAGTATCAATCCCAATCTCAAGGATTGTTTTGTAAACACACAGCTGAGAAGAGATTGCGGAGCCACGTGATAAGCTCAAACGCGAACTGCGCGCACACCACGCGAAAGACAACCGTTCGCAGCAAAACTTGCAAGACTCCCCATCTATCATCTTACTTGGAAAATAAGCTATTTGACAACTATTCAATTACTTCTTACAGTTTATCCATATACAGGGTGTACAATAAAATGGAACAGCTACTCAAAGGGGTGCTTCAGACCATCAAACTGAACAACTTTCTCTATGGGACCAATATCGAAATCGCGAAAAAATAATCCGCTCTCCCATACAAAACTGCAAACATAACTCGACTGAAATGTATGGGACAGCAGATTTTTTTTTCGCGATTTCGATATTGGTCCCATACAGAAAGTTGTTCAGTTTGATGGTCTGAAGCACCCCTTTAAGTAGCTGTCCCATTTTATTGTACACCCTGTATACAACGTGTTAATGAAATAGCGCAAAACCTCATACACCCCAACTGATTTATAACAAAATAATTATATTGAAACAATAATTTAATTATTTTGATAGTTAAAATTTAAAGTTATTCGCATTTTAAGTTTTGGGGCAAAAATGATTTCTTATCATTTCAGCACTGAAAGAAAGCGCTAACGTACTCATGGATACATTTTTATAATCTTGTTATGGTAGTAAGTAGGGTGGGTGTGCCCGTGCGGTGGGTTGACATCGGGTTCCGAAAATTTTAAATTTTTCAAATAAATTACCTATTTAATATTTTGAAAAAAATTACCTATGTTGAAAACATGATATTTCAACTCTGCTCTCGATTCTAAACAAACTACTTTCTAGTTTTGCGTTAATTCATTAACACGTTGTATAAAAATATTCAAGCTAAAGAATAACTGAAAATGTGATAGCACACGTAAATGAAAATGTAACGTAGAATACTTACGTTCTTTGGGATCGTGTTCGACCGAGCTCACGTTCAATTCATCACAGTTCATGAACTTGTTCAACCTTCTTATGCTGACCGAAGTCTAAAAAGACATAGAATTGTGATTAGAAAATGAATAATCTACAAATGTAATATTGTACCAACGGGGTATTTTTTTAACATTTCGAAATTTTCAGGGTTGGTGGACTGAAACGCAAACTGAAAATTTGTTACTATATGTATGTAACCTGAATTTGTAAAGTACATTTTGAGTCGAATATACATTGCAGTTTATTATGGAACAGCAGATTTTTTTCGATTTTAGTTTTGCTCCCATAAAAAGTTGTTCAGTTTGGCGGTCTGAATGACCCCTGAAAATTAGGGAACCGTAAAAAGAATCATTCAGTCCGTGCATTCAGAATAATAACATTAGCGTGGATGCATATTGAAGATAGGCACCTATTTGCAAAAATATTAATTGGGGTAGATTGAAATCTATTATTAATAATTTTTAGCCCTACTAAAAAAATTACTATAAGGCCCTACGCAGACGGTGGATAATTTTGCCCACCAGTACAATACTCTTATCTATGGCTATCAAGGGCACGATGGAAATCTATGGATATGTGCCGTGCGTAGGGAATGCGCGCGTGGAGATATGCATCTTTCTACTGCTGATTTGACTTTCAAAAATAGCACTCCTGGATTATGATTTTTTCGACGGCCCGGTAGCACAGTCGGTAGTGAACCTGCCTGCTGTGCCGAGGGTCACGGGTTCGAATCCCGTAAGGGACAAATATTTGTATGATGAATATGAATACCACCTACCTGAGTCATGACTCAGGTACAGATGTTTGTATCTATATATGTATTCTATATCGTTGTCTAGTCATCATAATACATATAAGTGCAGGCTAGATTCTGGTACTTTAAATGTAACTAGATAATTTGTGTGGCATTGTCCAAAATATTTATTTATTTATTTATTATTTACATTTTCAACTGCAGAGCTCAGCAAATGAGTTTAAAAAAACGCACTCTTGTGGTATATTGCGGGTGCCTGCTGATAAAATGTCCATCGTCTGCTTAGGACCACATAATTTAAAAAACTTACTTGTATAGCACTAGATATAACATTAGGCAGCGCGCATAGTGGCAGACGTAGAATGTTGAAAAGAGATAACGAAACGAAAGCCTTTTTAGAGTCCAGAACCTGATCGTCGTTCACCAGCACGTAACATCCGAACGACATCAGCGACACCTAGGAAATTACCACATTATTTGACTAGGTAGGAACTTCACTTATTGAGCCAATTTTGATTAGTAAACTAGGCTTTATCCAAGATAGTAGACCGAAAAATCTGCAGATGGCAATATGAAATAAACCTGTCACAGCTTAGATCATATAACCATAGCGTAAATACAATAAAGTGGGTGCTTAGTGGCCGCATTGGTTCTATGTTTGCGCGGAGTGCGGGGGGGCTCGCGCGGTGTGAGGTGTGGGGTGAGTCACCGGCCGTTGGGGTACTACTAATGTCTATGGGGTACAGCGCGCAGGTGAATCGGTACTGGGATCGCGCCCCACGCCACCCGCACCCTCCGCACGATAGACCTGTCGAGACCCGAGAGCGCCCTCACTATTATTATATTGACTTTGATATACCTAACTATGGACAAAGAAAATATACACTACGCGAAAAGAAGCGACACTCATGCATGTGTGCTCGTAAAAGCGCTCGCGGCTATGTGTGCGGGTCGGGGGCGAGTGCGGGTAGGAACGCGGGTTGCGAGCGGGTGGGACGTCATGTCAGTGACGGCCGAATCCCAAGGATGTTCTCGCTCGCTCGACTCATAGTATAAGAGATAAGTGTACTTTTTGCAACCATCAACAGCAAGGCTGATTCAGTGTTTATGGGGTGTAGAGCATCTCTGTGATGGGGATGGACCAGGTCTGCCTGCATAACGCCAGTCGGTTTCGGAGTTACTGATGATTAAAGGTCTAAACAAAATTAACGATCAGCTGCACGGCTGATCGTATAATATTGTAGTAGTATGCACTGTAGCGATGTGAACAGTACAAAAACTGTCAAGTTCTGTCAGTCGATTTAGGAGATACAGGCAGTCAAAGTTCCGACCTTTGAACGGCTGTATCTCCTAAACTGACTGATGAACCATGTCAGTTTTTATACTGTTCACATAGCTACAGTGCATACTACTACAATAACATACGATCAGCCTTGCAGCTGATCGTTAATTTTTTACAGACTTTTAATCATCAGTAACTCCTAAACCGACTGGAGTTATGCAGGCAGACCTGGTCTATCCCCATCACAGAGAAGTTCTACAACCCATAAACACTGAATCAGCCTTGCTGCTGATGGTTGCAAAAAGTACACTTATCTCTCGGAATATCAGTGGACGACGCGAGTAGGTACGCGACTTTATTGTCACGTGCGGAAACATGTCATGTCGAGTTTATTGTTGTTTCCTACCTGCCTATAATTCATACTTAACGTCCTTTAAAACAGTTAATTCAAAATGTATGTATTTTAATTTTGATGATTGATCACGCCCCCTAGGTACTTTTTTCCCGATTATACCCACCTACCACCTACAACCTCGATTTTTAAAAATACACGACCTAGGTACCTGATTTGGATTATAATAATTGATTATTACATTTGCTACCTACCTACCTATATGATGGGTATCGAGCCTGACGTGAAATTGACACTACAATACTAACTGAAATGATAATACATATAATTTACTTTACGTGAATAAAATATCACCTAGGTAGGTAGATACATATGTATTTTTCGTTTTCGGAAGGGATCGACCCTATCAAATTCTCGCGCCGGCCCAAGGTCACCGGAGCGGGATCTTTCACGTACACGCAGTGTCATGCCTGTGCTATGGACGTGTTATAATCCCCGCAAGTTGATATTGCGATGGAACCTTGTCACAATAACAGCTGCGTGACGTCATCAAGCGCGGGCTGACCTTGCGAACGGTACTGATGGTGCACGTCGACTACGTCAAAATTACGTCACCAAGATGGCCGCCAATCGCAATATCAACTTGCGGGGATTATACGATTACACGTGTACTAGTCATTCACTTCGAGTTGGCCGCTACCTCCCTTCCCGCTTCCCCGCACCGCACCCATAAGAGACCCTAATAAACGCAATTTTATAACCTTTAGCAACGCAACCACGTACGGCACATCCGTCCCGGTCACTAATATTGCTTTTAATTTTAAATTTTTATTTGCCTTTTATATTATTTTTTTTCGACGGGACCAATTAATGTGCCTGTGAGGAAATTTTGTAACGGTCATCGACGGCCAACTGGTCGTGAACGGGTAGTTGTTCTACTAACAAACTTTTCTACCACTTTTTGAGGTGGACGAGGTAGCGTGAGATCCGCAACGTTGGATTTTATTCTATTACTTTAGATTCTAACTTTGATTGTTAAAAATAGTCTCGCGAGAACCCCAAACGAGACTATTATGTTTTGAAGTTATTGTCTTGTTTTGTGATAAGGTATAAAATTGTATGTAAGTAAATACACATGGTTGACCACGTGACTGTATAGATAAATTACCCAAAATTGTTTTTTCCTAGTAGAAAAAATTCCAGTCGCGTTTTTCCCCAAACTTTTTAACTTGGTACAGGCTAACGCAAGGCTGGTTCCTAGTTACCTATATGGTTTAGACCATATAGGTTACTAGGAACCAGCCTTGCGTTGTGACCTTAGGGTCACAATTCATATTATAAAGTCATATATGATAAGATTGATTAAGACTTACCAAGAACGGTGCACAAGCCCAAATAAAAGAGGTAACAGAGTGCCAATATGCTGTTTGTTTAAGCACATTCATTTCCTTGTTTCTTATTTTAAGTATTTGGCCCTCGAAGCTAGGCTCCCAAGCGTATATTTTAAGTACCTGAAAGCAAAATACTTTTAAGTCCAACACGTACCATACTAAAACTGGCTAAAAGTCATATCTCAGGTTCACTTAACGATATAGAGAAGCAAGATGTTTAAGGGAAAATACGGGTGCCGTCTAGTTCATACAAAGGTATTCCCTTGTTTTCTTCCTGGATAATGACAATAGAGCAAACAAATATATTACCATACAATCTACATACAGGTTGTAACAAAACACCCTAGTAATACTTAAGGGGGTACTTCAGACCATCAATCTGAACAACTTTCACTATGGAGCCAAGTCGAGAAAAAATAAAAAAATTTGCCGTCCCATACATTTGAGTCGAGACTGTACTACAGTTTTGTATGAAAGAGCGGTTTTTTTTCTCTCGATTTCGATGTTGGCTCCATAGTGAAAGTTATTCAGTTTGATGGCCTGAAGCATTACTTAAGTATTACTAGGGTGTTTTGTTACACCCTGTATATATCAACTCTGCCATTTGTTTTTTAGATGAATAAACCTTCTAAAGTGTCTAAAATTGATCAATTTTACGGCCGTTTTCTGACATCCAGCAAAAAAACAATAAAAGGAAAACATACAAACATAGTAAGTCCTTATCATATGTGGGCGTCCACGCAAGAAGGGTCCAGTTGTCGGCATTTTAACACCCCTTTTTTATTATTCCATATGATTATGTGACTGATATAGATGCCGAATCTAACGTTAACTCAAAACCCGACAACTGGACCCTTCTTGCGTGGATGCCCAGATATTATACTTGAAAAAATTATTAAAATCGGTCTAGTTTTGGAGGATGAAACAGGAGAATACGATATTATGTTTTCGTCTATTTTATGTAGGTAAAATCAGTCCGAGCTGCAGTTGTCACTTTCGCACTGGTAGCTCGGGAGCAGCGCGATGACAATAGATCTGTTTAAACATATTCTTCAAATGCAGCATAATTGTGCAGGCTTACTTACGATTGATGTTTTTCTCTACCGTTTGAGAGCAGTCGGTATTATTATATCTACACTAATATTATAAAGAGGAAAGATTTGTACCTATTTTTGTATGTTTGTATGTTTGTAATGGTCACGTAATGTAAAAGCTAAATTGAAAAAGACTCACCATGAGCGTAGTCTTAAAGAACCTTGGATGAATCTGGAAAACCTCAGAGACAAGGAAATTCGACAAAAATTTAAATTAGAGCTGAGCAACAGGTTTGCAAACTTAGAAATTGAAGATGATATTGATGTAGAGTGGGAACAAACTAAAGAGACCGTAAAAGAAGTTGGGCTCCGTGTATTAGGCAGAAAGAGTCATGGAAAGAAAAGGAAATGGTGGACGAGTCAGTGTGATGTAGCAATGGAGAAAAGGAGAAAGTATAAGATCTTAGCGGAACAGAATGATACCTGGACTGACAAATATAAAGAGGCGCAAATGGAGTGTAGGAGGGTAGTCAGAAAAGCCAAAAGAGAACACATGGAAGGCGTACTCCGAAACATGGAAAATCTTATCAGATCAAATGCGTCAAGGAAATTCTACCAAGAGGTTAGAACAGTAAAGAAAGCGCATCAGCCTGTAAGTCAATTCCTTGAAGACGATGAAGGAAATCTTGTTTCGGACCCTGAACAGCTTAAAGCGATCTGGCAACAATACTTCAAACAGCTACTTAACTGCACACCAGTCGCAACTGTCCAATCGGAGACGGAGAGTGGCCCTCAAGAAGTCCAAGTAGAACCACCTACCTTTGAAGAAGTCCGGAAAGCAATAATGAAGCTAAAGAACCACAAATGCCCTGGAATTGACAGAATACCTGGGGAAATATGGAAGTACGGGGGAGGAGCGGTGCAATCCCGTCTATATCGAATGATACTTCAAATATGGGAAGAAGAAAAACAACCTAAAGAATGGAACACGGGAGTTATATGCCCGATACACAAAAAAGGATGTCGAAAGAAATGCTCGAATTATAGAGGTATTGCACTGCTTCCAACAGCATACAAAGTGCTGTCATACATTTTACTAAGCCGACTAGAACCATACGCTGAATATATTCTAGGGGACTACCAGTGTGGCTTTAGGAGAAATCGCAGTACTGTAGACCAAATTTTCCTCTTACGACAAATAATGGAAAAGAAATGGGAATACGCGCAAAATGTTCACTCATTATTCGTTGACTTCACCAAAGCGTACGACAGTGTCGATAGAAATGCCCTGTTCCAAATATTATTAACTTTTGGGATACCAGATAAACTTGTCAGAATGATAAAAGTCGCTACCGGTGAAAGCAAAATGCGGGTAAGAGTTGGCGAGAATCTAACTGACGAGTTTGACGTCGTGACTGGGCTCAAACAAGGCGACGCGTTGTCCCCAATGCTATTCAATTTAGTGCTCGATCACGTTATACGGAAGGTATTACTGTATGATGGCGGAGTGGAATTGAATGGACAAAATAAAATCATTGGGTATGCTGACGACCTGGCCATACTTGGACAATACGAGAGAGATGTTAAAGCCATGGTTGAGGTACTAGAAGCAGAAGGTGAAAAAGTTGGTCTTAGAATCAGCCGGGAAAAGACAGAATATCTTCTTATGAAAAGATACAAAGATCGGAGAGTCAAAAGAAGGGACCTCAACGTCAATGGTACAATATATAAAGGAGTAGACAAATTTAAATACCTTGGGTGCACTGTAACAGACTCTAACCAACGAGAAGAGGAGATAGACATCCGAGTACAAAATGCCCTAAGATGCGCCGCAGCCCTTCATAAGGTCTTAGTGTCCAAAATATTAAGCAGACCGACTAAGATACGTGTGTACAAAACTGTCATTAGACCGATCTTAATGTACGGATGCGAAGCCTGGACACTGACATTGAAAGAGGAAAATAAGCTTTTAGTGGCTGAACGGAAAATCTTCCGGAAGATTCTGGGACCGACTAAGAACGAAGATGGGAGTTGGCGCATAAGGAAAAATAGGGAAATAGAAGACCTAGTTTCCACTCCCAACATACTAGGAGAGATAAAATCTGCTCGACTGCGCTGGTTCGGGCACATAGAACGGATGGGGGAAGATCGTGCGGTGAAGAGAGCGTATCTGGGGCGACCCTCTGGGCGTCGCCCGGTGGGCAGGCCTAGGTATCGCTGGATAGACCAGATTACCAAGGATCTCGAGGAGCTGGAGGTGCCCAACTGGACTGAGATGGCACAGAAAAGAGATGAATGGCGTGATTTGTTGTCGGAGGCCAAGACCCACTTCGGGTCCCTGAGCCAGCATAGTATGTTTGTAATGAATAGGCTCAAAAAGTACTGGGCCGATTTAAAAAATTCTTTCACCATTAGAAAGCTGCATTCACCCTGAGTAACATAGGCTATATTTATTGCTAGAAAAGATTAGACGTCCACCCGTGCGAAGCCGGGACGAGCCGCTAGTAGGTACATAAGTTAGAAAAACTCATTGATAGGTAGGTACGTGCAGTTTCGAACCCGAATGACTTCTCCACAACGCGACACCGACGCTCTCACTATAAAATCTGTAAAGAAATTGTTTTAACTCACCTTGATTCCATTGAGCACCTCATTCATAAGTTTAACCCTTTCGTCTTTGTACTTCATTTGTCTGATTTCTAAAGTTTGTACCCTGTTCACAATAAGGCCGTTGACCGGTATCAGGACTATCATGACAGCCAGACCAGCCAAGACGGAGGGGCCTAGGATACCCCACAAGAAATATAGGGCAAGAGATATCTGGAGAGGCGCTGACCATATCATGTTTAGATACGCAGTGACATCAAGGAACCTAAAAAAAGAGAGGCGTCATTGTGGGTTGTTATAATTACATGTGGATTGGAATTGATTTCATAGGTCCATTATCCTAGATCGAGCGAAGAGAGCTCGAAATTTTTCAGCACTATGATTAGCCTGTGGTCAAAGCTCAAATATAGTGCAGATTAGTACCTGAACGCAGCGCAAATATCATCGTAGAGTGGGCGAAGCGAGTTCGAAATTTTTAGCATTATAATTCACCTATTGTGACCAAACCTCAGTGCATGAACGTTGTGTAATAATTATCCTAAAGTGAGCAAGCGGGTGCGAGTTCAACATTTATTAGCACTATGATTCACCTGTGGTCAGAACTGTGACTTTTAATGGATCTAGCTAAATATTTTTCATGCGTGTAAAGAAAGTTGAGGCGCCTTGGACCTTTACCGAAGTGATTACTTAAAGGCTGCGATAAAACCGACTCGGCCAGTGGATAATCTATGTCATTAGTTGCGGGGAATGGAACAAAATATTATAGACTCAGCATAACAGTCAAAAAATACCTTTGCGCATCCACAGACATAAGGTTGACGATCTCTCCGACCGTAGATGATTTCTTCGCAAAGTTTGACATCCGTAAAGACTTTCTGTAGATGGCGCTTGTGAGAGCAGTCCTTATTCTCATGCCTACAAGGTCCATTCTCATGAAGTAGTGGGCTAGTAGAATTGTTTGAACTGATGCACAGGCGAGCAGCGCAACCGCGTACAAATGACCTTTCCATACTGGCTGTTTGCTCTCTACAAAGCCCATAAGTAGTCTGAAATCGAAATTTTAACAAATAGCTTCGCGGAAACAATGAATGACAATGTGTGCTAATAAACAGTAATTCTGCAAATACGTGGAAAAACACTCGTATCTAACGGTTAAATATTGATTTACCAATTTCGTAAACTATTTGTATGGCTTTACATGGATTTAAATAAACAATTAATTGTTAATACTAGAAAAGAAAAAAAAAGTGTCAATCGTGTGTGAAAACCATGAATCAGTATAGAGAATTTACTTAAGGAGTTGTGGAGAGAGGAACATAAGAATGTCGTTGATCAACTTAAGCAGGGAGCCGAAGACGAACTGTTCACCGAACGCCAAGCAGAGCGCTGGCAGGATGGAGGCCGGCTTCCTTTCTGACTCTGGCTTGAAGTTCACGCTGGCCGATGTCTTGCTGTACGCTGCTTTTGTACTATTTGAGCTATGGACCGGTCAAATTCAAATGTTAGTAGGTAATTAATGGGGTTATAAAAACTATTAAATTTTTACTTGCGCTTATTCATACTCGAGTCTAAATAGAATTGAGTTTTTACAAGTGAAGAAAAATACTTCACAAATCCTATAATTCCTAAAGAGAAGTGAAGGGAGGGGAACCGCTTTATCCTAAACCAAGAAAATTAAAGGCCATTTATTGTAAACAATATTTAGTTATGGTTCCACACTCAGAAGAAGTTAAAATATACATAGGTACAATGCATTCCCTTTTGAGGTGGACAGAAATGAATAAATAGTGCTAACTGTAGAAATAGCTATAGTAAACTCACATTTCTTGTTTCTTGAGAGTCCTCTCCCAGAACTTGTCGAACCTCGGCACGACTTCCTTCGAAGAATCCTGAGGGTTTAGCGCCCAGAGGTCATTCTCTGTCAAACTTCTACGGAACCCTGTGAGCGCCAGCGGGTCAAACCAGCTGTATGTGAGGCGACTGAGGAACCCTGATGTACTCTCCGGACAACAGTTCTGATAATAAACAGTTTTAGATACATAAATTATAGACAGACCACTGCTGGACATAGGCCTCCCCCAAGGATCGTCACAACATCCGGTCCTGCGCTGCTCTCATCCAAAGGGTTCCTGCCGCCTTCACCAGGTCGTCGGTCCACCTTGTGGGGGACTTTACTCACGCTACGCTTTCCGATAAGCGGAACGGTATGCTGATTGTGCTTTCGAAAAACGACCTTTTATAGTTTCCATTTGATTCTATAGAATCAACTTCTGTCAGTCTTCTGTCTCTCTTTATAACGAGAGTCACATGTTATTTAAGTAGGTATTATAATAAGAATACACTAAGTAGAAGTTCGTCTGATGAGTTCAAAGTCAAGATGCGCCTACCGAAAAAGCCTGCCGTCTCGTGTTGGTACCTATAACTAGTGGTGCGAAAACTCTTGAAGATTCTGTGACAGAAAGTTGACCACTAAATTGCCTTCACCAATCCGCACTGGGCCTGCGTGGTGGAATATGGCCCACTCTTTACTAAGTCGGATTCAGGCTGTAACTCCCAGATTGACATAGTATATTAGTTATTCTTATGGTTTTAATCAGGCTGAGCAACTTGACTGCACATATACACATCTGACAGTTCAAGTTTAAGTAGGTATAAAACAAGTTTTCAAATAAAATGACTTTCAAGAGCAATTACCTTTTCATACTTGTAAGGGGAGTCCTTCGGCGGTAAATCGGCGAAACAATTGAATATAAACATCAACACGATCAGAGGGTAGTATATCATGTAACTCACGAAGTTGTATTGAACATTTTCACCGTCGGCCGCTGAATAGTGATCTACTATTTCTGATCTTAGCCGGGGAAGGCCCGCCAAAATGAGCAGGAGCCAGAATAAGAATAGTACTCCAGATGCTCTCATGCCATACTTTCTGTTGTAGTATAGCAATGTTACTGATAGACTCTGAAAAATAAGCATTGCATATTTTAGGGCTTGCTTCAGACCATAAAACTAAACAACTTTTACTACGGACTGCAGAGGCGGCGCAAGACCTATATTTTATGTGGGCAAGATGAAGGTTCGCGGCGCCTCACAGCCTGGCATTTTTGATTGCAGGCCACATTTTATGAAGGTAGCATAAAAAAACTGTGAGCTTGAAATTAAATATTTAGAATCAGTATTAAACATAAATAAACAAATAGGTAATACAGAGTGAAGCTAAATTAAATCGTTTAGTAACAGAACTCTTGGCTTCTGTGTGAAACATAAAAATATAAACAACAAACTTGGAGCGAGCGAAGCGAGCTCGAAATTTTTCAGCATTATGCTTCGCCTTTGGCCAGAACTCAGATAGTGCCTGAACGCAGTGCAATAATTATCCTAGAGGGAGCGAAGCGAGATCGAAACATACGAATCTCTAGAGTGGGGGACCACAGAGTGAGAAAATGAAACAATTAAAAATTACAGTACTTACGAATGTTAGCAGCTTAATGATAGGGCAGTAATAGTCGACGTTAAACACTTCTTCATCCTTAGACGACCTATGGACGGTGACGCCCAAGTCTATGAGCTTTAATACTATTAGAAGGCAAGTGACAACCAGTTTGCTAATGTTAAGTATATTCCAGGGAATGTTCTTCTCCTTGCTGTGCAGTATGTAGTAGGCTTCGAGCAACGCAGCCACCCACAGGTATATGCATGGTATCCACACGAGGACCGTTTTTTCGAAACATGGCGTCAACTCCGGAGTATCTGTGTACCACGTGTTATTTGCAATCTGGAAGAAAGAAGAATCACCACCACTACCAGTGTAAAGGGTCTATCTTAATTACGGCACGTCGCGGGCTAGACAAAAAAAAACAGATATAACTCAACCAATTTGAAATGTAGGCAACCATAGAACCTTGTCAGCTTCACCAGTATTAACGCGTCATTAAGCTTTTATGAAACATAACAGCCAGTAGTTCACTGTGACAAGGTTGTAACAGTGACCTATACAGGATGAAATTGATATCATTTCCTTTTAAACTAAGAGTCTACCCATCAAACTGAACAACTTTCACTATAGGAGCAATTCAATCGAAGCAAAAAAAAATCAGCTGTTGCATACATTTGAGCCGAGTAGCCGTTGCAGTTTAGTATGAAACAATCGATTTTTTTTGCTCCGATCGGTTTGCCCCCATAGTAAAAGTTATTCAGTTTGATGGGTAGACTCTTAGTTTATAAGGATGCTAATGATATCAATTTCACCCTGTATATTCATGTTTGTTTACTGTACATACATAGACTTACGACCGCTCTCCCCCTCGGGGTGGTCAGAAATCTCGTTGCAGCTACCAAACGCCTTTTGATACGTGCAGTACTAGTAGTTAGGTTCACCCTCAGCACATTTCGTTTTGCATCTGTAATCGTAATAATTACGATTTATAATGATGCGATGCATGGGCAGTAGCAATAATCGTGACAATTATGAAATCGACAATTAAAAACGTTAATCAGAAATTTGGAACGGAATACACTTGCTGATAAACGCCAAAAGTCAAAAACTACTTTATAACCCAGTAAAATTAGATAAATCAGAAGAAATAATTTCCGGAGTTTTGGAACTTTTTTTAAACGTCCCTTTGGTACGTAATATTGAAGAAAAAAAAAAGTCCTGGTGAGGGGGGGGGGGGGGGTGAGCTCGAGGAAGGGGGGGGCTCTAAAGGTGACTTTTTTCAGTTTTTCGCTTATTTCTTGAAATCTAAAAGTCGTATCGAAATACTTTGTATGGACAAATTAAACCTAACAAAATTTCCTACAAAACAAGTAGTATGCATTTTTGTCATAGGACTTATCCTTTGAGGGCTACGGGACCGAGAAAGTAACGGCATTTCAAAAATTATGAAATTTGTATGGCGACCCTCATGAAAGTTGAAGATAAAAACAAAATGATTTCATATTCTTAATCAGCAGCCCCGAAAACCCCCAGATACAAATTTTCAGTCGGTTCGGGGAACCCTTAAAAGCTGCATTGGCGTTTGAAATTTCCATGGTAGCCATCTTGGATATCGCAATTTTGGATTTTTTTCGCCGCCAACCAAATCTGACCAGGGTCCTCTATGACATTTGTTCGAGGTCCATAACCCTATCTGTCATAGTTTCCGCGGGCCGTTGACCTCATCCATCAGGAGTCGACCTTCCGAGGAAGTCAAAGTTTTCCCTGTATCACCAAGGCATCCATATGATGATCCCCAAATGTCATCCTTGTACCGTAAGGAGAACCCGGAGATCAATTGGAGGTATCTGGTTGACCCCCCCTCCCCCCACCCCCCACATAGATATTAGATAAATACCCGTATAATTGTTCACCGGGTTTCTCCCATTCAACGTATAGTAAAATAATTTTAGGGATCATCATAAGGATGCCCTGGCGATAAAAATAATATTTCGACTTCCTCAGAAGGTCGACTCCTGACGGATGAGGTCAACGGCCCGCGGAAACTATGACAGATAGGGTTATGGACCTTGTACAATTGTCATAGAGGACCTTGGTCAGATTTGGTTGGGGGTGAAAAAAATCCAAAATTGCGATATCCTAGATGGCTTCCATGGAAATTTCAAAAGCCAATGCAGCTCTTAAGGGTTCCCCGAACCGACTGGAAATTCGTATCTGGGGGTTTTCCGGGCTGCTGATTAAGAATATGAAATCATTTTGTTGTTATCTTCAACTTTCATGAGGGTCGCCATACAAATTTCATAATTTTTGAAATGCTGTTACTTTCTCGGCCCCGTAGCCCTCAAAGGGTAAGTCCTATGGCAAAAATGCATACTACTTATTTTGTACAAAATTTTGTCAGGTTTAATTTTTCCATACAAAACATTTCGATACGACTTGCAGATTTCGAGAAATAAGCGAAAAACTGAAAAAGTCACCTTTAGAGCCCCCCCCTTCCTCGAGCTCACCCCCCCCCCCTCACCAGGACTTTTTTTTTTCTTCAATATTACGTACAGTCAAGAGCACATCACGCTTTACACTTGCAGTTCGATTGTAACGCTTATGGCGCAATAAATAAGAACGCGAACGGTACAAAGTCCAAAGTGTCAAGGTTGACGTGCTCTTGACTGTACCAAAGGAACGTTTAAAAAAAGTTTTAGAACTCCGGAAATTACTTCTCCTGATTGGTATATTTCAGCTTAATTTTACTGGGTTATTACAGCAAATCAGATCTCCAGCTGGTGTAATCTGATGCTGTGCTAACATTTCAGCCTTTTCGGAAATCTAACCCTTTTTGTGTCTATGTTTACTCCCATTGTATAGTTTTAGCCACAGATTGGCCTCGATTCGGAGTGTACCACGACTTAACTAAACTAAATTTATACCCGTCAATTTCTAAAATAAGATTAAGAAAAGAGACAGAAAACCAACAGCTGACTTTAGTGCTGTCAAAGTGACGTTAAATGCGCAAAATAAGATGCCATCATAATGTACGCCATCTTATTTAAAGCGTTTTTGGGCGTTTAACGTCACTTTGACAGCACTAAAGTCAGCTGTTGGTTTTCTGTCTCTTTTCTTAATCTTATTTTAGAAAGTGACAGGAATAAATTTAGTTTAGTTAAGTCGTGGTACACTCCGAATCGAGGCCATTGCTTAACCATCGCTCCCAATCTAGCTCTTTTTTAACTTTCCACTAATTCCTATGATTGGATAATCCGTGTGAAGTACAATTTATAAAACAAATTAATCCTGACCAGTAGGGATATTGTGTAAGTTTCCGATTTACAAGATCGGTTACCAATCGCGTAAGTCTGCACAGTTTAATAGTAACTGGATAGCAATGTGATTAGAACTAACATTGAATAATGAACTTCGATGTTTTAAATTAGCGCGATCGCCATTGACTGCGCAGGAATAATATTTGTAGAACGGTAGTGATTCCATTCTCTTTGATTTGTAGGCGAAAGCGGTACTGCGAAGATACCCCTCATCCCCGCATTATCAAGTTGCTAGCTGCCGGGTTGTAGAACACCTTGAATTAACTATCAATATTTTAGTAGGGCATCTTGTTATAACGTTGTGAAATCTATAAAACAGCATACCTATTTATGTCATGCATATCAGATGAGTCATAAAATACCGCAAGCATCTGAGAAGAGAGTTGTGCATTGTGCAACATGAAATAATATTTAATTTACCATTAAACCATTATCAAGGACAAGATTGAGGATTTACTGCAATCATGCGGCAATCTCTTAGTTTCCTTGTGAAACAATATTGGTTGTTGGTCTAGTTATTATTATTACAAAGGAAATATAGTTACATAGAATCAGCAAATAGTAGGTAATAAACTAATAATCAGATAGGAATCATAACATACTTATTTTATGATTCCTATCTGATTCCTGGTAACTGCCATGACAATTAGCCTCAACTGTACTATAGATACTCCACTGTGCCTCAACTGTGGAAAATCATTGCAGTGGCGTAGCTTTGGTTTCTGCCGCCCGGGGCACAGACCGATTTTGCCGCCCCCTTTATAAGAAGACCTACGAAAATAATAACGGAGCGAGCGAATTGAGCTCGACATTTTTTCGCACAACTATTCGAGTTGTGGTTAGACATCTTTTGATTTATAAATGGAGGTAAAATAAAAATATAAACTTAGAGCGAGCGAAGCGAGCTCAACTTTTCTCCTAAATACGAATCAGTTTGAGCCTAAGTAAACACTATGAATCGAGCGAAGCAACTCTAAATTTTTAGCACCACATCTAAGCCAGAACTCTTTGGGATTATGTGTAGGTAGGCACAATAATTAAAGCAGAAACTTGAGCGAGCGAAGTAAGCTCGATTTTTCTCTGTTCTACGAATTAGTTATAGACAGTGCTCAATCTGTATTTTTCCAGAATTTCCGCCCCTTGTTAAGTGCCGCCCGGGGCATCATTGCCCCCCCCCCCCCCCTCGCTACGCTACTGAATCATTGTATTGACAATGACCTTGAGTTAGGTACATAAAATACTGCACAATACTTACACACACAAGCACTACTAATTAATTAACAAGCACAATTAATGAAATGTGTTTTAAATTATCCCCAAACATCGAACATCTAATATAAATAAAACATGGCTATTGCCTACCTATATACCGTTTTTGACCTTTTTAGGGTTCCGTTGTCAAACAAGGAATCCTTATACTTTCGTCCATTCAGGCTGTCTTCTCATGTTTGAACCTATTGAATGGATATTTGGCATGACGACAGATAATTGTAACCCAAAAACAGAAATATGGTGATTATTACCTAATTAACTAAGAAAAATTTTTTTTTTACTCCCCTTCCCATCCCATACAAAGCAAATGGGGTTGGAATCAATGACGTTTGGAAAAAATAAAATGTTTTTTTGGTGTCGTGGGATAGCTGTTGTAACGTGGAACAAAACACCCATACCCACCAACCCATAAGGGTCAGCGCACACCCAGCGTAAAACTGTTCGAGCATGCGCGAGCAGGTTTCATTGATTCAATTGATAATGAACTCTATCTCCATTGAAATAAAGTTGAAAATAGCTTGCAAGTGATTAAATCCCTTCAGCGTCTGTTCGAGTATGCTCGCGTATGCTCCTCGCGGCGACGGGAGCAGTCGCGAGCATGCGCGCGGATGCTCGCGCATGCTCGAGCATGTTCGAGCATACGCCCGTGTCGATGCTTGCGATCCGTCGTAAGTGTTGCCGCCTCGGCCGGTTTCGGACTAAATCTAGCATATTTTTTAACTACTTTAGCCCGAAAAGGGCAATTTACTACAGATAATATTATATAATAATCGAACTCTTTTTGAAAATACAAAGAAAATCTGAAAGGTCGAAGCAGATTTAGTAGGTTTTCAAATTGTTCATATTCCATTTTATTAGTACATAAAATAACTGTCCCTAGAACTTTAAACCGTAACACGTAACCGTAACCGTAACCGGACCTGAAAAAAGACGGACGTAATGTCACATTAAAAAGAAGTGAAGCATGCAAGGTGCTACAATTTCGTTTGTTCCACAAAGCACCTACACTCCCACAGACGCACCAGTTCTAGGCGCAGGTGCGACAACCCGCCGCCATTTTGTCCCGCGCAACAGGGCGACAGCACGCACACTCATATAAATGGGTGCTTCACTTTTGATTAGACGAGATTCCGTCCAACGAGATTTCGTCTTTTTTTCAGGTCCGTGCCGTAACACAGCACAGGGCGTAGTATTTCCCAAATATAAGTATATCTTTCTTGCCTCTTTTCATCTTATTTATGTGCTCTTCTTGCTCCTCTTCCTTTGCTAAGTAACCCAATAATTACCAAATCCCAGTCTACCATACTTTAAAATTGTTGTTATCGCACGTCTTTACTATAAAATATTGTAAACACAACGGTAAAATTCACTACGTCAACTGTAGCAACACGGGAGCATCCGCGCGACTGTTCGAACACGCGCGAGCATGCTCCGCCGCTGCCGCCGGCGGATTTTGCCGCTAGGTGTGCGCGACTGCAAAGAACATGCTCGAGCATGCGCGAGCAGTTCTACGCTGGGTGTGCGCTGACCCTAAGAGCGCTTACAGACGAGCGACACTTTGCGATCGCCGTGTGTCGCAGAAGGTTGCGCTCATAGACTTCACGGTTGGTCGCCGTGGGTCGCGCGATTACCCTCGGCGACCGCAAAGTGTCGCTCGTATACCCACCAACCCATAAGGGCTCTTACAGACGAGCGACACTTTGCTCGCAGAGCGCTGCGCTTATACATTTTACGGTCGTGCGACCCTCCGCGACCGCAAAGTGTCGCTCGTCTGTGAGAGCGCTAAGTCTTTACTATGCTTGTATCTCGAAATAAATGCGCTCAAAATAAAAAATAGCCCGTACTTCCCTCACTCACACTGGTTATAGTTTCGGTACTACCTACTCGTACCTTATAACCCAGTAAAATTAGATAAATCAGAAGAAATAATTTCCGGAGTTTTGGAACTCTTTTTAAACGTTCCTTTGGTACGTAATATTGAAGAAAAAAAAAAGTCCTGGTGAGGGGGGGGGGGGGTGAGCTCGAGGGAGGGGGGGGCTCTAAAGGTGACTTTTTTCAGTTTTTCACTTATTTCTTGAAATCTGAAAGTCGTATCGAAATACTTTGTATAGACAAATTAAACCTAACAAAATTTCCTACAAAACAAATGGTATGCATTTTTGTCATAGGACTTAACGGACTTTGACTTCCTCGGAAGGTCGACTCCTGACGGATGAGGTCAACGGCCCGCGGAAACTATGACAGATAGGGTTATGGACCTTGAACAATTGTCATAGAGGACCCTGGTCAGATTTGGTTGGCGGTGAAAAAAATCCAAAATTGCGATATCCAAGATGGCTGCCATGGAAATTTCAAACGCCAATGCAGCTTTTAAGGGTTTCTCGAACCGACTGAAAATTTGTATCTGGGGGTTTTCGGGGCTGCTGATAAAGAATATGAAATCATTTTGTTTTTATCTTCAACTTTCATGAGGGTCGCCATACAAATTTCATAATTTTTGAAATGTCGTTACTTTCTCGGCCCCGTAGCCCTCAAAGGTTAAGTCCTATGACAAAAATGTATACCACTTGTTTTGTAGGAAATTTTGTTAGGTTTAATTTGTCCATACAAAGTATTTCGATACGACTTGCAGATTTCGAGAAATAAGCGAAAAACTGAAAAAAGTCACCTTTAGAGCCCCCCCCTTCCTCGAGCTCACCCCCCCCTCACCAAGACTTTTTTTTTCTTCAATATTACGTACCAAAGGAACGTTTAAAAAAAGTTTCAGAACTCCGGAAATTACTTCTCCTGATTGGTATATTTCAGCTTAATTTTACTGGGTTATTAGACCATACTCGTACTATACTAGTGAAACATGGATGTTCAGATTTTTCAGAATATACATATTTGACTACGCGCCGGAATATAGTCGTGTGCATATGCTTAACGTGTGTGTAAAATATATTTGGGCATGCATGCAATAACATAGCGTTGCAATGCCCTTTATTTTCCAGACACACACTTGGCCATTTCCCCCCTAAAAACCTAAATCGGAACATAAGCAAAATAAAAAAAAATCACAAATTGCCAACGAAAAGTATTATAATTTTTATTTTATGTACTTACCTACAAGAAGAACTAGAACTAGAGTTAGTAGATTTCAAAAAAGGGAATAAGTATACATATTAATCTATGGTAATTATTAACAAATACAAAACCGTGACTTAAGTAAAAATTAATTTGTAATGAACACTGACCAAGCACTGAACAAATTTAATAATCACTATACCTAAGTTACGTAGGTATAGGTACGTAAATGAACAGAAAATCTCATTTAATTCTTCTATAAGACTAAATAGTAGCTACATATCATAATCATTAACTTACTTGAGTGAACTCTTCAACAGGTAAATCCAAACTTAAGTCCATTGTTTTCCTCGTATGCCAGAACTTTTAAAATACATAATATAATTATTTGTGTTTATCTTCAAGTCGTCTCGTCCACTCAGCTCGTATTCAGTGTTAAGTTCTTCGTATCTTGTATTAATCTCACTTTAGTGTTGCCTAACACTAGTGAAACTATCGGTAGTCTATCGATACTATTGTGACCTAGAAAAAAATTGTATCGATATCAGATCGATATTGTTTCTATTTTTCAAGGTCCACTTTCGACCAACTATGAACTATCAAATTATTAGTTAGGTAATGCAGCTCAGTTCAGTACCTATCTGACTGAGTATGTACAAGCGTACTTATTAATAGTTCATAGACAAAGAAATGTGTTGCAATTGCAAATGTGTTGCAAACGGAAATTGTGAGTCACTAGTGTTAAGGCGGTGTTAGACGGCTTATCACAAGTGATTCATTTCTAGTGAATGGCGGTGCTGTGAACTATAAGTACACCACTATATGCGCTCAACTTCGTGCGCGAGGGGTTATAGTACGTACGTAAAGGTTGGGCTAGGTAGCACGCGACGCGCGCAAGTGCCGCACATGTGCGATAATGTCCCTTCACACTCGACGACGTCCGATGTTTTCCAGCTGACTTCCGCACAAAGTACAGACAGACTTTTTTCATAAAAACAATTATTTCATAAGTTTTCATGAAGTAGTTGGAATGGGAAAGGCTTTTGGGTAGAACCGACACCCCTGCCGAATTTACGCAGACGAAAATAGGCGCGACTTGATTTTCAGTGGGTACAAGTTAGTGATGTGCCGAGTCAGGTAGTACTCGAGTAGGTACTGATTCGAATACCTTCTAAGTACTCGCATACTCGAGTATGCTAAATAAGTATTCGGTTGCAAACATGTAGTACGATTTTTCAATGTCACACGTTCAAATCAGCAGTGAGTGTGAAAAACGTCAAAATGACTATGGATATTAAAATGCATCATTCGACCACGATTTTGAATCTCACTGATTCAAAAATAGCACTTATGGCCCGAAACTAACAGTGAAATTGAAATTTTCGGTTGTTTATAGTTAGTAGGACAGATGGACATTACGAAAAACAATAATATTTTGAGAAATAAAACTCATCCATAGTAATAAATACTAAAATTACCGTATGGAATATCGAATACTTGACTCTGGATTCGAGTACTCAATCCGAGTACCGGACTCGAGTTCTAATTCGAATATTTTTTTAACGAGTACTAAAATATTCGAATACTAAAAAAGGTCGACTCGGCACATCTATAGTACCTATAAGTGTGAAAAGTCGTAAAGCAACTCACCTCTACAGTTGATGTTCATGCTTCCTCATCCTCAGGATGTGTGGTAGACATTTGCATCACAGCTAACTATAGAAGCTCGACATTTTCCCTCCTAGCGTATTCTCAGTCTTCTGTGCGATGGGTTTTCTCTGGATAGATAGGCGACCGGCAGTATTGGTACATCGCGCAGGTAAAATGGGACTGGGACACTCTCCCCCCGCTTGGGGTGTCCACTATTGGCCTGTCCCATCATACCAGCAGCAGTCGCCATAGCCGTGTTGGCGAGGAAGACATTATCATCATAATCAAGCAGACTGTAGGTAAGTGTGTCATAAACTAAGTAAAATTCATAGACAATATGGGCAAATTCATTATACAAGAATGTAAAATTAAATGCGTTGCATATCAAAGGGGGTCTCAGACCAGCAAACTGAACAACTTTTACTATGGAACAAAAGAAAACGCTAATGGCTAATCGACCTAAATGTATGGAACAGCAGATTTTTTTCCTGATTTCTGTGTTAGCTCCATGGTGGGAGTTGTCTGTTTGATGGTCTGAAGCACTGTGTTCAATACCTATGTAACGTATCAAATTATACACCCTGTATACATGAAGCTTGGATTAACATACATATTTTCACGACTACATTTCCCGAGGGGGTAGTCAGATATTCAGAAAACGACTACACTACTATACCAAGTGCTCCGTCACTCTCGTTTGCGGCGCTGCGTATCTCATGATCATGAGGTACGTGAGGCTGTAGCGCATTGACATAAGGCGCATTTTAGTTTTTGTTCCTGAAGCGCAAAGTTCAAAATCCGAAAAAGGGCTTGAAATCGGGATGAGTGCGGTATCTGTTACGGTAGTAACTATGGAGTAATCTGTGACTATGCTATTAAGTATTAAATAATATAATATCAGAATCAATACACGAATCAATAATATAAACTAAAACCCATACGGACGTCCGTCTAAGGAACTTAATAGAAACTGACCAGCGCGCGGACGCAGCGATCGAGATATAAGCTAAGAACAAAAACTAAAATATGAATTGGTACAAATCATTTTATTATGAAGAGTTTAATCCTGTATTAAAAATTTGTAAACATAATTTACAAATAACAAAAAGAAATTACAACTAATTACATATCTACCTACATTCGGTCAATCGTTAAAAACATTGAGGATATAATTCTGGAACAGTGTTCTCGTTTATAGAAAACTAGCAATAACTTAGTATTACAGTATTGTGCATTCAAAATGTGATAGATAACTTATATAAGTACAGGTAACACCATCAAATCAATATAAAGAAGTGGACAAGAATCGCTCACACAAAATAACTCTTTCATCTGGTAAAGGTTAACTCTCTCTTATTGGAGAGGTAACTTAAGTAGAAAAAATATAATTGGATTGTAATTGTTATTTTATAATATACTCGGTTTATACAATAAAACATTAAGTACGTATTTACATTTAAGTTGCATAGTAAATTCAAAACTCTGAACAGATATTTTACAAAAATATTAACAATGCATTTTATGGATGAATGTTAAGATTGGGATAAGTACTAGTGAATAAGTACAAGAATTTCAAAAGAAACCGTAATTAATATGAATTTGTTTTGTATGGGTAATATATTCAATATATGTATGTAACTATTTATATTAACATTATTATAGTTAAAAGAAATATTCTGCCATACTGTTTAGTGGATCACGTCACAATAATTATTAAGTATATAAAACATTTTAAAATCATTAAACTATTTGTGATAATCCATTAAATAAGTAGAGAAAAAAATTAAAATCAAAACTAAAATACAAAATAATTAATTTAGGTACACATTTAAATGCTTACTTTTTGCACTGGCAAGTAACATTATAATTACAGTAAGTATTATTAATTCTCAAACTATAAACTTGTTCGAAACGTTTATCACTCCACACAATTTTAATAACTATAATTTAATTAACTTCTCATAATTTTACAAGTTACAAAGGTATAAATCACATCAATCATAATAAAGAAACAGATAGTGGTTAAACCGACACTATTCTATGAAACAGGCACGAGGAGTGAAGTTTTACAATAACTATACCTATCAATAAATGCTAATAATAGCATTACTGGGGACAGATATAGACTATACACAAGTACTCTCGACCAGGGAGCGGCTTACCACCACGAGGCCGGACAGGCGCTTTACGCAGGTTATATTTATTGCAAAGTGATAAGTCACATCAGTACGCCACAGTACTTACGAAAGAACACTGTACAATTTCTTAAAGCACTTGTAACAAATCGTAAATTGACCTTTGACATTATTGCACCTCGACCTACGAATAAGTGATAGGTACTGTTCGTAGACCTCTATAGACACACTTATAGTACAAAACTATGAACACTGAGTAAGTTGACTAATATTTACACAAGGCAACTTTACAAGTTTATTATAGGTCTCAAACATAAAGAATTTTACTCCATGGGCACAAATCAAAACGCTGTGTTCACACGAGAACTATTGTGATCATTATTGGATTAGCAAAATAAACGCAAACGAAATAGCAATTTTTAAAACGTAAAGAGTTCTCAATGTCTTTTTCGTAGAAATCATTTTCATGACGAATCTCAAAGTTGTACTATTGCTAGATAAACAAACATTCAACTCCTGAAAATTCACTTTTCGGAGTAAATTTTTGTAACCATGGTTTTGAGATATTATCAATATGTTTATGTTTAATATAACCTTACAGTTATAGTTACAAAGAGAGCACTCAGTTAAACTCATGTTAAACTCTTAAAATTAATGTAAAAGCAAAAACAAACATTCGAAAAGGTATATTATACTGAGTGACTGAGTGCTTTCATCGAGTTAGCACATTGTAAACAAATCATATAGTTATGCGCAAGTATATTCGGCAACTTTGATTAAATTATAATTTAATCAAAGTTCGGCAAGGAACTTCTGTCACGTTGAGTTTGAGTGAAGCGTCAGAGATCGTGAAAATATGCGAGAAAAACTGAATTTACAACAGTTTGTTTCCCATGTGTATTAAATTACTACATTTGAAAATATATATCATCTCATTATTTTACATTATTCGAGAAAAAAAAATACTTTTTGGTTTATTAAATTCTAAATCTGTAAAAAATTCCAGCTCTTAGTGGATACTATCCTAAAAATTCTTAGTTTCGATACCTGCATTTGTAATTTTATGAATTGAATGAGCTGGCGATTCGGTCAATAGAAGTTATATAACAACAAAACTTATGGACAAACTATATACGAGCATAACAAGACGGACCTCGACTACTTTCTGTTAGCATGTAACAGCTAAAGAGTTCATGTTTTTCAGTAAATAAGCATTGCATTGATATAGTTTTTATATGTATAAACTAGTCTTCGATTCATTCTCGTTTTAGTGAGAACACGAGCCAGCACATTGTAGCTTACGCTAACTCGGCAAGTATAATTGTTAATCTGTGCGTTATACAAGATAACACGAAACGAGAGACACGATTGGTTTTCTGTAAGATCCCATGCACAGAAATATAATATTATAACCTACTATGTTAGGAGACGGGGTATTCGCAACTTTTATTAAAAAAAAAAGATCGCGGGGGAAACAACTAATGTCTCACATGATGTTTTAAATTACTCGAAAATTTTCAAGTAACAAAGAACATCGAGCTGTAGGCCTATCACATCAGTTGACACTAGTACATACCACAAACAGCGTTTCTAGAGCTTAATTCGAGAAAGAATTTTTACAAACTAAATGCGTGCTATAACTACAGTGTTAGTTCACGGTAGGCCCTCATGTGTCTCTTGAGTCAGTTGGAAGTGACTCGTGAACGAGAATGAACCAAGAATCTCACAGATTCATAAAGAGAAGGCCCTTAGATCGTACTGGCACTGGCACTGGCACTCTCACGCCGTTAGTTGACGAGGCCGGCGTCCTTGGCCATGCTGTAGAAGATGGAGTTCTTGTCCTGGAGCAGCTGGTCGGGCGGCGCGTACTCGACCAGCTGCCCCTTGTCGAGCACCATGACGCGCGTCGAGTCCATGATCGTGTTGAGGCGGTGCGCTATCGTCAGCACCGTGCACGACGCAAACTCCGAGCGGATCGTTTTCTGCGAGCAAACAAACCGCTCGTTAGTGCACTACACTACCAGCAGAGCACCACCAGGCCTGGCCCACTACGCCTCGCTCTAGTTACCTGTATGAGCTCGTCGGTCTCGAGGTCGACGGCGGCGGTGGCCTCGTCCAGCACTAGGAGTGGCGTCTTGCGCAGCAGAGCACCACCAGGCCAGGCACACGAGCCGCCTGGCCCACTACGCCTCGCTCTAGTTACCTGTATGAGCTCGTCGGTCTCGAGGTCGACGGCGGCGGTGGCCTCGTCCAGCACTAGGAGTGGCGTCTTGCGCAGCAGAGCACCACCAGGCCAGGCACACGAGCCGCCTGGCCCACTACGCCTCGCTCTAGTTACCTGTATGAGCTCGTCGGTCTCGAGGTCGACGGCGGCGGTGGCCTCGTCCAGCACTAGGAGTGGCGTCTTGCGCAGCAGAGCACCACCAGGCCAGGCACACGAGCCGCCTGGCCCACTACGCCTCGCTCTAGTTACCTGTATGAGCTCGTCGGTCTCGAGGTCGACGGCGGCGGTGGCCTCGTCCAGCACTAGGAGTGGCGTCTTGCGCAGCAGAGCACCACCAGGCCAGGCACACGAGCCGCCTGGCCCACTACGCCTCGCTCTAGTTACCTGTATGAGCTCGTCGGTCTCGAGGTCGACGGCGGCGGTGGCCTCGTCCAGCACTAGGAGTGGCGTCTTGCGCAGCAGAGCACCACCAGGCCAGGCACACGAGCCGCCTGGCCCACTACGCCTCGCTCTAGTTACCTGTATGAGCTCGTCGGTCTCGAGGTCGACGGCGGCGGTGGCCTCGTCCAGCACTAGGAGTGGCGTCTTGCGCAGCAGAGCACCACCAGGCCAGGCACACGAGCCGCCTGGCCCACTACGCCTCGCTCTAGTTACCTGTATGAGCTCGTCGGTCTCGAGGTCGACGGCGGCGGTGGCCTCGTCCAGCACTAGGAGTGGCGTCTTGCGCAGCAGAGCACCACCAGGCCAGGCACACGAGCCGCCTGGCCCACTACGCCTCGCTCTAGTTACCTGTATGAGCTCGTCGGTCTCGAGGTCGACGGCGGCGGTGGCCTCGTCCAGCACTAGGAGTGGCGTCTTGCGCAGCAGAGCACCACCAGGCCAGGCACACGAGCCGCCTGGCCCACTACGCCTCGCTCTAGTTACCTGTATGAGCTCGTCGGTCTCGAGGTCGACGGCGGCGGTGGCCTCGTCCAGCACTAGGAGTGGCGTCTTGCGCAGCAGAGCACCACCAGGCCAGGCACACGAGCCGCCTGGCCCACTACGCCTCGCTCTAGTTACCTGTATGAGCTCGTCGGTCTCGAGGTCGACGGCGGCGGTGGCCTCGTCCAGCACTAGGAGTGGCGTCTTGCGCAGCAGAGCGCGCGCCAGGCATACGAGCTGTCTCTGCCCCACGGACAGGTTCTCACCGCCCTCCGACACCTCGTGGTTCAGACCCGCCGATAGACCTGTGGAAGAACATGGATATTTAGCCTTCGGGCCTCCGGCCTCGAACCTTAAATATGTTCGGTTAGTACGAGGCAGTTTGGAATTGCCTTCGTTCAGATACTGCAGTTTGGAGTTGGAGTCTTTTTTACGTAGACAAAGGAAGTGAGAAATAAAAATATATTGCAATTTTTAGCTTGCTCGCTAGCTCGCTACGCTCGCTCAAGTTGCGCATTAAATTGCACATTATACGCAGTAGCTTTTAGAGGTCGCTGCGCTCGTTCCTCGTTTTGGTGTGGTTGGTTGTATTGCAACGACCTAATCCCATTGTAATAAAATCTAGACCTTCTAAACGATTGATGGATCGACCTAATCGTATTGCAGTAAAATCTCGATGGTTCGGATCTTATTGCAGTGATGTCACTTTATTGTAATAAAATCTCGCACTCGCTATACTTGCTCCTGGTTATGATTGTTCCTGGTTATGGTTAGGCGTGTTCTGCTGATGCGGTTGCGGACGTGATACGGCAGGGATTGGAATATTATATTCCAATCTCCGACATCGCACTCGGTCACAAAGCCCAACCTTGGTACAATGCGGATTGTGCTCGCGCTGAGACTCGAAAGGAATCCGCCTACTAAGCATGGGTCCAAGCTCGCGACCGCAAAGTTAGAGCATGAAGGGTTCACTCGAAGAAGAGGGCCTTTAATTTTGCCGCCAAGTCCTGCAAACGGGTGATCCGGAAGGCTTGATTTGATCATGTCAGTTGCATTGGAGCCAGACTGGCATCCTATCCTTCTGGTAGTAAACAATTCTGGCCCCTTTCAAAGTCGGTTGAATCCAATTTCTGCCGTCCCACTTTGCCTCCCATGCAGAAACCTGATGGGTCACTGGCTCACTCCGCTATTGAGAAAGCGAATTTATTTGCTTCTCTGTTTGCGAGCAATTCACGTCTGGACGCTGGTGCCAAAGAGCCACCAACCATCCCTCGTTGTGATTCTTCGATGCTGGAGATCACTATGCACACGAAATAGGTCTGCAGAGCATTGCGTAGGTAGTCCGTATGTGAATAAGGCCAGTGGTCCAGATGGCATACCTGCAAGAGTGCTGAGATATTGTACGCCTGAGTTGTCGCTTGTTCTAACACGCCTGTATCGCCTCTCTCTCAGAACAAGAACGGTGCCAAAATCCTGGAAGCTTGTGAATGTGCAGCCGGTTCCCAAGAAGGGCAGTCGTGCCGACCCCTGCATCTACCGACCTATAGCCATCACTTCCATTCTCTGTAATGTCATGGAAAGAGTTCTTAACAGTAAGTTGCTGACATACCTAGAAGATAATGATCTACTCAGTGATCGTCAATATGGCTTTCGCCGGGGGCGATCGACTGGGGATCTTCTTGTGTATGTCACGCACTGCTGGGGCGAGGCCATCGAGAAACACGGTGAAGCACTTGCTGTGTCACTTGACATCCCGAAGGCATTTGACAGGGTATGGCACGCTAGTTTGCTGAGCAAGCTTCCTGCTTATGGCATCCCTACTGATATCTGCAGCTGGATTTCTGATTTTCTGAGTGAAAGGTCGATTAGAGTTGTCATTGACAGCTGCTCTTCTAACCTCATGGCAATTGATGCTGACGTTCCTCAGGGGTCTGTTCTCTCTGCGACTCTTTTCCTGCTACACATCAATGACCTCCTTTCCTTGTATCAGGTATTGTTGGGTATGCACATGACAGTACTGTCACAGAGAGATGTCTATCCGGCGCTGGGGCTAGCGGGGATGAAATACGTTCGCAAAGGGGGGCCATGGTGGAGCGGAGAAACTTGACTCTAAGTCATGTCTCCCAGTGGGGTGACCATAATCTAGTCAACTTCAATGCCACCAAAACACAAGCTTGTTTGTTCACCGCCAAAAGGAGTCCGTTTAATCTGACTCCTACTTTCCGGGGTACATCCGTCCCTGTTTCCGACAGTCTTGAGCTTCTTGGCATGAGGTTCACTACGAAACTCAACTTCGGCGCTGACATCGAGTCTAAGGCTCAATCTGCGGCCAAAAAGCTGGGCATCTTAAACAAGGTGAAGCGGTACTTCACTCCTGGACAGCTCTTAATGTTGTATAAAGCTCAGGTCTGTCAAGGCCCAAAACCCCAAATAATAATAAGCTCAGGTCTGATTCTGTATGGAGTATTGCTGTCACATGTGGGAGGGATGGCTGAGCCAAGTATCAACTAGACGCACTCGACTCGGTTGAACGCAGAGCCAGGAGGCTCATTGGCGACAGCAAGCTGGTGGAGACCAAACTTCATAGTCTAGCCCACCGCCGCAGAGTAGCCTGCTTGTCGGTCTTCTACAGAATGTACTTCGGTGAGTGTGCCCGAGAGCTACATGAGCTCATCCCGCCTTCCCCTTTCTACTACCGGACTTCCAGACACACCGCGGGATACCACCCCTTCTTGATTGATATCCCACTTATCCGCACTAAGTGCCTTTCTGATTCTTTTATAATGCGCACAGCCAAGGAGTGGAATGCCCTGCCTGCGTCAGTATTTCCGAGCGCTTACAACCCGAATTACTTTAAAGTACGAGTGAATAGGCTTCTTCTGGGTTAGCTCGCTACATCTTCGACCCCATCTTTGTCCTAAGAGCTGGATTGAGGTCAAGAGCAAACCCATTTTTAATAACAAAAAAAAAATAAGTAAATTGTATTGCAGGTTTGCAAAGACCTAATAATATAGTAGTAATGTCACAAAGAAAGGAAAACTCACCGTTAACGAAGGCCTTGAGATGGGCGTGCTCCAGCGACCGCCAGATGTCGTCGTCGCTGTAGGCGGCGAAGGGGTCGAGGTTCATGCGCAGCGTGCCGGAGAACAGCACCGGGTCCTGCGGGATGATGGTGATGCGCGAGCGCAGCTGGTGCAGGCCGATCGTCGATATGTCGATACCGTCGATCAGGATCCTGCCGCCCATCGCCTCCACTATCCTGTAAGAGAGCATCGTGCTACAGACTGTGATCGTGTGCAGGTACCGGTACCCCAGCGTCAGTCTTGTACTATAGACTGTGATGATAGTATTGTGTAGTGAACCTGAATAGTCCGAGGGTGAGGGTGGACTTGCCGGCGCCGGTGCGGCCGACGATGCCGAGCTTGTCGCGCGGCGCGACGCTGCAGGTGACGCCGCGCTGGGCCGGCTCGCCCGCGCGGTACGCTCGCGTCAGTCTTGTACTATAGACTGTGATGATAGTATTGTGTAGTGAACCTGAATAGTCCGAGGGTGAGGGTGGACTTGCCGGCGCCGGTGCGGCCGACGATGCCGAGCTTGTCGCGCGGCGCGACGCTGCAGGTGACGCCGCGCAGGGCCGGCTCGCCCGCGCGGTACGCTCGCGTCAGTCTTGTACTATAGACTGTGATGATAGTATTGTGTAGTGAACCTGAATAGTCCGAGGGTGAGGGTGGACTTGCCGGCGCCGGTGCGGCCGACGATGCCGAGCTTGTCGCGCGGCGCGACGCTGCAGGTGACGCCGCGCAGGGCCGGCTCGCCCGCGCGGTACGCTCGCGTCAGTCTTGTACTATAGACTGTGATGATAGTATTGTGTAGTGAACCTGAATAGTCCGAGGGTGAGGGTGGACTTGCCGGCGCCGGTGCGGCCGACGATGCCGAGCTTGTCGCGCGGCGCGACGCTGCAGGTGACGCCGCGCAGGGCCGGCTCGCCCGCGCGGTACGCTCGCGTCAGTCTTGTACTATAGACTGTGATGATAGTATTGTGTAGTGAACCTGAATAGTCCGAGGGTGAGGGTGGACTTGCCGGCGCCGGTGCGGCCGACGATGCCGAGCTTGTCGCGCGGCGCGACGCTGCAGGTGACGCCGCGCAGGGCCGGCTCGCCCGCGCGGTACGCTCGCGTCAGTCTTGTACTATAGACTGTGATGATAGTATTGTGTAGTGAACCTGAATAGTCCGAGGGTGAGGGTGGACTTGCCGGCGCCGGTGCGGCCGACGATGCCGAGCTTGTCGCGCGGCGCGACGCTGCAGGTGACGCCGCGCAGGGCCGGCTCGCCCGCGCGGTACGCTCGCGTCAGTCTTGTACTATAGACTGTGATGATAGTATTGTGTAGTGAACCTGAATAGTCCGAGGGTGAGGGTGGACTTGCCGGCGCCGGTGCGGCCGACGATGCCGAGCTTGTCGCGCGGCGCGACGCTGCAGGTGACGCCGCGCAGGGCCGGCTCGCCCGCGCGGTACGCTCGCGTCAGTCTTGTACTATAGACTGTGATGATAGTATTGTGTAGTGAACTTGAATAGTCCGAGGGTGAGGGTGGACTTGCCGGCGCCGGTGCGGCCGACGATGCCGAGCTTGTCGCGCGGCGCGACGCTGCAGGTGACGCCGCGCAGGGCCGGCTCGCCCGCGCGGTACGCTCGCGTCAGTCTTGTACTATAGACTGTGATGATAGTATTGTGTAGTGAACCTGAATAGTCCGAGGGTGAGGGTGGACTTGCCGGCGCCGGTGCGGCCGACGATGCCGAGCTTGTCGCGCGGCGCGACGCTGCAGGTGACGCCGCGCAGGGCCGGCTCGCCCGCGCGGTACGCTCGCGTCAGTCTTGTACTATAGACTGTGATGATAGTATTGTGTAGTGAACCTGAATAGTCCGAGGGTGAGGGTGGACTTGCCGGCGCCGGTGCGGCCGACGATGCCGAGCTTGTCGCGCGGCGCGACGCTGCAGGTGACGCCGCGCAGGGCCGGCTCGCCCGCGCGGTACGCTCGCGTCAGTCTTGTACTATAGACTGTGATGATAGTATTGTGTAGTGAACCTGAATAGTCCGAGGGTGAGGGTGGACTTGCCGGCGCCGGTGCGGCCGACGATGCCGAGCTTGTCGCGCGGCGCGACGCTGCAGGTGACGCCGCGCAGGGCCGGCTCGCCCGCGCGGTACGCTCGCGTCAGTCTTGTACTATAGACTGTGATGATAGTATTGTGTAGTGAACCTGAATAGTCCGAGGGTGAGGGTGGACTTGCCGGCGCCGGTGCGGCCGACGATGCCGAGCTTGTCGCGCGGCGCGACGCTGCAGGTGACGCCGCGCAGGGCCGGCTCGCCCGCGCGGTACGCTCGCGTCAGTCTTGTACTATAGACTGTGATGATAGTATTGTGTAGTGAACCTGAATAGTCCGAGGGTGAGGGTGGACTTGCCGGCGCCGGTGCGGCCGACGATGCCGAGCTTGTCGCGCGGCGCGACGCTGCAGGTGACGCCGCGCAGGGCCGGCTCGCCCGCGCGGTACGCTCGCGTCAGTCTTGTACTATAGACTGTGATGATAGTATTGTGTAGTGAACCTGAATAGTCCGAGGGTGAGGGTGGACTTGCCGGCGCCGGTGCGGCCGACGATGCCGAGCTTGTCGCGCGGCGCGACGCTGCAGGTGACGCCGCGCAGGGCCGGCTCGCCCGCGCGGTACGCTCGCGTCAGTCTTGTACTATAGACTGTGATGATAGTATTGTGTAGTGAACCTGAATAGTCCGAGGGTGAGGGTGGACTTGCCGGCGCCGGTGCGGCCGACGATGCCGAGCTTGTCGCGCGGCGCGACGCTGCAGGTGACGCCGCGCAGGGCCGGCTCGCCCGCGCGGTACGCTCGCGTCAGTCTTGTACTATAGACTGTGATGATAGTATTGTGTAGTGAACCTGAATAGTCCGAGGGTGAGGGTGGACTTGCCGGCGCCGGTGCGGCCGACGATGCCGAGCTTGTCGCGCGGCGCGACGCTGCAGGTGACGCCGCGCAGGGCCGGCTCGCCCGCGCGGTACGCTCGCGTCAGTCTTGTACTATAGACTGTGATGATAGTATTGTGTAGTGAACCTGAATAGTCCGAGGGTGAGGGTGGACTTGCCGGCGCCGGTGCGGCCGACGATGCCGAGCTTGTCGCGCGGCGCGACGCTGCAGGTGACGCCGCGCAGGGCCGGCTCGCCCGCGCGGTACGCTCGCGTCAGTCTTGTACTATAGACTGTGATGATAGTATTGTGTAGTGAACCTGAATAGTCCGAGGGTGAGGGTGGACTTGCCGGCGCCGGTGCGGCCGACGATGCCGAGCTTGTCGCGCGGCGCGACGCTGCAGGTGACGCCGCGCAGGGCCGGCTCGCCCGCGCGGTACGCTCGCGTCAGTCTTGTACTATAGACTGTGATGATAGTATTGTGTAGTGAACCTGAATAGTCCGAGGGTGAGGGTGGACTTGCCGGCGCCGGTGCGGCCGACGATGCCGAGCTTGTCGCGCGGCGCGACGCTGCAGGTGACGCCGCGCAGGGCCGGCTCGCCCGCGCGGTACGCTCGCGTCAGTCTTGTACTATAGACTGTGATGATAGTATTGTGTAGTGAACCTGAATAGTCCGAGGGTGAGGGTGGACTTGCCGGCGCCGGTGCGGCCGACGATGCCGAGCTTGTCGCGCGGCGCGACGCTGCAGGTGACGCCGCGCAGGGCCGGCTCGCCCGCGCGGTACGCTCGCGTCAGTCTTGTACTATAGACTGTGATGATAGTATTGTGTAGTGAACCTGAATAGTCCGAGGGTGAGGGTGGACTTGCCGGCGCCGGTGCGGCCGACGATGCCGAGCTTGTCGCGCGGCGCGACGCTGCAGGTGACGCCGCGCAGGGCCGGCTCGCCCGCGCGGTACGCTCGCGTCAGTCTTGTACTATAGACTGTGATGATAGTATTGTGTAGTGAACCTGAATAGTCCGAGGGTGAGGGTGGACTTGCCGGCGCCGGTGCGGCCGACGATGCCGAGCTTGTCGCGCGGCGCGACGCTGCAGGTGACGCCGCGCAGGGCCGGCTCGCCCGCGCGGTACGCTCGCGTCAGTCTTGTACTATAGACTGTGATGATAGTATTGTGTAGTGAACCTGAATAGTCCGAGGGTGAGGGTGGACTTGCCGGCGCCGGTGCGGCCGACGATGCCGAGCTTGTCGCGCGGCGCGACGCTGCAGGTGACGCCGCGCAGGGCCGGCTCGCCCGCGCGGTACGCTCGCGTCAGTCTTGTACTATAGACTGTGATGATAGTATTGTGTAGTGAACCTGAATAGTCCGAGGGTGAGGGTGGACTTGCCGGCGCCGGTGCGGCCGACGATGCCGAGCTTGTCGCGCGGCGCGACGCTGCAGGTGACGCCGCGCAGGGCCGGCTCGCCCGCGCGGTACGCTCGCGTCAGTCTTGTACTATAGACTGTGATGATAGTATTGTGTAGTGAACCTGAATAGTCCGAGGGTGAGGGTGGACTTGCCGGCGCCGGTGCGGCCGACGATGCCGAGCTTGTCGCGCGGCGCGACGCTGCAGGTGACGCCGCGCAGGGCCGGCTCGCCCGCGCGGTACGCTCGCGTCAGTCTTGTACTATAGACTGTGATGATAGTATTGTGTAGTGAACCTGAATAGTCCGAGGGTGAGGGTGGACTTGCCGGCGCCGGTGCGGCCGACGATGCCGAGCTTGTCGCGCGGCGCGACGCTGCAGGTGACGCCGCGCAGGGCCGGCTCGCCCGCGCGGTACGCTCGCGTCAGTCTTGTACTATAGACTGTGATGATAGTATTGTGTAGTGAACCTGAATAGTCCGAGGGTGAGGGTGGACTTGCCGGCGCCGGTGCGGCCGACGATGCCGAGCTTGTCGCGCGGCGCGACGCTGCAGGTGACGCCGCGCAGGGCCGGCTCGCCCGCGCGGTACGCTCGCGTCAGTCTTGTACTATAGACTGTGATGATAGTATTGTGTAGTGAACCTGAATAGTCCGAGGGTGAGGGTGGACTTGCCGGCGCCGGTGCGGCCGACGATGCCGAGCTTGTCGCGCGGCGCGACGCTGCAGGTGACGCCGCGCAGGGCCGGCTCGCCCGCGCGGTACCCACGCGTCAGTCTTGTACTATAGACTGTGATGATAGTATTGTGTAGTGAACCTGAATAGTCCGAGGGTGAGGGTGGACTTGCCGGCGCCGGTGCGGCCGACGATGCCGAGCTTGTCGCGCGGCGCGACGCTGCAGGTGACGCCGCGCAGGGCCGGCTCGCCCGCGCGGTACGCTCGCGTCAGTCTTGTACTATAGACTGTGATGATAGTATTGTGTAGTGAACCTGAATAGTCCGAGGGTGAGGGTGGACTTGCCGGCGCCGGTGCGGCCGACGATGCCGAGCTTGTCGCGCGGCGCGACGCTGCAGGTGACGCCGCGCAGGGCCGGCTCGCCCGCGCGGTACCCCAGCGTCAGCTGCTCCAGCTGCAGCGCGCCGGTCTCCGGCCACGTCGAGCCCGGCCCGTTCGCCACCGTCCACGCCGCCTCCTAACACAACACACACACGCAACACCAGTCATTAAAGGCTTCAATATTCCCGTTCGCTGACCCACTGAATTGAGCAAAATACAAATAAAATCTAAAATAACCTAACCTAACCTATCCTATCCTGACTGACAGAATCTGATGTGGTATTCGGAGAACCACGCGAAGGTTGTGTATAAAAGGAACGTGACCCTCTTTCAAAAATTTTGGAAACAATCGGTTTTGGCAATGTGACAATCGCCGGCCGCTGCTGCGGCACGCTCGCTTCGCTCGCACAGCTCGTGCGCTGTGGTCAACAGAACCTAACATTCTCGTCGTTTCGCTCCTCGCTAACCTAGCCAACTGAATCAGATAATGTTTTAAAATCCGTGGCTGACCTAGTAAATTTAAATAGTGATGTATAAATCAATAATGGTTGTTCTTTACTTGACGTTTTCTTTGAAATATTTAGTTGACATTATAAAAAAGACGAATTAGTTTATTAGAAGATTTCTCATTTTCCCGTTGCTTACATATAAAATCCGAGATTGGGTTCCGCGGTCAAAAAGAATTCTGTGGGTTGACTTATAATTCCCCATTTAAAACTACTCTATTCATCAGCTTAAAAATGAGCATTCTGGCTTTAACAAAACCTATATGTTTAAATTAAAACAAAGGACTTACTTGTTCTGTTTCCGCGTATTCCTTTATCCTTTCAACAGCAACGATGTTTGTTTCTACTTCGGATGTCATTCGCACCAACCAGTTGAGTGTTTGTGTGATCTGAAATAATGACAAACGCATCTGTTAACATAATCTCATCACATTAAGAGGTTTAGGTCATTATATTTTAATCCCAACACGTAAAAATTCCACGTCCTAAATGATATCTTCCTATACCATTGTAGACCAGAATCAAGGATCAAATAGAGTTCTTAATTGTTATGGCGATATTAAAATGTTAATCGGACCTGTAGCGCGTAGCTGACGGATAGCCCAACGAGGCCCGCGCTGATGGTGTCGCGGCCGAGCACGGCGAACAGCGCGGCGAAGAATATGATCAGGTTGCCGATCATCTCCAGCCGGATCGCGAGCCACCGGTTAGCGATGCAGCTCGGGTAGTAGCATGACTGGTTGTGGTCCACGCCGCGCTCCGATTCCTCTACGAATCTGCACAATTTTATCAAAAATAAGATAAACAAGTTACGCCGACTTTCGTGTTAAGTAGCAGAGAGAGATACCTAAAGAAAATTGTAGACAGTGGTCAGCTTTAAAAATTCTACTTGTTTCAGCATTCATTAGGTAGGTACCTAATGAATGCTGAAACAAGTAGAATTTTTAAAGCTGACCACTGCCGAAATATTGGGAAATCACATAATTACAAATGTGGTGGCATATAGTCCGTAACGTAAGCATATGCATGAACAAATATTATTGATTGGTTACTAAATATTAACATGTGGCTGCAATGCAGGTTCAAATCCCGACTAAATTGATACAAATTAAAAAATTGATCAACTTTAATTTTACGTGGTACGGCCAGAGAAACCTGAGCCCTTTATCGAAATCTTCGTAAGTGCAAGGGTGTTAGATTTATCTGAGGGCCTACCATGAGTTTTCACTATACGTTACTACTGTAGTTGCGGCGCCAATTTTGTATGACAGAATTAGTTCTCAACGTAACCACTAGAAGCGCTGTACGAAATTCAGTACAAGAACTGTAGTTTACTACAGTAGTTTTAGTGTAGTTTACTACACTGAAAACTCATGGTAGGCCTACAGATGCTGACGGTACTGTCTAACATTTAGGATAGGCCCCGCGTGTGGCCCCGTTTGTGTCTAAAGGGCTGCATTCGTTTTGTAAATGTCATCATTTTGTACAAACTTGTTTCATTTATAAGTTTAGGATACGTATATTTTGTATTAGATGGCAGTATTTGTCAAGCCAACACAAATAACTTCTATCTTAGCCCGCTCGGAGAATAGAAAATTGTGGCGATCAAAGATAAAATATAGGGAAGATTAATATTATAAAGCGCAACATAAAAACGCAATTTTTCTTCTAGTCATACTTATTACGAACGTCCATTTGAGAAAAGGAGATGTCAATAGTGAACACATGCCATCTTGAACGGGCGCGCGCCACTTTAGGTACCTACGGTCTTCCAGCTGGAAGATTTTGCATTGGATTGTTATCTCGCTGTTATTTCGAAATATTAAAAAAAACGATTCAAAACTACGTACCAAAACGACAGTATTGTGTGCTGCAGTGGATTGTTCTAGCCAAATATGGGCATTAGCGGAACATAACCTACAAATTTCGTTCAACCGGTAAATAAATTTCAACAAAGCACTTCATAAATCACACACTATCATTCTTATACACTTGTAATTCACAAAAACAATTCACTTGTATTCGTTTATCAGATCTAACATAGCATTTGTGTAAAATATTTTGGGTTGATAAGAAAGCCGAAATATTGTTTGCGAAAAATTGTGATTTAACAACTCACCTACCAAATAGTGTTGGACCACATTCCCCATAGGTTTGTCGATAGAATGAAATCATCGATACACAGAGAAGTGTGTCAAATTATTTCAAAATCATGTCAAGACCGTGCCTTCCTTTTTTAAAGGCCCAGGGATCGAGCCCGATACAGCCACAGTCAGGCGCAATAGTTTAATATTCCTTTAAAAGATACTTTTACATCTTTTTGATCATCTTTTTCCTCCTTATTACTTTAAAAGAAATTCATTTTCAAATTTTGATTTTCCTCGTGAACACAATGGAACAATCTAGCAATCTCCTAGAAAAAAACTTTGCAACGACGCCCATTGGTATGATGTCTCAAATCTTAAATGTTGTGATGAGGCCGCCACAATAATTAACAATCACGTTCAGTATAGTACGGGTACTACTTTTTTTTGCAAGAAATAAACTATTACTCAAAAACTAAAAAAAAAACTTGGAAAAAACATAGCAGATTTCGATACTTTGCATCGATAAGGGCATCGATAGTAAAAGTCAATCCCTAGTTTAAAAGGTGGGTCGCTTCAAGAAAGTGGTGACATTGGTTTAACAGACGTAACAGATGAACGTATTTCGAGCCATTCACTCTTATGGCAATCGGTGTGCGATTGTAAGGAATGACTATACATGTTTTCGTTCAGTTTGATATTGGGTAGACCTGGTGGCGATGAACAGAGATTAAATACACGTGAAAATATGTAAACAATGGTGTCGATTCGAACTGTGCCACGACTTAACTAAATTTATTCCTGTCACCCCAAAATAAGATGCCATCATAATGTACGCCATCTTATTTAAGGCGTTTTTGGGCGTGTAACGTCACTTTGACAGCACTAAAGTCAGTTGTTGGTTTTCTGTCTCTTTTCTTAATCTTATTTTAGAAAGTGACAGGAATATATGTAGTTAAGTTAAGTCGTGGCACAGTTCGAATCGACACCAGTATTAATGAATAGTATGATTACCTCTGAGTAACACCATAAGCTCTGATAGTGGATGCGCCAGTAATGCTCTCTCCGAAGTGTGAGTAGATGGGAGAGCGGGAGACTGACTCGAGACGCTTCAGCTGCCGCGACGTGGCCACGTAGAAGCGCTGGATGATGTAGTACACGACACCGACCGGCAGGATCACCACCATGAATATGGGTGTCGACAGACTTATCACGAACAGCGTTCCCACTACCTAAACGTTATAATTACGATATTTTAACTGGTACATAGACAGTGTTGTTTTATATTTAAATTACAGCGTTTTCATAACGAAGTGTTAGCAGGCTTTACGATAAGGTAGTGTTTTAATGAGCGATTTTCATAAGAACTGTTTTATATCGACGTTGCGACTTTAAGACACCATGTGTCTGAATATGACATCATCTAAATATGAGTTTTACGAGAAAATTAGTTAAAAGAAAAACATTGGTGTCGATTCGAACTGTGCCACGACTTAACTAAATTTATTCCTGTCACTTTCTAAAATAAGATTAAGAAAAGAGACAGAAAACCAACAACTGACTTTAGTGGTGTCAAAGTGACGTTACACGCCCAAAAACGCCCGAAATAAGATGGCGTACATTATGATGGCATCATATTTTGGGCGTGTAACGTCACTTTGACAGCACTAAAGTCAGTTGTTGGTTTTCTGTCTCTTTTCTTATTCTTATTTTAGAAAGTGACAGGAATAAATTTAGTTTAGTCGTGGCACAGTTCGAATCGACACCATTGACAACTTTTGATGAGCAAGATCATTGGAGATCTTTTTGAGTCTAAATATAAATTACGATCGAAACGCCGTATAACATAACAATGCACATGAGATTTTGCAGTCGATAGAGCTTCAAAATTTAGAATTGATCTGTGTAAAAGTGATATTAATAAGATAGTTACATAATATCATTGCATAAGAGGTCTTAAGGTCACAACGACGTCAATACATAGTCTTTCTAAATATGCTGACGCTTTTTAAGGAGACCATCAGACTAAACAACTTTCTCTATGGGACCAATCACCAATATCGAAAATAAGAATAAAATAAAAATCTACTCTTCCCATGCTGTTACATACAAAACTGCAAATATATTCAACCCAAATGTATGGAACAGCAGATTTTTTTCGCGATAACTATTTTAGTCCCATGGAGAGGTTCGGTTACACAGGGTGGGCGAGTTAAGATGGACCAAAGGAAAATCTGGGGTAGACGACATCATTTTCGACCTTTTTGGTTCTATACAGGATGATCCAAAAATTTACGGTTCCAAAGTTATTCAAGTTTTTGTGATTTTTCACCGATCTGCTACCTTGTCCCACTAAACTCGTTACTGTGTTCCAACTAGTCCCTGTTTTGAGCTGAAATTTGGCATGAACATACTTTAGTCACGTATACGCCCGAGAATGCAGCAATGAGGATGAATTTCGTCACAACATAACACAGGCAATAAATAAAATAAAGGAAAACCTCCAATCACTCCTCCATTTAAAATAATTTTTTGTATGAAGTTGAACACATTTTTTTTAGTTTAAATGAGAAATTTGGAATATTTTCTGTAAATTATTGTTTGTTAATAACTTTTTGATTTTGTGTTATCATTTTGTTCACATTACACAACAATCTTTAAGCAATTTCTGAAACGATTGTTTTAAAATAATTTCATTTTTTCATGAACTATGTCGATTTTAATTATGTTCTAACAGTGAGGCGATTTTAATTTTTCCTCCATAGAATAACCATAAACCGAGGTAGTTTTTAAGATAACGGGCACATCACCTGTAGTACTTTTTTCTTCACAATACGCCTCCAAAAGTTTAATTTTTCTCAAAAAAATTTATTTTTGTGATTGTTTGATATTTCAGTAATAAACTTATGTCGGTCGATATGTGTAATGTCGGCCGATAGATACATTACTAAAGTATGTTCATGCCAAATTTCAGCTCAAAACAGTGACTAGTTGGAACACAGTAACGAGTTTAGTGGGACAAGGTAGCAGATCGGTGAAAAATCACAAAAACTTGAATAACTTTGGAACCGTAAATTTTTGGATCATCCTGTATAGAACCAAAAAGGTCGAAAATGATATCCTCTACCCCAGATTTTCCTTTGGTCCATCTTAACTCGACCACCATGTATTTGTATTCTACAAATTACTTTGACTTGTGACCTCGAACAGTTCAACAATTCAATTAGTATTTATTATAACCAAAACGTTTTGAAGATTTTTTTGTAAATCTACTAATCTACGTTTCTTATATCGCCATATCCCTCCACGTTTTTATCAGCAAAATCTTCTTATAAAGCATTACCGACAAAAATGTAAAATATTATTAAAATTTCAAAAATATATAAGTACTCGGTAACTCTGCAAAATATTACCTGTTAAAGCAGATTTATGTTAGTTACATTACATATTGAGTTAGTAGAGGTTGGGATCAGTTTAATTTTATTTTATACTGATCATAATATAACTTTTTGTGGATGAGAGTACAAGGTGCAAACTTAAATGCTTTACATACTTTAAGGATTACTACAGACCATCAAGCTGGTCAAGTGGTGTGACCAACATAAATATAGCGAAAAAAAATCTGCTGTTTCTTAAATTTTTTTTCTGATCAGCCGTTTTCTTTCCGATTTCTATGTTGGTCCCATAGTGAAAGATGTTCAGTTTGGGTGTCTGAGGTTCCCTATTTAATATGTAACGCATTTAATTGTATACCCAGTACCTATAAAAACTAAGATTAGCTTACAGAAAACATAATTTAAGAAAACAAAAGCTTTACAAATTCACAAACAATTTTGAAAAACATAAAAAATTGCAACATTGAAAAAAGAGCCATAACTGAAACCAGTAACTTGATGAACTTAGAACAAAAAATACTGAATATTTAGCAACAAAAAATAAATGAATGGCAGCGACATAATAAGGATCATCCTTGATCCAGCATGTGTAAGTACCCAGAACAAGATGAAGGCAGGTTACCTCGAACGCGCAATACGTCACGTCGGCGAACTGCGAGGGGAGCGACGTGTCCAGAACATCTATGTCTTTAGAAAATCTAGAGATAATCCTGCCAAGGGGCGTCACTTCGAAGAATTGCAACGGCGTTTTGAGCACATTCTCCAACAAGTGCGCATGGAGAATCTTCGCCGCGCGCCAACACGCCAAGTAAGGCATCAAGTCCGCGAAAAACGAAGCTATCGCTGTAACAATCACCACGTACTCCATTTTACATTATCCATTGTGAGCTGTTCTTCCCTCTTTTTGCCCTCCGTTATAGTTGGACACCGAGCCAGAACACATATTCCGTGGAATGGAATCAACGAATCGGTCGATTACAATGAGTTTACACATAGATTAGTGAGTGGAAGCAATGAGTCAGGTATTATCGCAATTTAAATTCCATCAGGTATACAATAAAGTTAAGAATTGGTTGTGAAATCCAAACATAGGAGACCTTAAGCGTGGTCCCAACAGTTATTTGCCAAACTATAGCTAGACATAGCAAACGGTAGACAACCTATGAATAATGAATACATTATTTAGGACACTACCGGGACATCGATCGGTGCAACTTCGAGCTCTTTCAGGATACGTGTGGTGTGCAGATACGATGATGGTGCGGGGTTACTACTAACTACTCTACGGCGGGCGACTTGTTACATGCAAACATTGTTTAAATACTAAGTGACAGGACTTAGTAGGCGGAAATTAGAAAGCCTACGTTAAGCATAAAAAAGCAAACATTTGCGCTACCTACAGATTATATTGAAAACCCTAATTAGATATAGTATAAAGATTAGCAGGTCTTCTATTCATAAACTGATCCCAAATCATGGTTTTATATTTTAGTAGGTAATGCTTAATTCATCGGTGAATTACATAATTATGCTATTATTAATTGACATAACATTTCAATTGGAAAATCAAAAACACATTAAACCTTTTATTTTAAATGAACATTTTATCAACCATAATATTATTTTAAATTTTATTCGAGCACAGTATAAAGAGCGGTCTGTCGGTGATAGAACTAAAATTGACTACTAACTGCTTTTATCAGCAACAGTTGTGTTTTGAATCATCGATAAGTATCGTCCGTAAGCATTTCAAACCAAAACATTGAAACTATAAACCGAATCACTTTTTACCAGTTTCTCCATTCTCTGAAAGGCTGGCTCCATTTAATTTTTTTAATATCGTAAGCAGCGAAATCATTCATCGAAAATGAAAAACAGCATCAATATTCATTAGGCGGTTCTCGTTTTATAAGCAAATACGAACGGAGCAGATGCGAGTTATAAAAATGCGGTGTTAACCCAATTTAGGAACGAAACTAGCGCATTGCTCCCCCACAGTGGACGCACATGAAAGCCTTGAGCACGTCCGAGCGCAAGTATAGTTATTATTCAAACGTGTAAACATGAGGCGCGCCCGCAGCCGAGCTTTACACTGTGCCAAACGTCCGGAAGCGTAGCATACCGCAAAGAAGCAGGAGGTCCAGCCCCTGAGCGTCATCGGCAGCACATTGTCGAGCACGTCGATGTCCTTGCTGAAGCGGTTGAGCACGCGGCCGACGGGCGTGCAGTCGAAGAAGCCGATGGAGGGCGCGCGCAGCACGCCGGCCAGCTGGGCCGCGTGCAGCGCGCGCGCCGCGCCCAGCGTGCCCAGGTACAGCGCCAGCGACGACACCGACACCGACACCACTGCATACAGCCCCACACACCTCCGTGTACTCGCCGCGCCACGAGACACGAGTCACGAGTGAGCGCGTGCGCGTGCCCACCGACACTCTAACTGTATCTCTTACCAGTCACACTACACAATAGGTATGTTAAGTTCCCTAAATATGGACTAGTCGTGTAATATGGACCACCGCCCTAACTTGCTAGATGTCGCTGCTAGTAAAGTGAAGTTATCTACATTCGATGGCCCCGCCCCGCCTCTCAGTCTCCCTGCAACATAACGAACTTACCGCCGCGTCAATGTCAGTTGCGGCCATTTTTTAATTATTTACATATTTGATGTAGATTTTTGGTAGTCTATCTAAGAATATTATAATTTTGTTTTTATTTATTCAGTTACAATGATAAATATACTGCAAACATCATAGTATTAGAAAGCATTTCTGATATAGTTTGTAGCAGTTACCTTGTTTCAATATTTTGTTACAAAATAATAACCTCAAAAACTCGGTGGTCCATTTTAAACACCCTGTTTCAAAAGTTCCTAATTTGCGTATTGTCAAATAATTAGTAAGTTTGTTAGAAAGTTTGTTCCTTTATTACACTTTGATATAAAATTGTTATTCATGAATAGTTTACCTAATTATTAAAATAAAAACACTTTAATTATCTTCTTAAAGGACATCTGGCACATAATACCCAAAAATGTATAACCGTCCTTCTATTTTTATTATCCACTATGGAACACTAGCAACTAACTGCAGGCATTAGTTTATTTTATAATGATTTATTAGTTTTTATCTTTTTTTATATAAAAAAAACATTGTGCTTACAACACCTCCTACCTCCTCCTACTAAACAACATTGACAGCCATGTTGGGGTTGCTGCTTTTTTATAATTTATTAATAATAAATGATTAAATAACCCGTTAAATAAAAATAAATGATACTATCTGAGTCGTTTTTATAAAACCTCATAATTTATTACACATTTGACTTCAGTCAAAACTTCTATACATTTTAAGGTATTTTTTCAAGGGAGAGCGGCGGTTGTCCTTTGGGTTTTATCAAAAGAAAATGATATGGTGGTCCATATTTAGGGAACTTACTGTACTAGATATTTGAGAATTTAAATCTTTGAATATTAGGTAATTTTAATAAATGTGAGAATAACTCAAATTATTACTTTACTTTGCGATTTAATAATTAGAACTCAAACTTACGAGGGGCACACTGAAAGTTTCTAGACAATAAAAAGTGTATAGAAGTAGGAGGTTGGTAATACTTTTAATATTTTTAGAAGTGGCCTCCATTCCATTTTATGTATCGTCCCGTTCAATGGAACCTCTGTGAGAAACAGTGGACCCCCTCTGCTTTACTATGAAATTATTGAAATCGGTTAAATTATGGGGTATTCATCTAGTACAAAGCTTCCCTACGCCTTAATATTCGTGTAGGATCTTTTGCACTTGACTCATATCAATTCTGAAGCTTGCCTGAATCTGCTGGTAGGTCACTCTCTTATCAGCCTCTCTCATGAGCTGCACAGCATTGGCGTTTTGTTCAGTTGTCGCCGTTGAACGACATCTCCCAGGTAGATCATCACTGAGATTACTCCGATCATGCCTAAACTCATTTAATCAGTTGTAAACAAGTGTCAAGGGACAGGGCTTCATCATGAAATACCAATCGAAGTTTATCATTAACTTTGTTATGGACTAGGACCACGACGAAAATCGTAATAAATTGGGGAGAAAACATTTTTCCCTGCTAAATTCGTTTTGCCTCGCGACACGCACTTTTCAAATTGCCACCAAATCGTTAAAACAAATGACAATCGAATAAAATTTTCGGCTATAGGTTGATAAAGAGTTTCTTATTCGTAATTAAAATAAATTTTTCATTGGCATTGTCACTAACTGGCCCATTCTTGAAACTTTCAGTGTCGCCCTCGTACACGAAAGAAGATTACTTTACTTTCATTTTTGTGTTTGTGCAATTACTCGCTTCGAGGGATCATAAAAAGATTCCTTGAAAAACACAAAAAACCATTTTTTTGTTAATTATTTTTACATAGAGATTGCGCAGCGGATGATGAGCGTGATAGTGGAAGGGATTTTCGCGCAAGTTGATGACGTATAAACTTTGCTTATAAAAAGGCGACTAATCGGCCAATGGCGTTTGTTTGACAGCTGCCTCCCGCTTCCCCCGCCAAATAGACCCGAATTTTTGCGTTCACTGCCCGAATCTGATCTCATTTCTTAATTTGAGGTCATTGCTCATTAGGGTGTTACCAGACCAATCGATCGATCGTCGATCGACGGCATCGATCGATGGTTGAATGGATTAGTCGACGTCGATCGATAGTTTCTACCAGACAAATCGATCGATCGTTGGTCGATGCCATCGATCGATGGTAGAATGGATTTGTCGACGTCGTCGATCGATAGTTCCTACCAGATCAATCGATCGACTGTTGATTCTCTGTCCTCTTGTGAATACATTTTGAAAGAGACTGATGGAATATAGCCGGGGTTAATCGATCAACGTCGACCGATGCCGTCGACCGGCAATCGATCGATTGATTAGTCGAACGGTATCCGTCGATCAATTACAGCTACCAGACCAGTCGATCGACTTCGATCGACGTTGACGGATGCCGTCGAACGACGATCGATCGATTGGTCTGGTAACACCCTTACTCCTTGCGCGGTCTGTAACCTCTTAACGATGTGGAAAATTGTTGCATATTAATTCTTTAAACCGCAAATGGATAGTGATGAAATGTTTAATCAGGTTGTGTGGAGATGGGCACGCGCACATCGTTCTAAATGAATTTCAATATCCCTAATGATATTTTAGACACAGTACACACAGTGGTGTGCACATTATAAGTAACATAATTAATACAGTTAGGAATGAATGTAAACAATCATGCAGATAATGTGTTATTGACGAGATGAAAAGATAAAAATATCTTTAAAATTTATTGCTATTCGTATTCAGAGGATGTCAAGAATATTCATGCAAATAATCTATAATGTTTTGATAAGTTAGTTGAAGTAATTTTATGTAAAAATCATGCATGCATGAGCAGATGGATATTTAAAGTAATAAATACATACGAATAATATTATAATATCTATTCTCAAATAAGTTTGAAATAAAGTATGTACCTATTGGAATCAGCCACGTAAATTGTATTTAAAAAACAAAAGATAAATAAGTTTTGAATGCTAATAAGAAAAAAGTGCAAATAATGTATTCATTACTTATAAGTTATATATAAAATTGTTTAGTTATATTTTATAATATTTAATTTCTTAGTTTCAGTACTATTTACACATATATAAATATTAATTATTACAAAATCAATTATTACAACTTTGTGTCGATTTTAGTCTTTGTGTCAGATTGCGTTTCTTTTTTTTAGTCTGTTCCCCACAAGACCCGAACGCTTTAGGAAAGGTTGGCAAGAGAGGTAATGCTCTGGATACCGAGGGAGATTAATATACGTTCGAGTCTATCTAGGAAGAGATTGAGGGATGATCAGAAGGCCTAGCATGATCAGTGCCTCCAGATTATCTGTAATTACAGTAGATTTACTGTTATTTTATTCTTTACAGTATACTGTAATGATAAAATACTATTTAGGGATCTACTGTATTCGTAGAACGTACTTTTTTCTTTATAATTATTAAATACGATGCGTAAACGAAACTTTTGCAACTTTCACTTTTGGAATCTGGAAGCACTGAGCACCCGACAACGTGATCCCGCGCCTTTTGTCTATCTGTCACGCGCTAAGTGAAAGAGAGGTAAGGCGCGACATTGCTATGTCGCACTGACACGCCTTTTATATCGCTCATAAGTGAAAGAGCTATGGTGTTGTGTTGCCATGCTGGAACTTTTGGATGCTTTTGGTGAGATATGGACAGAGCTGGTCCAAAACAGTGATGCACGGGAGATGAACCCATTGCCCAGCAGTGAAATAGAATAGGCTAGTCTTTTATTTGATGTTTGTCAAATATTATTCATCATGACAAAGTGACACGGGCCTCAAATTCACCAAATTGTACGTCGCGCTAATAATTATTTCTCCTATGAAGGAAACTAAATGTTTCTTCTTTTGATAAAGTTATCTTTAGAGCGAGCGGTTAAAAAGAATGGCGTGATGTCTTACATTTTGTTACAAGACATTAGATTGACGGTCGTTGTTTTCGGCAGCGTTGAACACGGGCCCAAAAACGTCGAAAAGACAACGTGATATCTGGGTACCTTATCTCAAATAACGCCACATAATACAGGGTGTAAAGTTAAATGCGTTATATATTTTAGAGCATGCTTTAGTGTTTAGATTTAGACAATCAAACTGAACAACATTAAACATGGGACCAATCACAGAAAAGATAATCAATAGAAATAGCACGCGGACCTTAGACAATTTAATAGTATGGACGCGTAACGCGTGTCATTCTCCTATCAAAATTTACATGAAATCCGCAACTTTGGAATTTATTCCCTATAACTTTAGATTCTAATTTTGAATGTTAAAAATCATGAAAAGTAGTCTCGTGTGACCAAAGTTCTAAGTTCAAAATTATTGTTTCGCAATTATAGGCTGTATCGTTTAGTGATAAGGTATAAAATTGAGTGTAAATGCACAGGATCAATTAGTCTCGTACCGTGGTTGAGGGGAAATGCTACCGCAAGGCCAGTCCTTACTATTAAATTGTCTAAGACGCGGACTAATTTGTTCGAAAACGAGCGTGACCAAAAAAAAAACAAAAAGTAATCAAATTAAATTCAACTTTAGCTTCATAAGTCTTACGACTGCATCTTCTTTAAAAATTGTCAAAGTGACCCGTGACTTTTTGTCTAACGTAATGTATAAGAAGATAAGGCTAGACAACCATATCAGTGGTACGCGGGTTGCCCCTACATGCTACTTCTATTAAGGCGAAGCCGAAAAAGAAGTAGCAATGACATTTTTTATTGGACAAGACATTTTTTTTTCGCGATTTCGATGTTATATAGTGAAAGATTTTCAATTCGATAAACTGTAGCACCCCTTTAAATATGTAACGCATTTAAGTTTACATCTGTATATTCCAAACAATTAATAAAATATATTTCAAACGGTAACTTGGTGAACTTGGGACCTGTTAGTTAGGGAGACAAAGTTAGTGTAAACACTATTTATGTGATACAGCTCAGATATTAATCAACGTATGAGCTTACCTTGTCCGATACCCAGTCCGCCGTACACGCCGAGGTAGAGGTCCCTTCTCTGTGTGTCTACTGTACCGTTGACAATCTAAGGGAGAATTATCAATTTAGATTTGGGTTTCTGTTAGTAAGTTGAGGAATAAAACAGTTGCTGCACCCCATCGTGTACTATAAATAACAGAGTCGAACAAGGACACGGGACCATAGACGATTTTTTTTCTCTTACGCTAGTAGACGCAATATCAGTGTAACCGCGTATTAGATAGCGATAGTCATAAAATCCTATACAATTTATATGAAGTGACTCCGGAGTCAGACAGCCGTCGTAGTAAAAAAAAGTGGTTACGTCTATAAATAACAATAAGGTAGCGATCTCCTTTTTTAACTAGAGCGAATTTGCTATGTGCATCTCTTATTGAGTGAATATGACAAGATACGTGCTTCCTTCTATTACCTTCTCTTTCTACACACGGGACAGTCACAGTGTGCTCGAGAACGTCACCGGACCTAACTCAATACTACTTCATATTCTAGGTTGCTATGGAGTTTTTTACTGTTTCTTCTCCATAGCAGTTTTACTTGTGAAACGGTAGTAAATGTAGAGTTAGTGAAAGAAATAAAGATAATGATTATACGGAACCAACCCACAGCACTGAAGCCGATACAAAAGTAAACTCACGACCGCAATCCCTTTCGGGGTGGTCAGATCATTGGTACAACCACCAACTTTCTGTTTAAGAATGTAGTTCTAGCAATGCTCACATTTACTGCCTCCGTGGTCTAATGGTCAAGAGCATTGGCTCTCGACACGGAGGTCGTGGGTTCGATTTCCACGGGGGACACCTAGTGATATGTCACTTTGTGCGTTTTTCCCCAGTTGGTTAGGACATTGCAGGCTGAATCACCTGATTGTCTGAAAAGAAAAATGATTCCGTGCTTCGGATGGCACGTTAAGCCGTTGGTCCCGGCTACTATCTCTGTTGGTAGTAGTCGTCACATAAAAACCACGTCAGAGGCAGTAAGGCGGTCTGAAAAAACTCTGACACCAGGGCTCTGCCCACACGATAAGAAAGAAGAATGCTCACATTTAGCAATTTAAGTATCAAGATGGAATGACGTGTCAAGTGGAGAGAGGTTGCTAGCCTTTCGCCTACATGAACTACTGTCTATCCGTTAATCTCTTAGACGCCTCGTGCAATTTAAAGGCGCTAATCGTTGTGCACACCAGATGGAACTGTCGATAATGCCTGTTTTAAATTAATTATTGGTGTTCGAATTTAGGTAGCTTAAACATAGGAAAATAAATTACTGGCTTTGATTCATTGAAAAAGTTTAAGTCTAGAATGAGGCTCACGCTTCTATCGTTAAAAGGGGCCAACTTTCTTAGTTCGTGAATCGTCATACACATTATGTCTGTGTACGTGTATATGGATAGGGTTTAGAGGCTAGTGCAGGTTGCAAATTTTTTCGACGCGTTCGTAGCTTATACTGTATCTTGATATATAACTTATCAAAGGTTTGATTATCTACTAAATTTGTAAACTACATAATATAAATAAGGTAAGGTCATACGTTCCTAAAGGTTTGTTTTATAGCTGCAAGCTCCCCAAATAAAATAAATAATAAGCAACATACCATGTGCTCGTCGTTGGACCACTCAGCGAGCCAGTAGTTGGAGCCGACCTGGAAGACCTGCAGCACCAGGTTCATGAGCACCGTCACCACGGACGCGAACACGCCCACGCTCATCAGGTAGTGCTTGTACACGCTCCATTTCACCTGCACGACATAATACAAAACACTGCATAAGTTACCTAAGTTACGCATTATAGCCTGTAGGATCTCACTGTAGGGCAAAGGCTTCCTCTCACAAATAATCTCCAAAAATATCCCAGCTCTCCATATATCTCTAATTTATCTCCTAAACCGCCGTGAGTTATGCAGACAGACCTGGTCCATCCCCATCCCAAAGATGCTCTACATCTTCACCCTATGAATACTGAATCAGCCCTGCAGCTTCTGATTACAAAACGTACGTCTATCTCTCATACTAGTAGAGTAAAAATAAATGTAACTCACACTGCCGGTTTCGGTTTTCTCGGCCTCGATGAGTTTGTTCTTCTCTTTGAGTTCGTTAGGCGAGAGGGAATCCGGGGTCTTCCTCTTCACGCTACCGGCTCGGTCACCTGACAATATAGAGAAAAAATTACATTACGTAAGTAGTTTATAATCTCTAAATTGTATAAAATAAATTCATGATCCGCGTCTGTTTCTCCGCTTACTTCTTCTAAACCACGCAACGCTATTGATACGGTTTTCACTGACATTTAGAGAATTTCTTCCGGAAGGTTTGTTCTTAAGTATAATATAAATTACATATATCATAGATCCCACCCGGGCGAAAACTACTTGGATGGATTTTGATGCAGTTTTCGCTGTCCGAAAGTCTATGATCAAACTTAAAAACTGTGGTGCCTTTTATCCCGGGATTGGACAGTCGCGGGTAAAATAAATATGTTTATAAAGTGAATGTTACCTGCTGCCGGTTGTTCGGATTCAGAAGCGCTTTCCGACAGGGAGCGAGCTCTCTGCAGTTTGTTCTGGAACTCTGAGCCGAGTTTGCTCTCCAAGTCTTGTTTGATTTCGTTTAGTTCTGGAACAATAATAAACGTGTAGATTGTAGCAATACTACAATAAAACCTTATGATTCCCAGATAAGTCTCTCTCACTTATAAGGATAAGGATCCATCAATGGGATCTTTAGAGAGGACAGGTGGAGCAAATTAGTAGCCAACTGGCTGTCAGAGCAACCACAATATGCTGGTGTTATTTACCTCGCAGGTCCACTTTAGCGAAAGTGCGCTGCAGTATAAAAATGGATTTGAGTTTAGCCCGCCACTAAAATAATCAATGTTTAATTTGGTTTGAAAAGCAAAAAATGGGCATACAATGGAAAAAAAAAAAACATCGAAATACTACAAACAAATCGTTTTGAAAAACAGAGTATCTGTTAGATCCTATGAGACAGAAATAGTAACGGGTCGCAAATCGCACCCCGTTTTTGACAGATGCAAAGAAGAACGACCACTTCTCATACATTTGTTTACCTGTCAAACTATTTTGTATTTAGTTGAAGTCGTATAATTCTCAAAGGTTAAAGTATACAGTTAATATTGATATAGGAAAACTATAGGTTGATTCCATTTACATACATACATACATACATACATATTCTCACGCCTGTCTCCCACTGGGGTAGGCAGAGACAACGGAACGCCACCTGCTACGATCCTGACATACCTCTCTAGCTTCCTCCACATTCATAAGACCTTTCATGCATGCTCGTCGGTTTCGGGTAGATCTGACCTGGCCCTTCTTAAGCACGTCGCCAATTTGGTCCGTATATGTACGTCTAGGCCGTCCCCTTCCAACATTTCCACTTACGCTTGCCTTATAAATTGCTCTCGTCAATCTGCTCTCACCCATTCTTTCCACATGACCAAACCATCGCAACATACCTTTCTCTATTTTTGTCACTACATCCTCTTTCAGACCACAGCGTTCTCTAATAAAACTATTTTTCAATTTATCCATCACATTTACACCACACATACTTCTCAATGAGCGCATTTCCACTGCGTTAATCCTACTTTCATGCGTCTTCTGCCATACCCAAGATTCACTTCCATACATCAATGTCGGGACTAACACTCCATTATGAACTGCCATCCGTGCCTTTTTGGACACGTGTTGGCTTTTCACAAAGGAATTCAGAGCTCCATTTACCCTATTTCCGGCATTCACTCTTCTCTCAATATCACTCTGACACTTACCGTCTCTGGTAAACATGCATCCCAAGTACACAAACTCATTCACCTGTTCCAATTTCATTTACATCTGTAATAATTTATTTTAATTTGATAATGAGGAATAAAAGTTATACACGTTAAAAGTTGTTAAATTATTTGACAGGTAAAAAGTGGACATCCTTCTTTGAAAAATCTCACCTTCAGGCGAGCTACGTTCAGCGTCGCTCAGATGGTGTACGAGGAAGTCAGCGAAGGCGCCCTTCTTCTCGAGCAGCTGCTGGTAGGTGCCCGCCTCGGACATCTCGCCGTCCTTCAGCACCACCACCAGGTCCGTCTGCGAGAGGTACGACACGTTGTGCGTCACCCACAGCCGCGTCTTGTCCTTCAGCAGACCGCTGGGGCCTATCACCTGCTCACACAAATGAGGTTAATAAGTTATAGCATGTACCAGTAGATTTTTAGGGTTCCATACCCAAATGAAAACGGGACCCTATTACTAAGCCTACGTTGTTCGTCCGTCTGTCTGTCTGTCCGCCCGTCCGTCTGTCCTACCTATTTAGGGCTGTAACTTTTGAACCGTAATAGCTACATAGTTGAAATTTTCTCAGATTATGCGTTATAGCGGCGAAATATAAAAAATTAAGGGGGGTTCTCAACAGGAAACTAGTTTTTATCAACGTTTTTTCTTCACGCTCTATCGTAAAAACGGTAATACATACAAGCGTCAAACTTAGTGTGATTATAAAAAATACTCTACAGAATAACAACAAATACTAAAAATCGGCCAAGTGTGAGTCGGTCTCGCACTAAAGGTCCCGGACAAAAAAGTTTTTTTTTCTAAGTTAATAATGTTGTGTTCTGTAGTGGTGTGGTACCGAACCCTCAGTGCGCGAGTAGCCCGACTCGCACTTGACCGCTTTTTTATTATAACCTGCATCTGTCAATGTTAAAATATAGGCATGTTAGAATTGACAGTGCAGATTGTACGACAGGGATCAGTGTAGGACCGCCGTGGCGGGATGGAGAGGAAGTAAACGTACGGGTGAATTCAAGCAGTGCCAACCCTACGATTTTTGATGTTGACATCTCTTAAGATATTTCTATCGGAAAGGCGGCCGTGGAAGGGGAGGTCAGCAGGCAGATCAGCAGCAAGATAGTCGGACGACATCTGTAGGAGCCGGCAAACAGTGGATGAGACTAGCGCGGGACCTTTCTAGGTGGCGTGAAAATCAAGAGGCCTATACCCAGTAGTGGGGTCCACCGAGCTGATGATGATGACGATGATGCAGGATCCCACTGCAGGGCAAAGACCTGACGTATAATGGGAAGAGGCAGTGGGCCATACGTGGCCCACAGGGGCCCAGTGCGGATTGGTGGAGACAAGTTAGTAGTCAACTAGCCGTCAGAGAATAAAATAGGTCAAAAAATGATTCAATCATCAGCCTATCATCGTCCTCTGCTGAGTATAGGCCTCTCCCAAGGCGCGCCACAAAACTCTGTCCTCGGCCTTCCTCATCCAGTAGTTGCCCGCTACCTTTTTAAGGTCATCACATTACGCCTGCCAGTTCATAGTCTCCACTCTAGAATTCCCCATTGGTTGTCAGTTCTTCGGCAGATATGACCAACCCATTGCCACTTTAGCTTGCTAATTTTCTGAGCTATGTCCACCACATGGTTCTATAATGTTACCTTATCGAATATGTGTTTCCCGACGTGTGAGTCCACGGCGCTGAGCGGGTCATCCAGGAAGTAGTTGTCTGCGTCGAAGTACACTGCCCTCGCGAGTGACACACGCTGCTTCTGTCCTCCCGATAGATTTATACCTATCGAAACATTATACAGGGTGTAAATTTAAATGCGTTACATATAAAGGACCTTAAACTTTCACTATAGAGCCAACATCAAAATTACTAATAAATATCTGCTGGTCTACACATTTGGGTCGAGTAGTGGTAACCCGTTTCATAAAATTCAGTAGAGAGGGAAGTGCATCTGTGTTTGGCGCACACTCCGATGTTTACGTCAAATTTTATCAACTAAATCTACTTAGTAGATAACATTAGATTCCTTAGCAGGAGCCCAGAAGGTTTGAAAGCTGTCATATTGAGGGCGTAAATCGTAGACGATTTTTTTTTCGCTTACGCTGGTAGACGGGATGTCAGTGTAACCGGGTATGAGATAGCGATAGTCATAAAATCCTATACAATTTATACGAAGTGACAAGTCGGTGTCAGGTGGAGTCAGTACAAAAAAGTGATTACGCCTATAAGGACAACAATAAGGTAGCGATCTCCTTTTTTGACTAGAGCGAATATGCTATGTGCATCTCTTGACATGACAAGACACGTGCTTCCTTCTAGTACCTTCTCTTTCTACGGCGTAAATTGAATATCTGAGGGGCTAGGGGGCCATGAGAGATTACCGTTAAAGTATCTGAGAAGTTTCAGACAGGAGCCCCGTGCACAGGGGCGCATCTAAACTATTATAAAACTGTAACAGAAATGTGTCTGTACATTGAACATATTTACAAAAAAAAATTACGACATGGTTTTTACCTGTCCCTGATTCCAAATCACCAATTTTTGGATTTTTTGTCCGTCTGTTTGTTTGTTTCTTTGTTTGGGTGTTTGTTTGTTCGAGTATCACGCAAAAACTACTGAACCGATTTTGATAAAACTTTTTTTGTTTGATAGTTTATGATCTGACTTAAAATCTGGTATATAATTTATGCGGACGAAGTCGCGGGTAAAAGCTCTATATTATAAATGTGAGAGATTGTGACAATGTTTTTGTTGTGGCTCAATCAAAACGACTGGAAAGATATGCATTTTTTGTGAGATATAATGTTCTGTATTAACACAGGATACTTTTTTAAAAGTCAACGCAGAGGAAGAGGCAAAAGCTATTTCGGTTATTGATTATGTACAAATTATGGATTTTAGATTTTTCGTTGTTTTGTTAACACCTTGTATATTTGTGTAGGTACGTCAAAGGTACGTAATATAATTACAACAATTTCTCGCACAATGAACGTGTTTAATTGCAGATAAAATAATGATTGGTGTTTGTTGCTTTTAATTATATGTGAAACAATGCACTTTAATACGTAACATTAGTTAAGTAATTAACATTTTATAGCCTTGCAAGTGGAACGAGATTATTATTACACTCTTAATATAAAATTCATTCAATAACCAAACTGGAAATCATAACCAAACAACCAATTTTGACGTAACTTATAAATGGATCTGTTCATAGTTATAAATAACTTAAGATACGTCAAAACTACTTTTGATTTCCAGTACAGCTTAATAGATTATTATTTTTAAATGTTAGTTTTTGACTCCGCAGGAATGGAAAGCCATACGAAGCCGACTTCACTCCCGTTGAATTTGTTTTCAGGATAAAAGTAGCCTAGGTCCGGCTTCACGCCTACTTGGCGTACCAAACCAATTTTCTCAGCGATTGGAGAAGCTTTGCTACAACTAATAACTGTTTTTAAACGCACGTATATTATTGAGGTTTTCAGGATGGAATGTGTCAAATGCCTTTCGCTCACAAGAATACAGCTTAAAAAACTTCAGTATCTACATTAACTCACGACATAAATAAAATAAGAAAATAGATCGAATTTGCAAAAACTGAAAATGCATTAATTATTTATCTTTTTATAATCATTGGAAGAGAACAATTTTCTCTGACTTTTCAGGGAACCTCCTCTATATCCCTGAGTACCAAGACTCTAGGTCGTCAGCTCTAGGAACTAGAGCTTCCCTTCCCTGACTTTCCGAAAAGTGGACACCCTGGTCAAGCTATGATTACCTTTCTCTCCGATCTCGGTCTGGTCGCCGCCCGGCAGCACCTCGAAGTCAGGCTTGAGTGCGCAGACGCCGATCACGTTGTTGTACTTGTGCTTGTCCAGCTCCTTGCCGAACACTATGTTATCCTGCAGCGTTGCGTTCTGTATCCACGCCTGCTGCGGGACGTATGCTATGCTGCCTGTGGACAATACACAATTGTCTGTAAGGTTTTCGTTTATTTCCAGGAGAATAATTATTAAACACTCTGACAGTACGTTTCCTCCGCTGATCGGCACTCTGCATCCGATCCTTTCGGTGGAATATAGCCCTCCACTTCTAACCTTCTTAAGGGAAGAGGCCTTTACCCTGCCGGTTCCAACCTTAGATTAAAGTTACATGAATGATGATGGGCCTTACGGGAACATTTCGATCGAGAAAAATAAGTAAAAACAATTGCTAGTCAATATTGCGTTTACTTTGATCGAAACGTCAGGTCTTACCTATACTTCAAGTATCCCATCGTCCTATTTAGTGTGTTTTAACTAAATACGCTTTGGGCCTATCCATTTATTTTACTTGGATCTAAGGTTCCAATCCGACTTACTATTTTCTTACAAACTTTTTAAACAAATAAAACCAAAGTCTGATCAGTACCTTCGCTTATAGCCGGAAACAAAAATTTCACATTATTATTCGTCAGAGTAATTCTAAAAACTTAGAACATCCACGTTTCACTCTTCTTCTTCTATAGATTCGATGGAATGTCATTTTAAATTACGTTTCACTAGTAGTACAGACATTCTGCCCATTGTAACGGTAAGTGAGTCCAAGGCCACTTATAGTGAACAGTGGGTACAAAACATGCCATGAAATTGAAGCACTGTTCTCTCGTATGATGATAGGAAATTGATATTGGTCTCACCGTTAGTATTGACGCGTCCGGAGACCTTGTTCATCTCGCCCAGGAAGGCGGAGAGCAGCGAGCTCTTGCCCGAGCCCACGGCCCCCACCACCGCCACCAGCGACCCTCGGGGGATGTTCAGGTTTATGTTCTTCAGCGTCTGCTCCTGCTCGTTGTCGCCCCACATGAAGTGACCATTCTCTATTACTAGTGGGTTCGCTGGAAAGTAACGGATGTCGTGAGATATAGGTCGGCCGAGACAAGTGTTGAAGGGGACTATTGTATTGGAGGCTGTCGCTCGCTAATGATTGCTGGCTATAATCTGACCACAAGGGCTGTACCGCTCCGCAGGTGAATGTCCGGCGAGATGCGAGGGTAGATGTAAGTCAACTTAACGCTGGCTAATTTAAAAAATAAGTAAATCGTGATTATTTACTTCTACTAATTCTAGTTCTTATTTTATTCGTTCACACAGAAGTTCCTCTATATTTTTTCCTACTTGTATAGACTTGGCCATACCAATTTATCTTGGAGTGTGTGTATTCATACTAGGACAAAAGAGTCTATAGGAAGAACTGGTTTAGTCTAGGCAAAACTAGTTTGTAGTGAAAATTGGATTTGGCCGGTAAAATATAAATTAAATAAATTACTCATGTGACTTTGAATAGGTTCTGGTTTTTGCCAACAAACTAAAAGCTATATAAGATGGTCAGTGGTATCCACAGAGAAATGCAAGTCATCCTCCCCTGTGCCACTTATGGACAATATTAATTTAGGGTAATATAAACGTAATTGTAATGTTGAATACTTACGTTCCTTAGGGTCGTGTTCCACTGAGCTTACGTTCAATTCATCACAGTTCATGAACTTGTTCAATCTCGTTATACCGACCGAAGTCTAAAAAGTCATAGAATTGCGATTAGAAAATGAACACGACTACAGTTTAATTCATACAAGCAATAACTCCGTCACCAAGCGTTATTTATTATACTAATTGTTATCGGCTCTTTGAAGCGTTGCAAGTTAGTTGTGTCGTTAATTACTTTAGTACAGAAATATTAATTGAAACAATGTTTTGTATGATTTGATACTGATGTGCTATTGTTATTTTATTTGCACAAAAATACTCGTATTGTTGTATATTCGTGGTTGTTGTCCATGTATTTTTACCTTAAAAAAAGTGTATTTTATACAAGAATACTAGTTATGATATACAAGAATACTTTATAAATATAATTATGTAAAAAAAAAAGCTGAATACTGTTAACATTTTATAAAGATTGTCTTGCACCACGCTATGTTAAAACCAACTCGAAATGTCAAGTTTTTTTATTTATAATATTTCGATAAGTGATTCCTAAATGCAAATGATCGAGAGAAAATATTTCAAATTCCACAGAGAAAACCTTTGCGGCGGCATGGTGCAAGTCAACTTTAGTGTTAGGAGCTTAGAAGATAATTAAAAAAAGATATAACTATTTGGTTTAAACTAAAAAGGACTGCTACAAAGCCGTTAAATTTAATAAAGGGAAAAACTTCGCTTAACTTTTTACAGAGCCAAAGTTCCCTAAACAAAATACACAAGACGTGTAGGTTTTGGCAATTATTTACATTGCACTGTAATCGTGAACACACACAAAGCCCCAATTTTGAAAAGCCCCACTACAAAAACATCTACAATAATAATTTAAAAAACTTACTTGTACAACATTAGATATAACATTAGGCAGCATGGATAGTGGAAAACGTAGAATGTTGAAAAGAGATAACGCAACGAAAGCCTTTTTAGAGTCCAGAACCTGATCGTCGCTCACTAGAACGTAACATCCGAACGACATCAGCGACACCTAGGAGATGACCACACCGGTGAATTAGCAATTGATTGATTGATTCATGCATTATTTGGGTGACTGCCTGACCTACATCACTTATCTCGCCAATTTTGATTAGTAAATAATTTATTACTAATTGGTGGTATTATCTTACAGATAGATAAATACGCTATTGACTAATCGATAAATTACGATATATAATAAAAAGCCAGATTTAATCCTACTTTATATAAATGTGATGAAGTTGGCACTATGAGATGCATGAGTCGGGCCTATAGATTCAGAGAAATAAGATTGTATCCTCAGCTACTTCAATTTAATGTGAAAGATTTTCAAGTACGATTTACACCGAATAGAGCGCTCGGAGATTCGGAGCGCGTAGGAGCAAATACGCGTAACTCGCGCATACGCGTAACTTTACTTCGGCAACTGTGACCGCGTCCTTCCGGACAAGATAATTCGCTGTTAGCCGGTGCATACGCGCGCATCTGCCTCTTGTCAGTTGGTTCCCAATGCACTAAATTTGGCAATCGGCCGGCGAGAAAACACGCGGAATGAACCGCGCGTATTCTGCGGAGCTCGTGCGCAGCCGATCAGATTCCAGGATGTATAAATTCCATGGAAATATGAGCTTGTAGTATTTTATAGACACTTTAATTTCCTTTACCGCATTGTAAAATGCGCTTCGAGGCGCTCTGTTCGGTCTAAATCGTACTTTACACTTGCACGAAAATTTATGGGTAATTTTTTGTAGCAAATAAAAACCCTTAAACCTCATTGATATGATTTGTTGTACCAGTCATTCATAACTACACTGTTGTCGGCTTTGTTGTGCTCTCAACAATAACTCTAATGAATGCATGGCTGTTGTTAGTATGTCGTGTGTGTAAGAGAAAGAACCATAGCCTCTTAGAAATAGAGGTGTGATTATATATTAGGTTCTACCTCGATGACCGAGACCACGATGATAGGTAGCAGACCTAACGGCAAATTCATTGCGAAAAACAAGGACATCGACACGAAAATGTTTTCAGCTGTCAGTATATTCTTTTCGGGGTCAGATATCACAAACGTGAAGAAAGTTAGGAAGGTAACCTTGAACAAAAATACAATTTGACTATCTATTTCTCAGTTGCTTATTAATATAGAGAAGATATATGAAATCAGATCAATAGACAGAAAACGAAAGTTTCCCTCGACAAGTTTTTCTTTAGCAAGGTTAGTCGTAAATAAATACATTTCTGGCCGTGGGAAAAGTCCGTTGCTACCTGTTTACTACTGCCGTTGTTAACTCTCCAATTTGACATCCATAATAACCACAGAATTAGCAGCGGCATCCATTTTTTGTAACAATAGGTTAAGCAAAGAAAAAATTGTTGTGGTTGCAACATGTTTCCAATGTCATACCGATGTGTGGATAGGAGTTATGGTAGCATAATTATAACTTTAACAGCAACGCACAGCATTGATCACATGTCGCTCGAAATACAATGGTTGTTTAAAGAATAGTGGAGAAAGAAATTGGTTGTTTAGTATCCAATGTCGATACAGCAACCGATGTTGTCAAAAGCTGGGTAACAAATATAGATCATTGACAATGACTTACTGACCAGGGATTTGAGTACACAGATTATTATGATAATAGTGTTATAGACTGACATAAGAAATCCACAGCTCGGACTGTTTCATTGTTTTTTTTTCTGATGAAATATTATGCAATGTGGTATGACAATTCAGTAAAAAAGGTTTAGGGACATAATATCGGCTAGTCCTGTAAATATACACAAAGTGTTAATGAATAAACGCAAAACTAGAAAGTACCTAGTTTGTTTAGAACCGAGAGCAGAATCGAATTACCATGGTTTCAACATAGGTAATTTTTTTTTATTAATAAATAATTTGTTTGTGAAATTTACAATTTACTCAACCCTATGTCAACCCACCGCACGGGCACACTCACCCTATTTAAGTATTTACTACCAAAACAAGATTATTAAAATGTATCCATGAGTACCTTAGCGCTTTCATTCATTGCTGAAATGATAACAAATCATTTTTGCCTCAAAACTTAAAATGCAAATAACTTGAAATTTTAACTGTAAAAATAATGAAATTATTGTTTCAATCTAATTATTTTGTTTGTTATAAATCAGTTGTATGAGGTTTTGCGCAAATGTATTAACACGTTGTATATAATAAATGTTTGATTCATCATCATCAGCCTAGACAGGGTGTAAGGAAAAGTACTATTAACATTTAAACCACATACTCTACCCATCAAAATGAACAACTTTTACTATGGGAGTTTGCTACCGATCGGAGCAAAAAAATAATCAGCTGTTCCATACTAAACTGCAGTGCCTACTTGACTAAAATGTATACAGCTGCATTTTTTTTTGCTTTGATCTGTTTGTTCCCATAACAAAAGTTGTTCAATTTATGGGTAGAGTATGTGGTTTAAAGGTTAATGATACTTTTCCTTCCATACGTCTCACTGCAGGGCACAGGTCCGCGGCTGACTAACTGTCACACTGCTCTGTCACACCAGTGTGACGAGCAGGAATTATTTTTCTAGACCGTCACACTAGTGGTACGGATAGGAAGTCACATTCTTGACCGTCACACCACAGCGACGACGTTACGTCTACCCTCAGGGAGGGTGTATGTACACACGGCGACACATCAAGCTACCCAAAACCAAAATAAGCTGGCCGCGCGTCGACATAGTAATGTATAACGTCGCGCGGCCAGCTTATTTTGGTTTTGGGTAACTTGATGTGTCGCCGTGTGTACGTTAGTCCACCTCGCGTGCTCATTGTGGATCGATAGACTTCACATACGCATTGGATTTTCTTCTTCTGCGTACGCAGATTTCCTCACGACGCTTTCCTTAACCGTTTGAGAGCAGTCGGTATAACGTACTTAAACTAGAAAAACTCATTGGTATGTCGTGCGTGCGAATTGGAACCCAGTCCTCAAGATTGAGTTTCCATACCTCTCCGCAACGTGCCACCGACAGTACGCTCTCTTGGATGTTTCATTGATAGTGGCCTCGATTCGGAGTGTACCACGACTAAACTAAACTAAATGTATTCCTGTCACTTTCTAAAATAAGATTAAGAAAAGAGACAGAAAACCAACAGCTGACTTTAGTGCTGTCAAAGTGACGTTAAAAGCGCAAAATAAGATGCCATCATAATGTACGCCATCTTATTTAAGTCGTTTTTGGGCGTTTAACGTCACTTTGACAGCACTAAAGTCAGCTGTTGGTTTTCTGTCTCTTTTCTTAATCTTATTTTAGAAAGTGACAGGAATACATTTAGTTTAGTTTAGTCGTGGTACACTCCGAAACGAGGCCAGTATCTTAATAAAAATCACAACATAATCTACAGCTGTAAATAACACAGTTGATAATAAATAACATGTACGATTAAATTTATCGAAAGTAATACAAAATTAACATTGTTGATAACAATTTTCGATAACAGTAATTTAGTATAACATAATGAAAATATCTGATTTTATAATTGTTATCAAATCGATAAAGATATCAAATTATGGGTTAGTTAGTGTGACACACACACGTCTTTCATTTTTGGTTCATTGTCCAATATTTATTCAATTGGAGTGCCGACAACGAAACGACCAAATATTTGTATTTATTAAAGAAAGATTACAGTAAATTGACAAGTTAGTACAATCAGAGTTCGAAATTATCAAGATAATTATACTGATTCTTAGTTTTGAGTAAAATTTTTACCTAAAAGATCTAAAATTGATGTTTTTGTTTTAATACCGAGTATCAAGAGCAACCAACAGATAGTCTTCGGCATTTTCGTTTCGTATCGCAAAGAAAAACAAATAATTGAGAAAAACGACAGAAAAAAGTGAGAAAAATTATTTCGTGATTGTGAGCTTCTTTTTTCGCAAATCGTGATCGGATCATGATCGGATACACGTGTTGTGACATTGCCAGCGCAAGCTCTTTGTTTTTTCAAAAATTTTATAATTATCAACGTATAATATCAAGATAATTATCAATGATAATTATCACTTCGGACCCTGAGTGCAATAAAAACCAATTTAGGTTTATCTATACACTAAAAGGAAAGTCTACTCTAGTAAAGTTACTAATGCGTAGCATATTGTTTCTAATCCATTATGTTCCTTGGTTTAATATTTTTTGTGATGTGTCATCAAGACATAATTCACCGGGTATACGTTCGACGCGCCCTCTTTATTATTCATATAAGATAAGACTTACCAAAAACGGTGCGCAAGACCAAATAAAAGAGGTAGCCGAGTTCAAATATGCTGTTTGTTTAAGCACATTCATTTCCTTGTTTCTTATTTTAAGTATTTGGTCCTCGAAGCTAGGCTCCCATGCATACATTTTAAGTACCTGAAAGCAATAAATAGGTTCAACACGTACCTACTATAAACTTGCTAAAAGTCATATCTCACGTTTACTTAACGATATAGAGCAGCAAGATGTTTAATCACTGTTAAAAGTAAATAGTTAAACAACTGAACAAATATGAGGCGGATGATGAAACGGCCTTTATAATTGAAAAAGAAACAATAGTGTGCGTAAAAGTATATTGAATCAAATCATACTATTTGCGTTGACAACAATAATGATTAATCAATGGTATATATTTTGCAACAATTTGTTTCTATAATGGAATGGTTACAGTTTTGCATCATTATTCCATATAATAATTTGATAAGATATCAATTTAAACGTATTTGCTTAAATGAATATCAGCCTCTTGTTTAAGACGAGCCCAGTGCTGCCCTCAAACGTATTTTTTTATTTCAAAACAATTATACAACATTTCGAAACAAAACAAAAATGTCACATTTTAAGCATTGTTGTTTTTCAATTTATCGAAACATTACGGATGAATATGTTTTATACCTACAACATTTCTAAAAAACAAGAATGTCAAATTGTAGTCATTGCTGATTTTCAATTTATCGAAACAATTATCATTAATCAAAACTGCCCAAAGTGGCCACTTTCGCGGTTTTAAGGTTAACGATAGTAATTACAAACGTTATAAAATCAAATACGTAATAACCCGATAACAAAGTCCCATACTTCGCTACGTGCTTTTTGCATGGGCCCGCAGATTTTCGCCGTTCGCTCGGTGTCCAACCATGTGGCTCCACTACCTCTTTCTCTTATTATAGGTCGACCAGAATCTCATGAAAAATAGGGAAATCAAATTTTAGAGTAAGCAACACTGGGGTAATTTTATTAGGGCCCTTTAAACACTGCGACTTTTTGCAACACTTCTGAAACGCCATACAGCAACGAAGAAAAACGTTCGTAATAAAATTCAGCTATAAAATTGTATGCCTTTTCTTATAAACAAGATGAAAATTTTCGGCCAGATGATTTGGGCATTCAATTCAATTAAATATGCACCCATTAACAAACGCGCGGTTTATCGCCGCAAAAAGTTGCATTTTGTAAAGTACTTGATGACAGTTTGACATTACCATGTGAAAATCTATATTTTTTTCCTTTTTTTCATTTCATGAGATTCTGGTCTGGTTGATAGTACAGTCAAGAGCACATCAAGCTTTACACTTGCAGTTCGATTGTAACGCTTATGGCGCACTACAAAAGAACGATACAAAGTCCAAAGTGTCAAGCTTGACGTGCTCTTGACTGTACCTATATCCCTTTTACCAAAAGATTATAAAATCTGTAAAGAGATTATAAAACCTTACCTTAATTCCATTGAGCACCTCATTCATAAGTTTAACCCTTTCGTCTTTGTACTTCATTTGTCTGATTTGCAAAGTTTTAACCCTGTTAGCAATAAGGCCGTTGACCGGTATCAGGACTATCATGACAGCCAGACCAGCCAGGACTGAGGGGCCTAGGATACCCCACAAGAAATATAGGGCAAGAGCTATCTGTAGAGGCGCTGACCATATCATGTTTAGATATGCTGTCAATTCAAGGAACCTAAAAAAAATACGAGAGACCTTATTGTGGGTTGTTATAGTTTCATGCGGATTGGAATTAATTTCATTATTAACTTTTTTTGTTTATCTTCAAGTGAACGACGAAAGATGTTGATGATGATGACAGTTGAAGCTGACGACCCGGTTGGTATAATGGTTACCACGCCGGACTGCCAAACCAATGGGTTCGAATCCCGGTTCGGTCATGGATGTTATATTTTCGTGCCGTTGTTGTATGTTTACATATTAAAAAGCCTATAGTGCTTAACTTGGAATCATTACAATGTATGTGCCTGTGAGCGTTATTTATTTTATTTTAATATTTATTACTTCATGTTTTTAAAGCAGATTTTTTTGCATTATTTCGCAGACTATTTTTATAAAGTTGACGCAACTACTATAATATTCTGCTCTCTACTGAAAATATATAAAGTTAAAAGTTTAATAGATTGTTGTAATTAGTCCTTATTACTTGGACATTAGGCCAGCATTTTTAAAATTTGTTCAAACGCTCGTAGATTCAAACAAATGACAAAATCAAGTCACTCATTGTCAATATAAGCAAGTCACGATGAACATGTCTATATTGCGCGAGCGGGTACAATTTCCATACAATTTCGACAAGAACCGTACTGCTATCAGATCGCGTATCGATTTTACTCAATTTCGAGATAAACTCGAGTGATCTATTTCGATTTTCCTTCGAAATAATATATCTGTGCTGCTTTTTTTGCCAAGGCCGATAGAAAACGATGCAGATTTTTTACAGACTTCAAAAAGACATGTTTTTTCCCCCGAATGGATTTATGTGACTGTAAACGTAATTAAAAACGACTGGCCCAATTTTGATGATTCTTTATACAGGGTGTAACAAAACACCCTAGTAATACTTAAGGGGGTGCTTCAGCCCATCAAACTGAACAACTTTCACTATGGAGCCATCTTCGAAAACGCGAAAAAGAAAAAATATCTGTCCCATACAAAACTGCTACGTGTATACCGACGACTCGACTAAAATGTAAGGGACAGCCGATTTTTTCTTCGCGATTTCGAAGTTGGCTCCATAGTGAAAGTTGTTCAGTTTGATGGTCTGAAACACCCCCTTAAGTATTACTAGGGTGTATTGTTACACCCTGTAGATTCAAACTTTATAAGTTCTTCTAGAAACACATCAAGTTCCTTATTCTTATGTACGGAGCTAAGCCTTCTAACATGAACTATTCAGGAGAAAATTCTTAATTTCTCTGAATCTAAAACATGTTAGTTTTGGGGTATTCAGAAATCTGTATAGATAATGTTTCAATCTATGTGTAAAGATAAACTAACCTTGTACATGTTTGTAAATGATAGCAGAAAGGACATGTACCTAATAGTTATCTCTGCGATTCTATTGATTATCAACAAAATACTTTTATTATATTTCCAAGAACATGATTTTTCGTAAGATTTTAATGCTTATTTGTCACTTGATTTCTTGAACACAATTGTAATTTTAAATGAAAGATCTCGCGAATGAACTTCCGTAATTTAATTTCCTAAAACACTATACTATACTAGAAATTTGTAACCAGAGCGGTTGAGAGCGCCTTATTCTTGAGGTCGTCGGCGAGACGGTTCGAATTCTTACTTTAACCGCTAAGTTTCTAAAACTTACTTGAATACTACTACTACTACGACGGTCGTCGCTTTATGTTAATATGACAAGGTTATAAAGTATATTCATCTAGTACTCATGTATGATAAGTATAATAAATAACAGACTAGCAGGATTTAATGACTTGTCATGATCTAACTCAGCGGTGCCGGTAAATGAAACATCACAAGGAAACATTTAAAACAGAAAATATTCTTCCCTAATTTAAATTAGGGAAGAAAAATTATCTTCAACAAAGATCGGGATGGAGATCTTTAAAGATGAGTGACAATCTAAACTATTATAAAACTGTAACAGAAGTGTGTCTGTACATTGAATATATTTACAAAAAAAAGATTGCGGTATGGTTTTTAGGTGTCCCTGATTCCAAATCACCAATTTTTGGATTTTTTGTCTGTCTGTTTGTTTGTTTGTGTGTTTGTTTGATTGAGTATCATGCAAAAACTACTGAACCTATTTTGATGAAACTTTTTTTGTTTGAAAGCTTATGATCTGAATTAAAATCTTGTATATAATTTATGCGGACGAAGTCGCGGGTAAATGCTCGTAATTTTATAAAAATATTATAGATTAATCATAACCAGTACCATAACAGTCAAAAAATAATACCTTTGCGCATCGACAGACATAAGGTTGACTATCTCTCCGACCGTAGATGATTTCTTCGCAAAGTTTGACATCCGCAAAGACTTTCTGTAGATGGCGCTCGTTAGGGCAGTCCTTATTCTCATGCCCACAAGGTACATTCTCGTGAAGTAGTGGGCTAGTAGCATTGTTTGAACCATTGCACAGGCGAGCAGCGCAACCGCGTACAAATAACCTTTCCATAGTGGCTCATTGTTCTCTACGAAGCCTATAAGGAGTCTGAAAACGAACAATTAAATCAGTAAAGGTTCGCGGAAACATGATGAGGAAACATGAATACATGGACAAACCATTACAAATCCATCTCCGTTATTTAAACTGTTAATAAAGCGCGAAATATTCTCTCACAATAATGCGTCAAACGAATTTAAACGATTCTCAGAATGGACAACTTACTTAAGGAGTTGTGGAGAGAGGAACATAAGAATGTCGTTGATCAACTTAAGCAGGGAGCCGAAGACGAACTGTCCACCGAACGCCAAGCAGAGCGCTGGCAGGATGGAGGCCGGCTTCCTTTCTGACTCTGGCTTGAAGTTCACGCTGGCCGATGTCTTGCTGTACGCTGCTTTTGTACTATTTGAGCTATGGACCGGTCAAATTCAAAACGTTAGACAAATTTTAGACAAAGTGTTTACTTGCGCTCAATTTTACACTCAAGTAATGTCTTGTCGGCCGGGAAAAATCACAGCTTAATGCACAATTAGTAATAATCTTTATAGTATTCAATTTATTTAGATCGGGATTATTGTTTATTTGCTTCAATCTTAGACAATTTAATAGGGACTCGCCTTGCGGTAGCATTTCCCCTCTGCCACGGTATAAGATCAATTGATCTTGTGCATTTACACCCAATTTTATACCTTATCACTAAACGAGACAGCCTATAATAGCGAAACAATAATTTTGAACTTAGAACGTTTGTGGTTCACACGAGACTACTTTTCATGATTTTTAACATTCAAAATTAGAATCTAAACTTATGGGGAATAAAATCCAAAGTTTCGTATTTTATGTTACCTCGCCCCCCGCAAAAAGTGGCAGAAATGTTTCTTAGTAGAAGACACGCGTAACTCGTCCCTATTAAATTGTCTAAGGCTTCAATTGTAGCAGAACAAAATTCAATCTCGGGTAATGTATTTGATAAAATATAAAATTTACATTGAAAATAGTCTGAATGTTTTTCTCAAATGAACAAAAAACATACAACGTGTTAATGAATTAACGCAAAACTAGAAAGTAGTTTGTTTAGAATCGAGAGCAGAATCGAATTATCATGGTTTCAACATAGGTAATTTTTTTTCAAAATATTAATTAATTTGTGTCTAAAATTTAAAATTTACTGAACCCAACGTCAACCCTCCGCACAGGCACACTCACCCGACTTACTACCAAAACAAGATTATTAAAATGTATCCATGAGTACGTTAGCGTTTTCATTCATTGCTGAAATGATAACAAATCATTTTTGCCTCAAAACTTAAAATGCGAATAACTTTTAATTTTAAGTATCAAAATAATGAAATTATTGTTTCAATCTAATAATTTTTTTATAAATCAGTTGAGGTGTATGAGGTTTTGCGTTAATTCATTAACACGTTGTATAAAACTCAAGACGTTACCCAGACGATTACGAAGACTAGACCTTTCATAATCGATTACAGGGAACCGATATTATTTAATGGGGGCCGATATTATTTAATTTAGTGCCACTAAATCATAGGGAAGCTGTTTCTAACAGTAACATCATACAAAGAATGTGTTTAAAACTTGTTATACTTAGAACATTCTTATTTTTTCTCTGTTTCTCAGTTCTGTATTATAGATAACTCAATCAAGTAAATTTTAACGTGTTCATTTTTTCTAATGACTTATTGCTGAATAGAGAAAACAATGAAATAAAGTGGGTCATATCGTCATCGGCTATAAGAAAACATCTTAATCATCTTAATTATTAGTCTGACAAAGCCGGACTTTGGACTCTACTACGGAACTTTAATTCACACACAACACAAATAAAATGGTTTTGTCCAAAGGTTAAGATACATACTAAGCAAGCAACGTAAGTCAAAAAATTCCGCCCGCATGGGCCGCGGGTGGCACGCATTTTGCGAACATAGCTGCCGATGCCGGCGGCTACATTGGTTTTGTCAAAATGTATGTATATAAAGCCAAAAATGCATGGGCCGCATGCGGGTCCGCTTGACAAGACAAAAGGCCCTTATAAGATCGTCTAGTCTAGCCCGTCCGTCATAGCGTCACGGCATCAAAACACTTCTAAGGTTAGTAGTTGTTTTCTAGAGGTCTTTCCAAATGTGGCAATGTTTCCATACATATTTTTAACAGTCGTGCCGTGAATGGAAATTGACGACCATGTGACGACCGACGAAAAAGAGAAATTCTCAAACAAAGCCAAAAAAGAGATTCTTTCACGCGCTTGGCATTTGTTTCAAGATCCACTGAACATAAGATTCTGTTGCGATTTCCTTCAATATTTAGATTTTAGATGAACAAGTTTTATTGAGGAAAACATTGCTAGAAAACCTGCATGCTAAATTGTAAAGGTATATTTCCACTGTAGTAGGATAAAAGGGGCGATGCGAAGGGCTCACAAAGTAGGTGCCACCCTGAACAGAATCTGGCCTCAGACAGAATGTGAAAATTTAGAATGTATCTTCAATATCTTCCTTCGTAGAATATATTCGTAAGCATTATGCTATTCTATTTTTCGCCTTCTACTGTAATGTTTTATATTTTTATGTATGTACTCTTTCAATATTTGTAAATAATATAAATACTGCATCAGTAACATTTGTAAGATTGAAACTTACATAATCATAATGTACCAGTACCAGTCGGACTGTCTTAAATAACGGTACCAACCCAAAAATACTATTTCTCTGCAATTTTCTACGTGCAATCATAAAACAAACTCAGATAATAATATCCTACCGCGATAGAAAATTTATATGTTAAGTAGTGCTATACTATCTGTAGATACCTAATGTCTATAGTAAACTCACATTTCTTGTTTCTTGAGTGTCCTCTCCCAGAACTTGTCGAACCTCGGCACGACTTCCTTCGAAGAATCCTGAGGGTTTAGCGCCCAGAGGTCATTCTCTGTTAAACTTCTACGGAACCCTGTAAGCGCCAGCGGGTCAAACCAGCTGTATGTGAGCCGACTGGGGAACCCTGATGCATTCTCCGGACATTGGTTCTGATAACAAATAGATTTAGATACATTAATAACTGGATTAGGTTTAATACTGACTGTGCTTTCAAAAATCTTCTTTTCACTGTTTTCACTTGATTCTATAACGATAGACAGAAAAGTTTATTTTCTACTCACCTACATGTAATTTAAGTATTTAACATAAGAATAACTAGATAAAATAACACTATGTAAGAAGTGAAACTCCCGAGCGAGATTCGTTCAAGGTCAAGGCCTATCGTCTCGTGTTGGTATAACCAACGGCGCGAAAAATCTTGAAAATTCTCTGGCGGCAAGTTGAACACTATTTTGTTTTCATGGATCTCTCTCCCCCTTTCTTACCTTTATACGTGAGTGGAGGCCTTGGCCCTGCAGTGGGATCTTACAGGCTGTAACTTATCAGGTTATCAGCATACTTAGGCAGAGATTCAGAGACGGCATTTGAGCGTAAGTTTAGACTAAGTAGGGTCGAAAGTGTATGGATTCTGACATACGGGAGTTCGAACAAAGTCTTTCAAAACGTACCTGAATCGCGACCTAAGCGTATTAGTTATTCTTATGGTCAATCTAAGCAAGTAAATAGCTTAGTAACTAACTGTGAGTACACATCTGACAGTTCAAGGCCGAAACAAGACTTATAATGACTTCGAAGAACAATTACCTTTTCATACTTGTAAGGAGAGTCCTTCGGCGGTAAATCGGCGAAACAATTGAATATAAACATCAACACGATCAGAGGGTAGTATATCATGTAGCTCACGAAGTTGTATTGAACATTTTCATCGTCGGCCGCTGAGTAGTGATCTCGTATTTCTGTTCTTAGCTGGTGAAGGCCCGCCAAAATGAGCAGGAGCCAGAAAAAGAATAGTACCCCTGAAGCTCTCATGCCGTATTTTCTGTTGAAATATAGCAATGTTGCCGATAAACCCTGAAAAATAAGCAGTGTTGAAATTTTTATGCAATTATGATTCATCATAACGTAAGGTCTATGCTATGACTTTGGTGGCCTGCCATCATCATCTTAAATGCGTTACATATGCTTCAAGCCATCAAACGAATACTTTAATGATGTTATTAATACCTAATAGTCCTCCTCTATCCTAATTTGCCATACCCCACAAACAGGGTTCATAATGAACTGTTAGATTTCGATTGTAACACATTATGATGTGCAATAAATTACCTATCAAACAGAAACAACTAAACTAAAATGTGCACTACCCTCATAACAACTTTTCTTTATTTTTAATTTATACTTAGTTATATTGCATGCCCGTTCTATGCTCCCAACGAGTAACTATTTTTTATAAGTTATACCCTGTATTTCTCTAATTAGTGAATATGTATTCTTTTTTGAGAAATACATTTCTATAACCGTAATAAATACCTAAATTGAAATTGAAACTGATTTTTACCCGACTGCGCCAGGAGGGTTAAGTTTTTATTCATTATGGAGCCAATATCGAAAATCGAAAACGAAAAAGAAAATATTGTTCCTTAGGAAACGTCAATGGCTACTACCTAGACCCAAATTTATAATATATGGAATAGGACATATTTATTCCATATATTTCACGTTTTCAAAACGAATTTCGAATTACCTATTCGACGGATAATTTTTTTCGTCATATTAATGTCGACTCTACGGAGTAAAGTATGGAAGTTGTTCATTTAGGTTTACACTTTGTATAGTATGTATGATTGTTTAACAAGCATTTGTTTATTACTGCATTTGAACGTTTGTTATTTCGCATTTGAACGTTTGTTATTTCTTTAGCACGGTCATAGGTAATCCTAGTATGAACTTTGGTGTCAGAACAGCCAACCCTAGCGTGACTAATTATCGAGCAATAAATTATATGTAATCGTTAAGTAGGAAGTGAACAAACATAGAAATATACATAATATCAGTTGTATGACGTCATTATCTCGACAACCTGTGATAGAAATACAATTCAATAACGCGATGGGATATTTGGCTCTGCTTAAATATCACATACTCTTTAAAGTCGTTACACAGTTACACACGTTGTACTTTACTGTTCACTGAGAGAAGTTCTGTAAGATTCAAGCTACGGAATCGTTTGCGTTTTGTTATTATTCGCAATCATCATCAGCCTATCATCGTCCTCTGCTGAACATAGGCCTCTCCCAAGGCGCGCCACAAAACTATATCCTCTGCCTTCCTCATTCGTATGCGGTCACTTCGCGCTACCTTTTTTAGGTCGTCGGTCAAGCGGACCGCCCACACTACGCGTGCCAGTTCGTGGTCTCCACTCAGAACTCGGACTCCCCATCGGCTGTCTGTTCTTCGACAGATATGACCAGCCCATTGCCTCTTCAACTTGCTAATTTTATGAGCTACGAGCTTTTACCCGCGACTTCGTCCGCATAAATTATATACCAAATTTTAAGTCAGATCATAAGCTATCAAGCACCTAAAAACCATATCGTAATCATTTTTTTTGTCGTAATCTTAAATGTACAGACACACTTCTCATACAGTTTTATAATAGTTTAGATGTCAACCACTTCAGTTCTCTGACTTATCAGTTATCAGGTTATCACCCAATTCCTGAATTACGTTTACTATCAACGCCACAGAGTTATTTAACCAAAATAGTAAGGGAAAATTTTACTTTTGTGGAAATTTGCAAAAAACAACAAAACTCGAACGTTCCCAAACCTTGAACTCTAACATACAGTACTGTAAAGCGTTTTACATACATGTACATAAACTCACGACCGTATATACCCTATTTGGGTCCTCAGAAACTTTGCTACAGCTACTAGCAGTATTTTATTTAAAGTCGTAATAAAATTTATTGCGGTTGTAATGGGTTTTCACCGCTTTTTTTAACGATATTTATATTTACTTAATTCAGATAGTGAATGCGTAACTAAAAAATACATTTGTTTTAGACTTTCAGCAGATTAATTTAGTAATAGCTTAGAAATAGTATTTTCCATGTAACAAGGAAATAAATTAAATAGAGTTCATAACTCATTCGTTACGGAGACACGCGTAGCTGTGAAAAATTTAAAACTACAGGGTGTTAGGGTAAACAGTTGCATTAGGTACTCTAAGGGGTGATTGTACCGATAATACTGAACAACTTTAACTAAGAAACCTACAGGAAAGAACAAAACTAGTTTTGTACTAAATACTAACTTTGTACTAAGTACTAAATACATTTAGCTGATCGACCGTTTGTATAGAAAGTAGAAAAAAAATTGGTTTCTTTGGGAATGTCGTTCAACATCATGAATACACCCATTAAAGTAATGCAACTGTCTACAGTCTACCCTAACACACTGTACACATCGAAATAGAACTTATCCACTCTCAGAAATTCAGAAATAATGGTATGTATTTTAAAAAAACTGTCAGGTAGGACGGACAGACGGGCGGACATGGCCAAGACGGACAGACAGACAGACATGGCGAAACTATAAGGGTTCCTTGTTGACTACGGAACCCTACAAATAAGGACACAGGATTGTACCATCAGAATCAAAGAACAGCCGGGTCTCTTTTTTGTGATCTCGATACTGCCAAGTATCTGAAAAATCTACGAACTTCTATGTACCCTGTGATAAGAGAATGAGGTAATAATACAGAATGTTATTTATCTTTCAATTGTTACACATTGCACATTGCTACGATGTTGTATCTAAGGCTGGTAGATTACCTACAAGTTGTTTAACTATTCCCCCTTTTTTTAAACAACAATTACTGTAATAGCTGGCGATTGAAGGTCGCGTAGATTTAAAAGATTCACATAATACTGTTGTGGGCGACCTCCTATAATAGACCGAGAGCCGACCGTAAAATTATGCATCTATTTAGTAGGCGAACGAAATGTGATTCTAGTCTAGTGTATGTGTACACAGGGGTTAATTCAACGCCGCAAAGTTGCCTATGCAACCCGGCAACCCTATAGTAGCGGCAGATTGAGAGGTGGCAACCCTAGTTTTTCCAATACTTTAGATCAGCCTTCTTCCGATAGCACCTCATTTACTTCCCTAACAGAGAGGTGGAAAAAGTGATACCAAAAATCATAATGGAAAAGGTACTTGCGGCAAGATATTTCTAGGCAACTTTGCGGCGTTGAATTAACCCCTGTGTAAACATACACTATTAAATAGGTGCATAATTTTACGGTCGGATCTCGGACTATAATAGTTGACTTGTTGCGGTCTATTACGTAATCAATTTATTTTTTGTTGATACATCACTAATTATCCTCCGGTAAGAAGTGCCTACAACTACATGTCAGGTAAAAGACAAGGTATTTTAATGAGCTAGCTTACTCATAAAGTTATTATACCTTACGGACTAGAGGAACTGACAGCTGAGAGAGCGAGATGTACCTAGCGGCACTGCTGTATAATAGAAAAAAGAGATACGTGACGCGAGGGAAATAGAACCATTTTTGGGATCTTATCGCAGGGTAAAAATTCGGTTTCTGTGAATATATGCGAACCGAAAGTGAAATCGTAGATAATGTTGTGAAATATACTCACACTATTTCATTAAATTATCCACGATTTCACGTTAGATTCAGAATTATAGGCAGTGCTCGAGTTTTTTCCTGCAAATAATCTCCTGAAAACGGTTTCATTTGACAACTCAAGTCAATTCCTCTACTACTGTAAGGTATTTAAAGGTACTTTATGGGCTTACTTTTTTATCAAAATTACTCGTTATGATTTTTTGTAAAACGACCAACTTATCTTAGCGTACAGTCAGAATGCCTACCTAATAATATAATCCATTTTTAAGGGGGTACCGACCCTCTATGAAAATCAGCATCATTGCCTATTTTCAAAAACAAGAATGTCACATTGTACTTGTAGTCATCATGTCCTACAAATATGTCATCTACAATGTGACATTCTTGTTTTTTGGAAATGTATAGTTGTTAAGAAATTTTAAAAAATACCATCGACGGCAGCACCGGAGGCTCGGTGCCCCCTTAATAATCTAGCAGTCAAACAAAAGTCAAATCTAGCAGTTCATTTATTCAGAAACAATACGACAATTATAATGCCATCTGGAAGTTCGGAGTTAATCTACCATGGGCACATACTAGTGTGGTACTACTAATGAACCAAATTAAACTGCAGTACACATGGAAATAAGCTGATGTACTCGCGTGGACCCTATGGTAATGGAATAGATAGGATAATTGTATAGGTTTATTTAGCCGTGTAGATTCAGTTGAATAAAATTACTGTAGTGTGTGATGCATCTGGACTAGAACGAGTTTATAGTCCAAGATCCGACCTTAAAATTATGCACCTATTTTATAGGCGAACGAAATGTGATTCTAGTGTATGTTTATACAGGGCTTAATTCAACGCCGCCAAGTTGCCTAGAAAAATCTTGCCGCAAGTACCTTTTCCATTAAGATTTTTGGTATAACTTTTACCACCTGTCTGTTAGGGAAGTTAATGAGGTGCCATCGGAAGGAGACTGGTCTAAAGAACTGGAAAACTAGGGTTGCCACCTCTAAGTCTGCCGCAACTCTAGGGTTGCCAGGTTCAAAAATGACTTCTTTGAAGCTAGCAACCCTATAGTTGCGGCAGATTGAGAGGTGGCAACCCTAGTTTTTCCAGTTTTTTTAGATCAGTCTCCTTCTGATGGCACCTCATTTACTTCCCTAACAGACTGGTGGCAAAAGTTATCCCAAAAATCATAATGGAAAAGGTACTTGCGGCAAGATTTCTCTGGGCAAATTGGCGGCGTTGAAATAACCCCTGTATAAACATACACTAAAATCACATTTCGTTCGCCTATAAAATAGGTGCATAATTTTAAGGTCGGATCTCGGTCTATTAGTTAGTCAGTATTCAATATTGATCACATAGGTCACTTTATGTCATTGTGATAAACTGAAAGGGTAAATTACGTTCAATGCTATATGCATGCATAGCAAATGGTAGACAGCGAGCAGTACTAATCACATCTTTCGATTTCCCATGGGAATTATAATCGGTTCGTATTTGACCTACAGTTACTTTAAAACGATAATAATTAATAAATATTCGACATAACAAATAGTGATACGAACAAAATTCAGCTTTCTTTACAATGTAACTGTCAGGTGGAGTGAAAAAATCGATTTGAATTTAGGTATTGATTCGATTATTTATAGGCACCATACACGTGTAGCAACATATTATTTATTATTATTATCGTAGTGAATAGATTGTGTTGTAATCAACTATATCTATGTATCTACTGTATAGGTCAATGGTTGTAATAGTGCTAAAATTACCTTATTTATAAACTTTATAACAGATAACGAGGTAGGTACCTACACTGATTTTACATAGGATCAGTAAATTGTAAAACTGATAAATTACGATAACTTAAAAAAGATAATATAAATTTATATCATATCTATCCGCTTCGACGAATAAAGGTCAAGGCCAGACGTTTTTTTAAGGTAATAAAAACTACAATGAACATCACTAAGCGTGATTTGATGCGTGAAGAGGTACCTTGGCCTCTTGGAGCTGGTGAGAGAACATTACATAACATAAGTTGGACGGAACAAATAAAAAATGAAGAGGTATTAAGAATGGTTAAAGAAAGGAGAAACATTCTGAAGACAATAGAAAACCGGAGGGGAAAGATGATCGGACACCTGATACGAAACAACAACTTCTTTAAAACCATACTGGAGGGGAAGATAGAGGGGAAGAGAGGCAGAGGAAGACCCAGACAGAGTTATCTAGCCCAAGTGAAGGAAAAGGTTGATGTCATGTCGTATACTCGTATTAGCCTGCGTAACATGACAAAGATGAGAGCGACACAGGTCACTTCTAAGCGTCAAATTGGCGGTTATCTCCATAGTATCTCACTCAAATTTGACGTTTAGAAGTGACCTGTGTCGCTCTCACCTCTGTCATGTTACGCAGGCAGGAACTCAAGACACTAGCTGAAAATAGACAGGATTGGCGAATACTCCACCGACAAGAGCGTAGCTCTTAAATAAGATGATGACAATGACCCTGGACATAATATTATCAATTTTAATAACTTGTAGGTAGTATATTAAAAAGTTGTGATTCTTTTTCATTACTTTTCATGATTCCCATGTTGATGTTCACTTTTACAGCGTCATGACAGTTTAAATAACAGGGACACATAACAGAGCATACATTCAAAAGTTATTTGTCTATACTATTAAGTGAAAGTTGTCTCCGATTTTTGGCCTTCTTACTCGTATTTCACGAGTTCATGCAATGGAATGAACCTTGCATTTTATTTTACCGTACAGGCATGATCACAGCACACAGAAAACTGTGATCACAGTCACTGTTATGTCACTTGTATGGACTATATACCGAACCAAATTAGACATAACTGTACTATCATTGAATCCAGAGAGTGAATAAACGAAACAATTAAAAACGATGCGGGTACTTACGAATGTTAGCAGCTTAATGATAGGGCAGTAATAGTCAGCGTTGAACACTGCCTCATCCTTAGACGACCTATGGACGGTGACGCCCAAGTCTACGAGCTTTAGTACTATTAGAAGGCAAGTGACAACCAGTTTGCTAATGTTAAGTATATTCCAGGGAATGTTCTTCTCCTTGCTGTGCAGTATGTAGTAGGCTTCGAGCAACGCAGCCACCCACAGGTATATGCATGGTATCCACACGAGGACCGTTTTTTCGAAACATGGCGTCAACTCCGGATTATCTGTGTACCACGTGTCGTTTGCAATCTGGAAGAAAGAACAATAATTTAATTGACTGCATTACTTCAGTAAAGGGTCTGGGGAAATTACGGCATGTCGCGTCGCTATATGGACTAGATAGAAAACGAACATACACATCAATAACATTTTGAAAGAACCTTATCATAATCACCTGTATTAACGTCATTAAGCTTCTATGAAAAATATTATATAGCTGCCAGTAGTTTGGAGTGACAAGGTTATACAGTGGCCTACATTTCATGCTTATTTCATGTTTGTTCACTGTACGTACACCTAACACTTACGACCGCCGCCCGGGGTGGTTAGAAACCTGGTTGCAGCTACAAATCCGACTTTTCAAACGTGCAGTAGTAGGTAAACCCAGAATCTAGCAAAGCGGAGCTGTGTTAAATCAACCAATCGAACAGCTCAATTTTCCTCGCTCAAGCAAGCAATCAAGCAATTTATTGATTGATTTTACATATCTTCACTTTAGTGGATACCGAGCCTGAGGTTCACCCTTAACACATTTAAGGTTTCGGGACGACCGACATGGCCGTCTAAAGTGATGAAGGGATTCTAAACTTTTGCCCACAAAAATGCTACGAAAGAAACCTTACACCCAACAATATTTAGCCCGCGACGACTTAATCCTGAACAATTCCGGGAGAATTACGTCAGAAAGGTATCTATTTATTATATGATATTATTTTAAATATAAAAATTTTGAGTGAGTTTGGGCTTTCGAAAAATGAAAACTGCAAAAACATGTTTTCGCGGGACGGACGACGAACATACAGACAAGACAACAATATAAAAAGGGTTCGAAGACTATATCAGATTATGTTTTTCTGTCAAAATCTTGCTTTAAAACACAAAATAAGAAGTGTCCTTTCTTTTATATAAGATCATATTTAGTTATAAGTGGAAATTGGCGGTCTGAAAAAACTCTGACACCAGGGCTCTGCCCACACGATAAGAAGAAGTGGAAATTGGTCCTATCAAAAATCATGTTTTATCATGTTTTATGTTTTGTTTTTTTTTTGTTTTTATTTTGTCTTTGCGCGACATTGCACACTGATTTGAATTGCCATTTTCCGCGCGGCTTGTTGCATACACAACAGTTCAGCTTCCGATATTGACGTAAGAATGAGAGATTATTGAAACCGGTCCTGTATAATAAACACATTGGATACTTAGCTGCCATTTGATACAAATGGGGAAAATTTACAAGAACAGATAAGCATGATACGAATAAGCCATTGGCTACATTTTCCGCCGCGCTTCGTACCAAGCGGGACCGAGGTTAAAATTGGTGAGGAACAGGGAGTGTTCGTACTGTATGTAGTTAGTACTAGGTAGTCTTTCTAATACTGTGCTACATGCCACAGAAAAGAGAACCAGTAGAAATCGCATGAGGCTGTTTAGTTCGAGAATTAAATGATCAAAAACCAACAAAAACCAAATCAAATTAAACTGACTTATTTGAATCTTCATATAATTGTCATAGTAATTTATGGCCTTTTTTGTTCGAAATGAAGCTCTAAGGCCACTCTGACAGGCTCTTAAGTAACGTAAATCGAATACAAACTTCGAAGAACCGCCAGCGTAAGGTCTGCCACACACAGACGGAATTGCAATCTGGAATTCCGAATGAGTAGGCCTCGCATGCCACCCCCGAGAAAACGATAAAAATCGAGATGTGCCTCCATCTTTATTATTTTACGTAGTTTAGAAAGAGCGCGCATGACGATTTTCTCGTTTAAACGCTTTGTCGTGGGTGGCATGCTAGCCGTGCAGGATTGTAATTTTGTATAGGATTTGACAGCTGCGCAATTCCGAACGCAATTGTGGAGGGGGAAAATCCATACAAAATCGTAATCCTGATTCGGAATTCTGGATTGCAATTCCGTATGTGTATGACGGACCTAAGAGTTTCGTTTATTAAGGGGGCACCGAGCCTCTTGTGCAGGCATCAATCAAAATTTCTTTTTTAATTTCTAAACAATTAAACAATATTTCCAAAAACCAAAAATGTCGCATTGAATTCATTGCTGATTTTCAATTTATCGGGTCACTGCGGATTTGTTTTTATGTTTATAGTTATTATCTTAAAAACCGCTTATGGACACTTTTGACGGTTTAATTAAACGATAATAACTACAAGCATAAAACATGATAATCCGTAATGTTTCGATAAATTGAAAGCCAATCTTGACTACAATGTGACTTTTTTTTTAATGTTGTTTAAACGAAATGTATGGAACAGCTGTTTTTTCCCGCAATTTTGATGGCTATCCTATAGAGAAAGCCGTTTAGTATGATGGTCTGATCATCCCCTTTAAAAACCACAAGGATATTAAGAAAAACCCTGTATATCGAGCCTTTTCGGGAACAACATCGTAAGAGCCCAAAATTTCAAAATGTGATTTTTACGTAACCTCTAGAACAGATGTTTAAAAATTTGCAGCTGTTAGTTAAAAACTATTCCACTAAATAATAGAATATATCACACAACATTTAAAAAAAATATCAAGTAAATACCATTCACGATGTATAAGATATAAATAGAAAAAAACCTCGTCCTGTAAAAAAACTTAATTGTCGCTTACGATGTTCTTCCCAAAAAGGGTCGAATTATCATTATTTATTTTTTAAATGTTACTAGGGAAGTACCTTGCTATAAATAATATGGTGAAATCTATAAAATAGCAAGTCATTCATGTCAGATGAGTCACACTCTGCTCAGTTCAGTACGCTCACACAATGATAAAACACGGACCATCCGAGAAGAGGTTACTTATTGAGAGTTACGCAACATGTAATAATATTTGCCATTAAGGCGATTATCAAAGGTAAGATTGAGGACGTAAGGCTTAAGATTGTTTTCTTAGTCAAGTTTTTATCACGCTACAACTCAAATACATTGAAATACCAAAGTACTGGTGGTGGATTCGTTATGGCATATCTAGTGCCTAGTAGTTAGATGGATCATTGGTTACCTTTACATTAATTTAAACATAACATTGAGCTGTAATTTTAACATTGAACAATCATACAAATTGTCCTTCTTATTAATCATTATCAGTGCAAGTTGGGACTCGAGCAATTAAGGTTTGGTTACAACCAATTGTTTTTACATGGTTACAGCACTATATAAAAATCATGGGTTGTAAGCGTAAATAAAAACCAGTCTAACCCATAAAGGTATTATACTACGTAAGAGAGACGGTGACAGCTGAGAGAGCGAGATGTACCTAGCGGCATGCCTGTGTAATAGAAAGAGATACGTAACGCGAGGCAATAGAACCGTTTTTGGGGATTTGGAGTCCTGGTAAAAATTCAGTTTCTGTCAATAATCGTGAACCTAAAGTGAAATCGTAGATAATTTTGTAAAATATACTAACACTGTTTCATTGAATTATTCACTATTTCACGTTAGATTGAGAATTAATACACAGAAATCGAATTTTTACCCTGCCGAGGACTCCAAAAAACGTCCAAAAACGGTTACATTTGACAACTCATGTCACTTACTCTATTCCGTAAGGTATAATATCTTTATGGTCTAACCTGACATTTATTACAATCACATAGTAACTGAAGATCATTAATTCATTATTATATAGTTACACTTTTTTGAATACAGAAATAAAAAAACTATTCAAGATCAAAAATTATCAGGAGTGCGATTTTTGAAACTCATTCGCTGAGTTCAGCAGTAGAAAATGTCAAAATTATACAACGTGTTAATGAATTAACGCAAAACTAGAAAGTAGTTTGTTTAGAATCGAGAGCAGAATCGAATTATCATGGTTTCAACATAGGTAATTTTTTTCAAAATATTAAATAATTTTTTTGCAAAATTTAAAATTTTCTGAACCCGATGACAACCCACCCCACAGACACACTCACCCTATTTACTACCAAAACAAGATTATAAAAATGTATCCATGAGTATGTTAGCGCTTTCTTTTAGTGCTGAAATGATAACAAATCATTTTTGCCTCAGAACTTAAAATGCTAATAACTTTAAATTTTAATTATCAAAATAATGAAATTATTGTTGCAATCTAATTATTTTATTATAAATCAGTTGGGGTGTATGAGGTTTTGCGTTAATTCATTAACACGTTGTATAATATAACTTGAACAATGTCACACAAATTATCTAGTCACATTTAAAGTACCAGAATCTAGCCTGGACTTGTATTATGATGACTAGACAACGTTATAGAATACATATATAGATACAAACATCCATGACTCGGGTACAAATATTCATATTCATCATACAAATATTTGTCCCTTACGGGATTCGAACCTGCGACCCTCGGCACAGCAGGCAGGTTCACTACGAACTGTGCTACCGGGCCGTCTGTAAAATTACTATGGAGATACGCATTTTTCTGCTGCTGATTTGACTTTCAAAAATCGCACTCCTGGAGTATGATTTTTTAATGTCAAATCAGCAGTAGAAAGATGCACGTCTCCATTATAGTTATAGTAATATTGAAATTTTCAACTGCTGAGCTCAGCGAGTGAGTTTCAAAAATCGCTCTATAGGTTGGCAATTTTCCTTCAATCTTCACCTCATTCCCTAAGTTCTAATTTTTTTTTTTTTTAAAGAATACAGGTGGGGACGATGATATTAATGTTAACTGGGTGGATATACCAATTTTTGTTTTGACTCTTAATGTTGAAAAATCAATTCAACATTTTGAATTGAAAAAAAATCGGTCAAGTGCGAGTCGGGCTACTCGCGCACTGAGGGTTCCGTGCAACACCACCACACCACATATTAAAGAACAAAAAAAAAATTTCTCCGGAACCTTTAGCACGAGACCGACTCACACTTGGCCGGTCTTTATTATTTGTTGTTATACTGTAGAGTTTGCTCCATAATCGCACCAAGTTTGACGCTTGTATACATTACCGTTTTTACCATAGAGCAAGAAGACAAAACGTTGATAAAAACTAGTTCCTTGTATGAGGATTACCCCCCTTAATTTGTCTGTCCGTCCGTCCGTCTGTCCTACCTATTTAGGGCTGTAACTTTTGAACAGTAATAGCTAGATGGTTGAAATTTTCTCAGATTATGCGTTGTTACGGCGGATTGGTTAAAAAATAATAAAAATGTCAAAAAGTTAAAAATTAAGGGGGGTTCTCAACAAGAAACTCGTTTTTATCAACGTTTTTTCTTCACACTCTTATCGTAAAAACGGTAATACATACAAGCGTCAAACTTTGTGTGATTATAGAGCAAACTCTAAAGAATAACAACAAATACTAAAAACCGGCCAAGTGTGAGTCGGACTCACGCTAAAGGTCCCGGACAAAAAAAGTTTTTTTTCTAAGTTAATAATGTTTGTGGTGGTGTCGTACGGAACCCTCGGTGCGCGAGTAGCCCGACTCGCACTTGACCGGTTTTTTATTCACTTTTTGTCATTTTTATTATTTGTTAGCAAATCCGCCGTAATAACGCACATTCTGTGCAAATTTCAACGGCTTTCTTACGGTTCAAAACTTACAGCCCTAAATAGGTAGGACGGACGGACGGACAAAGTAAGCTTAGTAATAGGGTCCCGTTTTCACCCTTCGGGTACGGAAACCTAAAAATAGTTATGAAACTATCATGTTACTTTGAAGGCAATTTGTTAATTAGTACCTGCCGCCGTAGTATGCCATCGTGATACAGCGCTATCGCACCTTCGCTCTCTTTCTATTTGTGCACGAACTAAAGAGATAAAAGGCGTGGTGGTATAGCCGTATCACGTGTAACATGCTAGCTACGCTGATTAATGAAAGAACAACTTGTTAATAATTTTAGGTAAGTATATCACAAGAATTTAGTTAAACAAAATGTCAGTATGGTCATTGTTGGAATTCTTTGAAAACATCAACGTTTATGAGAAACAGGTTATGTTCTTGGCTATTATGTGTCATCATTTTATTTAGAAAAGGTCACGGTCACAACATCTGAGACCTATGAATATTTAGCTATTTGGTTTTATTATACTTACATCGACGTATAAAGCAAGTTTAAAGCATATTAATCTCTGTTTGTTCTCAGTGAAAGATGGAACATTTTAAGCAGTATTTTACGAAGATTTTATGGAAGTAAAACACTCACAGGGACATGGATAGGTACAATGTAATGATTCCAAATGTAAGCTACTGGGCTTTTTATTATGGAAACCTTACAACACGCTTACCCGCACAAACAAAATTCAAAATTTTTTATTCAAAATAATATCATATAGATAGCTTTTTGACGTCATTTTTTGACTCTACCACCGCGTCGGAAGGTGTTCTGTTGAGAGAAGATGCGGCCAGAAAATTATAATATAACATCCATTACGGAACCGGGATTCGAGCCCAGGACCCTGGTTTGTGCAGTCCGGTGTGGCAATCATTATACCAACTGGGTCTTTGTTTATTTTATTTTAAGACGAAAAAGGAAAATATGACTGTTTCAAAATGTTTCGAAATCGGTGTGAGAATTCAAAAGAGAATAAGTTTACAAAGATATATGCTACAGCTATATTTAGATAGATTCTCAGATTGATTTTTACACATTTTGATTTAAACGGACCCTTAATGTCATTTCTGTACTAAAAATACTAAACTTACTTAGGTAAATTTACATTTTTAAGTCAAGATCTACTGCAGGGCCTCAATTGCGCAATTTTATACGGTTTTGGTTTGGTTTTGGTTTTGGTTTAGTTTTGGTTTAGATTTGGTTTAGCTGAAGTAAAAAAGCTATCGCGATATTTTTTTCTGAACGGTTAAATCGCACAATACAGAAAATTCGATCGAACGGACATCAAACGTTACGCCAACATATCTTCCGAAATAAAGCTAAATCGTTACCGTTAATATAATTTGCGCGATACGAATTGTGCATAACGTAACGTTTTTGGTTGTGGTTTTGTTTTGGTAGTATCGTTCAAACTTAGGGCGATTGAGGCGCAGGGCTAGTACGCCAGCCAGCCAACTCGCGCTAGCGATATTTAACACATCTATCTGTCGAATTAAGTCTTTTATCTCGTTCGTTCGCGCGCAAATAGAAAGAGAGCGGAAGCGTGATAGCGCTATATCACGCTATCGCGGGTTGGCGTACTGGCCCCACTGGAATAAAACTATATCAAACTAAACTCATGATCACAGATCTTATATTCAGATATTTCAGATGCATATTTAGCTAAAGGAGCATTCCATGGTCACGTAAGCGACAAACGTACGCGTTTTTTGAAGTTTACTCCTTTTTAACACTTTAACTGAACCTTGCAGAAAATAATCAATGGTACCTACATATAGTTTAGGTAAAGCTTAACAAATACATGTAATTTATATTTAATAAATTTTGAAATTATCAGACTAATAATTCAAATAAAAAGCGTCACGTAAGCGACACTCAGTCAACCGCAGTCGTAAGCTATGTGATAATCTTGTCATTTTTTGCGAACCTATTAAAACAAGGGATATATTTTTATATGTAAACACTTAAATAAAGAATAAATTTTTATTGAACACGCTTTTTATGAATATTACAATTACAAGTTTAGAAAATCAAAACAAAAACGTTGTGTCACGTAGGCGACAGGCTTGTCACGTAAGGCGACACGTACGATTTTAAAATATAAAGTTAGTCGTTTTTGGCCGGAATACTGTTTCTTCTGTACACAGGGCGTTTTTTTGCCTTCGTACGACTTCTCTCTTCGAAATGCGACGATTTCAAAACATCATCATCATCATCATCTCAGGCGATGGAAGTCCACTGCTGGACATAGGCCTCCCCCAAGGATCATATTACCATAACGACCGGTCCTGCGCTGCCCTCATCCAACGTTTTCCCGCCGCCTTCAATAGGTCGTTTCATTTCAAAACATGTAATTTTGATATCCCAGCGCAAGCATCCACCTTTTCCCATGGACGTTTTCGACGCCATGCTATCATTCATGCCTGGACAAGTGTACACTACAGGGTGAAATTGATATCATTAGCATCCTTTTAAACAAAGAGTCTACCCATCAAACTGAACAACATTCACTATGGGAGCAAACCGATCAGAGCAAAAAAAAGTCATCTGTTCCATACTAAGCTGCAGTGCTTATTCTACTCAAATGTATGCAACAGCTGATTTTTTTGTTGCTCCGATCGGTTTGCTCCCATAGTAAAAGTTGTCCAGTTTGATGGGTAGACTCTTAGTTTAAAAGGATGCTAATGATATCAATTTCACCCTGTATATCGGATCTGAAGAAGAAATCTCTCACTGTCTGTTCATTTTCGCGTTCTTGATTATCGGTCAGATTCAGATCCCTCTCCTACTCTTGTGCAAGTTTTATTCTCAATCGATTGCATACACCGTGAACAACAACTTTTTGTTTAATTGGGCAGGATGGTAGGCTTCGTATGCATTTTAACACTGCTTTGCTATGCAAAGCGGTGTTATAAGACTTATAAGTCTGCTTACATTTATAAGGGCTAATTGAAGAATCACCTGCAGTTGATGCTTCCGAATTATCTGATCTGTTCAAATCTAGGTGTTGCTATCGTTTTCTTTCCCTTTCTTGCCTCTTATCATTCTGTTTCTTTATTCGTAATTCTTCAAATTGTTTTTCAGTCATTATTTCCTTTTTTTTCTTTTTGAAGCCTTTTAATCCTCTCACTTTCCTTCTTTTTGTACTCCGGATCATCCTTCTTTTATTGCCAAATTTTCGCATCCGTAAAGCACTCGCACTAGGCTGTGGTGGATCCATCATAATTCTAGTGTTTCGTTAGGTATCTACGATTCTCAATAAATTCGTCACGTAGGCGACAACACATGTAAAGCCCAATAAATTTATTCAGACAAGCACAATGTCTTGATAATCCACCGCAAACTGATACTTCTAGTGGGTTATGTTTATAAATAAAATTAAAATCACACCTACCCGTAAGTTTAGTTTTTACGAGACTTAATGAGTTTATTTGTAACGTAAGCGACGCAATCCAGATGCGAAGTAATTTTTGAAAACATTTTTACAGATTTTCGTCCCAAAAACAAAATTCACTTTCTATATTGTAAATAAGAGTGTCAGCTTTATTGTCAAACAGGAAATAACAATAGAATTTCTACAAAAAAGGAAATATCAATCTTCGAATATGGTCAAGTTTTCATACTGAACATTAGACTAAGAGAGTAGTGTGTATTGGTCCGGATTTTATGAGAAGTTTAAAAGTAAAAGAAAAACTACTGATGTATACACAATAACTAATTAACTGCCTTGTTAATACATACTTGCAAAATTATTAAAAGTGTAATTTTTTTTTAAATAAAAAGTTACCGATTTCCATGGAATGCTCCTAAAGTTAGTTTTTGGCTATGAAATTATGGAAGCGACATCTTAAAATAATACAGAAGTGTGTTCCATAATAGCCAACACCACAACTTTAGGTAAATAAATGAATCAGATTTTCCGATCTCTACTCATGATCATAATGCTCTAACTTTTCTACAACTACCAACCACCTCTTCAAATGTTCAGTTACAGCAAGGTTCACTTATATTTTGGGCTTTCAGGATGGGATCATGGAGAAGGAAAAATAAAGAAAATGAAGAATTGTTTGTCTTTGAACAAAAAAAAAAGATGAATAATTTTCATTTGAATGATGTTTTGATGATAAATAACAATTTTTATTTGAAATTGGTATTTTATATTTGTGACCAGGTTTTTAAGGTAGTGTGCATGTGCAAAAGTTCAAGGCTAGTGGTTTCTTTTTTATTATTAAATATGTCCTACCTCCACTTTGAAAGTCTATCTATCTATCTATCTATCTATAACGTCACGCCTCTTTCCCAGTGGGGTAGGCAGAGACCAGGGCGCGCCACTTACTACGATCTTTACATACCTCTTTTGCCTCATGCACATCCATACATCTCTTCATACATGCCCGTCGGTTTCGAGTACACCGCACCTCCCCTTTTTGTAGGACGCAACTGATTTGATCAGCATACGTCCTACGAGGGCGCCCTCTGCCGACACTTCCACTCACATTAGCAACATATATCTCTTTCGTACATCTGCTGTCACTCATCCTTTCCTCATGACCAAACCAACGAAGCATACCTTTCTCTATTCTTGTCACAACATCTTCTTTCAATTTACATCGATCTCTTATTACACAATTTCTCACTCTATCTCTCATGGATCATCACTTTGAAAGTAACATGGAATATTATTTATAATATCAAATCTTCCTTATAATTTACCTAGTGGTTTTTTATTTATTACAAAGATTCCAGATTTTATTGAATCACGAAATTAGGACCTTCATTGACCTGTTTTTGGTCATACATTTTGATAAAAGCTTCTCTCTCTGCATGCTTTCAATAAAATTAAGACAAACACTTGTCAATGAGGGCCTAATTTCATATTTCACATGGCAATAAAATCAGTATAATAATCAATGAGACAAAAACTGATTAATAATCTTTATTTATCTACCTACCTACCAATTTTTACAAAATACAGGGTGGCCCAAAAGTCATGGATCAAACGAAAAGAGGTGATGGCTGAGCTCATTTCTAACCAAAAAGGTCAAGTTAGTTGGGGTCCCAATGTTGATGGTTCAAAAGTTATATTTTTTCCCATTATTCTTAGATATCAAGCTGTGCACCAACAAAAAATAAAATTTAAGAAAAGTACAAATTCTATGGCAGTTTTTTTTATTTCTAACGTATATTAACAATGTAGTCCCTTAGTAAAAAAAAAACTTTGTTTAATAATACCCTAACCAGTTTTACAATGGAATTAAATGTTTTACTGAAAACTTTTAGTGTCAGAAAATTAGCAAGTTTTTAAGAGCCGTTTTCTAAAAACAAATGTACAACAGGAAGTTCACCACATATCAGATAAACTTGTACATTTTGTGACGTTTCTAACTAGCTATAACACATAGTCAAATTAGTGATAGTTTTCTTTAAATAATCTTTTTAGCTGAAGGTAGAGTGAAACCTTAGACAATATAAATTGTCTTAGAGTGAAACACAAAAAAAGGTTTTGGGTTCAGATCAAAAATAAAACAAATAAAATTAGTTACTAAGTTTTGATAATTTCTTTAAAGCAAATGCTCAAAGATTCTGCCTCTAACCCGAAGGTAGAGTTGACAACAATGGATAACATTTTTATTAAAAGTAAAGCTCTATCATTGTTTTTAATTTTCAAAGGATTCTGATAATAGAGGGCCCTCTGTACATGAACAGTTCCTGCACCATGAAATTTTGCATTCAGAGAACAATTTTTTTAAAATAAAAATCCTTCGAAAATTAAAAACAATGATCGAACTTTAGGTTAAATTAAAATAAATTGTATCCGTCGTTGTCGGGTTAGAGGCAGAAACTGTGAACACTTTAAAGAAATTATAAAAATTTCCTATCAAATTTTAAATTAATTTTATTAAATCTTTATTTGTTATCAAACAGAAAATTCCTTAATTTTATTTGTTTTATTTTTGATCTGAACCTGAAACCTTTTTTTTGTGTTTCACTCTACCTTCAGTTAACACTTTAACTGCTGATGACCTATGTCGTAGGTCAGCGACATATGGGCCGCAGTGCGCAAGACTCAAACCTTGAGTCAGAATTGTATAGCATTCCACAGTGTTAGCACTGAGCGAGTGTCATTGTTTGAAGATTAGCAGCAAAAGTTTTAAGAGACACTGTTAGGATAAGCTAAAAATTAAAAAAACTTCCATAAAATTTGTACTTCTATTATATTTTACTTTTTTGTTGATCTGAAATAATTGAAGAAAAATCATAACTTTTGAACTATCAACATTGGGACCCCAACTTACTTGACCTTTTTGGTTGGAAGTGAGCTCAGTTATCACCTCTTTTCATTTGATCCATAACTTTTGGGCCACCCTGTATACATACCTACCTACTTGTGTACAATTTTTTTCAATATAAACTATAAAATTTTATTAGGTAGGTATTATTTTATATTTCAAAAATTGTATAAAATTGGAGAGGAATTAATATTAACAAATACAAAACTGTGACTTGATAAGATTTAAAATCTTAATTAATTCCATTTGCATTAAAAGAAAAATACGATTACAATTTAGTGTGGGTAACTGTTCATTCTTATATAAGAAAGTAGGTAAGTATTAAAAATAAAAAGCACAAACTGAGTTCGATTCGACTATTTCATAACTGTAATAAAGGTAATAAAAGGTTGCTTTTGCTCGCCGCAAGCTTTTTAGTTTTGATAGGTACTTACAGGGTCAAAGACCTACTTACCCAAAATTTAGTTCCGCAGAAGTCGTCAAGCGTAGAGTTGTACGACATTGTCACAGTTTGTGAGCAAGGACTTATAAAGAGCTAAGCCGTAGTTGCCATGGGATGTAATTTGTATCAATACGAATCTGATTTTGCTTAGAAATATGTTAGAACGTTGCTAACCAACTGTTCAAAACTTTGCCAGCATCCTTTCACTAAGAAATATTAGAAGCACTTTTATTGCTATTTTTTACTCGACAAGCACTCGGAACACTTCTTCATTTGATGCGTTCTACGATCACATGGGCAACCAACAACGATATCACAGTTATTTTACCGAAAAACTACAGCACAAAAAACACGTTCGTTCGTCACACATACACGACATGACAGAAAAGAAAGACCACAGATAATAAATAAATAAAGAGAAGAACAAAAATTTTTTTTTTTTCAAATGTGTTTTATGGCTCTGAATACTATGTCCTTTAAAGCCATATCTACATTTTCTTCAAATTCTTAATTTTGATGGTGGATGAGAATGATAGATGACGATGAATTTTAAGCCTCGAAACGTTGGTGTTCGACGTTTTGACGCTTCTCTGGAGTTTTTGGAGACAATCGAAAGACGCAGGAATCGCAGAAGTCCACAGGAAAGGTGAACCGACCGCTTTGCCGCGCTGTGTATATTTTCTTTGCTAAAGCGGAGTCCGCTGCGCCATGTTATCGTGTTTGCAAACATTGTTTTCTAACTTTCCCCTTCCCCGCAGGCGAACGCGGGTGATGTTATCCATTTGCATCGGAAAACATCACCCGCGTTCGCCTGCGGGGGAGGGGAAAATTAGAAAATGATGTTAGCAAACATTATAACAAGGCGCAGCGGACCCGGCTTAAAAATGACGGAACAGTTTTTCCTGTTTACGCCCATACACCATAATATTTCACTGAACAGAAGTGCGATTTTTGAAAATCATACGAGCGACTTGGCAGTAGAAAGATGCATAATCTCCATATAATCCCCGCAAGTTGATATTGCGATTGGCGGCCATCTTGGTGACGTAATTTTGACGTAGTCGACGTGCACCATCAGTACCGTTCGCAAGGTCAGCCCGTGCTTGATGACGTCACGCAGCTGTTATTGTGACAAGGTTCCATCGCAATATCAACTTGCGGGGATTATAGTAATTTTGACATTTTCTACTGCCAAGTCGCTCGTATGATTTTCAAAAATCGCACTTCTGTATATTATTCACTTGCACGCATAGACGAAGAATTTTTCGCCACTCTTTCTACGCTTGACCGCATAGACGAAGAATTTTTCGCTTACCTTGCACGACACTTTGTTACGCAAAAAAAACCAATTTTACGAACCATAACTCACTATAAACAATAAAAATTCGATGAAATATGAGGACTACAAACGTTGCTGTTCAAATTCCGCTCCCGCCAAAAACTCGAAGAACAGTGTTGCTAGATCAGATTTTTAAAAATACGCAGGTAGGTATCTAAAGCTGTGTCTCCACCTCACGACGCCGACGTTGCGTCGGTTGTTCGGGCGTAGCTATCGCCATGCAATCAATGTGCGCGTTTAGATCTTTAGAACTCCGCTAGCCAGTTCGTTGGTTCGAGCCGTGTCTGTGTGATCAGCGCTGACGATACGCTTTGCTCTATATTAAAATAAGAACAAACCGTTGCCAACGCCCTCTATCAAGAAGGTCCGCCCAGGGCCCCCTGCTCTGGGAGGCCTCCAAATCTCGAGAAGAGAAGTCCTTTTTTTAAATCAAATCCAAAATATGTTCAATGAGTAAGACGCAGTTTGAAGTTGGAGGCTTCAGACATAGTCAAAGAAAGTCAGTAATAGAGTTAAAAATATTGCGGCTTTACACATAGGCGCTGTCCTATTGCCATCCAACTGCTTTCCCAACTGCCCTGCCACACTGTCCTGCCCTAACTGCCCTGCCCTCGTGTGAAAAGGGCATAACCGTATTTAATAGGGTCTGTTAGGAGCGCGGGCAGTGTGGTGAGGCGGGAAGCGGCCAACTCGAAGCGAACGCGTAGCAAATAATGAAATATTCAATCAAAAGTTGCTTTGGCATCTTTTTGATCAATTTTTCCCGGTTTATTATTTAAAAAAAAAACAAAGAAAAACGCTCATTGTACTAAAATCTCGATCTCGCTCCGGGTTTTCGAGATCGTACTGTGGTAAAAACTTCGAGCTCGCTTCGCTCGCTCCTGGTTATGATTGTAGGTCAAACACATTGACAAAAACAAGGTTTGCAATGACCTAATAATATTGTAGTAAAAACGGCCACCCTGCGGCCAGCCTCACGCTCAAAATGTATGGATTTCTTGGTTCGCACCGAAATGCACCCTTTAGACGGGCAATCGATTGTGTGCTTCCTGCCAGCGTCGGTCTGGCCCCAGGGAACCCCGGGACTTTTCCCGGTGGGCCGGTACCCCCGTGGGCCGGTCCGGCCCAGCTCTTCCTCCCTATTCATTTTCATTCCACAGAAAATGGCACAGCTCAGCCCACTCCAGAATCTTTCTGGCCCACCCCAGGATTAAAAAGAGTAACTTTAAAAAAAATTAAAGAAATCTACAATAAATAATCGACAAGTAATTTTTTTTTCACTTTCTTAAAAAGTCAGGGAAATTCAGGAAAATGTGCTTATTGCAAAATTGCGAGATCGCTTCGCTCGTTCAGTTTTGTTTTGCTCTCTAATCATAAGTTTGGTTGAAGGGGCCTCCAAACCTGGAGAACCCTTTAGATCAAATTCAAAACAAGGCCAAAATATGTTCAGTAAGTAACTGAGTCGGAGGCCCCCTGCATAGTCAAAATATGCGAATATTGCGAATTTTCGAGCTCGCTTCGCTCGCTCAATCTTTTTGTTTCACGAACATGTCTACTCGATTTCGGCATGAGCTGAATGCTCCTGGTTTTAAATCCTGTTGCGGTGAAGCATTCTGCACGCATTCTAGCATGTCGTAGGGTCCTTCATACGCTGATGGTGGTTAAGTAACTGTTTCAATGGGACCAATATCGAAATCTGGTGATCAAAATGGTCTAATTATGACAGGATCATCCCCATAAAAAACACAATGTAGCAAATTCTCGAGCTCGCTTCGCTCGCTACTTGTTCTTGGTGGTATTACAGCGTCCTAGTCCCAAGTCACATTGCAGTAAAATCTCGAGCTTGCTTCGCTCGCTCCTAATTCCCAACCTAGTCGTATTGGCAATTTGGCATTGCAGTAAATTTACGAGGTTGCTTCCCTCGCTCCTGGATTGTGTGAACATTGCTTGCTTCGTCGCTCTTGATTTACGACCTAGCCTTATTGGAGTAAAATCTCAAGCTCACTTAGCTCGCTCCAGGATTTACAGATCTTTACGGATCTTTTATTGCAGATTTGGAATGGCCAAAATATCATAGTAGGTAAAATATCGAGCTCGCTTCACTCGCTCCTGGTTTTTAGTCGCTTATGGAACCATGTTTCTTACTAACCGACTTCAAAAAAGGAGGAGGTTTCTCAGTTCGACCGTATATATTTTTTTTTTTTTTTTTTATGTGTGTTCGCGGATAACTTCGTCGTTTATGAACCGATTTTGATGATTCTTTTTTTGTTGGAAAGGAGATGTTCCGAGGGTGGTACCATGATAAGGAAACCAGGATCTGATGATGGCATCCCAGAGAAATCGAGGGGAACCTTCGAAAATCGTACTGCCGACTAGTGCGTTTTTTAATTTAAAGCACTCCTATTAAATCGAACTAATGAATTCACCACTGAAAATTGTGAAATAAACAAAATTTTAACAAAAAATTAAAACCGCCTTCAAAAAAACTAAAAAGTTAAAAAATAATATTGCAGCCTATGACTTTTTCGTTCGCATCATAAAAACATTAATTTGTTTTATAGAAGTCGGTGTCAAGCCAAGCCAAAAAATACAAGCCATGTCGCGAATCGAACCGGCTTGACAGCGACTTCAATAAAACAAATTAATGTTCTTATGATGCGAACGAAAAAGTCATAGGCTGCAATATTATTTTTTAACTTTTTAGTTTTTTTGAAGGCGGTTTTATATTGTACTTTCTGTTTATTGTAACGCCCTGAAGTGCGATTTTTGAAAATCATACGAGCGACTTGGCAGTAGAAAACGTCAAAATTTCTATGGAGATTATGCATCTTTCTACTGCCAATTCGCTCGTATGATTTTCAAAAATCGCACTTCTAGTCGTATTGTAGTAAAATCTCAAGCACGCTTCGCTAGCTCGGATATTTTAGATCGTGAAAAACTCGAGCTCGCTTCGCTCGCTCCGGCTCTCCTGGCTACTAGATTGTTTTGCAACCTGACCTTGCTCTAATATACCTAGCCTCTCTACGCCCTGGAAAATAATAATTGCTAAGCCCATCAGGCACCCATGCCCTTTCTTTTGACTTTACCATAGTCGGGGAAAAAGTCAGTGGGCCGCTTGTTTGAATTTTCCCGGTAGTTTTTTGAGTCCCAGACCGACGCTGCTTCCTGCCAAGGCCGAATCGCGCGGCAGCAAAATTGTTCATCTAAAGGCCGATAGCATGATCGCAAATCCTCCAAAAAATTTTGCTATTTGGCCTTGACAGAAAGCAGTGATCAGTTGCTCGTCTAAAAGGGTGCTAAAGTCATTGTTCGCACCACAGTTCGCACACACCGTCCCGTCCTGTCGCGTGTGTGCGTACCTACGCGTACGGTCGGTGCATACCAGCCGTGGTGGCTGTATGGGTTCGTGTTCAGTCCATAAACTTTATGGACTTATATGGCATAAAGGTATAACACCGGCTCTTCATTCTCGGCGAGAACGGGCGAGACAGGCCGAGAACGAGAGTGTGGATGCCCTTCATTGTTCTCGTGGCGTCATAAGCAAAGTAATTTTTCTTGAAAGTTCTCCCCGAGAGTTCTCGGCGAGAATTCTCGGCGAGAGTGTAGTGCGGGGTTAATAACTTTATGGTCCAGACCCTGAGGCAGCCTGTCGAAAAAAAAAAAAAAAATCTATCGTCTCTGATTGGTGAATCGCTTTCTGTAGAAATAATTATAGCCAATCACAATTCAAAACACAGACCCATACATTAAAACAACCAATCATCAGCATGCAGATTGAACCATAAGCTCCAATGGCGAAAGAATACTGACAGCATGGTGGACGCGGCGGCTTTCTTTTTCTTTCTGTCAACGAAGGGAATTTGTGGGATGGAAGGACGCGAAAACAAATTTTTACAAAGCAACTGGAGCCAATGATTTTATATAATATCATTGCGTGGAGCACATTAAATGAAGCATTTGATTAATAAACACTAATTTTATGCCGGGGACAAGATTCCCCGATGATGAGATTGGTGAACATTCAGAGTGTTATTATAGCTAAATAAACCCATTTTGCTTATATTTTGTAGAACAGTGAATTTCAGCGGTATTTAATAATGGCAGAATATTTAGCTGCTATATTTGGTACTGAAAAAGACAAGTAAGTATCGAATACTTTGATATTACTATAGTCGGTCTATTACATTTTTTCAGGTTATATTTGAATTTAAAACTTTATTTCAGAGTAAATTGCTCGTTCTACTTCAAGATTGGAGCATGTCGTCATGGGGACCGGTGTTCACGTATTCATAACAAGCCAACCTTCTCACAAACGGTGTTGCTACAAAATTTGTATGTCAACCCTCAGAATTCAGCCAAATCTGCAGACGGAAGCCACTGTAAGTAAAAAACTAAAGCTGTCGTGCTTTTAAATATATTTATTTTAGGCCCTATGCAGGCAAATGACCGCCACCGCAGTATGGACTTAATTTCTGTCGAAAAGAAATTAATTTCAGGAGAAGAGAAGTAGAACGTAGGTGGCGCGTTACAGAGAGGTATTGAAACTCAATCTTGAGGTCCAGGTTCGAATCTGGACGGATCACATGCCATGTACCAATGAGTTTTTGTCTGCAAATAAAGAGTTTTGTATGGTTTTTCTAACTTACTAGTCATTTGCTTCGAGTTGGCCGCTACCTCCCTTCCCGCTTCACCGTACCGCACCCCTAAGAGACCCTATTAAACGCAATTTTATAACCTTTAGCAACGCAACCACGTACGGCATGTCCGTCCCGATCACTAATATCGCTTTTAATTTTAAATTTTTATTTGATTGTTATATTATTTTTTGTCGACGGGACCAGTTAATGTGCCTGTGACGAAATTTTGTAACGGTCGTCGTCGGCCAACTCCAAACAAACGGGTAGTATGTACGTAATACAGACTACTCTTAAATGGTGACGGAAAATATTGTGAGGAAACCTGCATACGCTGAAAGAGAAATTCTGATGCGTATGTGTAGTCTACCAATCTGCATTGGGCACGCGTGGTGGACTAACGACCATACACCCTCCCGAGGAGGTAGTCAGAGATATTCTTCTTCTTATCTTGTGGGTAGAGCCCTGGTGTCAGAGTTCTTTCAGACCGCCTTACAGCCTCAATTGGTTGTTATGTAAAAACTAGTACCGCTTGGTTATGAATCTGGTTCTATATCTGGGAAAGTAGGCCTTGCTATGTGTACTTGACTATACAGGTAACGGACACTAGTTTCTTATTAATATTAGGGATGCAACGATTCGATTACGAGTACGATATTAATCGTTGTTTATTACGATAACCGATGCATTACGATTATTTAAACAAATTTAGTCGAGATTATCCTCAGAATGAGTTCTCATAGTGTTTCTTTGCATTCCAATGAAATTAAATCATTAAAAAAAATTGTTTTTAAATTCCAAGATTTTGTAACTTTTAACTACTAATTTGAGATCGAAGTCAAAGGTGCATTTGGCCATGATTCTGATTTGTTGATGCGTGGAGGCTAATTTGCTTTGAACATGAACATTTGATGATATTGAACATGATTCTGAGGTATAATCTCATTAATAAAGCAATATCTCGTCCGATTTACGGGGGAGATTAATCTTTTGAAATTAATGTGGATGAGATAACGCGAGAACGAAAATGTATGTAATACTTCAAACCGAAAATCAAATCAAAGACATCAGTAGAATAAAAAAAAGAGAGTCGTCTGACCAAAAAAAAAGTCAGATTTTGCTCGAAATGAGCTAAAATGGCAGCGAAAGACACGATTTTTCTAACGTTGTTTTTCGGCTCTGGAATCTAGTATTCAGGTCTGGTATTTGTGAACAAATGCAATCTGATTGACGTTTTTAATTCATTTTAATAATCGTACGATTCTTACTACGGTGCATTGCATCATTATTAATCGTGATTATTACGATTACAGATGCAAAACGATGCACCGCTTCGTAATCGTTGCATCCCTAATTAATATACATTTAAAATCACCCTCAAGGAGGGTGTATGGGCATCAGTCCGACATGCGTGCCCAATGCGGCTTGGTAGACTTCACATATGCATCAGAATTTCTTCTACATTGTATGCAGTTGCAGGTTACCTCAGGATGTTCTCTTTAATCATTTGAGAGCAATCTGTATTACCAATGACGCCAAGCCATGTGGCAATGCCTTTTTCATGTGTGTGTACTACTGACTGCTCTCATATGGTGAAGGAAACCTGCATAGGTACACCTTGTGTATAATGGTGCGCAAACATCATGAGCAAGACCTTGACAGTGCAGAATAAAATTTGTAGGTGAAAATGCTATTGCACGTACCCCTCATCCCTGCCATTTTTTTCAACATGTTTGCTGGGTACTATATGTGAAGTCCTTCAATCTTCATTAAGGATATTCTTCATTGATCATGTATTTGAAGGGTGAAGAAAGCAAAAAGTATTGGGGCTAACACAAAAGATCCCACTGGGTCGAGGTGTTGCCGGCTTTGCCAGCCCCCACAAGATAAGATAAGAAACATAATATGTTTCATGAACATATTTAATGCTCATTCACTTTTACCATGAGGGTGCAAGGAAAGGGCCTTGTGTAACGTAACGGAGTTCATCCGGCACACTCTGGGCAGTCAGCCTCGATACGACAATAGGGATGATGACTGATCCTGGAAATTCATATCTAATAACAAATTAAAAAAAAGGCAAAATTCAATAACAAAATGTTAAAACGAAATTAAATTACAATCAAACAGAAAACAAAAAGTTATAAGCGATTGAAATACGTTTTTTATCGTCTTCTATCTCTTTCATGCAAAACAGGCCCTGTACCCGCACTTTCGATGTTCGCTATATCGCCACTGTTTCGGTCCGCACTTCATTGGAATAGAGTTGACATTGGAATGAAAATGTTCACACAATTGCGAAGTTCGAATGTGCGGGTAGAGGCCCTGATGTTTGTATGACACTTCGTTATTATTTGTATTAAAGAACGAGGGTATGACGTCACTCCCTTTATATCTGCCTTTCGCTCTAACCGTAAATTTTAAACACTTATATTTCGATTATTTTTGAAGTTATAAAAAAATCTGTATCACTTTAGTGTTTAAGATATCAAACAGTTTTTAAAAAAGAAATAAAATAACAATTGTCATCATCCCTATTGCCGACTGGCTAATGTTAACACTACAAACGACAACTCTTGTCTTCCTCAGTGGTGGTCGCCAATGTCTCCGATGAGGAGATGCAGGAGCACTACGACAACTTCTTTGAAGACGTATTTGTGGAGTGTGAAGACAAATACGGAGAGATCGAAGAAATGAATGTGTGCGACAATCTTGGCGATCATTTAGTCGGCAATGTTTATATCAAGGTGAGTCTATGAATAAGAAACAATATGGTTGAGTAACTCGGACCAAAATCCGCGTATTTTTTGGCCCTAAAGACTAGATTGATGTTTTATGAGTTTTGGCGGCAAATGCGGTTATTGGCGTTCCCGAAATGACAGGGATGCCTGTACCATATCAATAAATAATAATGTACTATCATTATTACATTTGTGAGCGTCGGTGGCGCGTTGCGGAAAGGTATTGACACCCAATTATAGGGGTCTGGGTTCGAATCCGCACGGACAGCATGCCAAGTACCATTGAGTTTTTCTAACTTATGTTAGTAATACCGACTGCTCTCAAACCTGCATACGCTGAAGAAGAAATTCTGATGTGTATGTGAAGTCTACCAATCCACATTGGGCACGCGTGGTGGACTAATGCCCATAAACCCTCCCTGATGATGATGATTATCTATTCAATATGCCTGTGCCAGTATCTAGTCATACAGTACAGTCACTCCCTGCCTCCCATTTTACTTCACCCCCGCTGAGCAGCCTGACTACAACAAGCAATAGCAGGTGGTGGAGTATATTTTTCTTTAGGAGTATAGTCCTCTCTCATTCGCACTTACTCAGTATCTCACATGCTTCCCTCTTGTCCGTTTATCCAATTTGTGTGAAATGACAGTTAAGTGTCCACAGTGTGGTACTACTATTGATTTCTGTTCTCTATTCTATAGTCAGTCATTTCTGTATCTAAAATAGATATAAATCAGCTGTTCATACTATTTTGCATGAATGTTTATAACCGCACCTCACAATCATTAATAAAAATTGCAGTTCCGTCGTGAAGAAGATGCAGAGAAAGCTGTAAACGATCTAAACAACCGTTGGTTTGGAGGTCGGCCTGTGTACGCTGAGCTGTCCCCCGTGACAGACTTCCGCGAGGCGTGCTGTCGTCAGTACGAGATGGGAGAGTGCACTCGGAGTGGCTTCTGCAACTTCATGCACCTTAAGCCCATCTCTAGGGAGCTGAGGAGGTGGGATTCTACATATTATTGTTCTCTAGCTAAATCTTCCTCTAAGTTTATAGTGTTATTTTTGTATATTATGCCTTAAACTGGGTTGAACCAAAAATAATGTAGGCTTAAATGTATTTAATGATGACACCCGTCTATCATACTGATGACAGTATCATTTTTAAACGGTTTAGCATCCGCTTTCACCACATAAATATATGCCGTGTTTTCAGACAAATAGAATCCAAAATCTGTCCTAAGCTAAGAAGAATTTTGCATTCGTGAGAAAATCAATAAACATGTTCAAATGCCCTTTCTTTTAAGCCTGAATACTTTTTGGTGCAAGCAAGCCACCTCTAATGCTAATGAATTTAATTTTGCGTTCTAGAGTTCTAATACCTCGACCTCAGTTGACCCCATAGAGACTTATGTTCCTTATCAGTAAGAGGATTTAATGGTATAAAGAAAAAGTTTTGTGAAAATTTCAGTTTTTCTCGATGACTGTACATTTTTTTATCAAATGTATGAATGCAGAATTAAATTACTCCAAAAGTTAGGATTAGTCGCCTAAGAATGTTTTCTTGCAGCTATAATGCTTCTGGTAGCTGCCCTTTGTGCCCCTCAACTTTCCATCCTGTATATGTATTTAATTACTTATCTTAGAGAATTGCAGCAGTCCATTATTAAAACTGAGCGACAGCTAGCTGCTTTATGTCACTGAACAGCACCTAATATCTGTTATCTTCTACAGGTATCTGTACGCTCGCCGCAAGGGCGGGCGTAAGTCCCGCTCGCGCTCCCGCGACCGGCGCAGGCGGTCCCGTTCGCGCGGCGGCGGAGGCGGCGAGCGCCGTCGCGAGCCACGCGAGGCTCGTGAGCCACGTGAGCCACGCGAGCCACGCGAGCCGCGCGATCCGCCGCGCAACTCACGCTCCGGTCGCTATTGACCCCCTGATAAACATAAGTCTAAACAATCCCTTAATACGTAGGCTTTACTGCTTTATACTGGCTCGCGATTACTGTGACTTGCACATTTCTTTTTCACTATAACATCTATGTGAAAATTTACTGCATACTTGTTAAGTATGTTGAGAAATGTATAATCACGAGACCAGTGTAACTGTTGGCAAGTCAGGAATGGTTATAGAAAGTGTTTGTTTATTATGTGACATTGTTACTTCATTGCATAAATTGTTCTTTTAAAAAAAAATCTCAAGGGAAAGGTTGCGTAGCAGAAAATAAGACACCTATAATGTTTATGTCGAATGAAATCGACTTACATCGCTTTCCATATAAATCTTATCGCTTTCCGTCAGTAGGTAATGTTTTATCATCATCATCATTATAAATGTCCCACTGCGCAAATGTGTAATGTGCATTGACTTTAAAAAAGTTTCCTATGTGTTGATCTAGACTAGAACATATTCTATCAGTATACCAAACATCCGAAACCGTTCAGTAAGGCACAAGTTGTCACAAACTTTCACATTTATAACATTTTAGTAGCAATAGGAAAGTCATGATCTGGACTTCACTCCATACAAACGTTGCCTATTGCCGAAACGCGTTCGATTTGTATGGAAAGGGATGTACATTATTGTCTCTAATCTTTTTCATTCGATGGGAACTTAGTAGACTGTGTTTATGAAACGGAAAAATTCATAGCATTTTATATTCTCTAAGAAACATAGCTACGTGTTTGACCAGAGGGAGACCAGCACTGGTAGCATGCCAACTCGCGATCGCCGTGATACAGCTTTATCACGTATTTTATCTCGTTCGTTCGCGCGCAAAAGAACGAGATAAAAAACGTGATAAAGCCGTATAACGGCTATCGCGGGTTGGCATGCTACCAGTGCAGGGTTTCGACCCTTCAACTAATTTAGAGTCTTCTATAGTCATCAGGGTCTATTGTTTGACAATAATAACAATGTTTGCATGTAATAAGCTCTTCTGAATCAACCTGACACCGTTGTAATGTCTACGAAGCGATTGTTTAGTGTTATGTTGGACACTACACTAACCTTCGTGGCTTTAACAGCCAGTTTCACAAAAAGCCAGTTTTAAAACAGCTTAGATTGACAAGCAAACCTTGCGGATTACCCAAGGTCTCATAACACCTGAATGATTGATGAAAGTTTAAGATGTCTTTAATTCTAGCTCGACGTGTTTCTGGCTGTTTGCGAGATTTATGGTGTCCATTATTATAATAATGTACATACTGCAATAACGCACTGGTCCACCAACTACGCCAGTTTTGTTTTTAGTTTTAATCGTCACATAACATTTTGCTTTTTGAAAATTAAGTCATTTTTTAATATTGATCACATGTACCGGAAGATTTTAGTTCTGTATGAACATGGGACAGCAGATTTTTTTCGCGATTTCGATATTGTTCCCATAGGGAAAGTTGTTCAGTTTGATGGTCTGAAGCACCCCTTTAATTGTCGCAATTAATGTTACACCCTTTATAGCTCTGCCCCGCTCCTATGGTGGATACCGGGCTTTAAGATTTCTATGTAACGCTTTCTACCGTCACAGTTTTGAAATAGCAGCGACATTACATGTGTAACAAGTTCTTATGTTATTAATGCAAAATAAAAGGTCTTCCGGTGTCATTATCATAAATCATATCACTAGTTTCATCGTTTTATACTCTAGTGGCTAATACCAGATATATTCGGTAGGTAGTATTCATATTGATGGCAAAAGCTATGTCCTGAGAGTAGTGATTTAAACTAAGTGTTTAAATTCCTGTATTTTTGGATTACATTTTTCTTCTACCGAATATTGCGATATTGCAGTATTGAATATATTTTAAGGTTAAAGGATTAATGAAATAATTATAAGCATTCATTCCTTATTGTTTGTTTGTGTGATTATCCTGACTTTTTATTTACCAATATCTTTAATTCTAATATTGGTTCTTATTATTTTAATGTGCACACAATTAACTTTTGGTTTAACGAATTCCAAGATTACCTATTACCAACTTTGATTAAATTAAAATAGCAAGATATGTGACTAGCATATAATTATAGCGCATGGACCTCATAAATTGAGCACCCGTCACCTAATTAACTTAGTCGCAATCCTAGCGGCAATGCGTGATCGAGATACTTTTTTTATTTTAGGCGGAATAAATGTACCACAATGCCTTCGTGTGCTTTTACTCGTTGTACAAGTCATTCAAAAAGAAAAAAAATACAAATCACACGGCATTACTTCTTCGCTGCCACACATGAAAAGCAGATCATGCATGAAGAACGTCACCTATCTACCGCTATTTTAATATAATCAAAGATTACCATGTTATTTCTAATTACTTTAGTATTCGATCTTAGAACAAAGTAAAAAATTGATTTTGATTTAAATTTGATCTAAGTAGTCGATACCAAATCTACACTACTATCAAAGACTCAAAGACTACGGAAATCTCTCGTAGTCTTGCTACTATACAGGGTGGTTCGTTTATAGAGGTCCAAAACATTTTTTTAGGTTGAGTGTAAGGTGAACCAATTACCAAAACATTTAAAAAACTCATTGAATTTTGAAAGCAATGGCTCAATCTAAAATTAATCACAAAAATGGATCACTACAACATGTAAAGGATTTTTAATAAGTTCCAAAAATTATAACTTCTATATTATTCTAGTATTCTAGTATTGATTTTTGCGGAACTAAGTGATCATCTGTAAACGAGTCACCTGTATATATCCGATCACAAATATGTTTGTACTAGTTATTATGTTTATTACCGAATATTACTACTATAAGGTAACAGTTTTTTCCTGATAAATGTCGTCCCAGAACTTGATACATTCATCAGCTTCCTTCGCACACGAGAGATTTTTTCCAATAACGTAACAATATTTCTCCTTTTCCGAGAATTGCTTCCACGGTTCGACGTCGGACCCTGCTGTCGGATTACTGCAAGAAAAGTAAGAATTCACAAAGGCTGATTCTAGGAATGTCAACATTATAGAAAAATAAGCGGTGGGTCGAGAGGCTAATATTCTCCGTGCCGGGGGTAGCGGCGCGGCTCCACCCCGACTTTGATCAGACTAAGAATTTCCATAGGAAAACATTGATCTCTTGTAAACCACTAGTTTTTAATTACTAACATAACTTTAAGGGTGTATTCAGACAATGAAACTAAACAACTTCCCTAAGGAAAATGAGCTGAACAACGAAAACATATTTTCAACCTCCCAGAAAATCGATCGGCTGATCCGCACTTTTATATGAAAATTTTCTCGGTTATCGACCCATGTTCCTTAGGGAAAGTTGTTTAGTTTCATTGTCTGAATACACCCTTAAAGTTATGTTAGTAATTAAAAACTAGTGGTGTACCCATTAGAGATCACCAGTCTTTAAGTCTAATCATAAGCTTTATCAAATGTTTCATCAAAATTGGTCCAGTCGTTTTTTCGTGATGCTCGAACAGACGTAAAAAAAACCTAAACACCATCGTCACCTTTTTGTAAATAAATATCACACTTCTGTTACAGTTTTATACTAGTGGAAAAGTGGTTATTATCAAATATTTTAGCATTGAATGTGCAACATACCCTGTACTGGCGAAGTTAGTCCACAGTCTTACAAATTGTTTTATAATGTCTCTAGATTCATCAGTCAGTGGGATATCCAAGCACGTCACGTTGAAGAGGTAGTGCAATTCGTCAGCGTGGCACACTCCCGGTACTGATTCCATCTTGTACTGTTTCTTTGTGTAATTTCTCTCAGTTTCTGCTACAAACTTGTATAAATATACAGGTTTCGTCGTATTCCTGGAGTGATATCGCGCGAATCTTTGAATGTCATATACGAAAAGTTTGTCCGTTTCTAATTTAGCAACGTCTTGTATCATGTCCATTGTTATTTGTTCCCCTCTAAAATATTTTTTTCTTATTTTTTCATCCAGCGATTGAATTTTCTCATCGGTCAATATAAATTTTAGTTCTCGTGGAACCACGGAACCGACTGTCGACAGGAAATCTAAAATGTACGGTAATTTTCTTGCTATTTCGATTCCTTCGCCTGATGTGTATCCTACAATAATAGGGACACTTGCAACTTTGCCCTTTCTGACTAGATTTATCGGTGTTTCTGTAACGAATGTCTCTACTTTCAAGTGAGACTTTTCTATCACAGGCCCAAACATAATACTGTCTGTTATATCTTTGTGCTTATTTTCTAAGGACGGTAATTGGATATTGACTAGAGATGTCACGGGGACGTTTCGTAGAAATTCTAATAACTCTGCTGGATCCTCTGTGTCCATCCCCAATAATTTACCTAGTTGGAATGCCCTTTGTCTCGCGTATGGATTATAGCCCCAGTCATTGATGCAAACGCCGCTCTGGCAGATAGCTTTATTAAACAATCCTTCGCTCATCTTTGATAATAAATGATACGATGTGGCTGCTGCGCCGGCACTACAGCCAAAAATCGTAACATTATTGGGATCACCGCCAAACGTGGCTATGTTCTCTTTGACCCACTTCAGAGCTGCCACTTGATCTTTCAACCCCGCGTTTCCAGGAACATCGTCATTATCAAGACAGAGAAAGCCGAGGACTTCTAATCGATAATTGAAAGTGACGAGGACAACATCATGACTCATGAAGAATTCTGGTCCGTAAAAGTCGGAGTTGCCGGAACCAGTGTAAAAGGCGCCTCCGTGGATCCAGACCATCACAGGAAGCGGTTTTGTGGGGGAAGTAGTGTTAGTATACACGTTGAGGTAGAGGCAGTCCTCGCTGCCGATGTCAATGCGATCCATGCGCTCGTTGTATTGGGGACAAGTTGGACCGTGCTCTGAAGCGTCCCTGATCCCCTGCCATGGCTCCGGAGGCTGCGGTGCCTGCATTACAAAAAAAGCAATGAGTAGGTAAGTATAACGAGAATTTTTGTGTGCGTCAGAGACAGTGGGTAGATAGAGATAGGAACAGTAGCGAGACGCTCTGTCGAGTGAGTTGGTTACATATTATTGCCACGTGCCACGTGGTACAATACAACATAACCAAGTTTCAACTAAGATTATATTATTTTTATGTAGGTTTCGAGATCTGGTTCAGAGATAATTGACTTGAACGAAACAAGGTCGAGTGAAATAATTACAATAGAGTTATAAATATGAGGAATTCGCGCTACGGCTACTTCGGATAATTTACAAAAGAATAATTTTCATGTTAGGCCAAAATTCTAAAATACATGCATGAAGCGGCAACAATGAGTTTTGTCAATAACATTATGTAGATTGCTGTGTTTCACCTAAGTGTTTCACTTACCTTGAACCTTAAACTTCCGACGGGCGGTTTAGCGTATGGAATACCTTTGAAAGCGATATATTTTCCTTCGAAATGATCACAAACAATTCCTTGTAAAACACCTTGTTTGACTCGGACGAGCGCCATTTTAATACTGACACTGTGAATGCAATGAAATCAGATTATGATAGCGCTCATTAGGAAATCTTTTGCAAACATACTAATATTAATATGAAAGATGTTTTGGTATGTTGGTTCGTGGCCAAGCGATCAGCTGCTCGTTACGTCGTGTTGTGTAAGTGGTTAGGTAGATACATGCGCGCTACGGAAGGGAATCGATCCAACCATAACTTTATAGGAATAGTACGGTCGGAGTCGCGAGTCGACGAAACGTACAAACGTCAGAGTTTTCAAGTGTAAGGTTAGCTCCCGTGAAACGTAGGTAACAGATAGACAGGGACACTTTCGCATATTCTATGATAATATTATACTATCCATGAAAGGGGTCGCCCTAGACCCACGTACGCTGACCTAATCAGATACGTACTGAAGAAGGGCCAAATAAAATGTACCTGGAACCGACGAGCATGCATGAAGAGACTCATGGATGAGAGGAGAGATAGGTGTACGTCAGAATCGTAGCAGGTGGCGATCTATTGTCTCTGCCTACCCCAGTGGGACATTGGCGTGAGCATATCATCATCATATCAGCCGATAGACTTCCACAGCTGGACATAAGCCTCGGCCAAAATGAGGGCATTTGCCATAATCGCCACGCCAGGCAGGCGGATTGGCGATCGCAGTTGAATTGAACGTGTGTACTCAAAAGATGCTGCTGCTTAGTCGCCTTTTATGACACCCACGGGAGTAAATGGGGTGGTGCTATTCTTAGCCGACACCACACGGACAATCAGTGGCGTAGCTAGGTAACCTAAGGCCCCGGGGCAAAAAATCAATGGGGGCCCTATTTGAACTCGTTAGGTTTCAAGTGTGAAATCAGTGGCAGTAACTAGGGCTAATTTTTAAGGGCCTCCAAACTGAAGCGTAGGTTTCTGCAGCTCGGAGCATAGACTGAATTTGTTGCCACCGTCCCTTATACAAGATATATGATAAAATTATGGAGCGAGCGTAGCGAGCTCGATTTTTTAGCTCGACTAACTAACTCTACCTACTCGGCCGCGGCCATTGGCGTAGCTAGGGAAAAATAATTACTACAGACTAAACGGTATGGGATAAAAAATTATTGGAAATTTATCATCTCCACTACCCCTCGTCCATTTTTGATTACCAGTTCTGGGACACCCTGTTTGTATAACTATTCTACAGACAGCAAAGTTACTGATTAATACATAACACAACACCATTACTATTTTAATAAAAACTTAGATAACTAAACAGACTGCAAAGGTCTGCACGGAAACTCGGTTAAAAACACTGGATGACCGAAAGGAACGGTACGGGGGGTGCGCCGAGCGAGCAAAAAAGGGCATATTATTATTTACAGAAATGGTCAAAACACTCGGCCACAGTCATTGGTCTGTTTTAATCATTTAGGTATAGAAGGAAGGGTTAGTTGGTCTAAATGTAAGAAACATTGGCGAGGTGAGTTCGGAGTTTGCGGGCCAGGGCCCCGGGGCACTGCACCACCTAGCCCGTACGTAGCTACGCCACTGCGGACAATGCATGTATGGCGTGAGCATAATGTACCTACAAATGTTAAATTATTGAATATAAAAATAAAATCAGCTTTTTTTAATTTTTCATTATACCTAATACAAAGAGGTTTCATTCCTAATCAACGAGATTGCATATCAACCTGTTCTAAATAACTACTCAGATTTGACGAAAAGCGAATTTGACGAAACAAGAACTTGACGAATGTAGTATTTGACGAAAGAAGAATTTGACGAATGTCGTGGCTACCGATATTATAAATGCGAAAGTAACAGTCTGACTGTTACTTTTCCACGGCTATACTTACCGCTGATCCGATTTTGATAAAATTTGGTATATAGCTTGAACCCCGAGATATAGGCACGCAGACGAAGCCACGGGAAACAAGTAGTTTAATAAGTATTAATTATTATACAGTCATTGCTTTGAGAGCTCATCTTGTGAAACTTTTAATGATGATGGCAATAGATAATAAGGAATTGGAATTAATTAACACACACAGATTAACTATACCTATAGTTATTAAGTACCTATTATACTATTGTTCTAGTACAGTCGCCATCAGATATATCATAGCATACAAGGTGTCCAAAAATTTCTGAGCAGTGCTAATTTTCATTAAATTCTTTACAGTAAATGTTACCAATTATATCTAATCGTGTATTTTGTCATAAATATCTGAACAGCGAATTTTCAATAATTTCTTTACAATGTTATTTAAAATTAAAATGTAAAACAACGGAGTAAGGTTTTTTTCCGAAACTGTTCAGATGTTTATGACCACCATGACTGCGTCGATATATTTGATGTTCTCGGCGTTCCTATATTTTTGATTGGTTATGAGTAAAGAAATTATTGAAAATTAGAACTGCTTAGAAATATTTGACCACCTTGTTTGCTACGATATATCTGCTGATGACTGTACCTATCTAAGTAGGTCCCTATAATAGGTTAACTATACAGGGTGTCAGGGTAAACAGTTGCACTACTTTAAATATAAGGGGTGATTGTACCCATGATACTGAACAACTTTTCCTTCCTTTTGTTAGACCTTATACTTACCGGGTGTTAGGGTAAACAGTTGCATTACTTGAAGGGTCGTTTGTAGGTACCCGCCCCGCCATGATACTGAACAACTTTCCATAAGAAACGTATAACTTTGCAAAAAAAAAACGACTTTTCATACAAACGTTCGATCAGCTGATAGTATTTAGTATGGAAAGTCGATTTTTTTTTCGAATTTGCTATGACTTTCTTAGGGAAAGTTGTTCAACATCATTCGTTAAACAATCTCCCCCTAAACACCTTAAAGTAATGCAACTGTTTCAAAGAAAATATACACTACGACCATAGCGTAAATACCTTACAGTGGGTGCGCTTAGTGGCCGCGTTGGGTCTATGCCCGCGTGGCGTGCGGGGTACGGCGGGGGACGGGCGTACCCTAGCTCAATTCGATGTTACGGTACGCGCGTAGGCAGCGTGGGCCGGGGACGCACTCCTCCCGGGCCCCACACGCCCCGCACGATTGGCCTGCCGCGACCGCTGAGCTTCACCACTATCAGTTCTTTACACTATGCTACGACTGTTTACCCTAAAACCCTGTATAGGTAGTTCTACATAGCTGTGGTTTGTCAGGTTTTCTTAAAAATGTAGGTATAGTCACAGTATAAAAAAAAAGTATCTAGTACTAGGTCACTGACTTTTACTAGGTACCTACAGTCACCAGCAGATATATCGTAGCAAACAAGGTGGTCAAATATTACTAAGCAGTTCTAATTTTCAATAATTTCTCACGGTAATTTCTTTACTCATTGCCAATCAAAAATATAGGAACGCCGAGAACATCAAATATATCGACGCAGTCAGGGTGATCTGATCATAAACATCTGAACAGTTTTGGAAAAAACCTTACTCCGTTGTTTTACATTTTAATTTTAAATAACATTGTAAAGAAATTATCGAAAATTCGCTGTTCAGATATTTATGACAAAATACACGTTTAGATATAATTGCTAACATTTACTGTAAAGAATTTAATGAAAATTAACACTGCTCAGAAATATTTGGATATATTGTACCTATGCTACGATATATCTGATGGCGACTACATAGTAGGAGACAGGAGTAGGTAAGTATAGTTTTAAACTAGTTTCAAAGTTACAGTGCTTGGCTCAAATATTTCCATACAAATCTTATATTAATCCTAGCATAGGTAATGCATATTTTAACGGAAATCTGATAAACCACAGGCACAGAGATTAATTTCTAGATCGTGATTAAAAAAATTAATTAACTTTAATTGGTTTGTTGTGAAAATATTATCAAATTGCGTTTAGTATGAAGCGCGCTGTAAGGACTAGATACCTCCTAAATGACTCGCTAAGAGCTCTTACAGACGAGCGACACTGCGATATTCCTTAGTTATAATAACTTTATGGACACAGAACTTCCAGAGTAATCGCCATGTCGCACTATTTCTAGGAGACCCCTACCAGCAATGTTAAAAAATAATTTTCAATATTACGTACTTACGTACCTTTTACTTTATGAATTTCGTTATTTACGTAAAGCAACTTCACAAAATTATTTCTCGACTATAGTATAATTTACTGTTACCTGTTGTACCATACTCTTTCTTATGGTGATGCTATGGTGATATGATAACTGCCAAGTGTCTGTCAATTTTTTTTATTACCTGCAAACTGAGATTACATGCACATTAAGTACATGGAGATTACAAAGGTACACAGATAAGTAGGTACTAATTTATGTTTTATTGTCGCTTTATACTTATTTACATTAGCGTTTGTGTTCACGTTTTACTTAATAGCATAGATAACTATCTAAGCCAAAAATCTCATAATCTGTATATATACAGGGTGATTGGAAGATTGGTGCAAAGCTTTAAGGGGATGATAGTTGACACCATTTAGAACATTTTGAGCCATACATGTCTTAGACAAAGTCTGATTGTTGATTTTTAACAGATATTTTTGTTTTATTTTTATAAAAACCCAATTTCTAGCAGTTAATTGCCAACAGTGCCCCAATGAAAGTTGGTATGTTAATTGTTATATTTTTTTAGGGTTTTTAGATGTATATCTAATCTAATAAACCAAGATCCAAGCATCTGTGTTATTGAAAAAAAAAACTAGAGGCATTTGAAATCATAGAAACTTTTAAAATTTTAAAAACACTGCTAAGTTTATGGCATTTAGAAAAACAAATAAAATAGCCTTGATCATTCAAACCTTTTTAAAAACATGCTCAGTTATTGGCCATTCTTTTAAAGTATCATTTAGGCTGATATCTTACCAATTCGCAGAGTTAGAGCTTAAATACCAAATTGAGGGAGATTAATGTCGATTTTTAAATGGACAAATGAAACAACATTTTTGGTAAAAATAATGGACGATTCATTTTCAAAATGTGTACCTTCATTTTTCTTAGACAGGCACCAGTTATTTTTCTTACTTCTGTTGTTATAATTTTTAGTTGTCTCCTGCTTCATGAAATTGAAGGCTTCAATTTTGTGGATTAGTTCCTCCCGTGTTGCAATTTCTTCACCTGTGTAAACGAGCTCCTTGGCCCGTCCCCAGATGGGAAAATCCACGGGGTCAGATCCGGGGATCGTGCAGGCCAAGGGATGGGTCCGTCCCTGCCGATCCAGCTGTCAGGGAAACAATTGCTGAGAGATTCTCTCACTATCAAAGTCAAATGCCTCTAGTTTTATTTTTCAATAACACAGATGCTTGGAACTTGTTTCATTAGATTAGATACACATCTAACAAACCCTAAAAAATAAAACAATTTACATACCAACTTTAATTGGGGCACTGTTGGCAATTATAACTGCAAGAATTTGGGTTTTTATAAAAATAAAACAAAAATATCTTTTAAAAATCAACAATCAGACTTCGTCTAAGACATGTATGGCTCAAAAATGTTCTAAATGGTGTCAACTATCATCCCCATAAAGCTTTGCACCCATCTTCCAATCACCCTGTATTTAAATATATAAAACTTTGATATAAAAGAAGAAACTGACTCAGCGTGACCACTTTTTTTTCAGAGAATCTACCAAAATGACTGCTGAAATCTACCAAAATCTACCAAGTCCTGTTTCAAATTCTACTTAAAATCTACCAACTAATATTTATGTCGTTTCAGATGTTTAAAATTAAATAAAAAACACGTTTTTGAACAAAATATTATCATTTTCATACTAACGCTCATCATTACTCATGTTATTATCGCATTTAAAAAAAAATATCGGTTTTCATCACTTTGTAACATGGATACTTCAATTTCCAAATAAATCTAAATAAGTATTATTGGTCGTCCCTATGTAGACTTAAAGTTGGTACAGTTTTCTGTGTCTTATAAAAGCCCCTTTTGTAAAAAACAACATTAAGCGATAAGATTAATTTTGCTGTACACCACTAAAGCTTTACTAGAAGTTCCAGAAAACCCCCTGCAATCGTTTTCTTAGCTATTTTTATTTCCAGCTTTGATTTTTTTTTGCTTGAATCTTTGCATTTTTGATCATATTTTTGAATACCGAATTTCTACCAAAATCTACTAAACGATTTCCCACTACTAAATTATCGTTCTCTTTGCCCTAAATCTACCAAAAAAGTAGAAATCTACTAAAAGTGGTCACACTGAACTGACTGACTGAATGAATGACTGAATGACTGAATGACTGACTGACTGACATATCAACGCACAGCCCAAACCGCTGGGTCTAGAGATTCCAAATTTGGCACGTAGGTTCCTTATGAGATCTAGGGGTGCACTAAGAAAGGATTTTTCAAAATTCATCCCCTAAGGGGGTGAAACGGGGGTCCAAAGTTTGTATGGGGAAACAAGATTAGTTAGACTATTTTATTCGAAACTTCACAGGAATACTCCTTTTGATAAATGAGTAAACACGTGTTTTAGGTTTTTTGAGAATTCAGCCCCTGAAAGGGGGAAATGGGGAAGAAGAAACTGACTGACTGAATGAATGACTGAATGACTGACTGACTGAATGACTGACTGACTGACATATCAACGCACAGCCCAAACCGCTGGGTCTAGAGATTCCAAATTTGGCACGTAGGTTCCTTATGAGGTCTAGGGGTGCACTAAGAAAGGATTTTTCAAAATTCATCTCCTAAGGGGGTGAAACGGGGGTCCAAAGTTTGTATGGGGAAACAAGATTAGTTAGACTATTTTATTCGAAACTTCACAGGAATACTCCTTTTGATAAATGAGTAAACACGTGTTTTAGGTTTTTTGAGAATTCAGCCCCTGAAAGGGGGAAATGGGGTGACAAAGTTTGCAAATCGAGATTGGTATGGTTTGTATGGTTTATCGGGTCACTGATTACGAAAACAACAATGATTTTAAAATCCAACGTGGCGGACGTGAAATACCATCATCCCCTGTTGGGGTGCGATGGGGTTAAAAAGAAGAAACTGACTGAGTGACTGATATATCAACGCACAGCCCAAACTGTTGGGGTATAGAGATTCCAAATTTGGTACTTAGGTACCTTATGAGGTCCAAGGGTATACTAAGAAAGGATTTTTCAAAATTCACCCCCTAAGGGGGTGAAACGGGGGTCCAAAGTTTGTATGGGGAAACAAGATTAGTTAGCCTATTTTATTCGAAACTTCACAGGAGTACTCCTATTGATAAATGAGTAAACACGTGTTTCAGGTTTTTCAGAATTCAACCCCTGAAAGGGGGAAATGGGGTCACAAAGTCTGAAAATCGAGATGAGTATGGTTTGTATGGTTTATCGGGTCGCTGATTACGAAAACAACAATGATTTTAAAATCCGACGTGGTGGACGCAAAATACCATCATCCCGTGTTGGGGTGCGATGGGGTTTAAATGTCTAAATATCATTATGGGTGTCGTTTTTATGGTTTTTGGGACGTTAATTGAGGATGAGTAGAGTGTGAGTAGAAGAGGTGCAAAAGTTTCACGTCCACTACACGTGAAATACCTACCATCATCCCGTGTTGGGGTGTGATGGGGGCGAAATGTCTAAAAATCATCATGTGTGTCGTTTTTATGTTTTTTTGGGACGTTAATTGGGGATGAGTAGAGTGTGAGTAGGGGGTGACGTATCGGGTGACGTAGGGGGTGCGAAAGTGGTACGTGGAGGGGGCAAGTAGGGGGTGCGTAGCGGGTGCATCGGGTGTACGTAGGGGTGCGTAGGGGGAGCGTAAGGGGATGTGGAGGGCGCAATGTCAGTTGGTGTTGGGTCGCGCTCCTAACCGGTAGTTGCAGTTAGCCTAACTTATTTTGTTCGCCGACTTGCGGGACTTCTCACGCGGTTTTGTGCCTTATCACACTTGACTTACGTCTCCTTCCAGCTTGCACCGTTGCGCTTGCAGTCATATTTTATTACTTAAAGTAATTATAAATAATCGCTTAAAATGAACTGTTTCGTGTGTAAGGAACCTGCGAATGATGTCATTAAGTGTAGTGGGTGCTGCCAGAACCTATGCTTCTCGTGTTCTGGTGTATCGGAGAAGCTGTACCGGAGAATGAACCAAGACAAACGAGCTAATTGGAAGTGTCCCTCGTGCTCCTCTGGCGGTGATATTCCTCCTGAGATGCCCCTCGGAACTGAAACCGTTACGCTTTCATCCATCATGCTAGTACTCAAAGATCTTCGTGCGGATTTTTCTGAGATGAGCAAGAATCTTGGATCGTTGTCTACCGACATTACAAAAATAAATAAAAACATCTCAACATTTAATAAGAAGTTAGACAATCATGAAAAAAGGATCTCTGGCCTGGAGACGAATTCGAGCGTGGTTAATACTAAAGTACAAGATTTCGAATCGAAAATAGCCTTCTTGACTGATGAAAATAATAAAATGAATCAGCTGAACCGGCTCAACAACGTAGAAATTTCTGGAATTCCGTTTTCGAAAGGAGAAAATCTTCATAATATTTTCAGGAACATATGTCTGAAGGTGGGTGTACCCTGCGAAGAACAAATCGTAGATTATATTCATCGTGTTCGTCGTTTCCCGAAGTCGCGTAAGGCTGGTGATGGTGATGGTGGGGGCACCAGCTCCGACCGTGAACCAGCAATCATCGTACGTTTAGCGCGACGACGCTGTAAGGATGATCTCCTGTCTGCTATGCGAGCCCGCCGTGGCCTGATGACTTCTGACTTGGATATCAGCGGCAATCCTCGCCGTATTTATGTCAGTGAACATCTTTCGCCCAACAATAAGCTGCTACTTCGACGTGCACGAGAATTAAAACAAGAAAAAGGATACTCTCATCTGTGGATTCGTAACGGTAACATTTATATGAGAAAACAAGAAGATGACCCGAAAAAGCTGTTGATATCATGCACTGATGACCTGTCAAAAATAGTTTGACTGCTTACGTCCATAATCATTGTTCACCTCACAAAAGTATCTCATAAAATATGTTTGTTTCCTTATCTCACATGCTATTATTATTGTCACAATTACTGTGCATTAGATATACATCAACAGTACAATTTTGCTAGAATTAGCTCATATAATTTAATCTTTGCAGGTTTAGTAAAACGTTTTATACTCAGTTTTCACATATATACAGTTTACCTCAATACCAGTTATGTTCTATTTTTCACGAGGGGTGGGGCTGCTTCTGATAATAAAATAGCAATGTTTTATTTACATTTGCATTCATATTATTACTATATAAAATGATCCCTATACCTAAACTATCTGTTTATTACCAGAACGTGCGCGGACTACGTACTAAATCAAATGAGTTTCTATTGCAGGTTTTAAGTAATGACTATGACATCATTTGTTTAACAGAAACCTGGTTGTCGGAAAATTTCTTCAACGCTGAATATTTTGATCGTAGGTACTGTGTTTATCGACAAGACAGGGATTATCTTGCCACGGGTTGCGGCAAGGGTGGGGGTGTGTGCATGGCGGTGCGGCATGATATACCAGTGCGGCTGCGCAGCGAGTGGTGCGCCCCCCCGCCCGCCGAGGAGCTATGGCTGAGCGTCGAGCTCGGCGCCGGCGCCGATGCAGGAACGTGCTCCCGCCGCCGCCACCGCCCCGCTCCGCTCCCCTCTGCCGCCTTCGGCCGACCGTCGCAATCAAAGCTACCTACTCGCATAAATATGGTTGGAGTTTACATTCCTCATGGTGCTAATCACTTGGATAGTTTGCAATGTTTTCTCGAGAAGGTTACTGACCTAGTTAATAGCTATCCTGATGAACTTTTTTTCGTTGCGGGGGATTTAAATATTAGTTATGCGTCATGGGAGACTATTTCGGGCTCTAATCGTATGAATTTGGCTAACACTGATCACGATTCTTATGTGAGGGCGATGTCGGAGTTTTTATCGGTATCTCAGCTGTATCAATTTAATTCGTGTAGAAATATTAACGGTCGCATACTTGACCTAGTATTAAGTAATTGCCAATGCTGCCTGGCCGCCTGTGAGTCACCACTTACCCCCGAAGACCCCCATCATAAATCACTCAATATTGTTTTAGAGATTCCTAACTTATCTTTATTAAAAGAAAAGTTATCGCTCAGATATTTATTTTACGCCGCGGACTATTCCAAAATCTCACAGTATCTGTCTGTAACTGATTGGAGTGTACTTCATGACATGAACGCTGAAGATGCGACCGATTATCTTTACACTAAATTAAATGAAGCTATAAAACTGTATGTGCCATTGCGCAGAGTGACTAATTCAACAGGTTATCCGCCGTGGTATACCAAAGCAGCAATCAAAGTGGCAAAGGACAAGAGGAAGTTTCATTCTCTCTGGAAAAAGTATGGTAACCCTAGAGATTATGATACCTTTAGGTTATTTAGATCTAGGGAAAAAAAAATTATCTTATGATTGTTATAATAGTTACATTGCCTCGGCAGAGAATAATATAAGAAGAAATCCAAAATATTTTTGGACTTTCATCAAATCTAAACAGTCTTCAGAGGGTGTGCCAAGTTACATGTACTATAATAATGATCATTCGAACGATGGAGAGGCCATAAGTGATATGTTCAATGACTATTTTCACTCTGTCTTTGAGCCGGTAGCGGACACATTGTCTGGTCCTGCCACTAATATTCTGAATTATATTGAACCTGTCATTAACCTGTCTTCAATTAATCTAACTACCGCTAACGTTCTCAAACTTTTACAAAGTGTTGATATTAAAAAGGGTGCAGGCTGTGACGGAGTCCATCCCCTGCTCATAAAAAGTTGTGCCGATGTGTTATCCAAACCACTTCATGCTGTATATTCTAAATCGCTCTCCGAGGGTTGTTTTCCTAGTTTGTGGAAACGAGCTTTGGTCACTCCAGTGTTCAAGGGTGGTGACGTACACGATGTGACAAAATATAGACCTATTTCGAAATTATGTATTTTTGGAAAGATTTTGGAGAAGATTGTTACTGGTCAACTATCCTTCGCACTGTCTCGACACATACTACCTCAACAGCATGGTTTCTTTCGCGGCCGCAGCGTTGACACTAATCTTGTTGCGTTTACTGAAATTGCTCTGAATGCTATGGATGGCGGGTTTCAGGTTGATGCCGTGTATACCGATTTCTCTAAAGCTTTTGACAAAATTAAACACTCAGTCTTACTTAGGAAATTAGAAGTGATCGGTATACATGGTGACCTGTATAGGTGGTTAAAATCTTATGTTGAGAACCGCTGTCAGGCTGTATCACTGAAGGGTTACACGTCGCAGTTTCTTCCTATTAGCTCCGGAATTCCGCAGGGTTCAATCCTCGGACCCTTCCTGTTTTCCCTGTACATCAACGACCTAAATGCTTACATAGACCCTACCCGCTTTCTTTTGTATGCAGATGACGCTAAAATATTTAAAATTGTAGACTCTCTTGCTGACTGTGCATTACTGCAACAGGATATTGTCCAGTTATGTAGGTTCTGTGATGTAAATCATTTAAAATTAAATGTTGACAAATGTTATACTATCACGTTCTCCCGTAAGTTACAACCTATAATATATGATTATACAATTGCCGGTAGAGTAATTAATCGAGTGAATCAAGTAAGGGATTTGGGAGTTATTTTGGACTCAAAGTTGAATTTTAATGCTCATGTAGATATGATAGTCAACAAAGCTTTTAAACGCTTAGGTATGATATTACGTTTTGGTAAGGTTTTTAATAATGCTTCAACTCACAAAATATTATACTATGCGTATGTAAGAAGTATTCTTGAATTTGGTTGTGTTGTCTGGAATCCGCAATATGCAGTGCATATTGCACGAATTGAAAAAGTCCAAAATAAATTCTTAAAAAATCTTGACTTTCGAACCGGCAATTTCTTTCACAGTTATGCAGAGAGCGCTAAGCGACATAAAATACCATCTCTTAAGAACCGTCGTTGCTTGCTCGATGCCTGCTTTCTTTATAAATTGGTTAATAGTAGAATAGACTCATCCACGCTTTTGAGTAAGGTCACTTTCAGGATACCTCGTACGTTCTCGCGTTCTGGTGCTTTATTTAATATTGGTTTTTGTCACACTAATTACGCCAAAAACACATTCCTCAGACGCAGCTTCGCCTCGTATAATAAGTCCCTACTGGGTATTGACATGTTCAACTGTACTTTAAATACTTTCAAAAAGAACTCCTGCAAAATTTTGTATGCTATAAACGAATAATTTACTCCTGCAATTTCATTGTCTCTTCTCGGCAAATTTGCCGTACTTACCTATTGTTTAACTGTATATCTAATCGCCTAAACTCTTAATCTTAATCTAAAATGTACATGAAACTTACTCATAGAACCTCATGGATTGTCTCGATAATGTAATAGAATAAAGATGGCAACACTTTCACTTGCCGAATTTGTCTAACTGTAACCATAATCCAAATTCATATAACGCCAGAAAGACTTATTTATCACTCTCTATTTGCAACGTAATGTTTAACTGGCATCTGTCGAAATTGTTTACTTAAGCTACTATAATTGAAATTATTTACCTAACTATAATTGTAATTTCTTAAGTCTAATCTAAATTTATATAAAGTCACAATACCGATGTTTTTCATAGAAATTGTATAAAATAATTTTTGGGACCTCCGAGTCTGGTATTTGTTTACTAGTTTTAGTTATATTGTTTTTTTTATTAAGACTGTTTGTGTCCAAAAATGAAAAATAAAAAATAAAATAAAATAAATGTGTAGGGATGCATAGGGTACGTAGGGGGTGCGTAGCGGGTGCGTAGGGGGTGCTTAGGGTGTGCGTCGGGTGTACGTAGGGGGAGCGTTAGGGGTGCGTAGGGTGTGCGTAGGCGGAGCGAAGAGGTGCGTAGGGGGAGCGTTGGGGTGCGTAAGAGGGTGAGTAGTGGGCGCGTAGGTGGTGCGTAGGGGGTGCGTAGGGGGTGCTTAGGGTGTGCGTCGGGTGTATGTAGGGGGAGCGTAGGGGTGCGTAAGGGGTGCGTAGGGGGAGCGTAGGGGTTGAGTAGGGGGTACGTAAGGCTGAGTAGGGGGCGCGTAATTGGTGAGTAGGGGGAGCATAGAGAGATGAGAAAGGGGTCTACTTTCAGAAATCAATAAAACAATTTAGTGCCACAAAAAAAAAACATAAACAAGTCCTAAGTCCACGCGTACGAAGTCGCGGGCAACAGCTAGTATTTTCATATTTACCGAGTACCAATGAAAAAATGATTTTGAATATGTTTCAAAGTTATTCCAGAGTGCGATTTTTTAACATCACACGTTCAAACGAGTAGTAGAAAGATGCATAATCTCCATAGTAATTTTGACATTTTCTACTACTCGTTTGAATGTGTGATCTTCAAATCGCACTCCTGGCTCATGGCATGTCGTCCGCGCGGATTCGAACCCGGGCCCTTATGTCATGATTGAGTATCCATTTGTCAATAAGTGCGATTTTTGAAAATCATACGATCGACTTGGCTGGTAGAAAATGTCAAAATTACTATGGAGATTATGCTGCCAAGTCGCTCATATGATTTTCAAAAATCGCACTTCATGTCCATATCCATATCTTTTGGGGAAGGTACCTAATTATATTATAGCTTTTGAGTAGGTAGTGTTTCCATACAAACAAAATTGCCCCTCTTTTCTACGGTTCTAAAGTGGTTAACAATGTGTGTGGTTCCTGTGATTTCTAAACTAATTGACTCAATGAATCTTTTCGTGGATACGGAACCCTACACTAAGCGTGGTCCAACACGTACTTAAGAGGGCTATCGGAGTCCAGTGGCGCCCTCGTCACAATAATAAAGATTTCTCAATAAAGAAAATCTAAATTAAAAAAGTGCCGACTTGACAAACTACAAAAGTCTTCAAGCCAATGGTAACAATACTTTTATAGGTTCTAAACATTCCACTTTTAGAAAATTTCGAATAAAAACAAAAGCGGCCGTTTTTTTCTTTTTTCAAAATTTGTATGTTTAGTTTAGACCAAAGATTTTTTTTGGTCTATTGTTTAGACCTTTAAAAAACCTGTAAAAGTATTCTATGAAAATAGCTTGATGGCTTTTGTAGTTTGTCAAGTGGACACTTTTTTAATTAAGGCTTTCTTTATTGAGAAATCTTTATTATTGTGACGAGGGCGCCACTGGACTCGAATAGCCCTCTTAACCAGTTTTATGATAATAAATCGGGGGATAAAAACCTGGTTCAGTTAGCCCACCTACCTATATGTTTTCCCTTCGTGTTTTATCATGCCGCCGAGGCGAAATGCAAAATATCATAAGGTTATGTACAAAAATATTATCTTGTATTTGACATAAACTCGTTCAATAATGGAGAACTTACGAAGAATAATGTGAAAGAAAAATATATGAAAAGTTAACTCACTCACCTGTTCAATTTCATTCTTACATTTTGTACCAGAAAGTAATAAAACGTCTAATAAAATAGGTATTACCTACCTTTCTGTTTTCAAATAATTGTAATACTGTCTCGCATTGAATGTTCGTTTGCACTGGGTTCTTATCATTATCACTAATTATTGTTCTTACAACTTACCTAGATATAGGTACTATACAATTTGTGTTATCTGTACCTACGTTTGTAGTTTTTATAGGGGCACTAATATTACGAGAGATAAGTGTACTTTTTGCAACCATAAGCAGCAAGGCTGATTCGGTGTTTATAGGGTGTAGAGCACCTCTGTGATGGGGTTGACGTCGGTCTGCCTGCATATCGTCAGTCGGTTTAGGAGATACAGCCGTTCAAAGGTGAGTTATGGGTGCAAAAAATGGCCGATTAGCAGCAAGGCTGATCGTATGATACTATTGTAATATGCACTGAGGCTATGTGAACAGTACAAAAACTGACGTGGTTCATCAGTCGGTTTAGGAGATACAGCCGTTCAAAGGTCAGTTATGTGTGCAAAAAACGGCCGATCAGCAGCAAGGCTGATCATAGGATACTATTGTAATATGCACTGTAGCTAAGTGAACAGTACAAAAACTGACATGATCCGTCAGTCGGTTTGGTAGGTACAGCCGTTCAAAGTTTCAAAAATTAATGGTATTAAAAAAAATAATGATTTCCCGAAAGGATGATCATAGGATATTATTGTAATATGCACTGTAGTTATTTGAACAGTAAAAAAACTAACATGATCCGTCACTCGGTTTAGTAGGTACAGCCGTTCAAAGTTGCAAAAATTAATGGTTAAAAAAAATAATGATCTCCCGAAAGAATGATTATAGGATATTATTGTAATATGCACTGTAGTTATGTGAACAGTATAAAAACTGACATGATCTGTCAGTCGGTTTAGTAGGTACAGCCGTTCAAAGTTGCAAAAATTAATTTTTACAATAAAAAATAATGATCTCCCGAAAGGATGATCATAGGATATTATTGTAATATACACTGTAGTTACTATACGCAGTAGCTATGTTAACACTATTTAAACTAACATGATAATGTCAGTCAGTTTAACAGTTATTACCCCTAGTTAAAAAGAAACTTGCTGCTAAAAATTATTAGAAGTAGTTTAGTGTATGGAGGCGCTACTTGGGAATGTTCCTCCATTGAAAAGGGAAGTACTTCCGCCAGGCTAGGTGTGATGCCTGGGGACCGGCCGTGGTCCAACAGTTCTTAGTTGGACCTTGTATATATATCGAATCTCTGTGATTATTTCTCATGCGCGATTTATGTCTTGCATTCGATTGTGAACCTTATTTGTAGTAGGTTACGAGTTACGTATTTAGGATGAACGTTGTCTTTGTATGGAGCATATTTCCGTGAGCGACGGTATCGCCATCTGTTGGCATCTTTGCTATAACTTGTGGGTGCTGGACATCTGTAGTGGTTTCCCACAGGATTCCCCCCTCAGACCGGAGGTCGTTGAGTAGTTCGAAGTGTGCAGTCTGTATCCATGTAGTGTAGGTGCAGGGCTCCAGTCAAGTGAGTCTGACGAGCGTTGTGCCGCGGTGTGTGCATCTGTCAGGGAGACCAGTCCTGATGTGATGCGGGTGAGTGACAGGCGTGGAGAAGGCGAGCAGAACTGCCACGTGGAGGTGAGCTCAGACACGTGGGCTGCGGGAGATCCTTCTATGCAGACGCTGACTGTCGATGAGGAAGCTGCAGGCCCAGGAAGCGGTGTGAAGACAGCTGCGATGGACCTGGTGCGGCTTCGGGTAGATGGCGTGACTGCTGCTTGTTTGACCTGGTCGAGGGGGTGAAGGGTTGGTTGAAGCTGGTTGCTGCTCTGCGGTGTTCAGGTTGCGATGTTCTGTGTCGAGGGTCACCAATATGGAGGTGCTACTTGGGAATGTTCCTCCATTGAAAAGGGAAGTACTTACGCCAGGCTAGGTGTGATGCCTGGGGACCGGCCGTGGCCCAACAGTTCTTAGTTGGACCTTGTATATATATCGAATCTCTGTGATTATTTCTCTTGCGCGATTTATGTCTTGCATTCGATTGTGAACCTTATTTGTAGTAGGTTACGAGTTACGTATTTAGGATGAACGTTGTCTTTGTATGGAGCATATTTCCGTGAGCGACGGTATCGCCATCTGTTGGCATCTTTGCTATAACTTGTGGGTGCTGGACATCTGTAGTGGTTTCCCACAAGTGGTTATGAGTTTCGTTAGGTACTAGTATTGAAAAGTGAATGTTCAGAGTTTTATCTCTTTGATATCTTCCTGATTTGTATCTCTGACTATCCCCTCGGGGAATATAGTCAAAGGCACTATGCTATATTGTGCTTGTAATGAACATGATTCGTCAATCAGATTACATACAGTCGTTCAAAGCTCATGGTTGCAAAAGAATAACGATCTCCAATAAAAGGCTGATTATGTGGTGTAGTAAGGACTGTTAAACTGACATGCTAATTATGTCAGTCCGTCAGTAGTTATCAAGGAACATACTACTCGTAGTCAAAGAATAATTATATACATATACTAACGTAAACCGTAGTCTTAATCACTGCTAGCAGAGAGAGGTGAGTTACGATTACGTTGAAAAAATCAAGGGGCACAACACAACCGAGGACTGTGCCGAAGGAAATTTTGGAGTGAAAACTTAGTCTATCCTTTTTGGTAGTTAGATATGATCCGAGCATACCTCGTAGGTAGTCAACAGTAGGTAGAATAACTTGCACAACATGAACAACTCGGTCGACTTGGACAACTCAGACAACTCGGTCAAACGATTTGACTTGTTCAAGTTGTTCATGTTGTCCAATTAAGTACTTTCGACAACAAAACATTTAGGACAACATGAAAAACTTGGTCAACTTGGACAACTCTGATAACATTGTATAAGTTGACCAAATCGTCAGAGCTGTTTATGTTGCCCGAGTTTTTCATGTTGTTCGAGTTGTTAATGTTGTTCGAGTTGTTCATTTGAACACCTCGACCACGACCAAGTTCTAATAGCGATATTTCAGCCATCCCGGGTCTTCGAAACGATCCTGGGATTGTTAATAATTTATAACAATACCGTCTTATAACCAGCGGTAAAAATTTTTTGCAGCCATGACCTTTGAACGGCTGTACCTACTAAACCGACTGACGAATCATGTCAGTTTTTATACTGTTCACATAGCTAGAGTGCATACTACAATAATATAATATATAATATAATATAATATGATTATTCTTATATCTGATGTCAGATTCGTGTTAAAAGATCACAGAAACCCCCAGACATCGATTTTGGAAGCAATCGGTCGAGAAACAAAAAGTTAAAGATGGCGGCCACTTTTCTCAAATCTGACATTGGATTCATGTTCGGTGTCCACACGGACCCTCAGGTTTTGGAAGCAATCGGTTGATTGAGAAACAAAAAAGTTCAAGATAAAAATATATGAGAAAAATATATAGTAGGCAAAACTACTATATTTTGATGAGCGAATAATTTATAGAGAATTTAAATATATTGGTACTTAGGTCCAATAAAAATGACAAATTACTTAACATTATTTTAACAATTTTCTTTCTCTTCAACACAATTTGTTCCATAAACAATTTTCTACTAAACATACTACTGAAAAGTGACAACAAGTTTTCCTAAAGTCAGATTTATCTTTTTTTTTTAAATTATATTATTTCTGTATCGAATCCAGCGACTTCTGCGTTTACAGGATGCTTTATTTTCTATAACGAATATTAAATAGAGAAATGATTGTTCCTTAAAAATAAAAACCAATAAATTAAAAATTCAAACCAAAAAGTAGCAAATAAAATCTTTTAAAAAAAATTAAATTTACGAATTCGAAAAATACTATATTTTTTCTTATTTTTCCCCGATCTACTATATTTTTTCGGGCACTAAGGCTCGAAATACTATATTTGGTCTAAAAAAAGTTGGCAACCCTAGTTGGGATGTTCGGAGTCTACGCGTACCTTCATTATATCGAATTTAGGAGCAAACGATTTAGTAACTAAAGAGTTAAAGAAAGCAACCATGTGATTCAGATTCAGACATGTGCGTTAATTCATGAGTGTATGCGGGAGGGAAGGAGGGGGGGGGGGGGGTGTATGTGGAGGTGTGTTTTCAGCCCAGGTTTTCGGTGGATTCTTGGATTAATTTAGAATGACATGGTAAACTTTTAAATCGTTACTTAAATTAACGAATACACACACCCACACTGCTACCTATATACATACCTACCTACATTATATACCTACATACCTACCTACATATCTTCCTGCATACATACATACATACCTACATACCTACCTACATAACAAACATACTTACAAACCTAGCTACCTGCATACATACCTACAAACCTACCTACTCCTCCCCCTTTATAATTTGCCCTTTTCCCCTACCTTTTTTCTGAATGCCGATCTCGCCCTGTGGTGAAGGCGACATGTCCCCTTCCTATTCCTAAAGAGTGGCAACTCGCCGCAAGGCGAGATTTTTTACTGGCGAGTTGTCACCGAACTCGAAAATGTATACCTGTTTCTGCTGTTTCGTTTAAGCGGCATAAATTGTCATGTTTGTGTTCGGTAGCGCAAATAAAAGAATATTTTATTTTACCTCATAAATACTTTCATACTGATAATTAAAGCAATTTGCGCGAAATTATTCCCTAACCTTTGCAAAATATCAAAAATGCACAACGTTAGTGTTAAATTTGTCACTTCTACCGGCACTCCCGGAGGGCAACCCGTTGTTTTTTTTTTTCATTTTAGCGTTTATAACCGGTGAATTGTTAGACAATGATGTCAGTTTTAATAGTGTCTACATATCTACTGCGTATAGTGCGTATATGACAATACTTTCATATGATCAGGCTTTCCGGTAGTCATAAAATCTTTATAAACATTAATTTGTTCAACTTTGAACGGCTGTACAGTCAGCAGCAATAAGTTATTATACACTTTAGTACTACGGCGTAGAACAAAAGTGTATGCAACTTATTGCTGCTGACTGTACCTACTAAACCAAGTGACGGATTATCTCAGTTTTTATCGTGTTCACATAACTACAGTGAATATTACAATAATATCCTACAATCATCCTTTCGGGAGATCATTATTTTTTTGTAACCATTAATTTTTGCAACTTTGAACTGCTGTACCTACTAAACCGAGTGACGGATCATGTCAGTTTTTTTAGTGTTCACATAACTACAGTGCATATTACAATAATATCCTACAATCATCCTTTCGGAACATCATTATTTTTTTGTAACCATTAATTTTTGCAACTTTGAACGGCTGTACCTACTAAACCGAGTGACGGATCATGTCAGTTTTTTTACTGTTCACATAACTACAGTGCATATTAAAATAATATCCTATGATCATCCTTTCGGGAGATGATTATTTTTTTATTACCATTAATTTTTGAAACTTTGAACGGCTGTACCTACCAAACCGACTGACGGATCATGTCAGTTTTTGTACTGTTCACTTAGCTACAGTGCATATTACAATAGTATCCTGTGATCAGCCTTGCTGCTGATCGGCCGTTTTTTGCACACATAACTGACCTTTGAACGGCTGTATCTCCTAAACCGACTGATGAACCACGTCAGTTTTTGTACTGTTCACATAGCCTCAGTGCATATTACAATAGTATCATACGATCAGCCTTGCTGCTGATCGGCCATTTTTTGCACCCATAACTCACCTTTGAACGGCTGTATCTCCTAAACCGACTGACGATATGCAGGCAGACCGACGTCAACCCCATCACAGAGATGCTCTACACCCTATAAACACTGAATCAGCCTTGCTGCTTATGGTTGCAAAAAGTACACTTATCTCTTATACTATAAGCAGACGTCTGCGACGGCATGCGATGGATGGGCGCGTTACTAACATAATTTTTCGCACCTAATGAAAAATTACATTTTGTATGAGTTTTAGCGGCAAAGGTGTGTTTTTAAAGAACAAAATTAGAACACGGTGTAGTTTTTTTGGTGCCACTTTTACATTTCTATACATTCTTAGAACAAAAAATGAACCTAACTTTAATTTCTTTGGATTAGAATTAGATCATTAGATCTTAAGATCGTAAGCGAAAAATTCTTGGTCTATGGATTAGTTAGAGGTTAAATTTCTTTGGATATGGGATAAATCCATAGAAATATTAATTTACTACGTATATTATATCTATGGATAAATCAAATAGATAAATAATATAAAGCAAGACATAGAAACGCTACTTGACATCCATTCACACTTATGACAACCGCCCATTAGAATAAGTGAAATGTCAATAGTAAACAGATACCGTCTTGAACCATTTTGTCACCAGGCCTCCAGCTGGAAGACACCGCTATTTCCTTACGTTAAGAACGAATTTTGCTTGAATTTGCTTAAAAAGTGGTGACATTTGTTTTACAGACGTAACAGATTTACGTCTAATCTAGCTCTGTCACTCTAATAGCAATCTGTGTGCGACTGTAAGGAATGACTATACATGTTTTTGTACCTACAGTTTGATATGGATAAATCAAGAGATGTTAAAAAAATATTTTGGGAATCCAAAAAGTTTTTATTTCTCATCTACCAGGACAGGAACAGGAAGCTGGGCAAGGTATAACCCGCGCGGATAAAGAAACTATCTATAAATGGCGGCCGAAAAGCGGTCAAAAAGCGTGAGTGCGAGTATAGACAGAGCGACGATGTGAGCGAGATAAACCGAGGCCGTCCGCCATTTATGGATCGTTTCTTTATCCGCGCGGCTTATATAATATAATTACTCTATGGTATAACCAGGAAGCTGGTAAAGGTATTGTCATTTTTCATACAACTGAGGGACTATGTAGGTAATATTCGCAGTCAGCAAAAATGCTAGGGACTATGTAGGTAATATTCGCAGTCAGCAAAAATGCTGCACCGCAGAGAGAATCACTGCAGAGAGAATTCGATGCAACAACTCCTAAATGGGTAGGTACTGGGTGGGTAGGTAGGTATGATAGATACCTACTAGTCATTCACTTCGAGTTGGCCGCTACCTCCCTTCCCGCTTCCCCGCACCGCACCCCTAAGAGACCCTAATAAACGCAATTTTATAACCTTTAGCAACGCAACCACGTACGGCACATCCGTCCCGGTCACTAATATCGCTTTTAATTTTAAATGTTTATTTGCCTTTTATATTATTTTTTGTCGACGGGACCAATTAATGTGCCTGTGAGGAAATTTTGTAACGGTCATCGACGGCCAACTGGTCGTGAACGGGTAGTACCTGTCATTGATGTCATGCATGATGTACAACCGTAGTGTACAACACTCCACTCACTACAACAGAAGTGCGATTTTTGAAAATCATACGAGCGAATTGGCAGTAGAAAGATGCATAATCTCCATAGTAATTTTGACATTTTCTACTGCCAAGTCGCTCGTATGATTTTCAAAAATCGCACTTCAGTAGGCTCATTTTACTAGAATACTAATAAATAATATTGTTTTTTTTTTTAAATCCCTACTAAAAGAAAGTAACGAAAGATAATAAACCAAACCCAAGAAAATTCGTCGGGGCTGCGTTATAGGTAGACAGCAATACCTAAGTACCTACCTACTTATTACATTTCGTTATTACTTAGTGAAACATAGTAATTAGTATTTTAATTTCCTAAATTAATTTATAGGTAAAAGATGAATTATTAGACGCGTTTCACACCATCAAACTGAACAACTTTCTAACTTTTTCTATCTTTCTTTTCTTTAACATCAAAATGGTGAAAAAAAATCACTGCTGATGCGTGTCTGCTGCTGTGGTGAAATCTACTCGACCCAAATGGTGAGACAGCGTAGGAGACAGCTTATTTCTTTTTTCATCATCCCCTTATAAAACGAACGCATAACAAACGCATCTAAAAATAGAAACACTTTTTTTTTGAGTTCTTGTGTTATTTTGTGCTTCGAGTTAAAGACGACCTTCCTGCCTACTTTGGCCTCATTAATATTTCATCTTCATGACTCTTCCATGATAAAATTTGATGAATATTTCCATAGGATAATAAATTCGGAGCTCAGACTAATTATGAAGTATCTACCATAATACCTACCTACTTACCTAAAATTATTTCGTAAGAAAATAGAATATACTTACCATTAAATAAAAATCTTCCCACTTTGCCTCCGAGGAATTACAATATTGACTAAAGTTGGTGCTTATATTTTGCCTTACCAATATACTTACCTGCCTACCTACCCACTTTAGGGCTGGATAATTCTTAAAAATAAAATAAAAATATTTTTTCTGAAATGACTACTTTTTACGAATAATCGTAAAAACCTTCCCTTCCTACTACTCATTAAGGGGCGTCCGCCCGGTTTTGAGTAACTTTGTAACCATTTTATACATTAACTATGGCACTTTTTAAGCAGAAAACAAAACTGAACAATCTACAGGATAGAAGTTATGTGGTTTTTCTCGAAATCTATTTTAATTAATAAAACTGAAGAAAAACGACTCCAAAGTCACCTCTTTTTTTCCAGTTGTAACCGTTTTACTCTTACATTGTTGATCAGAAGAATATGAAAATTTACAATATTCTTCACAATACAGAAAATGTACAGTAATGATACAATATAAAATGATGTGGTTTTCTTATTTTTTGAAAATTCATAAAAAATTATACAGGTTTTCAAAGAAAACGAAAAATTCTGACCGGAGCCGCGCAATTGAAGCGGGATGGCTAATTGCAAAAGTTTGCTTGTAAGAAAGAGAGCCTTGCAGATGGGAGGAGTAGCCTGTTTACAAAATATTTTTAAATCTTTTTTTTTTCGAAAAAAGAAAAAGAACATTATTAAACTACGTAAAACTTTGTTTGTTATTCGTAAAGTTTATGTAGGTTCCTTTAGGTATCGCGAATCCTTAAAAGGTCATACTTATTAAGTATGACTTTTTATGGATTCGCCGAGTTTTATGTGTATTATTGGTCCAGAACAGACACAATTTACTTACGGTACCTACATACTTACGTTTACTTTTGCAATACTTAGGGTTCGATTCCGTATCATGTTATAGTTCCGTGATTACGTCCATTCTGTCTGTCAGCAAAAGGCATTCCACCATTTGTGCACCTATTAAAACATAAAAATTCGGCGTGAAGATAGGTTTAGTTACAGTGAGCAGCAATAAGTTGTACCTATACTCTTTTGTTCTACGTCATAGTACTAAAGTGTATATAACTTATTGCTGCTGACGGTACCTGCCTACCCTAAAACAATATAGTATAAGAGATAAGTGTACTTTTTGCAACCATCAGCAGCAAGGCTGATTCAGTTTTTATGGGGTGTAGAGCATCTCTGTGATGGGGATGGACCAGGTCTGCCTGCATAACTCCAGTCGGTTTAGGAGTTACTGATGATTACGGGTCTGTAAAAAATTAACGATCAGCTGCACGGCTGATCGTATGATATTGTTGTAGTATGCACTGTAGCTATGTGAACAGTACAAAAACTGTCAAGTTTTGTCAGTCGGTTTAGGAGATACAGCCAGTCGAAGTTCCGACCTTTGAACGGCTGTATCTCCTAAACCGACTGATGAACCATGTCAGTTTTTGTACTGTTCACATAGCTACAGTAGTGCATACTACAACAATAACATACGATCAGCCTTGTAGCTGATCGTTAATTTTTTACTGACCTTTAATCATCAGTAACTCCTAAACCGACTGGAGTTATGCAGGCAGACCTGGTCCATCCCCATCACAGAGAAGCTCTACACCCCATAAACACTGAATCAGCCTTGCTGCTGATGGTTGCAAAAAGTACACTTATCTCTCGGAATAATAGAAGTATAACGAATGAACGAACGAACCTACCTACCGGTTATTGAAGATTATAATAAAAGTACCTAACCTAGGTACAGCTACGAGATTATTCAGTAGTTATTAGTTATTAAACTTATTAATTACTACAAGTATGTAACTTAAGGTACTAAAGCTACTTATACTCTTCAAACAGGTAAGGGTAGTTTACAGTTTACTTACACCATCAAACTGAACAAAATATATGGCCACGAGCTTCTATTCCCAGAGTGACACAAGCCTACGTCACAAAAAAATGGCCGCTAAACATGGTAAAAGGGTATGATGACGTAGGCTTGTGTCAGTCACGTGATCGGAAGAGAATACCAGGCGCAGTATATTATTGTACCACGGCCACGAGCATAGAATATCTTATCTTATGCCCCGAGCTCTGTAAAATCGTTTAGAATTTATTTAGACCAACTATTATTTCTACATTATTTCTTTGCAAAAACGATCAACTTTTAATATTAGATTTCGAACGTGCTTTTGAGAAAATACTTTTGACGAGGGATGTTGCACCCCGCCCCCTCCGGCAGTATTAGGGACTGCAGATAGTATTTTGGAATTCCTGAGGGATCAGAGGGGTGTCGGTGAAATGAAAACTGGTCATGTGAAAATGCTTTCATTGCTTTTTACGCGTCGCTTGAGGCAATTTGGCTGTTGCGGTGTTTTTGTGAACCTCAAGGGAATACTGTGTGCGTATTGTCTGCGCTCGTGGGAGTAAGCGATATATAGTATCATTGATTTCACTACAAATAAGCGTTATACACACGGCGCATATACAGACACGCGTTTCACGACACGAACGAACGCTACTTTATTGTCGCTAGATGTTGCTTGCGTCTGCACCGAAGACGTTTTGCGCGATACCTTGTTATTTTTCTATTGTTGCAGAGGTTTTTGAAAAACCAAACACTATTTGCAGCTGACTGGTGTTTGGTTTTGTGTCGATCCAGCACTTCATCGCTTCGGGTGACTGTATGATGCTGCATTAGCAAAGTTATATCGATTAGCTATCCACTTTAAAATCTGATCTCAAAGCTTCGCAAACTGTTATACTTACCAAGATTTAAAAAAAAACTTGTTAAAACTTTTTATGCGATGAAGCAGGACATTTCAGAGTTCTCCTAGGTATGTTCTGTGATTACATATTAGGTACAATGTGGGCGTAATCTAGCCGAATGCCGAATTTAACCTTGAGTCAAAATCCGATAACTGGACCCTTTTTCGTGGACGTGCCCACCCCACATATTACCTATGAAGCAATAAAAATGTCTAGTTAGGTTAGGACAAATTGACAGCGTTGGATATCTGCGTCTGAATCGTCGCGCTGCAGTCGCCGTTTGCATATGCCCTAAGACCTCGATGCATATACACGGTGTAACAAAACACCCTAGTAATACTTAAGAAGGTGCTTCAGACCATCAAACTGAACAACTTTCACTATGGAGCCAACATCGAGAAAAAAAAAAAAAAATCTGCTGTCCCATACATTTGAGTCGAGCCGGTATTGCAGTTTTGTATGGGACAGGACAACTGATTTTTAGTTGGCTCCATAGTGAATGTTGTTCAGTTTGATGGTCTGAAGCACCCCCAAGTATTACTAGGGTGTTTTGTTACACCCTGTATTATTATGATGGTACTCTTCTAGGCGGAATGCGATAGAAATGGGGTAAAAGGTATTTGATATTTTAAGGGGTGTTTCAAACTATAGAACTGAACAAATAGGGGAATTGATGTAGCGAAGAAAAGCTGTTTTACCGTCTAGCTAGGTTATGATAATACCCTTCAGCATCATTAAGGTGAATTTTTGGTTTGTATTAGGGTGTTTTGTTACACCTGTATATACCTCTATACAGCCTGTAAGTACCTTTTTATGGAAATTGAATTCGTGTCATATTGATATTTCCTATGTTGTGTACTGACGGAAAATATTTGGATTTGGCCGACAAGATGAAACGATTCGCCTCTACTTAATAGAATTAGGTAGTTGGTTGTTTTCGACGAAAGGAAAATTAATAAACTTGGAGATTCAAGGGTGCCTGTTAGTGTAAATAAGTAATTTACTTTCGCCAGGTGCACAAAACTTCCACCAAAACTGTTTCGCCAGCGAAGCTTAGATTATTTATGAGTGATATTTTACTCAACAGCAAAGGTTACGATCCAATACAGTTAAGAAACAGTACCGACTCCATCATACCAGAGACGCGAGGGTTCCGTACCACACCACCACACAACATTCGAATCATTCATTATCTTCGAATTCATTATCTTCGAAAAAAAATCTTTTTTTGTCCCGGACCTTTAGCATGAGACCGACTCACACTTGGCCGATTTTTAGTATTAGTTGTTATTCTATAGATTTTGCTCTATAATCACACTAAGTTTGATGCTTGCATGTATTACCGTTTTTACGATAGAGCGTAATGAAAATCAACTCTCAGCTATTACGGTTCAAATAGGGCAGATAGACGGACGGACGGACGGACAGACGGACGGACAACTTACGGACGGAACCCTAAAAAAGTGTTATAATTTACCATCCCAATTCAGCATTTGAATTTTTCTTTTCCTTTTTTTGAATCGTTTTTTTTTTCGACATTATTTTGTTCCGTGTCGTGTAGTGCCTACTAAAGTGTTTAGGCGTGTTTGTATGCTGACTGTTTGAAAGTTTACAAACAATCTATTGTCGCTACTGCTACTGCTTGATACTTCTATAGTAAAAGAAGAACGATGCGCGAATTGCGCGGTTGTATGTAGGGTTACCATCTTCAAAGAGGGAATTCCTGACATAACCCATTATTTACTTGAACATTTACTTTAATTGGTTGGGTAGGTATAATAAGTAGTATATAGTAGTAGTAGTATATTGGTACACTAAAAACGTGTTTTCCAAACAAAAACAATTTTTTTATAATGGTTAACGTTAATAATTTGCGGAAAAATTGCAGGGTAATAGATTATCGTGGTATGGGCATGTAATGCGGAGGGATAAGTGTCATGTTACGAGACGAGTGTTAAGTATGAATGTGGATGGCAGTGGTAGGAGACGCAGGCCGAAGAAAAGATGGATGGATTGTGTGAAGAATGATATGTGTAAAAAGGGGGTGAGTGTTGAGACGACGGCTAAGAGAGATGGATGGAAGAGGATGACATATTGCGCCGACCCCAAATAATGGGAAATGGGCAAGAGAATGATGATGATGATGATGGTTAACGTTAATAATTTATTGGCGAGAATCGTAGGTATTCCAATATATTTTATGAAATCTACCAAAATGTTTAAACTTTAAGTAATTCCTGACTAGAGGGATCAAGTACCTGACATGGCTGACGAGTGGTAACCCTAGCTAGCTGATAGGCCAGGTTCAAAGCTGGCAAACGCAAACCGTAACCAACCGTAGCTATTTATACTCTCTCCTTCGCGACTCTACCGAATGAAATTTATTAAATTGTTACCTACCGTAATAATACCCTACACATAGGTACTATGAATCATTTTTTTTTTAATTTCCACAGCTGCGACTGTAAATAGTTAGGTCCCAAATCCTAATATGATGATGGATTCCTAGTAGATTTTGGCCTACGGTGACTGCTAATCCTTATAGAAAAGCAGTCACCGTAGGATATTTTGAACTGCATACAGGATGTATGTTGTTCAGTTTGATAGGGTATTTTGTTACACTCTGTATGTATACAACGTGTTAATAAATTAGCGCAAAACCTCATACACCCCAACTGATTTATAACAAAAGAATTAGATTGAAACAATAATTTCATTATTTTGATGGTTAAAATTTAAAGCTATTCGCATTTTAAGTTCTGAGGCAAAAATGATTTGTTATCATTTCAGCAATGAATGAAAGCGCTAACGTACTCATGGATGCATTTTAATAATCTTGTTTTGGTAGTAAGTAGGGTGAGTGTGCCCGCGGGGTGGGTTGACATCGGATTATTTAAAATTTTGAAAAAAATACCTTTATTGAAACCATGATAATTCGATTCTGCTCTCGATTCTAAACAAAGTACTTTCTAGTTTTGCGTTAATTCATTAACACGAAGATTTAATAATTTATACCCTGTCCTTTTCCTGTTCGTTCTGGAACAACTAGGTAGGTATATACTGAGAGAAAACGATAAAGACATTGGCCAGAATTACAAATGCAATTTAAGTCTATCTTCCGAAAAACCGTGCGGCAAAATAAACAATGGGTACGACCCCCAAAGCACTTATTACGGTAAAAAGTTTGGGGTGAATCCAACCGTGCGCGTATCCGAACAAGATGAGCATCCAAATTCCATCCCCGCTTTATAAACATTACCCCCTGCAGCAGAGGGTTAAATAAAAATATCCTCCAATATTGATAGGTGAGATCCTTTTGGGTTGCAATGTGTTGATAAAAGGTTAATATAAGAAAAATATGTGGTCAAAGTTGCCCTTTTTTGCTTCTTTATGGATAGGACGGAAGCGGAACACTTTGCTAATACTCAGTTGCAGAAACGCTCATAATCCTCCATTAAATCTCTTGCTGTAACTTTTTGTCTCAAAGCTAGCAAGAGATTCTAATGAGCGTTTCTGCAACTGACAGTAAATAGACCTGGATTGCCTCGGTTTTTTTCTTATTTTGATTGCAACAACAATCTCTAATTGTTGTTGTGATCGATTAACCGAAATAAAAAAAAAAGTTAGTTATTTTTGCCTTTCTAGAAACTAAAAGGACGGCCGCACATTATCAGAAATTTCTAACAGAAAAATTCTGACGCTCGCCGGAAGCACCCCGCATACTATCAGAAATTTTGATCCGGCAACTTTTGAGCCCAGTCGTGTTTCATATTTCAATCAACGCACATCGACCCAGTGTTGCCACCTTAGCCCTTTTGGGGCTATAATTCAGTCAAATTGTGTTTTTACTAGGAAAGTTTTGTGGTAGTTCTGAATTCTTCCATTCTATATGTATTTTAGGGTGCTGAATCCGAATCTGAGGTTTGCTAACACAATTATCGCAAAAAAGTTAAAAATTCTGTTTGTTTTTTTCCGGAATTTTGCTTAAAAATCCGAAACTATTAACATTTAGTAAATGGCCTGTTTACAGAAATTAAATATATAACCCAGTAAAATTAGATAAATCAGAAGAAATAATTTCCGGAGTTTTGAAACTTTTTTTAAACGTTCCTTTGGTACGCAATATTGAAGAAAAAAAAATGTCCTGGTGAGGGGGGGGTGAGCTCGAGGAAGGGGGGGGGGCTCTAAAGGTGACTTTTTTCAGTTTTTCGCTTATTTCTTGAAATCTGAAAGTCGTATCGAAATACTTTGTATGAACGAATTATACCTAACAAAATTTCCTACAAAACAAGTGGTATGCATTTTTGTCATAGGACTTAACCTTTGAGGGCTACGGGGTCGAGAATGTAACGGCATTTCAAAAATTATGAAATTTGTATGGCGACCCTCATGAAAGTTGAAGATAAAAACAAAATGATTTCATATTCTTAATCAGCAGCCCCAAAAACTCCCAGATACAAATTTTCAGTGGGTTCGGGGAACCCTTAAAAGCTGCATTGGCGTTTGAAATTTCCATGGTAGCCATCTTGGATATCGCAATTTTGGATTTTTTTCACCGCCAACCAAATCTGTCCTCTATGACATTTGTTCTAGGTCCATAACCCTATCTGTCATAGTTTCCGCGGGCCGTTGACCTCATCCATCAGGAGTCGACCTTCCGAGGAAGTCAAAGTTTTCCCTGTATCAACAAGGCATCCATATGATGATCCCCAAATGTCATCCTTTTGCCGTAAGGGGAACCCGGAGATAAATTGGAGGTATCTGGTTGACCCCCCATCCCCCCCCCCATAGATATTAGATAAATACCCGTATAATTGTTCACCGGGTTTCCCCCATTCAACGTATAGTAAAATGATTTTAGGGATCATCATAAAGATGCCCTGGCGATAAAAAAAATATTTCGACTTCCTCAGAAGGTCGACTCCTGACGGATGAGGTCAACGGCCCGCGGAAACTATGACAGATAGGTATATGGACCTTGAACAATTGTCATAGAGGACCTTGGTCAGATTTGGTTGGCGGTGAAAAAAATGCAAAATTGCGATATCCAAGATGGCTGCCATGGAAATTTCAAAAGCCAATGCAGCTCTTAAGGGTTCTCCGAACCGACAGAAAATTTGTATCTGGGGATTTTCGGGGTTGCTGATTAAGAATATGAAATCATTTTGTTTTTATCTTCAACTTTCATGAGGGTCGCCATACAAATTTCATAATTTTTGAAATGTCGTTACATTCTCGACCCCGTAGCCCTCAAAGGTTAAGTTCTATGACAAATATGCATACTACTTGTTTTGTAGAAAATTTTGTTAGGTATGATTTGTCCATACAAAGTATTTCGATACGACTTTTAGATTTCAAGAAATAAGCGAAAAACTGAAAAAAGTCACCTTTAGAGCCCCCCCCTTCCTCGAGCTCACCCCCCCCTCACCAGGACTTTTTTTTTTCTTCAATATTACGTACCAAAGGAACGTTTAAAAAAGTTTTAGAACTCCGGAAATTACTTCTCCTGATTGGTATATTTCAGCTTAATTTTACTGGGTTAATACCTGACTTTTATTTTCTATCAAATGAACATGAAACTCAAAAATATCGTAGTTCTAGGATAATTATCGCACGTCTGGCAATACCTGATCCGAATATCTGATAGTGTGCGGGGACGGTGCGGGGCCTAATACAAAATGTATGGCTGACACGCCTTCCGTCAGAAAAATTCTGACGTCCGGCTGAGGTGCCGTCCGGTGTGCATCAGAAGCGGACGACCGGTCAGAATTTTTCTGACAGTGTGCGGGGTCTAATACAAAATGTATGCACCGAGTGCCTTCCGGCGAGCGTCAGAATTTTTCTGTCAGAAATTTCTGATAATGTGCGGCCGTCCAAAAGGTGAGGACTGCTTCAACTTGGCTGTTGACGTTGATGAGCTTTCATGTGGCTAACATATGCTGTCCACTGCTGGACATAGGCCTCCACCAAGGATCGCCACAACGACCGGCCAATATCATAATAAAATTATATTCGATAAGAATTTGGCTAAACGTGAAATTTCGTCATATAAAGAGTACATATTTCATCATTTGCATTACTAAGTGTAATTTTTTAAGGATTTTTGAAAGTCACTTACACGTCCGCCTACCTAATTCATACTTGAAATCGAAAGTAAGGGTTTGGTTTACGTAAATTAACGTATTATTAATCTGTGGCTTGGCATCAGCTTCGGGTATGAATTACCGGGGATGCGTGACTTTAAAAAATCGCACTCCAGGGCCCAAACCTACGTCTTGTAATAACGATGATGCATAAAGCCATTCTTAAAATTGTTCATTTCAATATAATATTCAAATTCAACACCCCCATGTCCAATTACGACATTTGATGTGGTACTTTACGTACTCATGGGGTGCGTGCCAGCCGCTGCATAAATTTAGTCAATTTGCCATGGAGTGCAAGTCCCGGAGACAAACTTACAAGGGAGCCTGTGTCGGTAGATATATTTGTAATTTTGTATACATATTATTTAGGGTGAACTGGCAATGTTTATGGAGGGCCTGCGTGCCTCATTCTGAACGTTGTTTTTTTCCTGTAACTTGTATTTTTTTAATGGATATTTGCTGGACTGTAGGAATAAAGTGTCGGAGACAAAGGATGTTTGCGTTTAGTGAATAAACAAGTAATTGTAGGTAAGATTTTTCTTTATTAACTGTGAAACTAAAATTACCTGCTGAATTGGTTTGGTTGTTTTGCCTTCAAAGGAATTTTCGGATCTATTTTCAGTTGGATTGTGAAAGGAAACATAGATTAAGTTTGACGATCCGATACCTAGCTCAGTTGGAAGTGATCGAAAAATATTTCTTGCTTTCTAGAACAAAAGTCATAGCCAAATCAAATCAAATCAAAATGTTTTATCCAAAATAATATAACGGATAGCTTTCTGATGTAATTTTTGACTCTACCGCCGCGTCGGAAAGTGTTCCGTTGTTAGAGAAGATGCGGCCAGAAACTCTACAACACACATCTTTAAAACAAAGTATATAAAGTACAATTATTATAAATACAATATTGAATTTCATAGCGTAACATTGTCCATATTTTATCTGATGACTCATAATTACCCCGCTGACGGAATTGCCCCGCTTGATAATTTAATTATTTAGTTATTATCTATGTACAATCGTAAATCGCACCGCACACAAATAAAGTGGTACTTAGAATATAAAATAGTAATAATTACAGTATACCATTAGGTTAGGAGCAGATCTCATTCTTACACAGTATGCAACAAGGGCGCCGCCGCCGCCCGCCCCGGGGGCATCGCAATATACCTACCTAACGTTCTCCTACAATCGAAGAATAATCGCGCAACCAAGCGCCACCCTCAAAGATAACTATTACGCTTTTATTAAGCTCACCAACCCGCCAAAAGGGATACTCATAATTTAATTACAACCCTCAAATAACTTATTGCGAACTGGTGAAATTGCTCTGCTGTTTTTGTTTATGTGTGCGTTGCATTCGTCAAAAGTTAGTTTTCTGCAATAAGCTTTTGACGATTTTACGTTTCGCTTGGCAACGCGGTCTATATTAAACTCATTTTGTATAAAATAAATGCTAGGTTCTAGACATTAACTATGGCGATATAAGTCTGAAAGTTTTATTGAGTAGAAATCATACTGTATCACAATTTAGAATTAGATAGAACATATTTACATACCTCACGACCTATTATTCCCTTTGGGGATTTTCGTATTCGTTCGTCATAATAATAAATTAATTCCTATCCTAATCTCTATCTTGCTCCTACCTTATTTGTGTGTCAATGTCCAAGATTATCTCTACATTATTATAAAACAAAGTCGCTTCCCGCTGTCTGTCTCTATGTATGCTTAGATCTTTAAAACTACGCAACGGATTGTGATGCGGTTTTTTTAAATATTAGTCCGATCACCGGAGGGGTTTGACCCTAGCAGTAAATCGTCTCTCGCTGAAACTTTGTAGTGTGATAAAGTGAAGTATAAAGATAACGGTTGACAAGTATCTAGGTTTTTTTTTATTTGGAAGTTAGGTATTTATACCTAAACATAAAAATCACTTATAGCTCTCGGCGGAAAAAGTTTCTCTCCAAAATTCCTTTGGTATATGTTAGTATAAACTAATTACCATAGAGGTGATTGGTATCTAGGAATTTATCGATTTCACGAAGGGAGAAACATAAAAATACCGTTTTTAATCCATAACTACTGCAGGAATAATAGTCTCTTTTTATATCTCAATGTCAACATTTGTGAAGATGTTCGTTTTTAACCGACTTCAAAAAAAGGAGGAGGTTCTATGTTCGGCTGTATGTATTTTTTTTTATGTATGTTCACCTATATTTTCGTCAATTGTGAACCAATTTTAAAATTTCTTTTTTGTTTGAAAGGGTATACTCCCGTGGTGTTCCCATTTTAATATTGTGATGATCTGATGACGCACTTCGGAGCTACATGATATAACTCCTCAAAAGTTGACAGCAAATCGTCTGCGATTGAACCATTTGCTTCTTTTCAATGTACCCTTTGCGTGTATAACTGATATCTGAGTCGAAATAACATATTTAATTAATAAAAATTATAAAATAAAAATTTTTTTACAAAAAAATAAAAACCGACTTCAGACAAATTAATTTTCTTATAGATTCGAACGTAAAATTCATAGGCTGAAATATTATTTTGTACTTTTTTACTTCTGAAATCGGTTTTTTTTTTGTAAAAAAATTTTGTACCCTACCTACTATGTTTGTGATTTATCTATGCCTACTTCCGTGACTGAATGACTGACAGACAACACACAGCCTAAATTGCTGAAGATAGACGCATGAAAATTATATGTTCTACATAGGATGTAATGCAGGGGTGCACTAAGAAAGGCTTTTTCGAAAATCGATCCCTAAATGGGCGATAATAATCCATGCGGACGAAGTCGCGGATTAAAAGCTCGTCAGTCGTCACAAAACGGCTGAACAGAAGTCTTATTGTGTGACTACTGACTAGTAACTAACAAATTCAATCGGTATCAAATCGACATTGTTTTTTGGCAGTTTTTATAAATAAATAAATAACGCTCACAGGCATATACATTGTAATGATCCCACGTAAGCTCTAACAGGCTTTTTGTTGTGGAAACCATACAACAACGGCACAAACATAACATCCATGACCGAACCGGGATTCGAACTCAGGACCCTGGTTTGGCAGTCCGGCGTGGTAACCATTAGACCAACTGGGTCGTCTGGGTCGATTCTGGCTTCATCATAATTAATGTCAGACGATATGATGATCACAGAAATAGTGACTGTACTAGTCACAATACGTTACGGATATAATCTGAAACTTACACCTAGGTACCTATACCTACTGATTTCGATGGAAGGTGCATCGATGTATGATTTGGATTATTGCTGGAGGCACTCGAATAACATAATAGGATAGGTACTTTTTAAAGTCGACGCAAACGAAGTCTCGGGTATAGTGTATATTGTAGAGCGATGATATCCCATCCATACGGAAGAGAGCTTTTGCCTCAATCAAGACGCCGCGGTTCGATTCCTGGCCTGGAGTGCGATTTTTGAATCTCATACGTTGAACTCAGCAGTTGAAAATGTATGGAGATACGCATCTTTCTTCTGCCGATTTGACTTTCAAAAATCACGCTCCTGAAGTATGATTTTTGAAAGTCAAATCAGCAGTAGAAAGATACACGTCTTCATAGTAATATTGACATTTTTAACTGCTGAGCTCAGCGAATGAGTTTCAATAATCGCACTCCTGTACCACTAAGTTCTTTGGAATTTATGTACGGTTGTATTTATCATTTACTAGCTCGGCGGTGGAGGAAAACATCGTGAGGAAACCTGCATTCCCGAGAATGAAAAGAAAATACCATAAGTTCGGAGGTATGCGTAAAATATGGATGAGCTTGGGGCGAACACAAAGGACCAGCGCTGGTCTCAGTGTTACAACGACCCTTGCTTGCAATAGCCCAACCACAAATAATCAATATTAGGTGTAAGTAAGTATATTTTATATTTATATATCCCTACTCCTAAGACGTCTAACCCAGCATTAAGAGCAGGCAAAGTTTTCTTTACTGAATTCACGAAAATGTCGAAGTTTTAACAAAGCCTGTCTCACCCGTTCCTTTAAATGTTGCCAAGCTTGCCAGATGGCAACCCTTATTTGTACAGTAGCACTGATGAATTATAATATTTATGTTATTCATGTCTGTAAGAGCTCCCTCGCCGAGTTTCCCGACCTTCTTCATTGTTAAGTTATTGGTCAGCCTGTAATATGTTATGAAAATGTTTTTTTCCTTATTTATCTAAGGAAAGATCTTATTATGAATGTACTTTACCTACTAAGTTTATGGCTAGTCTTCTAAGTTCCGGTTGTCATTGTAGACATCGAAAGCGTCAAAATTAATTAAGTATAAGTACTTATAGGTTATCTTATCACATCATCATCCAGGGATTGTTGCTATTTGCTGATTCTTTTTAACCGACTTCAAAAAAAGGAGTCGGTTCTCAGTTCGACCGTATATATATATTTTTTTTTTTAATGTGTGTTCGCGGATAACTTCGTCGTTTATGAACCGATTTTGATGATTCTTTTTTTGTTGGAAAGGAGATATCCCGAGGGTGGTCCCATGATAAGAAAACCAGGATCTGATGAAGGATAGCAGAGAAATCGAGGGGAACCTTCGAAAATAGTAGTGCCGACTAGTGCGTTTGTTAATTTGAAGCACTACTGTTAAATCGAACTAATGAATTCACCACTGAAAATTGTGAAATAAACAAAATTTTAACAAAAAATTAAAACCGCCTTCAAAAAAACTAAAAAGTTAAAAAATAATATTGCAGCCGATGACTTTTTCGTTCGCATCATAAGAACATTAATTTGTTTTATAGAAGTCGGTGTCAAGCCAAGCCAAAAAACTAATGCAAGCCCTGTCGCGAATCGGCTTGACAGCGACTTCGATAAAACAAATTAATGTTCTTATGATGCGAACGAAAAAGTCATCGGCTGCAATATTATTTTTTAACTTTTTAGTTTTTTTGAAGGCGGTTTTAATTTTTTGTTAAAATTTTAATTTTCTATGTATGTATACAAGACGTCTCGGGTCTGTGTCTCTAACTTAATTTTTTAATAGATATCTTAATACGTGGCCTGAGTCGGCCGAGGCTCCCCCCCCCCAATATGAAATCCTGGATCCGCCCTTGCTTCGCACTCAGGTCGGCCCGGCCGTTGCAGACAAAATTTGTGCAACTGGGGACTGGGGGTATAGGGATCCTGGCGTAACACAATGTGATAGCGGCGAACCTATACAGTCGATGGGGCATCTACTAGAATGCCCGCTGTGCCCAAACACCTGTACCAGAGAGGATTTAAACACAGCTTCACCTGATGCTGTCAGGCTAGCCAAACACCTGGCTAGTAAAATATAAAAACGCCACTGAAGAACTATTGACACGAAAAGAATAATCTGATGCAGTGTCCATCCATCCATACCTCTTCGCAACTTCGCTCTTCTACTGCTTCTATACTTATACTGCATTTTTATAGCGGTAAAAAGAAATAATTTCTCCAGCTATGGGAGAAAGGCCCCCAATAGTACATTACTGCAGCGGCCAGCAACAGAGGCATTGATGGACGAACGTGTAAATGTGGGCCGAGGCGAAGCCGAGGCACACATACGTAAGTCCATCAATGCCTAGTTGTGGCCAAGGCTTGTATAGTACTTTTCTCAAACAATGCGCGGAAATTAAAACAGTACATTTTCTCAAATAATTTGCAGAAATTAATACTCTTTTCAAAATCAATGACGAACAACGAACAACAATTTGTTTTTTTTTTTTTTCAATAAACAGCTTTCTATTTGCAAGCCAGTTCGAAATTTAAATAAAACCTTTGATGAGTTACCTCCTTGGTCGCCATGTTTCGGAGAAAAAGATCGTTCCATTTTTAAATTACACGACAGATATGAGTTTACTATGTAATTTATTTGGCCGCTAAACACGACAGATATGGATTTTCATACAAACATTGCCGGCCGCTGCGCGCATGTATTTGGCCAGTACAGCAATTTCGATTTATCTCGAAGAAGGTTGTCAAAATAATGTTCACATTTCCAAGCATGTTTGAGAAAAAAATGTTAGCTTATAGTTGGCGTATAGTTATGGAACTCATGTCGATTTGTTTCTCATAATCTCTAGAGTATAGTGGTAATATTAGCTATACCTCATCTAAACGGAGTGTCGCGTAATCGTAGTTGGCACACATCTTGTCTTAATAAGATATTATGTTGGTTTTTTCTTTTTATTTTCGTAATAACATCTAAGATGTTCCTATACACGCATTGCTTTGCATGTGCCGTCTTAATAGGAAAAAAAAAGACTCCTTTAGCAAGATTTTTTTGTAATTTATTTTATTAAACTGAAAAAGAGATTTATACAATGTCACATTGATCCTTTTCGGGGTGGTTAGAAATATTGTACAGTACAACTATCCGTAGTCGCGTAAAAACTAAATAAATAAATAAATAAATAAATAACGCTCACAGGCACATATATTGTAATGATCCCAAGAAAGCACTATTTATAGGCTGTTTATTATGGAAACCATACAACAACGGCACAAACATATAAACATCCATGACCGAACCGGGATTCGAACCCAGGACCCTGGTTTGGCAGTCCGGCGTGGTAACCATTACACCAACCGGGTCGTCAAAAATTCAACGACTTCGAACGATTCAACTACGATTAAACATACAATAATAAATTATTTTGAATAAAATACGGCTTTATTTCAGTGGTCGGCGCGCACGAAGCCGCGGACGAACGAGACCACAATCCTCACTTTTATATTCGTGTAAAATATTGAAAAATCATTTAAAAAGTGAGCTCAAAAGCGGACAGTAAATCATCGGTGATATACCTACCATGCGTTGTACATATATTTCAGAGTCAAACTAAGGGTTATATCACACTACCTACCTATAGCTACGCAGGCTGTAAAATTATATTTGATAACTAGGTAGGTACGTACATTTACATATCGTATAAGGTGCTTCAGACTATTCAACTAAATAACTTTCACGAGCCAATCGAAATTGCGAAAAAAAAATCAGTTGTTCTATAGAAAATAAATATCAATAGAGCTATACACGTGTAAGTACTTGACCGAAATGTATGATACAGTCAATTTATTTTTCGCGATTTGAATGTTGGTCCCATAGTAAAAGTTGTTCAATTTAATAGTCTGAAGTCTGAAGCACCGCATAAAATATGTTACGCTTGTAAGTTTACACCTTGTATAGACACATTTTTACCCGACTGCGCCAGAAGGAGGTTTATGTTTTATATTTATTTTTAATGTACTTATCTACCTGTCTACTGTTATGTATACCTATTTCCTTTTTGAGATTTCAGACAAAATTTTTAAAGTTTTCCGTAGAAGTTTATACTTACTTGAAACATTTAGTCAGTATAAAGTTCCAGTTATATTTTATAACCTAGTTAAAAGAACGTGCTCACTACTCACTACTTAGATGTACAGGGAATTGCGAAGTTGTGAATTATTATACAGGATGTCCCATAAACCGACGTCAACCCGGTGGATGCTGATAGGGGTTCATGCCTAACCCGAATATAAGTACTAAAATTAAAATAAAAAATAAAATTTTACTGTAGGAAATAGTCCTTAGTTTTCGAGATAAGGACAGTTTTATGAAATTCGTGAAACTCTTTACCTTAGTCACTATTTTGAGTGCCACGGCTACAAATGCTCTATACAGTATCTGTGTTAAAACTGTAAATATCTCGAAAACTAAGCCACTTTTACTAAAGCCAAATTTTGATTTTCCGCTTAATATAGACCTAACCTATCAGCATGCGCCGGGTTGACATCGGTTTACGGGACACCCTGTATAGGTAGGTAGGTACCTAAGTAGTTTAGTAAATTAGAGACACATATAACTTTGATCCCCTTTGACGTCACCTCAGTGATTTAGTGATTACTGATTGGGTACTAATAATTCAATTTCGTGATATCTCGTCCCGATGTCATGTTAAAGTCAATAATTGAAGTTCCTGATACCACAGAGCACTATAATTAAACCACAGATTATTTTAATAGCTCTACCATGTTACTACCTGATACCTAGTTATGTCCTTTGTATGATATTATAATATATCAAATAAAAGATTTTTTTTCGTTTTGTATACCGGCATGGCATTGGTAATATAAGAAAATAAAACTAAATAGCAATAAGTACCTAAGCATTTTGGGCCGGGAGCTTGAACCGGATTACCTAGGTACCTACTTACCTAGAATTCCAGACTTGTAAGTACTATGTCTGGGCCCTTAATCGTATGACCTAGGTACTTTTGACTGAATAAGTGGAAGCCGAGCTGGACGCCTATTGAGGCGGCTTGAAAATACTCGAGTAGGGGTGCGTATGGTACGTAGGGGTGCGTAATGTGTAGGGGTGTGTAGGGGTACGTAGGGCGAGCGTAGGGGTGAGTAGGGGGTTCGTAAGTGGTGAGTAGGGGCTGCGTAGAGGGGTGAGTAGGGGGTATGTAGGAGGCGCGTAGGGGGCGCATAGGGGGTGCGTAGGGGTGTGCAGGAGGTGCGTAGGGGGTGCGTAAGTGGTGAGTATTGGTGCGTGGGGGGTGCGTAGATTTGAGTAGGGGTATGTAGAGGGTAAGTAGGGGGAGCGTAGTGAGTGGACAGGGGTTATAAGGGGGTGAGTAGGGGGTGCGTACTTACGCACCACTTGGTGAGAAGGGGTTGCGTAGAGGGGGTGAGTAGGGATGCGTAGGGTTGAGTAGGGGTGTGTGTAGTGAAGGGAGTAAGTGGTGAGTAGGGGGTACATAGAGGGTGTGAGTAGGGGGTGTTCTTTCAGAAGTCACACAAACAAGTCAGTGCCACAAAAAAACACAAAGTCCACGCGTACGAAGTCGCGGGCGACAGCTAGTAAAGAAATATACTTTTTTTTGTTATGTTTCTCTTTAAGAAAAGGTAGCTTTATGTGTCGGGGACCGCTATAAAATAAAAATTAATGTATTTTTTATTCGGTATTCATCTGCGGTCATCAACGCATTAATTGACTAACTTTAACATTATTTTTGTGAGCGCGATGCGAATACGATACCCCCTAAAAGTACTTCATAAACAATAGTCGAACTTAAGTTAAAGTTTAGGTACGATAAGGAAGTAGCTTAGTAACCAAAGTAGTACTAGATAGTCCAATCAGTTCAGTACCTACTAAAGATTATGCCTAATAATAGCCCAGTCATTTTAAGGAGTTTTGTAAGGAGGGGTAAGCTGTAACAGACACCATTTAGTGACAAAAAGACTATCTGAAAACATATTTAAAAAAAAAAGCTACGCAACACAGAAATCAAAATTGTATCTCCCAGAAAGCTTTTGACTTAATAAATGCACTCATTTTAATTCGATTTTTAACAATATAAATTGTTTTTGAGCAATATAAAATAGGAATTGAAAGGACATCTTTTTTTTTTATGTTCGATAGGTAAACATTTGACCCCAATCTCACCTGATGTTGAGTGATGATGAGGCCGAAGATGTAGCATGCTTACCTAGAAAGATGCCTATTCATTCTTGCCTTGAAGAGGCCCAGGTTGTATTGCTCAGGGAACAGGTCCGCAGGCAGTGCGTTCCACTCCTTAGCCGTGCGCATTATAAAAGAAGAAGCAAACTTCTTCGTGCGAATTGCTGGTAGGTCAACGACATAAGGGTGGAAACCCAGCCTGCGTCTCGTCCCCCGCAGATGAAAGGGAGACGGAGGTATTAAATCGTGTAATTCCGTCGCACACTCTCCGAAATGTATCCTATAAAAAACAGATAGACAGGCTACCTTGCGACGATGCTCAAGACTTTGTAGCTTCGCCACAGAGGTTGGTTGGTTGGTTGTTATCTGGCACATAATACCCAAAAATGTATAACCGTCCTTCTATTTTTATTATGGACTATGGAACACTAGAAACTAACTGCAGGCATTAGTATATTTTATAATGATTTATTAGTTTTTATCATTTTTATATAAAAAAAACATTGTGCTTGCAACACCTCCTACTAAACAACATTGACAGCCATGTTGGGGTTACTGCTTTTTTATAATTTATTAATAATAAATGATTAAATAACTCGTTAAATAAAAATTAATGATACTATCTGAGTCGTTTTTATAAAACCTCATAATTTATTACACTTTAGACTTCAGTCAAAACTTCTATACATTTTAAGGTATTTTTTCAAGGGAGAGCGGCGGTTGTCCTTTAAAAAATGAGATATTTATTAGAAAATAAAATACTAACGTATTTTTCAAAGCCTTCTAAGAAGACAAAAATATTAACACCATGTTTGAAGTATGTACAGGGTCCTCCTTAATATGCTGACACTTTTTTAAAGGGATGATCAGACCGTCAAACTGAACAACTTTCTCTATGGGACCAACAACGAAATCGCGAAAAAAAAATCAGCTGTCCCATACATCTGGTGCGAGTAGGTTTGCAGTTTTGTATGGGACAGCTGATTTTTTTTTTCGCGATTTCGTTGTTGGTCCCATAGAGAAAGTTGTTCAGTTTGACGGTCTGATCATCCCTTTAAAAAGTGTCAGCATATTAAGAAGGACCCTATATAAATGTATGATAATATAATGGTCAGGTTTTTTAGAACGAGATAAATTCTAAATTTTAAATTTGGGGCTGTTGCAGACGTATTTTATTTTTATTTTGGTACGTTTTCAGGCTCAAATTGGCTCTTAAATATTAAACCGAAAAAAATTCATTATTAACTAGTCTCGGCTCAAACCGTAAAATGACTGGGCTATAAAAGGTAAAGGATAATATTATTGGAGACTGAAGAGAAAGGGTTGACCTTTTGTCCCTTTGGATTTGGAGCACATTGTCTCTTTCAATATTACCTACACCTTTTTTCCGTTTTTAGTTGGGAAGACAGTCACGACCCGAATCCTCTCAATTACTTACGTGTCTAAAAGCGAAAGTGCTGACATCAAAATACAAAAAGTTGGTATTTTTAACCGACTTCAAAAAAAGGAGGAGGTTCTATGTTCGGCTGTATTTTTTTTATGTATGTTCACCGATATTTTCGTCAATTGGGAACCAATTTTAAAAATTCTTTTTTTGTTTGAAAGGGTATACTCCCGAAGTGGTCCCATTTTAATTTTGTGATGATCTGATGGCGCACTCCGGAGCTACATGATATAACTCCTCAAAAGTTGACAGCAAATCGTCTGCAATTGAACCATTTGCTTCTTTTCAATGTACCCTTTGCGTGTATAACTGATATCTGAGTCGAAATAACATATTTAATCAATCAAAATTATGAAATAAAAAATTAAAAAAAAAAAATAAAAACCGACAGCAGAAGTAAAAAAGTACAAAATAATATTTCAGCCTATGAATTTTACGTTCGAATCTATAAGAAAATTAATTTGTTTTGTTGGAGTCGGTGTCAAGCCAAGCCAAAAAATTACTGCAAGCCCAGTCGCGAATCGTACCTACCGGCTTGACAGCGACTTCGACAAAACAAATAAATTTTCTTATAGATTCGAACGTAAAATTCATAGGCTGAAATATTATTTTGTACTTTTTACTTCTGAAGTCGGTTTTTATTTTTTTGTAAAAAAATTTTTATTTCATAATTATATTCTTCTTTTATATTTATTGAGTTGTTTGTATTTTTAACGGACTTCAACAAAACAAAAAGGAGGAGCTTCTCAATTCAACCCGTATGTTTTTATTTTGTATGTTTGTTACCTGATTTTCTGTTTGGTAGATCATACCTACCCTACTTCAGAGGTGGTTCCACATTTATCGATTCATAACTTTTTGAAAAAATAGCTACAAGAATAACAAATATAAGTATACACAGATGACGTATTATTAAATACCTAGGTCATCATAACATATCTTTCTACTGCTGATTTGACATTAAAAAATCATACTCCAGGAGTGCAATTTTTGAAAGTCAAATCGGGGCAGTAGAAAGATGCGTATCTCCAATTCTCCATACATTTTCAACTGCTGAGTTCAACGTATGAGATTCAAAAATCGCACTCCAGGCCGACTAGTACTAATGAGTTTTTCAGAATTTATGTACGACGACACCACTGGCTTTTCGGTGAAGGAAAATATCGTGAGGAAACCTGCATGCTTAAGTTTCAAGGACAGGAGTGCGATTTTTGAATCTCATTCGCTGAGTTCAGCAGTTAAAAATGTCAAAATTGCTATTGAGATACGCATCTTTCTACTGCTGATTTGACTTTCAAAAATCTCACTCCTGAAGAATTATTTTTGAAAGTCAAATCAGCAGTAGAAAGATGCATATCTCCATAGTAATTTTGACATTTTCAACTGCTGAACTCAGTAAATGAGATTCAAAAATCGCACTCCAGTTTGTCAATTATAAGAGCCGACGGGTTCACTAAATCACTACCCGTCACACTGTATTCTGAGTTTTCAGAATATTTTATATGGTTGTGAAAAAGAATAATTCAGTAGGTACCTACATTTGCATGCAAACTGGCCAATCGACTATTTCTTTTTTTAGTGCCTACACAAAAATAAAAACCGGCCAAGTGCGAGTCGGTACTCGAGCAATTAGTGTTCCTTCTTTTATCATCTGTTTAAACATGGGTCGTACGTAGGCAGTGTTGCCACCTTAGCCCTTTTGGGGCTAGATCTAGCACTTTTTACTGTAGGTGAACTCGTTGTTTAATGATTTAGCCCGGAAAGGACAATCTAGCCCTTTTCAGACTTTTCATTTTCTTAAAAATATTGCACCAAAATCTGAAATTTGCGCCATGCTAACATCGCAATAACATCGAACTTTGGCGATTTGTGTCATACATTGATTTATTTATATTTTTGTGGTATTTGTTCGATTATGACAACATACCGCATCTCTACGCCGCGCCGATCCGGGTTTAGTTTGTTAAATAACTAAATAATATTTTTAATTTTTGAAGTTTTTGAACCTATTAAATTGGTAAAATTTTTCTTCAAATTCTGTTTAATTTTGAAAAATGTTATTGTGATTCAATAAATACATAATTCAAATCATTAGTACCTAAAGGTGTTTTTTTTAGCCTCTTTTTTTTACACCAAGTGTTTTCTTGGTAATTTGTGCTACATCTAGCCCGATCTAGCCCTTTTTACCCGACTGCGCGACGCAAAGGAAGGGTAATGTGTTCATCAGCCTATGTATGTATGTATGTATCTATGTATGTATGTATGTAAGTTTGTTCCTTTGTGGCACACTAGAGACCAAACGCGTGGGCCGATTTTGATGATTCTTACGTCAATCGATTTGTCTTAATCCTGCGAGTGTCACTAAAGACATGACAGTAATCACAATCAGGTATGGCGACAACCAGACGCAATACTGTAAAAAAAATTTTAAAAAAAATTGACCCACTATGTTAAGTGGGGTATCATTGAATAGGTATTTAAAAATCATCTTTAGGTTTCTCTTAATACTTTTCATTTCGAATAACCATTTAGGATCTATAACGATTTAAAGTTGGTTAACAATCAGTCTCAGTAAAATTTTCAATACTTACTTAATAACGACTAAACCTATTTGAATGGAGTTTTCACAAATGCGTAGAGCTAAGTTTGGATTAACATATAGATTTTATTTCATCGCAATCGGTTCATTAAGTCAAAAGATTGGTTAGTAGGTATTTCCTGTTCGTGTAGTTTTAAGCTGATTGTACGTAGTGATTTTATTTAGGGGTAATTATTATTAATAAATGTTACCCACAATATTTCATTTATACTGCCTGAACATCTCCGTCACCTCTCGTCTCCCTTTCCCCGTGTAATTTTTGCGAGGCCGAAGGCCGAGCTACGCGTAGGAGCGAAGCTCCGAAGCGTCCCCCCTGGAACCTGGTGGACTTGGTCTCCGAGATCTATCTGCCCGCTTATTATGTGTACCTTAAGGGGGCGGTGGAACCTATTTTGTCTGTTTTCAAACCGGTTTTTGATGGGTCCTTCTTAATATACTGACACTTTTTTAAGGGGATGATCAGACCGTCAAAACTGAACAACTTTCTCTATGGGACCAATAACGAAATCGCGAAAAAAAAATTTGCTATCCCATACATTTGGAGTTTCGAGTAGGATTGCAGTTCTGTGTGGGACAGCTGATATTTTTTTCGCGATTTTGATGTTGGTACCATAGAGAAAGTTGATCAGTTTGATGATCTGATCATCCCCTTAAAAAAGTATCAGCATATTAAGAAGGACCCTATACAACGTGTTAATGAATTAACGCAAAACCTCATACACCCCAACTGATTTATATCAAAATAATTAGATTGAAACCATAATTTCAATATTTTGATACTTAAAATTTTAAGTTATTCGCATTTTAAGTTTTGAGGCAAAAATGATTTGTTATCATTTCAGCACTGAAAGAAAGCGCTAACATACTCATGGATACATTTTTATAATCTTGTTTTGGTAGTAAGTAGGGTGAGTGTGCCCGTGAGGTGGGTTGACATAGGGTTCCGAAAATTTTAAATTTTGCAAATAAATCATTTAATATTTTGAAAAAAATTACCTATGTTAAAACCATGATAATTGGATTCAGCTCTCGATTCTAAACAAACTACTTTCTAGTTTTGCGTTAATTCATTAACACGTTGTATAATTACAGTTCAAATAACAGTGTAGATACTTTCTTTCTGCAGTGAATCTAACCGTTGAAAACATGCTTCAATTAAATTTTCTGGATAGAAAAGAGGACCAAAGCACAGTACCTATAAGAAAGATTATCTATTACTACATACAGCACTGACATTCCCTTCCTTCCACCAAGATTTTACCTCACCCCCCCTATCGCCCTCTTGTTACCCGGCAGTTACCTAAGAAGAAGATTTAAGGTTCAATTTCTTTGGTTTCGCATGTGCTCTGACGGCATCTCGTCAATTTCAATTTTTGCATTGTCCAGGCTGTGACCAAAGTGAGTTCGATTTCAGATTTATAACCAGTTTTACAAGAATCACCATTCATCATTTCTTCTGAATATACCATCATTTGAAAGGTAATTAATTATAGCAGCGATTCTACCCGATGGTTTTTATCCCAAACGAACAAGAGAAAAGATATTGAAGGGATACCTGGCCTTGGCAGGTGAAGTCAACCTCTGGCATCTATTTGATTTCTGTGAATTACCACAAAATATGAGACAAGGACATAACACTACATTTGTGGATATATTATATTAGATAGCCGACGAGTAGACGTAAACGATCTTAATGAAATCATTCGAGTTTTTCCGACTACTAAACATGTTGATGAACATAATCAAAACATGACATTTATATTGGAAAAGTCTAACTAGACTATATAAATTACATGCAGGTAGATATATCAGTAGAAAAGAAGACATGATTACGGTCAAAAACCGAAAAATTTATATGTTTCTGATGACCCCAACAAAACTGAAGGAATCGTTAAATATTTGACAATCGGGTTAGGATTTCGAGTAATTTTGCGAAGATTGTCATTGGACCAAGCTGTGGTTGATTTAAGTTCACGCATTTAAAAAGTGTAAAATAAAAAAAATAATTTAAAAAATAAAAAAACCCGACTGCGTAAAAACTGAAAAGAAAAAAACAAGTTCAGTAGTCTAGAATTAAGTTAAGTTATATTGAATAACTACACCTTGAAATAGTTTTTTGATCGATACACACATAAAACAAAAAATATTAAACTCTAATGTGGAACATCGTGGGTTTAACAGTCGGGACCCATTAAAAATTCTAGACCTAATTTTCCCAATAATGGGTCCCGACTGTTAAAGCCAAGATGTTCCACATTAGAGTTTAATATTTTTTGTTTTATGTGTGTATCGATCAAAAAACTATTTCAAGGTGTAGTTATTCAATATAACTTAACTTAATTCTAGACTACTGAACTTGTTTTTTTCTTTTCAGTTTTTACGCAGTCGGGTTTTTTAGCTTCTTCAACAGCCCCTATTACTAAAACTAAGGTGGCAACACTGTACGTAGGGCATCATCACAAACACTATAAGTAGTACTTTTTTGGAGATACCGAATGTAAGTGACAGCCTAGTAAATACTGAAACGGAGAACTCAGACCATCAAACTGAACAACTTTCACTATGGAGCCTACCACAGGAAACGCAAAAAAAAATAACAGCCGTCTCACGTCTCATACATTTTAGTCGGGTAGGTACAGCAGCATAGTGTAAAATAGCAATTTTGTATGGGACAGCAGATTTTTTTCGAATAAATTCTTGATAATTTTTCTTCAAACTACATTTTATTTCCAATGTTCATGATTTCTTTCTTCAGATGTTACAAGGCTTAAGCCTGTGTCTCGCCACTCAAGTATATACCTGTAATATTAATAAACAGTGGGAGATCACAGACACATGCCTAGAAATTTAGGCATTCAAGTTTATTTGTAGAGCAGTTTTTAGGGTTCCGAACCCGAAGTCAACAAGGAACCCTTATAGTTTCGCCATGTCCGTCCGTCTGTCTGTCTGTCTGACCGCGGCTTAGCTCAGAGACGCTTTGTACTAGAAAGCTGTAATTTGGCATGGGTACATATTAATACATATTACATATTAGTACATATTAATCATGCCGACAACGTGGTAAATTTTTTTTTTATTGTTGGTACCTCCCCTACACGTGATGAAGTGGGGCTGACATATTTTTTTCTCGTCTATCCATGGTGTGGAACTGTGGAGTATCGTTGAATAGGTCTTTTAAAAAATATTGTGCCCCACCCCCTTGCCAGCTAAACGGTTGTTTCTGGATAATGTGAAAAAATTCACGGGCAGTAAGTAGAATATGATTATAACGAAATTAAAAGGTAAACTATCACCGCTAAGTAGGCTTTACTAGTTTACGAGTAACAACTTATGAAATGTACTTTTTAGACTTTATTAACCGTTACAAAAAGCCCCCTTCTAAGTCTGTATATAGTGACGGGTAACTACGGAACCCTACCCTGCGGGTGTCGCGACACGCACTTGGCCGGTTTTTTTGTGTTTATTGAATAGGTAGGCACATAACTAGGATTACTAGGTAGATACATACTTTTTCTTATGCTGTGAGGACGTGATCTCATTTAATAAGCGTTCCTTTTTGCCAATTTTGCGTACGGAACACTAAAAATGTGTCCCCAATTTACATTGATAAGCAATTTATTCATCCAATCGTCCTTTGTAGGTCGGGCTGACTGTTAAATTAATATTTTTTCCCTACAGCCGGATGGTTATTGCGGAATTATCTTCTCTAATGCTGCAAAAAATTATGCCCTGGCCGTTTCGGAATAGTCTTATAGCCAAGGAACTTTTATTTTTGTCTTTTTTCGCTGACAATTTCTTATTTTTAGCATAAAATGAGAAAATTGTATAAAGTTAGGGATCAGGGCTGCCAGATTGTATAATTGGATACAAAAACTGTATAATTGGTGTGCTGTTTGTATATCCTCTATGTATCCTGAATTCTCATATGTATAATGGGTACTTAAAACAAATAAACAATATTCTATCAACTGAAAAGATCTGCTGGAGTCGGAAAATTTCTGAATAGTACGTTCATTCGTTCTATAGAATGTTGTCTCTCTCAGTTGAACCAACAAATGCTGTAAGTAAGTGGAAAAATGCGTGTTTTGAATTTAAAAAATCTATCTAAGTTCAAATTACGTGACGAATAAACAGAAAAATGATAGTTTCATTTTTTTATTTATTTTATTTATGGCGTTTGTTATTGTGTCAAAATTTACTTTAATTTAATTTCTCTTTAAAATTATAGTTTTATTGATTTTTGAGTTTTTCTACTACAGTGTGTATCCGGCAAGTCAATTTTGTATAATTTCAGTGACATGGCTGTATTTAATTATAAAAAATCTACTGGCAGCCCTGCTAGGTATACCGTGGATGCTGGGGAATCGGGGTCGTTTTTAAGCCGGAAGGAGGTGATATGCCATCAGGGCCTCAATCGCCCTAAGTTTGAACGATACTACCAAAACAAAACCACAACCAAAAACGTTACGTTATGCACAATTCGTATCGCGCAGGAAGATACGTTGGCGTAACGTTTGATGTCCGTTCGATCGAATTTTCTGTATTGTGCGATTTAACCGTTCAGAAAAAAATATCGCGATAGCTTTTTTACTTCAGCTGAACCAAATCTAAACCAAAACTAAACCAAAACCAAAACCAAACCAAAACAGTATAAAATTGCGCAATTGAGGCCCTGTAGTAGAATTAATAACGACAGAATAATCTTACAAATGTCGTTAAATAAAATAAAATGAAAATGAGAGAATAGCAGTGTTGGAAAACTTCTCGAACTCGTTGGTACCTACGTTCGTCGTGCGGAAGCGACACCCTACCAACACTAGAGTGAAAATCTTTTTGAGTGCTATTAGGTAGGTACGTTAGTTATACAGGGTATAAAAAAACCTTGTTTAAGCCTTAAAGGGTTGCTTCAGACAATCAAACTGAACAACTTTCACTATGGAGCCAACACTAAATAGCGAAAAAATAGTCTGCTGTTCCATACAAAACTGCAAACATAACTCGACCCACAGAACATTATAAGAGGGGTTAGAAGTGCAAAGTAAGCGTGAAACGTGTCGCCACAGGTTATGCAATGATTTGCATAACATCATAAGGCGCGCGGCGTGGTGCGAGCGAGAGGACATGAGTAATTGTAACAGCGTGAGCGGGAAGACAAGTGGCGACAGCCGTCTCTGAACCAAAAGCGCTACTTTGCATTTCTAATGTTCTGGGACTGGACCGAAATGTATGGGATATGACATCAGATTTTTTTTCGCTATTTCGATATTAGTCCCACAGAAAAAGTTGTTCAGGTTGATGGTCTGAACTGAAGCAACCCTTTTAAGGCTCCAACAGGTTTTTTTTACCAGTGTTGCCACCTAACCTCCGGACCAAGTAGCTAAACCGTACCCAAAAAGTGGCTAGATACTGGAAATTTCACTGTCGCTAAAGTGGCTAAAAGTGGCTGAACACAGAAAAGATTAAAAAATACATAAATATGCTAAGACGCAGTTTAATTGTATCAATAATGCAGATTAACAATCATTTATTCTATAAAATTATAATTTTTTATAATTTTTTAATTAGAAATATGGAATTTTGAGTGAGTTATTGTAACCCATTCTATTACTATGTTGATGTTTCACAATTCTCATCGTAGAAAATAACCTTAACGATGACTTCGACGTTTAGGGAAACGGAACTCAGAAACAGTAAAAAACGCTCTAAGAACCCTTTAAAATGATTAACTTTAGCTTAATAAATTGGTATTTATTAATAAATAAATAAACAAAAAAGTGGCTAGAATAAGTGGCTAAAACATTTAGCCACCGAATATTTTTTTAGCAGCTGACAAGTTCAAAAATGTTGCTAGATCTAGCTATGAAGTGGCTAAAGTGGCAACACTGTTTTACACCTGTGTACTAGAGCTTGATGAGAGAAAACTTGATGAGCGAAATCCTTTTTTTTCATAAATAAACTGTCTTAGTTTTTGCGAGTCTGTATAGATACTTAGATACCTACCTAAAGAATATATACATAAGTACCTACATAGCGGTCTTATTATTATGCTTAGGCCTCTGGCTAATGAAGGCAATTCTGCAGAACGCCTACCCAGTTTCTTTGTTATCTTAAATGAACCATTATGTGAATGCTATTTGATATGAGCAGATACATTCATGAGGCGCTTGTGGAAAATGTACATTTTACACTAAAACACATACAGGTGTCCCAGAACTCAACGTCAAGCCAAAAACAGGAGACTGGTGAGTTTATAACTGTTCTGGGAAAAATATAAAAAAATCCTAGTTGGATAGTTTTTAAACTAGACTACACCCTGTATAAAAAATGTATGGCGCAAACTTGGCAAGTTACTTCAAAAGTTGGCCCAATTAATCAAGTTTTCAAAATGGTAGGTATCAGACTTGGCGCTTCTACTTTTCAATAGGTAAGTAGTAATAATTTGTTTTGTCGTAGAACAACCCGATTTCAAGATAATAATTCCATACTAAAATTTATAAACGTACACACTACAGCATAAATACAAAGACTTTTTTGTATGAAATTATTGTTTTCAAATAGGGTTGTTCTGCAAGAAAAAAAATTATTTCAGTTTTTTTAGAAAAAGAAGTGCCAAATGTGATTTTGAAAACGTAATTATTTTGGCCAACTTATGGAGATACGCATATTTCTACTGCTGATATGACTTTCGAAAATTGCACTCTTGAAGTATTATTTTTGAAAGTTAAATCAGCAGTAGAAAGATGCATATCTCCACAGTAATTTTGACATTTTCAACTGCTGAGCTCAGCGAATGAGTTTCAAAAATCGCACTCCAGAACAGTTAACTCACCTATGATCTTCTGTTTTCGGTTTGACGTTGAGTTTTGGGACACCCTGTATACAGGGTGTTAACTTAAATGCGTTACCTTCATACTTAAGGGGGTGCTTCAAACCACCAAACTGAACAACTTTAACTATGGGACCAAATTTGAAATCGCGAACAAAAAACAAACTGGTCCGTAGAAAATGTCAATAGCTAAACTGGTCTGATGCACCTCTTTAAGTATGTAACGCATTTAAGTTTACACCCTGTAGACATAAACTCACGACCATAATCCCTTTCGAGGTAGTCAGAAACATTGCTACAACTGTCTTGACCCTTACAAGGCTCACTTTTGTATCATACGACCTTTTACTCGCGACTTCGTCGGTAGAAATTATATATCAGATTTTAAGTCAAATCATAAGCTTTCAAACAAAAAAATGTTCATCAAAATCGGTTAAGTAGTTTTTGCGTGATGCTCGAACAAAGAAACAAACAAACAGACGGACAAAAAATCTAGAAATTGGTGATTTGGAGGCAGCGGGATACCTAAAAACAATATCGTAATCTTTTTTTACACTTCTTTTTATTGTACAGTTAATATTGGTTGAATCCTGTAGGTCTAGTATGATTTCTCTACACGCGCGCGACGCGCCTTCGCTGCATGCAAAATAACCTGTTCCCGCGCTTTTCGGAGAGCGAAAGCCGCGCTTGCCGCGACTTGTAGTATGGGAAAAACTCGAGTCGCGCGCAAGTAGAGAAATCATGCTAGAGGGTCTGTTTCGTGTTAAATATACACACGACAGATCGACCCACAAGATTAGAACTATACAGGGTGAAATTGATATCATTGGCATCCTTTTAAACTAAGAGTCTACCCATCAAACTAAACAACTTTCACTAAGTGAGCAAATCGATCGGAGCAAAAAAAAATCAGCTGTTGCATACATTTGAGTCGAGTAGGCATTGCAGTTTAGTATGGAACAGCTGATTTTTTAGTTGTTTCGATCGGTTTGCTGCCATAGTAAACGTTGTTGAGTTTAATGGGTAGACTCTTAGTTCAAAAGGATGCTAATGATATCAATTTGACCCTGTATTAATATGTTTGTATGATACGAAAAGGTCGATCTCTATATTTCTTAACTAGCGGCTCGTCCTGGCTTCGCACGGGTGGACGTCTAATCTTTTCTAGCAATAAATATAGCCTATGTTACTCAGGGTGAATGCAGCTTTCTAATGGTGAAAGAATTTTTTAAATCGGCCCAGTACTTTTTGAGCCTATTCATTACAAACATACAAACATACAAAAATAGGTACAAATCTGTCCTCTTTATAATATTAGTGTAGATAGAAATAAAAGTTACACAGACAGATGACGCGCAAAATGCTCCCCAGCGTCAGCTCTCGTGTCTTGGGGTGCAAAGTGGGGTGCAAGTGCAAATTAGGGAACCCAGGGGTGGAAATAAATTATGCATCAGTAGAAAGAGTATTGAAAACGTACCTAATAGGCCTCGAGGCTTTTCAAATAGAGTGAAATTTCGAGCAAAGGAAACAAAGGATGTGTGTGTGTGCTGTTTGAACTATACATATACACAATCTACGTAGGCCGTATGGTACGCATTTCACGATAGAAAATTTATAGATTTTTAAATCAGTCAAATATGGAACCCGTTATGTCTGTATGTCCCACGGTCCCACCTCTATTACTTAATTTCTCTCTCATTATTTCAGCTACGTATGAATCATTTTTGTCCCTTATCGAGGATCGTTGCTGGTAGGTAGGTGTTGTAAAATGGAACCAAACAGAAATTGTGATTCGGTAATTTTAATGCTTCTATTTCGAGTCGTAAAAACTTAGGGCTAGGGCCTCTATCCGGACATTCGAACTTCGCAATTGCGTGAATATTTTCGTTCCCATTTCAACTGTACTATAATGAAGTTTGGACCGAGACCGTCGCGATATATCGAAAATCGTAAGTCCTGGTACAGGGCCAGGACACATTGACCGACGACGACGGCGACCGACGGCGGGCCCATACAAAAATCACGTTTATAGGTTTAGTATTATAGGAAGCCGTCTACCGTCGAGCCCACAGAACATTATAAGAGGGGTTAGAAATGCAAAGTAGGGCTTTTGCTTCGGAGACGGCGGCTGTCGCCACTTGTCTTCCCGCTCACGCTGCTAAAACTACTCATGGCCTCTCGCTCGCACCACGCCGCGCGCCTTATGGTGTTATGCAAATCATTGCATAACCTGTGGCGACGAGTTCCACGCCTTCTTTGCACTTCTAACCCCTCTTATCATGTACTATGATCGGGCTCGTCGACGTCGTCCCCGCGTCGCATCGTCGGCGGCGGACGGCTTCAATTCTGTATAAAGGCCCGCCGTTCGTTGGTCGCCTTCGAGCAAATGTGTTCCAAAAATTTTGAAAAATCTGAAAATTTTAAGAATATTAGTAAAGCTCTTAGTAAATCTAAGTACCTAAGTACCTACTGATAATTTTTCGGATGCCGTAGCGTAATACCTATAATCAGTACCGATCAGTAAAAAAAAGAATGTCTTCTGAAGTTCTAAAGAGCACCGACCAGCCTAGTCAAAAAGAGAGGCCAGAAATTACATAAATCGATCCTTCCCTTTATCTTCCTGTCATCGCACTACAAGACGCTGTCGGGCGCTTCCACCCTCATCTAGTTGAATTACCTATAACTCGCACCAAGCGGTACACCTCATTTGGTTCGCACCCCAATGGAGTGGGATACCCAGACCGTTTCTGTCTTCCCTAATACATTATACAACCAAGCCAAGCCATCTTCAAGCCACGTATGAATACCTAGGCAAGGCAAATTGTGTGTAATCGCGTGTTCCGCTTCCACTCCATGCCTTGCTTAAAGTGAGGCTTCTCAAGTTATACGCGGTCTTTGGCGGGAAGGCACCACACTTCCTGACCCATTTGTCCCACTAATGGAAAGCCCCCAGGACAGGAGCTGCCCAGGCCGATTTGGAGGTGCTTAAATAGACTCCATACCACCAAACTCTGGTTGGCCGGAGTTCTTTTCAAGTGGGTTTACACAGACGGGTCGGACCTTAGGGAACGTACCCATACTACGTGACCCATTTTTCACCGTTTTTTACTCCCCTCCCCCCCCCCCCCCCTCGGTGACCATCCGTAGTATATACCAACTTAGGTAGGCATTGTTATTTTATTGTGTTTTTGGTTTGCTCTTTTTCTGTTGCTAGTTATTTTATTATTTCTCCTGAATTAATGTTCACTGCTTCACTTTTTGCACGGAATAGGTACTTACAGTCTGTAACAGTATAACTTTTTCCACCTGTAAGTTACAGGTGGAAAAAGTTATACCAAAAATCGTAATGGAAAAGGTACTTGCGGCAAGATTTTTTTAGGCAATTTCGCGGCGGCGTTGAATTAACCCCTGTGTAACATACATCAATTAGAATCACATTTCGTTCGCCTAAGGGCTCTTACAGACGAGCGACACTTTGCTGTCGCGGTGGGTCGCAGAAGGGTTGCGCTCATAGATTTTACGGTCGCGCGACCCTCCGAGACAAACAGCGACCGCAAAGTGTCGCTCGTCTGTAAGTGCTCTAAGAAATAGGTGCATAACTTTGCGGTCGGATCTCGGACTATAAATATCAATAGTCAAGAAAAGAATTTCCTCATAAATTGGTTCTTTGACAATAGGAGGAATCTATTTTCTCTTTTCAGCTATAGAAAAATACGTGGAAATCGTTCACAACACAAAATATAAGTAAGTCTACTTCAGACCGAGTATTTGAGTGTAATGGAGTATGGAAGAATTATTGTTATAATTTCTATAGAAAAACATTCAACCTTGTCGACACTTTATCTTGAATCGTGAACAAATGTCATGTTTCCCATACGATAAAATATGAATGAGGGGGTGACATTCTGGACTTTATGAATTATGATGCTTTTCTATTTGCAGAGGAAGCGCAAATCCCCAATTAAATGGGGGCAAGATGAGGTTCACGAAGCCCCATTACATTGCCTGGGGTACTTTTGATTGCAGGTCACATATTAAAAATATTTGACATAAAAAAACGGCCAGCTTGACATCAGGCATTTCGAATCTTTTTACATAAATAAACAAATATACACATTACACAGTGAAGTTAAATAAAACCGTTAAATAATAGAGCTAGGTATGTCGGTTCCTGTGTGAAACATAAAAATAACTGGAGCGAGCGAAGCGGGATCGAAATTTTTCAGCATAATCTTGTTTCACCTGTGGCCAGAACTCAGATTGAATGAATGAATGTTTATTTAACACAAAAACAGCCCAATAAAATATCACTAGATAATGTGCTGTTTAAAAATTTTACCAATCTAATATTATATTGGCTGACCGATTTCGAACAGGGGGAGCTGCCGGCAACTATCAGCAGGGAAGAACCCTGTGCTACTAGGTACTGACCTCCTCATTCAAGCATGAACGATAGTGTATGAGTATGAATACATACATGCAATAATTATCCTAGAGCAAGCGAAGCGAGCTCGAAATTTTTAGCGCTATGATTCGCCTGTGGTCAGAACTGTGGTTATGTGGCTAAATATTTTTCATGAGTTTGAAGAAAGCTGAATAAAGCTTTGGGACGCAAGCTAAGGGCACGAGGCCCCTCAGACCGCGAGGCAGTGGGCGGTCGCCCACGCCACCCAAGCCTTCCGCCGCTTCGTCAGTAAATAATAAGTACCTACCTAAGTAGACTAATAAGTATCTAAGCATACTGTATAGTAACTAAGTACATACTGAGAAAATCTAAAAGAAAGCTCTGGGTGAGGCGAGGCTAGTGTCTTCTAATAGGGCTACGCGCCCTACTGGTGAATAAAAATCTAACGTTCCACATTTTTAGGTGACGTATAAAAGCATAAATCCTATAGACGCTCCGGATTCAGAAAATGAAACTAAACAAGTTTCCCTGAGGAACATGGGTCGAAGGGGCGGGCGGTCCGGCCCTGGGGGTCCTCCAAATCTCGAAAAGAGAAGGCCATTTTAATCAAATCTAAAATAATGTTTGGTAAAAGAAGCGGTTTCAGAATATCTCGAGGAAAATAGTCGTGAGCATATGCTATGCTAAGGTATTATAAAATAAGCAGTTTAGTCTGTCTTGGGACTGCAGTTTGGAGTTGGAGGCCTCACACATACGAACGAGTAGTCAAAGAAAGCATTGAGCGCAATGAAAGAAAGTCATAAATTTTGCGAATTTTCGATGCCTTGGTCTGCCTCTGGTTGACAATACCACAGTATAAGAAACTACAATACTATAATAAATCTAAATCTTACGAATAACTACACATAACTGCGAATTCGCATCGCATCGCAAATATCTGCCAGCGCTCGATTCTTATTTATGATTTTCAATCGTAGCGCTCGCAGATATTTGCGATGCGATGCGATGCGATGCTTGCTTTGATCGCTACGCTTTATAAATAGAGGGAACAAATCACGTAATGGATACTGAATCGGGTCTGATGAATTGGGCAATGTATGTAATCCTAATCTCATCTGGTAATCGCATCTGAAGGATCGGCCTGGAGTGCGATTTTTGAACATCACACGTTCATACGAGTGGTAGAAAGATGCATAATCTCCATCCATAGTAATTTTGACATTTTCTACTGCCGCCGAGTCGCTCAAAATTATTATGGAGATTATGCATCTTTCTATTGCCGATTCGCTCGTATGATTTTCAAAAATCGCACTTCAGTACACAAGACAAGAAACCACTGTTCTTTATCTACTGTTCTGTTTACTACATTCTGTGTTGCCAGGACTTATTTTCACTTTACCCTAGGCTTGGTCTCGGTTTAACCTAGATTCTGCGTAATTTTCAAAACCTACCCTAAAATATGGCAGTCCTTGGGGGCGGCCTATGTCCAGCAGTGGACATCCATCGGCTGAGATGATGATGACCCTAAAATCTTTCAGTTTGAAATCAAACAAAAACAAAAGTTTTTAAAACATTGCTACATTAATAAAATACTATATAGGTAGAGTCCTTCTTAATATGCAGAAAATTTTTTAAGAGGATGATCAGACCATCAAACTGAACAACTTTCTCTATGAGAACAACATTGAAATCGAAAAAAAAATTAGCTGTCCCATACATTTGGCTTGAGTAGGTTTGCAGTTTTGTATGGACGAGCAGATTTTTTTTTCGCGATTTCGATGTTGGTGCCATACAGAAAGTTGTTCAGTTTGACGGTCAAATCATCCCCTTAAAAAAGTGTCCGCATATTAAGGAGGACTCTATGTACCAAATATGTTCGGTCACAATCCTTGTGTTGTCAGATTTTTTTTGATCTTGTATTACTATAATTAATATCTTTTTCACATTTCCACTAAGGGATAAAGTTTCTTATGCTGTGAGTTGTGGTAGGAATACTAGTCATAGTCACTGTCACCACTTGACACGGCATATAAACTACCATCCAAAATCATTTAAAAAAAAGAAAATAAACTATGCTGGTTGTAACAAGGACTTAACCCAAAGGGGAGTACAGTCGTCCGTGAGTTTACCCCACAAAATACCCAAAGTAAAATTATTACCCAAAAATTACCCTAAACAATTTCTTACCCGAAAAATTACCATAGGACTTCGTTTTTACCTTAAATCTAGGGTAAATTACCCTGCGTTGGCAACACTGAGCTGTAGCTGCCATCTAGTGTCAAACACGCAAAAGCAAACAAACTTCCTTTGCCTACTTGGTCGCGTTGTTGCCACTTCATTGCCATCCGAGACAACGAAAACCAAACGAAAACTTTATGCTCCCTTTCTCTTCTCTAATAGCGCTGTCTCTTTCGCACAGCTCTATGCACGCCATGTCGGCCGTCTCTGATTGGTCCGTTCGTTTTACTTGAAACCAGCCTTGAGTCGACCGTTGCTGGCGGGTGACGTGCGTCGCTCATGCTCCTGTAATTTCGCGCTAAAGTTTACATTTGAAGAACCGAAAATGAGATAAAAAAGTTTTCTGAAGTGTACATAGTGCCATAAATTGGATGTTCAGTGACTCGCCGAACTCAAATTGCCCTTGTTGTAGTGTTAAAATACGTTTACAAAGTGTAAGGAATGCACGACAGTTAAGTTGGAGTTAAGAAATTGTTAACAAAAAAAGTGTTGCAACATGGGAGCGTAGGATTTTTTGAGTGATAATAGTAGAAAGTTTCGCACAACAAGATGGGGACTGACTGGCTTTCACCGTTTACTTTGCTGCTGCTGATCTGTACAGGTAAGCGGAGCTACTTTCTGAGTCAGACTTGCCTCGGTCGACTCGATTCCACTCGCAGGCATCAACAACTTGAAGCCGTGTATTATTTGCCGTTTGCATGTGTGTGTACGGCTCTTTGTAGATGTTTTGAGCTCAGTTCTCGGGCCTTTGTGAAATCCTTGAAGTTTTGAATGCATTTGGAAATCAGGAGTGCGATTTTTGAAAGTCACACGTTCAAATCAGCAGTGGAAAATGTCTTTCGACCACGATTTTGGTGTAATTAATTGCAAAAATCGCACTCCTGTAGAAACAATTTCATATTTGTAACCACCTGGATAAGGACACAATGCAAAATCTCAAATATTATACCTAGGTAGGTATCAAGATACTAGAACGCGAACGCGGCGAACGAAAGGGTACATCTTGGGTACCTACATAGGTACATAAACACCTAGGTCTAGGGTTGCCAATTTTTTTTTGGACCAAAATATAGTATTTCGAATCCAGTGCTAAAATAGTAAATCCGGGAAAAATTTAGAAATATATTCTATGTTCTTAGTATTTTTCGGTTTGTCTTCTTTTATATCTTAAAACATAATTTTTTGCTTCTTTTAGGTTTGACTTGAATACCAAATTATTTATGGAAAGCTTCATAAGTTCATAGCTATTTTGGCACTCTTTTAATTATCAATTTACTATTAAGTAAACTATTCTACTCTGTTATTATTATTAGCATTCTCCAGTTCGTTCCGTACCTATCCGTCATAGCAAATGTACCTACTATGAATTCTTTAAAATCTGCATGGGTAGCATGTAGGGTTGCCAACTTTTTTTAGACCAAATATAGTATTTGGAGCCGTAGTGCCCGAAAAAATATAGTAGATCTGGGAAAAATAAGAAAAAATGTAGTATTTTTCGAATTTGTTAATTAAATTTTTTTCAAAAACATATTTTTTTGCTACTTTTTGGTTTGAATACCAAGTTCTTATTTTTAAGGAACAATCATTTCTCTATTTCGTATTCTTTATAGAAAATAATGCATCTTGTAAACGCCGAAGTCGCTGGATTCGACACAGAAATAATATAATTTCTAAAAAAATTGATAAATCTGACTTCAGGAAAACTTGTCACTTTTCAGTTGTATATTTAGTAGAAAATTGTTAATGGAACAAATGTGATGAAGAGAAAGAAAATTGTTAAAATAATGTTAAGTTATTGGTCATTTTTATTGGACCTAAGTACAGTCAAGAGCACATCAAACTTTACACTTTCAGTTCGATTGTAACGCTTATGGCGCACTAAAAAAGAACGGTACAAAGTCCAAAGTGTCAAGCTTGACGTGCTCTTGACTGTACCAATATATTTAAATTCTCTATAAATTATTTGCTCATCAAAATATAGTAGTTTTGCCTACTATATATTTTTCTCAGAATTATAGTAGTAGGGCCCCTAATATAGTAGGATACTATATTATATAGTAGGGTTGGCAACCCTAGTAGCATGCCACCGTGATACAGCGCTATCATATCACACCTTCACTCTCTTTCTATTTGCGCGCGAACGAACGAGATAAAATACGTGATACAGCCGTATCACGTGTAGCATGCTAAGGCTTCAGAAGTACATAGCTGGAACCAATAGAGATTCTTTATTTAGACAAAAAACTTGTTGCCTTTTTTTCCAATAAAAATGCCGAAAAACTGAATATTAATTAACAATTTTCTACTAAATGTACCTACATTTAGTAGAAAATTGGTAATTACTATTCAGTTTTTCGATTTCATATCGATTTTTATGATATTTGCGAATAAAAGATAATAACTTATGCCGAATAATTTTTTTTTTTCAGAATTATAGACGTAGTCCTAATATTGTAGGGTTGGCAACCCTAGGTATACCGTACACCTACCTACTTACCTACTAAATAAACATTAGGTATACTTAGTTGACTTGACTAATAGCTAACTATACGTTAGTTAACTACATGTAGTTAGTGACTGGTAATATAATAAATAACATTGCCTAATTAATAAAAGAAGTTACTCTATTTAATATTATCACGAAGAGATTTTAAGTTATTAACTAAATAATACGAGTAATTAGGTAATTAGTCAACCTGTCAGCTGCTTTGTTTCTATTCAGTTTTAATTTTTTGTTATTGTTAGCAAATCCGCCAAAATAATGTATGGTAGTAGATTCTGTGAAAATGTCAACCGTCTAGCATACAGGGTGTAACAAAACACCCTAGTAATACTTAAGGGGCTGCTTCAGACCATCAAACGGAACAACTTTCACTATGGAGCCAACATCGAAATCGCGAAAAAAAAAACCGCTCTTTCATACAAACGAGACGGTACTGCAGGTACCGTCTCGACTCAAATGTATGGGACAATTTTTTTTTAATTTTTTTCTCGACTTTTGGCTCCATAGTGAAAGTTGTTCAGATTGATGGTCTGAAGCACCCCCCTAAGTATTACTAGGGTATTTTGTTACAGCCTGTAGATTAAAAGATACAACCCTAGGTAGTATAGACAGTCAGACAGACAAACGTAGACAGATGGATAGCGGTAGCGTAGGCTTATGATTTATGAATAGGGTCCTAGTCCTAGTCGTTCTTTGGGTACGGAACCCTAAAAAACATGTTACCTACTAACTACATTTCATAGGTAATATTAGGTAGGTAGGTATTTTGATGAGGTACCTTCCTAATGAGGTAATAAGGTCCGCCACATACATACGGAATTCCGATGATTTTGTATAGGATTTAATACTTACCTCCGCAATTCCGCACGCAATTATGGAGGGGCGGGGGAAACCCATACGAAATCGCAATCCTGATTCGGAATTCCGTATGTATGTGGCGGAACCTAAGACGTGCCACAACAACATACGGAATTCCTGTGAACACGGATTGTGATTTTGTATAGGATTTTTGATACTTCCGCAATTCAGAAGGCAATTATGGATGGGGGAAAATCCATACGAAATCGTAATCCTGATTCGGAATTCCTTGTGTATGTGGCGGCCTTAAGGGTCTGTTTCACCACCTCGTCGGGATAAGTTTTTAATTAGCTTATCTGACAGATCCTTTGACATACTTTGTATGAAAGATATGTCAGATAAAGATAAGTTATGAAGAACTTTTTCAGAGGTGGTGAAGGTAGGTAATTTCGTGTCGTTATTTAATTTAATTGCATTACCTATCATATTATGGTACCTATCAACCAAGACAATTTAATGTGAATTTAAAGAAACCACAATGACAATTTCATTAGCCCGCTACTAGGTACTGAACAGAAATTAATGAATCGTATGATAAAACAATAGTTCCAAGATAATGAATTCTAAGTGCGACAATAAGTACAAAATTTTTAGTTTGTACAAACTTGAACTCAGCAGTTGAAAATGTCAATATTACTATGGAGACGTGCATCTTTCTACTGCTGATTTGACATTAAAAAATCATACTCCAAGAGTGCGAATTTTGAAAGTCGAATCAGCATTAGAAAGATGCATATCTCCATACATTTTCAACTGCTGAGTTCAACGTATGAGATTCAAAAATCGCACTCCTGGTGAAGGCGGCGCGGTGCCGGCGCCGGCGGGAACATGAAGGCAGCGCAGGACCGGTCATTGTGGCGATCCTTGCCTATGTCAAAGAAAATATACACTACGCGAAAAGAAGCGACACTCATGCATGTGTGCTCGTAAAAGCGCTCGCGGCTATGTGTGCGGGTCGGGCGAGCGCAGGGGGGTGCGCGGGTTGCGAGCGGGTGGGACGTCATGTCATTGACGGTCGAATGACATGGCTGCTCTTGCTCGCATGACGGCACGACTCGGCCGTTGATATAAATATTTTCTTTGACTCGGCGAACGGCGAACGGCGAACGAAGCGTGCGACGCCAAATAATACGAATCATGAAAAGTGCAATTTATTGTTGTGTTTACGGTTGTGGCAACAATCAGAAAGATAACAGTGATAAGAGTTTCTGTTCATTACCTAATGAAGATCCAGAAACGTAAGTTACATTATTATTCTAAACGTCAATTCAAAATCTATTAATTTTGAGTATCGATAATGCTCCTTACTAACCATTGACGATATTAGGTGGTAGTGGTAGCTAGGTAGGTACACACGGCGACACATCAAGCTACCCAAAACCAAAATAAGCTGGCCGCGCGACGTTATACCTTACTATGCCTACGCTCGGTTAGCTTATTTTGGTTTAGGGTAGCTTGATGTGTCGCCGTGTGTACCTACGCATACGTAGTAAGATTTGTATGAGTCGTGTATCTTAAATACCTAGGTACATTGATTTTTAAAAATGCACTTGTAGATTACCTATCTACATTTTACTTCAATTACCTACTTACTACCTAATTACCTACTAAAAATTCTCTATCAAGTATGCCACAATAGCCACAATTGCACTAGGATAATTTAAATTGAATTTATGTAAATAAAAATTAAGTACCTACCTTATCTTTTATTATTTCCTTGCACCAGTGTAAACTTACACATTATTCGTTTTCCGCAAGTTTCAACCCTATAGCAGACACACGCCGCCTCAAGGTCACCGACGCGGGGACTCACACGTACGAGGAGTGTCGGGCCTGTGCCTATGTCGAGTAGTGGACCTCAATCGGCTGAGATGATGATGATTTTGATTACCCACGAGTTTGTCCTTTCTCATGGTTCAAGTTAGGTATCTCTTCATAAACCTACCAAACGTCAAAATCGGCTTACCGGTTTAGCAACGAAAACGTAACAGGCAGACAGAGACAGTTTCGCGTTTATAAAATTTCATCGAAATGCGATTATGTCTACTCTTTAAAAAGTCGTGGTGGCTTAGTGGCGAGTAACCATGTCTGCAGTGCAGGAGGCGATGGTTCGATTCGATCCCCGTTCAGGGCTGCAATCGCGGTAAATATTATGTAATTGAACCGTTATTGGACTACGTACGAACTATAACTTTTGATACATTTGGTATTGCGCTAATCGCGGTACTGCTCTTGACAGCAGTTAGAGCCGTTTTGACAGATCGCTCAGACGTTAAGGGCTGTCAGTTACATAGAGTTTAGCGCGATGCGGAATTCGGTACAGTTGAATATAAATTGGATTGAAATGTGATTAGAACTGTAATTGGATAAGAAAAGAACTTCGATGTTTTAACTTAGCGCAATCAGGCTCCACGAAGACTTACAAATCGTACTTAAACGACTACGATTTGTGCTTGCTACAATGCTTCAATACTACTGAAACGTAGAAGACGTTCTGAGTTTTTAGAACATCTCTGACTATACTCCATTCCAAATAGCAACGACATTTTAAGGCTACTTTGCATTACAGAAACAGAGATTTGAAACACTTCCTCTCACTTATGCTTAGAACAGCTTTAGTAACGTCCGAGTAGGGATTGCAATCCGGTTTTCCGGCACCATTTGAAGGTCTACCGGATCCGGCCCGGATCCGGCAAGTCCCTTGAAAATCGCATAAAACCGTTTTTTTATGAAAATTCTCGAGTTGGTCGTCGCTTACAACGTGACTGAGTCACCTGCTACGCCAATTCGCACCTACACGCACAATTAAGTACAATAGAGATATTGTAAATTTTTGGGAAATTGTAAACTCTTTCAAAATAATGCGCAAATGTTTATTATAATTTGTCACCACCAAATTCTTCAAATTACCTTATTAATTACCTACCATAGAAGGAGCCTTTTACTCTATGAAAATTAAATTCTTATCAAAAAAAAAAATAAAAAAATTTTCGTATAGGAGCCTTACCAAATTAATGTCATTATAGAAATGACAGCAATTTTTTTTTATAATTAACAGTAGGTGTAGTTAGTAGTACATACCTTTCTGTCTGACAACAGAAAAATAACCATTAATTAATGTGAAACGTGAGGGTGGAAATTAATACGTTAGAAACATCACTTTGTAACATTAATAATTTTTTAACAGTTGCTAGAAATACCTCTATTCTTTTACAGTTGATTTTAAAATGAAAACGTAAATTATTATAGATATTAATTACCAATCCGGTCGGATCCGGCCGGATTGAAAATTGCACCGGATTGCAATCCCTACGTCCGAGACATGTCAGAGATACTTGAGGAGATAAATTATATTTGGTAATCAGAATTGGCCAGAAAGCTAAATAGGGAAATCTTTTCGTTCTTATTAGAATGAAATTTAGGTCCTCAGGGAATATAATCGTGAGCGTACGCATTTTTTAAACAGTTATTTTAAAACTTTGTGTCGATTATTGTAATGTTACTCGTGAATAGATACGATGAGTTCTATTCTACGTAAATTAGGCAACGGTTCGGATGTTGTCGACGAGCAGCGCGTTGAGTTGAGTGAGAGAGTGAAATCGTGTTTGTAAACCGGTTGACGATGCAGGTGCGCGGCCGCCCATCCATCGAAAACCACTCGCTTCGCTATCTCCATTCTGTTAGCTTTTTTTTATTTATGCATAGCTTTATAGCTAGCCTTTTAAGTAGAACGTACACCTAGTTTAAGAGGATAGTTCTTGCAGTTGCAGAGCGTCCAAGCGCACCGAATACTAACAAAGTTAAATCTTTAAGTTAATTCCCCAAAACACAGAGTATTTTATAAAAACATACTTTATCTTGGGGCTCAGTGCTTCGTTATCACTCTGTAGTTTTTCTGCTCAATAAACATATTTTTTTATTTATTTCAGTGAATTGTTTTTAAACACTATCTATAATTAACTAGTCTTATGTGACTGTGGTTTGTCAGATTTTCTTTGAAATATACGGTCCATGCTAGGATTATTTTAAGATTTGTATGGAAATGATTGAGCCGTTATAACTTTCCACACATCCTGAGGGTAGGCCTGTGCCCTGCAGTGATGATGATTATAACTATGAAACTACATAATCGTCACCTCCAAGTAGGGTTGCCAACCCTACTACATAATATAGTATCCTACTATATTAGGCCCTACTACTATAATTCTGAGAAAAATATACATATAGTAGGCAAAACTACTATATTTTGATGAGCAAATAATTTATAGAGAATTTAAATATATTGGTATTTAGGTCCAATAAAAATGACCAATAACTTAACATTATTTTAATAATTTTCCTTCTCTTCATCACATTTGTTCCATTAACAATTTTCTACTAAATATACTACTGAAAAGAGACAACAAGTTTTCCTAAAGTCAGATTTACTTATCTATTTTTTTTGAAATTATATTAGTTCTGTATAGAATCCAGAGACTTCTGCGTTTACAGGGTGCATTATTTTCTATAACGAATACAAAATAGAGAAATGATTGTTCCTTAAAAATAACTACTAAGAACTTGGTATTCAAAATGTATTCAAACCAAAAAGTAGCAAAAAAATTTCTTTCTGAAAAAATTTAAATTAACAAATTCGAAAAATACTATATTTTTTCTTATCTTTCCCCGATCTACTGTATTTTTTCGGGCACTAAGGCTCGAAATACTATATTTGGTCTAAAAAAAGTTGGCAACCCTACCTCCAAGGTAAAAAGAATTAAACGCTATTTCACCAAATGGCAACCCATAGGCATAGAGATTAGTTTCTAGGCTTGGTTCATATCAAAAATATAATTAAAGTTTGTAAGGAGCTGAATTCTGGCAGAAATATGCAGGCAAAGTCCACTTCACGAACGGGTTTCATAATTTTCACGAAATAAATAGGTGGTATTTTAAAACTTTAGCTTGTATAAAAGTTCTGGAATGTTAATGATATAGAATGTACCTAATATTTATATTTCAATTGCGGTTATTAATTGCATATTTAGGTATGTAGTGAATAGTACCTAATTAAAAAGTTTAATTAGAATCTGTCGTAAAATCTTTGCAGCTTTGCACATGTTGAGTAAATTGCAATCTGTGTCTTTCACAATGTGAACTCATGCGTGGCGTGATTCAAAAATAGATTTGAATATGAATATTTTTCGAAATTGTTAAGTAATGCTGCCGTTTCATACGAATTCTGTTCGTCCACTAAGTACGGTTTTCAGGAATATATTAATAGACTGATTACCGAGGAAGGTGTGTTTCCGTAAGTAATCCGGCCCGTGCGCCGGGGCGGGTCGCTTGTTATTTATTTATCGATAATACAACGATTTTAACGAATTTCGTTGAAGCCCTTTTGTTCCAGAATATCTCTACCTACTTACAATTTCCGAAGTTAATTAAGACTTGCTTTTCTAAATCATAAAATTAATTTGATGTCTTAATTGTCAGCGTTCTGAAGAAATTGTAGTACCTGTAAATCTGCTCTAATTGGCTGCCAATCAAACTAAATTGTGGCAAAACTGGCAAAAGCTGTGTTGTAAAATGTAATAACTAATAACATAGGAATAGTCCAACGGTTCGTTCCGAGGAGCGTCTTGCTTGAGTTCACAATTCTCGTTTCTTTTTATCGTTGGTCAAACGAGGGCTTCCTGGGCGTCGAGTCGACTTCCCGGGCTAGTACCTATGTATAACTTGTTAGTACTCGTAGATAAGGCTGACTTCTGTTATCAAATGCGTCTCACTTGCTCCTCTTTCTTTGAGACATTTTCAGATTCTGCCCTTCTCGCAAACTGCTACGCGTATCACGTCCTAATTGACTATTTCGCATACAAAAACTTTGGTACCTATATTCAAACATGTCTGAATCAATATTCGCTCGCCCTTTTAGACGGAGAGCTGGCTACGAGTTTTCAAAATGATAAGGTGCAAGGACAATTTTTATGTAAATACCTTCCTTACTAGCTGACAAGTACATTGCACTGACTGGCAGAAGTCTACCCCGGGGAGGGAAGCGGGGGCGGGCGGTCAAAGACGCCAATTTTTAATCAAAATAAAATCATTAGGTGCAAGGCTGAAATTTTGTGAAGTTATAGTTTTTAGTAGTAGAAATAGCGTAAAATTATTGGCAGAAGTCCAGGTCGGGGATAAAGCATCGGCAGAAGTCGATGAAGTTGTCAAAAATTATTGAAATTTTAATGATAAGGTGCACTTCTGCCAATTTCGTTTTCATATAATTGATGGCTTCAAATAGCTGTACACAAATTGGCAGAAGTCAAAATGGTGGCTAAGTATATGAAAAAATGACTTTTAATTGTGGCATTTTTGTACATTTTCTTATAATTTGTTCGACCAAGTATTGAAAATGTTATAGTATGTTACATATTTGTAATCTACTCACAAAGCCCTTTCATTTGATACCCCACATGGTATGTTTCAAAGATAATTGTTTTCTTCTTTTTACTGCCATCTCTTCATGACGTCACAGTTTCGACCCCCACAGTCTGAGCGCATGTCATCTCATATATTTGTGTTCAGAATTTCGCAAAATCATTGTGGTATAAGTAAACGTTGCCAGAAGTCGATAAAATTGTTGAAAAATTTTGCTGGTGAAGAACAAGGTGCAGTTCCGGCAATTTTGTTATTATATTCTTATGCCTTAAAAAACTGAATGCAAACTTCCAGAAGGCCGTCTACATATACAAATAATGAAAATATCACCAGAAGTTTATTTAACGGAAAGCAATTAATTGAAATTAAAATAATAAGGTGCATTTCATACATTTCTGGCAATTTGATTTGTTTATTATTTATACTGTTAGTCAACAGGGTCCTTCTTAATATGCTGACACTTTTTTAAGGGGATGATCAGACCATCAAACTGACAACTTTCTCTATGAGACCAACAACGAAATCGCGAAACAAAAATCAGCTGTCCCATACATTTGGCTCGAGTAGGTTTGCAGTTTTGTATGGAGGAGAAGATTTTTTTTTCGCGATTTTGTTGTTGGTCTCATAGAGAAAAATGTTTAGGTTTACGGTCTGATCATCCCCTTTAAAAAACGTCAGCATATTAAAGGACCCTATATTATACATTTATAATAGTTATACAGCAGTTAGTTATAGTCTGTATACAGGGTATAAAATTAAATGGGACAGATTCTTAAAGGTGTGCTTCAGACCATCAAACTGATCAACTTTTACTATGGGACCAACACTGAAATCGCGAAAAAATATTCTGCAGTCCCATACAAAAATGCAAACATAACTCAACTGAAATGTATGGGACACCAGATTTTTGATTTCAATATTGGTCCCATAGAGAAAGTTGTTCAGTTTAATGTAAGTGACTGTCTCATTTAATTTTACACCCTGTATAATGGTGTGTATGTATACTCTTCCAGAACTATTGTTAATTTTACTGAATCTATCGGTGTTTTAATATTTATATAATATGTTCTCAGAGTAGGGAAACATACCTACCACTAAAGTTACAGACGAGCGACACCTTTGTCGCCGTAGGTCGCAGAGCGTCGCGCTCATACACTTTACGGTCACGCGATAGTCGCGCGACCCTCCGTGACATACGGCGACCGCAAAGTGTCGCTCGTCTGTAAGCGCTCTAAGCGCTCTTATCGGATCATTACGGATACGTCGGTGTTTCGTTTTTATAATGTATGCCGACTTGACGTTGTTGCGTTTTTATTATAATGTATACTTACTATCTTTAAAAACGCCAAAAGTGGCCACTTTGGGTGGCCACTTTTGGCCGCTTTTGGGTTTTACTATAGTAAGAGCAAACAAACAACATAGCAGTCTGTAATGTTTGGTTAAATCGAAAACCAACAATAACTGCTATGAAACATTCTTGTTTTTTGAAAATTTTGTTTAATTATCTAGAAAGTAAAAAAATAACATTGAGGGCAGCACTGGAGGCTCGGTGATCTCTTGACCAAATGTACTTTACTTATACCACCACAGTGATTTTACGAAATTCTGAACACAAATATATGAGATGACATGCGCTCAGACTGTGGGGGTTGAAACTGTGACTTCATGAAGAGATAGCAGTAAAAAGAAGAAAACAATTATCTTTAAAACATACCATGTGGGGTATAAAAAAAAAGGGCTTTGTAAGTAGATTACAAATATGTAACATACTATAACATTTTCAATACTTGGTCGGACAAATTATAAGAAAATGTACAAAAATGCCACAATTAAAAGTCATTTTTTCGTATACTTAGCCACCATTTTGACTTCTGCCAATTTGTGTACAGCTATTTGAAGCCATCAATTATATGAAAACGAAATTGGCAGAAGTGCACCTTATCATTAAAATTTCAATAATTTTAGGTTTAAAGAATTTTATTCTCATTAAAAACATACAGTCACTTACATGAGAACAGTTTTAAGATAATAAGAAAAAATCGATCGTTATACAATGTTCGTTCTAAAATACTTACTAAACAATAACATCTAACACTATTAATATCTTAGTTATGTGGTAGGTAGACAGCGACGGACAAAGGCGCAAGCGCAACGTAGGTAGGTACGTTATTTTTGTGGTTTTTAATGTTTTATTAAACTAGTAAAGTTGAGCTTTGCTACAAATGCAGCTGGTATGCAAGTAGTTAATTTTTGACAACTTCATCGACTTCTGCCGATGCTTTATCCCCGACCTGGACTTCTGCCAATAATTTTACGCTATTTCTACTACTAAAAACTATAACTACACAAAATTTCAGCCTTGCACTAATGATTTTATTTTGATTAAAAATTGGCGTCTTTGACCGCCCGCCCCCGCTTCCCTCCCCGGGGTAGACTTCTGCCAGTCAGTGCAATGTCAGCTAGTAAGGAAGGTATTTACATAAAAAATTTCCTTGCACCTTATCATTTTGAAAACTCGTAGCCAGCTCTTAGTCCATTTTTACATGTCATTTCTATTCTGTGTATCAATGTGTCTGTGTGTACAATAAAGTGTTATAATCATAATATTCACGCAAGTAGCCAATGCATTATAATATTCTGCATAGTATTAACTATTATAATAACCTTTTGATATTGCCACGAAAACGTAAAACATTGTTGAAATTCATCGATGTTCTATAGCATTTTCTGTAGGTTAGCGAATGTTTTTTCAGAGAATGTGTTTTGTGATTGATTATACATATAGTTGCAAAGTATGTTTAAGCAATAACAATTATATTGCAATTCCAAACTTCTTAATTCAGTCTTTGTGAAGATTTTGACAAAAAATGTAATAAGTATTCGTTTACATCCTGATTCGTTGACATCCTGAGACTGGATCTAGGTTGTCAGGCATTCTATCGGATTGGACCATAAGAATGGACCTAGATTGACGATCGCTTAGCATCAATAGGCACAAACAGCACAATAGACATATCGGTAGCATAGTTGGGCAAGAACTTAAGTTTCTTCTTGCAGTGTAGAGGATTGACGATATCGGCATCTGGCGGGGGAGGCTGGTTATTGAATAAAGAAATCGCAGGTACAAGTGTAATATAATAGGGATGGTCGATCACAATAGATCGGCGATGGTGGAACGGTGTCGTCCCACAGGCTGGGCTGGCAATAGCTCTCCACTTATAGTGCTTTTTTGTCATTTTAACGTTGCAAATACAATTTAAATTACAGACTATAGGGTATATTTTATTGTATTGACGAAGCATGTTGCTGATTTCTGTCTGCTTGTGTGTACTCTTGTTTGACGACCCGAGTGCCCCCTTATGTATAAATTATTCATGTAAATTACGAATTGATTCCGAGTAAAAGTTGCTAATGATTTTATCTCAATGACAAAGTTTACAAATGTCGTTACCACTGAGATCAAAAGTATAATGGAACTTTTGTCTCTACAATATAATATTGAGAGAAATCTGGGCGCGTACGAAGTTACGCATTCGTATCATTAGTTGATTCCGCCGGAATCACAACGAGGGCTTTGATTAAATTAAAATATCAAGATAGGTGACTAGTCTGATAGCGCATGGACCGTAAAAATTGAGCCCCCGTCGCCTAATTTTCTTAGTTGCAATTCGGATTTCCGGGATTGAGATACCTTATTTTTATTTTAGGCGGGATAAAGGTACCACGATGCCTTCGCGTGCTTAGTACTCGTTCTACAAATCATTCAAAAAAAAAAAAAAAAAAAACAACATACCGCACCCTCTCGCACGATTCGCAGCGTTCAACTTCTAATAGTTCAAAGTCCAAACAGGGTAACCTGACCTGTCGCCGTGTGTACATGAAAAACAGATTCATTTTTCGAGAACGTCACCTATCATCGGCTATTATAATTTAATCAAAGAACGAGGGTAATGAAATGAGTTTCGTCAAACATTACTACGTACATATAATAAAAAAATATATACGGTCGAATTGAAAAACCTCCTCCTTTTTTGAAGTCGGTTAAATAGTAAGTAGGTGCTCTGAGAACAAGGCTCGTAATAAAACTGTAGAAAGCTTCAAAGTTATCAACTTGCGGCTTCACTCCCTGGGCAGAAAGTAGCAAGCAACACTGTATTGTATATAGATAGAAGCAATCTTCTGGAGTGCTTCAAACAATACCGCGATTAATAATGGATTGTATTAAACTGCAGCATTTGCGAACACTCTGTCGTTTCACACGACATGGAAATTAATTACCTATCCAATCCAATTATTGCCACACATTTTTATTGCTTTTTCATTAACACAGGGAAGGAGACACACAATACCACTTTCATTTATTTACTATCTGTGCCTGCGTTGCAATGCCCCTTTTTTCCTTTTTTCATAGCTTATGTTCATCACGGATAATGTAGCATTCTAATGGTTATTCAGATTTGGTCCAGTAGTTTCGGAGCCTATTCAATAAAAACACAAAAAATCAAATCTTTCCTCTTTATAGTATTAGCACAGACAGAGTACGAGTTGTTACCTTTGCAGTGATTTCTCACTGCATCGAATTCTCTCTGCAGTGATTCTCTCTGCGGTGAGTCTCTATGCAGTTACCTACTATAATTACTACGTATAAGCACAGAATAAATACTAAGCATGTATTAGTATTAGTGTAGATCACTGCTATATACAGGGTGTTACAAAAATAGAAATAATCATTTAAGGGGGTGGTTAAGACCATCAAACTGAACAACTTTCACTATGGGACCAATTTTTTATTTTTTTATTTTATTTTATTGGTTCATCAAGGTGTTACATCAATACAAGCTTAAATACTTGTTTAACAGATTTTATCTAAATGTACAACTAATTACAGATAAACACAACATGCACACATTATATTAATTTGCAAAGGGATGCCTTGCGATATCGAAATCGCGAAAAAAAAAATCATCGTCATCATACCAGCCGATAGACGTCCTCTACTGGACATTGGCCTCCCCCAAAATGAGGAGATTTGCCATAATCGCCATGATGCGATGCGTTTGCGATGTTCCATACTAAACTACAGATCTACTCGAGCTAAATGTATGGGACAAAAGAATAATTTTTTTCGCGATTTCGATGTTGGTCCCATAGTAAAAGTTGTTCAGTTTGATGGTCTAAACCTTCCCTTAAAAGTTTTAAATTTTTATTTTTACTTCAACCGTAACACCCTGCATAGCCACGAACCATGCCGTGGGTCGACCCACACCGGGACCACGGGTATAAACCACGTCATAGAAAATAAATGTTACATAGAGGCTTGACCCTCTAAGCATAGAGGTTTTGTCTGCATCTTTTCTACAGCCGAAACACATTCCAAAGCGATTGTAGAGTCCCAATAAATATTTGTGTCAACAATTCGATATTAGATTACTATTAGGAATAAATAATCTTCTACCCTAACTAATAATCTTTAGGCTTTACTGTAAGGACGTTATCGTGCTTCTAAATTAATATCCCTGTGCCCCTGATATACAGCCAAAAACGATATCATTTGCTCTTTGAACTAGAATATCTCTCTACCTTCGATTAATTAATACATAAATGTACAGTAGGTAGGTACATAATATATGTTGCCTCACCTGATGCGTTAATAATGTATTACGGTTTGTTGGAAGTCGATTGACTAAGTATTTAGCACACAACTGGTTGGCAGTAAATAAAGGGTGTAACATTAAATGTGTTAAATATTAAACAATAAAATAATTATAAATAAAATAAAATATTAAACAATAAAATTTGAAATACGGAAACTTTCATATACTATAGTACGTAGCCTTTTTTTTCGCGATTTCGATGTAGTAAAAGTTGTTCAGCTTTATGGTCTGAAGCACCTACTTTAATATGTATCGCACACCCTGCACTTATATTTAATTTATTACGAAAATAAACAGTATTTTATTAATAATTTAAAGGAAAGAGGGATAAATATAGAACGAAAGACGTTTTCCACAAATATCAGCAGTCATTGAAATGTCTGCATTTCCATTTCTCATTATTTCGCGGCCATTTGAACTATTTTTAACCGACTTCAAAAAAGGAGGAGGTTTCTCAGTTCGACCGTATATATATATATTTTTTTTTTATGTGTGTTCGCGGATAACTTCGTCGTTTATGAACCGATTTTGATGATTCTTTTTTTGTTGGAAAGGAGATGTCCCGAGGGTACCATGATAAGGAAACCAGGATCTGATGATGGCATCCCAGAGAAATCGAGGAGAACCTTCGAAAATCGTACTGCCGACTAGTGCGTTTTTTAATTTAAAGCACTCCTATTAAATCGAACTAATGAATTCACCACTGAAAATTGTGAAATAAACAAAATTTTAACAAAAAATTAAAACCGCCTTCAAAAAAACTAAAAAGTGAAAAAATAATATTGCAGCCTATGACTTTTACGTTCGCATCATAAGAACATTAATTTGTTTTATAGAAGTCGGTGTCAAGCCAAAAAATGCAAGCCATGTCGCGAATCGTACCGGCTTGACAGCGACTTCAATAAAACAAATTAATGTTCTTATGATGCGAACGAAAAAGTCATAGGCTGCAATATTATTTTTTCACTTTTTAGTTTTTTAATACTTTTATAACCTACCTATACCAATACTGTTGCAATAAATTACTCTTTGACTTTTTGAACGTTTTTTCTTTAAAGTGAGGCTATATTTTAGGCTGTAGAGAAGATGCAGCCAGAAACTCTATTTATGGGCCACACAAGCCTTTATTTGATCGTTTTTCGTATCGGTGCTGAAGACCTTCAAACGGAACAACTTGAAAGCAATTTAATTTTACACCCTGTATACCTAGGTATTTCAATAACGAATACCGGGTTGGAAATTCAGCGTTGAACTCTTGTATAGAGAAATGCAAACATCCATTGCCAAAACATTCAATTTGATGATTGAAACCAATTGCGAATTGCAAGAAACCGTGCTGAAATAACTGATTACTAGAGTTTACCGCGACTTTGTCGGCATACATTATATACCAGATTTTAAGTCAGATCTTAAGCTATTAAACCAAAAATATTTCATGAAAATCGGTTTAGTAGTTTTTGCGTGATACTCGAACAAACAAACAAACGCACAAACAAACAGACAGACAAACAAAAATTCTAAATAAATAAGGTTAATTTGGAAGATATCAGGGACACCTAAAAACCATATCGTGATGGTTTTTAAATGTACAGACAGACACACACAGTGCAATGGCCAATGAAAAATTGAAAACTCTGAAAAAATTTACCCAAAACAGTTTGTTTAAACATTTTCGGCTACCCAAAAACGTGAAGATACTTATCTGCTAAAGTTGGTACTGTTTTGTTGCGAGAATCTCAGACGGCTTTGACTCAGTGGCGTGCTTTCGTCAGAATTATGCCCCTATTGCATGATGCACGACATCTCGGTTCGTTGAAAAGCTTTAGTCATGAAACTGGCATTATGAAATCGATTGTAGCAGCAGTGACTGTCGCTTTAGCTCAGAGATTGAATCCGGATGAAATAGTATTAGTACTGAGCTACGCGATGTAAGACAATCATTTGTAACCGTCACGGTTATTGGTTTTTCGCCAGGACAGCGATGGCGAACCAGTGGCACGCGGGCGGCTTTATATTTTCATATCTTACAATTTATTTTGTATTACTGATGGGTTTGCTCTTGACCTCAATCCATTCCTTAGGACAAAGATAGGGTCGAAGATGTAGCGAGCTTACCCAGAAGAAACCTATTCACTCGTACTTTAAAGGAATCCGGGTTGTAAGTACTCGGAAATACTGACGAAGGCAAGGCATTCCACTCCTTGACTGTGCGCATTATAAAATATTCAGAAAAGCGCTTGGTGCGGATATGTGGGATGTCAACCAAGAATGTGGGATGTCATAGGGGTGATATCCCGCGGTGCGTCTGGAAGTCCGATAGTAGAAAAAGGAAGGCGGGATGAGTTCATGTAGCTCTTGGGCACACTCACCGAAATGAAATCTGTAGAAGACCGACAAGCAGGCTACTCTGCGCCGGGGCGGTGGGCTAGACTATGAAGCTTGGCCTCCACCAGTTTACTGTCGCTTATGAATGAAATGACACACGAAACAGTAGACTGCTTTCAATTTCTACAACTAGCGTTACTCCGCCTAGGTCTAGGTTCCTCCTAGCCATGCCCTCCCAAGCTGCAATCGGTTCAGGGCTACCAGTAAATTCCATACAACATAGACAGAATAAACATTTCATTTCACTGAGACACTACGTTCTCGCTCGATTGCATTGCATTTGTCTTGATACAAACAGTACTACAAACATACAGTTTTTTGTATCCAACTATAAAATGTGGCAGCCCTAAATCTGTCTAATTCAGTTTTATTCTTTTCCAGCTTCATGGCTCAACATAATTGTAAAAGGAAATACAGATTACAGATTCCTCTTTGTACGTTTTTCGTAAGTTGGAAAATCGTTGTCAGGTCAATGTTTGCTTGTTATAATAAAATTAGAAATCGTGTGTAATAAAAATAAACTAAATAATAATAAGGTGCACCATCCCTGCCCTATAAGGTCATAACATTAGAATCCACTCTGACCCTTCGTTTCTCGGTTGGTAGCGTTTAATAATAATAATATAGGTAATATTACAATCAGGTATTGCCAACAATTTTTTTGCTAGCAACGATCATTAAAGAATAATTTTTTATTCAGAAGAGAAAACTAATATAAGTAATTCAATTACCCCGCATCGTATAATGCCTCGGCGAAGACAAAACAACAGTAGCTTGTTATGATTATGACTACTGTAACTCCACTATAACTCTGACGTTAATAATATCCACGAGAGATTAACATGAAAAATTCCGTACGGAAATTTCGAATTTCCTGTTTCTTCTAACGACCTTCCTAGACGCAATGCAGATATGCAGCCTGTGACCGGTAAATGTTTCGTGTACAATTTTGCGATATATTGGCACTGGTTGGGTGTATAGTCTTGTCAGTTTACGGTTTGACGCGGGACTAATTAAAAATTGTTTTTTTTTTCGGTACCTATATCATTTAAAAGCCAAACAGCCCCAAATTTAAAATTTTGCATTTAGGTAGGTAAGTACTCGTTCTAAATTGGTTCTAAAAAACCTGATGATAATTTTTATTATTTGTCAGTTTTAAGGCTTTATCTTATCATATACATATACACACTTCAAACACGGAGTAAAAATTTTGTCTACTAACTCATTTTTTTATTTCCATGGCTATTTTATTGTTCAAAATTTAATTATGTTGTTAAATCTAATTAGAATGAGGGCATTGGTATTATTAATAAGTTATGGGGTGATACAATTTAGATTTGTATGTTTCGTAGGGAATAGGAACTAGGGAATTTCGTTTTAATTTTTTTTCAGTTACTTTAATGTTTTTCTTTTGTCACTAATTGGTCTCGGTTACAGTTTAAAAGTACGATACATAATTACTTCCCACCCCTAGCAAAAATCTGTAAATTGACTGGGCTAGTAATCAAATGTCACTGGTAAATGGCGACCGTTGATCCGCTACATGTATGTGTAACAAGATAATAGTACGTATACTGTAGACTTTAGTAGTGTGTTTATACCTGCGAGCTGCGGCACAATAGTAGCACAGCCTAGGGTTGTCAACCGTATACTTTAAAAAAATACAAATTTTTAGTCGATGTGCGATACCTTTGAATAACAATAAAGTACGCAAAACTACTTTATTTCAGCCGTAAAACCAATAACTCGCAGTTCTAGGTAACCTAATGAGACAACGCTTTTTAATCGTAAAAAATACAACGATTAAAATTTCAAAAAACTAAAACAAACAATAAAATCGCAAACTAAAATATACAGAAATATTTGTTTTTAAACGAACACTGATTGATGAATGTGCTGTGTGCGTATACTATAATATACCACAGAGTACAATAACTACTACCGTAAACTATAGTATAGGACTATAGGATATACTCTTTCTTATACTACTGTGGTATAGGTACTATACCTAAAGTATAGGTGATTCGTTCTCTGTTCTTGCCACGAAGAAAAGGGAAGTTCCTGCCACTTCAGCCTTCACTGGAGTGCGATTTTTTAATCTCATACGTTGAACTCAGTAGTTGAAAATGTATGGAGATACGCATCTTTCTACTGCTGATTTGACTTTCAAAAATGGCACTCCTGGAGTATGATTTTTTAATGTCAAATCAGCAGTAGAAAGATGCACGTTTCCATAGTAATTTTGACATTTTTAACTGCTGACCTCAGCGAATGAGATTCAAAAATCGCACTCCGGATATACCTACGTTTTTCAGTGATGAAAGCAAAGTGGAAGGACGAAAGGAGCATATCATGGTCTCTTTATAATAAATAATAATTAACTACTACGATTTTTTTAACTCTATTTTTATTAATGCAGTGCTTCAGTCAAAATGAAGTAAAGCAATAAGCACAAAAAATAACTTTTTTTTTTTTTACAAAATGTACTTTATTTTAAAGGTCTGTACTTTTATTTACAATCCCTGTTAATCAGATATACTTTATATTCGCTAAAAAAGTTGGTAACCCTCAGCCCCGGTTAGGTTCCACGGCTTTATTAACTCGATACAACAATGATCTCTTATCTTCATATTTCCCACTAACGTATTCGCACAAAATTTTCCCAGTGGACCCGTGTCGGTAGTTTGCTTCTTTTTACAACAAAAGAGGGTCGATGCACCTCGATAATGTGCATTGTACACTTTGTGCTGTGCAGGTAAACAAGAAAGTGTGGTAAAGTTTCTGTGGATAACCCACTTTGTTTACTTTATGTTAGCTTAGCTTTGTTTAGGCTCATATTTTATGTATGGAAGAAAAGTCTAAGTGAAGGAGAGATGAAATAATTTACATTAGCATGTTTTTTTTAAATTTTTTGCTTAAATATTTATGAATTTTGTTAACATTGAATAAGGAAAAAATGTTTGCTAAAGTAAACAAATCTGTAAACAAGTATCTCTACTTAGATGGTTTCAGACTTAATAAAACTTTAGCAAAACAAAAGTTTTATTTAGTCTGAAACCATCTAAGTTAAGTTTTAACTTACCTGCTTGAGTGAAATTTTTAATTAATTTGTTGGAACAAATATCTACCTACAAACTCGAAATAAGGGTTAACATATAATTAAATAATCTTAAATAAAATAGTAGGTATGTATTAAAATACCTACATTTAAATTTACTAACAGGTAAACACTAAACTAAACACACTAAAACAAACAAATAATAATAACAAATAGTACACTGAAAAAAAAAATTGTTTACTTCAACCAACATCATGAATCCATATGAGCCTGTCAACATCATGACTTCTCCGACTAAGAGAACTTTGTTAAACGAATTCGGCTTGTTGTTACAACTAACCATCTTTTGTTTTTAGTAAACAAAATAACGTCATTTCAATTATTTTGGTGCTAATTAAGAGTCTTAGTAGGCTCGTATTTTTTTCAGTGTACCAATACAATGCAGCCACAACATCGACTGCATTTTCCGTTCAATTACCTTCTACCTAGCTAAGATTGTATAATGCGCAAGTTAAGTCAGGTTTTCGTAACAATAATATTAGGTCAAATATAAGCACGTATTAAGTAAAGGCACGTTAAATAAAGACATAGCGTAAAATAACGAGTTATGTTTGAGTCGGCGCGGAGCACCGTTCCGTGTTGTACGTAATTAGGTCATTTAATACGAACTCGCAATGAAAGAACGAACTCTGTAATGAGTAAATTAATGTTTCAGTCTTGCCCAAAATGATGTTGCAATAATATACAGATTTTAAGCTTTAGCTTAACTCCATCATGGGGCAAACACGGGGATAAAATGACAGACTACGACTGACAGCACCTCGAAAAGGCCGGCCTTTCGTCTGGCCGGGTCGTATGCGGTTTGGACCTCGGTGTGTATCATTATCATGTGAATGTGGTGTGAATCGTCCAAGTTTAGTGCTCTTTATATAATTATACAGGGTGTAAACTTAAAGGCGTTACATGGGTACTGTAGCGTAGCAATAAGATTTTACAAATGACTTATGGCCGTTTTCAAATTTGAATTTGAAACTACGTGGAATCGTAGGCGCGTTATTCTTTTATTGGTATTCATAAGACCTCTTTGCATAAGACGATCAGGAGCCAAGCGAGTGAAAAGATATTGAAAGAAAATAAAAATATAAATAATAATAATACGATCAGTTTAATAATTGGCCTCTGGCTACGCTTCCACTGGCTTCCACCTTATAGTACCTACTAAAGGGTATCCAAATGCATGGAACAGCTGATTTTATTTTCGCTAATAGTGAAAGCTGTTCAGTTTGATGGTCTGAAGCATGTTACGCAAGTATGTTACAAAAATACAAAAAATATTTATGCGCTTATATTTATAAAACTTCATCTATTATACATATAATAAAATTGTAAAGGCGTGGATACTACATTGGAGGCTACCTACATTGGAGATATTTGCATAAAAATTCATTGGTGGTGTTAAGAATACGTAATGATGCATTATTTTAAAATTTTGGTCTGTTTGTTTATGCACGCTTCACTTAAAAACTATTGTACTGATTTGGATGGGGTTTTCACATACTCATAGGGCTTATTTTGGATTAACATTAAGGCTCAGTTTTATCGCAATCAGTCCACTCAATTAAAAGTTATGAGTAATTAAAGTCAGTGGCACCCCGCTAGCAGATATGTAGAAACATAAAGGGTAGAAAATACTCGAATGGACAGAGCTACACTACAGCAAAACAAAATAATAAAATAAATAAAAATAAATGCGTCCTATTGTATATTTTTCTCGTTTTATAATCATCATACAACTTCAAGTTGCTAACTAGTTAGTGTCCTCGACATATAGCTGTTTATAAACTCGAAACAGGTATTCACAGGAATGTCTTATAGAAATATATGACCAGAATAATCAATTCGAGCGACATTCGCCTTGGCTGTCGAGTAGCTTATTTATTATGTATGTCCTATTAGCTATTCTATCTATGAACTTTGGTACAGACAGACATACAAACGCATAAACTCACGGCCCTATTCCCTTTCGGGATAGTCACAAACTTTGCGCAATTACCTCAACTAGTACGGTTCACAAATAGGTACAAAGGTGAATTGTATTTGTCTGTTTTTGGTGTGTAAATAAATAATTATACCCTCAGTCGCCTCCTACGCCACGCACGGGATGAAATGACATATTCTAAACCGGGTACCACAAGGTTTCTCAAAAATAAATAAATAATCTTTATTTAGTTCTTCTTGAGGTGCCATCTCCTATCAGAGGCTGGCTATAATTAGGGCTTTTCTGCAAAATTGTAAAATATCCCCAAAATTGTCCCCTTCATAATAATTTGAAGAAGTTGGTATTTTTCACTTCTCGTAATGTGACCGAGGTCGTTGTACGGATATTAACCGTGGGTTTTTGAAAATGAAAGATGGGACGAGATTTTACGACCTTTAATGCGGTTGACGACAGAAGAGCAAGTAAAAATATAACTAAGTACCTACTTAAACGTAAAACGAGCGGTCACGAGAACATTTGCTATGCGCAAAGTAACAGGCGCATCAACATGCCCCCGGGCGTTGAAAGATGCGCAGCTTTCAACCAGATGACTCTGAAGACACAGGCAGGGTGCAAATCTTGCTAAAGGCCCTGCGGATCACTCCAGTAGATGTCCTGATGTCAGCCACACGAACTACGCCATCCGGTCCAGGGTAAACTGCGACAATTCTGCCTAGCTTCCACTTCAATGGAGGCATATGATCTTCCTTGATCACTACAAGTGAATCCAGCTTCAATACATCCTTGCAGGACCGCCACTTAACCCTCTGTTGTAGCTCTGATACGAACTCTTTACTCCATCTTGCCCAAAAATGCTGACGAAGCTGTTCAATACGTTGAAATCTGGTTAAGTGACTGGTGGAATGATGCTGATAATCTTGAAGTGGAAAGGAGGTTAGCGGTCGCCCAATGAGAAAATGACCGGGTGTTAGTGGGGTGCAATCCGCTGGGTCCGAAGAAAGTGGAGTCAGCGGCCGTGAATTCAATATCGCCTCAATTTGCGTTAACGTGGTGTTAAGCTCTTCGTACGTTAAATGACAATTTCCCAACACTCGTTCTAAATGATATTTGGTTGACTTTACACCCGCCTCCCAAAGACCACCAAAGTGAGGAGTATAAGCCGGTATAAAGTGGAATTTTATGCTATCATTTGCCAAACTATCACTCAAAGAATTGCAATTAGCTTTTAGGAATTTCGAAAGCTCGTTATACGCACCAACGAATGAGGTACCGTTGTCGGAGTAGATATTAATAGGTTTTCCCCTTCTGGATATGAATCTACGTAGTGCCAGTAAATAATTATTGCTTGTTAAGTCACCTACCAGTTCTAGATGAACTGCTTTGGTCGTGAAACAAATGAAAATGGCAATGTAGACTTTCATCAGTCTACATCCACGACCTTGGCGACTAGCACTCATGACAGGGCCAGCATAATCGACACCTACGCTTTCGAAAGGATATCCACCTGGAAGAAGACGCTGCTGTGGCAAATTTCCCATCAAAGGAGCCACGATTCTACCTTTCATGCGACTACATCGCACGCACTTATGATAGCATGCCTTCGCCAAGTTTCGACCACCTATGGGCCAATACGTTTCCATAATGGAGGCCAGCAGCAACTGCGGACCGGCATGCATCAATCGTTTGTGTTCAAATTCAAATAATAACTTCGTAAATATATGAGTGGACTGTAATAATATCGGATGCTTTTTATTATAAGAGAAGTTTGAATTGTCAAGACGGCCACCGACGCGCATTATTTTATCCTCATCAAAGAAGACATTAAACTTGTGCAGCGAACTCTTAGCAGGTAAATTCTGCTTATTCAAAAAAAGTTTATATTCAGGAAAGGAATCGTCTTGACACTTCGAAATAATTAAATTTAATGCGCTCCGTAACTCTGCTTCGTGCAAGAATTCTGTCTTTACAGATTGTTTTCTGCAAGATGTAATAAATCTTAAAACGTAAGCCACGGAACGTAAAAGACGTAAGTAATTAGAAAAACGACTGAAATCTATAAAACCGTCTTTTTTATCGTCATTGTTCATAACGACCTTTAATGAAACATCAGGTCGAGCCTCGGGTAACTTAATAATGTGTTTGGGTTGAGAAGGCCATTGCAACGGGTCATGATTTAAGAAATCAGGACCGAACCACCAGAAATCCAAACTCTGCAGAGTACTAATATCAACGCCACGCGATATTAGATCTGCTGGATTTTTATCGGTTGGGACGTGCTTCCAGGTACAATTATCTGTCTTTTCCAAAATCTCAGCAATACGGTTACGTACGAACGGCTGAAGTTTGTAAGGCAACATTTTTAACCATCCCAACACGATAGTGGAATCGGTCCAGAAATAAGTTTGATTGACCTTTACTCTAAGAGAACTGACAACCTTCTCATAAAGCCGAGCTCCTACCAATGCACCACACAATTCCAACCTAGGGATTGTCGTGGGTTTGATTGGTGCCACGCGACTTTTAGCCATTAACAAACGAACTACGATCTCGCTGGTATTGTTGTTAACGCTACGAACATAAACGCATGCACCATACGTGCGCTCAGACGCGTCCGTAAAAATGTGTAACTCTAGCGCCTTGAATGAGTCACAGATAACCAAACGTGGAACACGAATATTATTTAAAAGTGGAAAGGTTTTCACAATTTCATTCCAACGTTTGTTGATCTCTGGAGTTAAAGGCTCATCCCATGATAACTTGTGTAACCACAACCTTTGTAGCAACATTTTCATTGTAATTACGCAAGGCGCTAGAAGCCCTAAAGGGTCAAATATTTGTGCAATAACTGACAACATGTCTCGTTTCGTTTGACCATCGGGAATTGACGAAACCATAGGAAAGCAGAGTTCATCGGAATCTGCATGCCAGCCTAGACCTAACAGTTTGTCAGGCTCGCTACATCCTATGTTCAAATTTAGTGCCTTTTGAGCAGATTCGGGTACCAGTTCGGGTTCTACTAACTGATTGTCGTTGGAGGAAACGCCTGAAGTCGTGGGGCAACTCGCATTGAACACCACTCGCAACTTGGTAGTAGTGCTACTCTCACGGAGAACACCGTGATGAGGAATGAAATACGAGCTATCATTCAAATCAACCCTTTGACATTCAGACATATGTCCCAACGACTGATACTCTGACATGAAGTCGTGGTACATCTTACTTAACGCTGGCTTACCCTTCAATCTGCGTTCTAAAGAAAATAAGCACTGCTTGGCCTTTTGATATGAATCTCCTAAAACAGCAGGATTCTGCTTGAGTGGTATACGAACGCAAAAACGACCGTCTTTGAGTCGGGTCGTGTTCCGTTCAAAATGTTCTTCACATTGCTTCTCTTCTGGAAAGTAATGAGATGACTTTGAGTTGACTTCTTCCAGCTGCCAAAACCGCGTTAAATCGGGTTGAATGTCATCCATCTCACCATGAGAAGCGGAACTGATTTTAATGAAGTTACATTTAATATCATTTGACAGCAATCCAACATGATTGCTTGTGATAGGACCAGACACTATCCATCCTAACCTGGTTTCACAGAGAACCGGCATTCCACTACCTAGCTTTATTCTTTGTGACCCTAACAAATCCCAGAAGAGATCAGCGCCTATTAAAATATCTACATTAGCAGGCTTATAAAATGTAGGATCAGCTAAGCAAATGTCTGAAGGAATATCAAGACTTGACAGATTGATTCCTCGACTTGGAACATTATTAGTGATGGATGGTAAAACGAAACAATGAAGGTCAGCAGAAAATGTATCATTTAATGACTTCATGTTTACACGACATGTGGTACCTACGTGTGAAGTAGCATTATTAATGCCCAGAATCGACCTGTCCACCTGACTGGTCGCTAACTTTAATTCTCGGCACAGCTTCTCAGTCATGAGGCACGATGTACTGCCACTGTCGAGTACAGCGCGAACGACATGTTCACTATTATTATTACCGCACAATTTTATTAGGGCAGTTGACAACAACACATCCCGCTGACCATGATCATAACAACCGTGAACATTTGCTGACAATGCTAAATTATCTGCATCGCCAGTCGGTGGCGGCGTCGGCGGTGGAAGTATAGCTTTAGGCGTGTCGTCATTTTCGTCATGTGGGTTCAAAGGTTTAGGCTCAGCTACATGAACGAGAGTATTGTGTCTGCGTTTACAAACCTTACAACCAGGTTTCTTACAACGGTTAGCAAAATGACCAGTTCGAAAACAGTTAAAACAAACCCTATAACTCGGCAATAACTTCAAACGGGCATCATTACTCAACGCGAGAAACTGTGAGCAATTAATTAAATTATGATCGCCTTTACATGAGGGACAAATTAATTTACTATCTGTACCTTTGGAATTTTGAACTGATACCATAGACTTCAGTTTAGGATTTGGCTTACTAGTCGAGTTTAAATGCAGATTACGCGACAGTTCCAATGTTTCAATTAAATCAGCGCGATTGCGCAGAAACTGAAGAAACGTTTCAAAAGTAATAACGCTGTTCTTTTCTAAACGACCTTTGACCTCTTCCCATTCACGGTATGTCTTCTGATCTAGTTTGTTAGTAACAATATAGATCAGAAGAGTATCCCAATGTTTGACTGGCTCACCTAATGATTCTAAGGTACGCAGGTTTTTATTTAATTGGTCAATTAAACGTTTCAATGTGACAGAAGACTCCTTTGTGATGGTTTCTAGGTTAAATAAAGCTGAAACATGATTTTGAATCAATAAACGTTTATTGTCGTATCTATCACATAACAGTCTCCACGCCACAGCGTAGTTATTCGCAGAAAACTCAATCGACTGAATCACCACAGCAGCTGACCCCTCCAGAGACGCACGTAAATAGTGAAACTTATTTATTTCATCAATCTCGTTATTCGAATTGATTAGACTCGTGAAAGTGTCATGAAACTCAAGCCAATTCTCATATGATCCACTAAATTTCGGCAACTGAATAGTAGGCAACCTAACAAGCTTGTGGTTACTGGCACGTGTACTACCCTTATCACTACCACTATGAACTGATAACTCGTCGTTATTTTTGTCGAAGTTATCCAGTAAACTTTGAGCATTAGCCAGAGCTTTGTAATACTGTGACTCAAATTCCGAACGCTCAGCCATTTGAATGTCGACGTTTTCGGATAAACATTCCAACTGCAACTGTACCTCATCATATTGTTCATACAACGACTCGATTTTACCCATACGCAACTGCATTTCTTTTACGTCAAAAGAACTCAAAGATTTACTTGATAACGTATTTAGGTAGTTTGTAAATAAAGTTAAACGTCCTTTAAAACTGCCTCGCTTTTTAATCAGGTCCTTTTCATCTGACATTTTGGGAGTCGGGTGTTGTCAACCTGGAATTGATACAATACAAAATGTTAAACAACTATAATAAACTAGCACGTAGGTATTTGTACCTGTAATAAACTTTTACACAATAAAATCGGCAGTTTATTCTATCAATTACGCCAGCTGTTTAACAACAATAGGTAAGTAAACAAGTATTGAATGTGCTCTCAGCTACTAATGTTCAATAAACTACAACCACAAATAGGTATGAATCACAACAAAATCCTCTGTCGGTAATATACAGTCATATAATACGTAGTACATCCACTAATGACAATAACAAAAGTAAATAAGTTGTCTAGATCTCATCAACACTTTATCTAAACTGTATTATCCTATAGATAACTACCTAGGTACATATAACTGCTTTATGTGAATAATTAGCAAATTTGTTATTGAGTTAAATAATGTAGCATCAATGCTAACTGTACTGTATTTATGTAAGTACGATTTATCTTAATAACAGCTAAACATAATTGATTTATTCACAATGCAATAGGTAGATAACGTAATCTAAGAATATAATAGATAATACAAAGTGTACCAACCTTATCAGTATGCGTAGATTTACACTAAACTTTACCTGATCGAGTGTTGGGTGATTATTATAATAAATCTAGACTTAACACCACGTAATTACTAATCTTGATCTTTGTTCCACTATGTAGGTATATAACCTCCACTTAACACCACAGTTAAATTCTTGATTCCATAAATATTACATCAATCCTTGATATAATAGCAGCTAATCCTTCTTCTAATTAAATCCGGCTTCGATCCAGGACCATGTACGGATATTAACCGTGGGTTTTTGAAAATGAAAGATGGGACGAGATTTTACGACCTTTAATGCGGTTGACGACAGAAGAGCAAGTAAAAATATAACTAAGTACCTACTTAAACGTAAAACGAGCGGTCACGAGAACATTTGCTATGCGCAAAGTAACAGGCGCATCAACAGTCGTATTTCTACTCTCTGCACTTCATCCTATACCTGACCGCCTCGTTGATAATTCTGTCTGTCCATGATATCTTCACTTCAACATCCTCCTCAAAAGCCTTTAATTTGTTGAAAAAGGCAATTTTTTAAAGATAAATCCAGTTGTTTTTGTTACAGCAGATTTGATGCTGACTCTACAAATTGAAAACACTTTCAAACAAGCGACCAAAAATCGGCCTGGAGTGTGATTTTTTAACATCACACGTTCTAACGAGTAGTAGAAAATATCAAAATTACTATGGAGATTATGCATCTTTCTACTACCGCACCGTATGAATTCTGTGCGTATGAACGTGTGATGTTCAAAAATCGCACTCCTGTACTGTATCAGTTCCATATACAAGGTATTGGGGATTTGGCGGTAGCCAGTGGGACAGTGGACAGTTAGGGTGATTGTACCTACTCATGACACTGAATAACTTTCCCAAAGGAAAAGACTAAAAGGGAAATTCGCAAAAAATATTTAGGACTTCCCATAGGTACTAAATGCAATCAGCTGATCGTACTTTTGTATGTAAACTCGAAAAAAAAAACGAATTACCTATAGGTTTCTTTGGGAAAGTTGTTCACTATCATGGGTACAATCGCCCCTTCAAGTAGTGCAACTGTTTGCCCTAGCACCCTGTATACCGTAGGTTGTGCTTCATACCATTAAATTCTGAAGCATTGAGAATTGAAAGTGTGTAATGTAAACGTAACGTAACGTAGTAGCAGTATTTGTAGAGCCAGCTATTTGTAGAGTACCTAGGTACTCACGGTTGATATTCTATGTTCATGTACATAGAGTTCAACTTAATGACATTTCTACTATTTGTAGGTTGATCTGTCGCCGTCTGCGTAGCTACTAGGCATTCACTTCGAGTTGGCCGCTACCTCCCTTCCCGCTTGCCCGCACCGCACCCCTAAAGGACCCTATTAACGCAATTTTATAACCTTTAGCAACGCAATCACGTACGGTACATTCGTCCCGGTCACTAATATCGCTTTTAATTTTAAATTTTTATTTGCTTGTTATATTATTTTTTGTCGACGGGACCAGTTAATATGCCTGTGAGGAAATTTTGTAACGGTCATCGACGGCCAACTGGACGTGAACGCGTAGTAGTTTACATGGATATTAACTTTTTAAATATTATTCAATGTGATCCGATTGCAAATAAAGGTTTTAAAAATAGGAAACCTAAGGTAACTTTTCTTCAGAGAATAAGTTTTGGTTAAATTTAATGGTCGTCTATTTAGTGAAAGTTATGACGGCACAAAAACCTACAAATGATCGGCAAAACCAGAAATATTGGAGCCGGCAGGTGTTCAATTTGTGTTTAACTCAATGTTGTTGATGTTTTGTTTATTTTTTTTAACTATCAGACTCGATCGCGGTGCGACTCGATGACTGCTTTGCTGATAATTTATAGGGTTCTTCTTAATATGCTGACGGTTTTTTCAGGGGATTATTTGACCATCAAACTGAAAAGCTTTCTCTATGGTACCAAAGAAGAAATCACGAAAAAGAATCATCTGTTCCATACAAAACTGCAATCCTGCTCGACCTTGACATCGTATGGGATAATGGAAGAGCTGATTTTTTCCCCGTTTTCGGTTTTGGTCTAGAGAAATCCAGTTCGATAATGCTGATGTCTTAAGAATATCAAGAATATGTAGGATTTTAGTTATTCTATGCTGACGTGATCATCCTCTTAAAAAACCGTCAACAAATTAAGTTGGACCACTCCGTATTATAAAAGAAATATTACAAAGGAAATAAAGTCCCAACCTTTTTGGAAAATAATGTAACGAATAATAAATACTGTCACATTTAAAAAGTTCTGAGAAGGTAAGCAAAAAAATGTTTGAGTGAGTCTTGAATATTCATTCTTCTTATTCATTCATTTTATTTTGGAAGATACCTAATGGAGAAATGCGATACATTTCTTAGTGAGATAGGTACCTACCTGTCGAAGTTGACTGTGGCTGTGGCAAATGTGGCTTGAAAAATATGTCTCCAACAAAGACATGGAGGCATAAGGTAGTTCTGAATTTCGGAAACCTACTAATACCGAAGAGTAGGTAGTCTATTTCAATTCAAAATGTAGGTATAATATCATTAACTAGCGACCCGCGCTGGCTTCGCACGGGCTCAATGCTGATATAAAATATAAATCTTCCTCTTGAATCAGTCTATCTATTTAAAAAAACCGCATCAAAATCCGTTGCGTAGTTTTAAAGATCTAAGCATACACAGGGACAGACGGTGGGAAGCGACTTTGCTTTATACTATGTAGTGATAGTGATATCTTATATTATGGTTGAGAAATAAGAATGCAACATAAACAAATATCATTTAATTATTGCAATGCAACCATGCAAACATGTTCCAGAGCAATTCCAGTACACATAGGGCACTGCAAAAACTTGAAAACAACTAATCTTGTTGCCAGCTCTATTAAAATTATCGACGTGGAGACGTCATTAACTTCAACATGTTGATCTTTACATGGCAACACATAGTAAGATCGAGTATTGACAAGAAATAGTAGTATAGCAGTATAGCAGAGTAGACGCCAAAACGTAGGCCATGGCATAGCAAACTGCTATTGTTGCATCTGGTTTCGTGATTTCAATGCACGCGCACGCCAGTTGCCAGTTACCTGCCTGGCCGGTGTTCACCCTCTCTGTCGTCGGTGCTGAATGCACGTGTCGCTCCGTCCCCCTCGCACGCGACGGTGCTGCAACGTCGCACTTCTGACAGGCGCACCCGCAGCCACCACGGTGAAACGTGATCGTTTTACCTGCGGGGCCAACTGAGCCTGCATTATACATTCTCTTCTGTTATGTTAGCTGACAATGTCTGCGTACAAGTTCACTATTAGGTATAGGTACCTACAAGAAAATTATTTTATGATTTTAGGATTGTATCATCATCACATCCAATATGTATACGTCCCACAGCAGGGCACAGGCCTACCCTCAGGTCAGGGAGTATAGGCGTTAGTCCACCACGTGTGCCCGATGTGGATTGTGGTAGACTTCAAAATACGCATCGGAATTTTTTCTTCAGCGTATGCATGTTTCCTCACGATGTTTTCCTTCGGCGACACATCGCAAAACCAAAATAAGAAGGTCGCGCGTAGGTAGAGTAATGTATAACGAACGTCGCGCGGCCGGCTTAGGGTTGAACCTCATCTGGCAGCACGGTACTGGCTCCATCCTTTTCTGTCACTCAGGAACGTTATTTGCTAGAGCAAATAAGATAGACGGAACGCGACATCACTTATGTTTGTTTTTTTGCGTAGCTTGATGTGTCGCCGTGTGAAAGGGTACATGGCAAAGACTTGTACATGGTAAGTCTGATTCGGACCTGGCCCTGTAGGTACCCGGACTTTCAATTTTTGATACTGACGTCCACTCTGATTTGGTCTGATGAATTAAATTGTTACCAAGGTCTCTTTCCTCGATACGAGCTTATTATTGTTATACAGGATGGAAGTATAGACAGTTAAAGTAAAGGGTGATTGATTGTACTCATGATCATGATACTAGAATGAATGAATGAATGAACTTTCTCAAGGAAATCAGGAAATTAGTCAATTGAACTTAAACTACGAAATGCAATCAGCTGATCGAAAGTTTGTATGAAATTGTTTGTTCATGAGTACAAACACCCTTTAAACCAACTATCTACTCTACACTTACACCCTTTACCCTTACAAGACACAATATAAAATAAATAAAGAAACTATTCAAAAATAATTATAATTCTAATAGTATGATTAATGATTTAATGAACTATACAAGGTCCTTCTAAAGCTGACACTTTTTTAAGGGGGTGATCAGACCATCAAACTGAACAACTTTCTCTACGGGACCAACATCGAAATCGCGAAAAAAACATAATCTGTCCCATACATTTGGCTCGAGTAGCTTTGCAGTTTTGTATAGAATAGCTGATTTTTATTTCGCTATTTCGATGTTGGTGGCATAGAAAAGGTTGTTCAATTTGATGGTCTGATCATCCCCAGTGTCAGCTGTATTATACTAAGGCAATGAATAATAGTAGGTATCACACACAATCACAATCCGAACAAAATAATGGAGGTAGGCGTAGTAATTATTTATTTATCTGCTAATCTCGTCAACATAAACTCGTAAATCATAAATTCATAACATAACGGTTTCCATAAAATTTAAACATTACTTGTTGCATAATAAAGGGAGTAGGTATTAGACCAGTCAGTGAAAGATGGCGATTTTAAATATTCACCAGTTATTTGCTTTGATAATGTTCATTCAACGTGAATTATTAATTTTTTTGTTCATTTTAGAGCTGGTTTCTTCCGTGTCCATTAATGTTGTATATGTAGGTATACATTTGTCTAGGTACCTATAGGGCTATTGTTTATGTTTCCGATTATATCGTTTATAAGATCGGTAACGTACTAATTTAATCATTTGTCTCTGTCTGTACCTACCTACCTATCCATTGTCTGCTTTGATACCGATTCAATAGGGGATCGGACAGTCCGGGACAATTAGTCAAATTAGCAACTTTTAATCGAACGTCAAAACACGCACGATGTATGAAAAATTGTACTAAATACCCACAAGTGACGTCATCAACATTTCATTACTTTTTATTATAGTTCATCATGTTATTAAAAATAGTCATCATCATCATCATCATCAGCCTATCATCGTCCACTGCTGAACATAGGCCTAAAAATAGTATTTAAGCTAAATTTTCAAATGTTTTTTTTTACTATAAGAAGATAAAACTAAAATATATTTTATGCAGTCCGCTCCCATATTAATAGACATTGTGGTTTTTTGCAGTTCATAGCGATTTTGCTTCTTAATATTTAGTTATTAATTGCAGACAATGTATATGATTTATTTATTTATTTATTGTTTATTTATTGTATGAGTCACAGGTTTACATGTGCAGAATTTATATACACAATTAACAATTAGAGCCAATGCAACCCTACCTTTCCAGGCATTTACAATTGTCTAGTGGAAGTTATATAAAAAAATATATATATATCTACTTGTTGCCATTTAAACATTTACCATCAAATAAATAATAATTAATTGAACCTACGTCAGTTAACCTACAATAGTGGCATAAAAAAAAAAAAATAATAATAAGCTACATTCTTAATCGACTAAAATACAATGTCAAAAATAATAAAAAAAAATACATAAAAATTGCAATTACATTTAAAAAGTCAATAATAAAAGTCAGTTAAAATTAAAATATTCTGGAACACTGTAAAAACATCTTTCAGCGAGCCAATTTCTTATCATTCTTTTAAACTTGTCAATGATCACAGATCCAATGCCAAACATTGCCTGAAGCTTATAATTTGATTTAAAAATCATACTCTCATCATCTGTACCATGGTACAGTCTAATACGTTACCGATCTTGTAAAAGTTATAATCGGAAACATACACAATAGTAGTACTCGTATACAGGATGTTAGGCTAAACAGCATTACTTAAAGGGGTTGATTGTCCCATTACGATACTGAACAACTTTGTTGAACAACAGTGCAACTGTTTACCCTAACATCCTGTATATTATACTAGAGTTTACACGCGACTTCGTCCGCACAAATTAGATACTAGATTTTTAAATCAAATTATAAGCTTTCAAACAAAATCAGTCAAGTAGTTTTTGGGTGATGCTCGAAAAAACAGACAGACAAAAAATCTAAAAAAAATTGAGTTTGAGTCACCTAAAAACCAGTATCGTAATCTTTTTCTTGTAAATATGCATGATCAATTCTGTTTTACAATACTTAGTTTAGATTATTTAGGTATATTTATTCAGCAATTTAATGCCTATCTCATTAGCATTAACTATAGCTTTGAAAAAGTGTAGTATGACGTATATCTTGGAATTTAAAATTTTTTTACCAGTCCAATTTTTAATACACAACATCAGCATCGATCGCGACCAGTCGACCACGAATAAGTTGCCAACTGCTGATGAATGACGTATTTTGATTTCATATCAGGGAAGCGCAGCGCTCTTTAAATAAACATATTTGAAGTGGTAACTAAAGAGGGGAGTATTGTCCCGGATGTAGCGAGCGCGAAGAGGACCCCGCCGCCGGGACGCACGCACGCAGTAAATAGGGTTGCCAGTTGCCACTCTTTATGGAGGAAATATAGTATTTTTGGGTAAATTGCAAAAAAATATAGTATCCATCAGAAAATTCGGTAGAAAAAAAAGTACAGATGATTTTTATTCATTTTTCAAAACGTACCGATTTTACACACTTGGCTTGACTCACATTTTATTATTTTCAAATACCTAATGTATGTGGGTGTATTTGGGGTTAGCGCAATATGTAACATAGTAACATGACAGACATTTCAAATCAAATGTCACATAAAATCTTACGTAGTAACAGTTGATTGATAAAAAAATTGTATTTTCCATTCTAAATCTTTTATCAATATTATATTGTACAATTGGCCAAAATAAAGTACAATTGGCAAAATATAGTAACTACTATACTATAGTATAATATAGTAGGGTGGCAACCCTAGCAGTAACACATGTTAGCTTTTTTACAACACCCTACGTTGAGCACATGTCGTGCTCAGAGACTGGAGAACGCTTCACTATAGCGCAAAAAACAAAAAACGAACAAAATGTATCGCACACACACACACCCATTATTACTACACGTCCCGGAATTCCGTCGGGATCCTTGGATTTTTAAAGTTTGCTTTGATTATTCGTGATATCGTGATTTAGTTAGACGATGAATATTTATCATCGCATGATGGTCATGATTGCTAAAAGAAATTGATCCTACGGTATCATAATAATTAACTAGGTTAATTTTGGATTATAAATTAGTACCTACGTAAAAATCATGAATCTAATTGCAAGTATACTGTAAGTTAGTATAAAGGGTGTGAATGTATAAAGAGGCAAAAGAGGGACGAAAATAAGTAATCAATCAATTGCAATAATTGGAAGTCGAAGTATAATACAGCATCACTTTCATAGCTTTAATGCCAGAAATTGATAGCACATTAATGTTTGCCCATCAATGGGTAGATCGATTTTGGAATAAATTATGATTCATGTTAGGTAATTCCATTAACCCCAATATTGAGAAATAAATTAATACCTAATACATTTCTCAATTGATGACTAAACTTAAAAGTTCTCATAGACGGTGATGATTAAGATTTTATAGTCACCGCATCGTCAAGAATATCGTGGGAGTTTAAAAAAGTAACACATGTTTAGCACGTTTCACTGAATCCAGAGTTCCAGACGAATTTTAAACACTCCTTTATCTGCAATTCTACTTTACTGTTTGTTTCTTTTAATGTTATTACCTACTTAGCCCTTTGTTATTTAGCCTACTAAAATAAAACTCATCCCATTTTCTCTTTGTTATTGAGCTTCGCGTTTAGAATTTTATTGACTGTTTTGGCAAATAAAAGTAATTTTTTTTAATTTGACGGGTCTCGATTCCGAGTTGATTTGCTCGATAACTTCTTTTCTTTGTCTTTGAAACGAATTAATTCATGATCATGATCATTCAACAATTCATCATCATTGATCAGATTTTGTATGAAACTGCTGATTTTTTTTTCGCGTTTCCTGAGGTTGGCTCCATAGTGAAAGTTGTTCAGTTTGATGGTCTGAGTTCACCGTTTCTGTCAGTGGAGGGCTGCCACCCTGTATATTTAAATAAGCAAGTAATTACTCTCAAGCAAACAAGTAAATAGTGTGAAATGTCTGGTAGTGGCCTATTCGAATTATTTCGAATTCAACGGTCGAATGCTTACGATGTTTTAAGAGGATGATCAGACCATCAAACTGAACAACTTTTTCTAAGGGACCAAGGTCGAATTCGCAACAAAAAAAAGTGCTGTCTCATAGGTACATTTGATTCGAGTAGGATTGCCTTGCCATACATAACGTGTATGAAACAGCAGTTATTTTTTTCGCGATTTCGACTTTTGTCACAATAGGTAGAGAAAGATGTTCAGTTTAATGGTCTGATCATGTGATAATCCCCTTAATAAGTGCGTGTCGTTCCACGCGCAGGGTAGGGTTCCGTAGTTGCCGGTTACAATATATGTAATATGGATAAAGGTGGCTTTTTGTTTTAAACTACGGTTTTTTTTTAAATGTGGCTAATAAAGTCTAAAAAGTACATTTTATTATTTGGTCGACTATTACTCGTAAACTTGTAAAGCCTACTTAGCGGTGATACAGTTAAGTTTCCTTTTAAATTTGTTATATAATGCTATTGCCGTGAATTTTTTCTCATCTCCAACTACAACCGTTTAGCTGGGAGAGGGGACACTTGACTCTAACGAAAATTTTCGCTTTAAAGCTTAATATTTAGCTAACGGATCCCTAAATCGAAAAATGGTTTTCCCATACTCACAATATTTTAAAAGACTTATCTACCGATACCCTACAACATGGGATAGACGAGAAAAAAAATGCACCCCCACTTCACGTGTAGGGGAGGTACCCTAAAAAAAATATTTTTCAAGATTTTATTTTACCACTTTGTCGGTGTGATGAATATGTATACATATGCCAAATTACAGCTTTCGTCTCTGAGCTAAGCCGCCGCGGACAGACGGACGGACATGCCGAAACTATAAGGGTTAATTGTTGACTTCGGAACCCTAAAAACCGTTAACATTTATAAAGAAGGAACGATTCATTGGATTCTTAATTGATTGATCTTTCTAGCTAAACTTTTCTCCTCCATATTATTTTTATCGGGTGTTTTATTTTATTTAACAATGTAGGTAAAGCACGTGTAACACATTTTCGTTCCCATCTTTGTTTTGAATTTATTTGTTCTCTCCACCGAATGATCTTTCATGTTTCATATCCAAGTTTTTAAACTGTTCCCGAACTTCCCACTCAAGGGAAAATATTAAGTTAGCTTTATGCTGTCTAAACAAAACTAGTGCCTTATTCTGATAAGACTTCTTCTAAATACTTCAAAATCGACTATTCCTTTTTTAATTTATAGTAACTACGGAGTATAATATTACAGTTTTCATACCAGAATACAACGCAATACCAGCATTTTACTTATTGTATGCTACAGCAGCAAATAGGTCCCATCCCGTAGCTTAACATTAAAAGATTTTTTTGGTCTATACGACGTAGACCTTGCCCAAAAGCTAGGTGTACCTACTATACTCTTTCTTATACTGTGGCAGGGTGTTGATTTTCAGATAAAACCATTTTAGAAGTAGTCAGACGTAGCAAAGCAACCAGAGAGATAACTGATAAATAAACAAGTGTATAAGTTTTAATGAAATACCGTTCAGGAAGAAAGTTATGTTATGTGATGTGAAGTTGTGTGATGACCAATGAATAAATGACGAACGGGAAGTAAGTTGGTATGAGCACAGTAAAGACAGTTACCCATCTTCATACAATGGTACCAAACGCGGCTTGTATGTGTGCTCGCCAGTACGTACGACGATATCTAAGGCAGCCAAGGCAGCGCCAGACGGGGCGACGCGGAGATATTGTCAGTGTGTGCGTGCTACGAGGCGTACACCACTGTATGAAGATGGATTACTGTCAGTGTCTTATACTGTGGTATAGTATAAGTTAAGTAGGTACCTACAACATGAAATAGTTACGAAATAAAAAGGTCGGGCTTTTAATCCCGTGCCCCAAATAGTCGCAGTTCGAAGACCGACCAAAGTGATCGATCACTAAAACAGAATTCCACCTAACCTTAATCCTGTGTGTAGTGGAGTGTACGGAATTTTTATCTTGTTTACTTGCTTTTGGCTGCGACCTTATTTTTATTATCCCTAAGGTCTAACAAAGCTGAAACTATTTTAAGGAGATGATCAGACCATAAAACTGAACAACTTTCTCTATGGGACCAACATCGAAATCGCGAAAAAAAAATCAACTATTCCATACAAAACCGCAAACCTACTCGAGCCAAATGTATGGGACAGTAGATTTTTTTCGTGATTTCGATGTTGGTCCCGTAGAGAAAGTAGTTCAGTTTGATGGTCTGATCATCCCCTTAAACAAGTGTCAGCATATTAAGAAGGACCCTGTATGAGTAGTTTGTGTACATTTGGGTCGAGGATTGCAGTTTATTATTATTATGGAACAGCAGATTTTTTTCGCAATTTCGACCTTCCTTGGTACCGTATAGGAAATTGCTTAGTATGATGGTCTGATCATCCCCTTAAAAAAAGGACCCTATATGATTGCACCGATATAGCGGCCGCATGTATCTTTCGTTCTGTAGGGATATTTCATTCATGTGCTTGCAGCCTATAAAGTACTTGCAGCCTTGCAGCACAGAGCAACAAAGTGCAACGAAGCAACAGGGGTCGTAATTTATAAAATTATGTAAGAATGACACACTAAAATGCAGTGTGTATGAGACCGGAGTTGTGTCTAACAAAGAGTGAGGCAGTCAGGGCTGCCAGTGGATTTTTTATAATTATTCAGCCATCTCCGCCAAATTATACAAAATTGCCTTGCAGGTACAATCAGGGGTAAAAAAACCGAAGCAAATAAAAATTTCTTTTTTATCATATATTCGAATAATACGATTTTTTTATTCAAAAAGGAATTTTTTCTCCAATATTTTTTTGAATCATTTCTTGGTTCAATCTAAGTAAGATGAGAGAAGTAATGTCGAGATTCATGCTGAGGTTCAGAGACTTGTTTTCAGCGTAAACTTGGTCTAATCTAAGTACCTGTCTATGGTCGAAAATATTATACCTATGTATCTATGATTGTGACTGAGTAGCGGTTTTCTGGTCTGTGCTTGTTAATTAGTTTAATGCTTGTTTTGTATCCAATTACACATGAGTGTACAGGATACATAGAGGATACAATCTGCCACCCAATTATACAGTTTTTGTATCCAATTATACAATCTGGCAGCCCTGGAGGCAGTAGATCTATAGCTCTAGACTACAGTTCTAGTTTAGACACTTGAGTTAGGCCGCTGCGCTGCATTGATCCCAATATTCCCTATGCTATTTTAGAATCGAACGAGAGATATTCGGACAGGTAGCTGTGCAGAGAAAGGGACTTTTTTAGAAATTTTACCGTCTTGATTTAATTATTATTTGCCAGACCGATTTTAGAATATAATCTACCTACCTATAAGGTGTTACAAAAATACAAAGAAACATTTAAGGGAGTGGTTAAGACCATCAAACTGAACAACTTTCTCTATGAGACCAATTTTATTTTATTTTTTATTTTTTTATTTAATTTTATTGTTTTTGGAAGGCCAACAGCACAATGCAACACATTAAAACAGTATTATATAAGTAACAGAAGGCCAATTAAAGGTCCTCGCTAATATACATCAAACTAAAAAGAAAGAACGATCTAGTACAGCACCAAACATGCGTATCGGTTGTTATAAATAACATAGATAGTTAATCAATACCCACATACATAGGTTAAACAGAGAAAATTGTTTGGGTACATGAATAGTACAGATAGCTAAGCTGATTACAATTAGATCACTAGTAAAAAACACATAATATAGGTATATAAAACAAAAAGAAAATAACGATAACCAATATCGAAATCGCGAAATAAAATCTGATGTTCCATCATCATCATATCAGCCGATAGACGTCCACTGCTGGACATAGGCCTCCCCCAAAATGGGGAGATTGATGCCATAATCGCCATGATTCGATGCGTTTGCGATGTTCCATACTAGACTACAGATTTGCTCGAGCTAAATGTATGCAACAAAAGATTTTCTTTTTCGCGATTTCGATGTTGGTCCCATATTAAAAGTTGTTCAGTTTGATGGTCTCAACAACCCCTTTAACAGTTTGAAATGTTTATTTTTACTTCTGTAACACCCTGTATAGCATTTGTGAGTACTTTGAGATATTTTTGAATATAATTTTCGAATATTATCTACCTCCTACCCAGCTCTTGTGAATACTTTGAGATATTTTTGAATATAATTTTCGAATATTATCTACCTCCTACCCAGCTCTTGTGAATACTTTGAGATATTTTTCGTGGAACTATACAGGCGAACTAACCAAAGACAAAGTTTGTCTATTTGTTTGCAACGAGAACAGTCTCTTCGAGCCATTTGCTACAAAATAATTTTCAGCGTAAACACGGCGCCAATCTCTCGCTGCACTGGGATATCGTCGGAAATGAATTTCTGTGATATGTTCTTGTTTCTACTCTTTTATAGGTTGACGTCCAGTACACCAGTAGCTCAAATGATTATGTCACAGGAAAAAAGATAGATACTTGAAGAAGCCACAAAATAGTGAACAAATCACAGGTACTTAAAGAATAAATGGTACTTAGAGAAGTAGTTTAGCGACTATTAGTACGAGTGGAGTGAGTCGCATAGCATCTGCCGAACTGTCACGACCGTTATCAAGGCGGAACCGTTTGCCCTAGAGACTCGAGACGCGAGACCCAACGCGCACGAGACACCATTACGGGCCCTGGAAACTAGTTGCTGAGGCGTTTTCCAAGATAGTACACTGAAAAAAAAATTGTTTACTTCAACCAACATCATGAATCCATATGAGCCTGACAACATCATGACTTCTCCGACTAAGAGAACTTTGTTAACCGAATTCGGCTTGTTGTTACAACTAACCATCTTTTGTTTTTAGTAAACAATAATAACGTCATTTCAATTATTTTGGTGCTAATTAAGAGTCTTAGTAGGCTCGCATTTTTTTCAGTGTACGACGAAATCAACAAATTGCTCCCTGAAATTAGGGAATCGAGAAAAACATGGAACTCTTTCGATTTGACAGCTAAATTAGCACGATTGTTATAGACCGGTGGCCGACAACAACCAACCCTACTTTACAAGATTAATGAACAAATCCATGATGCAGCTAAAGTAGACTAAAATAACTTATGAAGAACTTGGTCTGCCAGGGTGCAGCTTGGCACGTTTTCCGGTATGATGAAAAACGTGGACCCTGAAAACACCGCATTTTATCTCATCAAATAAAACGACAGAACTTGTCTGTTGGTCTAGAGGCTGATTAGTAAAGGTAAAGCCTAAAAAACCTGGTCTACTGCCTCCTATCCTGGCATGTTCATGGATCCGACTGAATTTAGGGTGCTACTCGGAGAGTGGATTTTATCTCATTGAATTAACGAATGAAAACTATGCCTATGTGAACTAACATATTAACTGTCTTTACATAATTGGTCTGCCTAAGCTCAGCATGGCAGGTCCCAGGGTCCGACCGATTTTACTTTCAAAAAAATGTTTAGCCCGGCTTTAAAAATCTGTATAACTCTATAGATTCTGCGGAAAAATGGACTAAAACTAGCTTGTATACATTAATATTAAGTGTATGTATGTAGAACATACAAATATCCTAAAAATTGTTCTGCTTGATGGTCTGATCATCGACTTAAAAACCGTCAGCATATTAAGAAGGTCCCTGTATGATGTTAAATATGGTTACATATACATACCTGCTCGTGATTTGTTCGAAACATTTTTGTGGTTTCTTTTCGAAGTAGGTTAATGTTTTGTTCACCTCAAAATTACTAGACTGGCCGAGATTCAGAAAGTCCTTTTGAGCGTGAGACGATTCTAAGTAGGTTTAGATTTTTAAACTTACATTTCGTTTCTGAATTACATTTCGGTTCTAAATCTTTGCCTAAGCTCTCTAAACTCGCTCTAAAAACAGTAGATTTTTCAATAGTACTGTTTTCAAACTACATACATATTATGTACCTATAGGTGCCATACCAAATCCTCTGACTTGTAGATTCATTACGGAATTTTCAGAACCAGGTATAAAAGCTATAAGTAAACGGAACATAATAGGTATGTTTCGTTCAGCTTTATTTATAACTTCAATTAAAGGGGTGGAAGATTGTAATAGGTACTAATTACTACGTATAGTATAGTATAGTAGGTTTACTAGGATTGTAAAAGGTACTACTGGTGGTAATTTCGTAGCGAACGCAGCACGAGATTTCAGTTGTGGTGTAAAATACATTTCCCTCGAAATATCGTGTATATTTCCAGGTAAAACTGAACTTGATTCAGTGATTGATGTTGATCAATTAATGTTATAATATGTATAACTAATTAATATAGAAGAGAACGCTTCACAAGCAATAATTAGGTACTTTTCTTGCAACTCGACTTCGTTTGGTGTTTCTTGACTTTTGAAGTTTTTCAACTTAATAAATGTTTCTTATTGTTACGAAATAAAAGTTGCTTGTTAGGATAATTAGCCTTTTCGCGTAGTCATACCATAATGGTGTAAGGACAAAAAGGTTATAAACACTCTGTTCACACATGTTCAGAACATTGTTGTCATTGAATAAACTTATGATGCCGACACCGTATCAGCAATAGATTCATAATTTTTCATAAAATTGTCGTTTCAACGTCGTAAAACTGTGTCACTTATTTTGTAGTTTTGTTTATTATTTTTATGAGATTTCATGTGACGTACATATAAATTGCGAACATGCAATGAAAAATTAAAAGCGCTTCACACAAAACGCGTGACATGCATGAAATTCTAATAAAAAGCTCAAATTGTTTTTTCTGCTCTTAAAGGATTAGCTTCATTGTTTTTCTTGGTAATGTAGAGGGGTGTTTGTTATTACTAGAATTTTAGATCAACCTCAACCATAGTGATGCCTCTACCCTTTAACAACGTAAATGTAAAAATACGAATATTTCATTTTGTACTTATATGGTTAATGTGTAATTTTAAGTACCTAGGACTAGGACCTACTTAAATACAAAATATTGTCTGTAAGCTGTGAAAGAAGCACGGCTTACTAACGCTTCGTAAAATAAGCAAATCCAATGCAATATTTGTATAATCACCATAATATACAGGGTCCTTCTTCTTAATATGCTGATACTTTTTTAAGGCGATGATCAGACCATCAAACTGAACAACTGTCTCTATGGTACCATCATTCAAATCGCTAAATAAAAATCTGCTGTTACCCTAGCCCAGGCATGTCAAACTCAAAGTCATTGGCGGGCCATATGCAGAATGGCAGTAGAGTCAGTGGGCCGCAAAGAACTTGGAGAAATTGTATCGATCACATAGAAAAGGACTGTTAATCGTTTTAGTAGAAAAAAATTACAATCTCTTCCCAGGAATGTGTCTTTAAGTTGTTTATTTGTTGGGGGTATTGGTCGGGGGTAATTTTCAGTAAATAATCAGGGCAGTAGCTTGAACTGAATTTAAGGTAGCACATGGAAAAGGAAAAAACTACAGTTATTGGGACTTGAAAATTAATTTAATAAAATCTTTTTCTGTATAGAAGGTACTACATAGGTATTAACGTTTTCGGGACCCTTGTCCCTGCCCCGCATACCATGTAAAAATCTGAGCGAGCGGAGCAAGCTCGAAAATTTTCACAATAATTGATTAAAAACAGTTGTATTACATAAAAATTATGAATACCTAAGGGTTTTTAACAGTCTGCACGCACACGGGCCGCATTAGGAAGCTGTTCTTAAAATTGGATCGGGCCGCAAGAATGTGCAGTGTGGACCGCATGCGGCCCGCGGGCCGCATGCTTGACATGCCTGCCCTAGCCCATACATTTGGCTCGAGTCGGTTTGCAGTTTTGTATGGAACAGAACAGCTGATTTTTATTTCGCGATTGGAATGTTGGTCCCATAGAGAAAGTTGTTCAGTTTGATGGTCTGATCATCCCCTTAAAAAGTGTCAACATATTAAGAAGGACCGTCAAAATTCATAACCGGTCAAAACCACGTTTGACTGCAAAAATTAGTCAAAAGTTGTTTAGACCGATGTCCTTAGTCAAAATTATATTTTCGAGCGGACTAGGTAAACAGTAGCAATTCGGTTCTGGAATATAGATTCTACGGAGGGTTTAGTAGGGGTGCACTAAGAAAGGATTTTTAAGTCGAGGAAGTCGCGTTCAAAAGCAATTTTACAAAGTTTTTTTCCGCGTTCGCTTCGTCGATGCGACACTGTCTCTGCTAGAAATCTGAAACAACGTAAGTTTAGTTCACCGGCTGCTGATGAATCGAATACGTTGTAGCCCGCATACTCCCACGGTCTCCAATTACACTGTCTTCCCACCACACCCCTGTATAGATGCATGTAGTTGGGTAGTTCATGTTATTATCAATGCTCGACAGTGTACTGTACACGTGTGATCAAGACAAGTGTTAAGACAAGTGTATGGGCACTTTGTTCTACGTGTTGAGATAATTTAATAGTTTATTACGTAGACAAAATACATAATATACGAAATTAGGATAAAATACATGAAACAAATAGGGCCAAAATCATGTCAAAACTACATTATCTGAAGGCAAACTAATTATGAAAGCTTTAATAAGTTTTATAATGATTCAACTATTACTGAAATTAATTTTACAGTCAACCAATCAACTACCAAACCAATTGCTATTTACCATTACTATAGGTACTAATCATTCAATTTCAACTTTTGAGGCGTGTTTTATGTCAAAATTTATAAAAATGCTTCGACTAGGGTTTCTGCTCAAGATTTCTCGAAGCGAGAATTTTCGAGAAATCTGGCCTTAGTCGAGACGAAAATAAAATGTCTCAACAACATGAGAACTCGAGAAATCCATTCAAAGAACATCAACTAAAGAAACAAGCGTGTCACGTTTGTTTTTTAGGGCACTGAGCAAGTCATTTTTAGGGCAGATTTTTCAATTGTTAGATAGGAAATATAAATTATAATTTGTATTTTTTTTATAAATTGTTGTTTTTTAATTATTTTTATTCAGTTTGGAAAATAGGCACCAAAGAGATATTAGTGGGATTATTTGGGATTTCGGAATAAAAACTTTTTATTGATTCTAAATTTTTTTGATATGAGCTGAGCTGGCAAGATGTCTTGGAAACAAAATATCAAAGGCCATAAGAACTAAAAAGGAGGAAATCTGTTTTCTTTTTAATTGAAGTATTTGGTAACGTAATTTTTTTTCTGACAGATAGGTAGCTGCCAGAACTGTATTTCTTAGATGTAATGAAAACTCTTTGGTTGAATACAAAATATGTAGATGATAAATAAAAACTTTTGGATTGCCGAAATGTTTTTTTTAACCTTCTCTCGATTTTTCAGCTTCCTGATTTATATCGATCAATCGTATTGTTTTATTTTCCATAAAATATTAGGTAGGTACAAAATAATATCTTTGCTCGTTTATCTGATGTTTTCGTATGAGGTCGGTGATTTTTGACCCGTAGAAAGAGTAAGTCGAAAAATTCTTCGTCTATGTTTTGACCTAATCATCATATCGTTTGGCATTTACCTAATAATTTATGTAATGAAATCGATATATTTTATTCATACAAATAAATTTCATCTCAGTGATTGAAAAATCGGCTCTAAAATACTGTTAATAAATATGTAGTACAGTCAAGAGCACATCACGCTTTACACTTGCAGTTCGATTGTAACGCTTATGGCGCACTAAATAAGAACGGTACAAAGTCCAAAATGTCAAGCTTGACGTGCTCTTGACTGTACCTGATCAATCGAACTTGGTCGGCGTCTTCCGAGTCCGAGTTAATCTAAACCTAAAGAATAGAAATTTTCAAGCAGGAAGAAAAATCTATGAGGATAATCGGACCAACATCGAAATCGCAAAAAAGAAAACAGATGTCACATTTGGCTCAAGTAGGTTTGCAGTTTTGTATGAAACAGCAGATATTTTTTTTCGCGATTATGATTTTGGTGCCGTAGAGATAGTGGAGTGGAGTGGTGGTTTGATGCAGTTTGACGGTCTGATCATAACCTTAAAAAAGTGTCAGCATATTAGGAAGGCCCCTTTATATAGAATTGGACTTCGAAGAATACTTCGTATCTCAAAATTACATTGTGTTGAGCTACATCGCTTCAAAATTACCTAATTTTTTTTTTTTTAATCTGTGATAGGTAAACATTTGACCCCAATCTCACCTGATGTTGAGTGATGATGAGGCCGAAGATGTAGCATGCTTACCTAGAAAGATGCCTATTCACTCTCGCCTTGAAGAGGCCCAGGTTGTATTGCTCAGGGAACAGGTCCGCAGGCAGGGCATTCCACTCCTTAGCCGTGCGCATTATAAAAGAAGAAGCAAACTTCTTCGTCTTCGCTCTCGGGATCCAGTGTTATCTTATTCCTTCTCTAGCAGTGGATGGATATACATAGAAAGAAAAGTTCAGTTGTATACTTTGGTTGTATATTCAGCAACTACCTACTTTAATTTCTTATCGATACGTTCATTATCAGGTTTTGTTGTTATTCCTGTTTTTATACTATTTTTGTGTTCGGTCGAAGAAATCTGCATTTTATTTATCTATTCAGTTACCTACTCTACATGGTGTTAAGGTAAACGGTTGCATTAGTTTAAGGAGTGATTCTACCCCTGGAACTGAACAACTTTCCCTAAGAAACCTATAGGAAATTCGAAAAAAAAAAATTGGGCTTTCCATACTAAATGCCATCAGCTGATCGAACGTTTGTAAGTATGAAAAGCCGATTTATTTTTTCAAATTTCCCGTATGTTTCTTAGGGAAAGTTGTTCAGTATCATGGGTACAATCACCCCTTAAAGTAATGCAACCGTACCCTATCATCCTGTATAGCTTATTTTGCAATAATTATGTTAACACCGTTTAGCTACTAAGGTTTGTTAATATTTCTCTTTTCGCCCAGTTCTTTTGTTCTGTTGGAATATTATGTGAATTTATTCTGTATTCGTAATATAATTAACACTGTATTCATTGTTCAGATACCTACATGTTTTCTTTTGTCATACAGGATTGGTGTACTCTATTCACCTGTAACGAGAATTTTAACAGGGCTTCTGTACATAAACTCAAACATATATTTTTACTAAATATTTAAATTTTATTCAGGAAATAACATTTAGATTAATTGTACAATAAAACGGTCAGCACAAGCGTCGTCAAAAACAAAGGTACAAAAACAGACATAAATCAGCAACATGCTTCGTCAAAACAATGAAATACAAGCTCAGTCAAATAACCCGCCCCTGGTCGATCCCGGCGCAAAGGAGCCCATAATATAAGCAGCGTTGCCTCGTTGAATTGTTATGGCTAGCCTTTGCACCAGAAACGACCCGGAACGGGGGTCACGATTTCGCTCCCTCAGTCGACGGCCAACCTCCGCAACGAAGGTCTTAGCCTCGGCACCCCAAACCCCCGTGGTCTTACGGCGTAAATTATTGATACGAGTATCTACCTGAACCCAAAAGCAAATAACTCAAAAGCTAATAATTCAATCAAATAGTTGTTTTGATGACTAGGCAACTTTGTACACCTCACGTCTTCAAAATGGATTGTTGTCATAAGATGTGTCATAGAAATTCTTTCAAACAACCTTCATCCATCAGGCGGCAGAACTTCTGCCTGAAACGCCCGATGGATGAAGGTTCTTCGAAATAACAGAAGACAGGAATTAATGTCATGTCATGATGTTATTGATTGATCCGTTTATACTATAAGAATGTGAATATTTATTCACGCATTATATTTTATACTAAAATAATACACGTAAGTTTATAACAGTCCAATCATAAATAAATAAAACCGGTCAAGTGCGAGTCGGGCTACTCGCGCACCGAGGGTTCCGTACCACACCACCACATTATTAACTTAGAAAGAAAAACTTTTTTTGTCCGAGACCTTTAGCGCAAGACCGACTCACACTTGACCGGTTTTTAGTATTTGCTGTTATTCTGTCGAGTTTGCTCTATAATCAGACTAAGTTTGACGCTTGTATGTATTACCGTTTTTACCGAAAAAACATCGATAAAAACTAGTTTCTAGTTGAGAACCCCCCTTTATTTAAAATTTTTGACATTATTATTATTTTTTAACAAATCCGCCGTAATAACGCATAATCTGAGAAAATTTCAATTATCTAGCTATTACGGTTCCAAAGTTACAGCCCTAAATAGGTAGGACAGACGGACGGACGGATAGACGGACAGACGGACAGACGGACAGACGGACAGACGGACAGACGGACAGACGGACAGACGGACAGACGGACAGACGGACGGACAAACGGACGGACGGACGGACGGACAACGTAGGCTTAGTAATAGGGTCCCGTTTTCACCCTTTGGGTACGGAACCGTAAAAACAACTCCCGTCCCATCTCCCGTCTTTCAAGACGTAGACCAAGAATTGTTTTTCGCTTACGCTAGATGTATTTCACATACAGAATGTCAGTGTAACAACGTTTTGAAATATCGATAACTGTGGCGATAGTCCTTTAAATTATTGTACGCAATTTATATGAAGTGACATTTCTTAGTAACATTAATATCATTGCCGTAGTACAACATTTTATTGGAGAATAAAAATATACTATCATATAATTATGTACCTATAGTGTGGTTTCAAACTAGCAAATTGAAATAGAGTGCATTCAAATATTAATTACAATTTAATTACGTTCGACGTTCACATTATTACATTGCGTCACGATGTTCTTTAAAAATATTGATGTACATTTTTGAACATGTTATGATGACTGTACAGGTATTTTTATTAGTAAACAACATTGAAGGAAAAGTAACGTAATAAGTATAAAATCTTTACAATTTTTATTTCCTGTTCGCTTTGCGTTTGAAACGATATTCCCTGAGGCGAATAGAAATTAAATCGCTGAAAAAAATTCTCGTTATAATTAGCCAAAGCGGGTTATGCAATATACAAGGTATGATAAAAAAAATGTTTGAATATAAGTTTGACAGTTCTTCAAATACATACAATACAGGGTCCTTCTTAATATGCTGACACTTTTTTAAGAAGATGATCAGACCATGGAACTGAACAACTTTCACTATGGGACCAACATCGAAATCGCGAAAAAAAATCAGCTGTCCCATACATTTGGGTCGAGTAGGTTTTCAGTTTTGTATGGAAGACCTGAGTTTTTTTTTTCTATTTCGTTGTTGCTCCCATAGAGAAAGTTGTTCAGTTTGTCTGGTCATCCCCTTAAAAAAGTGTCAGCATATTAAGAAGGACCCTGTATGTAAAAAAGCAAAAAGTAATAAGTGACAAAATAATTTTTAAACGTTTGTTAAATAAAAGCTTGCAAAAAAATAGGTCCATCTAGTGTCCAGATATACGAATAAATAGGACTTAATTAGACCTTATTATAAGTGTTTTTGTATTATTCTGTCAAATGAACCATTTCTGTTAGTGCGTAGCTTTCGGGATCTATTAGGCCTGTAAGACAGACGAGAGACACATTGGTGTCGCCGTGAGTCGCACAGGGGCCGCGCTCATACATTTTACGGTCGCGCGACCCTCCGCGACACACGGCGACCGTAAAGTGTCGCTCGTCTGTAAGCGCTCTTATAGCAGTTTTAACACTGCCGAAATCTCCAAAATCAATAAAAACGCGGTAAGAACCCGTTAAAATGATTAACTTTAGCTTAATTAATAACCGCGTAAGTAACTCGCAAAAACTGTATTACAATAATGGCTAAAACAATATAATTAATTAATTACCTTTACAGGATGAAATAAATATCATTGGCATCCTTTTAAACTAAGAGTCTACCCATCAAACTGAACAACTTTTACTATGAGAGCAAAGCGATCGGAGCAACTAAAAAATCAGCTGTCCCATACTAAACTGCAATGCTCGACTCAAATGTATGCAACAGCAGATTTTTTTTTTGCTCCGATCTGTTTGCTCCCATAGTAAAAGTTGTTCAGTTTGATGGGTAGACTCTTAGTTTAAAAGGATGCCAATGATATCAATTTCACCCTGTATATACATAGGCAATTTTATTTTTCACTAGCGGCCCGTCCCGGCTTCGCACGGGTGGACGTCTAATCTTTTCTAGCAATAAATATAGCCTATGTTACTCAGGGTGAATGCAGCTTTCTAATGGTGAAAGAATTTTTTAAATCGGCCCAGTACTTTTTGAGCCTATTCATTACAAACATACAAACATACAAAAATAGGTACAAATCTTTCCTCTTTATAATATTAGTGTAGATTACTTGTAGTGTAATTATACAGAGTGTAACAAAACACCCTAGTAATACTTAAGGGGGTGCTTCAGACCATCAAACTGAACAACTTTTAATATGGAGCCAACATCGAAATCGCGAAAAAAAAATCCGCTCTTTCATACAAAACTGCAGTACCGTCTCGACTCAAATGTATGGGACGGCAGATTTTTTTATTTTTTCTCGACGTTGGCCCCATAGTGAAAGTTGTTCAGATTGATGGTCTGAAGCACCCCCTTAAGTATTACTAGGGTGTTTTGTTACACCCTGTATTGTATTTATTTATGTAATATTTAATTCTAGACTAGTTTATTCGCTCTGGGCAAATAGATGGAGTGGAAACTTTCTGATGGGTTAGTCAGCGTTCGGATTGCACAGAGATGATTCAAGGCGAGTAGGCGGAGGGTACATTTGACTAGTTGTGGACATCAGGCTACGTAAAAAACCCTTTCGGCACCACAACTATATCCGGTAACTTTTAGGATACGAAATTAAAATAATTAACAGTACTAACTTGCCGTTATAAAGGCCCGCCCGAACACAATGCTACCTCATAACTACCCTGTAATTTGACACTAATGTTTTGCTTGGTAACACCCTGTTATGTACTCATTGCGTGACGATAAATAGTTAATTTCACTACAAGTATGCTTTGTCATATCTATGACATTAACGAGCAAAGCTTGTTAATTGCTTAACAAAAAGAAAAAATGTATTTTTTTTTTAAACAATCACAGTATGTTTTGGGTTGAGTGTTCCACTCGAGTATGCATAATTAATTGATTATACAGGGTAAAATTGATATCATTAACATCCTTTTAAACTAAGAATCTACCCATCAAACTGAACAACTTTTATTATGGGAGCAATCTGATCGGAGCAAAGAAAAAATCTGCTGTTGCATACATTTGAGTCGAGTAGGCATTGCAGTTTAGTATGGAACAGCAGATTTTTTTGTTGCTCCGATCGATTTGCGCCCATAGTAAAAGTTGTTCAGTTTGATGGGTAGACACTTAGTTTAAAAGGACGCAAATGATATCAATTTTACCCTGTATATGCGCGTTGAATTTGAAACAGGACGTACAATATAAAATTGTGTGCGCCGATCTTTACAACTGTTACTACAAAGGAACGCATTGCAGTTTAGTATGGAACAGCAGATTTTTTTTTGCTCCGATCTGTTTGCTCCCATAGTAATATAGTTGTTCAGTTTGATGGGTAGACTCTTAGTTTAAAAGGATGCCAATGATATCAATATCACCCTGTATAGCTCAGAGATTTGAGTATAGTGTAATGAGCTTAGCATATCGTGGTAGATACTAAACAGTTTTAGTTAAGTATAGGCTTTTTATTAGTTTTAGGCTTTTAATGAGTTTAGCAGGTAGGAATATATTTATAATGCTTTGTTTCTAAGGATATAAAAATAGAATGTTGGTAAAGATAATCTGATATTCTATAGTCATTAATGGAGAAAAATCTAATTTCATCATAAATCTCTTCCAATTATTCAGAGAAAAGATGGAAAGAGCTGATTGAAAAAACATCTCAATTCAATTAGTATGTAACCAACACAGACTAGGTCAACCAAATACTAGGATAACATTTTCGATTGTTTCCGGAAATAGTCAATACATTCCGTTTAAACTTCTAAACATTTTCGTATACGGTTGAAGTAAAGTGCAGTGGCTACGCAAAAGCAAGCACTGTTATGCAAATAGCTTGCATGCGGGTTAGAGTTTGTTTACTGTTCGTCGGTGTGGTGCATCGTGCATCGTGCATCGCAGGTAAACAGCTCACATCACACGACACCCCTCTCCCTCACTCATGGACAAAGCGATTTTACAAGTAGGGCTTCTTTGGTCTCGTTTTCCTGTTACCGCTGCGAGCTGCGCTTGCCAAAAGTACCCTCTAAACGCAGGCTTTTGATAATCGAGGTTTTGAGGTTACTCTTTATCTCGAAGCCGCTATTTTAATAATCGTTTTATGATTTTTTTAAATAAAGACTTGTTATTTTAGGCTAGCTCTTTCCTCTGAACAGTCGGACATCATTTGTTTGATTAAAAAGCGAAGTCGTACACATGGCTAGGTAAGTACCACATACGCTACCCGTTTCGTTTCGATTGATACTGGCTTTATACAACGTGTTCATGAATTAGCGCAAAACCTCATACACCCCAACTGATTTATAACAAAAGAATTAGATTGAAACAATAATTTCATTATTTTGATAGTTAAAATTTAAAGTTATTCGCATTTTAAGTTTTGAGGCAAAAGTGATTTGTTATCATTTCAGCACTGAAAGAAAGCGCTAACGTACTCATGGATACATTTTTATAATCTTGTTTTGGTCGTAAGTAGAGTGAGTGTGCCCATGCGGTGGGTTGACATCGGGTTCAGAAAATTTTAAATTTTGCAAAAGAAATATTAAATATTTTGAAAAAAATTACCTATGTTGAAACCATGATAATTCGACTCTTTTCTCGATACTAAACAAACTACTTTCTAGTTTTGCGTTAATTCATTAACACGTTGTATATGTATATTGAGTGGTTGCATTGAGCGAGGGCAGACGGGCAGTCAGCTTTATTTACAACATCCTGCTCGATGTCAATTTTGTAAACACTATTGTACTTACTCTCGGGTTCACACAATAGACATCGTAAAAGGACAATCGTTGGTCGATCATAAAATAGGTAGGTGCCTACTTGTATTTTGACTCTACATTTTATGACTTTTGAGAGATGCAAAATTCTGACGTTCCGAATGTCCCCGTTTCCCGCTTACAATGTTGCAGAGCAGCAGTAAGCTGGAAATAGGTATGAGCACAAATGATCAAGGTATTATGCCTTTTGATAATTAATCAATAATTAGTAATTACCTACGTTTTCTATGGAGAAAAATAGTAACCATGAAAAAACCTATTTTTTTTAAAACGTATTTTAAGTTCATGACATGACGTGGTTTTCGGAAGCGGAAAAAGGAAGTATTTCCAGGATACCTACAGCGAGTACCTACATATATCCTCTTCTATACCTACTCTGTTAATTCGTCTTTTCTTTTGAGCAACTAAAGTGAATAAAAATGTAAGATTCTATCAAATAAAATGAAAAACCAAGGGCTCTAAAAACACACCATTACAATCTGTAAAGTGTTAAGTTACAGATCGACAGATAGTATTTTTTCATAATTCATGACATGTCAAAAAATGTTATCAATATTTACCAACTGAAACGCATAAAAGGGGTCATTCTTAACCAAACGTATTTCTACAAAGAAGCTCCCCACCTACCCACTATAAAATCAAGGTGATAATGTGTCGCCAGTCACCAACAATCTAGTCGGAAAGTTATTTTGATTCTTACAACATTGACATTAGAGTTGGGTTAGGGGTCTTGTTGTGTGGTTGGAGCAGACATTAGGGACCGGTGGCGATGGCAGTAGCTTCTCGGCAGGCTGCGCACGCGACCTCGTGTCGTTGACCGGAGTGACGCCGCTGCGCCCGCGCCCGCGTCGATGCCGTTGCCTGCCGCTTTTTCAAACTTGCTGTTAGGGTTACCAAAAGTTGGTCATGATCATGTCTTGTAGGTGCCGATCTTGATAATAGATCTAGCTGTTCGTTTTATGTTAGTTTTCTCCATTTTCTCTTTGCCATTTTCAACCGCAATGATGTAGGCTTCCTTCAGTATATCCTCTTCTATACCATCCTTTGCCATCTTATGCCTTCTTTGGATATCTTGTCTTCCTTTTGGGCGTTTTCTCCCCACCGTCTGCTTTGCTTCGTTCGACCCTGCGTTTCTGGCGATGTGACCAGTTTATTGCCACTAAACTCAGGCAGGGGCGCAGGGGCGCAGGGGCTTGATGACGTCATTCATTTTGAGTTTGCTTTGCTCTCCGAACCATTCGTTCCGCTTTCGGTCTCTTAGCATAATTCCTACCATCTTCCTGCAGACTACCTTCTCGTAAAAAAAAAACAAAGTCTGCTCCGTAGGTAGTTCGTAGGTGAACACCGGTAGGACGCATTTCCATTGCAACTTTTTTTTCAAGACAGAGATACATGGATGATAAAGGGGGAGGCATTTGCCCAGCAGTGGGATGAAATAGGCTAAGGAACAAAAAAATTACTACCTATTTCAAGCCTTTCATTAATACATTTTTACCCGACTGCGCCAGAAGGAGGGTTATATGTTATTCTGATAACAATGATAACCTACGCCTATTTTGTCAGAAGAGGCTTCAGTCCAGGGACCGAAAAGTTTCCGTTATCTTTATTTAAATGTTACCTTTATTCAGGTAACAGCATAGCATAGCATTTATCAGCATATGCTCACGACTATATTCTCCGAGGGGGTAGTCAGAGATACCTAGGGTTGTATTCAGGTAACAACCGATTTTAATACCGGTAACCTAAATATGACCTTCAATAGAAAGCGAGTGAGAGCGGGTAATGGACTAAGAGCTGGCTACGAGTTTTCAAAATGATAAGGTGCAAGGACAATTTTTATGTAAATACCTTCCTTACTAGCTGACAAGTACATTGCACTGACTGGCAGAAGTCTACCCCGGGGAGGGAAGCGGGGGCGGGCGGTCAAAGACGCCAATTTTTAATCAAAATAAAATCATTAGTGCAAGGCTGAAATTTTGTGTAGTTATAGTTTTTAGTAGTAGAAATAGCGTAAAATTATTGGCAGAAGTCCAGGTCGGGGATAAAGCATCGGCAGAAGTCGATGAAGTTGTCAAAAATTATTGAAATTTTAATGATAAGGTGCACTTCTGCCAATTTCGTTTTCATATAATTGATGGCTTCAAATAGCTGTACACAAATTGGCAGAAGTCAAAATGGTGGCTAAGTATACGAAAAAATGACTTTTAATTGTGGCATTTTTGTACATTTTCTTATCATTTGTTCGACCAAGTATTGAAAATGTTATAGTATGTTACATATTTGTAATCTACTCACAAAGCCCTTTCATTTGATACTCCACATGGTATGTTTCAAAGAGAATTGTTTTCTTCTTTTTACTGCCATCTCTTCATGAAGTCACAGTTTCGACCCCCACAGTCTGAGCGCATGTCATCTCATATATTTGTGTTCAGAATTTCGTAAAATCACTGTGGTGGTATAAGTGAAGTACAGTTTTTGGTCAAGAGATCATTGAGCCTCCAGTGCTGCCCTCAATGTTATTTTTTTACTTTCTAGATAATTAAACAAAATTTTAAAAAACAAGAATGTTTCATAGCAGTTATTGTTGGTTTTCGATTTAACCAAACATTACAGACTGCTATGTTGTTTGTTTGCTGTTACTATAGTAAAACCGCCAAAAGTGGCCACTTTTGGTGTTTTAAAGATAGTAAGTATACATTATAATAAAAACGCAACAACGTCAAGTCGGCATACATTATAAAAACGAAACACCGACATATCCGTAATGATCCGATAAGAGCGCTTAGAGCGCTTACAGACGAGCGACACTTTGCGGTCGCCGTATGTCACGGAGGGTCGCGCGACTATCACGTGACCGTAAAGTGTATGAGCGCGACGCTCTGCGACCCACGGCGACAAAGGTGTCGCTCGTCTGTAAAATTAACAATAGTTCTGGAAGAGTATACATACACACCATTATACAGGGTGTAAAATTAAATGAGACAGTCACTTACATTAAACTGAACAACTTTCTCTATGGGACCAACATTGAAATCAAAAATCTGGTGTCCCATACATTTCAATTGAGTTATGTTTGCATTTTTGTATGGGACTGCAGAATATTTTTTCGCGATTTCAGTGTTGGTCCCATAGTAAAAGTTGATCAGTTTGATGGTCTGAAGCACACCTTTAAGAATCTGTCCCATTTAATTTTATACCCTGTATACAGGCTATAACTAACTGCTGTATAACTATTATACCTGTATAACATAGGGTCCTTTAATATGCTGACATTTTTTAAAGGGGATGATCAGACCGTAAAACTGAACATTTTTCTCTATGAGACCAACAACAAAATCACGAAAAAAAAATCTTCTCCATACAAAACTGCAAACCTACTCGAGCCAAATGTATGGGACAGCTGATTTTTTTTCGCGATTTCGTTGTTGGTCTCATAGAGAAAGTTGTCAGTTTGATGGTCTAATCATCCCCTTAAAAAAGTGTCAGCATATTAAGAAGGACCCTGTTGACTAACAGTATAAATAATAAAAAATCAAATTGCCAGAAATGTATGAAATGCACCTTATTATTTTAATTTCAATTAATTGCTTTCCGTTAAATAAACTTCTGGTGATATTTTCATTATTTGTATATGTAGACGGCCTTCTGGAAGTTTGAATTCAGTTTTTTAAGGCATAAGAATATAATAACAAAATTGCCGGAACTGCACCTTGTTCTTCACCAGCAAAATTTTTCAACAATTTTATCGACTTCTGACAACGTTTACTTATACCACAATGATTTTGCGAAATTCTGAACACAAATATATGAGATGACATGCGCTCAGACTGTGGGGGTCGAAACTGTGACGTCATGAAGAGATGGCAGTAAAAAGAAGAAAACAATTCTCTTTGAAACATACCATGTGGGGTATCAAATGAAAGGGCTTTGTGAGTAGATTACAAATATGTAACATACTATAACATTTTCAATACTTGGTCGAACAAATGATAAGAAAATGTACAAAAATGCCACAAGTAAAAGTCATTTTTTCGTATACTTAGCCACCATTTTGACTTCTGCCAATTTGTGTACAGCTATTTGAAGCCATCAATTATATGAAAACGAAATTGGCAGAAGTGCACCTTATCATTAAAATTTCAATAATTTTTGACAACTTCATCGACTTCTGCCGATGCTTTATCCCCGACCTGGACTTCTGCCAATAATTTTACGCTATTTCTACTACTAAAAACTATAACTACACAAAATTTCAGCCTTGCACTAATGATTTTATTTTGATTAAAAATTGGCGTCTTTGACCGCCCGCCCCCGCTTCCCTCCCCGGGGTAGACTTCTGCCAGTCAGTGCAATGTACTTGTCAGCTAGTAAGGAAGGTATTTACATAAAAATTGTCCTTGCACCTTATCATTTTGAAAACTCGTAGCCAGCTCTCCGTCTATAAGGGTCAGTGTGGAAGGAGCGGCAAAAAGCGCGCGTGTTTTTTAATAACACTGAAAAATGAACTTTAATTTCTACTTATCAAAATTACAAAATTGATTGAACAACGTCGTTGTTGTAGCGGGTGATGCAAATTTTGGAGCACCCGACGAGCGACGCGCGACAGGTCGAGATAATAAAGGAGATGATTATTTACACTTTATTGAACCCAAAAGCATAGAATGGTTTAAGTAGTTAAGTTAATGGTTTATTTTTACGTTTGAGTTTCAGTTTGTTATTATAATTGATTTAATTTGTCTAAAGTAACGACTAACGACTATTAAAACTTACTTTAAAACTTACTTAAAAATTGAATACTTACTATATTTATGAAAAAACATTTTTTTATTTAAACATATCTCTGTGTACGCGGACCGTTAGTAGAATGATATTAAGGTTACCTCTAAAAATACCTGTAAAAAAATAAAGGTTGTAACAAAAAAATACCGGTATTATCGATACCGGTTTCGGTCCCTGCTTCAGTCTCTTCCCCTTAGGAATAATGAGCATGAGTATACTCGCGTGTATGTAATGTATGTATTCTGGTAACCAAAATACAAATTACTATAATATTTTCTTAAATTGAAATAAAATAAACATTTATATTTTAAAAACTTGTTTGACAACCCTAGGTCTACAGCTCAGATGAGCGACGTACGAATGAAACCGCCTTCTAAAGTTCTTAAAGAATGAAAGAGACAACATCTATTTAAGTGGAAAAAGAGAAACCAATGAGAAAAAATACGTTAGGTCATTGTAGAGATAGAAAATTGGGTTTTGTTATTGCGGTAAGTAGGTAACGTAGATTTTATAGCTAGACGTTAATTGAACGAAAACACACTTCTTATAAAGTTTCTTTTTCATATTCTTAGTTTCTTACTAACTCATTTATTTCATCTTTCTATCAAGCCAAGCACGTACCCAGACTTTGGGCACAGTCCGGACACTGCATACAATTTGAAATTGACAAGACGACGTCAGCACATACAAAACCAATCGTAGGTAACGAGGAACCAGTTCGCGATAGCCAGAGGGGGTGAGGTAAAAAGTTGGTGTGAGGAAGGGAGTGTCCGTACTGTATCTAGTAATAGATACTCTTTATATATACTCTTTCTTATATACTGTATTTGGTTCGGGAAGGACGGGGGCGGGACATTCATTGAAAAAAACATTGAATAGGGTATACAAATATTCGGATTTTCTCTCCCACCCTGGATACGTGCCTGCAATAGGCATACGAGTTGGTACAAAAACTGCGGTCTTTACTTAAAACTTAAAATTTAAAAGTACAGATTGGGAAATGTTGGTAGTTAAAGTTAACATCAAGTAAATTAACATTACCTAGACATCTAAAATTGTTTGGCCAATGAATTCCCAAACTAAAAATAAGAAGAAACCTGCAGACCATGTGTATGCTTATGGCAAACCGGACTCAGAAACAATAATACAGGAGAAATTACAAAATTATTTCTACCTAGTTAGCTGTAACTCGGGTTCTAATTTGTACGTTTATGTTTGTCGCACACTGTACCGCAACGAAAACGGTTACTAATTTACAAAGTCTCCTCTAAGTCGCGCGTTATTTAACTTTACCTCCCTTTCTTACTTGGAAGTTTCTCGTATTTCTGTCACCGTCGAACAGACGACACGCACGAGCGAGTAATGAGCGGAAAGAAAATTGTTGTACACTCAACTACTATCTACGGAGGGACAGACATAATTATTGTAGCGGTCAGTTTTTTTGTCACGCTACCTAACCTCGAATAAGTTTGATTGCCTTTCAAATCAATCACGTCTGTCGCTGATATCATATTCCTTTTTCTTTTTCAAATATAGTTCAACACGTTCTCAAAATCATCCGTTGAAAGTTAACTAACTGGACTTGTAATGTAAGTTTTCCCTCTGCCAAAAATAGTCCCTATGACTGCTTTTAACCCTCGACCCTGGAGTGCGATTTTTGAAACTCATTCGTTGAACTCAGCAGTTGAAATGTCAAAATTATTATGGAGATATGCATCTTTCTACTGCTGATTTGACTTTCAAAAATCATACTTCAGGAGTGCGATTTTTGAAAGTCAAATCAGCAGTAGAAAGATGCGTATCTCCATATTTTGAAATTTTCAACTGCTGAACTCAGCGAATGAGATTCAAAAATCGCACTCCTGATCGTAGCTCCCAAACGGGTGGACCGTCGTCGGTGCAAACTAAAATGCAGCATTGCCGTGCCATTTCTTAGTTTTCTTTTTATCTTTTGTTCTGTTTTTATCTTTAGGTCTAAGTATTTTCACTTGATAATATCCTTCTTCTTGGGTGGACCAATTTTGATGCGGATTTTTGTAAATTTTGCGGGAGTGTTCATGAAAATCGGTCTAGCAGTTTTCAAGATAATCGGCTTTGAATCTTTGATTGAGAGCTTTGATATGGTCTCAGTCAAAATCATACCTGGAAACATCGAATTTGTTCTCAAATGTAGAGTAATATTGTGTGGATTCCATATCATCAGAGTCTGATGATGACTAGCTCCATAGCTCCGCAGGGCTCTCAGCAAGAATCACAAATAGCATCAAGGGCTCAAAAGTTTTGCAGCTTTGTGGCGATTCCATATCCTCATTTTTTCACGAACGGAATTGAATAGAATCTGAGGATATCAATCACTGACTAATGGCTTATCCTGTCTTTTAATATAAATCACAATGTGACTTAGAGACAGTGGAACGACTGTTCACTCGCTCAGACACACGTCGAATGATAGAGATAGCTACAGCGAAAGTATCTCGAAGCATGCCCCGATAGTTGGAGCTGGAGTGAAGGATGTGTCCACTAAGTCGTTCGGAACATCTCTATGAGCTTCACATTCGTTTCTACGTGGTCTTATGCATCACAAAACAAATCTTTCAGATAATTCTAAATTATTCAGGGTTCTTATAAGTGGAAGTGGTTTTTTTATGAAGGTGAAATGTTACCTGTTTGTTTGTAGGTAGGAAGGTTACTTTTGACTTGCCATATTTAGATAAGGACTGCCTCCGTGGTCTAATGGCTAAGAGCATTGGCTCTCGACACGGAGGTCGTGGGTTCAATTCCCATGGGGGACACCTAGTGATATGTCACTTTGTGCGTTTTTCTCCAGTTGGTTAGGACATTGCAGGTTGAATCACCTTATTGTCTGAAAAGAAAAATGATTCCGTGCCTCGGATGGCACGTTAAGCCGTTGGTCCCGGCTACTATCTCTGGTGGTAGTAGTCGTTACATATAAACCACGTCAGAGGCCTTAAGGCTATTCTACCGTTGGCGCGCTCCATACAAACGTAGTATGGTGATATTTTCAATACTATCTAATTAAAGTCAATGAAATTTTTCAAAAACAATCAAGTAACTAATCTCTGTGTCGGTATGAAGTCAGATTTTCGTTAAAATATACAGTTTCAATGCTAGGATTAATTTAAGATTTGTATGGAAATATTTGTGGCACTGTAACTTTAAAACTATAAATTTTATAGAAAATCTGACTTCATACCGACATAGAAATTAGTTGCTAGATTGTTTTTGAAAAATTTCATTGACTTTAATTGGATAGTATTGAAAATATCACCATACTACGTTTGTATGGAGCGCGCCACCGGTAGAATAGCCTTAAAACGGTCTGAAAAAACTCTGTTGCCCACACGGTAAGAAGATATTTAGGTACTTACATACAGGGTGTAAAGTAAAATAATGCGTAACATACTTAAATCGGTGCTTCAGACCATCAAACTGAACAACTCACTGCAGGACCAAGACGGATATCTGTCTGTATAGCAGTCGTCTTTGCGTCCTTGCAGTACTGCAGGCTGGTGAGTCAAGGGCACGGAAAGAAGCTGGCATACGTAGTCATAACAAGGAGGTGACAGATCCATATTCCCATAGCTGAATTAATTTATTACCTTTGACACTACTGCTTGGCACTACCAGTAGTGCCATGGGAAATTTTACTTTCCTTTGACACTACCGGTAGTGCCACGGGTAAAAAATAATATCCTGTGACACTACACCACTAGTTTTTAATTACTAACGTAACTTTAAGGGTGTATTCAGACCATGAATCTAAACAACTTTCCCAAAGAAACATGGGTCGAAAAACGAGAAAATTTTTTGGACCTCCCATACAAAATCGATCGGCCGATCCGCACTTTTGTATGGGAGGTCCAAAAAATTTTCTCGTTTTTCGACCCATGTTTCTTTGGGAAAGTTGTTTAGATTCATGGTCTGAATACACCCTTAAAGTTACGTTAGTAATTAAAAACTAGTGGTGTATAGTGGCCTTAGTAGTGTCACGGGAAGATTATTTGCACTTGGCACGCGGGGTATTATCTTCATACTTATTCTATGTCCATGAGACGTCCATGAATATAAAATTCAAGTAGGTAGGTTGATCAGTCGCCGTATGTACAGACGATTTTGCAGCGAGCAAAGTTTTGTCTGTGGCATCCAGGGGTAAAGCAAAGTTTCTGACAGCAGCGAGTGGAAAATTGAAATTCTTTATTTCATCTATTTTCGTTTACGCTGGTAGACAGAATGTCTGTGTTACCGTGTATGAGATAGTCATTAAATCCCATACAATTTATATGTAATAATTAGAGACATTTTTGACTCAGGCGGCCGTAGTATAAATAAAACCGGTCAAGTGCGAGTCGGGCTACTCGCGCACCGAGGGTTCCGTACCACACCACCACAGAAGACAAGCTTAACCACAGAACATTAACTTAGAAAAAAACTTTTTTGTCCGGGACCTTTAGCGCGAGACCGACTCACACTTGGCCGGTTTTTAGTATTTGTTATTATTCTGTAGAGTTTGCTCTATAATCACACAATGTTTGACGCTTGTATGAATTACCGTTTTTACGATAGAGCGTGAAGAAAAAACGTTGATAAAAACTAGTTTCTTGTTGAGAACCCCCCTTAATTTTTAACTTTTGACATTATTATTATTTGTTAATTAAAATTTCAACTATCTAGCTATTACGGTTCAAAAGTTACAGCCCTAAATAGGTAGGACAGACGGACGAACGGACGGACAACGTAGGCTTAGTAATAGGGTCCCGTTTTCACCCTTTGGGTACGGAACCCTAAAAAGTGGTTACGCCTTTGGCGCTGTTCACACTATAATTTCTATTATGCTTTCTCTACTTCAACTGTTTTATTAAATAACCAGGGTTGGATTTAGGGACGTTGAAAAAGATAGCACAAAAAAATGAAAAGGATAGTATTTATAAAAAATTATAGTACACTTTAATTATTTTTAATTAAACATAAATAGTAATTAAAATCAACACCAGTCAAGGCAAAATTTTCCTTTTGTTCTTCTACTAAGTTCATCGGTTCTTGAATATTACTATTAGTTCTATCTTCATCCGTGGCAGTTTCGTATCTTAGTCTTGGTACGTAGGTAGTCTAGCAAAAATACGTATTGAGATTGCATTAAAGACACTTTAGTAAATTGTTTGAACTAATAATTCAGGACATGAATTCATAATATAGCTTCATGTATGGGTCTCTTAGCAAATCAAGAATTATTTGGCCAGATATCAAGCGCTCTGAAAGTGCCATATCGGTGAAATAGAGCTTGAGAGCTTCTCAATGATCCAAACTTGAAATTATAGTATTTTATAGTACTATCCTTAGATGTGGATAGTATATAGTACCAAGGGCGAAATTATAGTATAAATACTATAATTATAGTACAAAATCCAACCCTGTAAATAACTAGCTTTTGATTTCTGAAAACTTCAAAACCTCGCTGTAGTTGTAGCCCTTTAGGGGTTAATTTTCGAAAAATCGTTTCTTAGTGCACCCCTTCCAAAGAACGTTCATAAATTATAGATATTGCAAAGTTCATGTTTCTATCTTCAGCGGTTTAGTTAGGCTGTGCGTTGTCTGTTAGCAAAGTATATACCATTAAACTTATTTAAAAAAAATTACGCTATGCTGTTAGTCAGCCAGTGTCATGGAACTGTTTTATAAGATTATAGAGTTTACCTGCGACTTCGTCCGCACAAATTATATACCAGATTTTAAGTCAGATCATAAGCTATCAAACAAACAAAGTTTCATCAAAATCGGTTCAGCAGTTTTCGCGTGATGCTCGATCAAACAAACAAACAAACAAACTTCTTTTTTTAAATTTACAGTTTTATAATAGTACGAGCTTTTACCCGCGACTTCGTCCGCATAAATTATACAGGGTGTAAATTAAAATAGGACAGCTACTTAAAGAGGTGCTTCAGACCATCAAACTGAACAACTTTCTCTATGGGACCAATATCGAAATCGCGAAAAAAAAATCTGCTGTCCCATACATTTCAGTCGAGTTATGTTTGCAGTTTTGTATGGGAGAGCGGAATTTTTTTTCGCGATTTCGATATTGGTCCCATAGAGAAAGTTGATCAGTTTGATGGTCTGAAGCACCCCTTTAAGTAGCTGTCCCATTTTATTGTACACCCTGTATACCAGATTTTAAGTCAGATAATAAGCTAACAAACAAAAAAAGTTTCATCAAAATCGGTTCAGTAGTTTTTGCGTGATACTCGAACAAACAAACACCCAAACAAACAAACATACAAACAAAAAAACAAACAAACAGACAGACAAAAAATCCAAAAATTGGTGATTTGGAATCAGGGACAGGTAAAAACCATGTCGTAATTTTTTTTTTGTAAATATCTTCAAAGTACAGACACACTTCTGTTACAGTTTTATAATAGTTTAGATTTAGATAGATAGATAAGTATCGTTGGCATTCGCAAGTTCGCAACTATACTTACATATTATTCTGTTGGCGTTGGCGCGCTCCATAAAAACGAAGTTTGGCTATATTTTTAATACTAACCAATTAAAGTCAATGAAATTTTTCAGAAAAAATCTAGAATCTAATCTCTATGATAGTACAGCTAATAATAGTATAAATTGGTACCTATAAATGTTCAGATTCTGACGTCTTAGGTTAACCCCCAAAATGCTCCCAAACGGCAAAATGTATGTGGAACAAGCAGGGCTGAAGCGAAATCCGTTTAGATTCGAGAGAGTTCACCTAGCTAAGTGTAACTGCAAAATCCTTTCATAAGTGAAGTGAAATGATTATAGTGCTGAGAGCACAATCTAAGACCTTTTCTCACTGAAATGTTATTTGCAGGAAAAATAGGAAAAATATTTGTCGATCGAAATATGCTGTAACATCGAAGTAACTTTTGATCTTTTAGAGGTGAGCATAAATAATGACATTTCTTGTCTACACTAATATTATAAAGAGGAAAGATTTGTACCTATTTTTGTATGTTTGTATGTTTGTAATGAATAAACTCAAAAACTACTGTGCCGATTTCAAAAATTCTTTCACCATTAGAAAGCTACATTCACCCTGAGTAACATAGGCTATATTTATTGCTAGAAAAGATTAGACAATTTAGACATCCACCCACTGGCGGACTAAGGGGGGGGGCGGAGGGGCGGTCCGCCCCGGGCCCCCAATCCTGGGGGGCCTCCGAATCTCGAGAAGAGAATCCCTTTTTAATCAAAACCAAAATAATGACGTTTATATAGCAAGTAAAGACACAGTTTAGAGTTGGAGGCCCGGGCCTCAGGTCAGGAGGCCAGAAGCAGAACAGGTTCTGAGACTGCAGTTTGAAGTTGGAGGCCCCGTAGGCCCCGAGGCCCGTGACTAACGTACAGTCATTGAAAGTCAAGAAAAGAAATAGAGTCAAAAATACTGCGAATTTGCGAGCTCGCTTCGCTCGCTAAATCTTTTTCAAGTTGTTATGCAGTTAGCATAATTATGAGTTCGCTTCGCTCGCTCCGGAGGCCCTGGCCTGCGGTACTGGGACTGCAGTTTGAAGTTGGAGGCCCCGTAAGTTAGTCATTGAAAGTCAAAGATGGAAATAGAGTCCAAAATATTGCGAATTTGCGAGCTCGCTTTGCTCGCTCAATCTTTTTCAAGTTGTTATGCAGTTAGCATAATTGGCTACTTGACAACTAGTCAAATCAGCTACTCTTTATCGGACGTCAAAACATGCGCTTTGTATGAAGATTTGTACTAAATATTGAGTTGTGACGTCATCAACATTTTCATTACTTTTTATAGTTTATCTTGTTATTAAAAATAGTATTCAAGCTAAAAACTCAATGAAAATGGGAGTTTAGCGTTATTTTCTAACCCTTTTTTTATTGAGTAGATAAAAATAAAATATATTGAATGTAGTCAAATACCCAAATTGTGGTTGGAATTAGAATGTGTTTCGAAAATTTGAGCTTGCTTCGCTCGCTTGGTTTTTTTGATAGCTTTCTGTGCTTTGAGACTGAGTTCATGCTACAACCCAGTCATAATTATAGAATCGTTCGCTCCGGTTTTAATTTTATACGCCAATATACTCACCTACTCTATTTCAAGATGAGCTCTACAATAATTGAGTTATTATAAGCATTATATTATAAGCTCATTTCAGCTACCTATTTGTTTAATACATCAATCGCCTCGATTTCGGCATGAGCTGAAAAAGTCGAGTTATAATGAAGCAAAATCTCGAGCTCGCTTCGCTCGCTCCTGACTAGACACATTGCACTAAAATCTTGAGCTCACTTTGCTTGCTCCAGAATTCAGTGAAGTCTCGAGCTCGCTTCGCTCGCTCTTGGTTTTGGATGGTACCTATGCCTTTTCATAGTATACAGTTGCAGTTGCAGTTGCACTGTTGGTGTGCAGTTAAATCTTGAGCTTACTTTGTTCGTTTCAGACTTTAAGTCGTAAAAAAACTCGAGCTCGCTTCGCTCGCTTAATGATTTAAATCTTATTCCACTGATCTCATTATATTGCAGTTAAAAAAAGTCAATCAGTTAAAATTTCACTTAGCTTTGCCCGCTCCAGAATTCAGTGAAATCTCTAGGTTTTACATTGTACGAATGTCAGGCTCGCTTCGCTCGCTCTGTGTTGTAGGACCTGGATCTCCCTGGGACAAAATACTTGCTACCTATGCCTATGGAAGGAAGGGGCTCCGATGTTAAGTTTTTGCCACGGCTCGAAAGAATTGTAGATATCAATTTCTGGAAAGACCGGGGGCCTCATTTAGTTTTGCCGCCCCGGGCCTCCGGCGGGCTTAGTCCGCCGCTGCATCCACCCGTGCGAAGCCGGGACGGGCCGCTAGTGGAGGTATAAAAAGAATTGACGAGACGTGTTCTACCTTCCAACGAGCCACCACTTCAAAGTATAATTTTTAGAATCAAGGGTGCTTAACAAGATTTGTCTGGAATTCTCTTTTGATCGTATAAGGAAAAGGGAGAATGAGGTTTCATTTTTTCAAAAGTTAACATACTTGTTTTTTTTTTCAAAAAGCCCTATGCTGGGTAATGGTACCTATGCGAAATGAGGAGCTGTTGTGTATTTAACTGCCATGTACACGTCGGAATTGTGCTATGATGATTTATTATGCTAAAGAGTTAAATAAATGCCGCAAAGGATTATGAGCGCTGTCCTTGAGTTGCGTGAACTTTATGTGCAAGGCTCTAGGCACTGTTTTCGTCTAAATTTGCCTATCCGAGCACTCATTATCTGCCTGTTGCCGCAACAATGTGCAATGAGCTTGCGTTCAGCCTCCCTTACGGCCTCTGACGTGGTTTTTATGTAACAACTACTACTACCATCATTTTTATTTTTCAGACAATCAGGTGATTCAGTCTGCAATGTCCTAACCAACTGGGGAAAAACGCATAAAGTGTCACAGTGTGTGTGTGTGATCACTAGGTGTCCCCCGTGGGAATCGAACCCACGACCTCCGTGTCGAGAGCCCAACTGCTCTTAACCATTAGACCACGGAGGCAGCCTCAGAATTTTATAGTATGTGACTTTGTCTAACTAAAACTACTTGTTGCAGTTATATGCGAGGACACCCCTGGTCGGCCGGCGGAGCTGCACGACGCGCGGGAGGGGGATGACGTCACGCTGTCGTGCCGGTTCGACCCCGTGGCCAACCTGCCGAACATCACCTACTACTGGGTCCGGACGACTGAGAACGAAGTCGAGAACGTCGCCTTCGGAGAACTGACCCTTCAAAGCGCTTACAGGTAAACTAAACACTATAGTTATGCCAATAAGAGCCAATGCGAATGTAGTGATTGTGATTTAGGTTTGAAAACCAGATGGGGGTTAGAAGATTCAGGGGGGGGGGGGGGGGTTTTGTTGGGGGTTTGGGGGTCAGGACATTTGGAAACTAAACCCGCAGTCCAGTTGATGACTTCTAAAAACTCATGGTCATGTCAAACTCGTGGTCATTTTTGGTTATCTGGGCCAGATGAGACGTTTGGAAACTAAACCCGCAGTCCAGTTGATGACTTCTAAAAACTCATGGTCATGTCAAACTCGTGGTCATTTTTGGTTATCTGGGCCAGATGAGACGCTTATGTAAAACATTATAGGTAAAGTAAAATCGTCCATTGTTCAGTTTAATGGTCTGATCATCTCCTTAATATAGTTTCAGCTAGGATGATCAGATCCAGATCAATATCGAAATAGCAAAAAAAAAAAAACAGCTGTCCCGTACATTTCAGTTGAGTTATGTTTGCAGTTTTGTATGGGACAGCTGATTTTTTTTGTGATTTAAGAAAATTGTTCAGTTTGATGGTCTGATCATCCCCTAAAAATAGTTTCAGCTCATTTTGTTTATATTATGTTTCCGTCAATAAATATGACAGATTCGAGTCGAGTCTTTGATACAAACGATAGTAATTTTTGATACTAATGAAAATATAACTAATATCGGAACTAATATAGAAAAAATGTCTGAGGGACCAAAACATTAATCGAGTTCATAGGCTGTCCATGTTGACTTCAGTATCTATCTATAAAAGACTAGCGGCCCGTCCCGGCTTCGCACGGGTGGACGTCTAATCTTTTCTAGCAATAAATATAGCCTATGTTACTCAGGGTGAATGCAGCTTTCTAATGGTGAAAGAATTTTTTAAATCGGCCCAGTACTTTTTGAGCCTATTCATTACAAACATACAAACATACAAAAATAGGTACAAATCTTTCCTCTTTATAATATTAGTGTAGATAATCAAAATATCGACGATAGTTTTTGTAGGACAATTAAAAGTATTCAAACAAACAATCCATTTTATTGTTGTGACGCATTAGATACGTTGACGCCAAGCAAGAAAACTTTCTACTCGTCGTTCACGCAAAATGTCAAAACAATAGGACAATTCGTAGTTCAAAATGATTTGCAATATTTTACTATACAGAGTGTACGGAAAAGTATCATTAACCTTTAAAACCACAGAACATTATAAGAGGGGTTAGAAATGCAAAGTAGCGCTTTTGCTTCGGAGAGGGTTGTCGCCACTTGTCTTCCCGCTCACGCTGCTACAATTACTCATGCCCTCTCGCTCGCACCACGCCGCGCGCCTTAAGGTGTTATGCAAATCATTGCATAACCTGTGGCGACACTTTCCACGCCTACTTTGCACTTCTAACCCCTCTGATATTGTTATGTGTTTAAACCACATACTCTACCCATCAACTGCAACTTTTACTATGGGAGCAGACCTGTCAAAACAAAAACAAATCAGCTGTCTCATACATTTGAGTCGAGCAGATTTTTTTTATTACTAGTTTGCTGCCAGCTAAAAGTTGTTCAGTTTGATGGGTAGAGTATGTGGTTTAAAGGTTAATGATACTTTTCCTTACATCCTTTATAGTTTCTTGGCTATTGCTAGATCGAGAAATACTCTGAACTGAAACAACAGTGAACCTAGCCTGAGGGACTTTTTGATTAACCTCGGACGAGCGAAAACGAAATATCAAAGTAAAATGAATTTATACTTTTAAATCGGAATAACTCCAGAGTCCAGACCCTAGGGGTGTCGAACAAGATAATTAGCAAAATGTTTTAATGTTTTTTGGACTTCTTTAAGAATACTTGAGCTTAATTCGGGTTCCGTAGTTCAATAAACAATTTTATTATATTTTTTATTATTTGTATGTCTTTTTCTTATCTCGGGACATAAGTGTCCCGGACCTTTGGGAGGCGTGCGTGGGGCCAAAGCCAACACGTAGAGGCCCGTCAGAAATGTGACACCAACCGGCAACTATCCCAGTATACACGTAAGTGCATCCAAAGCAGCCCCGGTCAGTGTAGGACTATTGTAAGGAGTGGAAAGAAACAAAATCTGTGCTATTAGGGTGGGGTGCTAATGAAACAGGTAACTAGGTTTTGAACGGGACTATGGCGCCTGCCTGACCAATGTATAAACACGGAAAAATTGGCATACGGTGACTCAAAATGAATGGGCCCCCGAAAACGGCCGCTCGCACGTAGCGAAGCGACAAGGGGGCAACATTTCCTAAGCGGCTTAGAGTGGAGAGGTGCTTCTGGCCTTTAAACGACCATCACTTCAGTCTCCAACGGCTAATCCTGTGCCCACTCGCCTCTTACGCAACACCATCCACTCTTCGAGCATATAGCTCTAGCGACTCCAACCTAAGGCCGGCCAATTAAGGCAAGCACGAGGTGGGGGATCTGATCCTCTTGGGGTCCACTCCGACCGGCCAGTGAAGGCAAGTCGGAGACGAGGATCAGGGACTTCCCTCGGGAGCACTCGGGCCCGTGGTGTCGCCACTCACCAACAGCTCGCCACAAGCTGCCCCGCAGGTTATTTATTAATACTTTATTGTACACACGGACATAATAATACAAAAAGTTGAGAAAACATGTACGAAGGGCGAGCTTATCTCTGAAGAGATTTCTTCTAGCAGACCCGCAAAAGAAACAGTTAATAATTACAAGGCAAACTTATTGTGTACAAACAAGCAGTATAAATAAATAAATTTTCGTCCTGTCCTATTATAGGTATTTTATCCATTTGTATGTCACCACCACAGAGAAATGACACCTTCGCCTAGGGTCACCACCACCATTAGGCACGATTTTACTACGTGATTGTTTGACATATTAATAGTTTTAAGTTTTAATTGTAATCGTTATACATGTTGCCCGCAACGACGACTGAAAAAAACGTTATCCTTGATTCGCACCACGTGGTGTTCGCACAGTTATTGACATTTTAGTATCTATCTATAATTAAAACCGGTCAAGTGCGAGTAGCCCGAATCGCACTTGACCGGTTTTTAGTATTTGTTGTTATTCTGTAGAGTTTGCTCTATAATCACACTAAGTTTGACGCTTGTATGTATTACCGTTTTTACGATAGAGCGTGAAGAAAAAACGATGATAAAAACTAGTTTACTTAGTAACTTTTTGTCATTTTTATTATTTGTTAACAAATCTGCCGTAATAACGCATAATCTGAGAAAAATTCAACTATCTAGCTATTACGGTTCAAAAGTTACAGCCCTAAATAGGTAGGACAGACGGACGGACGGACGGACGGACAGAAGGACAGACAGAAGGACAGACGGACGGACGGAGGGACGGACAACGTAGGCTTAGTAATAGGGTCCCGTTTTCACACTTTTTACTTGGATACGGAACACTTTGGGTACGGAACCCTAAAAAGATGATTCAAGCAGCGCGAAAGTCTTGGTGGCACTTACATGCCCTTTAGACGTGCAATTGATTACGATCAAGGCCAAATCGCAAAGGCGGTCGAAGGGTCGTAGCGCGGGCTCCTCCTTGGTTATTATGGGGTTTGCGATCGGTCGATCTGCCTGTGCCTAGTTACACTTGCGATTTGGCTAACGGGACGAACAGTACAAGGAGGGTTGTATCCATAGTCTAAAAAAACAAGGTCTTCTATTCCCAGAGTGACACAAGCCTACGTCACAAAAAAATGTCCGCTAAACATGGTACAAGGGTATGATGACGTAGGCTTGTGTCAGTCACGTGGTCAGTCACGTGATCGGAAGAGAATACCAGGCGCAGTATATTATTGTACCATGGTTGTATCCATAATTTTAGGTACTTGTACCCTTTTTCACTAGAGGAATAAATTATGTTCAGGTATGTAGAACTATTGTATACCTATTCTGGGTTCAGGTTTTTCGGAGATAAATAGTCTTCTTCTTCTTAACTTAAAAATAAGAAGAAGGTTCAGGTTTTTCGGAGATAAATAGTAATAGAGTCACAAACATACACAAGCTCTTACCATAATAAAAGCCTAATCATTCTCCATTCCGACTTGAAAAAAAAAACGTTGATCCTAAAGCTAATATAAAATTGAATCATAGCGATAAATTCACGGACGATCCGTTATTTATCTAGCGAGAAATTCAGAAGGAAAATCCGGCTATTTGCTTGTCGGACCTGGCATAATTTAGGGTTCCGTAGTTAGCTTGTTTAGCAATACAGCCAGTTACTTGCCTTACATGCGGCCGTGCCTGTCGCTCTCGTATCGGGCTTTATAGTCACGAGCGTCGAGCGTAAAGCAGGTTCTAGACGTGCAATTGATTGCAGACTTTTTTCCAAAGCAAAATCACCCTTTATTTACTACACGTATTGCTAAGTTTCATTTATGTACCCCTCTAAGACTGAGACCGAAATAACAGTTGCATCCGTTCTTCTATGCATATGCTCACGACTATACTCCCCGAGGGGGTAGTCAGAGATATTCTGAATCTTCAGAACATCCACGTTTCACTAGTAGTACCGAAACTCTGTCCACGGTGTGACGAGGAGTGAGCCCGTCGCCACTTGTAATGGACAGTAGGTACAATACATGCCTGGAAATGGAAGCATGCAGGTTTCCTCATGATGTTTTCCTTCACCGAAAAGCCAGTGGTGTTACAAATCGTACATAAGTTCCGAAAAACTGATTGGTACGAGTCGACCTGGAAGGGGATCGAACCATCGCCTCCTGCACGGCAGGCAAGGTTACTCGCTACTGGACCACCACAGTTTCTATGATTTCTTGTAACACAAATTAACTTAAAATTATCTTGTCACAGGATCACCTACGCGCCGACAGACGGTAGATTCGACCTGCTGATCACGAACGTCTCGTACGAGCGAGACAACGGCAAGTTCGAGTGTCGAGTGCGGCAGGGTGGGACCGGGAAGCTGTTCCACACGCAGGCGCACAGGCTGGTGGTGCTGACGCAGCCGGGGCCCCCGAGCGTCGAGCCTGGGCAGCAGGTGCAGGCCCAGGAGGGCCGCGAACTGAAACTGACATGCGCGACGTTTGGCGGGTCACCAGAACCTTCCATCAAGTAAGTTATTATTATCCTTGAATACCATAGAGGAAGGAAGTATAGGGTGAACATCGCGCTTCATGACGTTGTCCCATTCAACTGCGGCGATTAGTACAGTCAAGAGCTCGTCAAGCTTGACACTTTGGACTTTGTACCGTTCTTATTTAGTGCGTCATAAGCGTTACAATCGAACTGCAAGTGTAAAGCTTGATGTGCTCTTGACTGTACTCTGGCATGGCATTTAGTGGCTCTATCACTGCGGTCACATGTAGCAGTTACATTGAAAAATAAATTATCTGCATAAAAAATGCCGTGGTGTGTACCGAGATACTGCACAAACAATTCAAGAAATGTAAGCAAATGTAAAGGAATAACTTTTCATAGGTAAGCAAGATGAATTAATTATTAAAAATAATTTTTAATATTATTTTAAACAATATTTTTTTCACGCCCGCTCTCGAAAATATCCCATAAATATATACATAAATAAGTCCCATAGAGAAAGTATTTCAGTTTGATGGTTCAATGTGAAATTGGTATCATTAGCATCCTTTTAAACTAAGAGTCTACTCATCAAACTGAACAACTTTCACCATGGGAGCAAATCGATCGGAGCAATTAAAAAATCTGTTGTTCCATACTAAACTGCAATGCCTACTCGACTCATGAATGAATTATTTTTTGAGCTCCGATCGGTTTGCTCCCATAGTGAAAGTTGTTCAGTTTGATGGGTAGACTCTTAGTTTAAAAGGATGCTAATGATATCAATTTCACCCTGTATAAGATGGAAAATAATTGTGTCAGCCGATAACATGTGTGTCAAACAAACTGAACTATAGTACTTCGAGTACTTCGTGGAACCTACAATTTAGTGCGTAATGCCTTTACCTTAACGTAACGTAACCTTTGGGCCAGCAACGCGGCATTTCTGTGTAAAGGGGGTGAGGTCTAGTTTCGCGTCGGGATTAAATATTTTACTAGACCGGTTGGTAAATCAATGACTGGACCAGTACACTACCTGCCTATTAAGCTTTAGGATATTTACCCAAAGCAGCTATTTTGAAGTTGATATGTTAAGATTGGGAATTTTAGTTTCGGCAATATTAATTTACAGGTTTATCAATTTTAGAGAAGTTTGGCAGAAGAGAAGACAGCCATGTAATTTGAGTCCCAGACTTAGAGTTCCCGTACATGAATGAAACTTAGTAATACGTGTAGAGTGAAACAAAACTAACAAAAAAGTAAATTGGTTGTAACCGCTTCCCTAACCGGAGTCCCTTCGCTTTGACTCCGACTTTCCGAAATGTGTCCATACCGATAGCCAGTGGCGGATCCAGGATTAAGTTTTGGGGGGGGCTGAGAGTCGATTTCGCCGAGCTATTTCAACTTTTATGAAAATTTAATCAAATTAGAAAATTGAACTACAAAAACTGCCTCCGTGGTTTAATGGCTTAGATTAGAGCATTGGGCTCTTGACATGGAGGTCATAGGTTCGGTTCCCACGGGGGCACCTAGTGATATGTTACTGTGCGTTTTCTCCCAATTAGTTAGGTTAGGACATTTCAGGCTGAATCACCAATCAATCAATCACAATTTGATACGACCTATCGTAGCAATATGATCGAACGAGGAGTAGAGGAACGAGCGAAGCGAGCTCTAGAATTTACAGCAATATAAATAGATCGTTGAATGCAATGAAAAATCAGGAGCGAGCGAAGCGAGCTCGATATTTATATTATTGGTATTTGGTCGTTGTAAATCTGCAATACGAGACAAATTCTGGAGCGTGCGAAGGGAGCCCGAGATTTTACACAACATTATAAAGTTGTTGCGATTTCGCTACACAATCTAAATCCTGGAGAGAGTGAGGCGAGATCGAAATTTTGCTCAAATATCATTAAGGTCGTTGCAAAACTGCAACACGACCTAAATCCTGGAGCGAGCGCAGCGAGCTCGAAATTTTTCACACCGTTATTCACCTTAAAAATTTCATAAGATATTTCTGGGAATTGTAATTTCTTTTATTTTTCTAGTGAAACTTCAACGTTCTCAAAACTCAGAACATCCAGTTCTGAGTTTTGAGAATATCTCTGACTACTCCCTTGAGGAATACCTAAATAGCATAACATGTGTGTAATTTTATTTAAATTCTAAATTTGAATACACATTCTGTCAAGAAAGTATCGGGAATGGATGATTTGTGACGGTTGATAGTTCCAAATTGAATTTTTTGTTGTTATGTAGGTAGTTGTTAGATTGGCACAACTGTGTTCCATTTTAGCGCGGAGTTTGAGTTGCATCTGCTATTTAGTTTTAATACAGTGCTGTTTTTAGTTATATCATGTCTAGTGTGTATTGCGAATTTCATGACGGTCATAAAAACATCGAACAAAGAGTTTGTCTTAAATTTTGCATCGCCAATGAAATTACGTGTTCGGAGTCACTGAAAATGTTACAGAAGGCTTACGGTGAATCGACTTTATCAAAAACACGTGCTTATGAGTGGTACGAAGCTGTCGAGATGTGATGGAAGATTTGCCTCGCTCTGGTAGGCCATCAACGTCTGCAACTGAAGTTAAAATCGCAAAAGTGAAGGAAATAGTGACTGAAAATCCTCATTCAAGTTTGAGAGATATAGCCGGCAAAATTTCTGTGTCTTATGAGTCCATCCGTATCATTTTGAATAACCTCTTGGGTGTGAAACATGTTGCCGCTCGGCTAGTCCTAAAAGACCTTATTTTCTCAAAAAATTCAATCACATATTTTTGACCAAAAACTCAACAAATACCATCGAGAAACCACCTTCCTTATTCACCAGATATGGTTCCAGCCGACTTCTTTCTTTTTCTTAAACTCAAATTACCACTTCGTGGCAACCATTTTCGTTTGTAGAAGACATAAAGGAGAATTCGCGGCGAGAACTGAACTCCATCCGGGAAAAAGCGTTTAAAAAATGTTTTGATGATTTTATTTGTCGGCGTAAGTGTGTCGTTTCTGAAGGAGCATACTTTGAAGGTGATAAAATAAATTTGGATGAATAACTAGCATGTTGTGTATTATTAATCTATTCCCGGTACTTTCTTGACAGATTAGTATCTATGAATCCCCTTCGTTTGATAGATCATAGATGTCGTAAGGATCACAATTGATGTGTCTACCTAATATTTTATTATTGCTGTCGACAAATTTTTTTTGTACAGTTTGTCAACTGTAATAAATAAGACGCACATTTGGTTGACCATTCCAAAACAATACGTTACAAAAAACAATGGACCCAAAAATCTCGATTTGTTGTTGTTTTTTTGTTAGTTGGACATACCATATGCGCGTTTGTTCTACGAAATTTTGAAAGTGTCCTAAATAAAAGTAACAGATAATCAGAAATATATAGTCGGTAAGGTAGTTTAAAGAAATCGGTTCTTATGCGTTTGGGGGGGGCTTCAGCCCCCTAGCCCCCCCCCTGGATCCGCCACTGCCGATAGCTGATCACCTGGAGCTCCTTGGCATTAATATATCGTCCGATTTGAATTTCGGACGGTACATTGAGTCCATGGCGAAAACCGCAGCGAAAAAACTGGGCGTCCTCTCGAAGGTCAGACGGTACTTTACTCCGGGACAGCTTCTACAACTTTATCAAGCACAAGTCCGATCGTGTATGGAGTACTGCTGCCATCTCTGGGACGGGTCTGCCCAATACCAGCTGACCGCGCTGGACTCAATCGACAGGCGTGCTAGGAAGCTCATAGGTGATCCAACCTCGGTGGCGAAGCTACAAAGTCTTGAGCATTGTCGTAAGGTAGCCTGTCTGTCTGTTTTTTATAGGATACATTTCGGAGAGTGTGCGACTGAATTACACGATCTAATACCACCGTCTCCCTTTCATCTGCGGGGGACGAGACGCAGACTGGGTTTCCACCCTTATGTCGTTGACGTACCAGCAATTCGCACGAAGAAGTTTGCTTCTTCTTTTATAATGCGCACGGCTAAGGAGTGGAATGCCCTGCCTGCGGACCTGTTCCCTGAGCAATACAACCTGGGCCTCTTCAAGGCGAGAGTGAATAGGCATCTTTCTAGGTAAGCATGCTATATCTTCGGCCTCATCATCACTCAACATCAGGTGAGATTGGGGTCAAATGTTTACCTATCACACTTAAAAAAAAAAAAACCTGTAGAAGTTGGGGGAAAGGTATTTCTCCTCATGATACCTTTTGTAGCAAGTGTATGAAACTCATAATCTTTCTTATTTGATAGGCTCAATCTTCTACGTATTCATTGTGTTCATTTTAATGCAAATTCGCGATAATATTATGATAATGGAAGAAAACGAAATCACGAACTCTATCAGTTCAACCAAGCCAAATACATTATGTAACGACCAAAAAATACCTCAGTGATAACATTAGATGAAAATAGCTGTCGTGGTTGCGTTTTGCAACTGCTTTTTGGATGAATTGTTTTTTTTACTAGTAATGTCTACTTTTGAATTTGGACTTTTGGAGAGGTGGAAGTTTTTATTTTTATTTTTCTGTTTATAATAATTATGACTGCCGCGCCGTCCTGAAGATCCTAAAGAGCTTTTAGTTTTCGCAAAAATGGCTGGGTCCAAATTTGCCAATCTTCTTTGATTACTCTTATTACTCTTCTTATTCTTAGTTTTATTAGTCTGTCTTTCATTGCACCCCTGATGCTAATGATTAGTTAATTCTTTATTTTTTTCAAATCTATTTACTTTATAGTTTAAATAGTTTGAAAATACTAGTATGCACTTGGCGTTATTGAATTTAGAAAAGTTTTAGTAATAGAAGTCTGCAACTATATCTACTGCAGTATTACTTTCGAAACGTTGTACTTATGTATAGTTCCTATACCTAAGTACCTAATACTTTCAAAGTGAGTGTCTACTTACGTTATCTAAGCAGATATAAATCTGTTTCGAATGACTGTTTCAATACATGCAAATCTAACACAACATTAATCATTTAGTTGTGACAGTTAAAGAAATAAATTATTTGTTTTCACCATCCCAACGGCAATCAGAAAAGTTGTGTGCATAATTTATATTAATTCATTCGGAATTTATAACTTCCCTAAATAGGATTTAGAATGAGAAACCTTCACCCTAAAAATATCAAGTAGAATGCAACTTTTAAATTAATTTTGTACAATATTATCAGGGTCCTACTTAATATGCTGACGGTTTTTGATAGGATGATCAGACCATCAAACTGAACAACTTTTTCTTTTCGAAATCGCGAGAAAAATCTGCTTTTCCATACAAAACTATCCTTCGCGACCCAAATCTCCTATGTCTCTGGGATGGGACAGCAATTTTTTTTTTCGCCATCTCGATTTTGATCCCATAGAGAAAATTGTTCAGTTTGCTGGTCTGATTATCCCCTTAAATGGTTCATCAGTCGGTTTAGGAGATACAGCTTACTATAACCATAGCATATATACTGTGCTATAACTTTAATATGTGGAAGGTTGATAATGCCAAATGGAACCGTACTGTCAAGAGAAATAAAAGATAATCCGGCATTATTGTTAACAACATCGAATAAAACGAAAAATAAACCTCGCCGACCTCTACATGGGTGATAAATTTTATAAAGGTTACCGGGATTTAATTAGAGGTTGGTAGGAAACGCAACGATGGGCAGTAGGGGTCGGTCCCTCTGCGAAAATTAAATCACCGCAGGAATTGGCGCGGTAAATGTATAAACATTCTTAATGAAATTTTTTTTGTTCTTTTACTTTTGGCACATTTACTTTTTTCTTACACAAGATAGGTAAAAAAGACACTCCCCCTCTGTCTATTTTATCATCGCCCACTACGTAGCGAGGTACATTCTACCTACTCTCTCGAACTGCAATACGACAGCGAGCGACTTCAATAAAACACATTAATGTTGTTATACTGGGTGATATTGATATCATTAGCATCCTTTGAGTCTACCCATCAAACTGAACAACTTTTACAGATAGGAGCAAAAAAAACTTTACTGTTGCATACATTGAGTCGAGTAGGCAGTTTAGTGTGGAACAGCAGATTTTTTTTTGTTCCGATCGGTTTGCCTCCATAGTAAAAGTTTTTAGTTTGGGGTAGACTCTGCCAATGAGATCTCATTGGCATCCTTCTTAACTAAGAGTCTATAAATTGATAAATTTCACCCTGTTGATGGGAACCTAAAAGTCGTCGGCTGCAGTGCTGGCTTCAGTATTATTTTTACTTTTTATAGTTTTGTTAATCTACAGCGTTTACCTAAGTCACAGATAAAATAATACTATACTCCTACATGTTATTCTCTGATGTACAAAATAAATAATTTAGTGTTTACGTCAATATTAATAACAGCCCGCGTGTCACTGATATGTGCGCTATGAGGCTATGACATTACCTATAATCTGTATATGAAAATGAAGATTCAGTCATAAGTTCATAACATAAGTCATAATCATAACATAAGACTGATGAATTTAATGTGATCGTAATTTTGTTTTTTTTTTGTCACGCCCACCACGCTAGTTCCTAGTTCTCATTATATATAGGGTCCTTCTTAATATGCTGACACTTTTTTAAGGGGATGATCAGACCGAAAAACTGAACAACTTTCTGTATGGCACCAACATCGAAATCGCGAAAAAAAATCAGCTCGTCCATACAAAACTGCAAACCTACTCGAGCGAAATGTATGGGACAGCTGATTTTTTTTTCGCGATTTCGATGTTGGTCCCATAGAGAAAGTTGTTCAGTTTGATGGTCTAATCAATTAATCATCCCCTTAAAAAAGTGTCAGCATATTAAGAAGGACCCTGTATTTCTGCTAGTTCTCTTTTCTGTGGTAGGTACTTTACCCACCATAGGATTGGCCGTGGCAGCGGTAGACAACTCGAAATGAGCACGATCAAAACGAGTCTGACTGCTAGCAGAACTGGTTTTACACATTAAAAATGCATTTACATTCACCTATTCAATATCTCTATAGGCGCTTTGAAAGTTGGCTAAATGGCAGTCGCGTGGCATTAACTGCAGTTACTTGAGTTTAGTACAATACACACTTCAGGAAAAATATAGTTTAATTTAAATTAAAAGTACAACTTATACATCTTCTAACAATTATACTTGACATGCTGTATTTCTATATTAGCTGTATAATTACGTAGTTTCGACGTTAAAAAGGCATAATTTGTAAATATGGATACTTAAGAGCACCACGGACCACGAAGAGACCACTACGGTTTGTTATAATGACACTAGAGCAAATACTTTTTTTACCATACAATCTATGTCACCTCTGCCATGTCCCTATGTTTTGCTTTTTCGCATTTATTGTTACTGTTAGAACTAGGGGCCTTCGAAAATGTACAATTTTCCATCCAGTAAACAAATTTGACGAATATAAACAAAAAAAGCAAAACATACAGACATAGCCAAATTCGTTCTCATATTATTTTTGAAGTAATTATTAAAATCCGTTAAGTTTTGGAGGAGGAAACAGGGGAATTCGAAATGCAGATTTCGTCGATTTTTTGAATATAAAATCGGTCCGAGCTGCAGTTGTCTCTTTTGCACTCTAGTCAGCGGGGTGTATGGCTAGGGCGGATCGGACAAATGCGTATACAGTCGGAAAAGTGACATATCCTCCAAATTAGCATTTCAGCCCGCCCTGGAGACCGATTGCGCTAAGTTAAAACATCGAAGTTCTATTCTTATCCAATTTCAGTTCTAATCACTTTGCAATCCAATTAATATTCAACTTGTTGAATTCCGCATCACGCTAAACTCTATGTAACTGACAGCCCTAAACGTCTGAGCGATTTGTCAAAACGGCTCTAACGGCTGTCAAAAGCTCAAGAGCAGTACCGCGATTAGCGCAATATCAAATGTGTCAAAAGTTACTATACTCCATTTTTATTAAAGACGAAAAAAAGAAGATCACAGAAGCAGAGCTACGAAACCTTTTCAGACCGTGATCATTTTATAAAAAATTCGAAACACTTATGTCAGTGTTTGATGACTGATGAATATAAGAATTAGGGATAGCGAGTGAAACAGCCAATAGTCTGTAGCGCACTGGCATTTATTAGAACTAAAACGCTGTCACCGGGTATACTCACATACTTAGGCACATTTTAGTTCACACTATCGGAGTTGATGGAAAAATAAGAAAACGTCTGTTATGTTTATGTATGTGCTCACTAGTAGCATAGCGAGGGGGGGCAAATGCCCCAGGCACCGGGCGGCACTTTACCAGAGGTGGCAAAAATATTAATTGATTGAGCTCTGACTGAACCACAGGGTGTTAGGGTAAACAGTTGCATTACTTTAAGGTGTGATTGTATCCATGACACTGAAATACGTTTCTGAAGAAACCTATAGGAAATTCGCAAAATTCAGTCATCTGATCTAACGTTTGTATGAAAATTTCAACTATTCATACAAATGTTGGATCAGCTGCTTGCATTTACTATAGAATGAGCAAAAAAAATTTTATGAATTTTATTTAGGTTTCTTAGGTAAAATTGTTAAGTATCATGAGTATAATCACCCCTTTTAGTAATGCAACTACTTACCATAAAAAACCTGTATAACCAATTCGAAGAGCAGAGTAAAGTCTATTTTTGAATGGATAACCAACCCCACTAAACCAAAACCAAAAGACCTAAAGATGTCTGACCACAACCTGAACAGGTTGTGGTAAAAAATTTCGAGCTGGCTTCGGTCGCTTCGGTCTCTCCTTTATGTTTAACGTAGGTCTTCTTATAAAGATAAGGAGGCAGCAAAATCGGTCTGTGCTCCGGGAGATAGACAATACACTCACGCTACGCCACCGGTGCTCACTAATGTCCGTTATTCCGTATTAATAAACCGCGCTGACAATCGATTTTGAAGACGTATTAAACGAGTTCTTCTTAAGCCTTAAAATACATCTTAAAATAGATCAAGTCGGTATCAGCTAATATCACTTAAAATGTCTCAAGCAAACTCAAATTTGTAACAATTTTTTTTCCAAAAATGCAGTTGCAGAATCCATGTTGCAGAAATCATTGGAATTTAATCCGTCTGCTTGTAACATCAATATTATTTGGTATTACTTGCGTCGCGCAGAGCGTTGCCGGTAGTGTGATGTGGTATGGACGCACTCAATCGAATCCGTCAGAAATTCAGAAAAGTGGCCGCCATACTGAACTTTTTTGTTTTTCAATCTATTACTTCCAAAATCGATATCTGGGAGTTTCTGCCATCTCGAAACACGAATCAGAAGTAAAAAATTTAAAAAATGGCCGCCATCTTGAACTTTTTTGTTTTTCAACCGATTGCTTCGTTCCTGCCATCTCCAAACACGAATCTTAAGTCAAAAATTCAGAAAAGTGGCCGCCATCTTGAACTGTTTTTTTCAATCTATTACTTCCAAAATCGATATCTGGGGGTTTCTGCCATCTCCAAACACGAATCTGAAGTCAAAAATTAACAAAAAAGGCCGTGATCTTGAACTTTTTTGTTTTTCAACCGATTGCTTCCAAAATCAATATCTGGGGGTTTCTGCCATCTACAAACAAGAATCTGAGATCAAAAATTTAAAAAAGTGGCCTCCATCTTGAACTTTTTTGTTTGTCATCCGATTGCTTCCAAAATTGATATCTGGGGGTTTCTGCCAACTCCAAACACGAATCTTAAGTCAAAAATTCCAAAAAATGGCCGCCATCTTGACCTTTTTTGTTTTTCAACCGATTGCTTCCAAAATCAATATCTGGGGGTTTCTGCCATCTCCAAACACGAATCTGAGATCAAAAATTTAAAAAAGTGGCCTCCATCTTGAACTTTTTTGTTTGTCATCCGATTGCTTCCAAAATTGATATCTGGGGGTTTCTGCCAACTCCAAACACGAATCTTAAGTCAAAAATTCCAAAAAGTGGCCGCCATCTTGACCTTTTTTGTTTTTTAACCGATTGCTTCCAAAATCAATATCTGGGGGTTTCTGCCATCTCCAAACACGAATCTGAGATCAAAAATTTAAAAAAGTGGCCTCCATCTTGAACTTTTTTGTTTGTCATCCGATTGCTTCCAAAATTGATATCTGGGGGTTTCTGCCAACTCCAAACACGAATCTTAAGTCAAAAATTCCAAAAAGTGGCCGCCATCTTGACCTTTTTTGTTTTTCAACCGATTGCTTCCAAAATCGATATCTGGGGTTTTCTGCCATCTTCAACCACGAATCTGAAGTCAAAAATTCAAAAAAGCGGCCGCCATCTTGAACTTTTTTGCTTTACAACCGATTGCTTCCAAGATCGATATTTGGGGGTTTCTGCGATCTCCGAACATAAATCTAAAGTCCAAAATTTAGAAAAGTGGCCGCCATCTGGTACTTTTCCGGAGATTCGGAGTGAGATATCTATTTTGGAAGCAGTCAGTTAACAAACAATTAAATTCAAGATGATCTTATTTGTTTTTTAACCTTATTTGTTTTCCTTCCAATTTTCTGATTTCTGATATCAGATTCATGCTAATAGATCGCAGGAACCCCCAGATATCGATCTTGGAAGCAATCGGTTGTAAAGCAAAAAAGTTCAAGACGGCGGGCACTTTTCTGAATGTTGACTTCGGACCTGTGTTTGGTGACCACAGAAACCGATATGTAGGGGATATTGGTTTTGGAAGTAATCAATTAAACAACAAAAAAGTTCAAGATGGCGCCACTTTTCTGAATTTCTGACTTTAGATTCGTGTTTGGAGATAGCAGAAACCCCCAGATATCGATTTTGGAAGTATTAGATTGAAAAACAAAAAAGTTCAAGATGGCGGCCACTTTTCTGAATTTCTGACTTTAGATTCGTGTTCGAAGATCGGAGAAACCATACATTTTCTAATAGGTATATTTAAATTTGCGATTGGTCAGAAACTACATTATCTATTTTCTTTTTGCAGCAATTAGTTTACAATATGTTACAATGTTTCATAATTTTAATCGAAAATGCAGAGCTTCAGGTCACTTTATGGTTTATCTGCTGGCAACATTACGCACGTCACTGGCTCACCCGTGTGCCATACCATGCGACGTCGCCGCAGTGACGGCTGCTGAATTGACGCAGTGGCAATGCGTCACCGTGTATGCTCCTACGTACGGTTTCATACAACTTCTTGCTTCACAAATGACGGGCTGCCGTATGACGCTCCGTCTTGCGTCCAGCGTGTGTGAATAAAAACCTATTAGTCTTCTGTAGTCTGTCGCCTAATTGTCATCATTATCTCGTGACGATTATATCCACAGAACATTATAAGAGAAGTTAGAAGTGCAAATTAGGCATGGAACGCATGCCACATGGTTATGCAATGATTTGCATAAGGTGCGCAGCGTGGTGCGAGCGAGAGGGCATAAGTAGTTGTATGTAGCAGCGTGAGTGGGAAGATACGTGGTGACAGTCGTCTCCTAAGCAAAAGCGCTACTTTGCATTTCTTAACCCCCTTATAATGTTCTTTGATTATATCAATGAGGCGTTTTGGTAAATACATTTTTTTTACAAAAAAAGTAAAAACCGACTTCAAAAGTAAAAAATAAAACAAATTAATTTCCTTATAGATTTGAACGTAAAAGTCATAGGCTGAAATATTATTTCTTACTATTTTACTTTTGATGTCGGTTTTTACTTTTTTAGTAAAAAAATTTTTATTTCATAACTTTCAGTGATTAAATATGTTAGTTCGATTCAGATATCAGTTATATACGCAAAGGGTATGTTACGGCCGCTGTCAAACGTCAAACGTAAAGAAGGCATTCGAAAATTCGGCCGGCTCATTAACAACCACCGTGGTCTTACGGTCTAAGGTTCCGCCTCCCATGCTGGGGGGTGACGGTTCGAATCCGATCCGCGCCAAAAATATTTCTAGATTTTTGTGTTTTTAGAAATGTTCTAGAAGGAAGAGAGAGAGGGAATATTTAAAAAGGGACAAAAGGTGAACGTGTCTAGGAACTTCGAGAAAGGAGGCGAAATTACGAATATTTGAAAAGAACCAGAAAAGGGGGCGTGTCTTCGATCGGTTTCGAAAAAGGAACGCGGGGTTAGAACTATGGAGGAAAACAATCGAGTAAAGAAAAGAAGATCGAAAAAAGGGTATTCCGGAATGTTCTGCGGGATATAAAAAGGCGGCGAATTTTCGACTGGCGGCAGTCCTTGGTTAAACAGTGAACAGTGCGAAACTAAAGGAAGAAAAGTAAAAGTGGAAAAGTACTAGTGAAGAGAAAAGTGCTAAGAGTGGAACAGTGAGTAGACTAGTGTCAGTGTAGTGCGTGACGTCATAGTGTCGGTGTAGTACGTGACGTCATAGTGTCAGTGTAGTGTGTGACGTCATAGTGTCGTACGTCTTGACGTCATAGTGTCGTACGTCGTGACGTCATAGCCGAGACGCGTGTCGTGTCGTCACAGTAGTGACGTAGTGGACTGTGAACAGTGACAGTAAGTGGTGCACGGGAAATCCCTGCGAGGAGGACCCGGTGAAGTGAACCGTTTAGGGGAACCTCTGCGAGGTGGACCGTTTGTAAGTGTATCCCAAATAAACTCTGTAAAATTGGACTTAGCGTTTCACTCCAATCCCGGAACCCGTAGCTCGTAACAGGTACATTGAAACGAGGCAAATGGTTCAATCGCAGACGATTTGCTGTCAACTTTTGAGGAGTTCTATTGTGTAGCTCCGAAGCGCGTAATCAGATCTTCACAAAATTAAAATGGGACCACCTCGAGAGTATACCCTTTCAAACAATTGACGAAAATATCGGTGAACATACATTAAAAAAAAACATAGAGCCGAACATAGAACCTCCTCCTTTTTTTGAAGTAGGTTAAAAAATGGGACCACCTCGGGAGTATAACCCTTTAAAACAAAAAAAGAATTTTTTAAATTGGTTCACAATAATAATTGACGAAAATATCGGTGAACATAAATAAAAAAAAATACATACAGCCGAGTATAGAACCTCCTCCTTTTTTTGAAGTCGGTTAAAAAAAATTGCCACAGTAATAAACTAATGCTTGCCAAACGTATTTTCCTAGATTTCCAAGTTTAGAGACAAATTTATTCATACATTAATAATACGATGACGATCATAACGATTTAAATGAAGTCGTAATAATTTTAGTACAATTTTTTAGAATTTTTAAAGATGTTTTTTTCGAATTGTCAATATGGCTACTACTAGCGCCACCTGACGGATTTTTTTCATAACAGTCTTTAAAAAAGCTTCATTGAAACAAAGGCGAACCACATGTGCGCACCACTGCTTCTTTAGGTCTTTCAACATCGCCATTATGTTGTTTGATACAATATTCATAATTTCTTTAAAGTGTGTACTATAAAGAATCTTTTTTACCTTCTTTTCGCCCCTATCTGGAATGGAGTATAGTGGTCCAATAACGGTTCAATCACCTAAAATTTACCGCGATTGCAGCCCTGTCCTCTTAAATCTGTACGGATCATTCATAATTTCATACTCATACTACACCCTACCTATTTTGTGCCTCTTGTATTTTTTTCTCTGTATTTTGCTGTTTAATGTTTTGGCTTAATATAAAGTATATTTGATTTTATTACTTTTCTGTCATTATTAAAATGTTACTCACGTATTAATTTAGGTATTCACAAAAATAAAACTACAAACTTCGTCAAAGGCAATGCACAAAATATTAATCCACATTCAAGCTACGTCAAAACACTACTAACTAGACCCTGGAGTGCGATTTTTGAATCTCATACGTTGAACTCAGTAGTTGAAAATGTATGGAGATACGCATATTTCTACTGTTGATTTGACTTTGAAAAATCGCACTCCTGAAGTATGATTTTTGAAAGTCAAATTAGCAGCAGAAAGATGCATATCTCCACAGTAATTTTGACATTTTCAACTGCTGAACTCAGCGAATGAGATTCAAAAATCGCACTCCAGCCCTGCGCAACCCCAGCTCTTCCAAAGTCCCCAAAATACTACTCACTTGTTTGTTGATAATGATTGATAATTAAAACACCCATTAAACTTTTTATTTTATACATTATATTATGCATTAAACTTGCATTAAATAGAAAACTTAGAAAACGTAAGGAAAAGAAATCAATACTAACCAGACCATCAATCTGAACAACTTTCACCAATTATGGAGCCAACGTCGAGAAAAAATAAAAAAATCTGCCATCCCATACATTTGAGTCGAGACGGTACTGCAGTTTTGCATGAAAGAGCGGATTTTTTTATCGCGAATTCGATGTTGGCTCCATAATGAAAGTTGTTCAGTTTGATGGTCTGAAGTACCCCCTTAAGTATTACTAGGGTGTTTTGTTACACCCTGTATAACGAAATTAAAAGTAAAACCATCACCGCTAAGTACGCTTTACAAGTTAACGAGTAATAGTTGATCAACTTATAAAATTTACTTTTTATAGCCGTTAACACATTCGCGGATAGTGAACGAGACACAACAGAACTTTTATTGTTATAACTGGTATAGCCGGTCACTGTCCGCGAATGTGTTAAACCGTAATATAAAACAAAAAGCCTTAAGTCCATATTATATTGTGACGGGCAACTACAGAACCCTATCCTGCGCGTGGTCCGACACGCACTTGGCCAGTTATTATTATTACATCTAATTTTACTGGGGTAATTTAGGGGTAAACGTACTTCTAATTACTGTGCATACAAAAGTTTTTAATGTCTAGTTAAGTATTTTGTCTTGATGTTGCATAATCTTAACAACACCTACACAAAGCACAGCTAATTAAATGAGGATTAATTTTAAAGTGTAATTTCTTCTCAAAAAGGGCAATTTCGCTCTAATTAATAATATTGTTGTATTTGATTCCGCTATAATTTTATAAGTAGGTAGGTACCTAATTATTTTAGAGATGTGGCCTAGAATACTTAATAGTATCCATATAGGAAGCCTTTGTGTTTTTGCACTTTGCAAAATCGCAAAGGCTTTCCAGCATTAGCCAGATTTTTTCCAGATTTAGCGAGCAATGTGTATTAGGTAAGTCACGGAGTAACGGATTCCTTCATTTTGCTTTGATCGCATCGCAGCCTGGGATATCAAAACCTGGTGGTATGTCCATGCTAACAGAAATGTGGGAAATGCAAGAAAAAGCATTGCACGCAGTCGTTGATATCGATCTCAATTTTTGTTGAGTTTGAAGGAATCTTCTTTTGAAAATCATTAACCTAACCAGATTTTTAATCCAAACATGGCTCAATTTAACTTACTGGTCTTTTATATTTAACAACACATTTAATAAACATGTCAATAGTAATTAAATTAGCAATGACAAAATAATTCGGAGTTCATTGCTGATAATGTTAGGACATGTAACTTTCTGCATGTTTTGTCATTAGCAGTAGCGTAGCAAGGGGGGGGGGGGGGGCAAATGCCCCGGGCGGCACTTTGCTAGGGGCGGCAAATTCGGGAAAAATATACTTAGCCAATTAGTAGAGCAGAGAAAAGTTGAGCTCGCTTCGCTCGCTGTAAGATTAAGGTACGGTTTTTAATACTGTACAAACATAATCCCAAAGAGCACACAGCTAACGCGGTGCTAACTTCGCTCGATCCATAGCTTTTACTTAGGTTACCTTGCACATGTTTTGTACGTAACAAGCTTTGGCCCCAACTGATTCGTATTGAGAAGAAAAGCTCGCTTCGCTGACTATCTAAACTATTATAAAACTGTAACAGAAGTGTGTCTGTACATTGAAGATATTTACAAAAAAAAGATTACGATATGATTTTTAGATGTCCCTAATTCCAAATCACCAATTTTTGGATTTTTTTGTCTGTTTGTTTGTTTGTTTGTTTATTTGTTCGTTTGTTTGTTTGGGTGTTTGTTTGTTCGAGTATCACGCAAAAACTACTGAACCGATTTTGATGAATTTTTTTGTTTGACAGCTTATCATCTGGTATATAATTTATGCGGACGAAGTCGCGGGTAAAAGCTCGTAAGCTTCTATTTTTGTACAGTTAAACCAAAACGTTTAGTCTAACCACAGCCCGAATAGATGTGCTAAAAAATTTCGGGCTCGCTTCGCTTGCCCCCATATTTTTGTAATTTGGGCAAGCCTTCTAATAAAGGGGGCGGCAAAATCGGTCTCTGCCCCGGGCGGCAGAAACCAAAGCTACGCCACTGGTCATTAGTAACCAGCAATGTACCGTCAATTGTCATTTGGGGCCCTGGCCGTGGTGGTCTAAGTAGCATAGCTCTAATCTACTGGATTATACTCGTACTTAGAGTGGCCAGGTCTTAAAATCGAATAGCCGGACAGAACAGCCAGTTTGGCCGGACATTTGGGTAAAAAGGCCGGACACCCTTAATTATTGAGGATTTTTCACCTTAGTATTGATACGACAACAAAATATTTATGCGAAACCAGGCTTTTTTGACCATTTACTATAAAATCTTCTTAAATTGTAATGAAACAATGCAATGGACAAGAAAATTAAATAAAACAATACTTCTTCACTAATTAATAAACTTTGAAGTAATTGAAACTAAAATAATCAATGTTTTTGGTGGCCAGATACCTGCTTTAAAAGCTCAGTTTCCTTCAAAACAGGGTACACTGGTCAAATATAAAAGCCTTACAAAAGCCGGACAGGCCGGACACCGTATAATTCGCCCGGACACACATCCAAAAAGCCTAACTATGTCCGGCTTTATCCGGACGCCTGGCAACGCTTTGTACTACCTACCTACCAATTTTTAGGACTTTGTTTACGATTTTTAAAACTATTGGCTTTTCAAAACACATCGTGAGGCCTACAAAACGTGTAGATATGACATCAACGTCCATTTATTGGCGGTGTGCTGTCTGTCAGTGCTATTTTAACAAATTATTTTTTAAGAATCATCAAGCATCTAGAATTGTAGATTCAGAAACTTTCTGATGCCCTTCTTGTTTGTTTAGGTTTACCCCTTTTCCCTTTTATGGTCTAGTTTCTCTTTTTATATAGGTTTGAATTTATTTGTTTCATTTCACATTATTTGTCAAACACTGGTCAAACACAACTCGCTGCTGGTTTTAATTTAAAATTTCGGGACTGTCAACACAAAGATACCTTTTTGTTTCTTCTGACGGATTTAATTGTTGATTTGTTGAGTCTCCTGTTTGTTTTTGTAATATCCCTGCACATGGAAATCTTTTAGCGCAAAACCCATCGCAAATAAAGCTAACTTTAGCACTGCAATTTATCGCAGACTTTTTCCAAGGCCAAATCGGCAGTTAGCCAAATCACAAGTGTAATGGCAGATCGCACGATCGCAAACCCTGTCTCAACCTATAAGGTGAGCGTGCTCCTCCTCTCCACTCCATCTACCTTTGCATTTTGGTCTTGATCGTAAGCCTGCGATAAATTGCAGGTCTAAATGGTAATTTAACTTTGCTTAGCTTAAGGTAGCAAACCCATCATTTTATAACACGTTTGTAAAAAACTGCATGACGAACTGCGTATATGACAAGCTGCGTTTGTGACGAACCGCGTATGTGACGATCTGCGTTTGTGTCGATCTGCGTATGTGACGATCTGCGTATGTGTCGATCTGCGTATGTGACGATCTGCGTATGTGTCGATCTCCGTATGTCACGAGCTGCGTACGTGACGAACTGCGTTTGTGACGTGCAGCGTGTAATCCTGAAAAGATACGTTGCTACTTGAGTTAAGCTAGTTTTATGCGTATACAGTCAACACTTGCCTATCTTTGGAGATCTCTCGTGCGGAGTGTGTAAGGGTTGCGCAGTGGTGGTTAGGGCAGAGAAGTGAAAGCTTTGGAGTATATGTGTGTACTGTTTTATTTGGGCATTTGCTTTTGTTTTATACAAAATTCAAAATTTTTTTTATTTAAAATAATATCATATAGATAGCTTTTTGACGTCATTTTTTGACTCTACCGCCGCGTCGGAAGGTGTTCCTGGATACAGATCGGCGGTTCCCTATTAGCTGCTGAACCGCCGGGTAAATGTATATGTGGGTACCCCCCTTGGACGAATAGTACCCGACACTATCTATTTGGTTATTTGCTCCCCGTACTAAGATGATAATAAATTCCACAGATGGTACCGAGAAGGCTCATCATTCCCGTTGGAAGTGGAGCTAGTACAAGGGAAGACCCGGGAGATTCCATCAGTGGCCACGCTGACCCTGACGCCGGCCCGGGAGGACGACGGAGCCACCTTCAGATGCGTCGTGTGGAACCGAGCCATGCCCGAGGGCCAGCAGTTCGACGCCATGGTCGACATCAGCGTCAACTGTAAGTTTCATTCACACTTTTGGTATTAAAAAAACGCAGAAAAAGGCTTATCCAGGAAACTATAGTTATAACTCCTGATGAAAGAAACTATTGAGATAACTTAACCAGGAGTTAAGTTAAAAAAAATTTGGGAGTCAGGGTTCTAACCCGAACTTGTAACAATGATTTTTGCTAAATAAATTACTTATGTTTATAATTAAGTAGGTACAATTTTGTTAACGCCTAATGACTGGCTCGAGTGGAATACTGCGATGCTCTATGAAATGAACTATACTTAGTAGTCAAACATAGATACTAAACCAAACTATAAAAAAAGAAGATTGTAGGTTTCAGGAAGTATATGGTGATATCTGACTAGGCATGCATAGCATGTCAAAATAGAAACCTTATCTGCTTATCTGTTATTCGAAATGGGGTGGTTTATTCAAAGCTGAATCATAAATTCATAAGGCTACCTACCCATACAAGTAGGTAAGTAGTCATACCCTATACATACAAATATATCGGACTAATACCGAATGAATGTACGAATGGTTTGTGTAACAATTACATCTCTTCTCAAGATAGATAGGTACCCGAGAAAGGACTTTCAAATACATATATTTGCAGTTGTTTTTGTACTGCATTAAATTATAGTATATTCAGAAGAGAATCAGAATCATTTATTTGCTGAAACATGGTTTACAGCCTTTTTAAATAAGCAGGATAACAAACTATACATAAGCTTGGTTAGATATATATAATAAAGGTATAGATACATATACACTATACAGAATGTTACAGAAGTAAAAATAAAAATTGAAAACTTTTAAGGGCTGGTTTAGACTTTAAACCATCAAACTGAACAACTTTCACTATGGGATCACAGGCAACAAACGAACACATATAGTTTTCAATTTGATAAATGAATTTTATTTGAAGCAGGAACTAGAATCTTGTTTGTTTTGCTCGTTACTTCTCTTTCCTACTCAAAAACGGGGCGAAGGCGAGGTGGTGAATGAGGCATGACATTTCATTTGATATCTGCATGGGTAGCATGCCAACCCGCGATAGCCGTATCACAGCTATCGCGGGTTGGCATCTCTGTGTCGATGTTGGTTTGCAATCACGGTTCATGGAGCGGCTTGTAGCTCAAAGCTCTGACGTATTGACGTATAGGTACGGTACTATACTCTACCGTTTAGTTAAACTCCGCTGAATGCTTTTCAGCATAAAATGAATCGAAACACGACCTTTAGTATAGGTACATACGAGTAGGTACGTACTACGTAGTAATTAAAGTACTCTGTGGTACTACATATTGTTTCGTAATACACTTGCCTCGCATAGTTCGAATCGAAACAACGCAGATCAAATTTATTTCCTTGAAAATTTCAAAATAAAGCTTTTGTGCATTCGTGCAACACAATAAAAGCATTTAAAAACATGATACTGCGTCCATTATGTACTGGGTGAATGAATTCTCATAGCCGATTTCGAATATTAGCAAATGCTTTGTAAAAGATAAAAATAGCAGGCATATATGCCGGATAGGTGTTAGCACCTTCCATACATGCGCATTACTAGTCCTTACCTTACGTTCCTGTTCGATACAGTGGCTATAACTATAACCACAGCCCGGACACTGCATATAAAAAATTGAATTTGACAAGATGACGTCAGCACATGCGAAACCAAAGAAATTGAACCTTATGTCTTCTTCTTAGGTAACAAGTAACCAGTGCGAAGTAACCAGAGGGCGATAGAGGGGGTGAGGTAAAAAGTTGGTGGGAGGAAGGGAGTGTCCGTACTGTATCTAGTAATAGATACTCTTTCTTATACTGTGCTATAACCGGCAGCCACACCATCATCAGAGATGTTAACCACCACGCCTGAAGGAAATAGTCTCCTTAGACGACACCCTCCTGGGTTGGTGCTATTCTATGCCGGATATCACACGGAATTCAAGTGAATTTTATTGTTGAAAATGCACTTCAAAATATGAATAGCAGACCAGTCGCAAACATGCATTTTCGTAGCATAACTTTGGTATTTCTTCGATGAATAGTTACAGGACAAATACTTATGCACACAGGTTTCACAAACCGTTTGCATAGTGCGCTATGAATGTAAGGAACGGCGAAATGAGAGATTCTGTTTGCTAGGTCCTTTCCGTGTGGAATGGAAAATTGCAGCAGCCCACCGCGCTCAAACACAGTAGGTAGAGCAAAGGTCCCAGAGCGCTGACGCCGCGGGCCAACTATAGCATTCTATAGTGAGGTCTATTATATGCTTTTGCCCCTCGAATGTGGCTCCTACTCTGTACGATTGTTTCGTTCCAAAAGTTTTATGTTTTAAAACAAATTCCATAGAATTTATAACTATTCTTGTAACTGTGATATATTTTTCTGTTTGATTTTCAACGGTGTATCTACCTATACCTACCAGCTAACTAAGAATTTGCGTTTGAGGTGAATACATGCCTCTTAGGATTTAAAATGATAGATGATTGTATTTACGCGGCTTCGCTCTTAGGGAATTAGTTTCTACAAGCATAGGAATATTAATAGTTGGAATATAAATAAACTTATTACCTAGGTAGGTACATAATTTAGACGGTAACAATAGCAATGGCACCGTTTAATGATGCGAATATGTTGTGCATTAAATTAAATTACTTGATATTTGATCATTTCTAATTTCAAAAAGATACTTATGTACTTATAGGCTTTGGTGTAATTATCGATTCTGTGCAATTGTTTGTAGACACCATAGAGAATTCACACGCTCCCCCTGTAGACACCTTGTTACTAATTTCAATTAGGTACAATACACTAAATCTTGTTAAAACATTGAAAATCATGTTCGAATGGTGCGTAATCTCCATAGTAATTTTGAAATTTTCTACTGCTGATTTAAACGTGTGACTTTCAAAAATCGCACTCCTGTAGACTTCGTAACAAACAATAATAAGTACTTGTATCTCGTCCAGTAACATGAACGAGTTATAATTAAAATTGTAGGTAAACTTTTAAGCTTAGGTTGCTTCAGACCATCAAACTGAACATTTTTCACTATGGAGCCAACACCGAGAAAAAATTCAAAAAATCTGCTATCCCATACAAAACTGCAGTACCGGCTCGACTCAAATCTACCTATGGGGCAGCAGATTTTAAAAAAAAAATTCTCGGTATTGGCTCAATAGTGAAATTTGTTTAGTTTGATGGTCTGAAGCTGACCCTTAAGTATTGCCGGGGTATTTTGATACACCCTGTATTGTTGATAGTTCTAGCAAAGTTTTTACTAACACCAAAGGAAAGTCGGATGTGGATGTATGTAGATATATATTTATAAAATTAATTAGGCCTCGTACACATTTCCCTGAAATAATAAATGGTAGTAGGTGCTATGGAGAATAAACATACGAGCCGCGGGTATTGCTTCTGCTTGCATGTTGTAATCCGACAGACATTGTAAACAGATTTATTATTGGTGTACCGAACAAGCACATCGCATCCGCTTCCTATCTAACTACACATGGTTTCAATCAAATAAACAAAATTATACAACCATTTGGGTCAATCCACTTTCTTCCTACGCTCGCTGTTCTCATTTCAATATTTAATATCTGAAATGTTTCTGTTCAAAGGCGAATTCTTGAGACTCTTATGTAGGTGTTTTATCCTTTATACATTCTAACGACCAGGAGTGCGGTTTTTTAATCTCATTCGCTGAGTTCAGCAGTTGTAAATGTCAAAATTATTATGGAGGTAGGCATCTTTCTACTGCTGATTTGACTTTCAAAAATCACACCCCTGAAGAATGATTTTTGTTAGTCAAATCAGCAGTAGAAAGATGCGTATCTCCATAGTAATTTTGACATTTTCAACTGCTGAACTCAGAGAATGAGATTCAAAAATCGCACTCCAGTCCTCTTTGTATATACTATGTAGTACCTATTTATGTTTTGTGTTCTCGAGGCTTGGTACCCTGATTAGTAAAAATGTATTTATTTTGAAAACTTTTTTTTGTAGTGAAGGTATATTTCCTGCCACGAACATTTCTTCATGAAGCAGAATGTATTTTTTTGTTCTTCCAAAAGCATCCTTTTAAAGTGTCAATTAATGAAGATTAAAATTTCTTCTCGTCATTACAGAAACGTTAATGTGCAACGGTTGGGAAGAGAGGAAAATTGTACCTGCTCTTACCTGCTTAATCCAACATGGCGATGAAATTTTTGTATTTGTCTGTAGGCTACCTCTCTTCCTTATTTTACCAAATTAAAAATTTATGGCTTACCGATATTGTGTTTCACAGCAAGAAAATTTTTGTTGCTTACCTTAAGTAGGTGATTATTTCGCAGATCTAATTAAAATTTCCTTAAAAAAATGCTTATTATTGTTTGTTTGTTTCTAGATTTCCCTCGCGTCAAGGTTGGTCCTGACAATCCTCTGCGGGTCGAAATAGATGGAAAAGCAATAATGGAATGCGAAGTTGACGCCAAACCACAAGTGACCTCCGTCCGATGGACGCGAAATGGAAAATATATTTCGAACTCTTTCACACATACCATCCCTGGCGTAACCGTCCAGGACTCTGGAAAATACACCTGTTCTGCCGACAACGGACTCGGTCGACCTGGTGAAAAAGAAGTTTACCTAGACGTACTCTTTCCACCTAGCGTAACTGTAGAGTCTAAAACCTACGAAGCAGAGGAAGGTGGCACCGTAGAAATACGATGCGAAGTGTCCTCGAACCCCGAACCTATTTCTATCGAATGGACCATGGAAGGAAAGCCAGATTTCCATCAGAAAGGAAATACGCTAGTACTGAGGAGGGTGAACGCAGATATGGCGGGGACGTACGTGTGTCGCGCGGCGAATGTGATATCGTCGAGTAGTGGGTCTAGTGTGGAGCGGGCGAGTAGTGCATCGGTGGCTGTGCTGGTGCGGCACCGGCCCGGGCGCGCGCGGATCAGCCCCGACCGCCCCGTGGCGCAGGAGGGCGCCGCAGTCACCCTCACGTGCACCGCCAAGCCGCCCGGCTGGCCCGCCCCACAGTACCGCTGGTTCCGCGACAACGGCAACACAGACTCCAAACCCGCCGTCCTCGCCACCGGCAACCAATACACCATCCCGAGCGCACACCTCGGCAGCGAGGGCGTCTACCGCTGCCAGGCCACCAACGAGCTCGGCCACGGCGAACTCGCATCCGTCACTCTCGAAGTCCATCAGCCACCGCACTTCCAATCTAAACTCCCTTTGCATATGACTAAAAGATCAGGAGAAGAAGACTTCGCAGTGTCATGTAGTGCTCTCGGCAAGCCACGTCCTAACGTCAAATGGTACAAAGATAATGCTGAAATCAAGGCAGACGCTAACTTGTACGAAGTTAAGACAGACTTCACTGAAAGCAGTAACTCTGTGTTTAATGTACAAACAATGCTTAGATTCAACGGGAAGGCGCGACCTAATACAAACGACTTGGTGCCCGAAGATAGAGGAACATACATGTGCGCTTTCGAGAACGAAGTCAAGAAAGTAGATTCTTCGATGACTCTAAGAATAGAACGTGAGTATCCCTACGTTATCTCGCCTTTAATTTCAATTAGTAGTAATTTATGTGCCAATTACGTTAGTTAGTAGAGCGAAATAATGAGAAATTTAAAACCTTGTTCAATAATTCTGTTAATTATATGATGTCATTCACAAATTCCCAATCGAATGAGCTAACTTCCATCGAGAGATTAATTTGGGAGTCAGGGTTATAATATACTTGACAACTAGTCAATTCATTCAACTAACGTCAAAACGTGCGCTTTGTATGTTGTGACGTCATCAACATTTAATTACTTTTTAATGTTTATCTTGTTATTAAAATTAGTATTCAAGCTAAAACCTCAATGTTAATTGAAGTTTAGCGTTATTTTCTAACCTCTTTTTTAATGAGAAGATAAAAATAAAATATATTGTATGTAGTCAAGTATCCATTACTTTTGTTGTATCTTACCCTAAAAATGTTTAATATTAATTTGAGGCATTCTATAGATTCGCCTACGAAGTGCTCTTAAAATTGTATTAATCATGCAAAAACTATTATTAAGTCTGTGGTAAGTAAATTGTACTTTTCTTCCTTATAGATCCACCGATATCGATAAAACAACAAAACAAAGTGGCTTACGACTTGATGGAAATCGCCGAGTTATCGTGCAGGGTTCTTTCGTTCCCTAAGCCCGAATTCCAATGGCTCTACGGATCGAGCACATCGCCGCTTCAGATGTCTTCCGACGGTCACTACGACATCAATACCACGTCAAACAACAACGACTCTTATTACAGTGTGTTAAGGATAAAAAATATCAGCCCTCGTGACTATGGAGATTACTATTGCAAAGTGACTAACGCTTTAGGAAGCATAAAGCCACAGATAAAATTACAGCCGAAGGGCGCTCCCGAGTCTCCCAAGACATTGTCAGTTCAGAAAGTGGGGCCCTCATACGTGACGTTAAAATGGGAAGCTGGGTTTAATGGTGGGCTATCCAGTACCAAGTATTTCGTGCTGTATAGGAGAGTTGCCAATCGGGCTGGAGCTGGCGATAGATGCGGCGGGGACCGTGCCGGAGACCACGACTGGATGGAGTACGACTGTGGTCGTATCAACCCTTGCAACGTTACCAAACTTGAGCAACACAGCTCTTATACCTTCAAGGTAAGACACAATGTTATTCTTCCTATGCCCTTTCCTTTTGGCTCTTTCTTAATATGCTGCCGGTTTTTTTAAGTAGATGATCAGAAAATCATACTTAACAAGTTTCTCTGTCGAGTCTCTAAGGCTGCCTGTCCATTGACGCGAGCTGGCTGGCGGAGCGGTGTAGCGAGAAAAAAATATTAACCAATCAGGAGCTCGGCCGATTTTAGATAAATTGGTGCTTATCATTTCTGAAATAGAGCGTCGGTTACAATTCGCATTTAGCACACGTCGTGGACTAACGCTTATACACCCTCCCATAAGGTAGGCCTGGGCCCTGTTTAATAAACCCGACAATGAAAATTTAGAGTACATTGCTAGACATCATGTGACGTCATTGTTTTTCTTCGTCGTTTTATAGTTTATCCTTTTATTAAAAACAGTATTCAAGGTACAGAATTACTGAAAATGTATGTATAGCGTTATTTTCCAACCTATTTTTTACTGAGAAGATAAAACTAAAATAAATTGGATGCGGTCAACTCCCCAATTGTCATTCGCGTGTATTAAACAGGGCCCAGTGTATTGCAGTGGGATGTTATATGCTGGTTAAGTATAATTATTTCTGAAATGCAAACATTGAATAAATAAACGTGCATTAAAATGTTACAAACTGATCGAGTGTGAAATGTTACAGAACTCATTAATATTAAATTAATTAATTGTTCCATTAAAAGCCCATCAAGAAATAATCGCTTTCGCAATACCTATGTACAGTCGGCCGCAATAAATTATATACACTTTAGTACTACGACGTAGAACAAAAGTGTATAAACTTATTGCGGCCGACTGTACCTACTTTAGCTATATAATATTTAATGTAGTGGAACATAATCGCATTGCAAATACTAGGCCTAACTTAACTATCGTACTAAGTGTGATTTGATTATAATGAATTTTGTTTAACTTTACCTAATGAGAGTAGTTTAATAATCCCTAAAAAATTCTAGACTTTTAGTATCTTCTCGGTACCGGTCGTCCCGGTCTAAACGCGCACTTCTAGGTCAACCCCAAATATTATAAGAGATAAAGTGTACTTTTGCAATCATCAGCAACAAGGCTGATTCAGTGTCTATGGGGTGTAGAGCACCTCTGTGATTGGGATGGACCAGGTCTGCCTGCATAACTCCAGTCGGTTTAGGTGTTACAGATGTTTAAAGGTCAGCAAAAAATTTAAGATCAGCTGCAAGGCTGTATAAAAACTGACATGAACTACTCACATAGATAGATACAATGCTTACTACAATACAGCTGATCGTTAATTTTTTACTGACCTTTAAATATCTTTTACTCCTAAACCGACTGAAGTTATGCAGGCAGACCTGGTCCATTCCCATCACAAAGATGCTCTACACCCCATAAACACTGAATCAGCCTTGCTGCTGATGGTTGCAAATAGTACACTTATCTCTTAGTCTAAATAATAATGGGCATCTTAGTCTGAAATAAATTATTTGAATTTGAATAATAGGGCGACATTCAGAGACTTCTTTTATACTTAATTCAAACTCAAAATTCATCCATTTTCGACTCTACTTAGTAAGCTCTCGCTCAAAGGACGTAAAATTGGAATCTGGGCCTTATGGGGCGTCCGCCCGGTTTTGAGTAACTTTGTAACCATTTTATACATTAACTATGGCACTTTTTAAGCAGAAAACAAAACTGAACAATCTACAGGATATGAGAAGTGATGTGGTTTTTCTCGAAATCTATTTTAATTAATAAAACTGAAGAAAAACGACTCCAAAGTCACCTCTTTTTTCCAGTTGTAACCGTTTTACTCTTACATTGTTGATCAGAAGAATATGAAAATTTACAATATTCTTCACAATACAATATAAAATGATGTGGTTTTCTTATTTTTTGAAAATTCATAAAAAATCATACAGGTTTTCAAAGAAAACGGAAAATTCTGACCGGAGCCGCGCAATTGAAGCGGGATGGCTAATTGCAAAAGTTTGCTTGTAAGAAAGAGAGCCTTGCAGATGGGAGGAGTAGCCTTATATGCCTAGGGCCGCTTTATCAGTAATGTGGGTGGCAGGCAATGGAAGCTTTGGTAAAATAGTTTTCGGAGAAAATAATCATCACAAGGCTCTTCTAGGCTTTTATATTTATAAAAATTCCCGTATACGAGTGACTTGATCTCTTGTCTAGAATCAACTACTGTGGGAACGGGTTCTAAAAAAAATTTCCATCCGTTAATAAAGTTAAATCCTATACGTTTACTTAGACTAGGTACTTACTTAAAATCAAATAAAAATCAAATTTGGAAAAGTTATAATATCTTAGAGTTATTGTAGGAATCTTTTCCGTATTATTATAAGTGTTAAGTGGACTGTATAATGCTTTTGGTGAAGAGATCGACTAAAACATTCGTACTAAGTATGTTGTTAATAGATTAAAGAACCAGGAGATCAAGTTACAATATACCTACTTAGTTCACATATTATTTATAGCCACACTACAACCGCTTTACTGCAAACCAGTTTTGCATTTGCAAAAACAAGTTGTTTCCATGTATTATTAATCTAGAATCTAGATAGCAAATGCAATTATTAAAAATTTCTATTTTTTCTTTTCTTTTCATTCAAATCGCAACCGAAGCTCGAAACGTTGATTTTCAAGGTAACTGAGCCGGCGCGTGCCGTTTTATGTTCTGTTTTTAACTATTCTGTCCTGTGACGTCGCCGCTGTAGTTCAATATGTCATGCTTTGAGGCTGCTTTAAGTGACTCTCTACGATCCCAATCAGATTTCCTTGATGTACTAATCTGTGAAAAATGTGGTCAACTTAAAAAATTGTTTTGTTTGTTTTGAAGCTATAAAAAGTTCGTAGACAGTCGTGACGCAGGCAGTCATACACGGCTTTTTCCAACCCTCGATTAGAGCTTTTAACAAAATTGATATGATAACAATTTACTTTTAAACGAACCTAATCTCATGAAAGTGGTTGCTTATAGTTGATCGTTAATTTATATAATGACTAACTGTGCGTTGTAATGAAATGCCCCTTTTTCCCGACACCCACTTGGCCGTTTTTTTTCCATAAAAACCGAATATGGAGTATTCGTTACGATGGCGATGCCTTAATACTCGTATCGTATGAAACCTTCACCTTTTTTATACAAGTTTGTTGTAGGCGATTAAGCAACTACTTTTTTGTGGAGTAAAAGTGGTCTTGCTCTAACCAACGGACTTTCCGACTAGTCACCTCATTCAACATGAAAATAAACTGTAAAAGTTATTCGCGATTAAAAGCTCTAACGAGGTATTTAAAGCACCATATCCCACTTAATTCGAACCATTCACTAATTTCCTTTCTCCCTCCAGGTCAAAGCCGTCAACACTAAAGGACAGAGTAACTACTCCAACGAAATCGCAGTCACTACGAAAGTGGATGAGATACCACCACCGGAGCAAGTGACTTTCGACCCTAGCTCCAAGACCGTAGTGTTCACAGCTGGACCATCGTGCCTGTCGCTGGTTGGAGTCGCTGAAGGTCTTGGACCTTCTGGTGGATGGATGGTATGTGCCTATTTTTTAGTTTTCTTTCGATGTACGCTCACAGATTTATCGAAACTAAGGTAGAATGCGCTTGTGAATCGATAATTTAAAGAAAACACTTATCACAACTTCGGTGGCGCGTTGCGGCGAGGTATCATGAGGGTCCGGAATCGAATCGGACGGGCGACATGCCATGTACCAATGAGTTTTTCTAACTTATAACCCAGTAAAATTATGCTGAAATATACCAATCAGGAGAAGTAATTTCCGGAGTTCTAAAACTTTTTTTAAACGTTCCTTTGGTACGTAATGAAGAAAAAAAAAGTCCTGGTGAGGGGGGGGGTGAGCTCGAGGAAGGGGGGGGGGGCTCTAAAGGTGACTTTTTTCAGTTTTTCGCTTATTTCTTGAAATCTAAAAGTCGTATCGAAATACTTTGTACGGACAAATTATACCTAATAAAATTTTCTACAAAACAAGTGGTATGCATTTTTGTCATAGGACTTAACCTTTGAGGGCTACGGGGTCGAGAATGTAACGGCATTTCAAAAATTATGAAATTTGTATGGCGACCCTCATGAAAGTTGAAGATAAAAACAAAATGATTTCATATTCTTAATCAGCAATCCCGAAAACCCCCAGATACAAATTTTCTGTCGGTTCGGAGAACCCTTAAGATCTGCATTGGCTTTTGAAATTTCCATGGCAGCCATCTTGGATATCGCAATTTTGGATTTTTTTCACCGCCAACCAAATCTGGGTTCTCCTTTAATTTATTGAAGGTTTCACTATATGAGATGATAAATAAGAAAAATCTAACGTTATTTAATATCCCTGTTTGGAAGAAAATAAACAACGCAGTACGTTAATCCCTTTTATAAAAAGCGCCAAACTTGTTCTCTTTTTTGCCCTCAAATATTCTCGGCCCAAACTTTTTCTACGGCGGCTGTCACTTCTAAGTGTTATTTCCACAAGTAAAATTGTATAAGAAATTATAATAATGCCATTAGTGCGTACTTAGGTACGCCGGGCTTAATGTCCGTAAAATGTTCTCTGAATTTCAACACTAAGCTTAATAGCTATAAAACGTTAAATAAGGTAGTAGGGGCCTCCACTTGAATTTAGCAAAATTAACTCCTTAATGAAAAGTTCTACCGCCGAATTAGGAACATTAGACATTACGTGTTGGTAGGGACAATTAGACCTACAAATTCACTTTTCTATGTGGGTTTGTAGGTAGTAATTAACTTAATTAGGGAGTTTAGTAGGTACAAATCGTTATACCTACTACCGAAGCTTTGAAGGTCTTAAAGACACTTATCCTATATAAAATAGCGTCGCATTAAGCTTTAGAAAATAGAGTTAATTTTTAGGGTTCCGTACCCAAAAGGTGAAAACGGGACCCTATTACTAAGCCTACGTTGTCCGTCCGATCGTCCGTCTGTCCTACCTAGTTAGGGCTGTAACTTTTGAACCGCAATAGCTAGATAGTTGAAATTTTCTCAGATTATGCCTTATTACGTTGGATTTGTTAACAAATAATAAAAATGTCGAAAAGTTAAAAAATAAGAGTTCTCAACAAGAAACTAGTTTTTATGAACGTTTTTTCTTCACGCTCTATCGTAAAAACGGTAGTACATACAAGTGTCAAACTTTGTGTGATTATAGAGCAAACTCTGCAAAATAACAACAAATACTAAAAACCGGCCAAGTGTGAGTCGGTCTCGCGCTGAAGGTCCCGGACAAAAAAAGTTTTTTTTTCTAAGTTAATAATTTTGTGTTCTGTGGTGGTGTGGTACGGAACCCTCGGTGCGCTAGTAGCCCGACTCGCACTTGACCGGTTTTTATATTCTTATTGTTTCGCAGGTGGTAGACACAGTGCCACTGCAGTTGTCGGGATCGTCGTCGACCATCCAGGAGGCGGTGCTGGAGCCGCCGGTCAAGTCGAGTCGCTCCACCGGGCGGCACTTCGCCGAGCCCCCGCTGGACGAACTCAACCCTCGTCTCAGGGTCAAACTGTGCCTCCAGCCCAACCAGGATATCTGCAGTAAATCCACTGAGGCTGAAAGTAAGCATTGGTTCATTTAAATTTATCAATGAAAAAAAAATCTAAAACGTGAAAATTACCTACGCTTATCGCCTGTTTCACCACTTCTGAGTAAGTTCTTGTTAGCTTATCCGACAGATATTTTGACATATATTTCATACAAAATATGTCAAACTATCTGTCGGATAAGCTAACAAGAACTTACTCAGAAGTGGTGATACAGGCCCTTAGGCTGTTAAGTATATTGTTCGAAAAAATATACAGGGTGAAATTGATATCATTAGCATCCTTTTAAACCAAGAGTCTACCCATCAAACTGAACAACTATTACTATGGGAGCAAACAGATCGGAGCAAAAAAAAAATTTGCTGTTCCATACTAAACTGCAATGCCTACTCGACTCAAATTTATGCAACGCAGCCGATTTTTTTTTTGCTCCGATCTGTTTGCTCCCATAGTAAAAGTTGGTAAGTATGATAGGTAGACTCTTAGTTTAAAAGGATGCCAATGGTATCAATTTCACCCTGTATAAAAACACTCAAAGGAAGGAGGAAACTTTCTTTATAAAAAACACGACTAAATTTACAAAATGTCAGAATCAGCAACGTCGTCATTTATTCAAGGTAACATTTGTATAACGAATGTTTGCACAAAGACCTCATTTTTTCGCTACTCAGACTTATGTCTTAATGACATAGGTATAACCCAGATAACATTTAGCCGTCCTAATGACGTCTTTTTACAGTCTTGCTCGACCTAGGTGACGTACATTTTCGACGTCTGTAGGTCCGATATAGGACGTACATTTGTCACAACCTAATGACGTCGGATCAAGACGTCCGTAGGCCGTTGTATCAAGACGTACGTAGGCCGTCGTATTAAGACGTCCGAAGGCCGTCGTATCAAGACGTCATTAGGTTGTGACAAATGTAAGTCCTTTATCGGTCCTACAGACGTCGAAAAAGTACGTCACCGAGGTACGAGACTAGACGTACTTAGGACGTCATATCAAGACCGATCCAGGGATCTTAGGGTGCGTCCACAGCTGACGAACGCTCCGCGAATGTGCAGCTCGCGAGCAGCTCGCGAGTTGCGCATTTGCGGCGCGTTCGCCAGATGTGGACGCACCCTTAGGCTGCCTGTCCATTGACGCGAGCTGGCTGGCGGAGCGGGGAAGCCGAGTTTTATTAACCAATCAGGATTGCATAAAATCTCGGCCGAGATTCGGCCGAGCTCCTGATTGGTTAATATTTTCCTCGCTACACCGCTCCGCCAGCCAGCTCGCGTCAATGGACAGGCAGCCTTAGACTGAGATTCAGAGACAAGATTTGAGTATAAGATCCTACTTCGATATGTCAAAATTTTATTGATTTTTACATATCAAAATAGAAACTAATACTCAAATTTCGTTTCTGAATGTCAGCCGTAGAATGACGTTCCTAGACTACGGTGGAGTGAACTAGGGTTGTAAATAAATTAATTAATGAACACCGAAATGTAAAATTTTATTTAAAGATTTTACTTTTAGTAAAAGATGTTCTAAAAATAGTTTAAACATTTTAAGATCCGAGCATTTTCGTACATTTTTAATTGCATCTACATAATTATAAAGAAATCAATTTAAATTCGGAGAGGCGATAGTTTGAAGCTGTTGTTTACCGTATGGGAAAACCAAAGCCTCTAACTATTTATCCTTTCTGGAGCATGCAGGTTTTGATGCTAACTTCGACGCCCTCTGCCGTTGCAGTTTCAGTTGTGCTAACAACGCCTTCTATAAAGAAACAAGAAAGATACAATTTATTAATTGTAAAAAAATGGTCGTGGGAGTAGCACCGACGCACACAGGGCTCCGTATCTTTTTATTATTTGCCAAGATACCTAGATGCCACAACAACAAACTGAATATGTTATGAGGCTACCTCAGTAGGCCTTGCATGCCACCTCCGAGAAAACGATAAAAATCGAGATGTGCCACCATCCTTATTAATTTACGTATGCCAGAAAGAGCGCGCATGACGTTTTTCTCGTTTAAACGCTTTGTCGTGGATGGCATGCTAGCCGTGCTGTTGTGGAGTTGTTTACAGTTGTTGAGATTATACCGCTGTGATATACTGAAAAACGGATGGACAGCATAGGCTTAGTAATAGGGTCCCATTGACAACCTATGTGTACGGAACCCTAATAATAATTCATTAAAACTAATTATTTGAATTCCAAATAGTGCAAAGATATTGAATGGGGGATTGACGCAAACAATATTGAGATAGTATTGGAGAATTTCGGTAGGTACTTATGTACTCACCTACAATGCAGTCTCTGAGGCGTAGAGTGCAAAAAACTTTTTCGATTTTGGTTTTCGTTGCAGTTTTTATTCCATAGAAATTGTACTCTGCAGCTAGTTTGTCGGAAATGTAGGACTTCATTGTACGTGGCACTTTACTGGATACATCTCGACCTGACACACCTGTAAAAAGAAATAAGTTAGTTAGGTACTTGTAAATCAAACCAAAATTATTTTCTTAGACAATATATAAATAACTAGTGGACCCGTCAGCGGCCCCTCCCCAATCGCCCGCACCCCTCCCCTCCTGCTATACAATTCTAAATCCAACCCTTTAATAATTCTCTGCGTTATTAAATAGAAGCGTCGTCGTAGTTAATTCATACAAGCATCCCGAGAAGTCAGGTTCCCCGAAACTGAAAACTGACTAGCGGGGCTAGTACGCCAACCCACGATAGCGACATATAGCTCTATCACGCTTCCGCTCTCTTTCTATTGGGGCGCGAACGAAAGAGATAAAAGACTAAATTTGGCAGATGAATGTGTTAAATGTCGCTATCGCCGGTTGGCGTACTAGCACCAGAAGCCGTAGCATCATAGTATAAAGAATTAATAGTGGTGAAGCTCAGCGGTCGCGGCAGGCCAATCGTGCGGGGCGTGCGGGGGCCGGGAGGAGTGCCTCCCGACCCACGTTGCCTGCGCGCGAATCTTAACAGCGAATTGAGTTAGGGTACGCCCGTCCCCCGCATGCCGCGCGGGCATAGCCCCACCACGACCGCTGAGCTTCATCACTATTATGTTATTTACACTATGGTAGCATGCTACACGTGATACGGCTGTATCACGTCTTTTATCTCGTTCGTTCGTGCTCAAATAGAAAAAGAGCGAATGTGTGATAGTGCTGTATCACGGTGGCATGCTACCCATGCAGGAAAGGGATAAAATACGTACCTACCAGTTTCGTAAAACACTTGTTGCACACCATAAAGTTTCCAATTTTCGCTGGGGGACGTGTTGTGATTGAGGATCAGCTCAAAAGCTTTGGGCCTTTTTATGACCGGCCAATACACTTCACACCATCGTGGCTTCAGCCACTCTGAATCCACAACAGAAATAGCACCGCCACCGCAAACAATAAACTGGATCACTGCGCACTTGGCTGGGCGGTCCTCGTCCATTACTAACACACTTTAGGTTCAATTTCTTTGAATAACACTAACTCAACAACAAAAAGGACTCCGCGACACGTCCGATGCGCATAGAAAAATGGCGCGACTGAGCTGAGAAAAAAGGAGGCAAAATGAATGTCAATGTCATTGTCAAATTGACTGAGAACGTCCGTCAGTATAACGTCCAACTTGCGTCCAACACAGGACGTATACTGGCTGACGGTAAAATGACGTTCCTAGTACCAACTAGTACGTACTTCTACGACCAACATCGGACTATTCGGACTGACTGTATAAGTACCTTAAAATGACGTCATTTTTAAGTCGCCGACCGTAAATGTTATCTGGGAAGTCTGAGTAGGGACCATAGAGAAAATAACGCGCTCCCCTGGGGTAGAGATGTTGTATCGAACTGTGCACAGATACTCAACTGGGCCTGACGTCATATCATACACATCTAGCGGGAAGTAGCGTATTTTAAATGTTAACCCTCCCCTCACCCGTTTTCACCCCCTTTGTTGGCGACAACATTTTCTATAGAAACAAGCCGATATGCCATCTCTTCTTACTCTATGGTAGGGACTCAGACTTTATGTCATTAAAAGATTAACTTTACCTTTATGATCTAGTTTCTGTTAATTACGGACTTGTTCTTTATTATACCTTGGTATACAGGGTGTTAGGATAAACAGTTACATTACTTTAAGGGGTGATTGTACCCATGAGACTGAACAACTTTCCCTAAGAAGCTTATAGGAAATTCGCCAAAACAATTGGACTTACCATATTAAATGCAATCAGGAGTGCGATTTTTGAATCTCATTCGCTGAGTTCCGCAGTTGAAAATGTCAAAATTACTGTGGACATATGCATCTTTCTACTGCTAACAGTAGAAATATGCGTAACTCCATAATAATTTTGACATTTTCAACTGTTGAACTCAGGGAATGAGATTCAAAAATCGCACTCCTGGTGATAGAACGTTTGTATGAAAAGTACATTTTTTTGCGAATTTCCCTTTTGTTCCTTTGGGAAAGTGGTTCAGTATCATAAGTATACCCTAACATCCTGTATAACACGATTTAATAAATGGGGTACCTATAATATTAAATTTTCCAGGAAAACAAAGAAACTACATCTTCCTGATTATCTCTGTTGTCGGACGTATTTCTTATTTATTAACTTAGATCTACGCTGTGTGAAGTGGGCCGCCAATAACAGCTGTTTGCTGCCAATATACAGGGTGTAAATTGAAATGCGTTAAAAATGAAATGTGGTGCTTCAGACCATCAAAGTGACCAACTTTCAATACGGGACCAACATTAAAATGGCAAAAAAGAAATCAGCTCGTTCATACATTGGGTCAAGTCACCATTGACGTTTTCTGTGGAAAAGCAGATATTTTTTCGCGATTTCAATGTTTATCTTATAGTAAAAGACGTTCAGTTTGATGATCTGAGCAGCATTACAGCCTGTATAACTAAATCTAGTTAGTTATTGGATAATATGTTCATTATCTTTAGGTAATTATCTTATCTTTGGGTCTTATCTTATATTATCTTAATTGTTTCACTAAATAAAAGTTTCCCATTTAAATTTGTTCGAGTATCACACAAAAACTACTGAACCGATTTTGATGGAACTTTTTTTGTTTGATAGCTTATCATCTGACTTAAAATCTGGTATATAATTTATGCGGACGGAGTCGCGGGTAAAAGCTCGTATCTATTAAAACTGTAGGCAAGTATTAGGTGGCCCGCGGTTGAAGAATTGAAATTGTGGCCCACCTCCAAAATTGGTTGTAGACCATTTAAATAGGGACCTGCCTTACGTTAGCATTCCCCTCTGCCAAGGTATAAGATCAAAATGATCATGTACATATGTGCATCCAATTTTAAACCTTTCACTCACAGATTACCCCCAATAGATACCGCATACAGGGCCGCCGACACTCGCCACACATCTATGGTTTTTCACTGATATAAGCAACGCGAGTGAGCGAGCTAGAAGTAGTGCGACCTTGAAACATCCAATCATGTTGCACCGTTTCGTGCCCCGCTACCCGCACCTACCGCCAAAAATGGTGACTTCGGGCGTGAACAAAATGTTCATTATGCGGTATCTATTGGGGTAATCTGTGCTTTCACTAAACGAGACAGGGGTTCACACTAGACTATTTGTCATGATTACTCACATTCAAAATTAGACTCTAAAGTAACGGAATAAAATCCAAAGTTTCGTATTTCATGCTACCTTGTCCCCCGCAAAAAGTTACAGAAAAGTTTGTTAGAAGAATTACACGCGTAACTAGTCCATATTTAAATGGTCTAAGGTTGTAACACTACCTATTTACCTAAAACGTCCATATTCTTTCCAGTCGGTACATCGTACACGAAAGACGCGGCGGCTTTAACGACGGCAACTCTGATCGCTATCGTGGTGTCCTGCCTCGTCTTCCTCCTGTTCCTGAGTCTGCTATTCATATTCTGTCGCTGCAAACGCAATGAGAACGCTAAAGAAACGTCTAAAGACTACGAAATGGACTCCATGCGTCCGCCGATGTCGCCACAGAATCAGGCGCCTCCTCCTTACTACCCGAGCACGGGAATGGAGAACAAGGCTCTGGAACATTCTATGGATCTAGCTCTCGAAGACTCGAAGAATGCTGTGTACGCTACACAAGGTGGTTATGGATACCACGTCGCGCCGCATACGCAGGGCCATCCTGGGCAGAATATGCCTAGTTCAGAATGTAAGTTTCTCTTTAAATTTAATAACTCTTAGATGATAATACGGTGATAGTGCGTCTTTTGATTACACTCTTTGTACAGTCACCAGCAGATATATCGTAGCAAACAAGGTGGTCAAATATTTCTAAGCAGTTCTAATTTTCAATAATTTCTTTACTCATAGTCAATCAAAAATATAGGAACGCCTAGAACATCAAATATATCGACGCAGTCAGGGTGGCCATAAACATCTGAACAGTTTCTGATAAAAACCTTACATGTTAATTTTAAATAACATTGTAAAGAAATTATTGAAAATTCACTGTTCATATATTTATGACAAAATACACGTTTAGATATAATTGACGTTTAGATATGATTTACTGTAAATAATTTAATGAAAATTAGCACTGCTCAGAAATATTTGGACACCTTGTATGCTACGATATATCTGATGGCGACTTTACCTGTCTTGCCATAATAATTGTGAAAAATACACCAGTAATTTTTAATTAAGAACGCAATAGAAAAAATTTAATTACTTACATAATTATGTATCATGGATGAACCTGGAACAGATTGACATATTGGTCTATGTCCAGCAGTGAGTTGATGTGTGCTAATTGATTTATTCAGATATTAAAACTAAACAACTGTCCCTAAGGAACATGGATCGTAAAACGAGAATTTTTTGGACCTCCCATAGAAAATCGATCGATTGGTCCGCACTTTAAACGCTGTATAAGAAAGGTCAAAAATGTTTCGACCTAAAAAAAAGAAAAAATAAAACAAATGATAAATTCTCCTAAAATTAAGTAATTAATTTTTATGTAATCATTTTATACGTTTATCTTTACTTCATCGTTCTATAATTATACTAATTCTTAGAAAAGTGATTTAGTTTAATTATCTAAATACACTGAGTAGGTAATTAAGAAATACAGGGTGTAAGCTAAATGCTTGTAATTCGGACAATCCGACAATAGACTTGTTTTTCTCTAAGCTTCTTGCCTTCTTGTATTTCCTCTTGTTAACGAAGCGGGTGACAGGAGAGAATACGTTATTGAAATTATTGACTGTGAATAGAATATTGGAAATACTGTTTACTTTCCTCATGCAATCAGGATTGCGGGTTGTTGCGGAGATAACAGGTAAAAAACAGAAAAATATAACAGTGTTTGCATGATTATATATGTTTTATTAATAAATGGGAAAGCAAAGTGGTTATTTACGAACAAAATATTCAAGTGATAAAACATTTTCAGTGGCAAGTATAAAAATAATTACTTCACTTCTCCAGTAAATCCGGATTCCGGTCCGAGAACAAATTAGAAGTGAACAAAGAAATACTTACCTTTATTAAATATTATCATTGAAAAGAAAATATCATTATATTTTTATTATTATTTTCTATAACTGAGTTCTCAATACTAGGCCCGCGTGATGAAGTATGCCCACTTCCTCTCTTCCTCCCTTATTCCGTGAGGCCTTTGCCCTGCACTGGGCTCTAAAGGCTACAACTTATAAAATAAAGAAGACTTGAACTTTTGTGTCACCCGCTTACGTCTCGCTCGCATGCATTATCATTTATTCCGAGAGATAAGTGTACTTTTTGCAAACATCAGCAGCATGGCTGATTCAGAGTTTATGGGGTGCAGACCTTCTCTGTGATGGGGATGGACCAGTATGTTATTGTTGTTGTATGCACTGTAGCTATGTGAACAGTACAAAAATTGACATGGTTCATCAGTCGGTTTAGGAGATACAGCCGTTCAAAGGTCGGAACTTTGACTGGCTGTATCTCCTAAACCGACTGACAAAACTTGTCAGTTTTTGTACTGTTCACATAGCTACAGTGCATACTACAACAATATCATAAGATCAGCCTTGCAGCTGATCGTAAATTTTTTACAGGCCTTTAATTATCAGTAACTCCTAAACCGACTGGAGTTATGCAGGCAGACCTGGTTCATCCCCATCACAGGGATGCTCTACACCCCATAAACACTGAATCAGCCTTGCTGCTGATGGGTTCAAAAAGTACACTTATCTCTTACTAATTTATCAAATAGCGCTTTTATACAGGACTACCAATTTTTTTATTACTGGGCATATTTCCAGTAGATTGAATCAAGTTCAAACCACGCAACATACAACGTAAAACCTCATACACCCCAACTGATTTATAACAAAATAATTAGATTGAAACAATAATTTCATTATTTTGATACTTAAAATTTAAAGTTATTCGCATTTTAAGTTTTGAGGCAAAAATTATTTGTTATCATTTCAGCAATGAATGAAAGCGCTAACATGCTCATGGATACATTTTAATAATCTTGTTTTGGTAGTAAGTCGGGTGAGTGTGCCCATGCGGTGGGTTGACATCGGGTTCAGTAAATTTAAAATTTTAGAAGTTAATTAATTAATATTTTGAAAAAAATTACCTATGTTGAAACCATGATAATTCGATTCTGCTCTCGATTCTAAACAAACTACTTTCTAGTTTTGCGTTAATTCATTAATACGTTGTATAATCTTTTACTCTAGATTGGAGCAATACCTATCGATACTGAAAAGCGTGTTCCATACGTTTCGCTAGCCAATTTAGTTATAAAAAAATTCCATGGATTTAGTCGATGGAAAAACTGTTTTTGTGATTTCAAACTTGTCCTTGCTATAAAAGTGCAGGTCGATCATTTGAAGTATCTCAAAAGCCTATGCTTAAAAATGGCGCCTTTTTTCTTTTTTTAGCGCGGCCATCAATCAAACTTGTATATTATTGTTCAGAATAAAGTTAAAAACAACACTTGTTATTACAAATATCTCGGAACTTAGTCCGGACTAAGATAAGAGGCTTGAAGTGTTCGTCATGGTAATATTTTCAACTTCAAGCTATATCTGTCCGGACTGAGTCTAGGGATAATATACACGTTAAAATAAGTTTTGTTTGTTACTTTATTCTGAAATAAAATATTCAAGTTTGGTTGCTGGCCGCGCCAAAAACAACGGCGAAAAATAAGGCGCCAACCTTACATACAAAACCCGCATTGTCTTTTGGCCCGTAACCCAAAATAGCCCTCTGTAACTCCTTTAAAATCTTATCATAAGGTTAGTAACTCAAATAACCTGCTTTAACACAATCTAAACTTCTCAATTACTTTCCGCAGGGGTAAACATGGGGTACATAGAGAACAGCTATACAAACAGTAACAACGGTGGAAGCGTTAACTCTCAAGATTCGTTGTGGCAAATGAAAATGGCGGCCGCAAACAACGCCGCTCAGATGCCAGCGCACCAGATCATGGACCGGCAGAGTAACTATGGGTACGACCCCATCGCTCACGGCGGGTACGGGACTATCGACGACTACGCCCCATATCCCCACCTGTCCCACGGCGCACAGGCGCCGGCGCCGGGCGACTACAATCTGAGAGGCAGTCAGAATCCGTCACGACAGGAATATTGCTCCGATCCGTACGCCTCCGTCCACAAGCCCAAGAAACGCATGGATCAACATATCGGTGAGTGTAATCGTTGTTAAGAGGATTCTAATTAATTATAAATCCACGGAGAAGTGTTGTGACCTTATTTAACTTACATATCTTCTATCTTCACTTTTTATTTTCTTAGGGCTCTTACAGACGAGCGTCACTTTGCTACCCGACGACCGCAAAGTGTCGCTCGTCTGTGAGAGCGCTTAGAACATCTTAAAATTCGATACTGCGTCCTCCTATCTTCTTTATACTTTGCGGGAAAATGTTAAGTGACAATAGCTATTATGAAATATTATAAAAATCCTGCTGTCATTTTCTCTTATATTAATTCCAGTACCTGCTATCTTTGGTGAATAGAAATTATCGCATTAGCAATACCTTGTATTTTACCAATCAAAATCTGGTACAGAACTAAATCTAAATCGACTGTAACTCAACTGTAACTGCGGTACAATCTACACTACAAATTACAGAGAACATAAATAAACATTTTGAAAAAATGTATTAATTTTGAATGAAACTTTTTTTTCTTCGATGTCTGTAAAGTCTCGGTTTTGCATTTAGGTCAATGTCATGACACTTCTCCATCGTAATGTGAAAGTGTATTTATTTGTTCCACTTTTATTCCTGAACCGTTCCAGTTCCACTAATCGCCATGAAATTCACTACGCAGATAGGCTGTGTTTGTGCTGAAAAGCCGTGCAAAAGCTTGTAATTAACAATAATTTTAACCGAAGTTAATAATTTATTTGTGTTCCCCATTGTTCGGAAGTTTGTTGCTTGCTTGTCGTAATCATTTAACAGTTTTAGCATGTTTAACTTTTCGGGTTACTCTCAAATACTAGAGTACTTAAATCCGGATTATATTCGAATTTAGACCTTTTTTACTGTCATTTTTATAATGTGCCTTGCAACAGGCTATTCAAATTTAGTGTTCTCTTGAGAGAAATTCGAGACTACCAGTAGTAGCACAGTTAGGTACAGTCAAGAGCACGTCAAGCTTGACACTTTGGACTTTGTACCGTTCTTATTTAGTGCGCCATAAGCGTTACAATCGAACTGCAAGTGTAAAGCTTGACGTGCTCTTGACTGTACATTATTTTGCTGATTTTTAAATTAAAAAAAAAACAGAACAAAGCTAATAAAAAAGTTGACTTTTGTATTTTTAATCAGGTTCCTTTATTAGTTCTATTAGAATCTACGAAAAAGGAAATTAGAATATAAAAACCGGCCAAGTACGAGTCGGACTCGCGCACCGAGGGTTCCGTACTACCATACAATATAATTTGGGGTCTTTATTTACGAAACAAATTGTGTTGCATGAAAGAAATTAATTCATTGGCTCACACTTGGTTGGCCAGGGCTCAAGTTTTTCTCCCATGTATCGATCTATACCACGGTTGATGCTCCAACTGAAAATATAAGTTTGTAACCGAAAAATATGTTTTTATGCTATTTTTTTTATGTGATATGACTACAAATTAACTATTTTCGGATTTTTTCCCTTACTTGTGCTTTGAGACCTAGCTTCTTGCCAAATTTCATGATTCTGTCAACGGGAAGTACCTATAGGTTTTGGTTTGCGAGTTTCGAGTATTAAAATATGATAACATTATGTAAATTAACTATTATCGGGATTTTTTCCCTTATTGTGCTTTGAGACCTAGCTTCTTGCCAAATTTCATGATTCTATGTCAACAGGAAGTACCCTATAGGTTTTTGTTTGCGAGCTGCTAGTATGAAAATTTGATAAACAATGTTCGTATCTTTTGAGTGAGTTGACTTAGAAGCTTGAATTTTTTCCACCACCAAGAGACCGGAGACCTTAGTACTTATTTGTTATTAATTTCAACTTGATACCTCCACTCGTTTCAGGGGAAAAGGGTCTTGACAGACAGACAGACAGACAGACAGACAAACGGACAACAAAGTGATCTTATAAGGGTTCCGTTTTTCCTTTTGAGGTACGGAACTCTAGAGCACAGTATAAGAAAGAGTATACTATTACTAGATACTTAGAGCGCTTACAGACGAACGACACTTTGCGGTCGCCGTGTGTGCGGAGGGTCGCGCGACCGTAAAGTCTATGGGCGCGACTCTCTGCGACCCAAGGCGACAGCAAAGTGGCGCTCGTCTGTAAGAGCCCTTATACCTACCATAGAGACACATAGAAAAGTGAGGCCATTTTCTATCGTTGTAATAGTTTGGTAAACTATTTATGAACTAGGTAACTACAATATTGTGGAGCACATCATTCATTTCTACCTTATCTATATCATTATTGTTACAATCGACGGAACGGGGTATAATTATGTCATAATAGGTACATAATAAATGAGTTTGGAGTTGGAGGTGATAAATCGACTCGAAATATTATTTTCTCAAACATGCTTGGAAATGTGAGCATTATTTTGACAACCTTCTTCGAGATAAATCGAAATTGCAGTACTGGCCAAATACATGCGCGCAGCGGCCGGCAATGTTGTATGAAAATCCATATCTGTCGTGTTTAGCGGCCAAGTAAATTAAATAGTAAACTCATATCTGTCGTGTAATTTAAAAATGGAACGATCTTTTTCTCCGAAACATGGCGACCAAGGAGGTAACTCATCAAAGGTTTTATTTAAAGAGCTTCGAACATTTCAGTATGGAAGCTGGCATACCTACTTTCCGCCATTTTGAAAAAATCACGATTTTGCGGCCACTGATGAAACATATGCCAATCGACAGGGAAAATGATTACAAACAGAAAATATACTTTGGTAAAATGACCTAAGTGGTATACTTTCGGAGATATAGGGGTTTGAAAATAAAAAAAAAATAAAAAAAAAATTTCCACTGAAATTGACTTTTTTGATCAGGAATAGATCGGCAAAGCTCAGGATCGATCAGGATTTAATATAATTATAATAAATAATTTTTATTCATTAATTTACTAAGATAAATAAAATACCTACCTACAAGCAAGACAGCTACGAGCAAGACGGTTGTTGAAGCGGTGTTGCTAACCATTCCGGGAGGGATTTATACGTATTTACCTATGTATTAAATACTTGATCATCATCATCATCATCATCTCAGACGATGGACGTCACACTGCTGGACATAGGCCTCCCCAAGGATCGTCACAACGATCGGTCCTGCGGTGTCCTTATCGAACGGGTTCCCGCCGCCTTCATCAGGTCGTCGGTCCACCTTTTGGGGCCCCACCTACCCACTGCTGTTACCCGGGGTGCGGGGTGCGGGAGCTACCCACGCTGCGCTTTCCGGTATGCGATCGCCACTCAACGGCTCTTCGGCCCCATCGGCCATATCGGTTCTGCGAGAAATGTGCCCCGCCCATTGCCATTTTAGTTTAGCATTTCTTTGAGCTATGTCTCAGCGGATATCTTCATTTCCGATTCGATCTTGCCGGGAAACTCTGAACATAGCCCGCCATTGCCGTTTGGGTGACTTTCAACCTTTTTATGAAGCCTTGAGAGAGCGACGACGTCTCAGTTCCGTATTTCATCTTGAGACACTGCGGTATTTGGGACGTGAAGAGACTACGTAGCTTTCCAACGCTGCCTTGCCGCGTCGGATTCAACAGTTGACCTCTTTCTCGAAATTGTATCTACCTAATTGGATAGGTTTGTCCCAGGTAAACATAATTGTCAACAACTTCAAGCGCAGAGAGGGTGGGTACACCATCGACATTTTACATGATCGTCCATGTTCATTATCATTTTGTCCGTAGGCTAAGAATAGCATCATCCCATTTCTTCCTCTGAGTGTCGTATATGGCGACAATGGGATCCACCAAGAGGTAGGCAGCAGTATCCTCAGAGTACACGCATTCAATCTAACTGAGATCGCCAATCCGCCTACTAAGGGTGGCTAGGGCCAACACAACCAAAACCAGGTTCCCATTCCCTAGCGGCCCTGCTATTCCTGGCTACGATAGCGGCCAAGGTAACGGCGAGGCAAGGTGCGCGAAGAATCTCCAGCAGAGATCCGGCTACCACAAGACCACAACCGACAACAGCTGCACCTGGTAATATGTAATACTCCTTCACAGCGGACCGACGAGTCGCGCGCTCGACTCGAGGAAAAGCTGAGCAGGATACGTTGATTTATCTGAAGGCTGAAGAGAGGGAGGACTCGATAATCCTCAAATCCGGAAGCCTACTTTATTTCTGAGAGGGCGACCTAAAGTCCTGGGCCCCGGCATGGTGCCAGGCTTATGGTTTACAAATCTCTTGTGAACAACTTGGAGGGGATCGTAAACGTATCGAATAGGGTGGTGTAACTTATACTCAAAATAACCAAGCGGTAAGACTATTCGTTAGAGGGTATATAGGTATACCTGGCCCCGAAATCACATCAGAAATACGATGACCGGTAGGGATTATGTATGAGAGAGGAGCCATGTATAGTTCCAAAACACACTTCACAGCTGTTGTCATGTGAGACTTCAACGCAAAACTGAAATGGGCAAATGACGGTGGAGATCTACGAGTGGGACAATTAATGGACGGCTTCGTGGAGGAAGAACTCTATGTGATGAAAACTCCTTCTTTATGAACCTGGATGAGCCCAACGGTACAAGAAATGAGATATACTTCATAATGTTGACGAAGAGATAAAAATTCAATGTTTCTGTGTTGAACGCATTTAAAACTGGAAGCTATGATCGCAGATATAAAAGTCAATTTAAAAGATCTCGACAGCTGAAATCTACGCTCTGCCCAGTACCGATCCAAATGTAAAACCCCTGTAGTTTTCAGCTCGAACTTCAAAATAGTTTTCATTGCGTGGTGACGATTACAGCGACGAGCTTTTGGAACTGTCTATGCGTCGGATCCAAGTTCTTTAAGACCCGCCCTACAAATAGAAATAAGAATCACTCAAACCCTACTCTTAAGCTCATGGAGGAAAGGAAAAATGATTATGCAGCCCTCAGATGATCTGAATGAGAACCGGCAGCACAATAGGCAGATTTCAAAGTCCGTGACTTCGTCGGTTCAACAAAGGCCCCAAAGTCTTCGCAAAGGATCTGTCGATTATCAAAGGCAGCAAAATTGAAGACCGAAGATGGCAGGATCTATCGTCCAAGCTACAGCTTCTGAGAGAGGTTGACAAATTATATGGACAGTTATACACGTCAACACGGAGACTCACTAAAAATCTGGATAACGACCCAAGAGAAAGAGAGAGATATGAACCCTGCACTATACCGGAGATATCCCGGACATCAGCATGTACTCGATTAGTATGGCTCTCAAGCAGATAAAGAATAACAAGGTGCCGAAACTGAGGCCCTTCAGAAACTGCTCAATTACGTCATACTCGAGGAAAAAACGCCGCAGGGTTGTGGTTATTCTTAAAAACGGGCGTTAATGTTCTGCTGAAGAAGTATAGGCCCATATCGCTTCTTAGCAATGTCTCTACGAGGATAATAAGCTGTTTTTGAGAGTCATTACAAACCGTCTCGCGCGAGTTTGACGATTTAAAGCCTCCCGAGCAAGCCGGGTTCCAAAAAGGGTTCAGTACCACATACATAATGTTCCAGCAGGTTATTCGGATTTTTTTTTATGTATGGTTTTGTTATTGACCTCAATCCTGTCCTCAGGACGAAGATGGGGTCGAAGATGTAGCGAGCTTACCCAGAATATGCCTATTCACTCGTACTTTAAAGGAATTCGGGTTGTAAGTGCTCGGAAATACTGACGCAGGCAAGGCATTCCACTCCTTGGCTGTGCGCATTATAAAAGATTCAGAAAGACGCATGGTATATATTTGGGATGTCAACCAAGAAGGGGTGATATCCTGCGGTGCGCCTGGAAGTCCGATAGTAGAAAGGGGAAGGTGGGATGAGCTCATGTAGCTCTTGGGCACACTCACCGAAGTACAATCTGTAGAAGACCGACAAACAGGCCACTTCTGCAGTGGTGGGCTAGGCTATGAAGCTTGGTCTCCACCAGCTTACTGTCGCCAATAAGGCCCCCTCAACCGAGTCGAGTGCAGCAAGTTGATACATAGCTGAGCCATCCCACAGGTGGCAGCAGTACTCCATACATGATCGGACCTGAGCTTTATACAACATTAAGAGCTGTCCAGGAATGAAGTACCGCTTTACCTTGTCTAAGAGAGAGGCGATACAGGCGTGTTAGAACAGGAGACAACTCAAGCGTACAATATCTCAGCACTCTTGCAGGAATACCATCAGGACCACTGACCTTATTCACATCCAGACTACGCAATGCTCTGCAGACCTCTTTTGTATGTATTGTGATCTCCGGCATCGAAGAATCACAACGAGAGATGGTTGGTGGCTGTTTGGCACCAGCATCCAGACGCGAATTGCTCGCAAACAGAGAAGCAAATAAATTAGCTTTCTCATTTGCGGTGTGAGCCAGCGACCCATCAGGTTTCTGCATGGGAGGCAAAGTGGGACGGCAGAAATTGTATTCGACCGATTTTGAAAGGGACCAGAACTGTTTACTACCAGAAGGGTAGGATGCCAGTCTGGCTCCAATGCGGCTGACATGATCGAAAAAAGCCTTCCGGATCACCCGTTTGCAGACTTAGCGGCAGAATTAAAGGCCCTCTTCTTCGAACCCTACGAGCTCTAACTTTGCGGTCGCGAGCTTGGACCCATGCTTGGTAGGCGGATTCCTTTTTAGCCTCAGCGCGAGCACAATCCGCATTGTATCAAGGTTGGGCTTTGTGACCGAGTGCGATGTTGGAGAATGGAATTTAATATTCCATTCCCTGTCGTATCACGTCCTCAACCACATCAGCCGAACTGGCAGGGTCACTCGGTAAAAAACACACTTGCCGCCACGGGTATGACGCAAAGAAGTGCCGCATCTCATCCCAATCTGCCGACCCGTCTCGCCAAAATCGCCTCGTGCCCTTAGGGCTGTTATCGGGAGGAGAGCATATCAACACGGATTTCACCAGACAGTGATCGGACGTTCCCAGTGGGGCAGAGACCGATACTGAGTGCCTGTCTGGACCTGATGTCAGCAGAAGGTCCAAGCAATTGGGCGTATGGCCATCAACATCTCCAGCCACTCTTCCAGCATGGTCAGTTTTCTGGAATGGGGACAGCTATGGTGGGCATTGAAGTCCCCCAGAAAAAAAAGCTCCGCCGTTGGATAGCTTCGTTGGGCTGTCTCTGCCGTCTCAGTGAGATACTCCATGAGCCTGGTTGTCTCCTTGTCACAGTCGTGCGATCGATAAACACCGACGTAGAGAGATTTCTCCATTCCGGTGTCCACCAAAAGCCATAGTACTGAGAACCCGGAATCTTCAAAGCAACGGAGACGCCGACAGCCAATGTCGTCGCGAACATACACACAGACCCCAGCTCGCCTCTTGAACTTATGTCCCAACGAGTATCCTGGGTAGTTGAGGTACGCCGTATCAGATGGGGTTGCTATCTGCGTCTCCGTTAAAAAGAATAGGTGTGGCCTCTCGGTTTCGAGGTGGTGATGGACCGGATCGAGATTTGAGTGCAGACCTCGTATGTTACTGAGGTGTACTTTGAGTGGGAGGAAGTGCAGCCGTTGTTAAACCTTTTTCTTTTTGGTAACTTCATTAACTTCATTATTTTTCGTAGAGTGGTGGAGACGTGGAAAAAAAGTCGAAACGCTACTCAGGTACCCTAGAAGACCCCTTGGGCTCGACTGACTGGAGAGAAACTCATTTGGAGACTGCGGGGACGCCCGAACCCCCCCCGCAATGGCCACCGGGTCCTCCCTTCCGGTCGCCAACTGGCACGGTGGAGCATTGCGGGATTTTTCGCTAATTGTGTGGGGCAGTCTTTCACACGTGGCTAGCGCACTACTTAGGCCCCGTACTAACCACGGTCAGCCAACGACTATCACCGTGCTTCGGATCCCGCTACCCTCCAAAATGAGTTGCCCGGTACAGTGTTGCTCAGAGGCCAAGACCGGTTCCGAGCAGCGCAACTGACTTTTTCCCACACCCCCATGGATGTAAAATTAAATGGGACACTTACTGAAAGGGGCGCTTCAGACCATAAAACTGAACAACTTTTAGTACGGGACCAACACAGAAATCTCGAAAAAAAAAACTTTTTTTTTTAAATGATTTTCTTTTAAACTGCTAACATAACTCGACTGAAATGTATGGGACAGCAGATTTTGTTTTTGCTATTTCGATATTGGTCCCATTGAGAAAGTAATTCAGTTTGATGGTCTGAAGCACCCCTTTATGTAAGTGTCCCATTTAATTTTACACCCTGTCTAAAAGATCGAAGAGTAAAATATATGCTTCTTTGCTTGGTGTCCTATTGCAGCGAGGTGCAAGGCAGAGAGACATTATATTATGTCCTAAACTGTTCAGCTGCGCTGTGAAGATGTTTTCAATGTTCTGACATGGAAAGAGCTAGACATCAACATATACGGCGAGTAGATCAGTCACATCTGGTTTACCGATGGTAAATAAACCAAGCAACAAGGCAGATTATACTCTTTTCCATCTTCTGTATAACGCCCCGGACCGTATGTTATGTATGTGATCCAAGGTGCTGAATCCTTTTCGGAACCCGGCTTATTCGCGAGGCTGGAAGTAATTGAACTTGCGTGCGAGACGGTTTGTAATGAATCTCGGAACAGTTTATACTCATAGACATGCAGGCTAAGAAGCGAAATGGTCTTCAGCAAGACATTGTCGCTCTTTTTGAGGAAGGGCACCTCTAGACTTCTGTTCCATGCCTGCGGCGTTGCTCCCTCGAGTATGACGTTCCTAAACGATATTTCCGAAGGATCGGTACCCGCCTTCCAGAGCTCGGCCGTAATCCCGTCATCACACAGCGCCTTATTTATTTGTTTGTAATTTGTTTAGTTGCAAGGCAGCTACGTATTCTTTTCACGTCCCAAGTTCCGCAGTGTCTCAAGACGAAATTCTTTGACCAGTGTGTATCGCCAGTGATGAAATACGGAACTAAGACGACGTCTCGCTCACTCAAGACCTCATAAAAAGGATGAAAGTCACCCAAAAGGCAATGGAGAGGGCTATGTTCGGAGTTTCCCTGCGAGATCGAATCAGAAATGAAGAGATCCGCAGAAGAACCAGAGCAGCCGACAAAAAGCTACGTAGTCTCTTCACGTCCCAAATACCGCAGTGTCTCAAGATGAAATACGGAACTGAGACGTCGTCGCGCTCTCAAGCCTTCATAAAAAGTTTGAAAGTCACCCAAACGGCAATGGCGGGCTATGTTTAGAGTTTCCCGGCAAGATCGAATCGAAAATGAAGAGATCCGCTGGGACATAGCCCAAAGAATTGCTAAACTAAAGTGGCAATGGGCGGGGCACATTTCTCGCAGAATCGATATGGCCGATGGAGCCGAACAGTCGTTGAGTGGCGATCGCATACCGAAAAGCGCAGCGTGGGTAGTAGCTCCCGAACCCCGCACCCCGGGTAACAGCAGTGGGTAGGTGAGGCCCCAAAAGGTGGACCGACGATCTGATGAAGGCGGCGGGAACCCGTTCGATAAGGACACCGCAGTACCGATCGTTGTGACGATCCTTGGGGAGGCCTATGTCCAGCAGTGTGACGTCCATCGGCTGAGATGATGATGATGATGATCAAGTATTTAATACATAGGTAAATACGTATAAATCCCTCTCGGAATGGTTAGCAACACTGCTACAACAACCGTCTTGCTTGTAGCTCTGTCTTGCTTGTAGGTAGGTATTTTATTTATCTTAGTAAATGAATAAAACTTATTTATAATAATAATATGATATAATTATATTAAGTCCTGATCGATCCTGAGCTTCGCCTGATCAAAAAAGTCAATTTGGGTGGAAAAAAATGTTTTTATTTTTTTTAATTTTCAAACCCCTATATCTCCGAAAGTATACCACTTAGGTCATTTTACCAAAGTATATTTTCTGTTTGTAATCATTTTCCCTGTCGATTGGCATATGTTTCATCAGTGGCCGCAAAATCGTGATTTTTTCAAAATGGCGGACAGTAGGTATGCCACTAAGGCAGGTTGCTCTTTCGAACTGGCTTGCAAATAGAAAGCTGTTTATTTAAAAAAAAAACAAATTGTTGTTTGTTGTTCGTCATTGATTTTGAAAAGAGTTTTAATTTCCGCGAAATATTTGAGAAAATTTACTGTTTTAATTTCCGCGCATTGTTTGAGAAAAGTACTATACAAGCCTTGGCCACAACTAGGCATTGATGGACTTACGTACGTGTGCCACGGCTTCGCCTCGGCCCACATTTACTCGTTCGTCCATCAATGCCTCTGTTGCTGGCCGCTGCAGTAATGTACTATTAATCTACACCATTAAACTGTAAAAAGTCTGTATTTGTTTGAGTATCATGCATAATTTAATGGGTCTGTCCCCATTCCCAGCTGCCCCCGTCTCAACTGACCCTGATTTTAGTGCCCTACTATAAATGTAATTAAATACCATATCAAAAAATATCCCAACTGCACCCGACTTAATAAACTGGTACACTGGAGAAGAAAAAGGATGAGTTTTAGTATCCTGCGGTGTGAATTTGAGGTTATGATTAGCAAAAAAGTGCAATTTTTAGTATCGTGCAGTCCAAAAATAGGTAGTAGAGGGGAGTCGCCCCCCCCCCCCCCCCCCCATGAGAGGGGGTGAGCGAGGGGGTGAGTGAGGGGGATAGCGAAGGGGATAGGGAGGGGAGGGCCCCGCGCTCTATCTCCCTCACTCCAAAAATACCTTTCTGTACTGGCACTGGCACCGGGTCAACCACCCATCATATGTTAAAGTAATATTAAATAATGATTTAATTGCAACACTTTTAAACTTTGACTGTACTAAATTAAAACCAGTTTAAATTATGAGAATATCGTTAAAATATATCTAAACTATCATAAAACTGTAACAGAACCTACTCCTTTTTTTGAAGTCGGTTAAAAAAAAGATTACGATATGATTTTTAGATGTCCCTGATTCCAAATCACCAATTTTTGGACTTTTTGTCTGTCTGTTTGTTTGTTTGTTCGTTTGTTTGTTTGGGTGTTTGTTTGTTCGAGTATCACGCAATAACTACTGAACCGATTTTGATGAAACTTTTTTGTTTATATAGCTTTATCATCTGACTTAAAATCTGGTATATAATTTATGCGGACGAAGTCGCGGGTAAAAGCTCGTTTATAATAAAATTAATCGAGTGTTGATATCATCGGGTTCAGTTGGGACGGGGGCAGCTGGGAATGGGGACAGATGGCACTAACCCAATTTAATAAACTATTGGACCGATATTGATAAAACTTTATATTATGTTTATTTGTGTTTTACTCGTATATTTTATGTAGCTAAATAGCTTAGAACTACTGATAAGATTGGTATCAATTGATATTTAGGTTGGTACTATTTGCCACCGTACTACCGTTTAGGTGTTATTAGATTAATTATCAGATAATTGACATATTTATTATTCACCATGCCATAATGATCATTTATGTTATGATAATATAAAGCTTTGCTGGTTATTTAGTTATGGAAATAAATAGACGACTAGAACGTGGATTTATTTTGTATCAAATTGGTTACAAAAAATATACCTTTGATCATAAAAAATGTTTTTTATTGTACAGAATCACCGTACCATGAAGTCAGCGGGCTGCCGGAGGCGTACGGCGGGGGAGAGGACCCGGGCGCGGAGGACAAACCCCCCCACCTCTCCCTGAGCTACGACGAGTCCCTGGAGTCCGGCTACTCCACCCCCAACTCCCGCGCACGCCGCGTCATCCGCGAGATCATCGTGTGAACACCCCTCCATCGCGTTGTAACAATGGCTCGATAAGTACTGTCGGTCCTCTCATAGATACAGCTATTTGAATTCCTCTTTGTAAGTAAATAAAGAACTGACAGAGAATAGTCATGGTAGTTTTTAATGTTATCCAAAATTGAATTGATAAAGTTTAATAATTTGCGAAGGCAGGTTTTTGTGTTTAGTGATCAAATGTCTCCAGATTGTATAGACTTTGGAATCGAGTCTGTAATATTAATAAGAAAACTAATTCAAATAGCTGAATGTGGGGAAGGACTTAAATTTTATATAAATGACGTAGTCTAGACACCCCTCAATTATTCGGACAGTTAAGTTGAGATTTAAAACTTCCTGAGTTGTTTGAAATTACAGAAGTTTATTGAAAGGCTTTGAAATTGATGAATTTTTGATCTGTTACAGTAAGATAAAAAGTGTGTCGTCTTATTATTATTGTTATCATTTTAACAACTTATTGACTGGACTATACTACAATGGTCTGACAATACAACATTATGAAAATATATGAAATGTTCAACAATATTTTGGACCCTCGAATCAAACGACCAATTAAAAGAATACTTTATTACTTGAAAAAAGAGATTAATTTTACAAAATTTTATTAAATAAGTAAATTACTAGTCACAGCCCGATTTCTTTAAATGACGTAATTTATTCGGTAAGTGCTTACAAATTATTTGGAACTTTTTATTAAATTGAATTCTAATGAATTCTGGCTGATGATAAATTAAAATTTCATTCAACTCTGCTTAACATGAATGTATTCTGAAATGGGTGCTTATTATAAGGTGCGAGGGTTTAAGTGATCATCGAATACCTAACATTGTGATTGTTATGTCAATTGTGATAGTAGGAAGCTTTGAATTGTTTGTGCGAGGAGTCGTCGCGAGCACACCTTTAATTTTTCCACAATATGCCACTGACATTAAGAATCATTGCTAATTAAATGGAAAATGCTTTGTACTAAACGTAGCTTAATTATTAATAAAGTCCACTGTCCACTGTACCGTTAAAGGAATGAATGTTTTTGCCTTCATTTACTTGATGAAAGCTAAGCCCTTTAGCTCTTTCTTTTGGTCCGTGGCTTCATGAAAAGGATGCTCGCGTTGACTTGTTCCGTTCGTTAAAGTTAATGGAAACGTTGATCACAGTTCATCAGATGTTATTCATATTAATATTACGTATATTAAAATGTATCTATTATGACATCACATTCTATAAACTGACTATTTGGAGGTTGTATCGAGGTATACTTTTTTACCTCTTTTATCTTAGTCCGTAAGTTGTAAATGTACCTAGGTATATGAAAATATTATAATATCCTGTTAAACTTCACTTTTTGGAAGATATTGATAGGAATTTTGAATTAATTCGCTAGATGTTAGGTCGGGGTGGTTATAAAAAGGCTTTGTATCGTGCCCGAATTGATTCTCAATACAAATTAAAGTTACAAGACGTTGAAGTTAGAGATTATCTAAGTTTAAGGGATACCGCACTGAGGGAATATTTAGCTGTATTAGGTATAGGTACAATGCTAGCTTCGCACAAAGAGAACTTCAGCTGAAGTCTTGTTAATACGATTTGTAGAGTCGATCAACGTAGTCTAATTTGTGATGTTTGTGTTATTAGCAGCGTAAACCATTACGGGAGCTGGTTTTGTCTTAGATTATCGTTTCACTTTATGCCTGCGTTAATCATCTGGATATACCGATCTACTCAATCTGTACCTAATACCTATCATATAAGGTTCCATTACGATGTGCAAAAGCCGAAACATACCTTTGTTTCATACTCGTATTCCTCAGTGCGGGAATCTAATTAAATTAATGAGCTTACGAGAGATCGATAGAACGTATTTGTAACGATTGTATGTATACAGGAAGACTGTCTTAGATTATTATAACAAATAATACAATCAATGTCCACAATTTCTTCTTTACACATCTTATGAATGTTGGAAGAGTCGGTTTGATTGCCTTGCTTGTGCCATTGACATTATAAATTCTTTCTATGGTACGAGCGATGCATTTCTGAAGGATTGTTTAATTATAACATTTTTTGAGTCTTTGTGAGAACATAATGAATGACGAAAAGGGCGGACGTTAGAGACCTTTTATTTGTATTATGCAGGGTGTAACAAAACTTCAGACCATCAATCTGAACAATTTTCACTATGGAGCCAACGTCGAGAAAAAATTAAAAAAATCTGCCGTCCCATACATTTGATTCGGGACGGTACTGCAGGTTTGTATGAAAGAGCGATTTTTTTTTCGCGATTTCGATGTTGGCTCCATAGTGAAAGTTGTTCAGTTTGATGGTCTGAAGCACCCCGTTAAGTAATACTAGTGTGCGATTTATTTAATTTTCGGATAGTAGGTATCTACTGTGGCGATGCTACCTCGACGCATTGTCGATAAACAACTTTGGTACCTATTTACATTACCTACGCCATACGCCAAGGATGCCTCATTATTCAAAACTGAAGTATGAAGTAAGTAAGTACATCAATCTTCGTCATTTTTATTATTTTCTCCTTACAAGACTTGTGACAATACCTTATGAGATTTTTCTCTAGCTCATCTATATACAGAGTAGAGACGATAATAATGGACATTGTCACACGTTACTATTTAGTCCCAATAGTAGTACCAAAATCAATAGGTACTTCAAATTGAGACTATTGACAAATGTAACAAATGTGACAACTTAGAGAAACACGGCTCCCGTCATTAGTCGAATTCCATTATTTATGTATGGAACTATGGACGATGTATGTAATCTAAATATCGGGCATATTATTATCGTTTACCTATTTTATTCATGTTTACTTTCGATTTCTGTAGGTATAAATATTTGATGCCTCTTACAGCTTGTGTACCTACTCTTATCATTTCTACCCTGTATATTTTAATCCTGAAGAGTTGTTATTAATCAAATTATAATATTTAGGTAGCTCGTTAAATTAGTACTAAGATTTTAGCGTTCACTATCTTATCTAAAAAGTGTAAAAACACAACGAATTAAACAATATTTCTACTAGAATAGACACCGATTAATAATACTTTTCATTGTCATTATGAAGGAAGTTAATTAAATTGTTAAAAATACTCTATATTGATCTGCGACTCGAGTGCCATTTTATTCTTAGCTAATCTTTTGTTTCACTTTACAATACCGAGCGCCTGAACGTATTGAATACCTAGGGAGACAAGCTTCGAACAATCGGGCTAGAGGACAATCTATGGGAGACATTGGGCGAGCACGTCACGCAGGAAGCTGGGAAAGGTATTGTCTTATGATTAGACTAATCTAAACCATATTGGCGTCACGAGCGCTTTTGTTTCTGTGGGGCCAGGAGCTCACAAAAGTATCACGTGACGCGCTCGCCCAATGTCTCCTATAGATTGTCAAGCGCGATTGTTCGAGGCTTCGTCTTTGTGGTGAATTTACTCATGTGGCCTGAATATGAGTTTTCTTTCGTAACATCTTCAGATTGAATACATCAAAACAATTACACATACCAAATTACTAATATTACACAAACTCATGCATGACCATTGTCAAAATAATTGATTGATCATTGTTACACAAAAGTTAGACGGTACGATAGTATAAAAGCGTGCTGCGGTAATCTCATTCAGTTTCTTGATCGCTTATATTATTTCGCCACAAATACTCATTTGATGAGCATGTACACTTTATAGTATTTTAGATTTAGTAAGTTTACACAGGAATATGATCTCAATTTCATTTCATTCATCCAGAAAGAGTCCAGCTTTTAATACCTTCTTCAATTAGTAAAAAGCTTCATGCAAATATGAGTGCGTCTACGGATTATACCTTACTATTGTCAGAAACAAAGAAAAAATAAATAGAAGGATATAATTACTATATCCTATAAAAACCATTTGATTGTAGGTACGAACTTCGTTTTTCTATTAGAACAGAATGAAATGAAGTTTTATAAAGTCAATTTTACATCAGTTAATTTCGAATACTTAAACACATGTGAGAGTTCTTAATCTGGCACCATACCCTTGTATAAAATGTTAATTTTACATTCTCAGCAAACCGTTAAGACACATTTCATAAGCAGAACTTCTGCTCTGCTTCAAACTTTTAACTCGCAAGAGGGAACTTTTGTTTTGACGCACGATGAGTTTTAACAATTTACCTACGACTTTATATTTCTGTCAAGCAGGAAAACTTCTATTGAGCTTTGTGGTCCGAAAATGTGCAATTTGTGACGCGTGTCGCTAACTATGCTCTCAGAAGCTAAAATAAAATGTCGCGCTGCGTTCTACAGACTATACCCCGTACAAAGACTGACTGCAGGCAGAGCCATAAAGAGACATAAAAATTGAATATAATTGTTGACCCCGTCTGCAGCCACTTTTGCACGAGGTGCAGCTAGCTGGTCGGAGGGGAGGGATGTCGTCGGAGGGATATTTTTTTTAACTGATTCTCTCAGGACCTCTGTTGTCAAACAAATGTTACTCATTACTGCGCACAGCAAATGTTGTCTATTTACTTCTTTCTTCAACAAAGTGCCAAACTATGGACCACAATGAATTGTTATGTGGATAATAGAAATTAAGAATATATCCGAGCTAATGTCGTCATTCGCTATTTGTCTACCCGCTATGATAATCAATAGTTCCTTCTGAAATCCCCGTGCCTCCAAAATTTCATTTTTAAGCTTATCATTAGCATTAAAAAAAAATGGGCCCACCTTTATTGTAATTAAATTATGTATTTTTAATGAAAATTACTTAAGCAAACATTTCTCTAAAAACTTTAGCAGATACGTCTTTACAACAAAGCTTGGAATACCTAATTTGCTAAAATTTTCTACTTAATGCTTTTAATGATAAATTTTCGGTAGATAAATGTATACTAAGTTAGTTATATTGATGTATATTGTACAATATGATAGCGTAGGTACGCTTCTGAGGGTGTCGCGATTATATTAATTTACGGTAGAAATTCTTGGTCCGGCCGTAGTTATAATTATCCTGTTCATTTCTCCGCGGCACTATCATGACCGTACCACTTTAATATTGATCTAAAGATTAAGATTATTTCGGCAGCATCTCAGCTAAATTAATGAATGTACAGCTATGAACAAAATTTGAATATTAAGGGCGCTTTCAAATTTGCCGCAGTGTCGCGCGGCTGCAGCGCTGCGCTGTCAAATTCATACAAATTAACGCAGCGCTGCGGCCGCGCTTTGTTAATTTGTATGAATTTGACAGAGCAGCGCTGCAGCCGCGCGACACTGCGACAAATTTGATGGCGCCCTAATTCTTAATTTACCTACATAAATATTATAAAATTGGACTGATAAAATTTTTGTACCTAACTGTATATTCGTGATATGGATGATCCGAAATAATAAATGTTATTTACTTTATTTTTTAATGCAGCTACTCATTTTTAGTTAGTTGATAATATTTTGTATATTTTTTTACAAATAGACTAGTTATAATTCTACAGTACTTAAACCTTAGACGTTAATAAACGGAAATAAGCCATATTTTAGAATTAAGTTATCTATAAATTCAATCTATTTGTTATAACGACAACTTGAATGTATTTGTGGAATCAATTGTAAATATCAATGTATGATGGTCGTATAAATAAAAATGAATTTAATGTGATTTGTATATTTACTTTATAACCTTCTAGAATTGACTGTGGCTCTGCCGTCAGAGCGAGGAATCACAAATTAGGTCTTATATCGAATATAATGTCATTACAGGAAGGACCAACCCGCGAAGATAAAATTTGCTTTCTCATACATTTTGAGTCCAGTAGGTAAGGTTTACAGTTTTGTTTGGAAGAGCGTCAGTTAGTTATTATTGGGGAGAGCAGATTTTTTTTTGCAATTTCGATGTTTGTCCCATAGAGAATGTTGTTCAGTTAGTCTAAAAGACCCTATACAGGTTGTTCCTAAACTTCAGATCGTCTTTTATTATGGCAACAACTTAGCAATCGGGAATAAAAATAGCTTTTCCATAGAAACGCGGAAAGCGACTCGACCAAAATGTATGAAACGGCAGATATTTTTTCGCCATTTCAACGTTGGTCCCATGGTAAAATATGTTCAGTTTGATGTTCTAAAACACCTCGTTAAGAATAATGACTCATTCAATCAATCAAAATTATTACAAGCATTAAGCATTTATACAACGTGTTAATAAATTAGCGCAAAACCTCATACACCCCAACTGTACCTGTACCATACTTTCATTATTTTGGTAGTTAACATTTAAAGTTATTCGCATTTTAAGTTTTGAGGCAACAATGATTTGTTATCATTTCAGCACTGAAAGAAAGCGCTAACGTACTCATGGATACATTTTTATAATATTGTTTTGGTAGTAAGTAGGGTGAGTGTCCCCGTGCGGTAGGTTGACATCGGGTACAGAAATTTTTAAATTTTGCAAACAAATTATTTAATATTTTGAAAAAAATTACCTTTGTTGAAACCACGATAATTCGATTCTGCTCTCGATTCTAAACAAACTACTTTCTAGTTTTGCGTTAATTCATTAACACGTTGTATGCATTTAAGTTTCTATGTAGACCTACCTACCTTAACTACCTATCGCGCATATCAAGATAATAAAAAAATATTATTCACTAAAGGTTCAAAATGACTTTTGGACAACCGTTTGTTTAGATCCCTGGAGTGACATTGTTTTATTTTATATGAGAAAACATTTCCCAAGAAACGAAACAGAGACATGAAAAACACATTTTAGCAATGATATGATATTAAGTAATATGTTTACTACCATTTTAGTGTATCAAGAAAAGAATGTATATGTCGTATAATATTAGACGAATGGCACTGGGATAATGTAGATAGGATGTAGGTAGGTGTAGATGTAGGTACATTTTGACATTTTCAACTGCTGAACTCAGCGAATGACATTCAAAAATCGCACTCCAGATTTGCATTTGAATGTCACTACGCATCAAGCCCCATACGATAAAATCACTGGCGCTGGCTGGTTGGTGTTTTGAAGATTATAATTGTATGAAATTTATCTGAATTCTGACAGCCCTAATAGGTATTGTACAATACCTATTAGGGCTGTCAGAAATCAAAAATACAATAAACAGTTTTAGGCCTAAAATAGTGCCAATCGATAAAATCGCACTCGCACGAAATTCAGGATTACATTTCAGTAGGTAGGTACTACGTTAGAAATAATATTTCCACAAAAATTTTAATTGTAGGATGCAACAATACAGGGTGAAATTGATATTATTAGCATCCTTTTAAAATAAGAGTCTACCCATCAAACTGAACAACTTTTACTACGGCAGCAAACCGATCAGAGCAACTAAAAAATCTGCTGTTGCATACATTTGAGTCGAGTAGGCACTGCAGTTTAGTATGGAACAGCAGATTTTTTTGTTGCTCCGATCGATTTGCGCCCATAGTAAAAGTTGTTCAGTTTGATGGATAGACACTTGGTTTAAAAGGATGCTAATGATATCAATTTCACCCTGTATATCCGCGTTGAATTTGAAACAGAACGTACAATATAAAATTGTGTGCGCCGATTTTTACAACTATTACTACAAAGGAATTCTGAAAAAAGGTAAGTAAGTTACCTAATTACCTAATATCCATGTTTAGAAAAATGCAAATGGTTTTGGAAACCCTTTATATTTATACCAAAGGATAATCAGCTAAAGCCGTGAAGGTCGTCTTCTTTGGGTTCCTCTCCATTATTGGAGGTGGGCAGTCAGCTCTGCATATCCATGTCTATCTCTCGAAACAGCTCACCGACGCTGGCGATGCCTGTCCACTCTTTCAGGTTCGCGAGCCACGACATTCCTGGCCTACCGATGTTTCTTTTGCCCTCTACTTTACCCATTATCGTAGTCTAGAGCACCAGAGTGCGTGATGACGGACGGTCTATATAGGCATTATAAGTCCCTTTCGTGCGGATGGTGGTGGCGGTTCGATCCCATCCATACCTAGCTTAAGCCTAGCTTGGATCAGGGGTCTTAGTATGTTCCCGATTCAATCGGTTTCAAATCCATATGGCGATTTTGGCAGTTCTTTGAGATTCAGACAATGGAATGTGATGATCACAGCACAAAATATAACTTACTTAAAATTGCCTAGTGCAGTACTGCCTACGTGCTCTAATGGCTAAGAGCATTGGCTCTCGACACGGAGGTCGTGGGTTCGATTCCCACGGTAGACACCTAGGGATATGTCACTTTGTGCGTTTTTCCCCAGTTGGTTAGGACTTAGGACATTGCAGGTTGAATCACCTGATTATGTCTGAAAAGAAAGATTATGTTGGTCCCGGCTACTATCTCTGGTGGTAGTACCTAGTCGTTACCATGGTACAATAATATACTGCGCCTGGTATTCTCTTCCGATCACGTGACTGACACAAGCCTACGTCATCATACCCTTTTACCATGTTTAGCGGCCATTTTTTTGTGACGTAGGCTTGTGTCACTCTGGGAATAGACCTTGTTTTTTTAGACTATGGTCATAAAAACCACGTCAGAGGCCGTAAGGCGGTCTGAAAAAACTCTGACACCAAGGCTCTGCCCACACGATAAGAAAGAGTGCAGTCATAATATACGTTACCGATATTGAAAACGATACAGACTTTGATGAACTTATTTGTTTGACGTTTAGGAAACCCAAAACATTCGTGTAATGTAATATTTGAACAAAACAGAAATCACACAATTAAAGAACAAATACTCATTAAGTAGGTACGATCAAATGCTCAAGGCTTGCTCCCATTCTCGAATATCAAACACAAAGGAAGTAGGTAACTTTGAAAAGGGCCCCTTGATATGAGGAACGAAGTGCGAAAAACACTTTCTTCGCATGAATATTAGAAAGAAAATTGTTTCATTTATTTTTTTATGGGCCCAAAGGAAGAGAAGACACTGCAAAGTACAAAGGAACCAATTACCACTGCTAGAACACTTTTTTCTTTGCTAGGTGCTTACTTTATTTAATTAAGAAAGCGGCATTGGGGTAAAAAATAATATATTTTTAATTAACTTAATTCCTACCTAATAATAAAGATGGTGTGGTTTCATTACGGATAAGAAATATGAATTTTGCATATTCTTCAATTAGGGAAGCGTTTTGGCACGTTTTTTTTTTTTGTATTTTGGTAGGTACACACGACACGGCGACACATCAAGCTATAAAATCATCAATCAATTTAAGCGACGTTGTACGTTATTTCACCTACGCGCGGCCTTCTTATTTTGGTTTTGTATAGTTTAATGTGTCGCCGTGTGTACATAATATACCCCTATTATACCTAGGACCGAAATAAAAGGGATAGGAGAGCGCCTATTTGAGCGTTGAACGCCCAATTTATCTGGCCGAACATTTTTATCTTGTGCTTTATCATCATCATCAGCCTATCATCGTCCACTGCTGAACATAGGCCTCTCCCAAGGCGCGCCACAAAACTCTGTCCTCAGCCTTCCTCATCCAGTCGCTCCCCGCTACTTTTTTAAGGTCGTCTGTCCAGTGGGCAGCAGGGCGTCCCATACTACGCCTACCATTTCGCGGTCTCCACTCTAGAACTCTGACACCCCCACAAAATATTTGGCTAGATTCGAAAAGTTCAAACGCTCTTAAATATACACCCATTAGGCCTCTGCCCTACAGCGAGACAAATAGGCTGATGATGATGATGATGATGACGATAATTATTACATACTTAACTACTTACTTGTGCTTATGCGCTTACGCGTTGACTTGCGCGTTTGGAAGATAAGGCACCTTCGATCAAGTATAGTAGGTAGATTTTGAAACGCCGCTCGAAAAATGGCACCATCAAAGCAATGCACAATCTGGCAGCGTGGCTTGTATCGCTCTCAGTCGCTAATCGACCGTGCTTGCAAAAACAACTCACGAAAAGTGCAAAAAAACGAGATGGAGTGTCATACTTTCAGTAAGTATCGCTTTGTAATCACATTATCTTCAATATTTTTTATATATCATGGCATTTAATCGCATTTTTTCCAATATTTTTGTTCATTTACAACCTCGCGGCAAGCACGCAACTATCCCTTTTACTCTCGCCTGCGCGAGTATAGTGAAAAAGAACCGAGGATAATGCCTAAGAACAAGGTCGAAGGAGTCGTCATTACTTTTTTTTTTCTTTTTAATGTGTTACATTTTTTTAATGACTTATTTGATTAAATGTTTCGATCATTATTGTTTTCCGCAAAATGAAACTTAACTCTAATAAATTAATGTTAAAGTTGAAAATATGTATTTATATCTGTATAAGTAAGAATTGACGCGGCGCGCCGCAGATTGGGTTTGGTTTAAGCGAGCGCGCATGATGGTTTTCTCGTTTTGTCGCTTTGTCGTGCGTGGAATGCTAGCCCTACTGTTTATCTACCCTGTATTTGATCGCAGCCTACAACCGTTCCTTTTATATTTGAGAGTCAAAGCAATATTACTTCAAGTTTACTATTCACCCTAATCAATTGCATAATAAGTACAAAACAAAGGTAGGTACCTAATCAGGGAAGCACCATAATTCTTCACCCCAAGAAATACAAGGCCGGTTTTATAGGGAATAGGGCTAAAGATGCATTCAGTGTCATCCAATATTTTTTTCTTTACATTAAATCTTATCACAAAGAATCGCTCTTCTGATGAGATTTGTTTAATGAAATTGTAATTTTATCACGTTTAGTTTATTACAAACTAAAAAAAAAAAATCTCAGCGACTCCACACCTCCTATAATCCATGTTCCAAGCCACAGTGACAAGCACATGGCGCCAGTGTGACCAGATACAATTTTACGAAAATACCGAGCCACCGAGGAAAACATCATGAGGAAACCTGCATGCTTCAATTTCGATGCATTTATTGTACCTGCTGTCCGTTACAAGTGGCGACGGGCTCACTCCCTGTCGCACTGTACAGGGTTTCGGTACTACTAGTGAAACGTGGATGTTCTGAAGTTTCAGAATATCTCTGACTACCATCGGGGAATATAGTCGTGAGCATATGCATGCATGCATGCCGAGGCACCTCAAAAATACTGAAATATACCAACTTGCACAGGGAAAATATACCAATAACAATACTGATTTTCAAATCAAGTTTTATTCATTTAACATCACAATGAATGTTAGAATGGATATTTTAACATTATATTCGGTTCGGAGGATTAAAATGACAAAAACGTAGGTACTATAAATTTGGGGAAATTCCTGAATTATCGAAAGAAAAACCTCAAAGATTAAGTCAAGTGCAGAACATAAAACGCACGATGCAATGCGAATGCAATGATTCGATACTATTTGCAATTCTACTACGGCGGCCGCGTGCCATGTCTTATCTGTTACTTACTGATCTTTGCTCCAGAATGAAAATGTGGACTAAATCCGGGAAATTCCCTGAAAATTTTCACGAGGACGATCGCTACGGTGCTGCTATAACTTTTTATGCAAAATATACCCAAAAATACTGACTTCCGCCACTACATCTACAAAAATACTGATGCTCAGAAAAGTCGATAAAATATACCAAAAAAGTATTAAAATACAGAATCTGGTCACACTGCAAGGCGCGGCGGCACGGATTACGGCGCGCACTGCCATTTTGCCGCCATTGGCTATATATCGCCTTACTATTCTAACGCACGTCAAATAAAATGAGCACGTCTCACTCCTGCGTGTGCACGGTTTGGTAAGCAGTTCCAAAATGACGTTACACGCATATCCTTTGTGACGATTTTGCACTTTATTACTTTAACCGTAAAGGTCATTTCAAAATGAATATTTTTTAATAAGTAAAAAGTGAAACAACTGGCTTTCGACGTTATCACTGCGCATTAAGGTCTATGTTAAAATGAAAGGCTGACGAGGTATATACCTGAATAAGTATGAATTGACGCGGCGCCGCAGATTCGGTGTGGTTTTGTATAAGACTGTACGTCTATCCTATATTTGGTCGCAGTAAGGCACTGTTTTTCTGTGGTATGTCGTTAGTCGTTAAGGTCCCCACTTTACATTTGTAAAGGGTTGGGACTGTTGGTAGGGGGAGCTGGGAGGTAGGTAAAAAGATAATTAACAATGTTTTAATATCGAGATCTACATAGAACCAAAGTATTAAAAATGCAGCAGCTGTAAAAATTACGACACTGATAGACATGGTCCGATGTACTATCATGTAACTCGATACATGCTTGGATGGCGAACAGAACTAACTATAGCAGTTTCAACGGAACCAGAAAACTAGAAGCAACCGGCTATGGCTTTAGGACACCCAGGGGACGCTGACGGGACCTGGTTATTTATCTTCTCTGAAAACGCAATAAATGCATGCAGGCGTGCATTTCCGAACAGCCAACACAAAATCCTGCTAGTTTCATCTCTTTACATTTAATTTGAATCGGATGGATTCGCAGAATATACTGTTTTTTCCTACTTGTTACACGAATGTCATTAATTTATAGGTAAAAACAATTAAGTAATTTTTTTTAGTATAAACAGTTGCTTTACTTTAAACCTTTAGAGGGTAAGTAATTAATTAGTTTAAATTAGAGATGCAACGATTCGGACATTGCGATTACGATTACGATATTAATCGTTATACCGATAACCGATGCATTACGATTATTAAAAAAAAATGTTGAGTTTATCCTCAGAATGAGTTTTCATAGTGTTTCTTTTCATTCCAATGAAGATAAATTAAAAAGATAATAATAATAATTACATGATCTTTGTTGCTGTTTCTACTAATTTGAGGTCGAAGTCAAAGGCCCACTTGGTCAGGATTAATATTTTTATATTCAAAATGCAAACGAATAACTAGGTATTACGAAAATGAGAGCCTAAATCTACCAAAAAAAAATGCCAGATTTAGCTCCAAACGAGCTAAAGCGGCAGCTAGAGATCAGATTTTTTTAAATTTGTTTTTTGGCTCTGTAATCTAGTATTTGTCAACAAGTGCAATCATATTGACGTTTTTAATTCGATTTAATAATCGTACGATTCTTACTGCGGTGCATTGCATCGTTATTAGGTAACCGTGATTATTACGATTACAGATGCAAAACGATGCACCGCTTCGTAATCGTTGCATCCCTAGTTTAAATCAATGTGTATTAATAAAACTATTAAAAAAATATAGGGGAACACATACCTAACATCATTAAATGTATGGTACCTACACGAAAAGGTAAAGGAAATCTGCAAAATTTAAGTAATACAAGACTCGACACAGATGAACAAAAATTACTTTTGGTGTAAAAAAAATAAAAAAGGGACCTGGAATGCGATTTTTGATCATCATACGAGCGAATCGGCAGTAGAAAGATGCAATCTCCATAGTAATTTTGACATTTTCTACTGCCGAGTCGCTCGTATGATGTTAAAAAATCGCACTCCAGTCTCCTTCAGGGTATTTCAGATCGGCCTGAAGTAAATGAAAGAGAGATGAAGCTCGCGCCACAGTATAAGAAAGAGTATCCTACTTATTACTAGATACAATACGGACACTCCCTTCCTCCCACCAACTTTTTACCTCACCCCCTCTATCGCCCTCTGGTTACATCGCACTGGTTACTCGTTACCTAAGAAGAAAACTTAAGGTTCAATTTCTTTGGTTTTGCATGTGATGAAGTCATCTTGTCAATTTCAATTTTTTGTATGCAGTGTCCGGGCTGTGCTCTTGACGCCGATCGTTCAGTTTTCTGTTCCGCCAATGTGACAACCAACCCGTATGACTTGAATGACTTCCAACCCCGGTCTCCCCTAATTAAGTATTGTATGTTATATGATGATGAAGATAAAGTCATTGATGAGGTCAGAAAAAGAAATTATGTAGGTAATTCGTCTGAGAGTCAGGTTTCGAACCCGCACGACCGAGGTAAGATTTAAGTACACACAACATAATCAACTTACAAAAACGTTTTGATTTCTCCGTGACCTTTAGCGTGAGACCGACTCACACTTGACCGGTTTTTATCATTTATTGTTGTAGTTACCTACTTACTTTAGAGTTTGCTCTACAACGTGTTAATGAATTAACGCAAAACTAGAAAGTAGTTTGTTTAGAATCGAGAGGAGAATCGAATTATCATGTTTTAAACATAGGTAATTTTTTCAAAATATTAAATAATTTGTTCGTAAAATTTTAAATTTACTGAACCCGATGTCAACTGACCGCACAGGCACACTCACCCACTTACTACCAAAACAAGATGTATCCATGAGTTTGGTAGCGCTTTCATTCATTGCTGAAATGATTTTTAAGTACCTATCAAAATTATGAAATTATTGTTTCAATCTAATTATTTTGTTATAAATCAGTTGGGGTGTATGAGGTTTTGAGCTAATTTATTAACACGTTGTATAATCACACCAAGTTTGTTGCTTGTGTGTATTACCGTTTCTACGATAGAGTGAGAAGAAAAAACGTTGATAAAACTTGTTTCTAATATGAAGACCCCTCTTAATTTTAAATTTTTTAACATTTTTAGGGTTCCGTACCCAAAGGGTAAAAACGGGACCCTATTAGGGTGGATGCCCCGAATACCGGCCCTGCCCCTAATACCGGCCCTTTCGCCTTTTTTGCTTGATAATAAGGGCAGACTATAGTTTTACATACCGATATTGTCTTTTAAAAAATACTTTATATTCGGTAGAAAACACATGCCAAATTTGGTAACACTGGCACTTTTCAGTCAGTGTCAGTTAATAATTGAAATATGCCAGTGACCGAAATCGGCCATTTTCCTATTTTTTCGCTTAGTTTGGGACTTTGTTAAAATAGGTATATTTCACATATTTTCAACTTTACACTTTGTGATTTGTATTATATGGATTATAGATATGATAATGAATGGATTTTTGTGTCATAAAAATTTCAAAAAGTTAAAAATTAAGGGGGTTCTCAACAAGAAACTAGTTTTTATCAACGTTTTTTCTTCACGATCTACAGTAAAATCAGTAATACATACAAGCGTCGAACTTAGTGTGATTATAGAGTAAGCTCTACAGAATAACAGAAAATACTAAAAACTGGCCAAGTGTGAGCCGGTCTCGCGCTAAAGGTCCCGGACAAAAAAGTTTTTTTTTCTAAGTTAATAATGTTGTGTTCTGTGGTGGTGTGGTACGGAACCCTCGGTGCGCGAGCAGCCCGACTCGCACTTGACCGGTTTTTATTATTTATTAGCAAATGTGCCTTAATAACGCACATTCTGTAATTTTTCTTCTTCAATTTCAACATTTTAGCTCACGCGGTTCACAAGTTACAGTTTGACAGACAGACCTACAAAATAATGTTTTCGATGCTAACTCTACCACGTTTAAGCTTTATTATTATTACAAAGCGCAAACATGTCTAGCTCTAAGCTGCTTATTAAAATTCTAATTAGAACTTTTACAATTTCATGTTTATTGTGAACTGGGAACGTGGAGGTTTGTTCTATCTAACTTTATAGTACCTATATAATTGTACAGTATATATAGAAGAGTAAACATGTTCACACGGTGACACATCAGGCTAGGCTACGCTACCAAAATAAGCTGTATGCGCGTCGTAGGCAGTGTAATCAAGTATATTTTCTTTGGTGTAATGTAAGTAGGTAGGTTAGGTATAACGTCGCGCGGCTAGCTTTATGTTAGTTTTGCGTAGCTTGATGTGTCGCCGTGTGCACATTATAAATACACCACAGAATTACCTTTCGAGGTACCTAGTCCGAAACTTCGCTACAATTTATCACGTACCTACCTACTTACCGAGGTACCTTAAAAGTACAGGTACACCCTACGGGAACAAATGTCTACACATAGTTGAACTCTATGTCCATGAACATAAAGTTCAACTATGCTATGCGTAGGTTGATCTGTCGCTGTGTGTACACATAACTAGGACACACCATCGCCTCTTTTCTTACCACTTCTATAACTTACCTACCTAATACAACGACTTGAAAAAAAGGTGAGAAAAGACTTCTAACTTACCTATACAACGACTTCAAAAAAATCTGTCATTATGGGATATCCATGGACATTCTGGGAAGACATTCTGGGATATTGATTTTGTAAAGGTACCTATAACCAAAGTATTTTATACCTACTTTGCTATAACTCTGGCATTTCTAAACCGATTTGTGTAATTATTTTTCTGTTATAGGAGGATATGGTCAGACCTCTGAAGATACGAAGATAGAAATATGGTATTCTTTATTATCTCTTAATCTTATATCTTAGTGCACCCACTAAGAAAGGATTCTTCGAAAATCGTCGCCTAAAAGGGTTTTCAAAACTCCACGCGAACGAAATCGCGGGCTAAAGCTAGTAAATACCTACATAATAATAAATAAGTAGATTAAACTGAAAATTTTGAAAGTAACCTACCTACTAACTGTTGAAGAACTAGGTAGTTTTTTAACTTTTTCAACTTTTAAAAGTTGCCATACAACGCCGCGCCGACCTCTCAGGGAACAATTAATTCCTTCTATCTTTATCCTATTAGCAATAAGTTGATTTTAAGTTTTCGGTAATATTATTTACAGTCACTTACGTAGATATAGTACTTAGTACCAAGTAGTACTAGATATTTTTCTCCGTGTACTTAGAAACCGAGAGCGTAGAAAAATACTATACATAATAATGCGCCTACGCATAGTGCTCATAAAAAAGTGACTTTCTTAATAGCATACGACTGCCTTATTTTAGCACTTTACTCCGAGCTACAACCGGATCTACAATGCCGCGCCCACGAAGAAAAGAAGGGAGCGGAGGTGAGGCAAGGCAATTTTTCTATTCAAGTAAGTGTCGCCAAAATGCGGGGGATGAGGTAAGAGGTGGGAGTAGGCTCCGCCCCAAAAACCCAAATCCATCTAGCGGCGAAAGGAGTATCTACAACAAATGCACAGTAACGACAACCAACTAGTTCATCTACTCGTCGCTATTATCGACTTGATTTATATCGTTGATCTCTCGTCTTACACGTGCTTATGTAATTTTGCACGTGTTAGAAGAGTACAACTATATAATTTAGCTGCCGTCTGTTGTGACCGTTATCTACTTGCCGGTAGATGTCGTTTTGGAACATGAAATGTTTACGATTTTTTTAGTAATTGACCAATTCAACAAAGAAATAAAAGGTAAAACGAGTTAAACACTTTGTTTATATCGTTATTTGCATCTATCATTTACACTTTAAGTTTCTAAAATCGATTTTTTTATCATCTTAAGAGCGGCATCTTGCGGTTAGTAGAAAAACTTATGTTCCTTCAAATGAGAGAATTATTTTCAAAAAACATCTCTTATTAAACTAAATTGGACTTACCTATGAAAAGTTATGCCATCTGCAAGCTTTGTCTGTGATCCTGAACAATTTTTACATCCAGGAACAGCGCACTTCAACGTTCTAAATATTTTTTATTGACAGAACACGTCTCAGAAAACGAAATAATAACGTACGAAAACAATGGCGGTCCGATTCGAACTGAGCCGCTTAGGCCACGCCCACTGTACAAATACAAATACAAAATACAAAATTCTTTATTTTTCTCACCACAAACACAAAATTAATAAAAACAATAAATTTTGTGTTTGTGGTGAGAAAAATAAAGAATTTTGTACTGTGACGTCACGACCTCATCGAATGGCGACTGACCTCACTGCCTTGCCTCAACTCCGTCCTTTCTTTTCTCCATGGCCGCGCCACTGACGCTTGCAGGTATTTAGCTTAGCAAAGCGCTGAAATGATGGATTTTAATCCTACCCATATAGAGTGTAAGTAAAAGTATCATTAATCTTTATACCACATCACATACTCTACCCAGAAACAAAACATTTTATTTTATTTTAAAATGTATGCAACAGCTAATTTTATTTATGCTCCGATCTTTGCTCCCATAGTTGTTTAGTTTGATGGGTGGAGTCTAAGGGTAGAGTTTAGTTTAAAGGTTAATGTAATAATACTTTTCCTTTTTTATCGTTCCGTACCCAAAGGGTGAAAACGGGACACTATTACTAAGCCTACGTTGTCCGTCCGTCCGTCTGTCCGTCTGTCCATCTGTCCGTTTGTCCGTCTGTCCGTCCGTCCGTCTGTCCTACATAGTTAGGGCTGTAACTTTTGAACTGTAATAGCTAGATAGTTGAAATTTTCTCAAGATTATGCGTTATTACGGCGGATTAGTTAACAAATAATAAAAATGTCAAAAAGTTAAAAATTAAGGGGGGTTCTCAACAAGAAACTAGTTTTTATCGACGTTTTTTCTTCACGCTCTATCGTAAAAACGGTAATACAATACAAGCGTCAAACTTAGTGTGATTATAGACCAAACTCTACAGAATAACAACAAATACTAAAAACCGGCCAAGTAAGAGTCGGTCTTGCGCTAAAGGTCCCGGACAAAAAAGTTCTTTTTCTATGTTAATAATGTTGTGTTGTGATGGTGTGGTACGGAACCCTCGGTGCGCGAGTAGCCCGACTCGCTCTCGACCGGTTTTATTCTTTATTCATATTCGGTTCTTGACAAGGATTTCTTTAGTTACTTACATCTCTAGTGAAACTCTCGTGGTGGCGGAGCTATACAGGGTGTAAGGAAAAGTACCGACTTATCATTAACCTTTAACTCTCAATACATACTCTACCCATCAAACTGAACAACTTTTACTAGCATGAGAGCAAACCTGTCAGAACCAAAAAAATCATGTGTGCAGTTCACACGCGCTAGAAGTGAAACCTTCACAAACTAGGTATTTAGTGTCGCTTCTTCGTTTCATCGATAAGAAGTTTTCACTTCATAAATCAGCTGTTTCATACATTTAAGTCGTGTCGGCATTGCAGTTTAAACAGCTGTTTTTTTTGCGCTTACAGGTTTGCTCTTTGAGAGCTAAAAGTTGTTCATCAACCTGAACAAATTCAAACTGAACTTTTACTATGGAGCCAACTTCGAAATCGCGAAAAATTTATCAGCTGTTCTGTTCCATACAAAACTGCAGTACCTACCGTCACCGACTCGAGTAAAATGCATTATCTGGTTTTATATTTCGAAGTTGACGCCATAGTGAAAGTTGTTCAGTTTGATGGCCTGAAGCACTTACTAGGCTGGTGTTTTGTTACACCGTGTAGTACCTATAGTGCACCTTTTACTACAAGTGTACCTACTATATAGCTCCGGCCGATTATCCTATGCTGCCTATGCTATGTCAAAACAAAACCGATTTTAAGATATTGTCCCCGCGCTATTAGGTAGCTACCTACTTGTACCTAAGTACAAATACGTTTCAATTTGATCCTATGGAACATGACTTGTGCGAAGTTGAAGATTGTACCCTCTACTTTATAATAAGAGTAAAAAGCCGTATACTGAGGTACATATTGCGCCACCTTCTGGGTTACGGTCGTACTAGATGTGAAGAATGTACTCCAAGCAATACACTGGGATTTGAGGCATGAAGGTTCTACCCTCTACCAGCTCTACTCTGTATAATACCTTTAACAGTAGGTATTCTGATGCTCTACATTCCCCTTGATTAAATGATGATTTTATCAATTTATTTCAATTCCTATAGAATGTGAAAAATAAAACTGTTTCCTAATCTGTTTTTCACTTTTTCCTGTACGCATCCATAAAATATTGATTCAGTAAGCGCCGCCGCGCCCGTCTGCGCATGTTTTCACAATTGTGTAGCTACTCTACTACTAAAGGGCTGTGAATTTCTTCTTTTAGATTTATTTTACAGTACAAATAACTTAGGTAAATACACTCCAGGTAAACGTTCAGAAAAGGAGCAACATACCTAAATGTTTTTATAGATGGAAGTTAGAAAAACATTCAAAGGATGGGGAATATTCAGGCGAACGAAAAACATAATAAAACTGGAAAATCACCCGCTAAAGGTAAACATTTCATACGCAATTTGAATAGAAAAACACCTGGGAGAGATAGCAAGAAACATGGGAGGAAAAAAAGTGATGCTAAACGAGAGGCGGCGGACAGAGAGTTCGATAAAACGCCGGACTCGGATCACAATGGAGCGATTGAAGCGTCGGATAATGATGGCGATGCGGTCGAGTGCGTGTTCAAAACAACATCGCGGCGAGGGGAGGCACGGGCCGCGGACGCGGAGTCGTCGAGCGTGCACTCCGAGGTAACGGTGACCAGGTGCGAGCGCGAGCGCGCCGAGCGGTCAGCGACCCGCGACCAGCCGCCCGCCGCCTCGCCTGCGACCGGCTCCACCTCAGACTCAGTGTTCACGGACCCGCTCACGCCGCTCGCCGTCGAGCTCAACCAGTGCTACTACTCCGCCGAGAGCGACAGCGCGCTCGACCAGCCGCGCACCCTGACCCCGGCGCCGGCGCCGCCCGGGCCCGCGCGAGCCACGGCCGCGGCCACCATGCCGCACGAAGACGCCGCCTCCTCGCTGTCAAACTACGACATGGAAAAAGAAGAAAAAAGTGACGTTTTCGATGACAGCAGTGACAGGGGCGAGGATGAAAAGGTTATGGGAGCGATATTTTCGGGGTCGCGCGGCGAGAACCTAGAACGGAGCACGCACGAGTGCAACCATGAGTTTCGTGATAACCGGCTGAAGGCGTCGCCGGCGCAGACCTCGTTCACGCTCTCCAAGCACCGCAAGGTGGAGCTGCCGCCCGTCGCTTGCGACTCTTCGCTCACCATACTCGACGACGGTTAGTTCCTAGTAGTCATATTAGGCTATCACGATAAGCATGCACTATTTATTTACCTGTTAAGTAGCAAAGTAAACCGACACTGAACGCTTGAATAGTGTAACAAGCACTAGCTCAACTACTATGTAAACAACACACCTGCACTGCCCCGCAATTTATAAACGCAGTGGGTGCATTTTTTTCAAAATTGAGTTTATTACATATTTGGCATCCTCGCAATGAGATCTTTCGGAAAAAAAGACCCGTTTTTCGGTAAGTACCTTAGAAGGAGGTAAAGCAAAAACCATAAACGCAGTAAAGGCACCCTCGACATTGCGAACCCTATAAATGTGTGCAGTAAGTAATCTTACTGCTTATAAATAATGACAAATAATATTTTTTTCCAAACATACCATAGCATAAATGCAGTAGTTACGGTAAGGATTCTTCATACGTAACTATATTCATAAATGACTAGAGCACATCCTTAGTATAAATGCAGTGCGAACTCTTGCCGCGTTTATTTTTTATATGTTTTATACAGGGTTATTTGTAATTCGACGTATTGCTTTCAGGATGTTAAAGGGCAGCCGAAATGCAATTATGTGAACCCCCATATGTTTGGTCGGAAATTAATAGTTTTCGAGATATTTGGAATTTAAGGTCTACCAAAAACCCAGTTTTTTCACACTTTTTCTTAAATAAAAAAAATGCCTATTCTATGGCGTCGATTTGAATTTTAATTCATAGCAAACACTTTTTCCGAGATTTTTTCATAAATCAATGTCTGATCATACTGAGCAATTCAAAATAAATCGATAACAATGACGGTAAATTTTTGAAAAAAAAAAAAATCTTGAAATCATGCGGTTTTTTCTTTTGTATGAAAAGAAGTGTGCGTTTTACTGAAATAACTTCTTCGTTTTGTTAGCGTTCTAAAAAGGTACATTGTTTTAGAAAAAAATTGAATTACTATGTCAAAAAAGGTTTTTTACTTAGTACGTGATACTTAGAGGCAACATTCTCTTGGAGCAAATTTTACGATATATTTTTAGATAACATTGGCCTCGATTCGGACTGTGCTACGACTTAACTTAACTAAATTTATTCCTGTCACTTTCTAAAATAAGATTAAGAAAAGAGACAGAAAACCAACAGCTGACTTTAGTGCTGTCAAAGTGACGTTACACGCCCAAAAACGCTTTAAATAAGATGGCATACATTATGATGGCATCTTATTGTAGTCGTTTAACGTCACTTTGACAGCACTAAAGTCAGCTGTTGGTTTTCTGTCTCTTTTCTTAATCTTATTTTAGAAAGTGACAGGAATATATTTAGTTAAGTTAAGTCGTAGCACAGTCCGAATCGAGGCCATTATTTATTAATTTAAGTCTACACATCTTACTCAGAGTGAGCCCCTCGGTTCCTTGAATCATGTCAATCGTCGAAATCTTGAAATCATGCGTTTTTCTCAAAAAATTGTATGAATAAAAGTGTGCGTTTTACTGAAATAACTTCTTCGTTTAGTTAGCTTTCTAAAAAGGTATAAAATGTTTTAGAAAATGTCAAAAACTTTTTTTACTTAGTACGTGATACGTAGAGGCAACATTCTCCTGGAGAAAAATTTTAATTTTTTTTTAGATAACATTATTTATTAATTTAAATCTACACATCTTACTCAGAGTGAGCACACACACGCAACACACACACATGCTCTGTTCCGAACACATACACGCAAGCACTTTCATAGTTCATTTTTAGTTACTCTTGAAGTAAAAGTAAAATCTCATTACCTCCGCTGCATTTATTATGCGCTGCCTTAAGTCTTCTACGTCGTTTACTGAGGTTTGATAAACAAGGTCTTTCATGTTACCCCAGACACGAAAATTACATGGAGTCAAGTCGGGGCTTCTTGCAGACCATGAATTGGCCGTCCTCTACCAATCCATCTATTCGAATAAGTTGCAAGTCGGGCCAGCAACGTACGATAACCATTTTAGGGATTGGTAGAGGAAGGCCACTCCTTGGCTTGCAAGAAGCCCCGACTTGATCTCATGTAATTTTTATGTCTGGGGACACAATAAAAGACCTTGTTTATCAAACCCCAGTAAGCGACGTAGAAGACTTAAGGCAGCGCATAATAAACGCAGCGGAGGTAATGAGATTTTACCTTTACTTCAAGAGTAACTAAAAATGAACTAAGAAAGTACTTGCGTGTATGTGTTGGGAACCGAGGGGCTCACTCTGAGTAAGATGTGTAGACTTAAATTAATAAATAATGTTATCTAAAAATAAATCGTAAAATTTGCTCCAAGATAATGTTTATAAGTATCACGTACTAAGTAAAAAACCTTTTTTGACATAGTAATTCCATTTTTTTCTTAAACAATATACCTTTTTAGAACGCTAACAAAACGAAGAAGTTATTTCAGTAAAACGCACACTTCTTTTCATACAAAAGAAAAACCGCATGATTTCAAAACTTTGTAATTTTTTTTCAAAAATTAACCGTCATTGTTATCGATTTATTTTAAATTGCTCAGTATGATCAGACATTGATTTATGAAAAAATCTCGGAAAAAGTGTTAGCTATGAATTAAAATTCAAATCGATGCCATAGAATAAGCATATTTTTTTTTATTTAAGAAAAATAATGGTCCAGAATTTTATTAATTCGACACAAATTTCACTTTAAAAAAATTATACTATCGACTTGCTTGATGTAGTTTTGACACTTCCTTCTTATGAACGCAGTACAATACTTTACTGCATAGCTCAAATGCATTTTATGTGAAATTGCTACGCATAAGCGCAGTAAGCAACAAATTCACTGCATTCATGCGTTGTTTAATCCTGCTTTTAAACTAATGTGATTCTAGGTATAAAGTAATTTTGGATTACTTTAATGCTTAATTACTACAATTAAGTACATTTAATGCAAAATTTAAAATCTACACTGTTTTTTTCTATATAAAAAGTGACTTCAAATAGACTAAAGGTTACTGTAGAATTCGTGGCACCACAAAACACGGTCGAATTTTTGAGCGCGTTTTACTCGAAACTATCAAACTGTTGGTTACTGCGTTTATAAATTGCACGGCAGTGCAGTGATGTGATTGGTTACGTACATACCTAGGTTACTACGTAGGTAATCAATCACATCTACGTACCTATTATACCTGTAAAATATCTACCATACGATACTCCGCCTTGTATACTTACAAACTTTTTATTCATCTTCTCACAATAGTCAGGAAACCAGTTTGTTTGATATACTTACTTATTGGCTGATCATACAGATTGATACTTGAGTTACCCGATTTTCATCTTTAACTTATACGCGTTAAAGTGTTATGCGCGTGGCAATGAATAGTAAACGCAATAAACAATGGTTACTTGGGTTACCGACTCTTCTTGGTAGTACTAGAGCCAGTCGCATAATCATTTTTACAGTCACACAAATACTCTCGTTGAATTTGATTTCTCCATCTTTGGACATGGTTTTAGCTTATTTCTGTTCTGTGTTAGTGGTTTTTTACTTTGGGGGTAAACTGCACAGCGCATATATAAGAGCCCTTCCACACTGGCGTTTTGATTCGCGATTTCCCCGCGATTTGATTTTGATTGCACGACCGCAGAACGTGGTCTCACTCCGCCGAGAAATCATTGAAAAATCGACGTTCAAAACGCATACCTACTACTTATGTGGAAGAGCTCTGACAGTACCTATAGTATACATAGGTGGTCGTTTTAGAAAGCAAGCACTCTGGTTATAAACAAGTAGGTTTTAGTTGCAGGGCCCTCCCTGCGAGCTTAGAGAAAATAATCGTATTATTAAATTATACCTGGCTATGTAAACTGGGGATTTGGGGGAGGGATCCATCCATGACCCTCTTTACCCCTGGGTCCATCACTGACAATATTCACGCACCAAAGTATTCCAATGCTTCATGGAATGTGTGTCATAAAAAGTCATTGCAGCGAGCTCCATACAAACGTACCTACTTAGATTGATTATATTTTCAATACTAACAAATTAAAGTCAGCAATTTTTTTTATATACGATCTAGAATCTAATCTTCATACGTGTGGCTTGTCAGGTTTTCGGCTGAAAAATTTCCATACAAATCTTAAATTAATCCTAGCATTAAACCGTAGCTGTATATTTTAACGGAAATCTAACAAACCCCAAAGCACAGAGATTTCGTTTCTAGATCGTGTACAAACAATTTCATTGACTTACGGCTTTAATTGGTTTGTCTTTGTATTGAGAATATAATAGAAAATCTTTTGTATGGAGCGCTCTGCAAGAACTCTTCCTCTTAATGTAGACCACCAGGACACAAGCGATGCAACTGTTCTATTTAGCTTGCTTTTTAGCATTTGTCAGCAAACTCTACTAATCCATTTACCATGCAAAGACGCTACTGAAGCGATTAAGTGGGTTAACCTATCCTATATCCATTTAAATAATACGACATCTTATGTCACTGACTGTTTGAGACTTGAAGACGATGAATGTCGCGAAAGTTTAACGATTTGTTAAAAGTTTGTCAGTTCGGTTTTTAATACTTAGGTGTAATATCAAAACGCCATGATTACTTCGCTTAGTAGAGTACCTGATCTGTGAATCACTTCGAGTAATTTCTGACGAAAAATAGGAGATTATAATGGTGGGTATCCAAATTTTTTTGTGCGATTTTGGAAAATCATACGAGTGACTTGGCAGTAGAAAATGACTAAATTACTATGGAGATTATGCATATTTCTACTGCCAAGTCGCTCGTATGATTTTCAAAAATCACTCAAGGAACACGCAAGCTAAGCAGCAGCACAGTAGCTGCATAAAGGAAATTTCCTTTATGCAGCTACTGTACAGCTGCTATATAGCTTACGTGTTCCTTGGGCACACTTCAGCTTCAGGCTGAGATTCAGAGGCGTTTAGAAGGGTTACCTACTTCAACATGAAAAAAAAAACGGAACCTTTATAGGATCAATTTAAATCTTAATTCGAACTCCCGTACCTATCAAAATAAAAACATTTTCAATCGTAGGTACTGTACTGTCGAAAAATGTATGCAAGATTGTTAATAATAAGTACTTACACCTACCCTACACCTGCCTGATTGCTTTCACAATAATATATATTTAGTGTTATTAAAGTTTGTCTAGATTTACTTACTTTATCTTCTTTCTTATCTTTTTTCCATGCAGCCCTTTTCAACATCCCTTCCTTTCTATCTTGTGCTCTCAGTTCGCTTCTGCAACCTTTTCAAAGTATTCCACCGCATTATAGGATCTGGCTTTATTCTTTTACTGTCTCTATACTTCCAACAGAGCTTTGGCTCATAAGAAAGCTGCCAACTCTTTAAAAATCCAAGCCTCTATAAGTTGCTAAAAGTAGCTTAGACATGACATCTGCGAGTTTGTTTTCTCTGCCGATATTTTGGATTTTTTGTTCTTTTTTAAATTTGCAATTTATTACCTAATAAATGTTGTAATTTCAGCAATCGCAGAGGACAGACGGCATTCGAGCGTCAGCGACGCCCCGATGTCGGACTCAAATGTTTTGAGGAAGGTGGCTTCTCTCACTCTGGATAAGCATTCGGAGACCAAGGTCGCCCGTCCTAGATTCGTCCCTGAAAAACTAGATTTCCAGCTCTATGAGAAATTTGAAGGTAAGAAGTATTCTTCAACAGGGTGAAATTGATATCATTAGCATCCTTTTAAACTACCTAAAGAGTACCCATCATCTGGACAACTTTTACTATGGGAGCAAACCGATCGCAAATAAAAAATCATCTGTTCTATACTAAACTGCAATGTCAACTCGCGAGTTCGCGACTCAAATGTATGCAACAGCTTTTTTTTTTGCTTCGATCTGTTTGCTTGCTCCCATAATAAAAGTTGTCCAGTTTGATGGGTAGACTCTTAGTTTAAAAGGATGCTAATGATCTTTCACCCCGAATATATCCATATACTATGATTTAAAAAAAATCTAGGTCTACAATGCACGAATGCATGGGCAATGGTCTTTTTCGGGGTACACATGTGATATTTGTCATCACTACCAAAGTCGCTTCCCGCGTCTATCTGTCTGTCCCTGTGTATGCTTAGATCTTTAAAACTACGCAACGGATTTTGATGCGGTTTTCTTCATGGATAGATTGATTCGAGAGGAAGGTTTACATGTATATATAATTTCAGTAGCATTGCACCCGTGCGAAGCCGGGGCGGGTCGCTAGTACCTAATATATAATCTCATCATCATTATGAGTCTAAATTACGACTGATCGGGGTAATTGGGAACGATCGTCATTCGTGATTGACAGACATTGGTGTTCGGGATTACTCGACCAACGTTGGGTAAAACGAATACGAAGGGTTTTGTTTTTGTTTAAAAAAATTATTCTTTTTCTATAATTTCATTAAAATTATAGTCTGTTGATGTAAGTAAGTACTTGGTATAATCTTTCTGAAAATGTCATTAAAGGTATTTGTACATTTAACAAAACCCTAGAGTCCCTAGAAGTTTTCCTTAGGTGTTCGTGATTCCCCATCTTCCCCTACAAGGCACCGACCGAATTCAAATAGAACAATAAATGCCTATGTTAACAAAATATGTCCAATAAAGAAATCAACACTGTACTAGGTAGGCAGGTAGGTACCTACCTACCGTATCGGTTTATCTTTACCTTCTATTATACGCAATCAAATTTTATCACGGGGCGCCTCTTTAGATGAATGAGCACAGTGATAAGAGAATGTTTATCTTTGTACTAATATAACTCTAATCCTTATCTTTACTAATCAAAACCATTATCGTTAGACACAGCTGTGATAGTGGTTGTGTACGTGACCTGCTGAACGGCTGCAAAAATGCAGCTGTCAACAAATCGCGTTAATTTTACTAGTGCTTCTATAGCTCAGTTAAACTACGCAAAATTTCTGTGTAAATCTGGGTCCACTCAGAAAGGAATTGAAGATATCGTGACTATACTAGGCTTGCATAGAGACAATTTTACTCGCGAAAAACGATTGAACGTGGTCTCCAGGCGATTACGTTCTACAGCTAGAAGGCTAAAGAATACAAGAGCTTTAGTGCCTTTTGTGTCACCGAAGAAAGTGAAATTTAATTTCGATAAACCAGTGTCTTGGTATCTTATTGTAGTGTTCGCTCTGTATAATGAAAATTGTGAAATCCTATTAATGTGCGATCTGAGAACGGGAGTTTTAAAAATGTGTTTTCGCGATAGACGTGCAGTTTACAGTATTTATTTACACATTGTAAATTTTACTAGAAACCATCCTAGCTCCTGTACAAATTTAAATATGGTTCAAAGTAAGTATAGAAGGCGTTCATGCCTTTTATCTCGTTCGTTCGCGCGCAAATAGAAAGAGAGCGAAGGCGCGCTGTATCTTGATTCTTGGCTGTACCTATCACGCTGCCATACCAAAGATGGCCATACTACGGCCGGGCCGTAACGGCCGCAAATATCACACAATGTTGAAACTAATACAATGTCCGAAATGAACGAGCGAGTCTAGCGAGATGTGAGAGTGCGTAAAAATTATGCTCCCTCTGGATTATTTTGGATATGTTGAGGAAATAAGCCTTGCCTGCCCCTGCAGGAGGCCGACTCGTACAAATTACTTTTTCCGAATTTATGTAGGTACGATTTGTAACACCACTGCAACTGGCTTTTCGGTTAAGGAAAACATCGTGAGGAAACCTGCATGCTTGTAGTACTGTTCATTACAAGTGGCGACGGGCGCTCTCCCTTTCACACTGCACAGAGTTTCGGTACTAGTGAAACGTGGATGTTCTGAAGTTTCAAAATATATCTGACTACCCCCTCGGGGAATATAGTCGTGAGCATAGGTATGCTATGCTATCTATGCTATACTTTTGATGAAATACCTAGTTACCAAAGCATTCGTTGAAAACGCTCCTTGTAATGTCATGTCGTTACTCGTCATTCGGTGTGCTTATTTTGCATAATTCTAACGTTAGGTTATTGGTTGGACCATGAATATGAAATAGCGCAATACAAAAATGTTTTCATCTTCTCATTTTATAGTACAGTTTATAGCAATTAGCGTGATAAAATATTTACACTACAACCTTGATCGTCCTTTTTGTTTTGCTTGTAAATAATCCTTTTTATTTATTTTGAGGATTCCCTGACGAAGTCTAGCGGTTCTGATATAGTTTTGTATATCGTTTTCAGGCCAGATGCTACTTAATTGGTTCGTGTCATCAGTAACAGAGAACAGACATTTGAAAAGTTTGTTAAGCACCCAGGATCTGAAGAACCTTGGTATCCAATATTGCACCCACTTGCTGGCAGCTGGGGTGCTTAGACAGATTTCTGATAAAGATGCACCAACTGAACATATTTTCAAGGTACGTGTACGTAGTTTTTATGAAGTAATAACCCTCCTTCTGGCGCAGTCGGGTAAAAAAAACTAGCCTCAGATGTAAACTTTTTTGGAGCACGTTCGGTACATTTGTTTTATTTAACAAAACACTTTTATTAACTGTAATTTACTACCAGAAAGCTGAAGAATTGTCTATACCTTGGAACGCAGACTGCCTAACAAGCGGTGAAACATGATAAATACTCCTTGGTGGTCGGTAATGATCGTTCTTCTTTCGTAAATTCCCGTCTGTTTTTGACGTTACTCTGTCTCTTTCTAATCCAAAGACAAAAATTACAAAAAAAGTTTAAATAAAATTTTTGTTCTGATAGAAAGGGACACAAAAACATTGGAATTATTGACTACGGAGACGTACGAAAGAGGGTCAACAAACATTACCGACCGACATGGCCAATTTTCTTGTAAGGAGGAGTGGCATCCTTTATGATTCTAAAATCCTTGGTGGTCTGTAATGTTCAACCTTCTTTCGTACATTTTCATCGTCGTTGTTGGTTTGTCCCTTTCTAATCCAACAACGTAAATAAAAATAAAGTTTTTATTTCATTTTTGTTCTGACAGAAAGGGACAAACCTAAAGTTTGAAACATCAACGTACAAAAGAAGGTTGAACATTACCGACCGCCATGGCCAATTTTCGTGTTTCCATACTTGTAAGGAGGATTCGGAATGTATCCTTTATCATTCTAAATCCATGTTTACTACTATTTAAAGGTAATATACTAATGTAATATTCTAAAAACAATTACTTACCTAAATATTATTGGAATGGTTTATCAATTAATCTACACTAATATTATAAAGAGGAAAGATTTGTACCTATTTTTGTATGTTTGTATGTTTGTAATTAATAGGCTCAAAAAGTACTGGGCCGATTTAAAAAATTCTTTCACCATTAGAAAGCTGCATTCACCCTGAGTAACATAGGCTATATTTATTGCTAGAAAAGATTAGACGTCCACCCGTGCGAAGCCGGGACGGGCCGCTAGTGTTTAATATTCTGAAAGTATGCCAATCTGCCATTAGCATAGATATAGTAACTAGATGAAACCATACCGTGGCCGCACATGAAACAGCAATAGTGTGACTTTTGCATACAAAAAGTCGGTTTGTTTGGCAAGATGTCATCAACATTCCATAGGTTTGACAATGGTTTGACATCTTGCCAAACAAAAAAACCGGCGACGGTGACCGAAACAAAAAATTATGTTTCTGTCTTTTTTGTTTACATAAGTTTTTATAACTGACTATCCCGCTCTCTCATTTCTTGGCTCCATCTTTCAGCGTAAGCGAAAAGTTTTTAATCTAAGGCCATTAGCATTGGCAGCGATGACAGATCTTCTTTTTTTATATTCCTGATTAAGAGACAGCGAGCAACTTTGGTCTCCACAACTAATTTGTCTGTCACAGGGTTTGTATGAAAAGTCACGTCGCTACATGCCCGCTCTTTCATACAAGCCCATAGATTTGATGTGAGAGACAAATTAGCTGCGGAGACAAAATTGCTTGTGTCAGCTCAGCTCTTTTGCTTCAACATTTAGCCAATCGATGCGTACATAACTGTTTCATGTATACCTACCTTGCCTATTTTTAAATCTGTCACATTATAATTCATGTATGGAAATGGAGTTTATGCATCATTCATATACAAAAAAAGACTGAGATTTAAAAATAGCATATCTGGCTCTTTTTATGTCCTAATCTGGTCAGGTTGTAATGGTAGAAATGTTTACTTTTAGCACTTTGATGATACGAAAAAATAACAGCTTTACTTATTTTGTAATTTACAGCCTAATTTAATGTACTACTGGGCTCACATGGAGGTGCCTGCGTCACAGCCAGTGACCCCCGGCCGTCTGCACATGACTGCGTGGCCACCAGACGAGTCCCACCACATCTCTCACGATGCCACCAACCACTCCACCCTCGATAACAAGTTTTTCAATCAAAACAACAATGAAGAAATAAATGATGTTACTGAAGCTAAACTCATCATATCCCAGCTGAAAAGAAAACTACAAGAACTAGAATATCAAATAGAAAAACAAAAAATTAATGCACAGATAGAAGTGCTATCAAGAAACATAGAAAAAACATATGATTCTGTAATTGACAACAAACAGTTGGTTGTAAATAAAGATAATTTAGTTAGCAAAGAGGTACAAACTGATTTTATGAGCAGTCTTCTTATGAGCAGTGAATTAAATGTACTATCCAATAATAGACCTGTGATAAATATACCTGAAAACGATCCTTTAAGAACAAATGTAAATAATACACTAGGTATAAGTAGTGCTTATAAAAATGATGAACCTGAAGTGAGATCTGACAAAATAGAGAATTATTGTAAGTTAAATAAAAGTAGAGACTGTAATAAATCTATGAGAAACGATGAATTCACTGAGGCGAATGAAGAAGATAAAAAAGAGGTAAATGAGAAGTTTATTTCCAAGGAGACAGAAGCTGTCAATTTCCTTGGAATGGTTTCTGAAGAGACAAGTGTCAGTAATACTTGCGAAAGTTCTTCAGATATGTCATTCCGCAGTACTTTTACATCCAATGAGCAAATTAATAGTCAAATAGAAAGTTCCTCTGATTTAGATAGGAAAAATTATTCACCTGTAAAAACGAAGCCTGCTACTCAAGTGCTGTATTCAATCATTGTTAAAAAGCATACAGCTGAAAGCAGCCAATCATCAGAATATGAAAGTTTAAAGTCGTCATTAGAACAAAGCACTAAGTCATCGTCTGCTCTTAGTCTAAAAATATCTCCAGTTGTACCGATTGATGTATGTGTGCCACATTCACCCCTGCCAATGGAAAAAGGGCAGTCGATATCATCATCGCCACTATCATCATCGTACGAACCTCCTCCTATGCCCGGAGTGGTCCCGCCACCCCCACCAATGCCAGGAACAATTGAATCACCTATCATGGGTCCACCGCCACCACCGATGCCATGCATGGGTCCGCCGCCACCACCAATGCCTGGAATGGGCCCACCACCCCCACCAATGCCTGGAATGGGCCCACCACCCCCACCAATGCCTGGAATGGGCCCACCACCCCCACCAATGCCTGGAATGGGCCCACCACCCCCACCAATGCCTGGAATGGGCCCACCACCCCCACCAATGCCTGGAATGGGCCCACCACCCCCACCAATGCCTGGAATGGGTCCACCGCCACCGCCTATGCCTGGAATGGGCCCACCGCCACCTCCTATGCCTGGAATGGGTCCACCTCCACCACCGATACCTGGCATGGGTCCACCGCCTCCACCGATGCCGGGAATGATACCACCTCCTCCAATGCCGGGAGTTAGTCCTTCTCCACCGCCATTGCCTGGGTTAGGCCCACCCCCACCTGGAATGCCTGGACCACCGCCGCCGCCTCCTGGCCCCGGCCAGTCTTTTGGTGGCCCAGTTCCATTTCCTGCACCTCCTATAGGCGGATGGAATGTGCAAAGAGCAAGTAAGTACACTTAAAATTTGCGAGATAATTACGATTTTAAGACTAATAACTTTTAAAGATCATACAAATGTTGAAAGAATTATACAATATTTTTTGTGCTCTTTCACAGCCTTAAGAAAGACTCCAGTAAAACCAGCAGCTCCTATGAAGCCTTTGTATTGGACTCGAATATTAGCAGCCCCAACACCACAGCCTTGTATAGGCGTATCAGATTCAGCCGGTTCAAAGCCTCTCTGGCTTGAAATAGAAGAAACGAAACTAGACAATATTGATGAATTCACTGATCTATTCTCCAGACAGGTGATCAAAGCTCCTGTGAAGAAGAAAGTGGAAGTAAAAACGAAGATACAACCAATAAAGATTTTGGATAGCAAACGCTCTCAGAATGTAGGCATACTTGCTCAAAGTTTACATGTAGAGTTCTCTGAAATAGAGAATGCTATATACAATTTTGATACATCTGTAGTTAGTTTAGAAGCTTTACAACAAATTTACGAATTGGTAAGTAATTTAAAATACCAATTTTATTATATTGAAATTAAGTCAATTTTAAAATTAATGTGACCTTCATTTCAATTTCAGAGGGCAACTGAAGATGAACTAGCAATGATAAAAGAACATTTAAAATTAAAACCAGACATTCCTCTGGATCGGCCAGAAGCATTCTTGCACGATTTGTCAGGTATACCAAATTTTGCAGAAAGAATATCATGCTTCATGTTCCAAGCTGACTTTGAGGATGCTGCGAGCACAACAATGCACAAGCTAGATAACTTGAAACATACTTGTGAGGTGAGAAGCATTATTATATGAAGAATTAGGCGTTATTTTATAAAGAATTAGGCATTATTTATTAAGAATTATGTTTGGAATGGACCATCCCATTTCGTCCCGTGGATGTCGGTCGTACGAGGCGACTATAAGGTTTCTTATGCAGTGTTTCTGTTGGTGAACGGCTAGCCCTGTCACCACCTGACAATTCATTCCATCCTGAAACCTTCATTGTGGTAAAAGTGTGCCATGCTACAGCTGCATGCTTATAGGTAGTATTAGGTAAGCTTCTGACTACCCCGAAAGGTATTATGGTCGTAAGTTTATGAATGGATGGATTTTATAAAGAACGAGCTTTTACCCGCGACTTCATCCGCATAAATTATATACCAGATTGTAAGTCAGGTCATAAGCTATCAAACAAAAAAAGTTTCATCAAAATCGGTTCAGTAGTTTTTGCGTGATACTCGAACAAACAAACACCCAAACAAACAAACAAATAAACAAACAAACAGACAGACAAAAAATCCAAAAATTGGTGATTTGGAATCAGGGACATCTAAAAACCATATCGAAATCTTTTTTTAGTAAATATCTTCAATGTACAGACACACTTCCGTTACAGTTTTATAATAGTTTAGATTTAGATGAGCAAAATGTAGGTTGACGTATGAAATTTACAAGGCAAGCATGATATAGTTGGATGGATCTATGGATGAGATAGTTGAAAGAGGTCGCCCTAATTGCACGCACGCTGATCAAATCGGATGCGTACTGAAGAAGGGCCATGTAAAATGTAAACGGAGCCGACGAGCATGTATGAAGAGACTAATAATGCTAAAGAGGCGAGAGATGTTTGTCAGAATAATAGCATGTGGCGGTCTATTGTCTCTGCGTACCCCAGTGGGACACACGTGTGAGCATATGTATCTCCTTTCGTATCAGCATGAGCCATATCGTATGACAATCACACATCAGCATAATTATGACAGAACTTAATTGGAGTGCAAAATTCGATGCATTTCATTTGGTGGTGTGGCTACACTCAGCGGGACCCCGTATCGTAGAACGATGCGAGTATGTCTGGGATTTAGTTCCGAATTAGTAGGTATAAGTTTTGTTTTTAATTCTTTTATTTTTCTTTAGGTTTAGGGTTATATTTGTATATGTATATATTCTGTTGTAAATAAAAACATCCGTTCCGAATTTGTTCTATCGAATCCAATTAGAAATATAATTTGTTCCGTCAAAATGGAAGAATGGCATGGGTTTGAAAAAACCTACAGCCAGCGGGACCCTCTTTATTTATAAGTTACAGGAACTCCAAATGGGTGTCAAGATAACTACGTAGCTGTCGTTTTTTCGGACCCTGTTATTTTTGAAATTACATACGCTAGAACACTTTTATCACTTAAAACGTACTAAAGGAGAGTAGAACTAAATCTTGACACCCATTTGGAGTTCCTGTAAATTACTAAATAAAAAGGGTCCCGCTGGCTGGAGGTTTTTTCAAATCCTGTTTTTTTTAACTATAAACGCTAGGACACTGTTTTCACTTAAACCGTAAAAAAGGAGAGTAGAACTAAATCTTGACACCCATTTGGAGTTCCTGTGCCCTATAAATAAAAAGGGTCCCGCTGGCTGTAGGTTTTTTCAAACCTATGCCATACTTCCATTTTGACGGAACAAATTATATTTCTAATTGGATTCGACAGAACGAATTCGGAAATAAATCCCAGACATACTCGCATCGTTCTACGACACGGGGTCCCGCTGAGTGTAGCCACACAATTTGGTGTGCTTCAAAGGTATACATAGGTATACATCAAAGCTTTCGCGATTTTGATGTATACCTATGTAATATATATAGTAACATGTAAATAACTTTATTTTCAGTTTCTTTTGACGAGTGAGCCTCTAAAGAAGTTGTTTGCTATAATATTAACCCTCGGCAACTATATGAACGGGGGCAATGGACAGAGAGGTCAAGCAGACGGATTCGGTCTCGAGATACTTTCCAAACTAAGGGATGTAAAGGTAAGAATTCTATATAACTTAAATAACTATATTAATCTAGCCAATCTGAAAAGATTTTAAGAATCTAGTGCAGACTTGTTACTATTTTGACTAGACAACTATAAATACATATAGGGTCCTTCTTTTGCTGACGGTTTTTAAGGGGATGATCAGACCATCAAACTGAACAACTTTATGGCATCAACATCGAAATAGCGAAAAAATGTATCTTCTGTTTTATACGAAACTGCAGTCCTATTCAACCCAAATACAGGGTGTAACAAAACACCCTAGTAATACTTAAGGGGGTGCTTCAGACCATCAATCTGAACAACTTTCACTATGGAGCCAACGTCAAGAAAAAATTAAAAAAATCTGCCGTCCCATACATTTGAGTCGAGACGGTACTGCAGTTTTGTATGAAAGAGCGGATTTTTTTTTCTCGATTTCAATGTTGGCTCCATAGTGAAAGTTGTTCAGTTTGACGGTTAGAACTGCACCCCCTTAAGTATTACTAGGGTGTTTTGTTACACCTTGTATATAGGACAGCTGATTTTTTTTCCCGATTCCGTTTTTGGTTTGTCCCTTAAAGGAAGTTGTTCAGTTTGATGGTCTGATCATCTTAAAAAACCGTCAGCATATTTCTGCGCTTCAAAACTGGTATAGCTGACGACATGACGTAGGACTGGGCTGGACATATTTGCCGCATGCATACGGAGAGGTGGACCAAGATGGCCACAGAATGGGTTCCACAAGATGGTTGCCGACGTCGTGGTAGGCTAAGGAGAAGATGGAGCGATGACCTGAATACCTTCCTGAATGGTTGGCCAGAGATTGCATTGCATAGGGAGGATTGGAGAGGCTTTTGCCCGGCAGTGGGACACAGAACAGACCAAACAACAACAAAAAGTTGGACTCTGTATATTATACGGTCTTTCTTAATACGCTGACGGTTTTTAGGGTTCCATACCCAAAGGGTGAAAACGGGACCCTATTACTAAGCCTACGTTGTCCGTCCATCCGTCCATCCGTCTGTCCGTCCATCCTTCCGTCTGTCCTACCTATTTAGGACTGTATCTTTTGAACCTTAAGAGCTAGATAGTTGAAATTTTCACAGAATGTGCGAATAAAAATGTCAAATAGTTTAAAATTAAGGGGGGTTCTCAACAAGAAACTAGTTTTTATTAACGTTTTTTCTTCACGCTCTATCGTACAAACGGTAATACATACAAGCGTCAAACTTAGTGTGATTATAGAGCAAACTCTACAGAATAACAACAAATACTACAAACCGGCCAAGTGTGAGTCGGTCTCGCGCTAAAGGTCCCGGACAAAAAGTTTTTTTTTTTAGTTAATAATGTTGTGTTCTGCGGTGGTGTGGTACGGAACCATCGGTGCGCGAGTAGCCCGACTCGCACTTGAGTGGTTTTATTTAAGAACGTACCTGTAATTTCAGTCGAAGCAATCGAACGTGACGCTGCTGCACTTCATAGTGCGCACGTACATGCGCGCGTGCGGCGGCGCGCTGTCCGACGAGTGCGCGCTGCCGGTGCCGGAGCCGGGCGACGTGGCGCGCGCCGCCGCCATCGACTTCGCCGACGTGGCCGCGCAGCTGGCCGCGCTGGCCGACCAGCTCAAAGGTAAACTACTTAAAGCCTGACCACGACAATAAGCCCTGCTTTGGGGGCGCTACAATCAACTATTACTAGTACATTACTGCAGCGGCCAGCAACAGAGGCATTGATGGACGAACGTGTAAATGTGGGCCGAGGCGAAGCCGAGGCACACATACGTAAGTCCATCAATGCCTAGTTATGGCCAAGGCTTGTATAGTACTTTTCTCAAATAATGCACGGAAATTAAAACAGTAAATTTTCTCAAATAATTCGTGGAAATTAAAACTCTTTTCAAAATCAGTGACGAACATCGAACAACATATTTTTTTTTTCAAGAAACAGCTTTCTATTTGCAAGCCAGTTTTAAATTTAAATAAAACCTATGATGAGTTACCTCCTTGGTCGCCATGTTTCAGAGAAAAAGATCGTTCCATTTTTAAATTACACGACAGATATGAGTTTACTATGTAATTTACTTGGCCGCTAAACACGACAGATATGGATTTTCATACAACATTGCCGGCCGCTGCGCGCATGTATTTGGCCAGTACAGCAATTTCGATTTATCTCGAAGAAGGTTGTCAAAATAATGCTCACATTTCCAAGCATGTTTGAGAAAATGTAATTTTCCGCAACATGGCGAGGATTTTTATTTTCCTGGTCAGGCTTTACCGACTACCACTATCAAGTATCTTTAGGGTGCGGGCCGCAAATATACAGGGTCTTTATGCCGGCGGTTTTATCAGGGAATGATCAGACCATCAAACTGAACAGATTTCATAGCAGGACCAACACCATAATTGCGAAAAAAACCTACCATTCCATACTCGACGTTAATGTATGGAACAGCTGATTCTTATTTTGCGATTTTCAAAGCTTGTCCCGTAAAGAAAGTTGTTCAGTCTAATGGTTTGATCATCCCCTGAAAAAACCCTCAGCGTATTACGAAAGACCGTATTAGAAGAATTTTCGCATACCAATCAGAATATTAATTGGCGGTGGTAAGGACACGTAGCTAGGCGAAATGATGGCAGGTGGAGCAAAGCCTTGACGAGTGGTGGCCGAGATTAGGCAAAAGAGGAGTGGGTCGTCCGGCAGCCAGGTGGGTTGACGTTGACGACATCTGGAAAAGTATAGGTAAGACCTGGATGCGACTGACACGGGACCGATAAGAATGGCAAAATAGGGAGGTGGCTTATGCCCTGCAGTGGGTGAATGCAGAAGATGATGATGATGAATCAGAATTTTGCCGGACCATACATCGATTCTGTTTCATGTTCGAGATATTCCGGACAGAAAATCATTATAACGTACGGCTGCCCTTAGGCAGGCACTACACTCTCACTGAGTTTTCGTGACTTTTTTGACGAAAAATTCTTGCGAGAGTGTACATAGTAGTTTTATTAATATTCCTTTTGTTTCAGCATGCAAGGAGAAAACAAAAAAAGTTTTGGACACCGATGCTCAGTCTCAAAGCCCCGATGAACAGTCTACGGGCGAAAGCTCCAAACGACTCGAAGTATTCAAAGACAAAATGACAACATTCATTAACGCTGCCGAAGATAAACTGAAAACCGAAAACGAAAATTTAGAGGAATGCCGTACAAAATTCATGGCAACTGTAAAATTTTATCAGTACACCTCGAAGTGTGGGAAATTAGAAGACTGCGAACCTAAGGAATTCTTCTCTCTATGGACTGTATTTTGTAGCGATTTCAAAGATATTTATAAGAAGGAAGAACAGATTGCCATAAAAGAGAAGTGAGTAATTGAGTAATGGATATTACTTATTATAATTCACTTTTTATTCATTGCATAAGTATACATAGTAATCAAAGGTAACTATTATGTTATTAGTTCACTTTTTTCAAAAAGACTCAATTCTAATAATAGGTATTTGAAATGAATTGTGAATGATATGTATTTGGTCCGACGAAGCCTATGTTGCGGATTCGTATTTTTGTGTCCATTAAATAAAATGCGATGCGTCTCCGCGAGACCACCGGTGACCGTAGAGCTGGCAGCTTCCTTGGCGAACGACTCAGCTTGACTGTTCAAAGGGGGAACGCTGCCAGCATGCTTGGCACCATGACTCGCGGGGATGCACCCGACGACCTTTTTTATCTATAAGATCTGATTTTTATACCTTTTTGTTGTTTTATAGTAATAAATAAAATAAAAAGAATACAGGGTGCAACAAAACACCCTAGTAATACTTAAAGGGGTGCTTCAGACCATCAATCTGAACAACTTTCACTATGGAGCCAACATCCAGAAAAAATAAAAATCTGCCGTCCCATACATTTGAGTCCAGAAGGTACTGCAGTTTTGTATGAAAGAGCGGATTTTTTTTATCGCGATTTCGATGTTGGCTCCATAGTGAAAGTTGTTCAGTTTGATGGTCTGAAGCACCCCCTTAAATATTACTAGGGTGTTTACTTACATTACTTCTCTTCCAGGTTAAAAGAAGCTAAGAAACTTCAAGAAGAAAGGAAATCTCACACACAGCCCAAAAAAGAAGGTGGCCTGAAGGCGCGTCTACAGAAGATATCCAGCACTAGAAAGAGTTAGCTATACTTGCCAAGTTGTTATAAGCCATCTTTTGCACAAATTTATACAAAAATTGCCATTTATTCTTAACATTTAAATTATTTGATTGATAGTTATTCAATTTGCATTCCAACCCTTCTAGTATGAATCGCACGCCTTCGCTGCAAAGAAAATGACCTCTCTTCTTTTTCGAAAGAAGACAAACCATACTAGCAGGGGCACTAATAAAATGTACCTGAACTATTTAATTATGTAAAGCATTATTTAACTAACAGGAAGTTAAGGATGACCTCAAATAAATGTCTTTTGAATACATCATCGACTGAATTGATTGAATACATACTCGACGGCCCGGTAGCACAGTCGGTAGTGAACCTGCCTGCTGTGCCGAGGGTCACGGGTTCGAATCCCGCAAGGGACTAATATTTGTATGATGAATATGAATATTTGTACCAGAGTCATGGATATTTGTATCTGTATATGTATTCTATATCGTTGTCTAGTCATCATAATACAAGTCCAGGCTAGATTCTGGTACTTTAAATGTGACTAGATAATTTGTGTGACAATGTCCAAGATATTTATCATGTCAGAGATTTGAAGAATCATGCAAAGGGCATTTTGATTAGATATTTTCAGTTTTTGAGTTCAAAACGCACAACTGTATGAGATACACTCTAAAATTATCTAAGTTTGTAGTAGGAATCCTAAGGTATTGTGACAAATTAGCCATTCCACTAACAATCATTTTATGTCATAAAAACTAATCATTCCACTTTTCTGAAATAAAGCAATTTCAGCCCTCGGAGGCTGCAACTTACTGGACAGCTCAACAAAACGGCTTAACAGTTATTATGACTGAATTATTGATATTTTATTGATAATGTTTTCTTTGAAAAATACATAGCCTAATGTATAATTTTGAATTTACTTATTACAATCCAAACCAAACAGAAAAATATGGGTAAACATTTTTCATAAAATTCATTTCAATGTCATCAGTATTAATTTGTTTTAATTTATGTCATAAAAACTAATCATTCCACTTTTTTATTGTTTTGAAAAATGTAAATATCTAAAAAAAATTACATTCCATTTTAAGGTGTAATTATCATTCTGTACTTTGAATTTTTGAATTTGCTTGCTGAATTTAATAACCACCTATCTATACTTATCTACGAAAATGGTGCTGTATTACTTATTGTAAATATTTATAAACAATATAAAAGTTTAACAAATTGTTTGCTTATACTTATTTAACAATAGTCCAAACACTTTTCCTTCCATAACTTCTGGAATTTTCTTTCTATTTTTCTATTATTTGCTAATGAATCATACAATTGGTTTAATGAATTCTTCAGAGCTTGCCACTGCATGAAACTTAAATGTTTTGTCAGCGATTGACTACTGCTTTCGTTTCTTAGGTCTTCCTCTATTACTATTAATTGTTTTAGAGATTCCTTATTGGTTACTCTTTCAGCAGAATGATTTATTTTCTTTTGAGGCAAACCAGGAACTGCTCTTGACAGATTCTTCAACATATCTCTAGATATTGCTTCACCTAGATCAACATTTTTGATCGATGTAAATTGTAACTCATCACTTTTTTCAATCTTCTCTGTAAGAACATCAATTTCAGTTTCTTCTTCTGGATTTTCAGTATTTATTTGGTTGACATATTCCAGTATATTGTCAAACATGTCCCCTTCATTGTCTTCAATTAACCCAGCATCTATTTGTATTTGTTTCTTTTGAGACCAATCAAATCTACCGAAATTATCGAGGTCTTTCACATCCAACCATTCTTCTAAATCCTGTGGCAATCTGTAACCTTTAGGCAGGAAATCTAGTCCTTTTAGTTTTAATTTGCTCAGGAATGGATGTAACCTTGAATACCAGGAACAAGAATGTTGTAAGAGGACTTTCGTGACCGACCACACTCTGCTGAGAAGTGCGTATGGCATTAGCGACATCCAATGACTTTCACCTCTCTTCACTCTGTCCAAATAGAAGATAGCTGCTTGTTTCGAACAAACACAGATCCTAAACATAAGCTTGGAGAATGTAATTATTCGTACGAGCACGTACTCCAACATTTGTCTAGTCGGTAAATAATGGTCATCATCTGCTGGTAATACGGATGTAAAATTTTCCACATCTTTCATAAGTTTTAAAACCAAGTATTTCTTCAAAGCAGTGTTTACTTTCTTTAAGTTTCTGTAGCCTATATCGTTGCGGAACTTTTTGTCGAATTTGTAGACAAATCTAGAAACTATAGCACTCTCTTTGTGTAGAGGTGACTGCTTTGTTAGGACATTTATTATATTGTTACATGTGTGGGTCAATTGTTTTACATCTGCAAAAGAAAATAGGTAAATCAGCCTGCTATCGTTGCTAGTACTTTAGAGAGATATTTACTGTTGTGATCAAACACATGAATCTACATTAAGAGGGCTATCGGAGTCCAGTGGCGCCGTCGCCACAATAATAAAGATTTCTCAATAAAGAAAGCCTAAATTAAAAAAGTGCTCAACAGATAAACTACAAAAGCCTTCATGCTATTTTCATATTGAAATTTTGAAAAAAGAAAAAAAACGGCCGCTTTTGTTTTTATTCGAAATTATCTAAAAGTGGAATGTTTAGAACCTATAATAACCCAGTAAAATTAGATAAATCAGAAGAAATAATTTCCGGAGTTTTGAAACTTTTTTTAAACGTTCCTTTGGTACGCAATATTGAAGAAAAAAAAAAGTCCTGGTGAGGGGGGGGTGAGCTCGAGGAAAGGGGGGGCTCTAAAGGTGACTTTTTTCAGTTTTTCGCTTATTTCTTGAAATCTAAGAGTCGTATCGAAATACTTTGTATGGACAAATTATACCTAACAAAATTTCCTACAAAACAAGTAGTATGCATTTTTGTCATAGGACTTAACCTTTGAGGGCTACGGGGTCGAGAATGTAACGGCATTTCAAAAATTATGAAATTTGTATGGCGACCCTCATGAAAGTTGAAGATAAAAACAAAATGATTTCATATTCTTAATCAGCAGCCCCAAAAACCCCCAGATACAAATTTTCAGTCGGTTCGGGGAACCCTTAAAAGCTGCATTGGCGTTTGAAATTTCCATGGTAGCCATCTTGGATATCACAATTTTGGATTTTTTTCACCGCCAACCAAATCTGACCAGGGTCCTCTGGACTCCGATAGCCCTCTTAAAAGTGATGGATTTGAAGTCGATTTCAATGATGGTGACTGCCAATCTTTAAAGATAAACAGGATATTTTGAAATGCATAAGTGTATATAGGTGCAGTCGCCATCAGATATATTGTAGCATCGGTAGCATACAAGGTGTTCTAATATTTATGACCTGTGCACAGTAGTAACATTATATCATTGACCTGTGAAAATTTACAATGAATTCTAAACATGTATTTTGGGTCAGAGTGTCATCTTAGGGGCGGTCTGACCACCTTTTATGCTTTGATGGCGACTATACATATGCGCTAAACATTGATGCACTCTCTCGTCCGGTTACTAAGAGGGTAATCCTCTTTACTCCTCTGTCTAGGGTTGCCAGGTCTTAAAACCGAATAGCCAGACAGACCAGTCAGTTTAATTGGATATTTGGGTAAAAAGGCCAAACACAACCTTAATTTTATTGAGGATATTTTGTCTTAGTAATAATACGATTTTTTTTAAATCAAAATCGTCGTAAATTCTAATGAAATAACAATAAAATTAAATGAGTCAGTCTTCTTTATTAACTTTGAGCACCAACCTATAAAAAAGCCTTTAAGCTAAAAAAAAAAGATTTTAGATAAGCTATAATTTAACCTTTAGCCTTGGCCTACTTTTTCGAATTGTACGGTTCGACTGGAGCTCAACGGGTTAAATAAATCGTTTATTATTTACTTACTAATATTGCAATTTGCAATGAAAACAAAATTAAATATTTATCATCACCAGAGCCCGGCTTAAAAGCTCAGTTTCCCTCAAAATGGAGTAACATGCTCTTTAAAAAGCTTAACAAAGGCCGGACACACATCCAAACAGCCTAACTATGTCCGGCTTTATACAGACGCTTGGCAACACCAACACTACCTCTTTCTAATGGAATGGAAGACCGATACGTTCAATGGTGGGGTCACAGGTGTAGTTGAGGTCAGATGTAGTGGCTATATCCAGATTAAAAGTAAACAGGTTTTTCCCGTGGTACACCCAAATTGGTTCACCTGGTGGACCATGGGCAGACATTTTTATCCGTGGTCCACCCAGGTGGACCAAGGTGTTCTATAGGTAGCCTTGGTTCAGACTTCAGACACACAACAGAAAAATATGTAATCTTACCGATGTCGTAGTCGCTCCGAGAAGTGTGAACAGGTGGAGGACGAACTGACGAGTCATTCCAGGGCTCCAACATTTTAAAACTTGATGGTTTTATCTCATAAACGTTTCTTTTAAGCTTGGAGGCTTAGACTTGGAGGTTAGAAATATTAGAACACGAAAAAATATAAAAGGTGAATGGCGGGCTGCGGCTGAACTGGTTAACTATCACCAAAAATCGTCTCGTGTTTCAATATTTATTGCAATCGTTCTTTCGAACTATTTACACCGTAAATAAATAATTTTACCAAAGAAATAAAGAATTTTACAAAACAATTTTTTTTCTTAAACAATTTATCCTTTCGGAAAGGCAACGGGACCTAGCCCTTACAGCCTGGTCATAAGTTACATTTTTATTTCTACAATCTTATACCTAAATCTTGAAATGTGTGGGTGATACACACATTCCAATGTTCAAGATACTTTTACGCGAGGATTAATCCGAATCAAACGGGAGCGCCTTCTTTATTTTATTTCTCACTTTTTAACCGACTTCAAAAAAGGAGGAGGTTTCTCAGTTCGACCGTATGTATATTGTATATATATATATTTTTTTTTTTATGTTTGTTCGCGGATAACTTCGTCGTTTATGAACCGATTTTGATGATTCTTTTTTTGTTGGAAAGGAGATGTCCCGAGGGTGGTACCATGATAAGGAAACTAGGATCTGATGATGGCATCCCAGAGAAATCGAGGGGAACCTTCGAAAATCGTACTGCCGACTAGTGCGTTTTTTAATTTAAAGCACTCCTATTAAATCGAACTAATGAATTCACCACTAAAAATTGTGAAATAAACAAAATTTTAACAAAAAATTAAAACCGCCTTCAAAAAAACTAAAAAGTTAAAAAATAATATTGCAGCTTATGACTTTTTCGTTCGCATCATAAGAACATTAATTTGTTTTATAGAAGTCGGTGTCAAGCCAAGCCAAAAATGCAAGCCATGTCGCGAATCGTACTGGCTTGACAGCGACTTCAATAAAACAAATTAATGTTCTTATGATGCGAACGAAAAACCGGCCACACTGTCCCGTCTGGAGGCACTGGACGAAACTACACCTCTCCGCTGCCCCCTCTATCAGAAAATAGGCTATGTAGGTATAGGACTACAAGTTGATAATACTGTACTAATATAGTTTTTAAGTTTATGTATACTAACAATCTATGGACTTTGTCTGAAATAAAATTATTTTTTTTTTTTTTTTTTTTTTTTTTTGAAAAAGTCATAGGCTGCAATATTATTTTTTAACTTTTTAGTTTTTTTACCATCTAGTAATAGATACCTAGTACCAAAGAGTAATATAAGTGTATTAGAAAAGAGAACCCACTCGTGGCAACATTATGCATCCACATTATGTCAAATTGAAGGCTAGCTAGCGCCATCTGTGTTTCTCTGAAAATAATTCTACCTATACTATACATACCTACTCATATATATACTTATATACTCATACCGTTGTTTGAATGCTAGTTTTCGTTCAATCCCGCACCGATCGAGTGAAATTCCAGTATCCTTACTATTCCTGTAATCTGTACATTGGTAAGAGAACAACTGAAACTCCAGAACATCACTAAATCGGCACAAAATTGAACAAAAACTACAAACAACACGCACATTACGCAAGGTAGGTGGCCATTTTGTAAATTTGTCAATTTGACATTGACATAGACAATATAATCTTTTTTTTTCATAGTAAAAGATATATTTAACAGATGGCAGCACATTCTATGCAAACTGAATCGGAAAACCCACCAAAAGGCAAATGTCCTCCGCCTGCCTAGTACTCTTTCTTATACTGTGCTTTTACTATATTGTTCTCCATTGATGACATTTTATTAAACTAATTCCACCACATTAACACAATGATAGGCACGAAAAACTAATTTTGAAAATTAAGAAACAAAGCTCGTCTTTTTCTTCATGATTCCCGTGTAAAACTATCTTGATGATGATGGGATGATAGGATGACGATGCAATTTTGTAAGCGCGCGCGATGCCGCCAAAATCACCATGTATGGTTCAACTTGCACCAAAACTTTCGTTCTTTCTTCGTATATATTGTTACGAGCGACGGGTTCCGGGATTGGAGTGAAACGCTTAGGCTTAGACCGTAAGACCACGGCGGTTGTTAATACACCCTCCGAATTTTTGAATGCCTTCTTTACGTTTGACACTTGACAGCGGCCGTGACAATATTTAAGATTCCTGTTATTTTGGTACTTCTGTGTTTGGAACACATTTTGATTGGCTTTCTGAAAATCTTCTATTTTTCTTTCCTTAAAGGCAAAAGAAACGATCCCATACAGCCTCATCCAAGCCTCATCTCACCTGTTAAATATAAGTCATAGCGTTACAATTATTATGCACATACACACTCCGCACCCGCCCTCGTAATGTAGGTAAGTCGTACCTACAATACCAAAGAAAGAATAACATGGCATCAGGAAGATGGCTTAAGTTAGGCTTAAACGTATTGCCATTAATGGCATTTGCAGTATCTAGGTATGCATGGCATCTATTCCTCCATGGCAATAAAGACATAAAATTAATGAGTGGAGAAAATGCAAACTGAGGTAGGTACAATACATTTATTGCAGATAAACATGATTAATTTATAAGTTGTAAAAATGTACAGAAATAATAATAAAAGAATATTAACAAAATAAACAACCAATAAAAATTTAAGTCATATAACATTATAAGCCTATTATAGGCTTAGACTACATTATAGGTAACGACGTACATACCTACCTAATATTAAAAAATTATACTTAGGCCTAAAAACTACTTTTATATAAGACTCGTAAATAAGACACAAGCTGGTGTTGTTTGTATATGTATAGATATGGAATAAATATCTAAACGTATTTATTAATTATACTTATATTCTCTTTGATTTAATATCACCACCACCGCTTTATCAGCGAAGAAAAAAAATCTTTGAACGCACCACTAACACGGGAGTTATACAAGATAGGTACTTTATAATGTAAAGCACGATCTAAATTTTAAACCTTCTGACCCAGTGCTGCCCTCAATCGTATATTTTTAACATTCCAGAAAACAACTTACCTAGTTTTTAATTTATCGAAACAAGGATTAATATTGAGTTTTTATATATTCCTACATGCCTACTTATTAAGTTATGCGGTAGTGCCAAATAGAGACACGTATGTATACTTAAATCAAGTATAAATGTTAGCCCTAAGGGTCAGCGCACATCGGGCGGAGAACTGCTCGAGCATTTAAAGCATTTTCCAGTGCCCAATTTAATATCGTCGTTATTCAATTGAAATAGAGTTGTAAACTTTATGATAAATAAGTGTCAATTTATAATTTTACCTAGCGGACAAAGACGTTAGCTGGCGCACGCTATTTACAACTCTGTATGAATTGGATAAGAACAACATTTCATTGAGCATAGGGAAATGCTCGAACAGTTCTCCGCTAGATGTGCGCTGACGCTAATCATGAACAATATAACAACATTCAAGCGTTTCCGACAGATGTGAGCAGCTGGACATAAATGTCGATCCCTTTCAGAAAGATGTCGGCCTTGAGGAACTCGTCGTGGTCGTGCAGCAGCACCGGGGTGTGGTTCATGGGGGAGAAGCCGATGGCTGGTATGCCGACCTTACGCACGTATCTGCTGTCAGTACCGCCGGGGAAAATGCGCCGGTCCAACTTCAGTTTCCTGGACAATGAACGATTTTAGAATTTGTTACAGAGGTAAAAAAAACTGTACAGTACCTACCCGGCAAACAAATTGAAAAATAGGGATGAGCATACAGAAATTACGCTCTCCCCTGGGTAGAGATGGTGTAACGATGTGTGCACAGATATACCCAACTGAGCCTGAAGACACGACGTCATCGAGACGTTACCGAGCTCACGTCACGTCGCGTCGCGTCAACATATAATAGTCTGTGCGCGTCAGTGTTATTCCGGCAGCAGACGTAGATTTTTTTATGAAAAATTGTAGTTAATATCCATGATTTTACATATAACAAATGAAGTGCTGCATTGTAACGCCTACTTTGCAGTCAAGGCCTTGCTTAAGATGTTTGCCGGGATTATACCTACCTAATCTGCAAATCGTCGGGGGTAATGGGATAGTACAATTAGCGCGCGTAACTAGCATTTGCGAAACTCGCGTAATTCATTACAGTGAAGATAGACCGTTCAAGCTTATACCTTAATTTTATTTCACCAAAACACTACAAGTTAAATTACCTACCTAGGGACTTATTTAAGTATAAGGTAGGGAAACCCAATTAGAAATGAATAGTCTGCTCCATGAAGCACCATGGTTATTGTGCCCTTGGCGCTCTTTTGTTTTCTTGGTCGAGATTCCCTACATTCCGTTAAGAAGTCTCTTAGCGGAAGGTTTATTGCTATATCGTAAGACTGAAAAAAAGGCATTCTCTCATTGACTTAGAAACTAATGGACGCCAGGTCTCATACAAAATTCTCGAAAAAAGTGTCCCAGACTAACTTACGCAAACGTTAGTAGGTACTTTTTATTAATTATTTTAAACAAACAAAACATTGAAAGTATTCTTTTTTCTTTATTTTTTTCGCTTGTGTAGTTTTTACAAATTTTTACAGGCGGCACCCTATGGTGCCCGTAGCGCGCGTAGTCGGTCGATTAATCGAAGACTGGCGCGTAAATGTAACTCTTTATATGTTTTGTAACTCTTTTGGTCCGGACACTTCTGAGCGCGGACCCTACGTCCAGCAGTTGGTAAGTCAATGGATTCTCTAGACTTCTTAGTTAAACGAATTAATTTAAGAACTTACAGGCCATCAGCAGCGGACTTGAATGCCACCCAATAAGGGTTTGTGTTGTCTGTTTTTGTACATTCCACTTTAGTGTTTTTCTGTTCGAAGTCGAATGTCACTCCATCGCCAGCTTCCTTGCACCATTTTGTCACCTTGAAATATTAGAAAAGTCAAACGATATATAATTAATTGTCTCTCGATTAAATTCAATAGGAAAGTCCTAAATATAGTAACCACAGAATAAGTTCATCGTTATGACTATCACTTAACATTAATTATGAGCCATCAAACAGAAAATTATACAAAATTTTAGGTACCTATTATAACTGGTTAGGTACATCCTACATCGCTCATTATCCCTCCCTTCTACTATAAAGGTAGAAAACAGAGTAGAGCCAAAGTGTAAATAAAATAATGATGAAGCTCAGCGGTCGCGGCGGGTCTATGCCCGCGCGACGTGCGGGGTACGGCGGCGTACGGGCGTACCCTAACTCAATTCGCTATTGGGGTACGCGCGCAGGCAGCGTTGGCCGGGCCGCACTCCTCCCGGCCTCCGCACACCCCGCACGATTGGCCTGCCGCGACCACTGAGTTTCACCACTATTAGTTATTTACACTATGGTAGAGCCTATGGTGTATATACTGTATGTATTATATACGATGTATATACGAAATCGTGTACGTCATACAAAAACATCTAAGGCGTAGCGTAGGTACGGTACACATCGGAGCCACTTTGACAATTTGAAAATGATAGAAAATAAGTGTTAGGACCTATTTAAAAATTATTGTTTAATGTTTTCTATAGGAAAAAGAGGAGCGCATCATTTTTTAGTGTTAGGTATATGGACCACATAATGATTAATGAATATAAAAAACAAGTTGAAAATTTGAATTTATAAGTAGTGCCTATAGATAAGTACAAAAAATTCTTACGGTCGGTCCTTCCTACCAATTTAAGTGGGGCATTAGCCCCACATAATATGACATTATTTTTAATTTGATGTGTAAGTAAGTAAGCATATGAATAACAAACACTTTACAAACCATGTTTTCAAACGCATCGTGATCAACAGTGACAGCCAGGCGCACGTCGAATACGGCAGTCAGCTTTTCTGGAACCACGTTGGACTGGATTCCACCCTGTATATGCATTTTAGTAAAGGTTAATCGAGGTCTCGTCATTATAAAATAGATTGTAGTGCTAATAGGAAACAATTGTAGTGCAATAGTTAAGAAACAGAGTTAGAGTAAGTTGAACTAAGAGATTTATGAAATTAGGATGTAAAAGCTTCTTTATGTAGATGTAAGCTGGGTAAGCTGTAACAATTTGAAAAAATCAGTCTTATTTCAAAAATATTGCTGTACCTACCTAGCTATGTATTTGTCCTTTTTATTTAAGGTACATAAGTACTTTATATTCTGTGTGCAAAATCCCACTTACCATTCTTGAAATCTTTATTGGGAAGCTTGAAAATAAAAATGTATAAAGTAAGTTTTCCCATTTAGTTATAATTTGTTGGTCTCTAGCAACTTTGGAAAATTTTTGTTTATAGGTACATGTTGTAGATAAAGAGATTTCAGAGACATTTCCCAGCTGTGGGACACTAAACAGGCTACATAAAAAAATTTACTTAAAAAAATATAATTTACCTTTTAGGTAAGTAATTATATATTTACCTCCATAATTCCAATACTAAGTTATGTCATAGTTATGTTGCTACAGACAAGCTCATATTTTTGAAATCACAATCAAATAGAAAATTAATGAAATAATCATATCAAAAATCGCAACACTTACGTAAACTTGCGTAAGATTGACAGTGGTAACATCACCAATGGTCAACTTGGGATCGCCGTCCAATATCTTCTTTTGTTCTTCTCTTAGATCCATGAATTTATCAATGACGTACCTCAACTAGAAAAACAAACAAGTATCTAGTTAACTGTAGGTAGCCCATAGAAATTTAACATATACCTACTGTATTGTTCTTAGAGGTAGCCACAGTGGGTATAAGAAAGAGTATACAACGTGTTAATGAATTAACGCAAAACCTCATACACCCCAACTGATTTATAACAAAATAATTAGATTGAAACAATAATTTCATTATTTTGATAGTTAATATTTAAAGTTTTTCGCAGTTTAAGTTTTGAGGCAAAAATGATTTGTTATCATTTCAGCACTGAAAGAAAGCGCTAAGGTACTCATGGATACATTTTTATAATCTTGTTTTGGTAGTAAGTATGGTGGGTGTGCCTGTGCGGTGGGTTGACATCGGGTTCCGAAAATTTTAAATTTTGCAAACAAATTATATAATATTTTGAAAAAAATTGAAACCATGATAATAAGATTCTGCTCTCGTATCGATTCTAAACAAACTACTTTCTAGTTTTGCGTTAATTATTCATTAACACGTTGTATTATCTAGTGCTACATCAGTACGGACACTCCCTGCCTCCCACCGACTTTTTACCTCACCCCCTCTGGTTACTTCGTAGTTACCTCTTAAGTAAATTTATGCGTTTTCCTGTCTCGCTCGCAACATGCTTAACTCTTCTTTAATTTTTTTACCATTTATATGAAGTGACTGCTATCAGCTGAAGTGTCCAAGGTGTGTTCAAGAAGCTTAAATGGTATTGTTGGCCCAGTATAAGAAAGAGAAGACCCACCTTGGGTGTACTACCCGTTCACGTCCAGTTGGCCGTCGATGACCGTTACAAAATTTCCTCACAAGCACATTAACTGGTCCCGTCGATAAAAAATAATATAACAAGCAAATAAAAATTTAAAATTAAAAGCGATATTAGTGACCGGGGCGGACGTGTGCCGTACGTGGTTGCGTTGCTAAAGGTTATAAAATTGCGGTTAAAGGGTCTCTTAGGGGTGCGGTGAGGGGAAGCGGGAAGTGAGGGAGCGGCCAACTCGAAGTGAATGCCTTATACCTACTAACTATAACTACCTATACTTCTGTAGTATATGTAGGTACAGGGTGTGTTCCACAAGGAAAATATGAGAAAATATAAAAAAAATATAAGACTGTTACCTTTTCCCCAGCTGTATTTGGGATCAGAAGTGAACCATGGCCAGGTTGCCCAGTACAATGCACATGGAATTCTGAAAAAAAAAGAACAATAAGTCTTGATTAAATTTTACTTTTTTTTGCTCTATCGTAAAAACGGAATACATAGGTACAAGAGTCAATCTTGGTATGAATATAGTGCATACCTACTCTAATGTGAAACAACAAATTATGAAAACCGGTCAAGCGTGTGTAATGCATTAAATGCAATAAAATGAACAGCTCAGATGGCAATTTATAATAGTAATGTGTAATAGTTTTACTTTAATTATTTGACAACCCAAATGTAATGGTTCGGTATTTGTATTGTGAATTTGACAATTCATTAAATATCACGACCATCATCAAAACATAACTTACGCCAAATACTCCTTTCGCCGTTGAAAATGATGAATTCTTCGCCAGGATTAGCCATTCCTTCGTCCAAGGCGAATCCAACATTAAGCGCTTTAAAGTCTGAAGTGTGCACGAATTTTTTCATTCCATCATGACCACCAATCTCTTCATCTACAAAGGAAAACTAGTTTCATGAAATATTTGTAATACAGGGTATCAAATTAAATGTTTAGGGGGTGCTTCAGACTATGGAGGTGCTACTTGGGAATGTTCCTCCATTGAAAAGGGAAGTACTTCCGCCAGGCTAGGTGTGATGCCTGGGGACCGGCCGTGGTCCCCAGTTCTTAGTTGGACCTTGTATATATATCGAATCTCTGTGATTATTTCTCTTGCGCGATTTATGTCTTGCATTCGATTGTGAACCTTATTTGTAGTAGGTTACGAGTTACGTATTTACGATGAACGTTGTCTTTGTATGGAGCATATTTCCGCGAGCGACGGTATCGCCATCTGTTGGCATCTTTGCTATAACTTGTGGGTGCTGACCATCTGTAGTAGTTCCCACAAGACCATAAAACTGAAAAACTTTCAGGAACAATCAGTATCGAGATCGCGAAAATAAATTCGTTGTTCCATAGTAAAAGTCATGCTCGGCTCCACCCAAAATGGAACAGCAAAATACAAGAACAGTAACATACTAACAAAGTGTAACAAAACTTTAAAGGGGTGGTTTAGTTTAGACCACAACGTTTACTAATTGACACGTATACAGATTAAGAGCCTATGTCGAAAAATAATTTAAGCGAAACGGGCGTGTGATAGCTTATATTACTGCCAGATGCGAGAGAAAGAGATGGGGCGGCGCGCGCGCCTGGAACGAATCAAGCGAAAAAACAAACTTTATTTAATTGTGATTGTACTATTTATGTAAGTTCAATTCTGCTCTAATCAAAACTTAGATAATAGCAATCTCTTTTTTTTAAATCAAGTCTCATGTTTCTATTATTCACAGTTTAGCAGTTACAAGCGTTTATAGACAAAAACGGAGGCTACTTTGGCTTGTTTTTCTATCGAGAAAATTTGTCTAAATCGTGTTTTGGCTCTAATCAAAACTTCAATTATATGTTCAATTTACACATATCCGCAAATCATACTCCTACTGTTAGTATTTCATGATATATGGAGCTTTGAAGAATCCTATTTTTTTTACATAGCCCCTTAATAATAAGTTAATAACGTCTAATGGTGGCCACCCTTTAAATATTGGAAGAAGAAGGGTGTTTTGTTTTGTTTTGTTACACCCTGGGTGTACGTACAGGGTGTAACAAAACACCCTAGTAATACTTAAGGGGTTGCTTCGAACCATCAATCTGAACAACTTTCACTATGGAGCAAACGTCGAGAAAAAATAAAAAAAATCAGCTATCCCATACATTATAGTCGAGTCGGAACTGCAGTTTTGTATGGGACAGCTAATTTTTTTTATTTTTTCTCGATGTTGGCGCCATAGTGAAAGTTGTTCAGTTTGATGGTCTGAAGTATTACTAGGGTGTTTTGTTACACCCTGTATAATTAAGTACCATAGCTAGGTAGGTACATTAGGTTTTATATTTACCAGGTACAAATGAGATGTGGAATGTCCTCTTCACTTGGACTCCCTTTTGTTTCAGTTTCCGAATAGCTTCAAGGTACTGGATGCCGACGCATTTCATGTCTTGTGAACCCCGAGCAAATATTTTGCCTTCCTCGTCTATGTGCCCACTGAATGGAGGGTATGCCCAGCTGTTCTGTAAAGAATGCAGCGAATGAAAATTGCAGGGCGGGCCGCGTTCCTTCGTGCACTCTAAAGAAAACCTATCAAAAGTGCAGTAAATTAAATAAATCAATTGTATTGTACTACATAGCAGTACATAGCAGTGTCGATCATGCCCATGTACCTACAAAAATTTACGAAATGAAATTGATCAGGAGTGCGATTTTTGAATCTCATTCGCTGAGTTCAGCAGTTGTTTTTCTACTGATGATTTGACTTTCAAAAATCATACTTCAGGAGTGCGATTTTTGAAAGTCAAATCAGCAGTAGAAAGATGCGTATCTCCATAGTAATTTTGACATTTTCAACTGCTGAACTCAGCGAATGAGATTCAAAAATCGCACTCCTGTAACTGTACAATGTCTACGCAATATCGAATCGATCACTGCGGATTTTGCACAAACTGCCTGCTGGTGGTGGTCTGGTGGTGGTTTACTAGGCAAGTAACCCTTCTTACCGTGCAAGATGCGATGGTTCGATCTACCCCGTACCAATGAGTTTTCAGAAATTTATGTACCTACGATTTGTAATCCCACTGGCTTTTCGTTGTAGGAAAACCACTTGAGAAAACCTGCATGCCTTTGATTTCGAGGTTTGTTTGTAATTTGTATTGTCGACCATTATAAGTGTGGCAACCAAATAAAGGGCTCACTCCCCGTCACACTAGACAGAGTTTTAGTTATAGGTATACACGGCGACACATCAAGCTATACAAAACCAACATAAAGCTGGTCGCGCGTAGGTCGAGTTAACGTATAACGTCGCGCGGCCAGCTTATGTTAGTTTTGTATAGCTTGATGTGTCGCCGTGCGTACATGCGAAACGTAGATATTCTGAGTTTTCAGAATATCTCTGCATAACAATATGCATGCACATTAACATCAAGCTGCAGCCGACCGTTTCGTACCTCGAAAACAGGCACAACGTCCATGTGTGAGTTTAGCAGGACTGACGGTAGCTTCGGGTCGCTTCCCAGCCATGTCAAGACCACTATAGGCTTGCGAGGAATCAACTCGTATACTTTCATCTTCAAACCAAGCGAATCGGCTTGCTTTCTGAGGAACGCCACGCATTCATCTGGAAAAGAAATTGTTAATTCAAAGTTATCACTTCAGTGCAGTGGGTACCAACAACGTGGCAAAAAATCGTCGTACTCATCGTCTTGTAGGATAGACCCCTATCTACTGGATGGAACATAACATAACGACCCACTTAATATTAATATACAACTAAACAGCTTTTACTATGAAGACAAAGAGGATATTAGATGTGTCTCTTGATTACTCTTTGTTTAAGGGGTTTGAAGATATAATTAGTAGGGGGAGTGCGGGATGGTTGAACCACCTTTTTCTTAAACGCGCACCACTTTTTATTGCAAAGATGCAGTGATGTCACTTTAGTGGCATTAGATAGCACAGTTATTTGGCTACAAATGGTATGTACTAAGATGTTTGTGAGAATTATATTTATTGGGCTAGACAATTATTTACAAAAAATGAGATTTGGCTCAACCATCCCCAATGGGTGGGATGGTTGAACAGGGTGGTAGGGATGGTTGAACATACCCTTATAATTAAATAAATAAAACAAAATAGTGTTCCAAATTCATTGTAATTATAATAAAATCTCATATTAATTGCATGGGAACAATCTAAAGTTGTTAAGATTGAAATGGAACAAAAAATAATGGCATATCAACATTGCACACTTTGACTACGGGTTCCTAGATGGCGCTTGTGGTGGTAGATGTGGTTCGCGGGCATGCAATGACCCATGAACCGAATCGATAGCACGAAATTTTCAATCGAAAAATTGAGGTGGCTCATCTATCCCACCTGTTCAAGCATCCCGGTTTCCCCCTATGGAAGGTGGCCAGCCGCTAGCTTATCCTTTTTCCTAATTGGTTGTCGCGCCTTAAAATTTTTACTTATAAGCACGGACCTGAAAAAAAGACGGACGTAATGTCACATTAAAAAGAGGTGAAGCATGCAAGGTGCTACAATTTCGTTTGTTCTACAAAGCACCTACACTCACACAGACGCACCAGTTCTAGGCGCAGGTGCGACAACCCGCCGCCATTTTGTCCCGCGCAACAGGGCGACAGCACGCACACTCATATAAATGGGTGCTTCACTTTTGATTAGACGAGATTCCGTCCGTCTTTTTTTCAGGTCCGTGCTTATAAGGACCTAAATCGCTTCTCCTTCTTATCGTGTGGGCAGAGCCCTGGTGTCAGAGTTTTTTCAGACCGCCTTACGGCCTCTGACGTGGTTTTTATGTAACGACTACTACCACCAGAGATAGTAGCCGGGAGCAACGGCTTAACGTGCCATCCGAAGCACGGAATCATTTTTCTTTTCAGAGAATCAGGTGATTCAGCCTGCAATGTCCTAACCAACTGGGGAAAAACGCACAAAGTGACATATCACTAGGTGTCCCCCGTGGGAATCGAACCCACGACCTCCGCGTCGAGAGCCAGTGCTCTTAACCATTAGACCACGGAGGCAGTCATCGCTATATGACAAGACGATAAAAAATACATGGTTTTATGGTAGACAGTTGCATTACTTTAATAGGTGATACATTGATAATGCTCATGATATTGAACAAGTTTCCCAAAGGAACACGAAGGACATTAGCAACAAAAAACTTTTCATACAAACGATTTATTTCTATGAACCTAAGTGCATAGTGGAGATCTACACTTCTTCAACATAGCTGCCCCATGCAACACACTTTCCTGTCATGCGATATCCTGTCGTAAAATTTAATGCGCTTTGAACAATGTCAGTCGGAAGCACGAATAGGCATTAGAATTATTCAATTTCATCGAGTTGACAATCTCAATTGCAAGACCCACATGCAATGCGCAGGAGCATGATAGTGGGTATGAGATTTTACGATACCTACGAGTAGTTGAATGCGTTATATCCTTATTAAAAGGTAACAACGTCACATCGTAGGGTGTCTAGACTAGTGCAAACAAAATACTTAGGTATTATATATTTATAGCTGTGCCCGGCATGTATTGCGATACGGCGATACCCCTTTTTTCCCGACACACACTTGGCTGTTTTTACCGGCACGTTGTTGGTCTAGGATAGTGTTGGAAATAGGCGGTGTCTGCTATCGATTCGACTGCTCAACATGGCGATTTTCTTCTTGCCAATGGATACGTAGATTGGAGAAACTCCATATTTCATCAGAACTGCCTGCCGGTACAGCCATATCAATCGGAGACCGTAATCTGCACCCAAACCCTAAGCTGGACTTGGACTCTCTAAATCAAACAATTCCTCAACTGTGAGCCTAAATCACCCAGGTGCCACTTCGAACATAGAAAGCTGTGTACCCCGAACATTTATAGTTGTTCAGAAAACTGCCATGCTTAGTGTCCTTGTACACTTATGCTGGTACTGAGGCACTGGCAGTACCTATAATAGGTGTAACCCATTGTTCAACAGCTTTTCGTGTCGGGGGCATCCGAATTCCGATAAAAGATAAAGAGTTGACGGTGGCACTGAATGTGCTAACCTGTGTTCCATCGCACCCTGTATACAGTAGGTAACACATAAGTACCTTTCTTACCTTCCATAGTAAATATACTAATAGGTAGGTACTCAGTAGGTATTTTAATCATGTTACAACCTTGGTCGCTGTGGGGGTACCTTTAACAAGCCTTTAACTTTAGGCAGCATTGTAATACTTAATACTCTATAATATGCTATAACCATGCCGTTCTCATCTTTACCACGTCGTGGGCTTAGTGTCAATCGTGGGCTAGTTTAATTGGGTGGGATGTGTCTCGCTCCTCGTTGACTTTAGATAATTGACTCTACCATACCATTATATACCACAGATTTACTAGTTACTTCGTCGTCTTTACTTGACATAAGATAAGAGTGTTCGTTAAAATAGGCATCAATTAATTACAGAAGTAACAATGTTTATTCTGGTTTTATCACATTGTTATGATGTGTGTTCTTTGAGTATTTACTTTACTTATTTCGTGTAGAACTATTCCATAGAATACAAAAGATAGCGGCATAAGCTGGACTAGTGTGGCTTGATAGAATGCAACCGTCACCAAATATTTTATTTTGGTTTATAATGTAGTCCACCTAGTATATTTTACGTCCGTGCTGCCTAGGTGCTGCGGGACTAAACTGTTGATTATGTCTTATTGTAACATCTTTTGTATATAGTTTGAACAATTCAATAATATTATTATTCTTATTGACCCTGCTCCCACTAGGGTATTTGCCTGCTTGCCCGGACCAAATGGCCCAAATGCTTTTATTTGTAATAGCTGTTGCCCGCGACTTCGTACGCGCGGAATAATTTTTTTTTGTAAATTTTCCTATGTTTTTATTAGTTATTCTGCTATTCGGGACGGAGACAAATGCAACAAATCAAAAATCATGAAAATCGGTCCTCCCGTTCTCGAGTTATAAGTGTTCGAACAAACCCGACTTTCTTTTATATATATGTAGATTGTAACAAAATTGTGAAGCTGGTTGAATTCAGGCTTGTTATTCTTCTTATCGTGTGGGCAGAGCCTAGGGCCTCTACCCGCACATTCGAACTTCGCAATTGCGTGAACGTTTTCGTTCCAATGTCAACTCTATTACAATGAAGTGCGGACCGATACAGTGGCGATATATCAAACATCGAAAGTCCGCGGGTACAGGGCCTGGTGTCAGAGTTTTTTCAGACCGCCTTACGGCCTCTGACGTGGTTTTTATGTAACGACTACCCACCAGAGATAGGTAGTAGCCGGGACCAACGGCTTAACGTGCCATCCGGACACGGAATAATCTTTCTTCTTCAGACAATCAGATGATTCAGCCTGTAATGTCCTAACCAACATGTAATTGTAAATACCTATTTATCTACAGTCTAATACTGCCATTTTTAATGAGATGAGAGTTGATCAGATCATCAAACTAAATAACTTTGACTAAGGGACAAAATTAGAAACCGAAATCGTGAAAAATACCTACGTAGTACGTACACGATTAGGTAAAGTATCCACTTGCCTATCTTAAGTGGTTTCTTAAGTTTTTGAGATAAATATGTCATAAATATCTATGCTCAGACTAGAGATGATTCAATTGTGTCAAAATAACACGAAGTTACCACCTACATACTTTGGACAGGGTGCAAATTTAAGGGTGGCATTCTTTTAAACTTACGACTCTACCGATCAAACTGAAGAACTTTCATAATAGGTACATTGTACTTAAACATGCCTACTGAAAGTTGTTCAAGAAACACTGTTGTGGTGTTGTTGTAAAAATATTATATTTTTCTCAAACATGCTTGGAAATGTGAGCATTATTTTGACAACCTTCTTCGAGATAAATCGAAATTGCTGTACTGGCCAACTACATGCGCGCAGCGGCCGGCAATGTTTGTATGAAAATCCATATCTGTCGTGTTTTGCGGCCAAATAAATTATATAGTAAACTCATATCTGTCGTGTAATTTAAAAATGGAACGATCTTTTTCTCCTTAACATGGCGACCAAGGAGGTAACTCATCAAAGGTTTTATTTAAATTTCGAACTGGCTTGCAAATAGAAAGCTGTGTATTGAAAAAAAAAAAACAAATTGTTGTTCATTGTTCGTCATTGATTTTGAAAAGAGTTTTAATTTCCGCGAATTATTTGAGAAAATTTACTGTTTTCATTTCCGCGCATTATTTGAGAAAAGTACTATACAAGCCTTGGCCACAACTAGGCATTGATGGACTTACGTATGTGTGCCTCGGCTTCGCCTCGGCCCACATTTACACGTTCGTCCATCAATGCCTGTTGCTGGCCGCTGCAGTAATGTACTATAGTTAGATTTGTCAATAACGGTGTCTTAATATATTTTTCTTTAAATGAACTAAGTAATAGCAATTAAATTGCTTTTTATAGATTGTTTACTTTCGACCCGTATTTTTACTGGAGTAATGCATATTGTGGGTGACCCAAACATAAAGCGTAATTTTTTTTTTGTTACGTTCCATGACAGAACACAGAACAACTTTCTTTCACTATGAAGCAAACAAAACGTCGAAATAAAAATCAACAGTTCCATATAAAATTGCAGTACCTACCTACCTACTCGACTCAAATTATAGTATGGAACATGATTTGTTTCCGCGACTTCCATGTTTGATCCATTTTGTGAAAGTAACCAATCCAGTTTGGCGGGACTCTACCAAAAAAAAAATGTTGTGCATGTTTATGTTTGGGTCACCCTGTATAAGAGAAGTATGTACCTATTGTTGTTTTTATCTACACATATCTTTCGTGTACTTTGTGTTTATTTGAGGAGCTCAAACAAATTCATCATCCAGGTGATGATGATGATTCAAAAATATTATTGAACCAGTGTTGCTCCTGGCAGATTTTGAGTTGCCGTATTTAAAATCCGAAAAAATCAAGAAAATTGCCGTACGTTAAATATTTATTACGATTTTCACAAAAAAAGTTTTTTTTTTAGTATTAAGTAGATTTGTGTAAAGACAGTGTATACATATAACTAAGCAGAACTCAAAGAAAATTGCCGTATTATTTTGGAAAGTGCTGCCGTATAGGTTAAAGTACTGTGTTTTTGACCCCTAAATTGCCGTACCTATATTACGGCAATTGCCGTATCGAGAACAACACTGGAATTCTGGAGGAAGCAAATCCATACGAAATCTTATTCTGATACGGAATTCCGTATGTGGCAGAGCAGGCGTAAAAGTAAAATACATTTCAATCATAGTTATGAATTTGAATACTTATTATAAGATTTATATACCTAACCTACTTAGGTACCTACCTATTGAATGAAAAACTTCGCGCGCTTTTTACAAGGGCGACCAACTCCAAGGTTGCTACTAGGAATGATTTCAAAACAAAAAGACATTGTAAATTAACTTTCTGTTTAATTTATTCTTTTCTATTTATTTAGTTTCAAATTAACAAGCTGTTAAATTTAGGTACTTACCATAATTGATATCAGGTTGGACACTGGGTATCCTCAAATATTCAATGAAGTTTGCGATGGCTGGATCGTTTTGATATTTAGCTGCCATGTTTTCACTGCGAGCACTGCAACACGAATGAAATGAAATGCGTTTATTCAACTGTCATATCCACCGTGTACGTATACCTAGCTATCTATAGTCTTTATGTTCACATTGATAATGATAACGGCTTGTCAACAATATAACTAGACGTGTGTTATCTTAATTTTATTTGTTAGGCGTAGTTCTAACGTAAGTACCTGACTGGTAATGCTCTCGGGAAGGGGGAACTCTATTACATTTATTTCTTTATTGATAATTAATGGACGCTTGTGCGTTAGCTCTGCATTTCCGCCGACCGCCAGTGTCAAGTAGTGTATGGGAGAATCTATAACAATCTCAGGGATTGTTTTTGGTCAAGAACAATACGAGATTGAGGAATGCGGAGACTCGTGGCAGGCAAAAACGCGACGCGCGAAAACCACGCGACACAAGTGCTCGGGTCAGAACCTGCAACGTGACTCTCAACTCTATTACTTTAAGAGAAAACCGGCCAAGTAGGTACCTACCTAATGTTAATGTGTGACGGCTTGTCACCCACACCGACTTGGCCAGATCAAGTCTCTCCCCTACAGGCAGGAACAAGTCTCTCATATTCGGGGACACAAGGTAAAAAATTCAATTTCTCGTTGCATCAGTGATATCTCCGTCCGACAAATCAGTTTTTTATTGAAATTACCTAGGTACTGGACTGCGATTTTTGAATCTCATTCGCTGAGTTCAGCAGTTGAAAATGTCAAAATTACTGTGGAGATATGCATCTTTCTACTGCTGATTTGACTTTATAAAATCACACTCCTGAAGTAGGTATGATTTTTGAAAGTCAAATCAGCAGAAGAAAGATGCGTATCTCCATAGTAATTTTGTCATTTCAACTGCTGCACTCAGCGAATGAGATTCAAAAATCGCAGTTTTGGTCCCAGGTTGGTTTTCAGTGAAATGAAAAGTGACAAGTTTTCGTAAAGTCAGATTTATCTATTTTTTTAGAAATTATATTATTTCTGTATCGAATCCAGCGACTTCTGCGTTTACAGGATGCATTATTTTCTGTAACGAATACGAAATAGAGAAATGATTGTTCCTTAAAAATAAGAACTTGGTATCCAAACCAAAAAGTAGCAAAAAAATATCTTTTTGGAAAAAAGAATTAATTAACAAATTCGAAAAATACTATATTTTTTTCTTATTTTTCCCCGATCTACTATATTTTTTCGGGCACTGAGGCTCGAAATACTATATTTGGTCTAAAAAAAGTTGGCAACCCTACTAACAGGAGTGCGCTTTTTAACCGACTACAAAAAAAAAGAAGGAGGTTATCAATTCGATACGTATGTATGTAATATTATAGGAATTGCAAAATATTCACCTATGATAATCTATTAGGGCTTCTAAACAAAATACAATCATAGGTGTATGTATGTATGTTTGTCCACGCATTTCTACGAAACTATTAATCGGGTTGAGACCATTCTTTTGGGTTATTCCCGATGTCCCCGACAGCTGCTATGCCCAATGGGGGCCAACGTTACGGGAAAAAAATTCTCGCTGTCCCCGCATGTCCTCCTCTGGGGCCAACGGGAAAATGTGTTCTCGTTGTCCCCCACTAAAATAGAATCAATGGATATTTAATAAAAAAACTGTAAATAGGGGTTATTCCCGATGTCCCCGACAGCTATGCCCCCAGTGGGTTAATAAAAAAACTGTAAATAGTTGACCGCATGTCCCCCTGCCCCCCACTACTATAGAATCAATGGATTTTTAATGAAAACACTGTAAATAGTTTAGTAATCAATTGTATTTTGTTTTTGCAATAATATAGTGTGCTGTATACATCAATCAGTTTTTTTATTCAAAATCCATTGATTCTATTTTAGTGGGGGACAACGAGGACATATTTTCCCGTTGGCCCCAGTGGAGGACATGCGGGGCAGCGAGAATTTTTTTCCCGTTGGCCCCCACTGGGGGCATAGCTGTCGGGGACATCGGGAATAACCATAGACATTATAATATGTTTATGGGAATAACCCATTCTTTTTTATTGGCTTACATTTACTCCAACTTAGGGTACAGTGGAAGTTATAAAATATTTTTTCTTCTTTTTACTTTTTGAATCTCATACGTTGAACTCAGCAGTTGAAATGTATGGAGATACGCATCTTTCTACTGCTGATTTGACTTACAAAAATCGAACTCCTGAAGTATGATTTTTGAAAGTCAAATCAGCAGTAGAGAGATGCGTATCTTCACAGTAATTTTGACATTTTCAACTGCTGAACTCAGCGAATGAGATTCAAAAATCGCACTCCTGGTTCTAAAATAATCATGGAATGGAGCTATTTGTTACCATACTAATAGGCTACCCATTCCCGGAATAGAAACTGTTTCAATGTGTAGGTTTATAGGAACCTACCTAGTTGGTTAACATACCTACCAAAGTATTTAATAGGTAGGTATACCTACCTACCTAATGAACTCATGTGTTTATGTTATAATTATTGTACCTACCTAATACAAGCCTAATACCTATAACCTGCCCGAATTAAAACTATCAACAAAAATGTTGGGTTATTTTTGAAACCTTAAAAACCGTAACCCTTTTTAACCTTATTAATGAAATGAAATAAATACCTAGACTAGAAACATGCTTGACAGCTAGAAACAAACAAAGGTTCATCAGAAACAAGCCAGAAACTGACTAAAATTTTTTTTTTCATTAGTTGCAGAAACGCTCATTAGAGTTAAATTTCTATTAAATCTCTCTCTACGTAAACCAGACAAAAAGTGACAGCAAGAGATTTAATTGAGGATTAACTTTAATGAGCGTTTCTGCAACTGAAACTTACCTACTTTATTATAATAACATTCACGCGGTGCGAATGCAATATACTAAAATATCTACCTATTCTATTCCACTTGTTTCCACTCCACATTGATGACAGCGCGAGTCAACAACTGCGGGGCTAAATACGCTAACCCGCGATAGCGACATTTAACATATCCATCTGTCAAAAGTCTTTTATTTGGTTCGTTCGCGCGCAAATAGAAAGAGAGCGGACGCTATATCACGCTATCGCGGGTTGGTGCTTTGTGTTGGCGTACTAGCCCCACTGTGTTGCCAACTTTACCCTAAAATTACCGTACAATTAACCGTACACATGTAACACATGGTACTCTAAAATTACCGTACCTACCTACCTATATTTATCCTTTATCGTACAAACGGTGACAGTCTAGATATTTTGTGCAGTTGTTTAGTTATGCTTCAAATTACGGGTAATACTATTTATTCTGTGTTCAAATGCTTACACATAAATCGAGAATTTTCCTCGGTTAAAATTTCGCAGTCATGCTAAAACGCTAAAATAAAGAATTTTGTGTATTTCAAATTTTTTGTGGTGAAATACACTAGTTTGACTCAAATAGAATATCAGTTAGTTATACACGCAAGGGGTACATCGATACGACAACCGAGTACCTACCTGTAGCTTTAAAATGTTCTATTGCTTCGGAACCGGTCAAAACTACTCTAAAGTGCGATTTTTGAAAATCATACGAGCGACTTGGCAGTAGAAAGATACATAATCTCCATAGTAATTTTGACATGATTTTTTTTTAAAACGTCTGTAATCTAAAATACTGCAACCTTTATCGTTTAAAAATTGACGCTCTCACTCAAGTAAAAAGTTGTAACCCAAAAAATATAAATTTGAAGAAAAATTGCTTCACAACTTGCGAATTCATGTAAGAACAGGACATTCTCTTTAAATTGAGGCAATTTTAATTGAGATTGGCTAACGAATAAACTTTGATGAGCGCGCTCCATACAAACGAAGTTTGATTCTATTTTGAATATTAACCAAATAAATATAATGATTTTTTTTAACACGATCTAGAAACTAATATCCTTGTCTGTGGTTTATCAGATTTCCGTTATGTTATATAGTTTCAACGTTACACTGGCTCAAAGATTTCTATACAAAAAAAGCGCCCGAAGCTTAGATTAAAAACTTTTCGCTATGGCCCGAAACGAGTTACTTCGTCCTGAGGGCTGGATTGAGGTTAAGAGCAAACCCATAGTTAATAAAAAAAAAGCGTTAATTTTTAAACTGTAAAGGTTGTAGTATTTTAAATTAACTTCATTTAAAAAAAAAAAATCGATATCGGAGTAGTTTTGACGGTTTTCGAAATAAAAACCTTCAGGAACTCCACTACGAAGCAAATGTTTCAGGCTGAGATTCAGAGACGATTCGTTAAGACGTGCTAAGCACGAACTAAGCCAAGACAGCCAAAGTAGTACTTAACGCGAACTTACTTTTTGGTATTCACAGTCAAGTTTCAACCGATGCTAAGCCACTACTCGGCTAAGTACGAGTTATCATTCGTTCATTCAGTAGACACTCTGTGGGATGGTGTTGCCAAGGTGTTAAAACTGCTACATGAAAGAATGAAGTGATAGAACCATACGAAGTCGTCATAAGAGTAAAAGAGGTAGAAGATTTTGTCAAAGATGGCCCGACGCTAATGGAACACAAAGGAAAATTCAAACTACGCGGGTGATTTGAATCGCTTCTGCGTAAAATCAGGGCCCGTCAAGTGTTTAGGCGGCAAGTGCAAACAAGGTTTGACATTTGGCATAAACTTTGAAAGGGGACGACGCTATATACATAACAGAGACGACTAAAAATCCTGAAATTCACGATTAATGGCTATTTTGTTTGAAACTTGACAGTGAAAAAAAAAGTCGAATGTCAACAAAATAATTATGGCGGCGTAATAATAATTTTCGGTTTATAATTAATACAGTGTTGCCAATGCTACGGCAATTACCGTGTTCTACGGCTTTCAGGCCAAAAAATTACAAAATCCACGGCCTACGGCTGCAACCCTGTGGCCGTAGCAGATTCTACGGCTTTTCGCAAATTCTACGGTAATTGACTAATTTATTCATTAAAAAATCACTTTTAGAGTATTGGACTGTTATAAATAAGTGTATGGTTCGACTGTGTACTGAAGTGCGATTTTTGAAAACCATACGAGCGACTTGGCAGTAGAAAGATGCATAATCTCCATAGTAATTTTGTCATTTTCTACTGCCAAGTCGCTCGTATGATTTTCAAAAATCGCACTTCTGTATCCAATTCCGAATCCGAATGCCAACATTGCAACTAAGTTGTTTACGGTATGTTGGCTGGGTTTTGTTCCTCTTTCTTCAAAAAACAGATGAGATTAAATTGTTTTCCACACAAAAAGATAAAATTTGCAAACGTTTAATTAAGGTTAAAAACCTTAAAACAGCACCATTTGGCTAATATTGAAAAGTTTTTCCTTTTTTAAGCAGTGACACGGCCCACCGTTGGTCTTTTTCCATATAAACACGGCTTTTTTACCGAATGTACACGGCCGCCTAAAAATTTGCATTGGCAACACTGAATTAATAGACCAATGAAAAACGTGCCTATAATAACAGATATCAAGCAGATTTAAGTAATACATATAAAGAATCTCGAGGAATGTGTGCTTTATCTGTACATCACTGCAAAAGAAGCGAATTTGCAGTTCCACAGTCAAAGAAAATGTTCTCCAAACATGGACCCCTCCATGTTTGGAGAACATTTTCTTTGACTTTTACAAGTAAGTACGACCTAGTAAATTGCATCAGGTTTTTATAAATTGCACAATCATTATTTGTATACTATTAGATGGTTAATTTTCGTCTCAGTCCTGTAGGTATACCATCAACAAAATTGAGAAAAATCTAAACTGAACGGCTAACTAAACAAAATTTCATGAAAAAATGTCTCATGCCTTCCGTACAACAAGGCGATTAAGGTTTCTTATATCATTATTATTATGTAGTGTTCTTCTTGTGAGCAAAAAGCTAGCCACCTATCACTATTCGAGGTGTCTCTCCCTCCTGCCAACAACAAAAGGCCAACAGGCCAAACAACAACAAACATAACAAACCAAACCAAACACGCCAAAGGTTTTATAGGTTAATTTTTATAGTTCATTTCTATAATTCCAGAGTACCTACGTGTTTGGGCCCAATACTGTTACCCAGACGGAGAAGATATTATGCAACTGAAATATAACTGGAAGAATAAAAAGACTCACACCAACAACATACAACCTAAGATGTTATTAAATGCAGAATGGACTAAAGTCTGTCCAGGAACCGATTCAGAGCACACCACTTCATTGAGTTAGGTTACTAAAAATTAGCGGGGTTTCCATATATATGGGAGTTGGAAAGGGGGAAACCCCTTCCCATACTAAACGTGCTTTTTGTATGGGCCCGCCAACTCTAAATTCGTGCCACATAGTCCAATCATCGAGGGGTTTGACCCTGACAGTAATTCATCTGTCGGTTAAACTTTGCAGTGTGATAAACTTTGCAGATATAGCTTTGTATGGCAACTTTAGACAGTCTTACTATTACGTATGGTATGGGTATTGATATTGAACTAATAATTATTATAATTTACTGTGCATAATCACTGAGATAGAGACTTTTTACTAAAAAGTGCCATATTTAACCTCAAATTTTACGTAATTATTTTTGCAAAATCCACGTTTTTGTCTGTAAGTTCTTAACATTTTTAGCCATCCTATTCTTTAGTCGCTAGTCTAAAAATAGTTTCTGCGAAAGATTTTTGTACCTGCGTCTGTGGTTTAGCTTTTATTGATTATTTCTCTGTTCTAATGTTTTTTTATCATAATCATAACTTCGCCCATAAGTGTCAGAAATAGCTGAAAATCAGAATTTATACATTACAATTTATGCTCTATTTTATAAGATTTACAAACAGAAAATATACTCTTTTAAAATGACCTAAGCGGTATACTTTCGGAGATATATATAGGGGTTTGAAAATAAAAAAAATAAAAACATTTTTTTCCACCCAAATTTGATTTTTTGATCAGGAATAGATTAGCGAAGCTCAGGATCGATCAGGACATAGTATAATTACATAATATTATTATTTTAAATAAGTTTTATTCAAATAAAATAAAATACCTATCTACATGTAAGACAGCTACTCGAGCAAGACGGTTGTTGTAGCAGTGTTGCTAACTATTCCGAGAGGGATTTATATGTATTTACCTATGTATTAAATACTTGATCATCATCATCATCATCTCAGCCGATGGCCATCACACTGCTGGACATAGTCCTCCCCAAGGATCGTCATAACGATCGGTCCTGCCGGTGAACTTATCGAACGGGTTCCCGCCGCCTTCATCAGGGCGTCGGTCCACCTCTTGGGGCCCAACCTACCTACTGCTATTACCCGGGGTGCGGGATGCGGGAGCTACCTACGCTGCGCTTTCCGGTACGCGATCGCCACTCAACGGCTCTTCGGCCCCATCGGCCATATCGGTTCAGCGAGCAATGTGCCCCGCCCATTCGTCTTATAAAATAGAGCATAAATTGAAACATATAAATTCTGATTTTCAGCTATTTCTGACACCTATGGGCGAAGTTATGATAAAAATCAGAAGAACAGAGAATAATCAATAAAAGCTAAACCACAGATGCAGGTACACAAATCTTTCGCAAAAACTATTTTTAGACTAGCGACTAAAGAATTCGATGGTTAAAAATGTTAAGAACTTACAGACAAAAAAGTGGATTTTGCAAAAATAATTACGTAAAATTTGAGGTTAAATGATGGCACTGTCTAGTAAAAAGTCACTATCTCAGTGATTATTATAAGTTTTCAACATTCTTGCTAATGGGGCTGAAATTCCCAAATTGATTCTTGCGAGCCGATTTTTAAGTGGTACATTACGGGTTCCAGCCTAGCTAGCACGCCAACCCGCGATAGCGTGATACAGCGCAACCACGCTTCCCCTCTCTTTCTATTTGCGCGCGAGCGAACGAGGTAAAAGACTAAATTTGACAGATGGATATGTTAAATGACGCCATCGCGGGTTGGCGTACTGGCCCAGAGACCACAGAACAATATTCAAGAATGCTACGCAAAAGAGAGTTATATAAAGTCAGTCTAGTACTAGTCTAGTAGTAGGCGGAATGTGACTTGCTCCATAGAGAAATATAAACAAGAGCACGATAGTCGACATCCTCTATATAGCCACCAAATCCCACAAGCCCGCTTCAAGAGCCGTAGGAGCTTCCAGCGCTGTACGTCGGCTATAAATGATGACCCATCTGTCACTAGATGGAGATAAATTCAGCTGGTATGGCACCAGCTGAATTTATCTCCCCACAGAAATATCTACCTCCCGGGCACAATCTGCAATGGCCAGTGTGGAAGTCTTTAAATCGGCTTCGCACTCAAGTTGGCCGTTGCAGACAAAGTTTATGCAACTGGAGTTGCAGGGGGTGGCCTAATGCAGTGCGATTGTGGCGAGCCTATTCAGTCGATGGCGCACCTGCTAGAGTGCCCGTTGTGCCCAAACACCTGCACGAGAGAGGACCTCAATAAAGCTACACTGGACGCTGTCAGGCTGGCCGAATATCTGGTCAATAAAATATAGAATAGTAGAACAATTGACACGAAAAGAAGAAGAAGTCTAGTACTTGTTTTTTTTTAATTCTTTGTCGATCTAATTATAAGAGCTCCTAACCATCCTAAAAACCTTCTTTATCATTTTATCGATGTGAGGGACAAAACGCCACCTGCTATCGACCAAAACACCCAAATCCCTGGTTTTGTGCACAATTAGGCACTATTTACTGGCACTTATCCTAGCCTGATCCCTTTCATGTGTACGCTAGCTA